>OX638214.1:0-2400000 GCA_951805285.1 Thymelicus acteon
TAACCTAACCTAACCTAACCTAACCTAACCTAACCTAACCTAACCTAACCTAACCTAACCTAACCTAACCTAACCTAACCTAACCTAACCTAACCTAACCTAACCTAACCTAACCTAACCTAACCTAACCTAACCTAACCTAACCTAACCTAACCTAACCTAACCTAACCTAACCTAACCTAACCTAACCTAACCTAACCTAACCTAACCTAACCTAACCTAACCTAACCTAACCTAACCTAACCTAACCTAACCTAACCTAACCTAACCTAACCTAACCTAACCTAACCTAACCTAACCTAACCTAACCTAACCTAACCTAACCTAACCTAACCTAACCTAACCTAACCTAACCTAACCTAACCTAACCTAACCTAACCTAACCTAACCTAACCTAACCTAACCTAACCTAACCTAACCTAACCTAACCTAACCTAACCTAACCTAACCTAACCTAACCTAACCTAACCTAACCTAACCTAACCTAACCTAACCTAACCTAACCTAACCTAACCTAACCTAACCTAACCTAACCTAACCTAACCTAACCTAACCTAACCTAACCTAACCTAACCTAACCTAACCTAACCTAACCTAACCTAACCTAACCTAACCTAACCTAACCTAACCTAACCTAACCTAACCTAACCTAACCTAACCTAACCTAACCTAACCTAACCTAACCTAACCTAACCTAACCTAACCTAACCTAACCTAACCTAACCTAACCTAACCTAACCTAACCTAACCTAACCTAACCTAACCTAACCTAACCTAACCTAACCTAACCTAACCTAACCTAACCTAACCTAACCTAACCTAACCTAACCTAACCTAACCTAACCTAACCTAACCTAACCTAACCTAACCTAACCTAACCTAACCTAACCTAACCTAACCTAACCTAACCTAACCTAACCTAACCTAACCTAACCTAACCTAACCTAACCTAACCTAACCTAACCTAACCTAACCTAACCTAACCTAACCTAACCTAACCTAACCTAACCTAACCTAACCTAACCTAACCTAACCTATACCTAACCTAACCTAACCTAACCTAACCTAACCTAACCTAACCTAACCTAACCTAACCTAACCTAACCTAACCTAACCTAACCTAACCTAACCTAACCTAACCTAACCTAACCTAACCTAACCTAACCTAACCTAACCTAACCTAACCTAACCTAACCTAACCTAACCTAACCTAACCTAACCTAACCTAACCTAACCTAACCTAACCTAACCTAACCTAACCTAACCTAACCTAACCTAACCTAACCTAACCTAACCTAACCTAACCTAACCTAACCTAACCTAACCTAACCTAACCTAACCTAACCTAACCTAACCTAACCTAACCTAACCTAACCTAACCTAACCTAACCTAACCTAACCTAACCTAACCTAACCTAACCTAACTAACCTAACCTAACCTAACCTAACCTAACCTAACCTAACCTAACCTAACCTAACCTAACCTAACCTAACCTAACCTAACCTAACCTAACCTAACCTAACCTAACCTAACCTAACCTAACCTAACCTAACCTAACCTAACCTAACCTAACCTAACCTAACCTAACCTAACCTAACCTAACCTAACCTAACCTAACCTAACCTAACCTAACCTAACCTAACCTAACCTAACCTAACCTAACCTAACCTAACCTAACCTAACCTAACCTAACCTAACCTAACCTAACCTAACCTAACCTAACCTAACCTAACCTAACCTAACCTAACCTAACCTAACCTAACCTAACCTAACCTAACCTAACCTAACCTAACCTAACCTAACCTAACCTAACCTAACCTAACCTAACCTAACCTAACCTAACCTAACCTAACCTAACCTAACCTAACCTAACCTAACCTAACCTAACCTAACCTAACCTAACCTAACCTAACCTAACCTAACCTAACCTATACCTAACCTAACCTAACCTAACCTAACCTAACCTAACCTAACCTAACCTAACCTAACCTAACCTAACCTAACCTAACCTAACCTAACCTAACCTAACCTAACCTAACCTAACCTAACCTAACCTAACCTAACCTAACCTAACCTAACCTAACCTAACCTAACCTAACCTAACCTAACCTAACCTAACCTAACCTAACCTAACCTAACCTAACCTAACCTAACCTAACCTAACCTAACCTAACCTAACCTAACCTAACCTAACCTAACCTAACCTAACCTAACCTAACCTAACCTAACCTAACCTAACCTAACCTAACCTAACCTAACCTAACCTAACCTAACCTAACCTAACCTAACCTAACCTAACCTAACCTAACCTAACCTAACCTAACCTAACCTAACCTAACCTAACCTAACCTAACCTAACCTAACCTAACCTAACCTAACCTAACCTAACCTAACCTAACCTAACCTAACCTAACCTAACCTAACCTAACCTAACCTAACCTAACCTAACCTAACCTAACCTAACCTAACCTAACCTAACCTAACCTAACCTAACCTAACCTAACCTAACCTAACCTAACCTAACCTAACCTAACCTAACCTAACCTAACCTAACCTAACCTAACCTAACCTAACCTAACCTAACCTAACCTAACCTAACCTAACCTAACCTAACCTAACCTAACCTAACCTAACCTAACCTAACCTAACCTAACCTAACCTAACCTAACCTAACCTAACCTAACCTAACCTAACCTAACCTAACCTAACCTAACCTAACCTAACCTAACCTAACCTAACCTAACCTAACCTAACCTAACCTAACCTAACCTAACCTAACCTAACCTAACCTAACCTAACCTAACCTAACCTAACCTAACCTAACCTAACCTAACCTAACCTAACCTAACCTAACCTAACCTAACCTAACCTAACCTAACCTAACCTAACCTAACCTAACCTAACCTAACCTAACCTAACCTAACCTAACCTAACCTAACCTAACCTAACCTAACCTAACCTAACCTAACCTAACCTAACCTAACCTAACCTAACCTAACCTAACCTAACCTAACCTAACCTAACCTAACCTAACCTAACCTAACCTAACCTAACCTAACCTAACCTAACCTAACCTAACCTAACCTAACCTAACCTAACCTAACCTAACCTAACCTAACCTAACCTAACCTAACCTAACCTAACCTAACCTAACCTAACCTAACCTAACCTAACCTAACCTAACCTAACCTAACCTAACCTAACCTAACCTAACCTAACCTAACCTAACCTAACCTAACCTAACCTAACCTAACCTAACCTAACCTAACCTAACCTAACCTAACCTAACCTAACCTAACCTAACCTAACCTAACCTAACCTAACCTAACCTAACCTAACCTAACCTAACCTAACCTAACCTAACCTAACCTAACCTAACCTAACCTAACCTAACCTAACCTAACCTAACCTAACCTAACCTAACCTAACCTAACCTAACCTAACCTAACCTAACCTAACCTAACCTAACCTAACCTAACCTAACCTAACCTAACCTAACCTAACCTAACCTAACCTAACCTAACCTAACCTAACCTAACCTAACCTAACCTAACCTAACCTAACCTAACCTAACCTAACCTAACCTAACCTAACCTAACCTAACCTAACCTAACCTAACCTAACCTAACCTAACCTAACCTAACCTAACCTAACCTAACCTAACCTAACCTAACCTAACCTAACCTAACCTAACCTAACCTAACCTAACCTAACCTAACCTAACCTAACCTAACCTAACCTAACCTAACCTAACCTAACCTAACCTAACCTAACCTAACCTAACCTAACCTAACCTAACCTAACCTAACCTAACCTAACCTAACCTAACCTAACCTAACCTAACCTAACCTAACCTAACCTAACCTAACCTAACCTAACCTAACCTAACCTAACCTAACCTAACCTAACCTAACCTAACCTAACCTAACCTAACCTAACCTAACCTAACCTAACCTAACCTAACCTAACCTAACCTAACCTAACCTAACCTAACCTAACCTAACCTAACCTAACCTAACCTAACCTAACCTAACCTAACCTAACCTAACCTAACCTAACCTAACCTAACCTAACCTAACCTAACCTAACCTAACCTAACCTAACCTAACCTAACCTAACCTAACCTAACCTAACCTAACCTAACCTAACCTAACCTAACCTAACCTAACCTAACCTAACCTAACCTAACCTAACCTAACCTAACCTAACCTAACCTAACCTAACCTAACCTAACCTAACCTAACCTAACCTAACCTAACCTAACCTAACCTAACCTAACCTAACCTAACCTAACCTAACCTAACCTAACCTAACCTAACCTAACCTAACCTAACCTAACCTAACCTAACCTAACCTAACCTAACCTAACCTAACCTAACCTAACCTAACCTAACCTAACCTAACCTAACCTAACCTAACCTAACCTAACCTAACCTAACCTAACCTAACCTAACCTAACCTAACCTAACCTAACCTAACCTAACCTAACCTAACCTAACCTAACCTAACCTAACCTAACCTAACCTAACCTAACCTAACCTAACCTAACCTAACCTAACCTAACCTAACCTAACCTAACCTAACCTAACCTAACCTAACCTAACCTAACCTAACCTAACCTAACCTAACCTAACCTAACCTAACCTAACCTAACCTAACCTAACCTAACCTAACCTAACCTAACCTAACCTAACCTAACCTAACCTAACCTAACCTAACCTAACCTAACCTAACCTAACCTAACCTAACCTAACCTAACCTAACCTAACCTAACCTAACCTAACCTAACCTAACCTAACCTAACCTAACCTAACCTAACCTAACCTAACCTAACCTAACCTAACCTAACCTAACCTAACCTAACCTAACCTAACCTAACCTAACCTAACCTAACCTAACCTAACCTAACCTAACCTAACCTAACCTAACCTAACCTAACCTAACCTAACCTAACCTAACCTAACCTAACCTAACCTAACCTAACCTAACCTAACCTAACCTAACCTAACCTAACCTAACCTAACCTAACCTAACCTAACCTAACCTAACCTAACCTAACCTAACCTAACCTAACCTAACCTAACCTAACCTAACCTAACCTAACCTAACCTAACCTAACCTAACCTAACCTAACCTAACCTAACCTAACCTAACCTAACCTAACCTAACCTAACCTAACCTAACCTAACCTAACCTAACCTAACCTAACCTAACCTAACCTAACCTAACCTAACCTAACCTAACCTAACCTAACCTAACCTAACCTAACCTAACCTAACCTAACCTAACCTAACCTAACCTAACCTAACCTAACCTAACCTAACCTAACCTAACCTAACCTAACCTAACCTAACCTAACCTAACCTAACCTAACCTAACCTAACCTAACCTAACCTAACCTAACCTAACCTAACCTAACCTAACCTAACCTAACCTAACCTAACCTAACCTAACCTAACCTAACCTAACCTAACCTAACCTAACCTAACCTAACCTAACCTAACCTAACCTAACCTAACCTAACCTAACCTAACCTAACCTAACCTAACCTAACCTAACCTAACCTAACCTAACCTAACCTAACCTAACCTAACCTAACCTAACCTAACCTAACCTAACCTAACCTAACCTAACCTAACCTAACCTAACCTAACCTAACCTAACCTAACCTAACCTAACCTAACCTAACCTAACCTAACCTAACCTAACCTAACCTAACCTAACCTAACCTAACCTAACCTAACCTAACCTAACCTAACCTAACCTAACCTAACCTAACCTAACCTAACCTAACCTAACCTAACCTAACCTAACCTAACCTAACCTAACCTAACCTAACCTAACCTAACCTAACCTAACCTAACCTAACCTAACCTAACCTAACCTAACCTAACCTAACCTAACCTAACCTAACCTAACCTAACCTAACCTAACCTAACCTAACCTAACCTAACCTAACCTAACCTAACCTAACCTAACCTAACCTAACCTAACCTAACCTAACCTAACCTAACCTAACCTAACCTAACCTAACCTAACCTAACCTAACCTAACCTAACCTAACCTAACCTAACCTAACCTAACCTAACCTAACCTAACCTAACCTAACCTAACCTAACCTAACCTAACCTAACCTAACCTAACCTAACCTAACCTAACCTAACCTAACCTAACCTAACCTAACCTAACCTAACCTAACCTAACCTAACCTAACCTAACCTAACCTAACCTAACCTAACCTAACCTAACCTAACCTAACCTAACCTAACCTAACCTAACCTAACCTAACCTAACCTAACCTAACCTAACCTAACCTAACCTAACCTAACCTAACCTAACCTAACCTAACCTAACCTAACCTAACCTAACCTAACCTAACCTAACCTAACCTAACCTAACCTAACCTAACCTAACCTAACCTAACCTAACCTAACCTAACCTAACCTAACCTAACCTAACCTAACCTAACCAACTAAAAGTAAAAAACACGTGGCGGCCATTTTTGATTCTGGAGGTGCGCGGCTAATTTTGGCTGTTGGATTTTATAGATATAATTGTAAGTAGTTGCATGCAATTTTTCATTTTTCTTAATTCGCTTTATTTCCATAGTTTTAAGCAATTATGTTTATCATAGTACTTTTGAAAATTTTTAATTGTTAATTTTAATTATAGGTTAAGCTTAAAAAATCTGTTTGTTAGTTTTAAATATAGATATCAGTAGTTTGTACCTGCCTTATAAATTTCAGCTTCTTAAGAGTTTTTTTTGGGGGACTTATTAATTTTTTTCTGAAACCACGTGTCCACGTGGTCACTGAAGGAGTCGCGTCAGGGAATTTATTTTTATCTTAAAAATAGGGTCAAGCTATACTTTTTCATTACCCATATTTTTATTTCCAAAATTTGATATATTGCCGGTTTAATTGAACTTAAATCTAAAAAATCTAGAAATTTTGACATTTAAATACAATTTAAAAATAATTACAAAAAATCTAGAAAATCGTTGTCACGTCAGTTTTATAGAGGAACGGGAACACGTCCTACACCCCCAAATTTCAACGGTCTAGCTTGCCTGGTTCCAAAATAAAAGGCAATAAACCAAAAACAACTTGAGTTTTTCACATCACCAAATACATTGATTACCAATATGTCTTCAAAATCCGTTCAACCCTCTAAACCAATACCGAAGAAGGACCCCAAAACTAAGTCTGAGTCATCGACCATGTCCAAGAAGGGGGAAAAACCAAAAATACCCCGGAATGAAGACATACCCAAAATCACGACTGCCCCCACGGTTGTTGTAAATCCGAACCCAACACTGAATGTACTCCAAACTCCTGCAGCCTGCTCCACCCCAAAGCCTGACCCCTGGGAAGATCAGAGACCGAAGCCGGAAATTCTCCAGGCAAATGTGGAAACGTTGCCGACAGAGGCAAGGAGCGACACTAGATCGGATTCTAGTCTGCTACGCATACGGGCCCAAATTAGGCATGCCAAATCCGTCGAGGAACAGATGGCCTTGACTAAGACGCCGGAGCCAGAGCTAGAATCCGACGACGAGGTGAACTCCTGCGCCTCTATAGACCATTCGGCCAACAGGACTACACGAATGCTGGGAGAGTTTCCGGCAAGGGCTAATGAAATATTGCAGCGGGCGAAGGCAGAATTGGAAGAGTCACGTAACCTCAAAAAAGAGATACGGGAAAACGTAGTAGGTCTTGTACAGGAACTCTATGAAATGGTCCTTAAGCTGTCGGACTCAAGAACTCGGCATATGGTGGAAGCCCATCGTGCCAAGTCCAGTGTTGCCAAACAATTGGAGAGACAGGCACAAAAACACCAGCAACGCTTAGAACAAGCACTCAACGACCATGCCGAGGTCAAAACAATAGTTGGAAGCCTCACAAAAGACACCGATGCCCTAAGGCAGATCCTAGCTAGGGACATAAGTGAACAATTGGCAGAAGTCAGACAAATGGCGAAAGCTATGATTAAAGATGGTAAGGAAGCTTTAGAAAAACAGCGAAAAATCTGGGAGGCTTGCTCTCAATCCAAAAAATTGGACCAAGCACCTGCAACGATTCCGGATCTCTCGGAGATAAAAGATGAGCTGAAGGAAATCAAAACTACTATAGCTGACTTAAAGCTAAGGCAGGAAAATCAGCATAACCAGGAAAGCTTTACAGGGCTGGCTCAAGAAGACCTAGAAAAAGCCCTTAGAGAAGCCACTGCTATCCAACCAGACCTAACCCCCGTGATCAACATCTGTACGGAGGTAAGAGAAGCTATGGGAGAGCTAATTCACGCCATAGCAAGCCGGGAAACTACCAAAGACACCGATGAACAGGCGGTAAACCTTAAATCGCAGATGGTTGAGCTGAGGCAGGATATGGCCAGCTTAAGGGATACCACTGTGGAAGTAGCGGCCCCCATCAGACTGGCGGTGGAGGAGATCAAAGGTGGCCTCAAGGAACCAAGTGAGAAGCCAAAGCCCAGGCCAAAGCATAGACCAACTCCCACCTCTACAAAGACATCGCGGTACGCCTTGGTGCTGGAATCAGCAGATCCAAGACATACCAGTGAAGATATTGTAAAGGAAATCAAGGAGAAGATCGACGTGGTTGAGCTGGGCGTTGGTGTAAATAGCATTAAGAAACTACGTCAGCAGAAGGTTGTAATCAGCTGCGACACCGACCACCAAAGGGGAATACTTGAAGGCGCCCTGCGGGAAAGAAGCGGAAAACTGACTATTAGTCAGCCAAAACCTAGGAACCCACAGCTGCGTCTTCTAGGACTAACACCAGATATCTCCGACGCTAAAATCATAGAGGCAATCACTAAACAAAATAGACACCTCGTAAAAGACCTGACCCACGATCACACACAGGCTACGGTAGTACGCAGAACAAAAGGGAGGCACAGCGGCTTGGTGAACGTAATTCTAGAGACGTCACCAGCCTTGTGGCAACACCTGGTTGACCAAAGGCTACGAATAGGGTACCAGGTGGTCCCGGCCTTGGACCAATCCCCGGTGATACAATGTTACCGCTGCCTGGGCTTCGGTCACAGGGCCAGGGACTGCAAAGGTGAATCTAGCTGTGGCTTCTGCTCAGAACAACATGACACAAGGGAATGTCCAAACAGAAGCAGAACCCCCAGATGTGTCAACTGTGCGGACAGGCAAAACGGCGACCGAACACACCCGGCATACAGCGCGGAATGCCCAGAATGGCAAAAATGGGATAGGATAGCCAGAGCAGCAGTTAACTACTGCTGAAATAGGCACCCCAATACCCAACATAGCATCACAAAAAGAAATAGGCATTAAAATTATTCAAGCTAATTTAGGTAGGGGCCTTGCTGCCACCCAAGAGTGCCTCGTCCAGGCAATCAATAAAAATATATCTGTAGCCCTCTTACAAGAACCATATATAGGTAATAAATTGCAATTAATATGTAAACATAGAGTTATACAAAGATCAAACCCAATTAACCCCATTAAATCGGCAATAGTCATACCTGACAAAAATCTCACTATCATTGAAAATCCCACCCTAGTGGATGAGAACATGGCTGCAGTGGTTGTCGAATTTGGAGGCACACGAATTGGCCTTGTTTCAGTCTACTGGGAGGATTATCAGAACATAGATATGTACCTTAATAAATTGCAATTTATTATTAATAACATCGGAGTCAATCGTGTCATCGTGGGAGGAGACATCAATGCGAGCAGTCAATGGTGGGGCTGTAATGACGAGGATGCAAGGGGCGCTGCCGTGACTGAGTTTGTGGCGCAAAATGGGTTCCACTTCTTGAACGAGGGCCAGATTCCAACCTTCTGGACCATCAGAGGAGGAAAGATATATAAAAGTATAGTAGATGTCACTTTCTGCAGCGACTCACAACGTAATTATATCAAAAACTGGAAAGTAGAAGAGGACCTTATCTCAACCTCCGACCATCGGGCTATAACATTCCAAGTGACCGCTAAAATCTCCAACAGGAAAATTGATGAGGAAAGGACGACCACCAGAATATATAACACAAGCAAGGCAAAATGGCACGAATTTAAAGAAACTTTTAAGTCCCAGCTACAGAAAGACAACGTCACAACCAGCACTGTGGAGAAAATAGGCAAGAAAGACCAACTTAATGAAATGGTGGTAAAATATACAAAATGTATTACGATCGCGTGCGACAAAACTGTCCCAAAGATAAGCCCACTGAAGAAAAATACCAAAATCCAGTGGTGGACAGCAGAGCTAACAGAACTCAAGGAAAAAGTGAAAAGAGTAAGGGCAAGAATTAGGCATGCCAATCCCAGACGAAGACCTTTCGTAGTAGAAGAATATAAATCCCTACTTGAATCATACAAAGAAAAGATTATCGCAGCTAGAACTACTAGCTGGAGGGAGTTCACTTCAGGTCAAGAAAAGGAGTCCCTCTGGGATAAATATTACCGCATTGCGAAGTATGCCAACAGAAACAATGATGTTCAGATGCTGAGAGTTGGAGATACTGTCCTAGACCCGGAACAATCAGCAAACCTGCTTGCATCTACTTTTTACCCAGATGACTCCACACATACGGATGATGATTGCCACAGAGAAGTGCGACAAGAAATAGAGGAATGGAAAAGCGAAATAACTAGCAATGCTAACAGTGCGAACACACCAACTTTTACCGCTACGGAGCTGCTATCGGTGCTTAAAGGCCTGAACCCCAACAAGGCTCCAGGGAATGACGGCTTCACGTCGGATATATGTGAAAAGTCCATAGAAGCTGAACCTGAGTTGTTCTTGGCCCTCCTGAACAAATGTCTCCATCTTGCCTGCTTCCCGAATATTTGGAAAGTGGCAGTCATAAGAGTACTTAAAAAACCAGGAAAAGAAGATTATACACAACCTAAGTCGTATAGACCAATAGGCTTACTACCAGTTCTTGGAAAAATATTTGAAAAAATGCTAGCAAACAGGATGGTGTGGCAGATGGAGAACCAAAACAGGCTCAGCCCCCGTCAGTATGGCTTTCGCCAACAAGTAAGTACGGAGGACGCATTATACGACATGGTGTCGCTAATAAGAGATAAAATCAGAGCTGGTAAAATTGTCGCTCTCATCAGCCTAGATATCGAAGGAGCGTTTGATAATGCGTGGTGGCCAGCAATACAAAAAGGAATAAAAGACCTAAAATGTGACTCTGGCATTTGGCTCGTATTGGACGATTACCTTAGCGAAAGATATATATCGCTAGTGTACTCCGGTAAAATCGTGAACAAAAGTACGAACAAAGGTTGCATACAGGGCTCAACTTGTGGCCCGCTTATGTGGAACATCCAGCTTAACCCGCTCCTAGAAAGAGCGGAGAGCCTAGAAGCACACATACAAGCGTTCGCGGATGACATAGTCATAATAGCAGAAGGTAACGATATGACCGAATTAAACAGCAGAGCAAACCAAGCCTTGGAAGTGGTCGCAGAATGGGGCGCCCTAAATAAGACCAGATTTGCAGAACACAAAACAAATGCATTACTCTTGACAAGGAAGCTAAAGCAAACAGGCGAACCCCGCTTCATGCTGAATGGTAAAATAATCAACGTTGTCCCGGAAGTAAGAATCCTTGGACTGACAATTGACAGGAATCTTAACTTTAACGCACATATAGAAGGAACCGTCAAAAAAGCTATTAACATATATCGGCATATTTCAGCAGCGGCAAAAGCAACCTGGGGATTAAACTCGGAAATAGTACGCACTATATACATGACGGTTATAGAACCGATTGTCTTATATGCAGCCAGTGTGTGGGCCCCAGTATCACAGAAACGATATATTAAATCAAAATTAGATAGGATTACCAGAATATTTGCCATAAAAATCGCCAGGGCACACAGGACAATTTCGCTAATCTCCGCCATCACTCTAGGTCAAATACTCCCATTGGATTTAAGAGCTAAAGAAGCAGGGGAACTGTACGAGACTAAAAGAGGAAAACCTATCGACTACCTACCAGGCCGTCCGATCGAAAAGAGAGCGAATCCACGCTTGCTTCCACCACCAGAAGAGAGAAACCCAATCAGTCATGACATCTTAACAACACAAGAAGACATTGACAAACTAGGGAATAATACCCACCTACTATTCACTGATGGAAGCAAAATCGAACAGAAAGTTGGAGGAGCAATCACATGGTGGAAAAGTGGAAGAGAACTGAGATATACTAGTTTCCGACTGAACAACTACAACTCAGTGTACCAAGCGGAGCTCATAGCCATCCAAAGAGCAGTGAGCTTTGGATTGAAACATGCACCTGGGGAAGACATAAATATAATCAGTGACTCTAGATCAGCATTGCAGGCGGTAAGAGACACGGCAACAAAAAATCCTATAGTCCTTCAAATCCAGAACCTCATAAGAACAGCAGAGGCAACCAAATTCCACCTATTCTGGATTAAAGCTCATGCTGGGATAAATGGTAATGAAAGAGCAGATGAGCTAGCGAAAAGAGCAGCCCTTACAAACAAACAAGCTCCAGTTTACGATGGCGTCCCGGTATCCTACGTCAAATACCAACTTAGAACGTCCACCCTGGAGGAATGGCAGCGGAGATACTCTGAAGCAACAACCGGTGAAACAACGAAATTGTTCTTTGCAGATATTCGCCAAGCCTACAAAATACTCAGAAAAGTCGAGCTCAATAATGTTAAGGCCCAGCTCTTTACGGGACATGGTGGATTTGGCGAATATCTGTACAGATTTAAATTTAGAGACAATCCGTATTGTGAGTGCGATGGACTAGCAAAGGAGACAGTATCACATGTCATCTGTGAATGCCCAAAATTTAGTAAAAAGAGACATAATATTGAACAGATACTTGGTGAGCCCATCGTACAAAATAGTTTAAGGAAGTTTGTCGAGCATGACGATTACCGGAAAAAGTTCCTTGAATTTGCAGAACATGTAATAAAATGCACAAATAACAACAACAACAGTCGCATAAAACATAAAATAAATATATAAACGTTGGATCTTGTAAGTTCATTGTTAATATACCTGTAACAGTAGCAATGTATAAGTTATAAATAATAAGAATAAATTTAAAAGTAATATAATGTAGTAAGTAGTAAAAAGTCGAACAGCCATAGAAGTATAAGACACAATTATAGACATTTAATATTATTAGTTAATAAACATAGACCTAAGTTAGATAAGTTATGAAGTATTGTAAAATATTTAAGTTGTAATAAAGTAATTGAATAAAGGGTGCCCCAAAATAAATAGGGGCAGTAGTATTAGTATTAGCTCGCGGGCCGGGCCAGAAAGCGCCCGGACAGGTAGTTAATTAAAAAAAAAAAAAAAAAAAAAAAAAAAAACCTAACCTAACCTAACCTAACCTAACCTAACCTTTTTTTTTTTTTTTTTTTTTTTGATATCGCTGGAAAATCCTCATGGATACCCGACAGACGCGGGGGCGCTGTCGGGTTATGCCGGACTCTTACCGGCTAAAAACCAGCGGTGTTCCTCCTCACCGTCTTCCGGCGGAGCTGCGGGAACGCTTACGCACACGTCCGCTGCTCCGCCGACGGTTGCCCGGGACTAGGGGCCCATCATGTGGGGCGCTCACCTGGAGCGCCACTCACCATACAACCTGGCGTGCCGGAACACGTGACACGCCAGCCGTCTCGGGGGTCTCCTCCTGCTGGGCGATGGTACCCCCCGGTTCCACCGCCCGGAGACCCACGTTATGGGGGAAGGCGGCGCTCATGCGCCAGGCGCCTGCGCCCCACTCTCTTGCGGCGGATCGGGGTCGACAGAGGGTCGTCTTCCCTCACCCGCTCCGCCGCCTCCTTCTGCGCCATCACCGTGGCGCAGAATCGGAGCACCGCCTTCCACGCTCTGTCGCTGCCGACCATGGCTTTCACTACGCCCGGCAGCGACAGGTCGTCCCCTATAGCCGCGGCGAGCATCGCCCGCGGCTCGTCCCATTCGGGGCATTCCACCAGCGTGTGCTCCGCCGTGTCCTCCGGACACCCACAGGCGTGGCACACGCTGGTCGGCTCTCGACCCGCCACGCTGCACAGGTACCTGCCGAAGCAACCGTGCCCCGTCAGGATCTGCACAGCGTGGAAGGTGAGGGCCCCGTGTCGGCGATCGACCCACCCTTCCAGGACGGGCCGAATCGCCTCCACCGTCCGTCTGCCGGCGGTCGGCTCCGCCAGCCTCTCCTTCCATTTCCGGAGGAGGACCTGGCGGTCGAGTCGCCCCTGCCGCCCGGCCTCCCCCGGCTCTGGATCCTCCTCATCAGCCCGTGCTGCTGCGCTACGGCGCCAGTACACTGCCGAGAGCACTTCCGCGTCCAGGTCCCACGGTGGGGTCCCGGCCAGGACGCACGCCGCCTCGCACGAGATGGTGCGGTACCCTCTCACCACCCTGATCGCCATGACCCGTTGCGCTTGGCGCAGGAGGGTCCTATTCTGGGCGATCAGGGTGTCCGCCCAGATCGGGGCCCCGTACAGGGCCATCGACCGCACCACCCCGGCGTACAACCGGCGACACGCGACTGACGGTCCGCCCAGGTTCGGCAGCAGCCAGCTCAAAGCGCCGGCCGCTCGCAACAACCTGGGGACCAGTCGCCGGAAGTGCTCCCGGAAGTTCCATCGGCTGTCGAGGACGAGGCCTAGGTACCGCATCGTCGACTCGACAGCGATGGAGACGCCGCCGACCACCAGCTGGGATCCTGCGGGAGGGGCGCGTCGGGCTCCGTGAAAGCACAGAGCCTCCGACTTATCCAGCGCCACCTCCAGCCCCAGCCGGCGGATTCGGGCCACCACTTGGGCCACTCCGGCCGTCGCCAAGAGGGCCGCCTCTCGGTACGTGGTGCCGCAGGACGTGACGAGGGTGTCGTCGGCGTAACAAGTTACGTCAACCCCCCGCAGGTTGGCGCCCCGCAGCACCCAGTCGTAGCCGATGTTCCACAGGAGCGGCCCAAGGACCGATCCCTGTGGAACACCGCACGTCATTACCCGGCGGCCCCACCCGTCGCGCGTCGGGTACACCACTACCCTCTCGGAGAAGTAGTCGCAGAGGAGGCGACGCAAGTATTCGGGCACGCCATGATGTTCTAGCGCCGCCCGAACACAGCCCCAGGGGAGGGTGTTGAAGGCGTTGGCGATGTCTAGAGACACCGCCAGAACAACCTCTCCCCGGGACACTGCCTCCTCCGAGAGGTCCCTCACACGCGCGATGGCGTCGACCGTTGACCGGCCCCGGCGGAAACCGAACTGCCGGTCGCTCAACCCCGGCCCGACCCGTTCGAGGTGCTCGACGAGGCGCGCGGAAATAATCCGCTCGAAGAGCTTGCTCACCTCGTCGAGCAACACTATGGGCCGGTATGCCGACGGCGAGTCCGCCGGGCGGCCCTCCTTGCGCAGCAGCACGAGCCTGCCGACCTTCCACCTTCGAGGAAAGCGACCACGCCGCATACAGGCGTCGAAGAGCTCGACCACCCTGGGCCCGAGGGCCTCCAGGGCTAGCGCCCACACCCTACCGGGCACCCCGTCGGGGCCCGGTGCCGTGCTCTTGGCGCGGAGCCGCTCCACCGCAGCCTCCAGCTCCGCCCGAGACACCTCGGGTATCGGGGCGTCTGAGCTCTCCGACGATGCAGCCGCCATAGGCGGAGGCACCGAGTCGGCCCTCTCTGGGAAGAGAGTGGCGACGATGTTATCCACCAACTCTGGTTGGAGACTCTGGGTCAGCGGAGGGGCCCAGGGGCGCAGCTGACCACGCACCGTCTTGTACGGGCGCCCCCAGGGATCTCTATTCAGAGTCTCCAACCACTCTCCCCACGACTCGGCCTTTGCCTCCCGTATGGCGATCTGCAGAGTGACGCATCTCTCCCTGTACGCGGCGTAGAGGCGGCTTTCCTCGGCGTCCACCCGCCTTCGCCGCCTTCGGTAATGGGTGTACTGGCGTCTGGCCGCTACGCACGCTTCGCGAAGCCGGCGTAGGTCCGCCGACCACCAGTACACCCATCTGCGGGGCGGGAGCGGTCTGGCGCGCGACATACCGGCGTCGCACACCTGCACCATGGACTCGCTCAACCGCTCCGCTCGCCCGTCCACGTCGGCCGCCAGGCCCTCCGGCGCCGGTAGCCAAGCCTGGACGATGGACGCCTCGACGATGACGTCACCGTCCAAGGTCTTGAGGGCCCAGCGCGGTCCTTCCCCGCGCGGGGGCCGGCTCTGTGGAGCTCCAGGGTTGGCGGCGACCTCGAACCGGATATACCGATGGTCCGAGAGCGTCTCCGCCTCCCCGAGCACCCTCCAGTTTCGGACACGGCGCGCGAGACACGGGGTCGCGAACGTTAAGTCCACGATGGAACCCCCGTTGTGCCGCACGCACGTGTCTACCGACCCCCGGTTTAGAAGAACTAAGCCGGACGTGGCAGCCCACTCCTCCAATACCTCGCCCCGCGCATCGGTGACCGGGGAACCCCAAGCCGTCGACTTGGCGTTGAAGTCCCCGGCGACCAATACTGGGATTGGGTGACTCTGGCCGACCAGAGCACTGACCTCGAGCAGGAATTGCTCGAAGGCGGCCAGGCTCCGGTTCGGCGAGAAGTACACGCCGACGATCGTCACGCCCATAAAGGTGGCCGCGACGCATCCGTGGCCCTTCGCTGTTTTGTCGAAGGGCGGGGAGCCGGCGGCCGTCTGCGCGACGATCGCCACCGTGTCCTCCCGGTCACCAACCCAGTTGTCCCTAGCGGGGACGAGGTAAGGCTCCGCCACCACCGCCGCTTGGATCGACCACTCGGCCAGGCTCTGGTACAAGAGGTCCTGAGCTCTGGCCGAGTGGTTGAGGTTCGCCTGCAAGAGGGACATGGCCATACTTAATCTACGACCATGTCCGCAACCCTCGCAGCGCGTTCCGCGTCAGCGGCGGACGGGCGGGCCGGTCGGGGGTGGGCTGTTGGGCCTTTCCCGGCGGGCTTTCCTTTCTTTTTGCCCTTCTTTTTGGGGCCGGACTTGGCGGACTTGGCGGAGGCGGGAGCGGTACAGGCTCCGCTTCCCGCTCTGTGGTCCGCCGGCTTCTGCTTGGCCTCGCACAGCGGGCAGTGTGGGGCAGCCGAACAGCCAGCCGCCTTGTGGCCCGGTTGACCGCAGCGATAGCAGGCATCGCTGCGGTCTACCTCGGCGGTGCACTTGCCCCGTACGTGCCCCGAATCGAGGCACCGGTAGCACCGCAGGGGTTTGGCCTCAAGGAGCCTGACCCGGGCTGACACCCACCCCACCAGTAGCCGCCCGCTGGAGGCGACCTTCTTGGCTGCCGTGACAGGGCAGCGCACCCACGCCGTGCCGGGGCTGTCGGGGGAGAAGCGAACCTAACCTAACCTAACCTAACCTAACCTAACCTTTTTTTTTTTTTTTTTTTTTTTTTTTGATATCGCTGGAAAATCCTCATGGATACCCGACAGACGCGGGGGCGCTGTCGGGTTATGCCGGACTCTTACCGGCTAAAAACCAGCGGTGTTCCTCCTCACCGTCTTCCGGCGGAGCTGCGGGAACGCATACGCATACTTCCGCTGCTCCGCCGACGGTTGCCCGGGACTAGGGGCCCATCATGTGGGGCGCTCACCTGGAGCGCCACTCACCATTCAACCTGGCGTGCCGGAACACGTGACACGCCAGCCGTCTCGGGGGTCTCCTCCTGCTGGGCGATGGTACCCCCCGGTTCCACCGCCCGGAGACCCACGTTATGGGGGAAGGCGGCGCTCATGCGCCAGGCGCCTGCGCCCCACTCTCTTGCGGCGGATCGGGGTCGACAGAGGGTCGTCTTCCCTCACCCGCTCCGCCGCCTCCTTCTGCGCCATCACCGTGGCGCAGAATCGGAGCACCGCCTTCCACGCTCTGTCGCTGCCGACCATGGCTTTCACTACGCCCGGCAGCGACAGGTCGTCCCCTATAGCCGCGGCGAGCATCGCCCGCGGCTCGTCCCATTCCGGGCATTCCGCCAGCGTGTGCTCCGCCGTGTCCTCCGGACACCCACAGGCGTGGCACACGCTGGTCGGCTCTCGACCCGCCACGCTGCACAGGTACCTGCCGAAGCAACCGTGCCCCGTCAGGATCTGCACAGCGTGGAAGGTGAGGGCCCCGTGTCGGCGATCGACCCACCCCTCCAGGACGGGCCGAATCGCCTCCACCGTCCTTCGGCCGGCGGTCGGCTCCGCCAGCCTTTCCTTCCATTTCCGGAGGAGGACCTGGCGGTCGAGTCGCCCCTGCCGCCCGACCTCCCCCGGCTCTGGATCAACCTCCTCGGCTCGTGCTGCTGCGCTGTGGCGCCAGTACACCGCCGAGAGCACTTCCGCGTCCAGGTCCCACGGTGGGGTCCCGGCCAGGACGCACGCCGCCTCGCACGAGATGGTGCGGTACCCTCTCACCACCCTGATTGCCATGACCCGTTGCGCCTGGCGCAGGAGGGTCCTATTCTGGGCAATCAGGGTGTCCGCCCAGATCGGGGCCCCGTACAGGGCCATCGACCGCACCACCCCGGCGTACAACCGGCGGCATGCGACTGACGGTCCGCCCAGGTTCGGCAGCAGCCAGCTCAAAGCGCCGGCCGCTCGCAACAACCTGGGGACCAGTCGCCGGAAGTGCTCTCGGAAGTTCCATCGGCTGTCGAGGACGAGGCCTAGGTACCGCATCGTCGACTCGACAGCGATGGAGACGCCGCCGACCACCAGCTGGGATCCTGCGGGAGGGGCGCGTCGGGCTCCGTGAAAGCACAGAGCCTCCGACTTATCCAGCGCCACCTCCAGCCCCAGCCGGCGGATTCGGGCCACCACTTGGGCCACTCCGGCCGTCGCCAAGAGGGCCGCCTCTCGGTACGTGGTGCCGCAGGACGTGACGAGGGTATCGTCGGCGTAACACGTTACGTCGACCCCCCGCAGATTCGCGCCCCGCAGCACCCAGTCGTAGCCGATGTTCCACAGGAGCGGCCCGAGAACCGATCCCTGTGGAACACCGCACGTCATTACCCGGCGGCCCCATCCGTCGCGCGTCGGGTACACCACTTCCCTCTCGGAGAAGTAGTCGGTGAGGAGACGGCGCAGGTATTCGGGCACGCCGTGGTATCCCAGCGCCGCCCGAACACAGCCCCAGGGGAGGGTGTTGAAGGCGTTGGCGATGTCTAGAGACACCGCCAGAACAACCTCTCCCCGGGACACTGCCTCCTCCGAGAGGTCCCTCACCCGCGCGATGGCGTCGACCGTCGACCGGCCCCGGCGGAAACCGAATTGCCGGTCGCTCAGCCCCGGCCCGACCCGTTCGAGGTGCTCGACGAGGCGCGCGGAAATAATCCGCTCGAAGAGCTTGCTCACCTCGTCGAGCAACACTATGGGTCGGTATGCCGACGGCGAGTCCGCCGGGCGACCCTCTTTGCGCAGCAGCACAAGCCTGCCGACCTTCCACTTCCTCGGAAAGCGGCCACGCCGCATACAGGCGTCGAAGAGCTCGACCACCCTGGGCCCGAGGGCCTCCAGGGCTAGCGCCCACACCCTACCGGGCACCCCGTCGGGGCCCGGTGCCGTGCTCTTGGCGCGGAGCCGCTCCACCGCAGCCTCCAGCTCCGCCCGAGACACCTCGGGTATCGGGGCGTCTGAGCTCTCCGACGATGCAGCCGCCATAGGCGGAGGCACCGAGTCGGCCCTCTCTGGGAAGAGAGTGGCGACGATGTTATCCACCAACTCTGGTTGGAGACTCTGGGTCAGCGGAGGAGCCCAGGGGCGCAGCTGACCACGCACCGTCTTGTACGGGCGCCCCCAGGGATCTCTATTCAGAGTCTCCAACCACTCTCCCCACGACTCGGCCTTTGCCTCCCGTATGGCGATCTGCAGAGAGACGCATCTCTCCCTGTACGCGGCGTAGAGGCGGCTTTCCTCGGCGTCCACCCGCCTTCGCCGCCTTCGGTAATGGGTGTACTGGCGTCTGGCCGCTACGCACGCTTCGCGAAGACGGCGTAGGTCCGCCGACCACCAGTACACCCATCTGCGGGGCGGGAGCGGTCTGGCGCGCGACATACCGGCGTCGCACACCTGCGCCATCGACTCGCTCAACCGCTCCGCTCGCCCGTCCACGTCGGCCGCCGGGCCCTCCGGCGCCGGTAACCAAGCCTGGACGATGGACGCCTCAACGATGACGTCACCGTCCAAGGTCTTGAGGGCCCAGCGCGGTCCTTCCCCGCGCGGGGGCCGGCTCTGTGGAGCTCCAGGGTTGGCGGCGACCTCGAACCGGATATACCGGTGGTCCGAGAGCGTCTCCGCCTCCCCGAGCACCCTCCAGTTTTGGACACGGCGCGCAAGACACGGGGTCGCGAACGTGAGGTCCACGATGGAACCCCCGTTGTGCCGCACGCACGTGTCTACCGACCCCCGGTTCAGGAGAACCAAGCCCGACGTGGCAGCCCACTCCTCCAGTACCTCGCCCCGCGCATCGGTGGCCGGGGAACCCCAAGCCGTCGACTTGGCGTTGAAGTCCCCGGCGACCAGGACCGGGATTGGGTGACTCTGGCCGACCAGAGCACTGACCTCGAGCAGGAATTGCTCGAATGCGGCCAGGCTCCGGTTCGGCGAGAAGTACACGCCGACGATCGTCACGCCCATGAAGGTGGCCGCGACGCATCCGTGGCCCTTCGCTGTTTTGTCGAAGGGCGGGGAGCCGGCGGCCGTCTGCGCGACGATCGCCACCGTGTCCTCCCGGTCACCAACCCAGTTGTCCCTGGCGGGGACGAGGTAGGGCTCCGCCACCACCGCCGCCTGGATCGACCACTCGGCCAGGCTCTGGTACAAGAGGTCCTGAGCTCTGGCCGAGTGGTTGAGGTTCGCCTGTAAGAGGGACATGGCCATCCTTAATCGACGGCCATGTCTGCGACCCTCTCGGCGCGTTCCACGTCAGCGGCGGACGGGCGGGCCGGTCGGGGGTGGGCTGTTGGGCCTTTCCCGGCGGGCTTTCCTTTCTTTTTCTTCTTTTTGTTGCCGGACTTGGCGGACTTGGCGGAGGCGGGAGCGGTACAGGCTCCGCTTCCCGCTCTGTGGTCCGCCGGCTTCTGCTTGGCCTCGCACAGCGGGCAGTGTGGGGCAGCCGAACAGCCAGCCGCCTTGTGGCCCGGTTGACCGCAGCGATAGCAGGCATCGCTGCGGTCTACCTCGGCGGTGCACTTGCCCCGTACGTGCCCCGAATCGAGGCACCGGTAGCACCGCAGGGGTTTGGCCTCAAGGAGCCTGACCCGGGCTGACACCCACCCCACCAGTAGCCGCCCGCTGGAGGCGACCTTCTTGGCTGCCGTGACAGGGCAGCGCACCCACGCCGTGCCGGGGCTGTCGGGGGAGAAGCGATGGATCTCCCCGCACTTCACCTGCTCGGGGGGGCATTCCCCGGAGCGGGCCACCGCGGCCGCCACCTCCTCCCGGGACACCGCGTCGTCCAGGTCGCTAATGCGCAGGTCTGCGCATTTTACGGGCCTGGCGACGCGGACCAGGTCCGCGGGAAGGACCTCCCGCAGTTTGCCCGCCAGCAAGTCCGCTTTCTCGCCACTGTCGGCCCCGGGAACTTCAAGAACGCGGGCCCCCGTCACAGCGGTTCTGAAGCGTAGACCCTTCAGGCCTAAGCCATCCAGGTCAATACGCCGCTTCGCCCCATCGAGCACATCCTTATAGGATAGCTCCTTGCCCTCCATCGTGGCGCCCGGCTGGATGGTGATAGTCACCGCAGCCGAGCGCGGGGCGCGAAGCTTCGCCGCCTTCTTCGTGGACGGGGTTGCCGGCTTTTCCGACGCGGACGGTGCGCTGCCCTTTTTCCCCCCCTGCTTGCCCCGCTTGCCCCGCTTGGCAACCGTGCTCCACTGTTCGGAGACGGCTGTCGTCGGAGGCTTCGGAGCGCCGGGTGTCGGCGCTACCACCTGCGAGTACGCTTTGGAAGGCGCTTTCCTCTTCTTCGCGGGAGGGGGAGCGGGAGGCTCTGCCTCATCCCTTGCCCTGACGGCGGCCTGAGGCGGCTGGAGGCGCGGCTCGGGAGCGGAACCTAACCTAACCTTTTTTTTTTTTTTTTTTTTTTTTTTTTTTTTTTTTTTCGGGGGGGAAAATGCATTACGCATACCACCCGGGCACAGGGGGCACCCGAGTGGTTATGTGGGACTCCCGTCTAGGCTAATGAGACCCACGGTATACCCACTAAAAACCCCCCCATCTTCCGCCTCGCCGCATTGTGACGGGGTCACGGGAACGCTTTCGCACACATCCGCGACCCCGCCGGCGGCAGCCGCCCACTAGCGGCTCCACCGCGAAAGCCCGAAGGCCCTCCACGATGGGCGCACCAGATGTTAAGGTGCGCCTCCCTCCTCGGCCTCCACCAGTACTGTAGCAGACTCCCCCCGAGTCTGCTACTAGGAGGCCATGGGTACCAGATAACTGGTACCCGGTGGAAGATAAGGTCTGTGGTTCTTCCACCGACCACAACTCGGCCGCAGAGGATAGGGCAAGCGGCGCACCGCAATACCGACATGCCTCTTCCTCTGCGTCCCCACCAGTGCCGTTTCGGCGGAACGGCCCCGCCAGCTCGCAGGGGGTAGGGAGAGTGGCGCACCGTAATACCAACACGCCTCTCCCCCTGCGATCCCTCCACGGCCGCAGAAGATAGGCGCACCGTAATACCGGCACTCCTCTTCTTCTGCGGTCCCACCTCCACGCGCGTCCGCAGCGGACTGGTTCAGCCCGCTGGGAGCGCGTCCTCCTCGGGCCAGCCGGCGACCCAAACAGGCCGGCCCTGGTTGCCTCTTAGCTTCACCGTGGGTGACCAGTCCACGGTTACTAAGCCCCCCCGCCACGACAAGGCGGGCAACCCCCGGGGGGGAACCTAACCTAACCTAACCTAACCTAACCTAACCTAACCTAACCTAACCTAACCTAACCTAACCTAACCTAACCTAACCTAACCTAACCTAACCTTTTTTTTTTTTTTTTTTTTTTTTTTTGATATCGCTGGAAAATCCTCATGGATACCCGACAGACGCGGGGGCGCTGTCGGGTTATGCCGGACTCTTACCGGCTAAAAACCAGCGGTGTTCCTCCTCACCGTCTTCCGGCGGAGCTGCGGGAACGCTTACGCACACGTCCGCTGCTCCGCCGACGGTTGCCCGGGACTAGGGGCCCATCATGTGGGGCGCTCACCTGGAGCGCCACTCACCATACAACCTGGCGTGTCGGAACACGTGACACGCCAGCCGTCACGGGGGTCTCTTCCTGCTGGGCGGTGGTACCCCCCGGTTCCACCGCCCGGAGACCCGCGTTATGGGGGAAGGCGGCGCTCATGCGCCAGGCGCCTGCGCCCCACTCTCTTGCGGCGGATCGGGGTCGACAGAGGGTCGTCTTCCCTCACCCGCTCCGCCGCCTCCTTCTGCGCCATCACCGTGGCGCAGAATCGGAGCACCGCCTTCCACGCTCTGTCGCTGCCGACCATGGCTTTCACTACGCCCGGCAGCGACAGGTCGTCCCCTATAGCCGCGGCGAGCATCGCCCGCGGCTCGTCCCACTCGGGGCATTCCACCAGCGTGTGCTCCGCCGTGTCCTCCGGACACCCACAGGCGTGGCACACGCTGGTCGGCTCTCGACCCGCCACGCTGCACAGATACCTGCCGAAGCAACCGTGCCCCGTCAGGATCTGCACAGCGTGGAAGGTGAGGGCCCCGTGTCGGCGATCGACCCACCCCTCTAGGACGGGCCGAATCGCCTCCACCGTTCTTCGGCCGGCGGTCGGCTCCGCCAGCCTCTCCTTCCATTTCCGGAGGAGGACCTGGCGGTCGAGTCGCCCCTGCCGCCCGGCCTCCCCCGGCTCTGGATCCTCCTCATCGGCCCGTGCTGCTGCGCTACGGCGCCAGTACACTGCCGAGAGCACTTCCGCGTCCAGGTCCCACGGTGGGGTCCCGGCCAGGACGCACGCCGCCTCGCACGAGATGGTGCGGTATCCTCTCACCACCCTGATCGCCATGACCCGTTGCGCTTGGCGCAGGAGGGTCCTATTCTGGGCGATCAGGGTGTCCGCCCAGATCGGGGCCCCGTACAGGGCCATCGACCGCACCACCCCGGCGTACAACCGGCGGCACGCGACTGATGGTCCGCCCAGGTTCGGCAGCAGCCAGCTCAAAGCGCCGGCTGCGCGCAACAACCTGGGGACCAGTCGCCGGAAGTGCTCTCGGAAGTTCCACCGGCTGTCGAGGACGAGGCCTAGGTACCGCATCGTCGACTCGACAGCGATGGAGACGCCGCCGACCACCAGCTGGGATCCTGCGGGAGGGGCGCGTCGGGCTCCGTGAAAGCACAGAGCCTCCGACTTCTCCAGCGCCACCTCCAGCCCCAGCCGGCGGATTCGGGCCACCACTTGGGCCACTCCGGCCGTCGCCAAGAGGGCCGCCTCTCGGTACGTGGCGCCGCAGGACGTTACGAGGGTGTCGTCGGCGTAACACGTTACGTCGACCCCCCGCAGATTGGCGCCCCGCAGCACCCAGTCGTAGCCGATGTTCCACAGGAGCGGCCCGAGAACCGATCCCTGTGGAACACCGCACGTCATTACCCGGCGGCCCCACCCGTCGCGCGTCGGGTACACCACTTCCCTCTCGGAGAAGTAGTCGGTGAGGAGACGACGCAGGTATTCGGGCACGCCGTGGTATCCCAGCGCCGCCCGAACACAGCCCCAGGGGAGGGTGTTGAAGGCGTTGGCGATGTCTAGAGACACCGCCAGAACAACCTCTCCCCGGGACACTGCCTCCTCCGAGAGGTCCCTCACACGCGCGATGGCGTCGACCGTCGACCGGCCCCGGCGGAAACCGAACTGCCGGTCACTCAGCCCCGGCCCGACCCGTTCGAGGTGCTCGACGAGGCGCGCGGAAATAATCCGCTCAAAGAGCTTGCTCACCTCGTCGAGCAACACTATGGGTCGGTATGCCGACGGCGAGTCCGCCGGGCGACCCTCCTTGCGCAGCAGCACGAGCCTGCCGACCTTCCATTTCCGAGGAAAGCGACCACGCCGCATACAGGCGTCGAAGAGCTCGACCACCCTGGGCCCGAGGGCCTCCAGGGCTAGCGCCCACACCCTACCGGGCACCCCGTCGGGGCCCGGTGCCGTGCTCTTGGCGCGGAGCCGTTGGACCGCGGCCTCCAACTCCGCCCGAGACACCTCGGGTATCGGGGCGTCTGAGCTCTCCGACGATGCAGCCGCCACGGGCGGCGGCGCCGAGTCGGCCCTCTCTGGGAAGAGAGTGGCGACGACGTTAGCCACCAGCTCTGGTTGGAGACTCTGGGTCAGCGGAGGGGCCCAGGGGCGCAGCTGACCACGCACCGTCTTGTACGGGCGCCCCCAGGGATCTCTATTCAGAGTCTCCAACCACTCTCCCCACGACTCGGCCTTTGCCTCCCGTATGGCGATCTGCAGAGAGACGCATCTCTCCCTGTACGCGGCGTAGAGGCGGCTTTCCTCGGCGTCCACTCGCCTTCGCCGCCTTCTATAATGGGTGTACTGGCGTCTGGCCGCTACGCACGCTTCGCGAAGCCGGCGTAGGTCCGCCGACCACCAGTACACCCATCTGCGGGGCGGGAGCGGTCTGGCGCGCGACATACCGGCGTCGCACACCTGCGCCATCGACTCGCTCAACCGCTCCGCTCGCCCGTCCACGTCGGCCGCCGGGCCCTCCGGCGCCGGTAGCCAAGCCTGGACGATGGACGCCTCGACGATGACGTCACCGTCCAAGGTCTTGAGGGCTCAGCGCGGTCCCTCCCCGCGCGGGGGCCGGCTCTGTGGAGCTCCAGGGTTGGCGGAGACCTCGAACCGGATATACCGGTGGTCCGAGAGCGTCTCCGCCTCCCCGAGCACCCTCCAGTTTCGGACACGGCGCGCGAGACACGGGGTCGCGAACGTTAAGTCCACGATGGAACCCCCGTTGTGCCGCACGCACGTGTCTACCGACCCCCGGTTCAGAAGAACCAAGCCCGACGTGGCAGCCCACTCCTCCATTACCTCGCCCCGCGCATCGGTGACCGGGGAACCCCAAGCCGTCGACTTGGCGTTGAAGTCCCCGGCGACCAGGACCGGGATTGGGTGACTCTGGCCGACCAGAGCACTGACCTCGAGCAGGAATTGCTCGAATGCGGCCAGGCTCCGGTTCGGCGAGAAGTACACGCCGACGATCGTCACGCCCATAAAGGTGGCCGCGACGCATCCGTGGCCCTTCGCTGTTTTGTCGAAGGGCGGGGAGCCGGCGGCCGTCTGCGCGACGATCGCCACCGTGTCCTCCCGGTCACCAACCCAGTTGTCCCTGGCGGGGACGAGGTAAGGCTCCGCCACCACCGCCGCCTGGATCGACCACTCGGCCAGGCTCTGGTACAAGAGGTCCTGAGCCCTGGCCGAGTGGTTGAGGTTCGCCTGCAAGAGGGACATGGCCATCCTTAATCGACGGCCATGTCTGCGACCCTCTCGGCGCGTTCCACGTCAGCGGCGGACGGGCGGGCCGGCCGGGGGTGGGCTGTTGGGCCTTTCCCGGCGGGCTTTCCTTTCTTTTTCTTTTCCTTGCCGGATTTGGCGGACTTGGCGGGGGCGGAAACGGCACAGGCTTTGCTTCCCGCTCTGTGGTCCGCCGGCTTCCGCCTCGCCTCGCACAGCGGGCAGTGTGGGGCAGCCGAACAGCCAGCCGCCTTGTGGCCCGGTTGACCGCAGCGATAGCAGGCATCGCTGCGGTCCACCTCGGCGGTGCATTTGCCCCGTACGTGCCCCGAGTCGAGGCACCGGTAGCACCGCAGGGGTTTGGCCTCAAGGAGCTTTACCCGGGCCGACACCCACCCCACCAGTAGCCGCCCGCTGGAGGCGACCTTTTTCGCCGCCGAAATAGGGCAGCGCACCCATGCCGAGCCGGGGCTGTCGGGGGAGAAGCGGCGGATCTCCCCGCACTTGACCTGCTCGACGGGGCATTCCCCGGAGCGGGCCACTGCGGCCGCCACCTCCTCCTGGGACACCGCGTCGTCCAGCTCGCTGATGCGCAGGTCTGCGCACTTCACGGGCCTGGAGACGCGGACCAGGTCCGCAGGAAGGACCTCCCGCAGCTTGACCGCCAGCAGGTCCGCCTTCTCGCCGCTGTCAGCCCCGGGGATCTCCAGCATGCGGGCCCCCGTCACGGCGGTGCGGAATCGGAGACCCTTCAGGCCTAAGCCTTCCAGGTCGATCCTCCGCTTGGCCCCGTCGAGCACGTCCTTGTAGGACAGCTCCTTGCCCTCCACCGTGGCGCCCGGCTGGATGGTGATGGACACCGCAGCCGAGCGCGGGGCGCGAAGCTTCGCCGCCGGGGCCTTCTTGGACGGGGGCTTGTCCGCCGGTGCGCTGCCCTTTTTGCCTCCACGCTTGTCCCGCTTGCCCCGCTTGGGAACCTCGGTCCACTCCTGGGGCGCGGCCGTCGTCGCGGGATTCGGAGCGATGGGTGTCGGCGCTACCACCCGCGAGTAAGCTTTGGGAGGCGCTTTCCCCTTCTCCTTCTTCTTCCCGGCCGCGGGAGCGGGTGCGGGAGGCGCAGCCTCAGCCCTCGCCTTGTCGGCGGCCAAAGGCGGCTGGGGGCGCGGCGCGGGAGCAGGAGGCGCAGCCTCGGCCCTCGCCCTGTCGGCGGCCAGAGGCGGCCGGAGGCGTGGCTCGGGAGGGAGCCGCATCGCAAGCGCCTCGATCTTTGCGTCCATCATGGTCCCCACTTCCACCATGATAGACCGCATCAGAGAGGCGTCGTGATCGGCTCCGCTCGGCTCCCCAGGCCTGACGATGCTCGCCCGCAGGTCCGCGATCTCCTTGCGGAGTTCGGCGACCTCGCTCTGCAGGCGGGCATTGGCCCTCTCGAGCCGAGCCGTCTCCTGCGTAGCGGAGCGCTCTGCCAGCTCCGCTACCACCCCCATCAAGCTTGCAGAGGCCTCCTTGAGGTCCCTCTGCAGCGTGCCCTTAAGGTTGCGCGACTTTGTCGCGACAGCCTGGATAAGGAGCACGCTCTCCTCCGCCTTTTTGCGAAGCTCCAGGGTCGAGGGTCCGTCTTCGCCGCATGACAGCGACGACGTGTCGGACAGACACCTCGACCGAGAGCGAGACCGAGATCGGAGGTCTCGGGCCATCTCGGCCACCTCCATCTCCGCCCGGAGCTTCTCCTCCTCCTTCTGGGCCTGGAGGTACGCCTGCTTCGCCTTAGCTAGGCCGACGTACTCTCCGGTAGTGGGCGGTCGCCCTCTCCCTCGTCTTACAGGCGCCGGGGTGGGAGCTTTCTTTTTAGAAAGCTCGACCAACTCCGATGCCTCCACCTCGTCCCCTTTCAGGGGCCGCTTCCGCGTACTGCGCCAGAAGCGTCCCGCCGTGTCGTCTGCGGACGACACCGACACCAGGGTCGCATCCGAGGAGTCGGACTCCTCCTCCGCGATCTCCTGGGTCTCCCCGTCTTTCGTTGTTCCGTCGTGCAATTCGGAGTCCGTTGTGCATATGCGTTGGTCGTCGTGTTTTTGGAAGGCTGGTGCCCCCCCCAGATACGAGGGGCAGACCGCACCCAAAGTGGGCACGGTGAGGGATTCCCCGGCATCGGAGATGCCGGGACCCTCCTGGGGACGTTTACTGTTTTGACAACTTTCCATTTTTTGTTCTTTTTTTGAGCGGGGTGAGATCCCCTACCTCTCGGGATTGGGTACCCCCCAACCATTCATCCCATCGCCAAGGCCTGAGCTTGGGATTAGGGTAATTTTTTATTGAGGTTTTCTTCCTCGCGGCCCCCACCGAAGTGGCGGCCCTCACCCCTGACGCCTGCGGGTCAGGGAGCGAGTTGGCCGACGGTGGCCTAAGCCATGCTGTCAGTCTCGCGACCGACAGCCCGTCGCCCCCACGTTAGGGTAGGTAAACCTGGGTTTATCCCACCCTGGTCCCATCCACAGTGCCCTCTGCTAAAGCAGAGGGACACGTGGAGAGACCCCACCACGTCGTCTCATCCACAGTGCCCTCTGCCTGAGCAGAGGGGCACGTGGAGAGACACCGACTTAGGGTAATTTTTTAGAGAGGTTTTCTTCCTCGCGGCCCCCACCGAAGTGGCAGCCCTCACCCCTGACGCCTACGGGTCAGGGAGCGAGTTGGCCGACGGTGGCCTAAGCCATGCTGCCAGTCTCGCGACCGACAGCCCGTCGCCCCCGCGTTTGGGTGAGTAAACCTCAAGGGTTTTACCCACCCTGGTCTCATCCACAGTGCCCTCTGATAAGTCAGAGGGACACGTGGAGAGACCCCACCCGTTGGTCTCATCCGCACTAAACAGTGTGGAGAGACACCAACTGTGAGCCGCTCTTAGTCTGGCCCCTCCCTCCAAGCCTGTCCGTTATGGGAAGCCCTGTACGGCATAGCCTTGGAGATCATCGGGACACGCAAGCCCCCCCACCACGACAAGGTGGCGGCCCTCGGGGGGGAACCTAACCTAACCTAACCTAACCTAACCTAACCTAACCTTTTTTTTTTTTTTTTTTGATAACGCTGGAAAATCCTCATGGATACCCGACAGACGCGGGGGCGCTGTCGGGTTATGCCGGACTCTTACCGGCTAAAAACCAGCGGTGTTCCTCCTCACCGTTTTCCGGCGGAGCTGCGGGAACGCATACGCATACTTCCGCTGCTCCGCCGACGGTTGCCCGGGACTCGGGGCCCATCTTGGGGGGGCGCTCAACTTGGAGCGCCACTCACCATTCAACCTGGCGTGTCGGAACACGTGACACGCCAGCCGTCACGGGGGTCTCTTCCTGCTGGGCGATGGTACCCCCCGGTTCCACCGCCCGGAGACCCGCGTTATGGGGGAAGGCGGCGCTCATGCGCCAGGCGCCTGCGCCCCACTCTCTTGCGGCGGATCGGGGTCGACAGAGGGTCGTCTTCCCTCACCCGCTCCGCCGCCTCCTTCTGCGCCATCACCGTGGCGCAGAATCGGAGCACCGCCTTCCACGCTCTGTCGCTGCCGACCATGGCTTTCACTACGCCCGGCAGCGACAGGTCGTCCCCTATAGCCGCGGCGAGCATCGCCCGCGGCTCGTCCCATTCGGGGCATTCCACCAGCGTGTGCTCCGCCGTGTCCTCCGGACACCCACAGGCGTGGCACACGCTGGTCGGCTCTCGACCCGCCACGCTGCACAGGTACCTGCCGAAGCAACCGTGCCCCGTCAGGATCTGCACAGCGTGGAAGGTGAGGGCCCCGTGTCGGCGATCGACCCACCCCTCTAGGACGGGCCGAATCGCCTCCACCGTTCTTCGGCCGGCGGTCGGCTCCGCCAGCCTCTCCTTCCATTTCCGGAGGAGGACCTGGCGGTCGAGTCGCCCCTGCCGCCCGGCCTCCCCCGGCTCTGGGTCCTCCTCATCAGCCCGTGCTGCTGCGCTACGGCGCCAGTACACTGCCGAGAGCACTTCCGCGTCCAGGTCCCACGGTGGGGTCCCGGCCAGGACGCACGCCGCCTCGCACGAGATGGTGCGGTACCCTCTCACCACCCTGATCGCCATGACCCGTTGCGCTTGGCGCAGGAGGGTCCTATTCTGGGCGATCAGGGTGTCCGCCCAGATCGGGGCCCCGTACAGGGCCATCGACCGCACCACCCCGGCGTACAACCGGCGACACGCGACTGACGGTCCGCCCAGGTTCGGCAGCAGCCAGCTCAAAGCGCCGGCCGCTCGCAACAACCTGGGGACCAGTCGCCGGAAGTGCTCTCGGAAGTTCCATCGGCTGTCGAGGACGAGGCCTAGGTACCGCATCGTCGACTCGACAGCGATGGAGACGCCGCCGACCACCAGCTGGGATCCTGCGGGAGGGGCGCGTCGGGCTCCGTGAAAGCACAGAGCCTCCGACTTATCCAGCGCCACCTCCAGCCCCAGCCGGCGGATTCGGGCCACCACTTGGGCCACTCCGGCCGTCGCCAAGAGGGCCGCCTCTCGGTACGTGGTGCCGCAGGACGTGACGAGGGTGTCGTCGGCGTAACAAGTTACGTCGACCCCCCGCAGGTTGGCGCCCCGCAGCACCCAGTCGTAGCCGATGTTCCACAGGAGCGGCCCAAGGACCGATCCCTGTGGAACACCGCACGTCATTACCCGGCGGCCCCACCCGTCGCGCGTCGGGTACACCACTTCCCTCTCGGAGAAGTAGTCGCAGAGGAGGCGACGCAAGTATTCGGGCACGCCATGATGTACTAGCGCCGCCCGAACACAGCCCCAGGGGAGGGTGTTGAAGGCGTTGGCGATGTCTAGAGACACCGCCAGAACAACCTCTCCCCGGGACACTGCCTCCTCCGAGAGGTCCCTCACACGCGCGATGGCGTCGACCGTCGACCGGCCCCGGCGGAAACCGAACTGTCGGTCACTCAGCCCCGGCCCGACCCGTTCGAGGTGCTCGACGAGGCGCGCGGAAATAATCCGCTCGAAGAGCTTGCTCACCTCGTCGAGCAGCACTATGGGCCGGTATGCCGACGGCGAGTCCGCCGGGCGACCCTCCTTGCGCAGCAGCACGAGCCTGCCGACCTTCCATTTCCGAGGAAAGCGACCACGCCGCATACAGGCGTCGAAGAGCTCGACCACCCTGGGCCCGAGGGCCTCCAGGGCTAGCGCCCACACCCTACCGGGCACCCCGTCGGGGCCCGGTGCCGTGCTCTTGGCGCGGAGCCGTTGGACCGCGGCCTCCAACTCCGCCCGAGACACCTCGGGTATCGGGGCGTCTGAGCTCTCCGACGATGCAGCCGCCACGGGCGGCGGCGCCGAGTCGGCCCTCTCTGGGAAGAGAGTGGCGACGACGTAACCTAACCTAACCTTTTTTTTTTTTTTTTTTTTTTTTTTTTTTTTTTTTTTTTTCGGGGGGGAAAATGCATTACGCATACCACCCGGGCACAGGGGGCACCCGAGTGGTTATGTGGGACTCCCGTCTAGGCTAATGAGACCCACGGTATACCCACTAAAAACCCCCCCATCTTCCGCCTCGCCGCATTGTGACGGGGTCACGGGAACGCTTTCGCACACATCCGCGACCCCGCCGGCGGCAGCCGCCCACTAGCGGCTCCACCGCGAAAGCCCGAAGGCCCTCCACGATGGGCGCACCAGATGTTAAGGTGCGCCTCCCTCCTCGGCCTCCACCAGTACTGTAGCAGACTCCCCCCGAGTCTGCTACTAGGAGGCCATGGGTACCAGATAACTGGTACCCGGTGGAAGATAAGGTCTGTGGTTCTTCCACCGACCACAACTCGGCCGCAGAGGATAGGGCAAGCGGCGCACCGCAATACCGACATGCCTCTTCCTCTGCGTCCCCACCAGTGCCGTTTCGGCGGAACGGCCCCGCCAGCTCGCAGGGGGTAGGGAGAGTGGCGCACCGTAATACCAACACGCCTCTCCCCCTGCGATCCCTCCACGGCCGCAGAAGATAGGCGCACCGTAATACCGGCACTCCTCTTCTTCTGCGGTCCCACCTCCACGCGCGTCCGCAGCGGACTGGTTCAGCCCGCTGGGAGCGCGTCCTCCTCGGGCCAGCCGGCGACCCAAACAGGCCGGCCCTGGTTGCCTCTTAGCTTCACCGTGGGTGACCAGTCCACGGTTACTAAGCCCCCCCGCCACGACAAGGCGGGCAACCCCCGGGGGGGAACCTAACCTAACCTAACCTAACCTAACCTAACCTAACCCCAACCTACAGAAAGTTCCGAGCCATCCGCCGTCGAGAGCGCCCACGACAAAATTGTTCCGCTTTAATTTGGAATTTTTTCGCAGCTGTAAAATCGAAAAAGTCGGGTAAAAGTGATCGGATTGCAGTGAACAAAACGTTATATTGTGTGTTTTAGTGTTGTCTATAATGTGGAAAAAAGACCAAATTAATTAGTTAAAAACTCAGTGAATTACGACCGAAAAACCTCAAATTGAGAGGTTAAAACTTTTTAAAAAACCTTCTATCGTGAACGCTGCCGAAATAAGATCGGCGACCTGGTGTTTTTATTGTATCATTGGACGTGTCTTAACAAGACCTGCATTTTGAGGGGTCACACGGAATTTTTCCCCTCGAAATAACAGGAGAAATAGACCAAAAACTGAAAATCCAGAATCACGAGGTGACTGAAATCCTGGAGCTGGACTAAAGTTTGTTACGCCATCTCAAAGAAGACTTCAAGGACAACCTGGAGCACTTTTTAGAAATTAAAAAAGTTAAAAACTAAGGAAGTTACAAGGACCTAAAGGTAACCAGAAAAAACATCTGCATTCCAGGTCAATTCTCTGGAATTCCAAAGCGGTGACCTATCTTTTTTATTATATAAATAGATAGCTGGATTATCACCCTTTCGATTGACACCTTTCCCGGATTTCTACATCATCAGAACGCGGAGCTACATCAAACTTAGTGAAGCAAGTACATCCGGAAACGAAGAAAAAACAACTTCCCGGTGCCGAACTAAGTGGGATTAAACCCGCATTCCCTGAATCAAAATCCGGGAACACCTGGCAGTCGAGTGTACAGAAACACTTACCCCACATATCAGAAAAGAAACCGTGAGTGTACATAGACAGTAACATCAGAAACAATAGTGAAAGTAGTTTGTTTTTAAATTGTAACGAGTTTGCAACCCCTCCTGGGGGCGCATTTGAACACCCCTGACCACTACGTCTTCACCCCTACGTTCCTCAACCCTCCCTCAATAAATTACAAAAAATTTGAAAGTAATACACTAGATAGTTAAAAATATACACCCGTTTTTACAATAATTAGTCATTATGTATAACCGCAAAGATAACTTTGTTACGTCCCCTTGATATTTTTCAAAATTCTCATCCCCCCTTTGGACCTAGGAAGCTAGAACTTTTTGGAAAACTGTTTTTGGCCTAAGTCACAAAATTCTAAAAAAACCGCATTATTCTAGCTTCTGAAATAAAAAAGTTGATATTCAAACACGTATCGGAAGTAGCGGGCGGAGACGAAGTTGGTCACATTTCCTTGTATTTATTAGTCAGTAATATTAGTCAGTATTAGTAGTGAATGTTAAGATTAATGGAATAACTTGTGTAGTTGACTCAACGCAACGGGACATAAGTTGCACTGAGCCCAATACCGCTACAACAGTTATTTCTCTTGTTTCCATTGTTTTGCCTATTTCTGTTATTTCTATTACCTTAAAAACTCACGGATACCTTCTGCAGCCCCCCTCTGTACTTTCCTCCACCCCCGCACTCAATTTCAGAGACCCCTGCGCCCCTTCCTTCTCCCCCCACCCCCACCCCTCACCCCCTCAAAATTTTCTTTTTACTGTTGGCATCTGAGGAACCCCACCATTACCCAGGTTCTTTCGTCAGGAAGATAGGGTGCGTGGTTCCCGAGATAATCCAACAGGAATAATCGGAAAAACTGAATATCCTGGATATCTCGGGAACGGTGCGTCCTAGGTGAATTCTGACGAAAAATCCGAACCCCCCTCCCTATCAACCCACCCCCTAAACTTTAAATATAAAGTTTATTGGGACCACCCCCTATCCCTCCCCCCCCCTCCCCCCCCAAAGGCGGCATAAACCTGGAGGCCAGAGGCGGTAAATTAGAGTCCACATAAGAACAGACAATTGGCCGGTATTCACAGGAACTGGCAATTGACTTGTATTTACTTGAAAGGCGGCACAAAACTGACAAACCAGAGGCGGTAAAACCAAATTGGAGTCAGACTTAGAGTGTTGCTTTGCATTAGTTTTCGCACTAATTACAGTATTCCCCATTTTATTCCTATTGTGTTTCCTTCTATACCAGCTACTGTACTTGATAACCACACTAATATTCCCTCTTATACTTATAGCTCTATTCCTTAGTAAATTCCTTTTGTGTCCCCCCTTGTACTCAATTCATAGATTTATTCCTGTATTCGGACTTGTGATTACACCTAACCCACTCCTACTCCCTCCTCACCTTGACCTTACACCCCTCCCTCCCCCACCATTACCCACTGACTCCAAAGTAATTATTTTAAATCTAGAGTTGACTCGGGATAACCAAATAAGAGGACTGAGAACACTTACCTCCGGCCAAGTGTATCTCTAGGGACTCAATTATTTTGACAGTCAGAGAGACATTTTACACCTCTCTGGCTAATATATACAATTTTTCAATCTGTGTCTTTAATTTACATTGTGACGTGTATATTTTTATTTTAAACATATTTTGACTACCACTTTACAGTGTTCTTTTTTGATATACAATTACTGACCATATACAAGCTTCTATTGAAGCTCACTGACGATCCCCTGACACTTTAAAAGAATAATTATGTATGCTGCAAATCGTACCCCGATTAAAAAGCCCACAGACATGGCAAAGACCAGTCCCCAAAAAACAACGCAAACAACGGAGAAGGCAGGCCCCTCCGAACCCAAACGAGTTGTGCGAATTAGTATTGGGGAAGAGGAGACTGGCACCATGGTAGAGGTTGAAAACCCTTTAAATCCGACAACAAAACGCAGAATCTCTGGGAAAGCCCCGTTACCATCATCATTATCAAAGCCAAAACTCCCCAACAAGTTAGCAGAGGCCAAATCATGTCTGGTCAGAGCTAAGTCACTGTTGGGTGAGTCTAGAAATATAAAGGCGGAGATAAAATCAGGGGTCACACAAGCGGTAGAAAGATTATACCAACTCGTACGGGAGGGGGTAGAGTCGAAGGAAACCCCAGAGTCAACACCAGGGGTTACCGAAGTTAAAGAGCAGCAAACAGAGGCCCTTATAGAGAACGCTGCGGAAACCGAACAAACCGCACTTATGAAAGAGCTTATGAGGAAAATAAAGGAACACAGCGAAGCAATGGAGGTATTAAAGAAACATACCCTAGCGCTGTCCGCAGAAATAAAGGAGACTCCAAACCCCTCGGAGAGCAACCAGGGACTATTGAAAGAGGAGATCACCCAACTTGCGAGGACGATTACCGATTTAAAAAGTAACCTGCACACCCAAGCCGTACCGCAGCCTACCTACGTAGAGGCAGTTAAGCGGCCCAAGCCACCAGTACCTATGCACACGATCATAGTAACCTCAGAAGATAAGGAGGACACCAGCGACCAAGTCATGGTGAAAATTAGGAACGCGGTGGATGCCAAAAACAGCGGGATACGCGTAGATAGGCTGCGGAAGGCAAGGGATCAAAAAGTCGTTATAAGCTGCCATAGCAGAGAAGAAATAACGAAGGTTAGCAATGCAATCCAAGGAAATCACCTCCAAGTAAAAGAGGCACAACACAAGGACCCACTTGTAATAGTAAGAGAGGTCCTTGCCTTGCACACGGACGAGGAAATAGTGAGCGCAATTAAACGCCAAAATGGACATCTACTAACCGACGTCGAGGAAACGGACGTCAGGATGGTAGTCAAATACAGACGGAAAGCGAGAAACCCGCATACAAACCACGTTGTGTTGCAAGTATCTCCGGCGATATGGGATAAGATGATAACTGCAGGCAAAGTCCACATTGATCTACAACGGGTGCGAGTTGAGGATCAGTCGCCACTAGTGCAGTGCTCACTGTGCTTAGGCTACGGACACACTCGACGACTCTGTAAAGAGACCGTCGAGAAGTGTAGTTACTGTGGCGGACCGCACAAGTGGGCAGACTGCGAGGATCGCATAGTGGGACAAGCACCAACCTGCTGCAATTGTAGCCGGGCTAAGTTAGCAAATACGGAGCACAACGCATTTAATCAAGAATGTCCTATAAGGCGAAAATGGGACGCACTAGCCCGAGCTACGACAGCATATTGCTGAGGACTCTCCACTAGATACCAGTACCGACACCCCACCACCTAAGGCCTACAAGGTAATTCAGGCCAACCTACAAAGGAAAAGCCTAGCCACTACAGAAATCTTAACAGAAGCAACAAAGCGCAAGGCGGCTCTGGCACTGCTCCAGGAACCATATATAGGTGGCTCAAAGTACATGAAAAATTACACAGGAGTTAGGATTTTCCAAAGTGCGGATCCAGGGGATTCCGTGGTCAAGGCAGCTATAGTTGTCCTTGACCAGGAACTTGATGTTAAGCAGTACCCACAATACACCACGACCAACATCGTAGTGGTGGGGATCCGCACCCGGGCTTGGAAAATCACAGCGATTTCATGTTACTTTGAGCCGGATCAGCCTATAGGGCCATACCTGGAGCAGCTTCAAACCATCAAAGAAGAATTGAAGCCAACTTTGCTGGTAATAGGAGGTGATGTAAACGCCAAAAATACATGGTGGGGTGGGAACGTCCTAGACCACAGGGGCGAAGAAATGTTCGGCGCCATAGAGGAAATGGGCTTGCAGATACTCAATGAAGGCAATATCCCCACATTCGACACCATAAGGGGCGACAATCGCTATTGCAGCCATATTGACATTACGGTCTGCACAAGTGAGATGCTTAGTCTGATTGACAACTGGAAGGTGGACGAAACCATGACGAGTTCGGACCACAACTCGATTACCTTCGAAATCAGGCTAAACAAATCCAAAGGTAAGAGCATCCAAAGGACCACTCGGATTTATGGAACCAAAAAAGCAAATTGGGTTCAGTTTTGTGAAAAACTGAACCGATTTAAACAAGACAGGGCCATAAACAAAGAAAGAATCGAGCGTGTCAACAACAGTAGGGAGTTGGACAAATTGACGGAGGAGTACACGAACGCAATAAAACAAGTATGCGAATGTACCCTACCGAAGAAGAAGTCCAACCAAAAACTAACCCTGCCGTGGATGACCCAAGAACTTACCACAATGAAAAAGGACCTACTCACCAAGAAACGCCGAATAAGATGTGCGGCACCAGTTAGAAGATCAAAAGTAATCAATGAGTATCTGCAAGCCAAAGAGAAATACGAAACCAGCGCCAAGGAAGCCCAAATAGAAAGTTGGAAGAGTTTCTGCAGCAAGCAGGACAAAGAAGGGGTCTGGGAGGGCATTTATAGAGTTATAGGAAGAACCACCCATCGACAAGAGGACCTCCCCTTGGAGGAAAAAGGGAAGACGATCGATATGGGGAACTCAGTTAAACTATTAACAAATACCTTCTACCCAGACGATACCCCGGAAAACGATACACCACGCCACCAGGAAGTCAGGAAGAAGGCAAACCAAATTGACGAATGGGCGAATGAGGTGCCCCATGATCCACCCTTCTCGATTGTAGAGCTCAAATCCGTACTAGAAACATTTAACCCCAAGAAAGCTCCTGGTGCGGACGGCTTTACAGCTGACATCTGCAGCAGAGCAATCCAAAGTGACCCTGAGTTCTTCCTATCACTGGCCAACAAATGCCTGCAACTGGCACACTTCCCTACCATCTGGAAGGAGGCAACGGTGGTTGTCTTGCGGAAACCCGGTAAGGACAATTACCGAAACCCTAAAGCCTATAGGCCAATAGGATTGTTGCCAGTGATGGGAAAAATTCTTGAAAAAATGATCATAGGTAGACTGAAGTGGCATATTCTTCCTAGGATAAGTACTCGCCAATACGGGTTCATGCCCCAGAAAAGCACTGAGGACTCTCTCTATGACCTAGTGAGCCACATCCGACAGAAAGTGGAAGACAAGAAGATAGTCGTTGTGGTTTCGCTGGACATAGAGGGGGCCTTTGACAATGCTTGGTGGCCCGCTATCAGAATCCGATTGGCTGAGGAAAGGTGTCCTAGCAACTTACGAAGAATCCTCGACAGCTACCTATGTGACAGAAAGGTCACGGTTAGGTACGGAGGAGAGCAATACACGAAAAACACGAATAAAGGGTGTGTGCAGGGGTCGATCGGCGGTCCTATATTATGGAATTTGCTCCTGGACCCTCTATTACAAGGTCTTAAACAAAGAGGAGACCACTGCCAGGCCTTTGCGGACGACGTTGTCCTCGTCTTCGCTGGGGACACAGCTCTAGAGATCCAAGGACAGGCCAATGCCACCCTCGCTTACGTCCGGGATTGGGGCGTCAGCAACAAATTGAACTTTGGTCCATCTAAGACCAAAGCGATGACGATAACAAGGAGACTGAAGTACGACGTGCCAATCCTGAGGATGGGTGGGGTGGACATTGGAATGTCCGAGGAAATAAAAATCTTGGGACTATATATAGACAGAAAACTTACATTCAATAAGCATGTAGCCGAGGTATGCAAAAAAGCTACAAATATATATAAGCAGCTTGCAAGAACGGCCCGAATCAGTTGGGGGCTCCATCCGGAGATAATCCGCCTCATATACACGGCTACCATAGAGCCGATCATCACGTATGCCGCTAGTGCCTGGGCGCCGGCGACTGAAAAACTAGGGGTGCAAAAACACTTAAACAACGTGCAAAGAGGCTTTGCAATCAAATTGACAAAGGCATACAGGACGGTCTCACTAAACTCTGCCTTAGTGCTGTCTGGGTTGCTTCCCCTTGACCTCCGAATAAGAGAAGCAGCTGCACTCTACCAGGCCAAGAAAGGAATACCCATGACTGAACTAAGTGACAGGGAAGTGGAGCGGGTCATTGCATATGACAGGACTCCCCACCCGGCAGAGCATATGAGCCTGGGGTTCGTTTGTCTGAACAACCGAGACGAAGTCGATTGTTATAACAACCAAGCAATACGAATATATACGGATGGCAGTAAAATTGACGGCACGGTTGGGGCTGCGCTGTCCTTATGGAACAGCGAAACCGAAATCGAATCCGTCAAATTGAAGCTGTCACCGTATTGTACGGTTTACCAGGCAGAACTCCTGGCCATATGCACAGCAACAAGCAAAGCCTTGGAGCGCCGGGAGTTGAGTTTTGGCATATACAGTGACTCGAGATCCGCCCTGGAGTCTGTTGTCAATTATGCCTCAAAGCACCATCTGGCTGTACAGTCGCGGGCAAACATTAAAACTGCTAGAATCCAAGGCAAGGAGATATCCTTGTTTTGGATCAAAGCACACGCTGGTCTAGAAGGCAACGAGCGGGCCGATGAACTGGCCAAAGAGGCGGCCCAAAAGCTCAAGAAAAAGCCAAACTACGAACTTTGCCCGGTCTCATACGTCAAGCGACAGATCCGTGCGCGGTCGCTGGGCGAGTGGAACCGGAGGTATAGGGAGGGCGAAACAGCTGCCATCACAAAAATATTTTTTCCTGACGCGGTGACGGCTTACAGGACGATAAGAAAGATGGAAACATCGGGCATACTGACACAGGTGTTGACGGGGCACGGAGGGTTTGCTCAATACCTACATAGGTTTGGGTGTAAGGAAAGCCCATCGTGCATTTGTGACCCTGATACAGACGAGACAATCCCGCATCTCCTGTTTGACTGTCCCGCTAATTTGGCACAAAAATTTGAAGTTGAACAAAAAATAGGCACTAAAATAACCGCATACAACGCGAATAAACTAATAACTGACAAAAATAATTCGAATACATTCTTGAATTATTGCAAAGAAATAGCAGTAAGAGCAAACAACAGAAATAAGACATAACAAGGAATATGATATTAATATATATTGAGTTATATATATAATATGCATATTATTATTCCGTAAGCAATTAAATAAATGTATAGAATAAGAAATAAATAGCATAAGAATTAAGTAAGAAAATAGTGCATAAAATTATTATAGTTAAAACCAAACGAAATAAAATATGATGTACTATTAAGCAATGTAGCATATAATAAGAGCAATTAAAAAACATTGTTACAAGTAGCACTATATTAGAATAATAGTTACCAGTAATTATACTTATAGGTCTAAGGAAATGTATTTAAGTTCTACGCAAATAAAACAAATAGTAAATTTATAAGCTAAGTAATAAGTAAACATGTAAAATAGTCCTAATGTATTAATGTAAGATAAAATTATTTAGGCAAATTAGAATAAGGCTACTATATTAAGATGTACTATTACTACGATGTAACTTTTTATATAACCATGTATCCAATGCTTTGTCAATAATAAAGAAAACAAGGGCTCTGACGAGCACGTCAGGGGTAAACTTAATTAGCTCGCGGGCCGGGCCAGTATAGCGCCCGGACAGGTATAAAAAAAAAAAAAAAAAAAAAAAAAAACCCCAACCTAACCTAACCCCAACCTAACCTAACCCCAACCTAACCTAACCCCAACCTAACCTAACCCCAACCTAACCTAACCCCAACCTAACCTAACCCCAACCTAACCTAACCCCAACCTAACCTAACCCCAACCTAACCTAACCCCAACCTAACCTAACCCCAACCTAACCTAACCCCAACCTAACCTAACCCCAACCTAACCTAACCCCAACCTAACCTAACCCCAACCTAACCTAACCCCAACCTAACCTAACCCCAACCTAACCTAACCCCAACCTAACCTAACCCCAACCTAACCTAACCCCAACCTAACCTAACCCCAACCTAACCTAACCCCAACCTAACCTAACCCCAACCTAACCTAACCCCAACCTAACCTAACCCCAACCTAACCTAACCCCAACCTAACCTAACCCCAACCTAACCTAACCCCAACCTAACCTAACCCCAACCTAACCTAACCCCAACCTAACCTAACCCCAACCTAACCTAACCCCAACCTAACCTAACCCCAACCTAACCTAACCCCAACCTAACCTAACCCCAACCTAACCTAACCCCAACCTAACCTAACCCCAACCTAACCTAACCCCAACCTAACCTAACCCCAACCTAACCTAACCCCAACCTAACCTAACCCCAACCTAACCTAACCCCAACCTAACCTAACCCCAACCTAACCTAACCCCAACCTAACCTAACCCCAACCTAACCTAACCCCAACCTAACCTAACCCCAACCTAACCTAACCCCAACCTAACCTAACCCCAACCTAACCTAATCCCAACCTAACCTAACCCCAACCTAACCTAACCCCAACCTAACCTAACCCCAACCTAACCTAACCCCAACCTAACCTAACCCCAACCTAACCTAACCCCAACCTAACCTAACCCCAACCTAACCTAACCCCAACCTAACCTAACCCCAACCTAACCTAACCCCAACCTAACCTAACCCCAACCTAACCTAACCCCAACCTAACCTAACCCCAACCTAACCTAACCCCAACCTAACCTAACCCCAACCTAACCTAACTCCAACCTAACTTAACCCCAACCTAACCTTTGCAGCACATAAAACCCATGCTATGGTCAGCACCAATAAAATGAAATTTGAGACACCGCGTATCCACATGGGGGATACAGAGATCATATTCAAAGATGAAATTAAAATATTAGGACTCGTGATCGACAAAAAGCTCACATTTCAGAAACATGCGAGCGAAGTCTGTAAAAAAGCGACCAATTTATACAAGCAACTATGCCGAACCGCAAAAATCTCCTGGGGGCTCAAAGCGAGGGAAGCCGCAGGAAATTCTCCATGGTAGATTAGTAGAGGAAAGAGTATGTTACATGAGAGCACGACATCTGGCAACAGCGGTGGGAGTGGATTTCGAATGCCTAGACGACATGCAAGCGCAAACACTTTCAGACCATCAGATATCAGGCTCACTTATCTATACAGATGGAAGCAAAATCGATGAGAAAGTGGGCGCGGCACTGTCCTACTGGCGGGATGGATCAGAGCAAATGGCAAGGAAATTCAGACTGGAGTCATTTTGCACAGTATTTCAGGCGGGGATGTATGCACTTCTTAGAGCAACAAACCTCGCTTTGAAACTACCGAACAAACAACTCAACATCTTAAGTGACTCCAGATCTGCATTAGAACTACTTCGAAACTCTGATTCATTTCACCCTCTGGCTTTTGAGGTGAATAAAAACATTGCGGAACTCAAAAAACAAGCCAAGCAACTCAAACTGTTTTGGGTCAAAGCACACGTTGGCATCGAAGGGAACGAGCGCGCTGACGAATTAGCTAAAGAGGCAGCACTACGCACAAAAACAGCACCAAATTATGCGAATTGTCCAACCTCCTTTATAAAATGGACTATAAGGGAAGAGACAAAGAAAGAGTGGAGTGCAAGGTACAAAACGAAACAGCATCCACCACAAAGATATTTTTTCCCAGCGCAGAAAAGGCGTACAAAATAATAAAAAACTTGAAACTAAATCCGACATTGTACAAGCTCTGACAGGGCATGGAGGATTTGCTCATTATCTACAATCTCATTTCTGATGCGATCACGTAGAGAAATACCGAGCATAGCCCTCTCCATAGCCCGCTGCACAACTCTGAGCTTGTGGACCAGGCCAATAGTAAAGCACCACGTCTCGGATCCGTATGTCATCACTGGCAACACACACTGCTCGAATACCTTCGACTTCAGGCACTGAAGACAAGATATGACGCAGTTTCCCGAACGCAGCCCATCCGAGTTGGATTCTACGAGTGACTTCTTTCTCGAAGTTGGACTTACCCATCTGGATCACTTGTCCCAGGTAATTGTATTCGTCTACAACTTCAAGAGCAACGCCGTCAACCACAACCGGTACGGGTGTGACATGGACATTTGACATGATTTTCGTCTTGTCCATGTTCATCTTAAGACCCACCTGTTTTGAGGCGCTGTTCAAGTCCTCGAGCATTGTACCAAGTTCTTCCAGGGAACCCGCCAGGATGACTATATCATCGGCATATCGCAGGTGTGTAATGTATTCGCCATTGATGTTAATGCCACGTCGTTTCCACTCCATCAGCTTGAACACGTCTTCCAATGCAGCGGTGAACAGTTTTAGGGATATGAAATCCCCTTGCCTGACACCTCTCTGCAGTTGGATGGGGTTCATTGCTGTGTCGTGTACTCTGACGGACATGGTGGCAGATGAGTACAAACACTTCAACACCTCGATATACCGGTAGTCGATCCGGCACCGCTGGAGAGAATTTAGTACCGCCCAGGTCTCGATAGGTCTCAAAGGCTTTCTCATAGACCACATAGGCAACACACAACGGCAGATTATACTCCTCGGTCTTTTGTATAATCTGCCGCAGTGTGTGTATATGGTCTATGGTGCTGTAGCCTTTTCGGAATCCTGCTTGTTCGGGAGGCTGGAAGTCGTCAAGCCTGCGTGCAATGCGATTTGTGAGCACCCTCGAAAACAGCTTATAAACGTGCCGGACTCGGTCTTCAACCTCGTAAGCTGACTTTGCCCAATTGACAGATCCCTGGCGAACACTTTGGAGCCCTGGTTTCGCTCAATTGTGTTTTTTACACGATTTGCGTTGTGTTTTCGCAAATCGCGTCACCTGCACTTGGAGATCTGCTGCTAAGGTACTATATAATTATATATATTACACTTATATAGGCATAATAAAATAATGATAAATAATACTGGAAAGAGAGAACAATATTAAAAAAAATAGGAAACAAAACTTACCAGACAGGAATAGTAATAAACTCGTAACAATAAAATAGAAATTAACACAAAATTTACACATATATTAGTAAACAGTTAAATTAAACAAAACTCAACTGGTATAACATTAAATAAATTAAAACATTAGAATAAATAGACAATAAAATAACAATAAGATATGTAATAGAATAAGAAAACAAAAGAAATGCAAAAGAACATGTAATAAATGTAATTGTAATAGAATAAGTAACTAGAATAAGAGAAATGTAAGAAACAAAATAGACTATAACTTAATTACAAACGAAAGTAGAATAAGTTGATAAGAAAAATGTTAGTAAAATAAAATACAAAAAGACACTAAATAGATTACAGATAAATAGTAGTAAGTGAATTATTGTAATTAGAATAAGTTCGTTGACCTTTTAAAATCCCTGCAATAGTTTTCATAAATAAAGTAAACAAAGTCTCTGACGAGCAATGCCAGGGGATGCTTTTATTTAGCTCGCGGGCCGGGCCAGTATTGCGCCCGGACAGGAAAAAAAAACCCCAACCTAACCTAACCCCAACCTAACCTAAGGATAGGTAAGTACATAAAACGCTATGTTAAATTTTGTTACTAATATATATTATTTCTTTTAAAATTGATTAAAATAAAAATTTTAATATGGCACATGTCATTCGTCATAAGACTAATATGGCAGAAGTGAAATCGTAGGCATAATAGGTAGTCAAGATATTTTGTAAATTGAACCAAATTAAATATTTGTATAATAAATATGTATGTCAATAATTTTTTAAACTCTAAGATATGATATCAGGTTTTAGATTTTTGGTAAAATAAAAACGCTAAATATCCTTTTATCTTTTATTATTTATAATTTTCCCAGATTTCCATGTGATGAGCTATGTCGTTGGGTAAGCATAGTTCAAAAATAACACAGTGAAGCCAACTGGATGCCTACTCTATAAGTGCTATTTTATGAGCATTAATAGTACACAATATCTAATCTTTTCCTGAAAAATATGTACGAGTACTCGTACATTGTGCTGGCGCAGCGTCCTTGTGCCAAGCACGAGTTGCCTAGCTGGGCGCGCGGAGCCCGTGAACACGTACAAGACGTGACTTAGCAAGCGTCTGACACCAATAAAACCCTGTCAATTAGCAATACAAATTAGTGCAGTAAACATCTAGAGTCAGCTCGGTCACGTGTTTTACTACCGAAACCCCCGCGGACACATTCACGGCGGCCAGGCTGCTCCTGCACTCAGCAACCTCCTCATTCATTTTGGTCCTTCGAACCTTACTTTCGGTGTTTTAGCGGCTCCTTTACGGCTAGCGTATCGGCTCAGTTGGCCTTCCACAAGCGGACCTCCCCAGCTGAGTTGAGAAGGGCGCGAAACCCGTACTGAAGCTGCGAGAGCACTGAAAGCGACCAGCGGCGAGCGATCTACAGTTTGCTGAAGAAAGAAGAATACGCAACGTTAATCGTTTTGCTGCACAACAAGGAGGTTAACATCAATTGCGGGATATACGTCCTTATCTCAGGAAGAACATTTTCATTCAACTTTTAACTGCCAGCAATCTACAGTTTGCTGAAGCAAGAAGAATACGCAACGTTGATCGTGTTGCTGCACTACAAGAAGGGGTGAACGTTAACTGCAAGATTAAGGAGACGTCCTAATCTCAATGCAACATCGTATTAAAAAATGATAAAATAATAATCGTATTATGTAAATTACATAGCCAACTTCGAGGAAATCGCACTTCACAACAATAACGTGACATCTCAAGAAAAATTTAACAAACAACTGTATGCGTACACAAGTAATCACGGACCCAACGGAAGGTGTGAATCACAATTACTAATGAAGAAGGGATTTGGAGAATTTGGCCAGTCTGCGTCGCAAGAAGTAATAGAACATAGAAAAATGAACCTTTATATGAGCAAAAAACACATCAGCTCCCAGGGTAACGCCGCTTCAAGTTTTACAAAGTACAACAGTTTTACACGTATCTTACAAATACCGTGTAACATCATTTGCCTTAAAACAAAGCTACGTCATCGAATAACAACACGATCAGCTGGAATGGATTTCAAGCAATTTGACACAGGGGGCATTGCCTACATAGCAATTTTATTAAAGGAATAGCGATATAAAACACTAAACATAAGCAGTCAGCGTGGTTGTATTTTCATTATTGACATATTGAGCTCATTGACATCATCATGCCGACCACGTTACTGCAACTCTCACTTCTGAGGTCGGAGTGGACCTTATGACATTCTACGCAAGCAATTGAAACTCTACAGGCTACTGGAGATTATTTGACATTCTTCAATCTACTAGACATGTGGATGGAGAGTCATGACATTTGTACGAAATGCATCATACAGCAGCAGCATTTGACATATTGACATTCTTCAATCTACGAAACAAGTGGATGGAAAGCCATGACATTTGTACAAAATACATCGTACAACAGCATCATTTGACATTTTGACATTCTTCAATCTACGAGACAGGTGGTTGGAGAACCATGACATTTGTACGAAGTGCATCGTACAGCAGCAGCATTTGACATTTTGACATTCTTCAGTCTACGAGACATGTGGATGGAGAGCATTGACATTTGTACGAAGTGCATTGTACAGCAGCAGCATTTGACATTTTGACATTCTTCAATCTACGAGACATGTGGATGGAGAGCCATGACATTTGTACGAAGTGCATCGTACAGCAGCAGCATTTGACATTTTGACATTCTTCAATCTACGAGACATGTGGATGGAGAGCATTGACATTTGTACGAAGTGCATTGTACAGCAGCAGCATTTGACATTTTGACATTCTTCAATCTACGAGACATGTGGATGGAGAGCCATGACATTTGTACGAAATGCATCGTACAGCAGCAGCATTTGACATTTTGACATTCTTCAGTCTACGAGACAAGTGGATGGAGAGCCATGACATTTGTACGAAATGCATCGTACAGCAGCAGCGGTTGACATTTTGACATTCTTCAATCTACGAGACAAGTGGATGGAGACCCATGACATGTATGAAATACATCATACAACATATTATAAGCATTTTACCGAAGAAATTGACATTGTACAGTTTACGCTAAGAAGAAACTGACATATAGCTAGTAGCGATAACTGACATCATGAGAGCATCGTCCCGGAGATACATCAGCAAGAAAGATCATCGCAGACTACACTACAATGGGTTTCAACTTAATCACAGCTGATTGAAAACTCGCAAAACATATAAATACACTACAATTGACATTCCTTTCGTTAAAGAATTGATGAATATGTACAAATCTACACACGTATCATGCAAATCGTGTTACTTACTTCAGTTGTTTTAACAAAGCTGCGTCATCGCATGACGGCGCGATCAGCTGGAGCGCATTGCAAGCAAAACGACACCGTGGGCATTGCTGAGAATGCATCTATTACAATTACTTATTGCGAGTTGAACAAATATTATATTTTCAAGGTGACAATATAAGACAAGATCAAGGGCACGGTGACTTCCAAGATCAATCTTTTCAAAGTGAATCGTTAATTAGACTACAATAACGAACTGCGAGTGTGAGGCTGCTTACAACAGTCTACACTGAAGAGTGACGTCAAGCTTGCCAAGAATTCAAAGTTGACAATTACTGATAAAACAAACGCACTCATGAATTTCTCAAAGCATCACGTTAACTGTATTTATACAAAAGTACAGGAAGACTGGTGACAACATCACAATCAACAAGATCGCAGGAAGATGCTTACATTGTTATCAGTTAACAAACCGTCGCCGCAGGAAGCAAACAGATCCACCAGACTCCAGACTCTCACCAGACCAGTCACGTCACCGTAGGACCTCAACGAGCAACGGGAATCGGCCGCGAAAGTGGAAACTGTAACTTGCAGTTTTAGAATTTACATTGCAATATTTTAGCTTACAATTTACTACTGCAATGTTTTGTTTACATTTATATTTTACACATTTACGTTTAGAGTAAGATTCAATCATCGCAATTTAACGTTTTTAAGCCCAAGTGCATTATTTACATTTTTGTTTACAAGTGCATTAGTTATTTACTTTTGTTATCAATCATTTTTAAAAGTTTACAATTTTCTACTTATTTTGTTAGCGACTATGTGTATAAATTTTGTTTGGTTTCTTTTCTTTCGGTGTCAGATGCCAGTATGTACGAGTACTCGTACATTGTGCTGGCGCAGCGTCCTTGTGCCAAGCACGAGTTGCCTAGCTGGGCGCGCGGAGCCCGTGAACACGTACAAGACGTGACTTAGCAAGCGTCTGACACCAATAAAACCCTGTCAATTAGCAATACAAATTAGTGCAGTAAACATCTAGAGTCAGCTCGGTCACGTGTTTTACTACCGAACCCCCCGCGGACACACTCACAGCGGCCAGGCTGCTCCTGCACTCACCAGCCTCCTGATTCAAAATATATTTTTTTAAATCATCTAAAGCTTGTTTGTTAAATCCTGGAAAACTAGAACTATTTTCATGCCACTTCCTTATTATGGGTTGGAGAAAGGATACAAAACAAAAATAAATATATTATGCCTAACAAATTTGTATTTTTTAATTTTTTAATTATTTTAAAATAAACTTTATACTGTTATACCTAAATACACTGTGACCTAAACGCGCACTTATTTCACGCTTTTCAGCGCGTACAATAGCCATTTGACGTTCGGAAGCCTGTTAGTGAATCAAAAATAACTTAATTCTCCCTAAAAGTGCATATAGTGTAACTTTGTAATTATAATGATTTTTGTAATTTTTTCAGAAGTTTATCCAGAATAATTCATAAAATGGATTGTACCTATGTTCTAAACAAAGCCCAAATAGCGATTTTTTATCCTTAGCACAATATAGGAATCTTACAGTAGTCGCTCTTCATACAAACGGCCGAAACGCGCGTTATACCTACGCACATCTGAATACGCATGCGATATGTAGGCAACTGCGGCCGCCGCGTGGCGATTGCCGACAGGCGAACGAGCGGAGCTTGTACCACGGTCCGGTCGGTACAAATAACAAACTTTTTTAGTTTTTCTACTCTGGTTGAGCTGTATGGTCGTGTGCGGCTGTGGATTTAGAAAAATTTAAGATGGCAGTAGAAAAAGGCAACAGAAATAGTAGACATTATTGTGCTGTTTTTGGGTGCTTTAATTCGACATTAAGTCACCCAGGAATATCATTGTTTACGTTACCTGGAGACTCCGAAAGGTAAGACACTATTTTTATACCTACCTACAAGTACGTATTATATAGTATATATAATACTATATAATATAATATTTGTCGGTGCGGCGTATGAATGATTAAATGTGATCGATTTGAATAATTGCTACTTAAACGATTATTATTGTAAATTGAGCGGGTAACACCGAATAGAGTTGTATGTGTCATGGCGACGTCTGGCAACCCTGGCAGAGGCCATTGGTGATGTGATGCCGGTCGCATGAGTATGTACAAAACTATTGGCTCATATTTCTACAATCTTCTATTATTTTGTGTTGTATAGTGTTACAGTGTTAATTGTAATAAAATGATTGTAATACGATATCTCTGTGAATAATCCTTTCAAGAAAATACCTCACTATCTGTACTGTGACATAAAACCAAAGAATATCAGAGGATGAAATATATCTGTCTCGGCGCTCCGTTATATATAATAATATATAATACGTACTTGTAGGTAGGTATATATAATTATTGTAGGTATGTAACTTAAGTAGTAGGTATTGTATCGACGAATAAATGACGTGATAAAGAATATAATGATGAACTATGAATCTCGTCTGGAAATAACTGTACCTAATATTGTAATTTGTAATAATTGTAATTTGAATTGAATTTGCGTAATAATTTGTCATTAAAACGTTATTGCTACTTGCTACTGTAACTTTGATTTCAATGTTATGTATAAATTAATTTAGCAATAGGTATAAAGTTTATAGAATCGGACAGTTGTAACTTTTTTATTTACCTTAACCTACAAGAAGAACTTACCCTGCCCTAAGAGTCTCAGTCTCTAATACAATACTGAAGGCTTACGAACCTTCACAGTACTAATAAAACACAACATAGATTTTTATGGAACACTTCCTTTTTATTCAAAATGAATTGCATTTATTAAAATAGAAAATATAAAATTTTTAAATACAAAACTACTAAGAAACTCAAATCGTTTGATAAAATTAAAATACTGTCGGCGGACAGCCCTAGCACGCGGCTACAAGTAGGCAAGTTTTTCGAGAATCAGCCCGAGTCACGTTACTGTTAGATTCCTATATTGTGTCCTTAGAAAAGTGTCTTTTATAGACCAAATATGTATAATCCACGGTAAAATTAAGGCACCAAAGATATCGTAATCGTGCCATTTTTTTACTTACTTTAAGTTTTTTGTTTTTGTAATATAATTTCTAAATTTAAATGACAATAATAATATTATGCGTAATAGGTACTAACTATTTGTTTTATTCGGTGTCCCTTCTGCTTGACTACTCTATAAGTAATAAGGAAGTGGCATGAAAATAGTTCTAGTTTTCCAGGATTTAACAAACAAGCTTTAGATGATTTTAAAAAATATATATTTCAGGAAAGATGTATTGTGTACTATGAATGCTGATAAAATAGCTCTTATAGCGTAGGCATCCAGTTGGCTTCACTGTGTTATTTTTGAACTATGCTTACCCAACGACATAGCTCATCCCATGGAAATCTGGGAATATTATAAATAATAAAAGATAAAATGATATTTAACGTTTTTATTTTACAAATAATCTAAAACCTGATTTCATATCTTAGAGTTTAAAAAAGTAGGGACATACATTGTATATTCATTCATTATACAAATATTTCATTTGGTTCAATTTACGAAATATCTTGACTACCCATTATGCCTATGATTTCACTTATGCCATATTAGTATGACGAATAGCATGTGCCATATTAAAATTTTTATTTTAATTAATTTTAAAAGAAATATTATATATTAGTAACAAAATTTAACATAACGTTTTATGTACTTACATATGGAATGTAACTCTATCATTCTTATTCAATGATGTTGTATTTCTTATTCAATTTAGAGAAATGATTTTTGCAAAATCTCAAAACACAACTCGACATTTTTATGGCAACTATAGACAGCTTCACTCTGAGGCAGCTATCAACTCTCTTTAGTTTGACTGACTTAATTTGAAATTGGTCACAAGCGTCGCGTCGATGTTCGCGGTGTCTGTTCTATACGCTAGTAATAATACTTCAATACCCTTATTTATTTTTCAATACATAGAAATACTCTATTTGTCAAAGGTAGTGTAGAGTAGGGATGCGACTTTTTGGATTTGGATCGGATTTTGCGGATCGTAGTGAATCGCAACGAAACGTCAAATACGATCGAACACTTACGATCCTATCCCGAATGAAAATACTTAACATTTAATTTTAAATAATTAATATTATGACGATTATTTCAAACAAGGTCACCATTAAATTAAAGGTCAATATTAAAGTAATAGGCAATAAAAATTGCTTATGAAGAGTAATTTTAAAGTTATACTTCTTATGCGACTTGCAAAACGTTAAACGTTTAACGCTGCCATGGAGGAGGTATGAAAGCACTGGATAGATAGCGCTAGCTTTTATCTTTACCTCCACAGAGTACATTTTGTATAACTGTTTACCTCTTTTAAAATTTAATGTTATTACTTATACAAATCTCACAAGAGTCTCAACAGCGTGATTCAGCTTCATGAACAACGCCATCTAGTTTGTACTTGTGTAAACATAGTGTAGTGTATCGATATCGAGTAGGATATCGATATCATTTTGTAGTTTTGCAATCTAGTTGACAGATGTCACTTCTCTGTCGTCTCGGTCACGCATCACGCGGAGCGCACATTGAGTCAGTCACGAACTGTCGGGCGTGGAGTGTAGACGTGGTGTTTGCAGCGAGCCGATATTTATCTATATATATTTATTATGTAATTAAGTAATAATTAATCATTGGTGTAACCGCGTTTCCTAGTCTATTACATCGAACCAGTGAATATACAGAATTAGTGGTATAACGGAACACTACATATTTTGGCGACGAGCGTGAAAAGACAATGTCGGTAAGTACTAATAATTTGATTTTGCTTTATTACGTAAAAAGGAAGGATGCGTTGGAATGCGTGCAGATATTATGTCTATTTTGTAAACGGGATACGAACAAATAATCGTAAGTCGTTCGTTTTGTTATGATCGTTGAATATTTAATATAAAATCAGTACCGGATTTTTATTTCGGAATAATATAGTATAGGAGTTTATAGATTTACTATTATTAATAGAGAGATAAATTATTCTTGCGTGTTCTAGTACGGGTGTCTGGAGGACTATATAATTATAAGATGTATTTAGATAAATTGGAGTGAAATATTGTATTTTCACAATAAGCAGCTTACTCCTAAATACATTGTATAATGGTAAGCCATCGCGAGTATGGCACAGTGTGCTCCGAGCACGGAATTGGGACGAATGACTTGTGAGAGCTGGTAGGGGTTGTTGGCGAGCCCCAAACGCCACTTCACATATTTCGGTCGTCACCTAATGAATTGAAGTGGCATGTCACCACAATAGTATATATCTTGCAGGAAGACTTAATGCCTACGAGCGTGTCCTATATACGATGTAGGGTAAAATTATTAAAATAAAATATGTTTATAACCCGGGAAATACTGCCGTAGATTCCTGCCATAAATACATATATTGTGCTACCAAGGAATTCTATTACTTTTATACTTAAAATTATTATTGGCTTATTATTTTAATTATTTGAAATTCAATGTTATGTAGCAATTTGGATGACACTGGAGTCCTTAGAATGTTAAGTTTTATTGCCGCCTGTGACAAAGAAATTTACGAATCAGCCCATGAGTTGGAAATTAAGAGGTTCGCGGAGCATTTACCTCAGCACTTTTGTCTACAATTGTGCCTGCGCAGATGACAGCCATTTTGGTTCAACTATGTGCCGCGGTTTATAATAATGATTCTTTATTTCAGGCTCAGTTCAGGCCAGTATTTGTTGGTAAAACATCTTATTCTTAAATGTAAGGGTTAGTAAATACAGACATACAAATTAGTTACTACTTACTATAAACTACTTAAACTAGCTGGGGACAGGAAATGGGGGTTTCCGCGCCCGGGCGCGGTCTGTATTGCATCACTTGCGTGCGGACTTGCCCAGTGCTTGAGAAATTGAGGGACCCATCTGTCCGCTATCGTGCCTGGAATGCTGTTGGTGCTGTCGCGCAGGCAATTCCAGATTGTACACGCAGTGCGTTGTACGCCCTCTGCGTGTGGCTGACCCGCAGGCTGCTCGTGTAAAAGGACTGGCGGTACGCTTTGAGAAGGCGTCGCCTTTACAGCTTTGGCTTGCAGCTGCTGTGTTGTGGCCCGTTCTATCACACGGACCTCGGACGCTCTTCTTTCTCTCTCGCACCTATCAAATCCTGGGACTATATAGCTTGGCAACATTGAAATATTATTACTAGCGTATAGAACAGATACAGCGAACATCGGGTTCCGTTATAGGTTCGTATTAGGACGTATTAGGTTCATATGGGACGTTGGAAATGTTTCCGCAATTATTGAATGAAAGATCATAAGGAGCGTTTGAACTTGGCAAGCCACTGGCGTGTTAATGGACTAAATAAGCTTGCTTAGGCTTGCCGTCTTGGTTCGGCAAGTGTCATGTACAGGGTTACTCTATGGTAAGTGTGCAAACGAGGCTTCTGGTTTGGAAAGAGAACGGAGGGCAGGCCGGCGGTGGAACACACATTTTGTTTGAGATGTCTTCTCTATGTATATACCTCAATGCTTGGCAATAATATTTTATGGACGATTTTTGCAGGCAAGCCTATATGATTGGGTTTGTAATTAAAATTTCTTACTTATGATATTAATTTCGATTGGTTAACAGATCGATGTAGTTACCTATACTGACTTACCTATTCACATCTATTTGCCAGGTAGCCATGCACAGAAATAAGTAGGCAAGCCTACCTAGGCACATTCGGTGTGTTAAAAACTATCAATTGAGATAAAACTCATCCGGTTATCACAAGTGGTGAAGCACTACTGCTTCAATTTATTAAAGTAGGTTTTTTGGTAAAATTCTAATGTCAAGATTAGCTTTAAGTTCACTGGTTCGCTCATTAGAGTGCTTCCTGGCGCCGCTAGATGGCGTTAGGAGTCCTATTTGAATAGCCGCGCGCGGCGCTGCGTTCGCGCCGAATGATGACAGGAAAAAATCTGTCGTCCGCCTTCTTCCTACGAGTTACGAGGTGCACCCTTCAATTACATATACAGTAAAGTGCGTGATGTGATGAACTAACACAAATTTCGACGGATTATCTAACTATCACCACGCCGGCCGGCTTCAGCGTCACCACCTCATCAGCTACGTTGGACTGCGTGGGATTCATACCAGGACAGAGCAGGGTGAGTGGGTTTAGTTGCGCTTTGGCTGATCTTATGCCATTATCAATAGGTTTGACAAAATAATTTCAGTTGTACGCAAGTACGCGGTAGTGTAGCTATTTACACGCTACGCACCACCAACAAGAGTGAAGGTGATGGAAAAATGATTAAATTAAATTAAATTAAATTAAAAATAGCTGTGAACACTTTTCGATAGTAAGTACTACTAGTTCTTATTAAATTTTATGGATGAGTGATCGAATCATCATGTCGAATGATGGTGATATGCATTAAATTACGGTTTTGCATTAAATTGCGATGATCTAAATCAATGATGGTGAGAGTTGCATTAAATTGCGAGGTGCATTAAATTCCGAGGTGCATTAAATTGCGAGGTGCATTAAATTACGGTTTTGCATTAAATTGCGATGATCTAAACCAATGATGGTGAGAGTTGCATTAAATTGCGAGGTGCATTAAATTCCGAGGTGCATTAAATTACGAGGTGCATTAAATTGCGAGGTGCATTAAATTGCGGTTTTGCATTAAATTGCGATGATCTAAATCAAGGACGACCCGTGGGACGCAATGGTTGCCGTGCCGGATCGCCGTGCCGAGGGTCCTGGGTTCGATTCTCGGCGAGGTGGTGGTTCTCGGTCTGGGAGTGAACGTCTTTGTCTGGTGTGTTCCCCATGGTGCCCGCGACACAGGGAGTCCTAGTGAAGGTTCGACATAATATTTGAAGCGAATCTACGAAGAAAACTGAAGACGCATCCAAATCGAATTGAATTGAAATCGAATCGAAAGGCGCCACAATGCCGCCGAAGAAAGATGGAAAAGAAAGTGAAGATGAAGACGTTGATATGCAGATTTCCTTTAAAGACTTAGAGAAGTCCATGACCATATTTCGGGGAGTACCTGTCTCTACAGTAAGGCGGTTTGACGGAGCCGCTCTAACTCCGTCACATCCGTGCCAGCGTGTGTTGATCTCCGGTTGACGCGTCGCGTGGTGTGGGTAAAATTTGTTCTCTGGACCATATTTACTGGAGACGACACTTACCTTGTTGAGACATTTCTCGATAAATTTGAAGATACTGCCCTGCTTATAAAGTGGACTAAAATCGAGAAATTGATCTATGCCAAACGACTTTAGACGGAACTGCAAAACTTTTTAAAATATGTGATTGATGGCATACGTGATCTTGAGACCAACAAATCCATTCTGTATGGTGCGTCGGATATTAAAGATTTCCGGGAAAAGCTGGACATCTACAGTGACTTTAGAAAGAAGTTGCCAGGCAAACCCGCCCAAACTGGCCATTCAACTGTACATCAGTCAAACTGCAAGGTGCCTCACGTGAAGAGATGCTCTAACTGTGGTGACCTAGATCACCAATCACCAGCCTGTCCGAAGGGAGTCAAATGTTTAAATGCAACGGATTTGGCCATAAATCTACTGAATGTACTAATAGTCGATAAAAGAAGACGTTGAACATCCAAAAATAAAGAGGAAGAAAAACAAATAAACTTAAACATTGAAGCTGAGGAAGTCCCCTACAAGAAGGTTAAACTTAACGGAAGTGACTTTACATCTCCGATAGATACCGGAAGCAACGTTAACCTTAATACAAAATCAGAATTTGAGGAGATTAAACACAGTGTTAAAGATTACAGAACAAAACCAATATGTTTAACCGGAAAAGCAGAAAACAAAGTTGATACCGAAGGAATATTTACAGCAAAGGAACAGATTGACCAGTATTACATGTGAATGTTCACCGAAACAGCCTCCGAGCTGAGCGGACGCTAAAGTAGAACGTCGTTATTATGGCCGAGTTTAATTTGCATTAGCATTGCACAACGTTTACTTTATGGAGAGCACAACTGGGTACAGTGTGTACTGATGAACTGCGATCGAGCAGGTATTGCGTGTGTTGACCAGTCAGTAGTGCGTTGTGCCGGAGCCAGCGAGAAGTGCACGTGGACTGTTTTCTATGCACAGTCATACCCTTTGCGAAGAGTAGCACCCATGTGGCTGTGATGGTTAGCTTCTGATGAGATAGGTCATAGTGCCAGCGATTGGCGGATTTATCACACGGGTTTTAATAAGCGCGAGAGGCGCGGGCAAGTTGTGGAGCCGGGATGGCTGTGAGTGTGCAATGCGACGTGTGAATTATTGTTGGTTACCCTGAATGCCGCACCGCGATGTAAATCCGACTTCACCTCGTTCCATTAGCGATTGGTTATGTTATTCCAGCGACATAGTAATCTGTTCAGAGCCATGTGTGTTGTTAGCAATCGCGTACTAAATTAGTAGCACGTGTTTCAATGGGTTTCTAAGTAATTCTGATGAAAACTGTTAACAAGCTTTCAAAGAACTCAAGAAGGAACTGTGGAGCACACCTGTACTTAGAATTTACAATCCTGATCTGCATACCGAATTATACACAGACGCCAGCACTGATGGATATGGAGCCGTACTCTTACAGGAAAGCCCGAATGGTGACAAACTTCACCCAATCCATAATATGAGCAAAAAGACTACCCCGACTCAGAGAAATTACCATAGTTACCACTTGGAGGTACTGGCTATCGTGGAAGCTATCAAGAAATTTAGAATTTACCTACAAGGGATACATTTTAAAATAATAACAGATTGCTCGGCATTAACGAGGACCTTACAGAAGAAGGACACCAAGAGATGCCCGCGGGGCTCTGCTACGAGAGGAATCGAGCACAGACCTGGATCAAGGATGAAACACGCTAATGCTTTAAGTAGATATCCAATTTGTTTAATGATTGCGGAAACTACAGCATATATCAAAAACGCCCAAGATGAGGACGATCACATAAAAGAGTTGAAGAAAATTTTAAAGAAAGAGCCTTATCAAGATTATATTTTACAAAAAAGACATACTCTACAAAGTGAAAAACGGAAGTAGATTGATTGTTGTACCTAAGAAGATGCAATTTGAAATAATCAGAAGGAACCATGAAAAAGGACACTTTGGAGTTACTAGGACTGAAGAATTAATAAATAAAGAATACCACATAGAAAAGTTACAAGACAAAATTAGAAGGATAATAATTAATAATTGTGCTGAATGTATCCTGATAGCAAACAAGAAAGGGAAGAGAGAAGGCTTCTTACACCCGATAGGAAACGCCGAGAGGAAATGGCCGAGAGGAAATTATCATCGTTGTGTTGAGTAAACTCAGTGCGGATGACCCTACCAAAGATCGGTACTAAAGGTATCGCAGAGTACCTAACGTCCAACGCGGTATAAATTGAACTCACCAACGAAGCATTGGAATGACTCCGTTTGAATTATTATTTGGAGTTAAAGTTAGAAAGAAAGATGAAGAATTACTGATACTAGAAACTACAAAAAAAAATTAAAATAAGGAAGGGATGTAGTGTATCGATATCGAGTAGGATATCGATATCATTTTGTAGTTTTGCAATCTAGTTGACAGATGTCACTTCTCTGTCGTCTCGGTCACGCATCACGCGGAGCGCACATTGAGTCAGTCACGAACTGTCGGGCGTGGAGTGTAGACGTGGTGTTTGCAGCGAGCCGATATTTATCTATATATATTTATTATGTAATTAAGTAATAATTAATCATTGGTGTAACCGCGTTTCCTAGTCTATTACATCGAACCAGTGAATATACAGAATTAGTGGTATAACGGAACACTACACATAGGTAGTACACAAATAATATTTGTTCAGATAATTTATGATTAATGTTTCTTGTTTTTATTTAATACCAAATAACTATATAGTTTTCAAAAGATTAAAACTGATACACGTTATTAAATTAAAGATTTATTTAATTATGTCAAAGAAGTTGGTATAACTTCTCACGCGCGTACAAAAGTACATATCGGCGCGTAAGTCGATATTTCATTATAATTCGATTACGAATTTACTTCCATTTGTTTACTCGATAAGATACTCGATACTCGATACTCGATATCACCCTAGTCAGATCATTCGATGAATCAGGCGATATAAAACCAGTTGCTAAACTGCCGAGAGCTCACTTCGATTTGAGCGGCCGAACCGTACGGACGTCTAAACGTGACATGGTTCACGCCTCAAGAATATCGGTTTATTTAAACAATCAGTTTATAATAATTGAACTATTTTCAGGATTCATATTATTATTATAAAAAAAAAAACAAACAGAAGAAGTTTTAATAACAGAATCGGACCAGGGGTTATGCGAGGCTTGGGGTGGCTGATTAAGGGGAGGTTGGAGGCCATCAGGGGGGTTCAGCTCTCGTTCCTGACTATAATTGTCAGAAATTGGTACTGATAAAACCAGCTGCTCCGATATCAGAAGCGGGATACGTAAACCAGGATTTTCAGCAAGGAGTGTAAGTGCCATAGCGATTATATTGGTAAGACGTTATTATTTTTTTTTCTATTATATGCCTATTGGTAGTGATAAATATGGGGAAACGAGTGTCAGCTCCTGGCACGGTCACCATGGAACTTGAACGTGTGAAATATGGTGATGTGACGGCATCGTCGCACAGGTAATGGCAAACTGCGGGTACAAATCAAGACAAGATATGCCATAAGTAATTGACGGCCCTGTAGCCTAGTTGGTAGTGATCCTGCCTGCGGAGCAACAAGCTTGATTCCGGGCCAGGAACGTTTGGCGCGTGGGATTCTCTGGCTTCAACGACTTCCAACTCTATGAACGTGGTGGTGTGAGGAGGAAAAACAAGTGGAACGTTTCATGGCGCTGTGGCGCCAGAAGCGATTCATGTTTTAAAAAGGTCTTGAATTTAGCTTTTGTTTTTTTTAATAAATCTGTGTTCCAGATACTGAAGGGATGTCAGTTGTACAACGAGAGATTTATTTGTACAGAAAGCAAAACGCGGACAGTTCAAGAAATCTACCGTGTGATATAGTAAAGAGAATACGATTTGGGGTCACCTAGCGTATTATGTAGTGTTCCCGTCCAGCCCTATGGTTGAAGATGCGAGGACCGTTAAAAAAAGGGGAGCGTGTTTGTGTGTGTGGCCGTACGCCTAAGTGATGTTATCCGCAAGTATCTGATTTGACACGTCAAAGGCTGGTCTTTTGAGCGTATTACCACTCCAAGAACCATGATTGACTACTATAACGCTGGAATATTGTTGGAGATAATCACAAAATCATCGTTTTATTAAGATTATGGTGAGTGATAACAATAGTTTTTTAGAGTTACATAGAGGTACTCCGGTATCCACTTGAGAGAACCCGCATATCATGAAATAGTGAAAAGTGTAATGCAATTGATTACAACGTGACGACCTGTGGAGTAATGGTTGCCATGCTGGACGGCTGCCGCCGCACCAGAGGTCCTGGCTTCGAGTGCCCACGACGCAGGTCCTACTGTGGGGCCATGAATGTGAGGGCGTATAACGTCTGAGTTTAATTCAAGTTTATAAAACTTTGTGATAATTATGCGTGGAATGCCAACCTATGGATTATGTATCGTATCGAAGGTACATACGATCGAAGGTTGTGTTTTTTTTGCGGGTGGAAGGCAATGGAATCATCATCTACAAAGGGCCTTCAATACCAGCGTTCTATCAAAACATGAGGATTGTGAAGAATGCTCAGAAATGAGCCCAGTAATAAGACACGAGGAAGTATCTGCATTCTGGCGCTCTGAAGATGTGAGTAGCATGGCATAAGAGCCGTAGAACTGTATAAGAAAATCAGACTTCTCTCTAAATGGTTGAGGCTTAAAGTTAAATGATTAAGGGTGGGACCAGTATGCTACTTCGAAATTAGGCGCAGTGACTGACCAGTGGTGAAACTATTGTACCCAGCTCTATTCCTGAACTCTAGCGAACAAATGATTGTCACGCATTGCGACGGCGTGGAGTTGTTTGACCAAGGATCTCTAATTATTCAATTTGTGGCCATCGCTGCTTTGACCGCAGTTGACCTGTTTGCGGCGGATACTTTGGGGACAAGGTATGGATATCTGAAATGTTCATATGTAACCACACCTGGTTTACTGGAGAGTGGCCTGACGATTGGACAGGGTCTGTGATTCTTCCACTTTATAAATGGAGCACCAGCAAGATGCAACAATTATGAAACCATGGCTTTTATATCCCAGGTCAGTTGGATATTTTATGAATAGCGGGATTCGTCGCTTTTTGAACTAACAGATGTAACAGCCATATCACATGAGTTCAACGCTTTTTGCTGATTCGTTCGGTTAAGATTCTGTAAAAATTTTGAGCGAAGGCAGTGCTGGAGAATTTGAAGACTTATTGAATCTTTATTTCATGCAAAAGAAGAATGTTGCTTGTTCAAATCACTACGAAGTCATCGTTTTGAGGAAGTAATAAGATACTTCAGGGGATTGCAGGAGTAGTATTAATTTACAAAATTTACACAGTAATAATAAACAGATTATGAGAATGCGATTAGCCGATATAAGAGAGGAAAGAAAAATTACACGTGGAATAGATGGCCAAATAGAGAAAATTTAAGTGATGCCTACGTAACAGTTCTCGCACGGTTTAGTATCCATCTCGAGTGCTCACGTTTACTGCTTTTATTGCGGCGCAGTTGGACAGCGATTTCAATTTATTCAATATTCAATTTTGTATGGAAGGTTCGACATGTTTACCATGGAAGACGTTTTTATGACTTGTGGAATAGATGATGACAGTGTAAGTGAGAACTACAAGCAGCCATAACGAAAACAATATCGGAACTCTTTAGTTTTGAAAAGCTGTTGGATGTATCCTTTTTATCCATTCATAACGCTCATGGAGGGACCTTTCTATCAGAGGGACTTACGAAAGCTGGAATGGTGGAAAAACTATAGCTGGCATTAAAATCTAAAGAGATTTTAAGGTGAAGACCTCCTATACTCAAATGATTCTAATCTACTAGTCACCAGTGAAGTTGAAATAGTCTACTTCTGCCATACAGAGTGAATTGGATAAGAGATGTTTCTTAGATTCAGACAAAGAAAAATTAAACTAGCGGTGGTTGACCGTGGTAGCAGACTACGGCTCGCGAATGTATTTGGATTTAAACTGTTGAAGACTTTATCTATTACAAAGACAATATAAACAATTACGGATTTAAAGAAGATTGGAAATGAAAGTGGCAAAAATAACTACTGCGAGTATATGGACTGATCAAAGCATTTCGCTCTGAGTCGAAACAAAGACGGCTCTTAGGTGTTCTCTATTTACGGTTACGGGGTAGAGACCTGAACACAGGAGGGCTAATTGCGGCCATGCCAATGTTTTTGGGATGTCGTGTGGGAAGAAAATGCTTCAGATAGCTGGAAAGCACAAATATATAAATCTAGCGCAACTACTTTTGCTTTGGGACCCAAATTTCCGCTTTCTATCTATGCTAAGTACTCAAGTTTTTCAGTCAGATTGCTGGAAAAGTCGTTGCTGGCAAGGTTGACGGTGGGCAAAATGGAATGTCCTAGTCCAGCTTGGTGAATTGGTCAAATTGGCGCATATCTGAAAATCAAGTTGAGCGACGCTGTATGTACTACCAGCGACAGCGCCCAGAATGAACTCTGAATATTCGTAGACGGACTGAGTATGCACGGATGTGCAACACATCGTCGGGCAGAAGATGTGCAACGATTAGGGAATCGTGACCCTAAGTAGTGGGGAGTAAGACGCCATAAAGAGAAGATAAACAACATTTAAATGATGCGTGGCTTTGTTGAATCAAAAACAAGAGATGGTTGGAAACTGGCCACGAGTCTTGCATTAAATGAGTAACGTTCGATAGGCGGAATCCATAGAAATTTGTTTGATAGTAAAATATAAAGAATTATTACAATGTACGTCATCATTTATATGTTTACTGCTGCTACATAAGGACCCTTGAGGACGAAATCTCTAATATTGATGAACTGCGACCCTGACGAATTGTTGTAAAGTTGGTTCTCTCTATTTGAATCTTGTCCTACAGATCCTATATTGGCAACGCTTTCTCATAATGATTTCCGTCGTGATTTCCACGGATAATATGGATGGTTTTTGCCAGTTCACTCAAGTTGGAAGCAGAGTTACGAGTATGAAGCTTTGTTCGCGATCGACTGCAGCAAGCGCTGCAACATCCAAATCAGGTGAATGTGTCAAGGATGCTGCCGTATCGGCGCAGAGTTGAAGGTCATGGAACAGACAGTAAGAAGGGTGAGAAGTTGAGGTTATTGAGTCGTCGATTGTGACGAATGAGGTGAAAGATTGAATAATTACAAAATAATAGTAAGTTATTTTTAATTGCTGTAGTAGATGGAGGACAGGGGCCTCTCTACTGTGTGTTGACTAGGTTGAGGACAGGGGCCTCCCTAGATAGGATTCACTAGTAGATGGAGGACAGGGGCCTCTCTACTATGTGATGACTAGGTTGAGGACAGGGGCCTCCCTACTTTTCCTTTCTTATGTAAAGTGTTTTGTTATTATTTTTAAGGTCGAGGCGACCTTGTTGCAGAATGGCCGTATCGGCGCGTAAGTCGATATTTCATTATAATTCGATTACGAATTTACTTCCATTTGTTTACTCGATAAGATACTCGATACTCGATACTCGATATCACCCTAGTCAGATCATTCGATGAATCAGGCGATATAAAACCAGTTGCTAAACTGCCGAGAGCTCACTTCGATTTGAGCGGCCGAACCGTACGGACGTCTAAACGTGACATGGTTCACGCCTCAAGAATATCGGTTTATTTAAACAATCAGTTTATAATAATTGAACTATTTTCAGGATTCATATTATTATTATAAAAAAAAAAACAAACAGAAGAAGTTTTAATAACAGAATCGGACCAGGGGTTATGCGAGGCTTGGGGTGGCTGATTAAGGGGAGGTTGGAGGCCATCAGGGGGGTTCAGCTCTCGTTCCTGACTATAATTGTCAGAAATTGGTACTGATAAAACCAGCTGCTCCGATATACACGCACCCTTTTTATATCTTACAATCATCATTTACCTAACATTCAACTTATGAAATACATATTTACATTTACATTAATAGAAACAGTGTGGTATAATTATGAAAAAAATATTTAGAAAAAAAAATCTGTCCAGTCGTTAATCACCAATAATAATTACAATAATTACCTATCTCCCGCTTCGTTAGTTTCAATGTAAATAATATAAATAAATAACTCACGTTTAATTTGTTGGAAGCCATTGATCTTGTAATTTTTTTTTTGTGAAATTTTGTATACGTCACTTCGTATTTAGGAAGGCTTTGCGGACCACTTCAGATGCTTTCAGAGATCAGCAAAGGTCCGAACTATAGTAATTTATTTGAATTATAGTATTCACTCACCTGTTACTGACACAATGTGGTCTATAGCTGCTTATTGGGGATACCTGTAATGTTAGTATTTTTTAAGCCGATGAATTAAAATAAATAAATGAAAATAAATATTTTATTTCATGTTATCATTCTACAAACTCGAAAATAATTACCGATCCAATCCGATCCAATATTTGAAGAGTTGAATCGATCCACCCTCCGGATCGCATGTTGTCGATCCGATCCGAGAATCGAATGTCCACTCTCGATCCACTTTTCGAAAATTCTTCCCGCTCATTTACATGCGCGTCTCGCGGATCGTCTCGTGGCGCGTCCGTAAGGAGGCATCCATTAATTACGTGAGGCATTTAGGGGGAAGAGGGGTCAAGTCGAATCTCATCTAATTTTACTTTGGGGAGAGGGGGGGTCTCCACAAATCTCACGTATTTTTTTTCGCAAGAAACAATAAAATTGAGTGGAAATAATAGTGTTAAATCAAGCAAATCTCACGTATTTAATGAATTATAATAATTAATAATATAAATTGATACTGTGAATTATAAAATGTTCTTTTACTAAAATGAGATAATTTACATTATCAATTTATATTATTATGTGGTAATTAATCCTCTTAAAGGACAAACTGCACAAAATAAAAATATAATAAAAAACACATGGATTTTTTCACCCAGTTTGTCGAGTGTGGACAATATTTAGAAACATAATTATGTATTTTGAATAATTACGTGAGATTAGGGGGATGGGGGAGGGGTTAAGCAAAATCTCACGATATATCACCAGGGGAGGTGGGGGGGTCTGAAAATCGCTAAAAACACCTCATGTAATTAATGGATGCCCCCTAAGCCACGCCCCCTACGCGCGCGAGCGCTATCTTGTGTTTACACGCGCGCTGCGTTCAGATGCGTTCGAACGTTCAAGGATGGTGCACGTTGACGTAATACATCGGCATCCAGTCAGTTAAACCATGATTTATAGGCAAAATACTCAATGTAGATTGTACTATTAGATTTCTGTACATTAGCCTTTTTTATGTAACTAAAATGGGGCAGAAATTAGAATGATGAGTTTTAATTTCTGTTCTCGTTCTGGATGTGTGTGTCCTTGTCTTTGTGTGTTATCCATGGCATTCACGACATGGGGATTCCTATTTATTTATATGTTGTATACTATGTAGATATTAAAATTCAATTAAGTTAAACACATTCTTAACTAGTAACCGCCTTCGCTTTGCTTTAGTTTTCGTACAGATCTCTATTTTTTATATAAAAAAGCATCCTATATTTTAAGGAATTTTTGAAATCGTTCCAGTAGTTTTTGAGTTTATTCATTACAAACAAACAAACAAAACATAAAAATTTTCTTCTTTATAATAATAATAGTTTGAATATACGAAGTTTTATTACTGGTAGTTTTAGGTTCATTATTATTATCATTCAGTATTTTAACGTTCAGCATCATATTTTTATTTTGAAAAATACGAATCCAATAGAACACGTATGTATGGCGCTAGTAGCCGTTGTCGAATGAAGCGCGCGCGTGTGAACAGCGCCGCGGTCTGGTCCGCGAGCGCCCCGTTTACACGCGCGCGTACGTGCGAGTCTCACGGATCGTCTCGTGGCTCGTGCGAGCATGTAAACGGGGCATTCTGATCGGGCTAGATATGGGCGTTTTCGGTTTTTTCCGCAAACGGTTTTTTTTTATGGAAATAGCCGGCAAACGAGCTGACGATCCACCTGATGGTAAGTGGCTATCGTCGCCCATGGACATCAGCAACACCAAAGGCATCACCGATGCGTGAAGAAAGAACTGGCTCTCAAGCCCCCAGCCGGAACACGACGAGTCGTTTGGCGGCTAACTCATGCTCAAGGGTGGTAGCTATCCAGGCGAACCCCATGGAGAAATAATAATAGTAATAATGGTATTAATTAACTCGTTAGGATCCGCGTGATCGCGGTACCTTTGAGTTCGAACGTGCTGGAACGTTCTCGGTAACCGACGGGTTAATAATTAAGATCAATATTACTAATATAATCCCTCGAGGGGTCCTTTCCGGATTTAGTCGCCTTTTACGACACCCGTCCGGCGTGCGATTGGGTTTAGTATTCTAAGCCGCCCCAATACGGCGGAAAATTTATCCGATATGTATCCGATATAAAGTTTGCATATCGATATAGAAAACTGTTTTCAGATATCGACATCAGTAGAACGATTTGCAAACGTTAACATGATATTTAGATGCGAAAACTAACAACGAACGCAAACTTACAGTTTTTAACATTAATGTAGGTACTTAAAGTTATTTATCAGTTTAGCTAATTTATTTATGGCGATTTTCCTTCATGCTTTACTAGGCTTAGGACTAGCAGAAAAGTGTTTACATATTTTTATCAAAATGAGTCCATATCTTACTAGTTTTACGCGACATTGTCTATGAAAAATTCAAATTAATCTAACTATATACATAAAATATTTTTTAAACCATAATACTAAAATTATCTTTTTATCCACAAATTACTCAAATACTCTAACCAAAATCTGAACTTTAAAAACGTTATCGTAACTATACAATAGAAACTAAACCTTATTGCTAGTTCTTTATGATATTTATTATTATTTTGCACGTCGGTAGCTAAGTAAGCTCATTATTCGCCTCATCTCTTTTACACCAGTAAAAATTTTACTATAGGATCTTTCAACACTAAAAGATAGGCAATATAATTCTCTACAATATAAAACTATCTTTATTCCAAATCAATACAGATTTAAATGAAATCGCGCAAATGTTTAGTTTTTTGCTTCTCCTGAAAAGTAGTGCATTTTGAGTTATTCCCTTTTTGACTGGAGGCACAGAAATAATGTATATTTAGAAAGAGAGGTAGCGAATATGCTTCACATTGTTTATGAAGTTTGCGTCGTTGCAGTTTCAGGTTTTGATATAACTTAGAGGAAAGGTTTTTTTGAATCGATACAATATTTTTGTGATATCAGTTATTGTTGGACGGTTTATCGACATGGCAATGATATCAAACACAAATCCGATATAAGTTACATTTTGATATATCGAACTCATGTCTATGATCAGCGCATCCCTAGTGTAGACTGTAACACCCTTATTAATAAAAATCGCTTAATCCAAGCATCATCTGAAGCAACACTTGGACTAGTTAATTCTGGATTAACTAAGTAATAACTTCGTAATTGCAATGTTATTAATAAGTATGGAGTAACGTCGAACTAACAATACATTTCTTAGTCCGGTTTCAGCGAGTAAAATATGGCAACCTTTGTAATTTAAAAGTAAAAAGAGTGAGACAGTGAATGACTTCGTGCATTAAAATGACAGTGACAACAATATTTTGGGATTGACAACTTCAAACGACGTGATCAGCTTTCAATTTCAAGCGCCTAATTTCGCTCCTCGCAGTTTGTTTCATGCTATGGTTACTTGTTAAATTTAAAATTGATTTACATGAACCAAAAACGTGCTCGCTCAGTTAACTGGGATGAAGAAGAAAAGGTCAAAGAAAATATCAATGTGAATGACGTTTAGTTAGAACAACGAAGTACTCTTGATATGCGTCAAGTCAACGTCAATGTCGTCAATGCACGCCTAGTCCACGCCTAATCAGTCGCTGAACTATGTAGCAACATGGACTAACTTTGATTCTGAGATTAGACTCGGAGTAGCTTACTTCTTCGTTACTCTATATTTATTAATACTGAATTTAATTAAATCTTATTTACGACAAGTTTTAAAGTTACTCTTGCTTTAGTCTATGTTTATTAATATGGCCGTAGAGGTCAAATAGGTTATTTACGTCAAACTCCTAAGGGCAAACTGAAGTCGATAGAAGGCGGAGTGCGGAGGCGTTTAAGTGTATCTCGCCGGTCGGCATTTAATTTAAGATTGTCGAGCAAGAATAAGTCGCCAAAATGCCTGCTAAATATAAGATTGTGATGATCCGCCACGGTGAAAGTGAATGGAACCAAAAGAATCTCTTCTGCGGGTGGTACGACGCTGACCTCAGCGACAAGGGTAAGTTCACTGAAACCTTACGATGTCGGACGTCCTCCGATGCTGGCTGATGGACGCTTGACGTTCTACGTGAGCATTATTCATTGTCAGGTCGCGAGGAGGCCGCGGCTGCCGGTAAAGCTCTCAAAGCCGAGGGTTACCAGTTCGACGTCGCCCACACTTCTGTCCTCAAGCGGGCTCAGATCACTTTGAACACCATTTTGCAAGAAATTGGTCAGACCGATATCCCTATTAACAAGACGTGGAGATTGAACGAGAGGCACTACGGTGGCCTCACTGGGTTGAACAAGGCCGAGACCGCAGCCAAATATGGAGAGGCACAGGTATGTCACCATTCAATTATAACCAACAAATTTATTTCTTACTAAGGTCTGTGGTTTAATCCAAACCAAAATTACTCAAAGATCATCTGAAAAAATAGTCCTACCAGTATACAATGCCTTTATATTGATACCTGGACACTGCTTGTTTTAACTTTTCAGTTTATTTTTTTAACCCAGTCCAGGTTTTTGTTTTTATAATTAAAAAATTATGCATGTCAGTTGCTGTTATTTTCTTGTTCAGTTTTAATATTATTTGAATGATTTTAAAGTTCGTTATGTTTGATTAAAGTTGACTGCTTATACTTAAGTTTAGATTTTTTGCAGTTTTTTGTTATATTTTGGACATTAACATATTAAGTGCTATGTTTATTTTAAAACCATGGGGAAGTGATATATCGTGATTAATATAATAATAATAACAATAAACGTTAACACACTCATACCCCTGCAGTAGATTATTACGTGTCACAGGTGGCATGGATGAGATAACACTTCACAATCACACCCATGACCCAAGTACAAATATTTATGTCACATAAATATCTGCCCCATCTGGGAATCGAACCTGGGACCCTTCGCTTCTCAGGCAGGGTCGCTACCAACTAGGCCACTGGGTCATCTGTAATATAATATACCTCTATGTCAATGAATGACCTATGTCAATGAAAAATATTAAAATACTTCATGACCTCTAAACGTCCAAGAATTTGATATAATTTTAAACAGTCTAGTTCATCATTGTAAGTAGTCAAGAATATTATAAAAAAATTGTGGTTACAAAATAGATTTTCTTTGCACCTTCCATAACACGCGGATATTCAGATATGTTATGTTAAGTATTATGTATATGAAGAACTTAATTTTATTATTTAAATCATAATGCAGTGCTCTCCCCCCCAACCCCCGACGAAAAGAGTTTAGTTTGCTTGTGCTTAGTTTGAAAGATCTAAGCGTACAGACACAGGAAGCGACATCATTTAATATACTATGTTAAGATTTTGATGAAGGTAAAATTACATAAGTTATTTTTTTGCTTCTATAACTGTGTAGGGGTGAGGTTTATGGCCAGCAGTTCTGCCACTGAAGTGTGAGGAAGGGCTGGAATAGTTTCTCAGCTTTTTAAAACATATTGATAATGATTTAACAAGTTAACCATAATATTTTACAGGTGCAAATCTGGCGACGTAGCTTCGACGTGCCCCCGCCACCCATGGAGAAAGACCATCCTTACTATGAAACAATTGTTAACGACCCGCGCTACGCCGGCGACCCCAAGCCCGAGGAGTTCCCCATGTTTGAGAGCTTAAAGCTCACTATTGAAAGGACCTTGCCCTACTGGAACAATGTCATTGTCCCTCAGGTATGTAGCTGCTCCACCTCCATAGCATCGTGTGACTGAGTCTCCATGCGCTGGCTGAAAGTGGATGTGGTAAAACTGGCCACCGATTACATTACTGACTGCTACTTGACTTCCTTGAGCTCGGTTAGCTACCTTCAAACTCATCCATCATCAGGATGAACAGAGCCAGTTGAGAGAATCTAATGGGCTCAAACTTATTGACTTTGATAATAGGTTTAAAGTTTCCATCTCCCACCCTCAAGGTAGATATGATACTGATTTGCTGGTATGATGGTATCACATTTTTCAGCTGTATTGGTGCGGCTTAGAATACTAACCCTAATCCTACGCCGGATGGGTGTCGTAAGTGGCGACTAAATTCGGCCCGCTGGTGGTATACCCCTTGGTCTATATTGATAATTTTAATTAATTTTATAGTCCATTAATGGCATTATTGCTATCATTACTCCTCTGTGGGGTCTGCCTGGATAGTTGCCACCCTCTTGCTCGTGTTCCAGCTGCAAGCTTGAGAGCCAGCTCTCTATTGGCTGGCAACGCATCAATGGTGCCTTCGGTGTTGCTGATGTCCATGCGGTCATGGGCTACGATAGCCACTCTCGTTTGCCGGCTATTTCCATTAAAAAAAACATTACAACTTGGGTGTAAACAGTTCTAGCTTAACTGACTTAACAATTTTTCCCTGTATATTGAATTTTATTTTATAAATTATTGTACCAAGTATATAATGAAAACCAATTTATTGATGAAGCTTGACATTGACCTTGTATTTGACCAAAATTTCTTTATTATTATTTTATTGTGATTACTTATTAATATTATTATTGTTTCTTACTATTATTATTGTTTTTTGTGTAATTTCAATTTGTAAATTGTAAATCATAATAAGCATCCATTAGTGTAATAATTGACGAAGCCATTCTAATGGACTTTAAATAAATTAATTAATTAATCCTAAAAAAGTGTATTCACTCACTCAAGACTCAAGAGATAAATGGAACTATATTTTGCTTTATGGTCAGAATGTTCCTGCCTATGAAATTACATATTTTTGCTTGTTACTATCTATATCTATAGAGGCAAAGCAAAGGCTGGCCGCTGGTAATACAATATACTTATCTACATTTTTAACTAATTGTAAGATTGTAAAAGTTCAAAGCAGCGAATAAATACAAAATTTATATATTTCCAGATCAAGGAGGGCAAGAGAATAATTATTGCAGCTCATGGGAACAGTCTTCGGGGCATTGTGAAGCATTTAGATGGTACGTCATTGATTTTATAAACTTTTAGTTCCTGTGAAATACTATTGTTTATTATGTTCTTATATCCGTTATACTACGTTGGACGACCCGTGTGGCGCAATGGTTACCATGCCGGATCGTCGCACCAAGGGTTCTGGGTTCGATTCCTAGCGAGGCGGAAATTTGAATGATGAGTTTGAAATTTGAATTTCTTGGTCTGGGTGTGAATGTTCTTGTCTAGTGTGTTGTCCATGGCGCCCACGACACAGGGAATCCTAGTGTGGGGCTATGAGTGTAAAGCGTTATTATACTAGTGTACAAGAATATATTTTGAAGTATATTGAGTAAGATGTGATGGTGTGTGCGGCAGGACTGAGCGACGCGGCCATCATGGAGCTGAACCTGCCCACGGGCATCCCGTTCGTGTACGAGCTGGACGAGGACATGAAGCCCGTGGACTCCATGGTGTTCCTGGGGGACGAGGAGACCGTGCGCAAGGCCATGGCGGCCGTGGCGGCGCAGGGGAAGGCCAAGTAGTCACTACAGTACCGACAGTACCATGAGAGTTGTTGGTGTTTTATCTTGCAAGCGTATTTATGTAATGTATTTAAATTATTGTCAGTGGCGTTACTTATGTAAGTAAAAGAGAACTTTCCTGCTAGTGCATTAAATTTAAAACAAGTACCTAGTCTTTCTTTGGATATTCCTTAAACTGAACAAAATTGCTTGTTGTGGATACCGCGCCCTATGTTATGATTACAAAATGAAACGGCGTTCAAACGATTTAGGTATTTTAATCAGCACTTACGGTTACTTTGGCAAGTTTTGTTTGAGATCTGACATAATTTGGTCCATGTTAGGGGTGTGAGGCGACTCGTTACTTTTATCGGAAGTAAATGTTTTTCCCGAGTATTTCGTCAATCCTTTTTGCTTACTATTGTGGAAGAAGAATTTCTGCGTGTGGGGACCGGCCGGGCCGCCCGCCGGTGACGTCACCGCCGCGGGCGCGACGTCCACTTCCATCGAAGGTGGCACATTTTTCGATTTGCTCTTCTTCGGCTTAACGACGCCCTTGGGCTTGATTTCATATCTGAAATCTTTGGGCAGCTTGTGTACCTTCACGCAGTGCTCCAGTCTCTCCTCGGCGTTTACGAATTTTAGAGGACATTCTTGGATGTAGCAACAGTACTGGAATACAAGAGATTATTAAAATAAGTACTACGAGGAGGTGCTCGACCCCAAACCGGGAAACGTATTCAGTTGAAAGTTCTGTTTTTTTTTTTCAATGAAATCGGTGAAGTCAGTGAGTAGCGACAGGTCAGTAGTGAGGTAGTCAGGGTACGTACTGCGGGCTGGCGGGCGGCCAGCGCGGCGAAGAAGGAGTCGTGCGTCTCCTGCAGGTGCAGGTCCAGCAGGCGCGGCGAGGGCAGCGCGCGCCGGCAGCGCCCGCAGCGGTACCGCTCCTCCGCGCTGCACGCACACACACACACATATCTCTTAATATATACAATGTGTACATTTCCTACCGAGGCTTCAACACGAGGACCTCATTGTAATCAACAATCTATTGTTAGACCAAAATACCTATCAAGCTCGAGTGCTTCCTCATTTTCAAGTGGAAGTTGGAGCATGCTACATGCTGCATGTGGCATCATCGTCTACATTGCTATGTAATACGCAGTACAATGAGCAGTAACTTCGATCAGTTAGTACCTACTGCAGAATTAGTATTAAGTACCAGAGTTACCGCATCGCAATGCAAGCGGCGCGGCGGCGATTCAACTAAGATGGTCTCGTAATAGGGATATTACAAGAAAATAAACAATATTTCAACGTTTGAATTTCAATCTTTCTGTAGGTTGAATGGCTTTGGCTGGATTAGGATCCTGGACCAATTAATTATTTCGCGGACACATTCGACAACATTGTTTTAGTTAGTCAGTGGTTATAGTGGGACGCAACGCAGTAAACTATTTTCAAAATGACTCACATCTGCTGGCCCCAGTCCTCGTCCTCGTCGGAGACGCCGAGGCGCGCGGGCGGCCGCTCGCCGCCGAACACCTCGTCTTCCAAGACTTCCAGGCGACGTCTGCCGACTCCAAACTTATGAAGATTTTCTATCAACGCTTTTGAATCGAACATTCTGAGGACTATCATTAATTTACATAATAATATACTTACTATAGGGAGAGGGGGGCAGTTTAGTACAGGGGCAGTTTTGAATTATTCGATTTATGAACGCATTCTTTATCTTTCCCAACCTCCATAACCTTTTTAATACTGGTAAATCCGAACTACACATCTGTCAGATCCTAACTACCGTCAACGTCAGGGTAATTTCACAAAAAAATTGCCTGTTACTTTACGGAGACGAAAATAAACAAATATTTTTTTGATTGTAAGCAAATTACTGAAAACATAAGTATTATTATCAAGTTGTGATTATTTCATAGTGTTTCATATATTATAGACTCAATATTTACAAATATAAGATCTTTAAACATAAGTTAGTTTTTCGTCAAAAAATTTTTATTTCTGAAGGTTGGTATTGGGGCAAATTTGAACAAAATCCCTGGGGCACTTTTGAATAAAATGTTCAAAGTGCCCCATACATATAAGTAACATATGGGTATTTATTTTATGAAAATATAAGGAAGCGATTTCATTTTTTATTGTCTTTATATAGTCATTGAGGACCGCTTTTTGAGATTGCTTAATTTATATTCAACACTTTTAAAGTAGGTATCTTCCTAAGGCTCCTTAAAATTTCATATTTTTTAAGATACTTATGAATGTTATTACTTTTTAATATTGTTTCTGAATATCTAATTTGATCTCGGTTATAGAAATAAGTTGTTAAGTAAGTACCATTGTTCAAGACTACCCCAGGCCGTTCAGAATTTTATAAAGTTTATTCAATTATAGGTGTACCAGAATCTCATGGCATTTTTGACTCCATTGATCTCACACACATTGATTGATTGTGGATTGTGATTGTGAGATATATTGTGTTTTCATGCGATGGCCAAGTCGATCTATTTATTTAAAACATAAAAGATTTTTAATATTGATAATATGGTCACTATAAGATGTTGTTACTTGTTAGGTTAGCTAATTACGTGATAACTCAAGACAGAAGGACCCTTAAGTAGGAACTGAATAAATTAACCGACTTGGTATTACATGGATCTAACAACTTTTGACGGTAGAAGAACTGAGTTGCGAGACTTGGTTTTTTTTACAAGTTTTGTTTTTGATGGCATCCTGGTTTTTCAAAACTGCCCTTAGGGGTTTCAAATGTGCCCCGCGGATGGGGCACATTTGAACAAAATAGAGCTAAAAAGAAAAACGAAATTGTGTTACTTTAGCAAGTCAAAATAAATTAATATCATCTTTAGTATGTAGTATAAACCCCATATGTAATACTAAAATAAAATAAATCTTCATTGGTAATACTATACGAGAAATATAATAATTTATTTAAAAAGTGTTCGAATGTGCCCCCCTCTCCCTACTTACTTAGGTATAAAAGGAAGCCGGTAAAGTGGAAGGTTGCCTATGTCGTACTAAAATAGAAAATATAGCTCTAAATTTTAAGGTACGTATTTGAAATTAAATAAAATCTCATACGTCCACATAATGTTTATTAGAGTTGGCAAAAACATAAAAATAGACATTATGAACGGCACGACAGGCGCCTGGATGCCTATCGTAGATACCGCCTATAGCCAAAGAACATACTCTCCTATAGCTCTTTAAAAAAAGAGCTCTCGATCCACACGCACACGCTGTAGTCATGCATGTATATAACTTTATAGGTCTATAATAACTGAGAACATTAAGATATCAGAGATTAAGTATTATTTATGTATTTGTTATATTTTACTGGTTTTGGCTCCAAGTACCTACAGGCTACAGTAGACCCGCGGTAAACCGACAAACGTTTTGCAGGGCGATGTCGGATTGCCTCACACCCATTAGCTTGTTATTTTCGTTATCTATTACCTAGGTACCAAAAATCAATTTTATTAGCAATTAACTACTTGTTCCTCACAAAGTTACCTATTAGTTGTTATGTAGTAGTACCAAGTAGGTAGTCTACTTGGTGATCTAAGATTCTAAGACCTTGATGAATGGTGTAACTGTAGCGCATGGAGGGATGGAGGATAGATGGAGGTAGTGCAGCGTCACCTATGGTCTCATTGTCACGTCACAGAAAAATTGCCATATCGAGCTGTCGCCACTTTTAGATGTGCAGACCTACATCGTGAAGTTAAGAAATGATGGCCACACCACGCCTGTCGTTGCCACGCGCGCGCGATGTAAACGCAGCTTTATGAAAATAAACGTCGCTTAACCCGTTGACTGTGCGCGTTATCTTGGGAGCAATAAATACCTTTATTTTATAATTTGTTGAATTTAAAAACATATTTAGTTAATTATATTATTTACATTTATCGTTTTTTATCGAAACGAACTAAAAACCTACAGATGATAAGTGGCTCCTGACTATACTTCAAGATATGATAATACTATTAAACTCGACGTTAAGGGAATAGAAACGGGACAAACATCTTAGACTCGACGTAGGTAGGAAGGAGTAAGTGAGACAAGATTCTCGGCTCCAGGTAAAGGGAACCAATCCTATCGTCACCCATGGACATCAGCGACAGCATAAGCATCACTGATGCGTTGACGCCTGACGGCCGAGAAAGAAAGAAGAAAAAACAAGTACCTACCCATTTTTTGGGTTCAGAAGTAAAATCGGAACCCTTATAATTAGTTTCGTCATATCCGACCGTCCGTCTGTCCAAAGCATGGCGCCGAGACCCTTAGTGCTATAAAGCTGCAATTTGGCATGGATATACATTATACGTATTTATTAAAAGTCCAAAATCGTAGAATAAAATATTCGTAGAAAAAAATACTTTTTTCAGGGTACCTTCCCTACAGGTAACGTGAGAATGAGTTTTTTATTCGTCGCGTAACCCATAGTGTGGAGTATCGTTGAAAAGGTCTTTCAAAAATATTATTATTATGGGTCTGCCACGACCATTTTTTGATTTAGGGGTCCGTTTGCGAAATATTTGGCTTGAAAGTGCTAATTTTGGTAAGTGCCAAGTGGCCTCCCCCTACTGGCTAAACGGTTGGAGTTGGACAAGTAAGAAATTCTCAAAAATAGGTTTTATGTATGATGAATTTACAAGGAGAACTATCACGGCTATGTTGGCATATAAAGTAGTTAATGAGTAATAGTCGATAAACTTACTACTTCGGAACCGATATAATACCTCTGACTCCGGCCTCCAGCGGGCCGGATTTACTCACCTCTTACGACGCCCATCCAGCGTGGGATGGGAGTGGGGTTAGTATTGTAAGCTAACCCAATATGGCCTAGCCAGAACTTAACGGCCCATCGTTAAGTTGTACCTACTACCTACAGACATTATTCCAGAACTTACTTAAAGTTATTTATTTATTCATTCAACAATTTGCTAATATGACCAAACATAAATGTGATACAATTATAAATAAAATTGCAATTATAAAATTACAGTTACAATTTGCACTTAGAATAAAATTAACATTAATTTATTACGTAATAAATATAAAATTAAAGGAAATGTTAGTTACAGAATAATACAAACTAAAAGTATAAAAGAACTACTTCGTTGAAATACATAAAGAATAAACAAATTTGTTTTCTTTGAACTTAATTAAGTTCAATGCTATAGCTCCGTCCAATCATCAAAAATTTACTAAGATGCCAAAGTCAAAAACTAAAGTTTCATTATACCTACTACCTATTGATAACTAAACTAAACGTCTTCCATTCAAAAAAATAAATAATAGTTAAAAAAAAACACGCTTTTATAGAAAATCCAACTAAAACAAATAGAAAATAAATTTGAACTAAAAATCGTGTAATTGTAATAAAAGCGTGGGGTGCATCATGCATGGTGCCAATGAGTAGTAGGGTTAATATCTTTAAAAGCACCCCATGCTTTTTTTACAATTACACGATTCTTAGTTCAAATTTATTTTCTATTTTTTTTAGTTGGATTTTCTATAAAAGCGTATTTTTAGTTTTTTTTTTTTAACTATTATTTATTTTTTCATTTTTTACTTTGATTTTTGAAATAAAATTTAGTTTTTTCTTTGTTTCTTTAAATACCTATTGAATTGTCATCGATCCTCGATAAGTCTACGAAGTTTGAAAGAAATCTGCGTTTAAAGCTAATATAAAGCGTGTAATTAAGTTATCTTTGTTTCTTTATTTCTTTAAATATTTAATTGTCATCGGTCCTCAATAAGTCCACGAAGTTTGAAATAAATCTGACCGGTTGAAGTGGTTCAAAGAGAAGTTACAAATAAACATACAGGTGAAGCTAATATAAAGTGTGTAAAAAAGGCGTTTAATTTAAACTGCGTATTGAAGGTTATTGTATTTTGTTTTGGACTTGTTCGTAATAAAAAAACGTGTGTGTGTGTGCTTATGTACGCACGTAAGAAATTATACTACTTTGCCGTAACAGAGCAAAAAGATTTCATCCCGTATACCAGAACTCTTTGTTTGTAAAAGGAATCAGTTATTAGCTAACTTCATCATGTCGCTTTTTGGCTGTCGGTGTGGGCACACATCGTAAAAAAATTTATCACATATTTTTTCCAAATGCGCCAAAAGATGTATAACTTCTAAAATCCATGAAATATTCGTTTTATTTTTGTCTGTAAAGTGCTCATTGCTCATATATCAATAAAAATCGAGATTCTGGCACAAAAGTCCAGAGTGTCAGCCAGACCATCAGATTCCATTTTGATAACATTGGCTTTTGTATTAATCGTATTACAAAAAATGCACAAACTTAACAGCCACTGCGAGAATACATCAAGAATCTTGACATTTAATGCACGAAGTCAAACGTACTATGGAGGTTACTACTTAAATCACTTCCTTTTAGATTATTTAGATTACACACAAACTTATCACTTTCATGACGCAACCAATCAGTGTTGTATTATCTAATTATGTTGAATTCACCATGTTCTAGTGTTCTACTGACTGTTTCCTAGTGACTACAAATCGTAAATAATTATTATCGATCTAGAATCTTATTCCCGTGTTTGAACTTGGAGATGAGTGAAATTCGACAAAGACGAGTAAGTAGATACATACGAGTACGAGTAAATGTAATAGCGAACAAACAATAACACGCGCTAGGTAAAACTATTATGATATGTCTTAATAAGATAGTCTGTAACCTCCGTTACCTCAAAATATCAATATAGAAGACATCGATCGCAATGCCGGCCACTCCGGCCAGCTAGTTCCCGGATTTTATCAAGTTACAGTTAATTACACTCAAAGATATTTTAATTTGCCTTTGTAATAATGAAATTGAAAATGTACAAAAATGTAATTTGTGCTTATGACAACGTATACTTACTCACCCTATAATAAAATATTCAGGCAGGAAAGTAAATGGTGAAATGTCGAAACAAACTGTCAAAATTCAATCGTAATATTAATGTAATATTAACATAATTTTAGACCCTAATATTTGCGGGTTAAATAAAAATTAGCACGCAGGTCAAATGTCATTGTTATCATCAGTCATCAGTTTCCTTTCTTATGACGTTTAGTGTGGTCCAAAGAGTACATTTGTATATTAGTAATTATTACACTAGTGTGGTCTGTCTCTACTGAGACGCTTGTCCTTGAACACTTGTGTTATTATTAAATAATGTTCTTCCACCTCTTCCTATTTCCGCTACTTCGCAGTATTCGATAATTACAGTGATGTACAAGATACCTTAAATAAAGTATTTGGAATACAAAATACAAAATACTTTTAAATTAAGTATTTCAGATACCAGATGCAAATAACTTTCTGGAATGGTATCTGAAATACTAGATACAAAATACGTATCTTTTAAATACTTTTTATAGATAAAATACTTTTGTAAAAAAACAACGTTTTTTAACTGACGAAAAAAAAAGGAGGAGGTTCTCAATTCGACACGTATATATATAAATATATACTAAAAATTAAAAAATAATTACTTTTTAACAAAAAATTGAACCAACGAAAAAAAAACCTGAAAAGTGAAAAATAAAATAAACCATTTAATATTATAAATTAAGATCTTAAATTAACATTAAATAAATAATTTTGAAGCGGTGCCAAACAGATGAATGATGCCGTGTGCCGCTGCCCTCATAAAATGAGCTTTATGTAATGAATTTTGCTTGTTTGTGTGGCTCCGTCTCAAAATTATTTATTTACTGTTAATTTAGGATCTTAATTTATAATACTAAATGGTAAGCCATTTTTCGCTTTTCAGTTTTTTTCGTTGCTTTATTTTTTTGTTAAAAAAAACGTGTGACACTCGGGGACTGCCGTGGTAAAGCTATTGCATAGCATTTGTTGCGAAACAAAACCTGACCCCACTTGCAGTCAGTACTAGGATAGCAAAAACATGCAAGCAAGTAGATATGCCAAAACAAAGCTGGGGTATTAAATTTCTCATCGGATTTGTTCACCATTAGTAGCAATTAATTAAAGCGAGTACTGGGCGCACAGTCTTCGAGGATGCGACATCAGTGACAGCGCACATGCCACAGTATGTGCGATCTTATTCACTCTTCGTTATTTAGCATAGGCACAACAAGGACTCCATATCACGATCATGCACATTAAGCTATTATTGCCATTTCTCCCGTCATGCCAATCAATATGCGGAAGAGCGACAGTGATAGAACAAATCCATCACTGCCGCTTTGACAAGTTGTCTGACAATTTTTCAGACATCACGGTTTTTCTTGATTCGCTCGCCGCGCTCAAGCCCGCGATAAAAGCTATGCAATAGCTTAAAAGTAATTATTTAATTAAAGTTTATTTTATCGTTTGATCGCGCAAACGTAATATGTATTACATTTTATAACAACATAATAGTTATTATATATTTTTATTAAACTTCGATCCCGCTTTTAGCCGTGCGGTGATTCTGCCAATGTCAAGTATTAAACTATTACTGAGTACTATATGAGTACACTATTACTAAAAGTATTTTAGCAAACATAGTATCTACAAAATACTAAGATACCAAACAAAAGGTATTTAAATACAAGATACGAAATGAATTTAAAAAAAGTATTGTAGATACAAGATGAAAATACGTATTTTGTATCTTGTATCTGTATTTCAGATACTTGTATCTTAGATAAGTTACATCTCTGGATAATTAAATATAAATAATGTCAAATTGTCAACATTACATAAATTCATAATCTGCGACTTTGGATTATGTAGTTGTCATTTGTCAACATCGTTCTGTCAACGTCAATCTGTCAGGAAAAGTTAAGTTAACCATAGAGCAAACCATGGATTACTCTATCTGAATCATAAACTTTGTAGAGGTGTGGATGACGTAATACAGTGCTTTGATTAAAGAAAAAGAGAGGATAGGAAATAAGGTCACGTGATCTGAAGCCAAAAGTTTCTCAAATATGGCGTCGACTCCGCCCACAAATTAGTGTTGTATTTTACACATATCGATATAATATTTTAAGAAAAAAATATATGATGATGTGAATTTATTTGATTAATTAGTTTATAAAACACAAGAGTTCTAAATCAAATATACTGTTATAGAGTGAGATATTATTATTTATATGATGTTCCTACAACATACCACATTTTTTTAAAAAACCTTAAGTAACTTTTTCAGTATTTAATTATACAATATTTTGAATAAAATTAAATCTAATATAAAATTTAATCTAAAACGATTAACCTTAATACTGTCTTAAAGATATATATATTTATTTAGAATTCGAGATTTTTATTCGATTATGAATCGATACAAAACATCGTATTAAATTATAAGTATTAAATATAAATAAAATATAAAATATGTATCATGTTTCATTTATTAACATATTTCTTTCTTTTTTTCTCTTTCTTGGCTGACAACGCTTTGGTCGCTGATATTCATTGGCCGCGATACCCACCTTACAGGTATATTTAATTATATGAATCGATATTTGGACTATTTATTGAGATATTCATAACGAACCGGACTATCGATACATAAAACACCCGGATTAAACATTCCTATTTAAAATTTTATTTTGTTCTTTTTCTCTCTTTCTTAGCCGGCAACGCATCAGTGATGCCTTTGATGTTGCTGATATCCATGGGCGACGATAGCCACTCACCATCAGGTGGATCGTCAGCTCGTTTGCCGCCTATTTCCATTAAAAAAAAATCATTCGATACTGGATCGATCAGTATCAAATCACTAGGATCGATACACTGCGATACGATCCATATCGATCTATACTCTAGTCGTTTTGCAGCCGATACAAATGTAAACTAAAGATTATTATTATTAATAATAATAATAATATTAATAATTTTATTTCGGAAATACATCCATAATAAATATTATCTATATTAAAATAGATTTCTAGGGTTTTCACCAACTGACATGAATTTGTACACCAAATGCGTTTATTTAGACAAACTACTCATTAGGGCAAAATAGTACATTATGTTAAACGTTTCAAATCTCTTCGATACCTCTGGGCTCAAAGGGCGTATAGCACAAAACAGCTACTTTTCAGGAGAGCCAAAAAACCTAAAAAATAAAACAAAATTAGCTATAACTTTTTTGTCTCAATGATTATAAAAAAACATTCTATGAGAGAAATACTTACATTTTTCTATATTTCAAGTTAATATTATTAAAAGAAGTCTAAATATAATAGTTTCCAAAATAATTTTGCTTTACGACCTAAAAAAACTACAAAATGTCCTTTACACCCACTTAAAAACAGCTAACGTTATTAACTTTGGCAGTAAAGATAACCTAGCATAAAAAAGTTGTATAATATTATGTAGTAAATGATAATAGCAATGTTAAATTGTGTTGTAAATCACAAAGTTTGCATTTAAAATTGTACAACTTTCATAATAAAAAGGGTTAAACGGGGTGGGGGGTATCCCATCCCATCCTGATGGATTATTCTCATAATCCCCATCCCAATGGATATTATGGGAATAACCAAAAAGCTTTTTAAAAATTAATTAATTTAAGTGTTATTGTTAATAGTTTTTATTATATGTAATAAAAGGGCAAACAAGAAAGTTTTAAGCAATTTTTGGGTTATTCATCTTTAAAATTATTTTATTTTTTAGTATTATTTTCATCTTCCTTATCTTCTTCTTTATCTTCTTCATCAGTTTCATATTTTAATGTATCACAAACATAAGAGCTCCATGGAAGCTTTCTATATTCTTCATGGTATAGTACCGTTGTCACAGAGACGTGTCAAATCCACGTTTTTTTTTTTGTTTATGTTTAATTTAGTTGTATATAGTGGCTTAACTTATTCCGCTTCCTTTTTTTTGCTTCCGCTTGACTTGTCCTTTGCTTTACTTTTTCCTTTGCCTTTGCCTTTTCCTTTTCCTTTGACCGATGGCTTTTCCATTAACATTATATTTTGAGTTTCAGCTTCCTCTGCCATGGAATATTTGACATTTATTTAGTTTTCGTTCTCGTTCAAATTTATGTGGGACTACATGACAAGCACCTGCTTTCGATTAAAAAAATAATCATTAAAATCGGTTGGCGTAATATTGAGTTATTCATCCATTTGTCGCGCACATTCTAATACAAATTTAAGACTTATATGGTTTTCTCATGGATGCCATTGTCAAATCTCAATAAAATTTATGTGAGACCACATGACAGCCACCAGCTTTCGATTAAAAGAAGAATCATCAAAGTCGGTTCGCCCATTCAAAAGTTCTGAGGTAACACACATAAAAAAAATACAGTCGAATTGAGAACCTCCTCCTTTTTTTGAAGTCGGTTAAAAATCGGTGTAGTCCATTTGAAACTTTGTGTAGTTATACTTACTAGTCGATAAAAAATGAAAAACTGAATAAAATTATTATAAACTCCATGAACCCCAAAATTAGCTTTACGCCTTTTGAGTCTGGAATAATAGAATAATGTGCTTTACACCCTAAACTTCAGGTAATATTTATAATTATTTTGAGGTTTAGTGTGTTATACGCCCTAATACTCATAACTTGATTCCTATACAACCTAGGACATTTTTAATTTACGCAGTAATGTAATTTACAGCTCGATTTCCTGTTTCATTCTGGTTTAGCAGCCCAAAATAGATGGGGCGTAATGAACATTTTTGTGCGAATTTGGCAACTTCGTATATACCAATCGATAGAGAATGAAAAACTGAATACGATGGTATTATTAACTCCATATGGCCCAAAATGTGCTTTACGCCCTTTGAGCCCAGAGGTATCGTCTTCTTGGAAATAAGATTGTCATTGCAAAGTGTTTGAATGATGACGGTGTTATTTAATTTTGTTTATTTCTACATTTACTTGGAGTTTATAATTGTTATCGATCAATATGTATTTATTGAAGAATTCAAAAATACCTTAATGGAAGTTTGTCTAAATAAAACGCATTTGGTGTACAAATTCATGTCAGTTGGTGAAAAATCCTATAAAACGAGTTTAATGGTTTGTTGACATTTGTTTCGGCTGTATAGAGTATCGATACAAGGCACCTGGATCGAACATCCCTAGAAGCAACTGTTTTCATAAAATGGCGTCCGAAAACAGGCTTCAAGGCGGAGCTTAGATAGATTTCTTAAAAATGTTGCCAGAAAATTGAAATATGCTACATGTATTGTACTCTTTCTTTAAGTTTACATTGTCGCGTGTAAGAACAGGACAGATGTATTTTTGGTATTTCGGGTCATATTTGCATAATATATGTATAATGAAAAAATGCATATGCAATTTAGGGCATATCCTCTACTTTTTCTTTAATCAATGATACAGTGCGACCAACTTATCTGTGAACTGAGGGAGGGCGCTGTCGAACGCATTGGACCAATCACTGGGACGCAATTCGAGACGTAGTAAATGTCAATGTCATTCATTGACATTAACACAAAGAACTTAACCGCTCATTTACACGCGCGTGTAGCGGATCGTCTCGTGGCGCGTCCGTAAGCCACGCCCCCTACGCGCGTGTGAACACCGCGCGAGCGCTCGCGCGAGCCCCTTTGGCCGCGCCTAAGAAACCGCTCCCGACGCGAGCCCGCGAGCCACGAGACGCGCCGCTGTCTGGTCCGCGAGCGCCCTGTTCACACGCGCGCGCATGCGCGCGTCTCGCGGATTGTCTCGTGGCTCGCGCGCGCGTGTAAATGCGGTATAAGAATGGGGCAGCATTAGTTCCAATTTTCGCCATTTCACAGATAAGTTGGGCGCACTGTAGTTGTCTTTTTTTAGCACACGTCAAAATGACATAACTCTGAGAAATACAGTACAGATAGCGCATAGAATGATTCAACTTATTACTACCTCTCCATGTTTAATAATCCTCCAAGCTATGCCCATATTATTTATTATGTGACACCAATGATGTTGTATGTAGCGGTGGGCGATTATGAGATATACTAATGGAATCATTCGATTATGAAGATGTCTCGAGATATCTAGATTATAACCGTTAGTAGTTACTAATCTGTATCACTACTAATTTGCCGTTTTCGATGGCGGAGTTAGTCAGAGGTGCGCGACTGCGAATGATCTCACTATTCGAATAATCTACAACTACTAATACTAATGTACACATTCGACTTGAATATTAGTAATATACTAATGTTCATGACGACTACTAAATTAGTAACTAATCTAATAGCGTTTCGACTCGCAAACCGGGTCGCTCGCGCATCCGATGCTCACCTAGCAGTATTGCCAACTTGGGGCACTTTTTTTTCAGGTTCTAGAGTGAAATAATTCCATACTATTGACTTTTTCGAGAAATATTTATTATTGTCAACAAATATACGAATTCCCAGATATACTCGATTTAGAATAAATAGAACATAATTTTATTATAGGTAACTCTGAATTCATTAATGGACAGTAACTTCAGTAAGTTTTTAACTTTTTTATTCTATAAAACATTTAATTTTGAGGTTAATACTTATTTTTATATAAAACTGTGTTACATTTACATTATAACATTCTGAGGTAAATATAATACATAATACGTATAATACATAAATAATAAACTATAAACTTACTGTACTTATACACCACCACACAAAACTAACGTCACCACACAACAAAATAAACAAAACACCGGTACTACTCAACGGTTTACGAATAACGAATCGAGAGTACGACTGATTTAAGATTAGTATTAGTAATACAAATTAGTAACGTTATTCGATTATGAAAATAAAATTAGTTACTAACCAATAATCGATTATGAATATTAGTAATGAGTGAATGTTTCGATTATGTAAATCATTCATGATCGCGCACCTCTAGTTGTATGTGTGACACGTATTATATATAAATACACGTAATAAATATTAATATATATTGGTTTCTGTGTTCCGTAAAAAATTGACAAACTATAGTCTGTACATACAAAAAGTGATTGTGCTACTGCTCTGTGGAATATATCAGGGTATAGAGTATACTTACATTTAGTTAATATTGTAATTTTGAATTTTGTATCTCACGTAATTTACGAGAAATGAGAAATCAGAGAACAGCACACGAACAGCAGTTGACATAATAATATAATTAACAACACAAGACCCGGCAGGTGGCGCAGGCGGCAATATTACCGAGACATTTATTTATATTTCACTGCATGTAAAACGTTTAAGGTTGTGATGAATATTTTAGCCCGATATGGGAAAATTCAGTACCTACAGGTATTTAGAGGTAAGCAATGTTCCTATATGGTAAATTCATGATATATTTGGTCTATTTGATATAGTTATTTAGTTCCTTCATATAACATGTTTTTACGAATATGTTTTTTATTTGTATGTCTAAAACATACTTTGAATCCAAATTAAAATATAACATGTTAAGATGGATCTCATGAAGGCTAAATTAGGATTCAGCTGATGTTTTACATGAATTTCATCTGTGGACAAACTTTAACAGATAAATGTGGCAAAGCTTAAATTTTAACATGGGGATTCATACATTGCAACAGGTGGCAGGTGTGAACAACAGTAAGTTAATGAGTATTTAGTGTGGTTTTGTTGTTTCAGTTACAAGATGATACCCCAGCCCAACATATCAGTGTAAGAAGTAGAACACTCCAGCAGCCAAGAAGACTCAAGAAAGTGTTTGTGTTCCTCATAGTGCTGGCGCTATGTGTCACATATTTTTTAGGTGAGCTTTTACCTTAGTGAAGTGAGTTGAGTAAACATTGAAGTGGTTTGTTTGTGGCTTGTGATGGCGGCTTGGTTGTGTGGTGGCAAGCTATTCCAGAAGTATGGTGGCGAGCCTGCCTTGTGTCTATATCAATTCTATACCATGCAAAATGGAATATTTATGTAAACATCATTCTCACGTCGGCCACGCTGCTCCTGCTCTCACCATAATGTTGGATGTAAGAGTTATGCCGTACAGGTTGCCTTATTAATACAAGCTATGAGTGTGGTGTCAAACAATAAGGGGTACATTTTAAGCATGTTCTGTGGTTCAGAAGACTTCCTATAGATCATAGAGAGTATAGAGGTAAGGAGAGCCATCTCTATGTATGAAAGTTGTCAGTAAAAATGTGTCCATTAAGGGTGACGCTGCGGTAGCCTAGGATAAATTTTATTGAACATAAAGTAAAAAAAAAATAAACTATAATTTATATAGATACATACTGACATAATTACTCCTTATAATATTCAACATTTAACTTCTCAGCGAACTTCAGTTATACTCATCATGTTATCTGTTCTATGACTCCCGACTTTATGTAGCTCTCAGGTGGGCTTATCATTTCAGGAATAATTCTAGGCTAAGTGGAATGTAATGATGAATTAAACGAAAAAAAAAAAACTTTAAAATAAAGTTGAACCAAGTTGAAAGAGAAACAACAAAATGACAATACTTTTTTAGTGAATAATAGCTGAATGGAAAACAGTTTTTTAAGCATTAATTTAATTAAGATTAGTATCATTGCATGCCCTTCCTATTGAAATGTTTGACCTTAACACCAAATTCTCCTTCCCTTGTTTTATTAATGATCTAGAAGTTGGTCTGTTAGCCAATAATATTATGTGAGATTGCCTCCTTGTCTCTCCATATCTAACATAAAACCAAACAATGGGAAGGAGTGCACTCTGGTGGTATAATAAAGAATATAATGTGATAAAGAATAGAGTTGCTTTTTAATAACAGAAACTCGAGACATATCCATCTACCTACTCCATTTTTTTACACAAGTGTTATTTGGTAACTTTGGCTTTATTCTTTGTTGAAATAATAATTTAAATTAGTTGAAAAAAAGAACTAATAGTGTATGGAAACTCCTTTTGGCATTCAATTATTATTTGTGTTTAAATAATTTTCATTTTGTGTCAGCCATCACACATCCAGACGCACGGCGGGTATTCATCCCTTTGTTGTCAACATCCCCCTGGTGCGGACGTCGCACTTTGCTTCGTCTTTTATTATACGTACCGCAAGGGAATGGAATAAACTGCCTGCGTGGGTGTTCCCCTGTGATTATAATGTGGGTGTCTTCAAGTCAAGAGTGAATAGGCTTCTACTAAGTAAGTGTGCTTTACCATCCATGGCTTCATTACTGCTTACCATGGTGGTTTTGTGGTCAAGCACTAACTTATTCGGTATAAAAAAAAAAGCCTTATGTTTAAATTACAAATGATGTTAAAAAGATGGTGTCAGTTTGTTTACCAAATAGGACTCTGATACTACAGTACATAGTAATACATTGGAATATAACTTAAAAATTGAGTTCCATACGGCAGTTAACTGGGGCTTGATCCTGATGATGACCTGGTATACCTGACCAGAGTGTCGTAAAAGGCAACAGAAGCCGGCCTGCTTGTAGGTGGGGCATTGCTGTTACGGAGGTTCGATTGCGATTCCGAAAAGTTGGAACTTCCGATTGTTTTTAAACCTCCGTTTCCGATTTCGGTTCCGAAAATTTTAAATCGGAGGTCAAATATATTGAGCAGCGATGATGATCATAATGATGGGGAATGAGTAAAATAGGGAAAATCGTACTAGTATTAGTATTAGGCAATCCCTTATTGTGGTGGAAACTAAATAAGTACTATATTCAAACCCCTGAACTCGATTGTCCGCCAATACTTGTCTTGAACATCAAGGTCAGTAGGAAGTGAACAACTATTTTTAGTGGTGCTGGCCTAACTCGTTGAGAAATAGACCAGCTTTTATTCATTAAGTATAACTTGCTTCTTTTGGACTGATTTGATTTAATATACCTACACACATTTTATTTATTTATTCATTTATTTAATACTTGTATTCACAGCAATTAACATAATTTCTGTGCCTCCTGTGATGAGTGATCTAAGTCTAGTTGTACCCTTTTTGTGCTTTTAACATAGACACACATTTTATTTATTTATTCATTTATTTAATACTTGTATTCACAGCAATTAACATAATTTCTGTGCCTCCTGTGATGAGTGATCTAAGTCTAGTTGTACCCTTTTTGTGCTTTTAACATAGAAATTTATAAAAAATATTACGATTTTTTTGTTTAACTCACGTTCTAGATAATTTTGTGCAAACTGATATAACTGCACAGGTTTTGACAAAAAAAAACCGTGAATATATTAATGTTGTAACCCCTATATGTATATAATTGCTGTACAGATAGTTCTTTTGTGCTTCGTGCTATAACTGTGATTATATTAATTTTCACATTTTATTTTTCAGAATATTTATCATGAATATTGATTTATTTAGAGTTATATCACTATAAACTTTTTTCAATACAATAAGATTTTTTTCAATACTGATTAGGCTACAATTCTATATAAATCTTATATTTCAGTTTATACAAAGACAATTTATAGGTGCAACATTATTTAACTCTTATTTGTATCATTTATCACGTAACATTAGCACTTTGAAATAAAAAGGTACAACTCGCAGGTTTTTGATGAAATACTTTAATATTATAATATTTACTACAAAAAACTAAATATACGGTGACAGTAAATGTTTTTTATCTACAAAAGAAGGTACTTATGTTACACCTAGCTCACCTTTTATGAACTAGAATTTTTGAACTTGTTTTCGTCTTCCTGTAAAGTGTCGATTTTTCACTTGTATCACTTATCACAGGAGGCACAGATTTAATGTTACTTATTACAATTATTATAATTTAGACTTAAGCAGTTAAGCCAAATCGAACATATTATATTATGTAGGTTATTCTTAAGTATAACATTTGGTTGGAGGGTTGAAGAAATGAAAGATGTTGTTGATGATGATTAAGAATAAATTCGCAAGTGTTCGTATGTTACCTACTTATACAATACAACAATTTTATTTTATTTACTATTCAAAGTCAAAGAACTTTATTCAACATAGAACTATTACTGGTACCTACTTATTGACATCCAAAACAAATCTTAATTTTTTTTATTTTGTTTTTTTTCAACGCCTAGTTAGGTGTATTGTTAGGTATTGTTTTTAGCTGAAATTAAAAAGAATTATTCAGAATGTAGGTATGTATTATTTTATTTTATTAAATCTACATTGTCATCTCACATCTTTCTTCAGCCTCCGTCTCCAATTTCGATTCCGATTTCGGTTCCGGTTCCGGTTCCGATTCCGATTCCGATATACTGAATTTAAAATCTCCGATTCTGATTTCGGTTCCGATTTCATCACTTCCGTTACATACCAAATAAAAACGTACCCATTGAAGTTGAAGAAATGATAACGCCTTTTGGGAGAACGCGTAAAAGAAATCCCACCAAAAACATTCTGTAAAAAACTAGCCAAGTCTCGATGGAGCTGCTTGTTTATCTTTAAAAAGTAATGAAATCTAGACAAAGTCGTGTCAAGTCTAAGGTTCCTTATTGCGATTTCTTTATTAATTAGTTAATGTTGTGTGACTTGGCCGTTGAAGGGTATCTACACAAGGGTGCAAAACCAGGTGCTCCATGACACCATGGCACCAATCTGTCGCCAGAATCTATTATTATCAAAATTAAATTATAACTTCTTGTGATTTGACCACGACTATGTGACCCCCCCCCCTGGCGCCAAAGCTGGATCCGCCCTTGTTAGAGTTGATATTGATCTCAATAAAATGTCTGACTATAAAAGAAGCAAAGTTTCTAATAGTACCAAAATGAGATAGTGAAAGTAACTATACATTAAATAAAACACAAAAATGCTTTTTCGTTTCATTGTGCCCCACTTGTCCCTACTGCATATCCATTAGGGTTCCCAACTACACTGTTAAAAACAGTATTGTTCATCCAATTATACGTTTTAAAATAAACACACCGGCATATTTAGCGGAACACAAAAAAAAGGTCCATAATTAAAAAAATATGGTTTTGTTTTAAAATCTACTTACTACACTTCTTTTGTTATTTAAAGTTTCATTTGTTTTACTTAAAATGAGATCACATTAAGAACAGATTTTGCGAGTTAAGGCTGTTTGGGAAAAATGGTACATTTTGGAACTTTTAATGTAACCGAGAAAAGTGAAAATTAATATTAAAATAACAATTAATTAAATTAGAAAAATGGTGATTAATATCGCGTATTTCCTCCACGTGCTCTTATTAAAGTTTCTACCCGTCTAGGCATACTGAGAATGATGTTATCGATGGTCTACTGGGATAGTCTCCGCCATTCCTCAACTACGGCGATTCGCAGTTCACCCACGTTGGCAGGATCTGGAATTCTGGACTTAACTTTTCTTTTCAGCAAGTACCAAACGTGCTCTATTGGGTTCATATCCGGTGATCTCGCCGGCCACTCCATAACAGTAATATTCGATAAGCTTGAGTTACCCGAGCGGTATGCGGCCGACCATTATCCTGCATAAAAACAAAATCGTCACCGATATATGGGGCAAACGGTACGACATTTTCTTCTAAAACTTCTCTGATATAGCGGTCTGCAGTCAGACTCCCTCTGTCAATCACTACCAAGTCAGTGCGAGCTCTCAAACAAATGCCCGCCCAAACCATTATTGATCCACCACCGTATGCAACTGTAGTTTCAAAATTTGTCTGAATGTATCGTTCTCCTTTGCGTCTGTATATTCTTTGCCTGCCGTCAATTTGATTTAAGAGAATTCTGCACTCATCACTAAACAATACCTTACTCCATTGATCCGCGTTCCAAAGTCGATGTTCCTGAGCAAAAGTTAACCTGTTTCTACGATGATTTACCTCGAGCCTTGGAGCCTTGGCGGGCACGAATGAACCCAAACCAGCTTCTTCGAACCTTCTTCGTACCGTACGCTCACTTACGGTTACACCCCGCACTGCTTTTAACTCATGTTGGGCTTGGACGGCCGTCAAACGGGGGTTCCTACGTACACGAAGCCGAATGAAACGATCATCCCTACTCGAAGTGCGTCTTTTTCTGCCTTGTCCTGCTCTTCTCACATAAGTACCGGCAGGGGCGGCCTTAGCCATTGCGAGGCTCAGGGCGGCAGATCTTTGCGAGGCCCTTGTGCGTTCCGTAAAATTATGTGTTTAGATTTGATTTGAATTTTCTTTTTTTAATTGTGGCCAACCACAATGACTGCCCTGATAGAAAGCGGACAGTGCAGACCAAGCATGGGCGAACGCCACGTGTACCTTATGCCACGATATTCGGCCATATTACTACTGCCTGTGGAAATGCTTTTTCAAACCTCGTACGCTCGTGGATTTAGTTATTATTATTATATTGATATGTGTCACTTTTAGCCTGTGTTGGGTTTTTAGAGGTTTCCCTAACTTCATTTTTCATATATAAACACGGGCCCACGTAGGTCGTATTGAAGCTGTTTTCTTTTGAGATGTATTATTGAGATGTATTGATTAATCGGGCGAATAATAAAACAAATGTAGGTAAAACTCTTAAAGGTAGGCTATATACTTTAATACTCAGCCAAGCGGGGAAATTATGTATGTATTTGCGAAAAAATATCTTAACTGGCGATAATGAATATTCATTTATAAACACAAAAAAAATGCTGGAAGTGCAAAATAAACTTGACAAGTGCTCGCTCGGAGAGGGTTCTGTACGTTGATTATGTATTTAACATTATTTTTCTATTTTATTTATTTTTGCCGTTTTTTAAGACTATAGACTTCTTATAGGTTTTCCGGTAATATTTAAGTAAAGAACTATTCTCTGTATTTTTTTCAAAATTCTAGCGTCAGTAGTTTCGGAGATAAGGGGGGGAATGGTCAGTTTTTGGCTTTAATTTTCGTTCTTTCTTAAATAAATTTAAAACTATCCATTGTAGAACTATAACAAAAATACACTTGCGAGCTTTAAACTGGAATCACCTAAACTGGGATTGTTTAAAACAATTTTAACAATTTTCATGCAATAAAATTATAGAATGTGGTATATCATTTGAAAGGTAATTTTATTGGCTATCGAATGCTAGTAAGGAAAATAATTTTATTTTCTATTTGCTACTTAAATTTTAGGAATTAATGCAACAGGTCGAAATTGTGGACATCTAAATGAATAGAATAAAATGAAAAGACATTTAAATTTTATTTCCAATTTTATTTTCTTCCCCCTCAATATTTTGTATTACCCCCCCTTGGCTCTAATGACTGCTCGTAATCGGTTTGTCATCAACGGGATAAGTTTCCTGATGGAATCTTGTGAGATTTCCTGCCACTCTTCGACTAAAGCAGTTTTTAGGTCCTCAATCGACGCTGGAGCTGGCCATGTTCAATTGGATTCAAGTCAGGGCTACAGGCTGGCCAGTCTAGTATGGGAATCCCGACTGCTTCCAGGTACTGTCTTGTCTCAGCAGCGGTGTGGCAGCGGCCATTATTGTGCATTAACAGCATATCCTGGCCAATAAAACCGGCGTAGGGAAGCACATGGTCTAGCAGAATGTTGTTGATGTATCTTTGTACGGTTAGCCCCCCTCCCCTACCTCCACCGGGTACGAATATGAGCTCCGTTTTTGCTTCGATAGAAATCCCTGCCCACATCATACAGGACCCACCCCCATATGCCACGGTTTCCGCAAAACAGCATTGTGCAAATCGCTCCCTCGGTCTCCCTACTCTCCCTCCGCTACCATGCAGCCACATTCTGGTTTCGTCCGAGAACAAGACTCTGCTCCATTGCTCTATACCCTAATCTAAGTGATCGCGGGCAAATTGAAGCCGGGCTTGTCGGTAGGCTGCAGTTAATTTGGGTCCCGTGACTGGCCTTTTTGGGGTCAAGTTTGCTTCTTTAAGTCTTCGTCTCACTGTCCACTCGCTGACAGCCCTCCTTCGAACTTCTCTGAGCCGCTGCTGGATGTCAACGCCGGTCAGGTGTCGATTCCAGATCGAAGTGGAGACAATAAAACGGTCATCTCTCACAGCAGTGTATCGCTGACGGCCAGAACCTGGTCTTCGCACTAGGTTTCCAGTCTCCCTGAACCTCTGGTATACTTTTGAGACACAGGACTGATTCAGATGAAGCTGACGAGCGATAGTACGCTAAGACAACCCTTGCTGGATTAGAATGACGTTTGAGCGGCTTTTGCAGGTGTGGTTTCCATTTTTTACTTTCTGTGTTCCCAGCGGCGTGAATTATTGGACTGATGACAATTTTTTCACACACGGCCCTTTTTATAGGGTTTCAGGACTTCCAAATCATCTTTTGTTTTATTCTTAAAATTAATGAGTTTTGTTTTTACGTTCCATGACATAAGCTGAATAAGATTTGGTTATGATATCAAAAGAGGATGAAAGCCAATAAAATTACCTACCTTTCAAATGATATACCACATTCTATAATTTTATTGCATGAAAATTGTTAAAATTGTTTTGAACAATCCCCGTTTAAGTCCATTCCAGTTTAAAGCTCGCAAGTGTATATTTGAGATCCTTACAACAAGCCCTTTCATTTGACATACAACACGATACAGTTTGCAAAACAGTTTTTGTTTAAATTTGATTCCGTATTTTTTTTATTCAGTTGTTTAATTTACACCTTCGTCTTTGAGTCACAAAAAGTACATGAGTACCAAATTTCAACTCATTTGGTCCAGTAGTTTCGGAGTAAATTGACTGTGAACGGTGGTCGCCCAGACGCACGAGTGATCCTATAAGGGTTCCATTTTTCGTTGTTTCGTACGGAACCCTAAAAATACTGTAAACAAGCATATTGAATTTAAAAAGGGGGCTTGGAGAGCGAAGCCCATTGTATAATAAGAATGCTAAAACTACGACATAGGTAGATAGGTACATATTGTAACGAAGGTTTCGATTTTATTTTATAGTTTTAAACAGTCAAATAACCAAAAGTTTATGTATTTTTATTGTTATTTCACTGTATATTATGGTATCCCGTTCTTAAAGTTTACAATCATATTTTTGTTTTGCTATGTAATTTTTTTTTAACTCGGGTGATGGCGCGAGGCCCCTGCAAGTGCGAGGCCCCGGGCGGTTGCCCTGTTCGCCACCCCCTAAGGCCGCCACTGAGTACCGGTCTCCCTGAACCGTTGGATACTGCGATGAATCGTTGAAACTGGTCGACGATGATCTCTGGATATCACTGTAGGTTTGACCATTTCTTCGCATTTCGAGTGCCCTGGCAATCTCCGTTGGGGCCAAGTCAGGCATAATTCAGTCCTCAACTTCAGAAAGATACGCGATTAAAAAAAAAGTAACAAAAAACAGTATTTCAATGAAATTTTAATCCAAACTCAGAAGGAAGAAATACTCGAAGTTCGCTCCAGATAAGGTGTATTTGAATAAAATTAAAACAATTGCATAAAATGTGATGTTCAGTTGTTTTCTTAATTTGAAAATATTTCTTTTTAAATTAAATGACGTATAAACCAGCCAGCAACCTTATAATTGAAGGGGTAAGTGTAAAAAGGGTTCAACTGATGAAATTACTGAAATAGTGTTATTGGTATCGTTGAATTTGTCTTTCGATTCTTAATGTTATGTAGGGTGACATGGTAAACAGTGAACCACTAAAAGTTTAAACATTTATAAATCCACCGTATGTGAATGTAATTAAGAACTATTGACTTTAAACGAAAGGAAATTTATTAAACTTGTGTTTTGCATATCAATTTCAGTACCAATTCTAATAATTTATTGGTAATATTGGTTTTTTTAAGAGATGACGAATGGTTCACTGTATACCAGTGTAAGTACACAGTGAATTGGGGGGTGAGTCGACAGTGGACCAATGTGTATACAGTGAACCATCACTTTAATTACCTACCTTAATCGCATATTTAAAAAGATTTATTGATAGAAATGTCGTTAAATAAAACAGTAATGTAGTGTTTAATAATTTAATATTTGTATTCGTCAGCAACAACCACATAAAAACAGTACAAAACAAACTAGTGTGTACAAATTAAACTTATAAATCAAATTAGGAACACTGACTATATTAGTTAAAGCTTGGTTCTTCATATTCTACATTACAATTAACAGTGTTTAAGAGTACCTATTACCACCCTATTAATCAAATTTCGAAAGAATTAAAGCTTCTTATAACAGTTACCACCAAATAAAAAAACAAAAATTATATGACCCCTTGTAATGTAATCCAACATTATCTTGAGTCTCGTGTTTTTTTTCACATATCTTCTCACATTAAATATTTTAAATTACAATCTTGTGCTGCTTTGTGTATACTCATTCCGTTCTTTACAAGATCTACAGCTTTTTTCATATCTTTTGCATCATGTCCGCCAATTTTACGGTTTCTGTTGTAGTTCGACCCATTCTAAAACAAAAATATTATTATTATTATTACTATATCTTCTATTAACGCCTTTCTTGTTTATTACAATCACAGTTGAAAAGTTTATGCATAAATTGTATCGAACATAATTAATAAAGTGATTGGTACATAGTGAACGATGGTTCACTGTGTACCCTACGATTTTGATCCACTGTGTGCAGACACCACTTTTTAACCTATATGGTTACATAACTATTAAACATACCAAATTCAAAGGATATTTATATATCTAAGTTATTAAGGAATAGTTAATTTACACATGGAAATAGTGCAATATAATGTAACTAAATATACAACGATTCTATAAAGAAAATAAATGAAAATACGTGTACTTACTTTTTTTGGCTCCAAGGACAAAACCATGTATTATACGACCGTTACGGGCGGGAGCCCGCTGTCGATTGGGAAGTGCGGGAGGTGGTTGAAGGCAAAATGTTTCGCGTTTGCAGTACGGTTTGGCAACGACGCATTTTCGGGATATGAGTGGTGGTGCACTGTGTACTACTGAGCCACTGTTTACCACCTGACCCTATAGGTTTTATAGTTGAAAATTCAATATAATATAATGTTATTTAAATCCTTGTTTCGTGAAAAACGCACGGACGTGGCGCATTTTTAATTGCAAAACTGACAATATTTGCTTATTACAGAGTAGTAATTAAAAAAATACTTCATTTATGATAATTCGAAGGTATCTTATATAATTTGGAATCATAACAGCATAATAACATAGTAACATAATAACATATAAACAGATTTGAAGTTGAATACTAAGAATATAACGAAAATGAAGTCTTGACTTTCAAACGTATTTATCTCGAATTATTGTTTTTGTTACTTAAACCCTTTTTACACTTACCTACCCCTTCAATTATGATACTGATATCAAACCTTTATTTTATGTTCCGCTAAATATGCCGGTGTGTGTATATTATACTTTATACTATTGAACAAAAACGTATGTATACGAAATCCAACGAGCGGCCCAATGAGCGGCCCAATGAGCGGCCCAGTGAGCGGCAATCCGTTTTTCATACTGCTATGTTCCGTTTTCGATTCAACAGACAGACGTCGCGACACAGCCGCACACGGCACGCCGCAAATCGCAGCTTCCGCGATCATCAAGTGTCATCAACCCAACACTAAAGCTAGAGATCGATGAATGTTAAATCCAAATATTCATCGATGCGGACTTAAGAGTCTAAATGGATAAAATTAGTTGGCAGCCATTGAAACTTCAAGGCGATAAATCGATATCAATAAATTTAGCCACTGTCACAATCGCGATTATTATTTACTACTAGCTGACCCGGCGAACTTCGTATCGCCTAACAAACTATTTTTTTTTCTAAAATATAAGTAGCCTAAGTTACTCCTTGTTACATCAGCTATCTGCCAGTAAAAGTCCGGTCAAAATTGGTCCAGTCATTTCAGAGATTAGGCGGAACAAACAGACAGACAGACAGACAAAAATTGTAAAAAAAAATTGTTTTGGCATATGTACCGTGTAAACATACAAATGCACTTAGTAAAAAGCGGTTAATTTAATATTACAAACAGACACTCCAATTTTATTTATTTGTATGTATAGATTATTAGGCAGGCATTTAATGTGTTCCGTTACTAAACCTCAGTTGTTTAATTTATCATGATCATATTTAAATAAATGGGGCTGTGGCCTGTGCAGTGTTCTGTAATAGGTTCGGGTAATTGCTTGTCGGTATTGATATAGGTACAATAGGTAAGTATTTATTGAATATATTGTGTGCATTGTCTAAAAACAATTGGAAAACAATAGATAGTAATTACCAACATAAATTAGACAACAATAGACAGTAAAAATATCATAATGCAAATATAAATTGTAAACATAATAGCTGTTACATGTTTAGTGATAAATATCTATACTAATATATAAAGAGGAAAGATTTGATTTTTTGTTTGCATTGAATAGGCTCCGAAACCGATTTGAAAAATTCTTTCACTGTTGGGAAGCTACACTATCTCCAGTAACATAGGCTATATTATATTTTCAAAAAAATTAGGGATACTTAATAAAACTCAATAATGTAACCCAAGGTGTAAAAAAATAAGAAAACCGAAACAAAGCGAGGGTGGTTACTCGTATATTATATTAAGACAGTAGAACGAACGGCAGCTAGCTGAACTATAAAAATTCTATTATGTATTTCGCTGAATTATTTACTTGCTGAATTATTTAATTTCATTTACCTACTTATTACAACTGTAAGGTACTTGTAGACATTCCTACCTGAATAGGTACGACGTGAACATTGTTTTATTTTATGACTAGCTGTTGCCCGCAGCTTCGCATACGGAAATTATGTTTTACCGTATTTGTACCTCTTGCAGAAGAAAATTTAAAAAACGGTGAATTTATATTGAAGTAATTATATTTAGTACCTAATTTATTTATTATATTAATTTATTTATACTGAAACCCAAGATAAAATCACAAAGGGTTCCTCCAGTAGCGGGCTTTGAAAAATAAGCAATATTCACATTAATTTGTATTATTTTTATTGTTTTGCAAACTTTTGAAAAATTGAAAAATATATGGCTCAAAATCACGAAGATGGCAAATTCGGTTTGGAAGCTCGTAAAATAAAATATACGAATGATTAACAGTAAATAAGAATTCAATACTATCGAGATCAATTAGATGTATCTATACCTAAAATTTATGATTTGAGAAATAAGTTATTTTAAATAATATAACAAGAAATATGTGTAAAAAGTCAGTTCGGGAACGCGTACAAAACAAAAACTTCAAACTTCAATTTACGTTAGCAAATAGTAAAATCATACTTTTTATATTCTCAATTTTCATTAGAGTTTGTTTGTTTCCTAAACAATTGTTATTCTAAGTAATAAAATCATTTTAAACACGGCATTTGTCAAAAGTTTGTCGGAGAATTCAAACGTCATATCCGTGAACGCAGCGTTAAGTAGTGAAAACTTTTATTCTTGAACGCGACTTGCGGCGCTAGTGTGTTTTAGTGGCGAGCATAGGGTTACGCAAAATTTCAAAAGTATCAATACTTTACTCGATACCAGTATCGTAACAAAAGTATCGATACCAAAAAAGTATCGAAACAAAAGTATCGATACCTCTAGGTATCGAGTACTTTTTAATACATTTATAAAAAAACCTGAATGGAATGTTGTGTGTTGCAAAGTTTCGCAAAAAAATCTAGCAGGAACGTGTCTCACAAAATAGTCACTAATATCCAATCTATATACACACATATATATATCGGAGCAGCTGGTTTTATCAGTACCAATTTCTGACAATTATAGTCAGGAATGAGAGCTGAACCCCCCCCTGGTGGCCTCCAACCTCCCCTTAATCAGCCACCCCAAGCCTCGCATAACCCCTGGTCCGATTCTGTTATTAAAACTTCTTCTGTTTGTTTTTTTTTATATAATAATAATATGAATCCTGAAAAGAGTTCAATTATTATAAACTGATTGTTTAAACAAACCGATATTCTTGAGGCGTGAACCATGTCACGTTTAGATGTCCGTACGGTTCGGCCGCTCAAATCGAAGTGAGCCCTCGGCAGATTAGCAACTGGTTTTATATCGCCTGATTCATCGAATGATCTGACTAATGTGATATCGAGTATCGAGTATCTTATCGAGTAAACAAATGGAAGTAAATTCGTAATCGAATTATAATGAAATATCGACTTACGCGCCGATACGGCCATTCTGCAACAAGGTCGCCTCGACCTTAAAAATAATAACAAAACACTTTACATAAGAAAGGAAAAGTAGGGAGGCCCCTGTCCTCAACCTAGTCATCACATAGTAGAGAGGCCCCTGTCCTCCATCTACTAGTGAATCCTATCTAGGGAGGCCCCTGTCCTCAACCTAGTCAACACACAGTAGAGAGGCCCCTGTCCTCCATCTACTACAGCAATTAAAAATAACTTACTATTATTTTGTAATTATTCAATCTTTCACCTCATTCGTCACAATCGACGACTCAATAACCTCAACTTCTCACCCTTCTTACTGTCTGTTCCATGACCTTCAACTCTGCGCCGATACGGCAGCATCCTTGACACATTCACCTGATTTGGATGTTGCAGCGCTTGGTGCAGTCGATCGCGAACAAAGCTTCATACTCGTAACTCTGCTTCCAACTTGAGTGAACTGGCAAAAACCATCCATATTATCCGTGGAAATCACGACGGAAATCATTATGAGAAAGCGTTGCCAATATAGGATCTGTAGGACAAGATTCAAATAGAGAGAACCAACTTTACAACAATTCGTCAGGGTCGCAGTTCATCAATATTAGAGATTTCGTCCTCAAGGGTCCTTATGTAGCAGCAGTAAACATATAAATGATGACGTACATTGTAATAATTCTTTATATTTTACTATCAAACAAATTTCTATGGATTCCGCCTATCGAACGTTACTCATTTAATGCAAGACTCGTGGCCAGTTTCCAACCATCTCTTGTTTTTGATTCAACAAAGCCACGCATCATTTAAATGTTGTTTATCTCCTCTTTATGGCGTCTTACTCCCCACTACTTAGGGTCACCATTCCCTAATCGTTGCACATCTTCTGCCCGACGATGTGTTGCACATCCGTCAGTCCGTCTACGAATATTCAGAGTTCATTCTGGGCGCTGTCGCTGGTAGTACATACAGCAACTTGATTTCCAGATATGCGCCAATTTGACCAATTCACCAAGCTGGACTAGGACATTCCATTTTGCCCACCGTCAACCTTGCCAGCAACGACTTTTCCAGCAATATGACTGAAAAACTTGAGTACTTAGCATAGATAGAAAGCGGAAATTTGGGTCCCAAAGCAAAAGTGGTTGCGCTAGATTTATATATTTGTGCTTTCCAGCTATCTGAAGCATTTTCTTCCCACACGACATCCCAAAAACATTGGCATGGCCGCAATTAGCCCTCCTGTGTTCAGGTCTCTACCCCGTAACCGTCAATAGAGAACACTTAAGAGCCGTCTTTGTTTCGACTCAGAGCGAAATGCTTTGATCAGTCCATATACTCGCAGTAGTTATTTTTGCCACTTTCATTTCCAATCTTCTTTAAATCCGTAATTGTTTATATTGCCTTTGTAATAGATAAAGACTTCAACAGTTTAAATCTAAATACATTCGCGAGCCGTAGTCTGCTACCACGGTCGACCACCGCTAGTTTAATTTTTCTTTGTCTGAATCTAAGAAACATCTCTTATCCGATTCACTCTGTATGGCAGAAGTAGACTATTTCAACTTCACTGATGACTAGTAGATTAGAATCATTTGAGTATAGGAGGTCTTCACCTTAAAATCTCTTTAGATTTTAATGCCAGCTATAGTTTTTCCACCATTCCAGCTTTCGTAAGTCCCTCTGATAGAAAGGTCCCTCCATGAGGGTTATGAATGGATAAAAAGGATACATCCAACAGCTTTTCAAAACTAAAGAGTTCCGATATTGTTTTCGTTATGGCTGCTTGTAGTTCTCACTTACACTATCATCATCTATTCCACAAGTCATAAAAACGTCTTCCATGGCAAACATGTCGAATCTTCCATACAAAATTGAATATTGAATAAATTGAAATCGCTGTCCAACTGCGCCGCAATAAAAGCAGTAAACGTGAGCACTCGAGATGGATACTAAACCGTGCGAGAACTGTTACGTAGGCATCACTTAAATTTTCTCTATTTGGCCATCTATTCCACGTGTAATTTTTCTTTCCTTTCTTATATCGGCTAATCGCATTCTCATAATCTGTATATTATTACTGTGTAAATTTTGTAAATTAACACTACTCCTGCAATCCCCTGAAGTGTCTTATTACTTCCTCAAAACGATGACTTCGTAGTGATTTGAACAAGCAACATTCTTTCTTCTTTTGCATGAAATAAAGATTCAATAAGTCTTCAAATTCTCCAGCACTCCCTTCGCTCAAAATTTTTACAGAATCTTAACCGAACGAATCAGCAAAAAGCGTTGAACTCATGTGATATGGCTGTTGCATCTGTTAGTTCAAAAAGCGACGAATCCCGCTATTCATAAAATATCCGACTGACCTGGGATATAAAAGCCATGGTTTCATAATTGTTGCATCTTGCTGGTGCTCCATTTATAAAGCGGAAGAATCACAGACCCTGTCCAATCGTCAGACCACTCTTCAGTAAACCAGATATAGTTACATATGAACATTTCAGATATCCATACCTTGTCCCCAAAGTATCCGCCGCAAACAGGTCAACAGCGGTCAAAGCAGCGATGACCACAAATTGAATAATTAGAGATCCTTGGTCAAACAACTCCACGCCGTCGCAATGCGTGACAATCATTTGTTCGCTGGAGTTCAGGAATAGAGCTGGGTACAATAGTTTCACCACTGGTCAGTCACTGCGCCTAATTTCGAAGTAGCATACTGGTCCCATCCTTAATCATTTAACTTTAAGCCTCAACCATTTAGAGAGAAGTCTGATTTTCTTATACAGTTCTACGGCTCTTATGCCATGCTACTCACATCTTCAGAGCGCCAGAATGCAGATACTTCCTCGTGTCTTATTACTGGGTTCATTTCTGAGCATTCTTCACAATCCTCATGTTTTGATAGAACGCTGGTATTGAAGGCCCTTTGTAGATGATGATTCCATTGCCTTCCACCCGCAACAAACACAACCTTCGATCGTATGTACCTTCGATACGATGCATAATCCACAGATTGGCGTTCCACGCATAATTATCACAACGTTTTATAAACTTGAATTAAACTCAGACGTTATACGCACTCACATTCATGGCCCCACAGTAGGACCTCCTGCGTCGTGGGAACTCGAAGCCAGGACCTCTGGTGCGGCGGCAGCGGTGCAGCATGGCAACCATTACTCCACAGGTCGTCACGTTGTAATCAATTGCATTACATTTTTCACTATTTCATGATATGCGGGTTCTCTCAAGTGGATACCGGAGTACCTCTATGTAACTCAAAAAAACTATTGTTATCACTCACCATAATCTTAATAAAACGATGATTTTGTGATTATCTCCAACAATATTCCAGCGTTATAGTAGTCAATCATGGTTCTTGGAGTGGTAATACGCTTAAAAGACCAGCCATTGACGTGTCAAATCAGATACTTGCGGATAACATCACTTAGGCGTACGGCCACACACACAAACACGCTCCCCTTTTTTTACAACGGTCCTCACATCTTCAACCATAGGGCGGGACGGGAACACAACATAATACACTAGATGACCCCAAATCGTATTCTCTTTACTATATCACACGGTAGATTTCTTGAACTGTCCGCGTTTTGCTTTCTGTACAAATAAATCTCTCGTTGTACAACTGATATCCCTTCAGTATCTGGAACACAGATTTATTTAAAAAAAAACAAAAGCTAAATTCAAGACCTTTTTAAAACATGAATCGCTTCTGGCGCCACAGCGCCATGAAACGTTCCACTTGTTTTTCCTCCTCACACCACCACGTTCATAGAGTTGGAAGTCGTTGAAGCCAGAGAATTCCACGCGCCAAACGTTCCTGGCCCGGAATCAAGCTTGTTGCTCCGCAGGCAGGGTCACTACCAACTAGGCTGCAGGGCCGTCAATTACTTATGGCATATCTTGTCTTGATTTGTACCCGCAGTTTGCCATTACCTGTGCGACGATGCCGTCACATCACCATATTTCACACGTTCAAGTTCCATGGTGACCGTGCCAGGAGCTGACACTCGTTTCCCCATATTTATCACTACCAATAGGCATATAATAAAAAAATAATAACGTCTTACCAATATAATCGCTATGGCACTTACACTCCTTGCTGAAAATCCTGGTTTACGTATCCCACTTCTGATATCGGAGCAGCTGGTTTTATCAGTACCAATTTCTGACAATTATAGTCAGGAATGAGAGCTGAACCCCTGGTGGCCTCCAACCTCCCCTTAATCAGCCACCCCAAGCCTCGCATAACCCCTGGTCCGATTCTGTTATTAAAACTTCTTCTGTTTGTTTTTTTTTATATAATAATAATATGAATCCTGAAAAGAGTTCAATTATTATAAACTGATTGTTTAAACAAACCGATATTCTTGAGGCGTGAACCATGTCACGTTTAGATGTCCGTACGGTTCGGCCGCTCAAATCGAAGTGAGCCCTCGGCAGATTAGCAACTGGTTTTATATCGCCTGATTCATCGAATGATCTGACTAATGTGATATCGAGTATCGAGTATCTTATCGAGTAAACAAATGGAAGTAAATTCGTAATCGAATTATAATGAAATATCGACTTACGCGCCGATATATATATTACACAAAAATGTTTGTATGGATGTCCTTTATAGACACTGAAACCAATCAATCCATATCTCTCAAAATGGTTTCATTTGAAAGGCAATAATCTGAAGATGGTTTGAGACCACTAAAGCAATGCATTAAGCACATTCAGTCCATTGATAAAGTCGATTTTCTACTTTTACAATACAACAATTTGAAGATAATTATTGTAACGATGGTGCATCAACGTCAACACGAAAACACTGATCTGTGATATTTATCAAAAAATAATTTATCGTAGTGGAACATGCCAAGTATCCAATTGTAGATATATATTAAGAAACTGTCAGACAGTTAGTCCATGGAGTATATAGGGTAAGTAGAGCCATCTCATATGGGGGGAAAGTTGAAATAGTGTCCAGTTGTATACCTACTGATAATAGAGATTCCAATACCTACTACCATCCTGCGACAATAGCGCTAGCGTCGGAATAACTACGATATGAACATAGCTGTTGTAGACGGCGTGAAGTTTGCCGAGTTCAATAAAATTTATCCTAGGCTATCGCAGCGCCACACGTTATTGGACACGTTTTTACGAACAATTTTCATGCACTGAGATGGCTCTCAGATAAGTTAGTCATAAGTGTACCTTTGTCAGAGAAGTACTTTCCTATAACTAAGGAACTGAAAGGTGCTGTGCAAATAATGCAATAATACTTTTAAGGGCTGCAATTATCAGCTAAATAAGTGAAATAGTTTAAAAGACAAAAAACACTACACAGATTATACAACCCGTAAAGGTTACTCGTAAAAAACTCCTAAAATAGTACAACTAAATAAAATGGTAACACACATAAGTAAGTGCTCGACAATGAGTGGGAATTCACCGAATCATGTCTTAGGTTTCATCGATTAATAATTGCTATTTTTCATACGATAATAATTTATTGGAAATGGACAAAGGAAAGTATCGATACTTCTAGAAAGTATCGATACCTCGAAAGTATCGGAACAAAAGTATCGATACCAAAAGTACTTGGTATCGAAACAAAAGTATCGATACCTAGAAGTATCGATACTTTTTGCGTATCCCTAGGCGAGCAATGTGTGTGAGGTAAGTTGTGAGGTGAGCGTCATTAGTTTTGTGCGTAAATAAATAACAATTTAAGTGGTAAGTACTATTATGTTCATGTATTTTTTTACCGTACATTAATTATACGTCATCCCGGGAACGGGTTGAATAGTAAATAGTATTAAAATAACAATTAGTTAATAAGTATTCTGTAAAACTATCATTGTTTACTTTACAATAACCTAGAAATAATATGTCTAATATGACGACCATCGAAATTGTAGGCGCGAAATTTCAAAAACGTCATTTCGGGAACAGTCATTAAGGGGACATGATGACGCCGTTCCAGATTAACGTAGTGGTTTCTGACAGGACTTATTAATGGTGAATTAATATTTAATAAATATTTGTTAAAATTAAAAGATCTTCTTTTGTTTTCAGTAAAAATGGAACCAAACGAAGGTGAAAAAAAGAAGAAAACTAAAAAAAACTTAAAAACACAAAACTCGGCAAGAAAAGTATGAAAAAAGTGCGGAAATAAAAGTGTGAAAAAAGACCAGGCAAAAGCATACAGAACAATAAAAAACAGCAAGATATAATAACAGAAATGAGACGTAATTGAATAAAAAATAAGCAGAAAGGAAAAGACAGAAAACAAGAAGAACATTGATCAGATGTAAAGTGAATGACTTAATCAAAGATATACCAGTTCCAGTACCTCGTGAAGTACAAGTATTACCTTATTTTAAGTTTAATGTTGATATATTTGAAAAATGTTAATTATTTTATTTTCTTGGGGCTATTTTTATTATTTTATTGATTATAATATTACAACAAATAATATTTCTAAACAAGATTATAGAAATTACAAAAGTTAATTTTCGCATTTATTACTCAAAAACACCTTTACCTGTAAGAAAATCACCATAGTCATTCCGGGAACTCTACTTTTATTTGCCTTTATAATACTAATTTCAAATATTTTTGAACATGTAAATATGCACATACAAACATAATAAAGTTATTATTATTGTAATATCTAATTTTACTTTTTAGGTCATATATATTTTGTTATATTTTGAATTTTGTGCTTGAAATTTGAAACTTAGTTACTTTTTAATTTTCAATTTGATGATTTTTATTAATATCCATGTCTAATCACCAAATTTCCATATGTATTTAAAAAAATATAGTAGAATGCTATTAAAAATAATAATATTTTATTGTTTTCTATAAACATTATATTTAAAAATAAATATTTAGTTACGTTCCCGAAATGTCGATTTTTGCTGTCGAGTTACCTTAAAATCGCTGTAATTTGAAAAATTGTGAAATCTAAGCGCGCCCCCTTTTAAATATATTAAGTTTAATAACAAACCAATCATTTATACTTCTTTAATTGGCTATTGCTTTTAACATTTTATGCTCAAATTGCAAACCTGAAATTCGCCACCTTCGTGATTTTGAGCCATATGTTCCATCAATTTAAGCAAGGAACATTTATTGCAAATCGTTTGATGTTTTGAAAATATTCCATACAAACTATCATCTCGTTTTCCGGGAATACCTTTTAATTTTCCGGGATAAAAAGTGTCCTAAAATATGACAAGGGTTTTCACGTGATGCCCGGACAAACAGACAGACAGATAGACAATAATTAAAAAAAAAAATTTTTGTGCTCTAACACGTTATTGAAGTGCCCTCTAATTGAAATTTAAAAAAAATATTCAATGTACAGAAAATTTGTCCTTTGCCCTTTGCCCTTGGAGTTTTATTATAGTACCAGCTATAGATAAATAAAACAAACTTTTGAAATATTTTTGTTCAATGACAATTTAAAATACCTCCTTCCTCACCTCGCCGTTCCTTTACCACATTAATCATAAATTATATAAATAGATACCTAAGTTTAAGTATATTGTATATAGGTATTGTATTGTTTTGTAACATACCTATTATATTAAATGAATACTCGACATTAGTACCTAATGCTTGTCTACTTTCGTAATTACATTACTGTTATGGAGGTAGGAATTTATTTAATATTACAACATATTACAATTAACTAATAAAATATTACACTGACTACATCGTTAACGAAAATCACATTAATAATATTTCTTACGTTCGTAAACTCTTGCAAAGATAAACCGATCGACTGCACGCGCCGAGCGCCCAGCCGGCAGCCAGTCCAGCGGACGAACGACAAATAATTAGTCGACACGTGATTAGACTTCGATGAGTGTTTAACGTGATCGGTCATTGGAAACACGACCCAGTGCCGCGAGCGCAGCGTGCAATATAAACTGGTGCGCCGGCGAGCAGGCTTGTTTTCAATCGAACCAGTGTAATGAAACAATTGTTCGCACTCTCAGCAGTGCAGCAGTGCAGCAGTGTGGCCCGTGTCGCTCCGGGGATAGTGCCGTGCTGCCGCGATATCGTCGACCGGTCAAAATGGGAAATGTAACTGTAGTGACGTTACCACTTCTGATGTCAGGTACCTACGACCTACCTATTGCTTCAAATCCAATTTCAATGACGCTGCACTGATGTCTGAACAGTCGGCTGATGGAGTTTGTGTTGAGCGGTCCCCCGTCCCCCGTCCGCGTCCCAGCGGTGTCAGTGTTCCGAGTGTTCTCACGGAGTTATTTGGGCACATTGCTGTGGCTGTGTATTTACTGTTCGTGTATGTTTTGCATTCTTTCTGAACTCGTAATGTTTAGAAATAAAAATGCGTGCAATTCACACGTGGTAGAAGTGAAACCTTCAAAAATAAAGGTATTAGTTTAATAACGTGTATCAGTTTTAATTATCTTTCAAAAACTATTTTGTACTAAATAAAAGTAACAGTGGTAACTAACGCCGTCTCTTAACATAATATGAAGAGTAAAATGAGCAGCTAGCGCCATCTATCCAGCAATAAAACGAATCTTTTATCTTGTTTCTCACGCCATCTATGAATACAACCTAGCACTTTTTAAAGTAACACAAAGAGAACCACGAACATTGTATAATGCTTCCTATCTCATTTTCTCCCACGTTAAATCTTATGAATTTATGTGTCTGTTTCTTTTTACTCTCCCTTTTTAGTTTCATCGACTTTCAAATGACAACGATGCTAAAGAAATTTTCACTTCAATAATGTGTGACCGCATCTGTTATTAGGGTTTAAGACAGTCTGCATGTATTTGAACAAAAGATCCCTAATTCCCTAATACTAACTAACTTAATCTAAATAAACTAACTTAATCTAAATAAACTAACTAAATAAACTAAAAAAAAACTAACTAAATAACTTAATCTAAACCCATTTTTCTGTCGTTCGGTTCTGGCAGACTTCACACACCTTTAAGAACGTTATGGAAAACTCTCAGATGTGCGGGTTTTGTCACAATGTATATTTTCACCAGTTAATAGTGATGTCGTGTCGCAGGCATGCTCGCGGGCCAGACACAGTGGTTCGATGGGCTGGCGAAGAGTCTGGGCTACGAGAGCACCTACCACTACGCCGTGGTGGTGGACGCGGGCTCCTCCGGCTCCCGGGTGCTCGCCTACAAGTTCCGCGTGCCCTTCACAGGTACCACCGCTCCCCCTCCCCCCGTCCGGGCATCCGTATGTCATTTCAATGGGAACTCCTTATGAACGAGATAATTGTGTCTGTTTCCAGTGTTCGGCCAGGCCAATTTGGATTTGGTGGATGAATTCTTTGAACAATCGAAGCCGGGCCTGTCGTCGTTCGCCGACGACCCGGAGAAGGTGAGCGCGCCGTGACGTCGCGACGTCACCAGACACTAGGAGGTACGTTACGAAGCTGTTGACAACGTTGACAACCGGATGTGTGTGTGTGCGCAGGGCGCGCAGACGATCGTGAGCCTGATCCGCGCGGCGGAGGGGATGACGCCGGCGGAGCGGCGGCGCGACACGCCGCTGCTGGTGCGCGCCACGGCCGGGCTGCGGCTGCTGCCCGCCGCGCAGGCCGGCGCGCTGCTCGCCGCCGTGTCGCGGGCCGTCGCGCAGTGAGTACCCCCCGCGCCACCCCCATGTGTGTGTGTCTCTGTGTGTGACCGTGCGCTCCCTGGTTGCAGGCTGGGCTACGAGGTGGTGGACGGCGTGCGCGTCATGAGCGGCGCGGACGAGGGCATCTTCATCTGGTACACCGTCAACCTGCTGCACTGTGAGTGGCGCGTTCAGTTGTGTCTAGTGTGTGTGTGTGTGTGTAGCACGGGCAGTATTGACGAGCCGGTGTGGGTGTGGGTGCAGATCTGATCGGCAGCGGGCAGACGATGGCGGCGCTGGACCTGGGCGGCGGCTCCACGCAGGTGACGTACGAGGTGCGCGCGGCGGAGGCGGCCCGGCTGCCGCGCGCCGACCTGCACGTGGTGCCGGCCGGGGAGAACGTCACGCTCTACACGCACAGGTCAGCTCTTTCAGACATATGGATCTGGGAAGAAAGTTTCAATTCAGAAATTGATGCTTTAAGGCTTTATTTTGGGAGAGCTATGTTAGAGTCACGTGTCTGCCCTCCGAACATGTGAAACAATTTACTACGATAGTACATAGTGACGAACACTTAGTAGCATAAATACATACTACCACGGAATGCTACACTGCGTGAACCCGTGTGTCGCGGTGGTGTTGCAGCTACCTGAAGATGGGCCTGCTGGCGGCGCGGCTGGGCGTGTTCCAGCTGGAGGCGGCGGAGGGGGCGGCGTGGGCGGGGGGCGCGCACAACGCCAGCGAGCTGCGCTCCGCGTGCGTGGACCCCATCGTGCAGCGCGAGCCCTGGCTCTACAACAACAAGTACTACTACGTCAGGTTGGTCACCTACTACCTCTCGCTCTTTCTCTATGTTTGGTTATACTTGCCGAGTATCATCTGTGAGCTCCGTCAACTTGTTAACAATGTTTTACTTACCACATGTGAGACGCGTTCGGGGGACACCCGGACGACGTGCCGAATACCGCCGTGTGATGTACCCCGCGGCCGCGCGGCCCCGCGGCCCCGCGTGTAACGATGGGGAGTGGCTGCCGATATTACGTTCATCAAAAGAGACATAATTGACCAGCAACGACTGACCCGTCGATGTCGCTGGTGTCGCCGGCGCAGAGCTCGTGGCGCAAAAAATAGCTTCTCAACCATTACTAAAACTAGTCACATTACCATCGCGGTCCGTTTATACCTTTAAGTAATAACATTAAAACAGATCAAAAGTAATGAGTTACCGAAAAAAATTAGGAAATCCTGAGCTGAGATAGATATACAGGGTGTTACAAAACTACCCGTAAAGCCGAAACGAGGTTAAATGGGGCCTTATAACGAGTCCATTCACAATATTTAAGAACCGTGGTAACGCTGTATAACATACCCCAAAAAAATAAAAAAATATTATTATTTTCACTAATGTGCATACCTTATTTCAGTAAAATTAAAGAGTAAACTACGCAGAATGTACCTACATTTCTACCTAATTCGCGGAACGACAAAAATTTTAAAAGACCTACCTAACCTAACGAAACAACCTAAAAGAACACTTACTTTTTCATATAAACGATTTAAATTGCTATCTTCATGGCCTACGCATAACATCATATCGTAATATTCCGAGTTAGAAAGCATTGTTATTTTGCAAAAAATGTTGGATAAAAAAACTCGAAACAGTTGTAGGATATCGATTAGAAGATTTGAAATTGACAACATATTTCTTTTTTCCAACTTGACATTTTTTGAAGACAGTACTTGAGTCCATCCATGACTCCGTGACATCCATGAATTGAGATAGCAAACATTTAGGCGCTTCACCCACTGCACCGCGCTCCGTCGCGTAGCGCAGATTTTACCATTGTATGCAAGTATCTCAATTTATATAGAAATCACGCCTAGCACAATACACTGCCGACGCGGAAACGCGCGGGAAGGCGCCCCGCGCGCAGTCGCGTTATCCGTCACTCCGCGCACCGCGGCGCCGCGGCGGTACGCGTCTTCAGTGGGTGGAGCGCCTTATGAATGAAAAATAGAAAAACTATTAAAGTAGACAATTATTAGGTAAAATAGGTACGTAGGCCGTTCTGTTAAATAATCTGGTTCCCTGACATGACAGCTTACTAGGGTTGACAAAAATTTTGGCTTTGAAAATTAATTATATTTTTTACGCGGTATTTAACACGATAGAGCAAGAGCCCGCGACGGCCAGACCTTCCTTATTTTATAAAAGCTGAAAGTTCCTCTGTACATGTCCCCTATATAGGTAAGAACGACCAGCGACTATAAAGTTTGGGTTGTGGTTCCCTGGGCAGTTAACAGGTAGTAAAGGTGTATAAAATAGTACCTAAAATTCGTTAAAGTATAAAGCTCAAATTTTTTATATTTTCTTGGGGATACCTTTAGAAATCTCGTCATCCATTGCCGGACACTTATGACAGTTGCTACCCCCTGCCAGACACCCCTAAACTTTAATAAATTATAATTATACTTTCGTTATAGTATAAAAGCTAAATTTTATATATGTTACTTGGGGACCTATAAAAAAATGTTACCTCGATGGACGGACAGTTTTAATGGTTTTTACATCTTGCCAGACACATTGAAAGTCTGCTGTAAGTGCGAGCGCGAGGTAACAAGGTATGCGTAAGTACAACCATGGATATATTATTGTATCTGGATTGCTGACCTTGTAGAGGTACCTGAAGTCCGATGACGTCATATCTTAAGGACGATTCGACCAATCACAGTCCGGATTGAGGTTGTTCTTCATAATTGTAGGGTGGGTTATGACGTCATCCGACCTCAGGTACCTCTACAAAATTACTTATTCAGTTGGACTAATACATCCATCGGTACAACCAACGTTTTATAATTGATATTTGTGCAATTTTTTTTGTGAAATAAAAGTGTAATTTTAGTTAAAAAAATCATGGGAGATACATTAATTTGTTTCCTTTGCAATAAAAGTGATGGTAAAATAATATTGTTCTCGGAGGAAACTTAAAAAAAATGTCAAACTGTTTTGAAAGTCAGAAAAAAAATATAACCTTAAATATAAAGACATACTTTGCCTGATGAGTATACAGGCCTAATGAAAAACTGGAAAAACGACTGGAGTAGTAGTGATGAAGAAAATGAAAATATCGACGACAGTTAAGAAGTTAATAAAAAAGTTTAATTTTTTTATATGTAATCATACTTTTTATCTTTTTATGATACAACATGGTTATGAACGCAATAAAATTGTTTTTTTTTATTGGATATCTTAAAAAATCGTAATCGACTAAGCATTCGCGCTCGCACTTACAGCAGAATTTAAATGTGTCTGGCAAGATGTAAAAACCATTAAAACTGTCCGTCCATTGAGGTAACATCTTTTTATAGGTCCCCAAGTAACATAATTATATAAAATTTAGTTTTTATACTATAACGAAAGTATAATTATAATTTACTAAAGTTTAGGGGTGTCTGGCAGGGGGTAGCAACTGTCATAAGTGTCCGGCAATGGATGACGAGATTTCTAAAGGTATCCCCAAGAAAATATAAAAAACTTGAGCTTTATAGTTTAACGAATTTTAGGTACTATTTTATACACCTTTACTACCTGTTACCTGCCCAGGGAACCACAACCCAAACTTTATAGTCGCTGGTCGTTCTTACCTATATAGGGGACATGTACAGAGGAACTTTCAGCTTTTATAAAATAAGGAAGGTCTGGCCGTCGCGGGCTCTTGGGCTACGATGCACATAAATGATTGAAGTGGACATACTCTCCGACTCGGATGGGATGTCACTGCTCCTATCCGAGATCGTCACACGTATTACTTAATTAGACCCGCGAGGGCCTCGTAAAATATAAAGTGTAAATTTGCAATTCGTAATGTTTCATAATTATAGTACCTTTAACTTCATGCAACTTCTCGGATGATATACTAATAGTGCAGCGTGTGCACAGCGGGCTGCCGCGCGCCGAGGGCACCAAGCGCGCCGCGGCGTACGCGCTCTGCCACCGCGCCGTGCGCCGCTACGTCACCAGCGTGCTGCGCCCGGCGCCCCCCGCGCCCCCCGCGCCCCCCGCGCCCGCCGCGCCCCTCCCGGCGCCCCGCCCGCCCGTCGCCGCCATGAGCTACTTCTACGACGTGGCGGCCGACGCGGGACTCATAGGTACGTAGCGTGCCCCACAGCCGGGCGGCCGAGCCATGGCAGCCATGTGTGGTGTGGACGTGTTCGTGATCGATGTGTGTGTGTGCAGACGTGATGCGCGGCGGCGTGGTGCCGGTGGGCGCGTTCCGCGCGGCGGCGGAGCGCGCGTGCTCGGCGGCCAACGTGGAGCAGCCGTGGGCGTGCGCGGACCTGGCGCTGGTGGCCGCGCTGCTCGCCGACGGGTACTCGCTGCCCGACCACGAGCCCATCTCGGTACGACTACTGCTATTGTTATTGTTATTGTTATTGAAGTACTTCAGCAAGTCGCGGCGCGATCCGTGTAGCTGCAGGTAGATCCACCCGGTGGTACGTGGTTATCGTCGCCCGCGTCAGCGACACGAGAGCAGCGCATCGCTGAGGCGTTGCGGAGCACGTCGAGTCGTCCGGCTCGAGCGAGCGGGAGGCAGCTGTCTCCAGACGGACCCCGAAACATAAAAATAATAATAATGGAATTAGTAAACATCAATCTGCCGTGGGATTGGGGTTAGTATTCTGACTTTCTGAGCCACCCCAATGCGGCCATGTCACTGTTGCCGCTGCACTGTATGTGTGTGTGTGTGCAGCTGTTCCGCAAGGTGAACGGGCACGAGGTGTCGTGGGCGCTGGGGCTGGCCTACACCACCGTCATGAACCGCCTGACCGCCGCCGCCGCCCCCCGGCACGCCGCCCCCCAGCACGCCGCCCCCCAGCACGCCGCCCCACACGCAGCATAGTATAGTTTTCAATGATTTTAACAAAAAACATTTCGACACCTTATTCATTTTGTAAAATCAATGTTATTTTTGTATGAGCCGGGAATGTGTTGTGAAATTAAATTTAAAATATATATATATATTGTTCCTTAGATTAAACGTAAAGTAATTTTACATGATTTGTGATATATGTATGTATGTCGCCATGTCGGTGACATCTCGCGGCTCCGCCGCCGACTGCGGCCGCGACTAATGAAGCGGCGCATGAAACGTTGCTAACGTTTGTTGCCACTTCTGGAATCTCCTTATTTTGTCATCATATACTAGTACATATTATAACTACTATTATGTCTTCTGTGATTATACACTATTTATCGATTCAATTGTATGAAACTAATTTAAATTAGTTGATTTATGACGTTAGTTGTTTTGCAGTTAACACATTGACAATATTCGTATCAGCGTTAGTGCCGTTAGTAAATTATTACATTGCTAATGTAATTACGAGCGATTGTAAGAATATCTCCAATATAACATAATAATTTACACGTGTGCGGCGGGAGAGGCACCGCCGGGCACGTCCGCGGGGCGCGATCTGGACTTAATAATATAATTTTATTAACATAATCACGAGCGCGGGGAGCCGGGGGCCTCCCGCCGCCCTCATGTTTGTAATAATATATCAGAAATGTTGTAATATTCCGGATGTATCACTAAAGTAGTGTACACGTTCCGATAGTATTGTGAGCCTGCACGCCTGGTGTCTCAGAGGGCCCCCTGGTGGCGGCTCACATGTTAAGGGAACGTTCCCAAACCACGTGACCCGTTTTTTACAATTTTTTACCCCCCTCCCCCCCTCGGTGACCAACCGTGGTATATAAGAAGACCCCCCCCCCCCTCCCCCCCTAGTTTTCACGTGACAATTTTTTTTTGCAGACAGTTAAAAGAATATAAATTAGTATCTATTGCAGAACTATAATAAAATAAACTTGACAAGAGGGTTTCGTACGTAGATTATGTATTTACCGTTATTTTCCAATTTTATTTATTTTTGCCGTTTTTTAAGATCATTGACTTATTTTTCCTGTAATATTTAAGTAAAGAACTTTGTATTTTTTTAATTCAAATGTCAGTAGGTATGTAGTTTTGGAGACAAGGGGGGAGGGGGAATGGTAAATTTTTTGCTTTAATTTTCATTCGTTCTTGAATAATTTTAAAACTTTCCATTGTAGAACTATAACAAAAATATATTATTTGAGATCCTGACAACAAGCCCTTTTTACCGACTTCAAAAAAGGAGGAGGTATTCAATTCGACTTTTTTTATGTTTGTTACCTCAGCACTTTCGACTAAGTTTTTTTTTATATCTTATAAGTTAATGCTTGACTACTATCCCACCTGATGGTAAGTGGTGATGTAGTCATGGGTGAAGTGAACCGATTTTGATGATTCTTTTTTTAGTCGAAAGCTGGTGCTTGTCATGTGGCCCCACATAAATATGAGCGAGATCTGACAAGTAGTTTTTTAAGTTATTTTGAAGTCAGTTATTTTTTGTTAGTAAAATTTCGATTATATTTGACATACCACACGAGATGGTTTGCAAAACAGTTCTTGTTTAATTTTGATTTCGTTAATTTTTTTTTTCAAAATTCTGTTGTTTACTTTATAATTCTACCTTCGTCTTTGGGTCACAAAAAAGTACATGAGTACCAAATTTCAATTCATTTGGAGCAGTAGTTTCGAAGTAAATTGGCTGTGAACGGCGGTCGCCCAGACGCACGAGCGATCCTATAAGGGTTCCGTTTTTCGTACGGAACCCTAAAAATAATAATTTCGTGACGACGTGAGTGATCCTATAACGGTTCGGTTTTTGATTTTGTTCGTAAAGGAACCCTAAAAACAAACTACTCCGAAACTACTGGACTAAAATGAGTTTAACTTTGATGCTCAAGTTCTTTTTTTGTGACTCAAAGACGAAGGTATTTATTAAAAAAAAAACATGAAATCAAAATAAAAAAAACTGTTTTGTAAACTGTATCTACGTATAACTTTCGTATCGTGTCACTTGTGTCAAATGAAAGGGCTTGTTGTAAGGATCGCAAATATATTTTATTATTTGATAATTTTAAAATTATTCAAGAAAGAACGAAAATTGAAAGCGAATGTTGACCATTCCCCCCATCTCCGAAACTACTGAGACTAGAATTTTCATAGTCAGTTTTCAATCAGCACTATATTGTACCTAACTATCTATGGGCGTCAGTGTTTCCACCTGTGAGATTTAAAAGCGCTAGAGTAAACGGTCGTATATAAATAAGTACAGGAAGTTGGCACCGCACTTTTAAGGTATCGCGATTCTTGCAGTTGTTCTATCTATATTGTTCCAAAATATCGCGTTCGAAAAAAAAATATTCTTCACAAACGTAAAAACAAATTAGGAAGTTCTGGCGGTTGGTCTGGATTGTTATAGATTTATTCTATATTAATCCAAAATATCGCGTTCGAAGAAAATTTATTTGTAAGGTGGCATCATGTGGGTGAAGTTGGCCCAGTCTTTCCCGTGGAGAGGAATTTGTTTCTCCTAAGCCGATCTCGACGCTTGTGCACTTTTCATAGCTGATGTGGTACTCCAGGGCATGGAATGTTACATTCCAAGCTCTGTGGTACCCGTTGGGGTAAAACCCAAGCCTGGTTTGACTGAAACTGCATTAATTAGCCTGAAGCAATCTTCTTATCAGGATTGGGTAGAGACGCGTGAGCTCGGAGGCACCATTGTGAGTCAGCTGAAAAAGAAATTTAATGCTCCTTCGTGGCCCTCAAAGAAGCAGATCACCAAGGCAAAGTTCAAGCACATACACAGAACCGGCAAGAGACTGCTGAGCTATCCGTGTGGCAGCCGAGCATTTTGGTCTCTGACCAAAGCTATTCAAGGCAATTTCTGTGCATCGTCATCGTCGCCAGAATCGCGATACTTTGAAAGTGCGGTGCTAGCTCAAAACTCGCGTTTTTTGGATTTTCTATGAAAGTTTCATTCTCAGCCCTATGACGTTTTGGAACAATGTAGAAAAAACCTAAAACAACCTTCAAAATGTTTGTAACTTCAAAGTGTGGCGCCAACTTCCTGGAGGTATAAGTATAGCTTGTGAAAGCGGGAAATTCCCTTAGTGGATATTGACCACGTGACAAAAACCTAACCCCCCTCCCTCCCCCCTGTGACCAAGCGTGGTGTTTTGCAGACCCCCCTCCCCCCCCTAAATGTGTCACGTGGTTTGGGAACGTTCCCTAAGTTTGCAGAATCGTGGTTGTACCCCTATTGCTGTGTAGGTATAATTTCAAGATAATATTATGTTATTGAATGTATGTATAAAATTATGGATTCTTATGACCTGAGCGCTGTCTACATAATTATACATTATTTATAATTATAATGAGAAAGATTAACTACATATTGAAAATTGCTAACCGAAATATTTTTTATGAGAAGATTATTATCTTTGAATTTTTGACGCAATGTACGTTTTGTAATAGCTTCGATTGCACCGTTCACTGTTCGCTGTTCACCGCTGTGCGTCGTACGTCGTGCGTCACGCGTCACGCGTCACGCGGCGTGCGGCGCGCGGCGTGCGGCGCCGGGCGGCTGCGGACAGGGGCGACCGCCGCGACACGTGGCATTTGTACAAAAATTTAATAAATGTTGGATTTTATTTGGTCGTTTTAATCACTCCGTTGAAACTCAATCACTACGAATGAATGAGATACGAGTGAAAATCTATTACAATAATATTAGCTTAAGCCCGCAGCTTCGCCCGCGGTAGAGATAGATTTTTTACAAATCCCGCGGGAACCCTAAACTTTTCCGGGATAAAAGTGGCCTATGTGGTAATCCAGGATATAGGCTATCCACAAACCAAATTTCAGCCAAATCGGTTAAGAAGTTGTGGCGTGATTGAGCAGCAAACATGTTCACAAAGTTTCACATTATGATGACAATGTTTGTTCAAGATTGAAGACTTCGACTTCCCCGACCCACGACTCTTGCGTGTGCCCAGTATGCCCTGACCGAATAATGTCCTTTTGCAGTAATCCCAATTTTCATGTTGCACAGCCTAATTTATTAATAAATATGAATGGTCGTATACTTATGGGTAGATGAGGACTGAATAGGCATGATGACAGTAAGTAAAAATCACTAAAATTATGTATTTATTTAATGAAACCCTATTAATGGATTACAAAACACGCATTTACCGTATTATTATTAGCGAGATAAACAATATTTTTGATAAAATAAAACTACAAAATCCGGCAAGCCACCATCTTAGCTAAAACGCCAGTCAGTCGCAATTAGAGCGAATTACGTCACACTTCTTAAAACAAATGAATATCACCATACTAATAATGTCGTATTGTCTTTTGTTTTCCTGAGGACTGACGTCACAACCACGCCATGACAGTTTGAAGCGTTTTGGTGCGAATTTTAAACTCATAATTTGAAATGTATTTATTTTATACTAAACCTTATTTTTTTTTTGCGGAAATATGGTATACGTTGTAATTATAATATATTTCCCAACAATATAGAACAGTATTTCAAAATCAGTCATCATGCCTATTATCGCCATTGCTTCTCCATGACAAAGAACCTAATAGAAGTTTTTGGTTTTAATATAGAGAAATAGTTACTGTTGTATTCTTGCGTGTTCTATTGCGGGTTGTATAGAAGACGTTAAAAATTAAAGAAATATTTAGTTAAACTAAAATAATATATTGTACTTTCACACTTTAAATTACTCTTAAATAATTTGTACAATAATAAATTGTCGCGAGTATAGCACAATGTGCTCCGAACGCAGAATTAGGAAGACTGAATTTGTGAGAGCAGGTAGGGATTGTTAGAAAGCCCCAAACGCCACTTCACATTATGTATTTCAGTCGGCACCTAATAAATTACAATGGCATGTCACCACAACCTTTACCGAAATGGTAGTAGAAAAAATGGGTGTGTTCTAGTAGGACCACTGCGCAATCATTTGTAACTTACACTCTCGGAATATTTTTTTAAGAATAGAAAATATTTTTTATGAAGTTATACTTCTTTAGGCGCGTTATGAAATAAATGGAAAAAATGATGAGAGTGTTTTAAGATTGTGTAACACGGACGGTGACACGAAAAACGAAGGTAACGAAAAACGTCACGCGCGTTTTTAAAAACGCGCGATATGAAAAAATTATATTTATTACATTGTTTTTTAATATTTTTTTTTAAATTTTGGAATCCTTGGAGTCCCAGCAGCACCTAGGTTCATTGGGCAAGAAGATAGGGGGCGTGGTTCTCGAGATATTCTAACAGGAATTTTTGGAAAAACCAAAAATCCAGGATATCCGGGAACGGTGCGTCCTAGACGATTTTTGACCAAAAAATCGAACCCTCTTTCACTATGTACCCACCTCCTAAACTCTATACATACACTAAGGCGGCTTAAATTGGAGTCCCAGTATTTTTTGTGTTTTTGTATTTGCGGTTTGTGAGAGAAGAGAGAGGCGAGGTGCAGGTCGGTGAGGTGCACCGTGTCGTATAGTAGGTACCTTCGTTGGATAGATGTGAACACATGTAACATTTTAAAAAACATTAAAAAAGCAGGCAGCTCTATCTGAAATAGGTAGTTGGGGCTAAATATGTATAGGTAAAGGAGTTTCTTGGAATAGTTCAAGTTTCTTCAGATTTTTCTTCAGAATGTTCAGTTTCGTGAACATCATGATTGGCCCCATATAATAGGTACCTACATTGGTTGATGCCGCGCCAGGTCCGTCATGGACTTGTCGAGAAGATCTCGTCATCGGCCGCTAGTAATGTTTTATAGCATTTTGTCGTAATCTCGTGTTATTCTGATAAGAGAAAAGTGTTTTTGTGTTCTTTACTTCATGTTCGTTAATGTTCAAAGGAAATATGGCGTTTTAAGGTAGTATAATTTATCAATTTAATGTTAAAGGGGTAGTGGACATTTTCGATAGTTTACATCAGTAGCGTAGCGGGGGGGAGGGGGCATGGCCCCGGGCGGCACATGAAGAGAGGGTGGCAAAAAATGTATTAAAATTAATTATTTATAATATTTATAAATTATTGTGTTCTGAAAAAAAAACAAGAAAAGTGCATTTTTAATTAATAAAAAAATATTTTAAATAATATGGGGGCGGCAAAGTTCATTGGGGGGGCGGCAAATTTTCGGTCGGCCCCGGGCGGCGAGAGCCCACGCTACGCCACTGGTTTACATGTAGGTACTGCCTAATTTATTTGTAGATAAATTAGCAAGGAGACGATATTTTTTCTGCATGTAGCCAGGCATTGTTTACTAACTTGTAAGTATGAACATTGTCAGCAAGATAAAGAAAAAGGTGTGTGTACTTTTGAACGCGCGTGAGAAGTTATACTTCTTTGACATAATGAAATAAATATTTAATTTAATAAAGTGTATCAGTATTATCTTTCAAAAACTATTTTTGTACTAAATAAAAAAAAACAGTGGTAACTAACGCCATCTCTTAACATAATATGAAGCGTTGAACGTTTAACGCAACCTTGTTGGAAGTCGCATTAGAAGTTTCACTTCAATTAATTTAACAACGTGTATCAGTTTTAATTATCTTTCAAAAACGATTTTTGTACTAAATAAAAGCAAAACAGTGGTAACTAACGCCATCTCTTAACATAATATGAAGAGTGCATTGAGCAGCTAGCCCCATCTATCCAGCAGTTAACGCAACAGTGCAGCGCAAACGTTTAACGCAACCTTTTTGGAAGTCGCATAAGAAGTATAACTTCAAAAATTAAAGTTTATCTGAAAGTAGTCAATCGATTTTACAAAATATTTCAAAAAAGCGCAAGTTCACAGATTCTTCTTATAGCCGAGACAAATTATTGCAGTTCACAGATTCTTCTTATAGCCGAGACAAATTATTGCAGTTCAGATACAAATGTTGAAGAAAATAAGGATTCTGAAGGAGATGTATGTGTGTAAAAGGAAACAAACTTGATGCTAAGAATACCTAATTATATGTGCCTACTTATTAATAAATATTCGTGCCTACAACTTGGAAGTACATATCATGTATTTTTATTTAACTGTAATAGTATGGTTTGCTTCATTCATTTTTTGAAGTGTAGGTGTTTTTAAAATTGTTGCAAAAGGTTTGTGGCGACGACGCGCACACGTCAAACGCTGACGTCACGCAACCTGAATCACGCTATCGAAGTTTCTACAATCGCTAGTATATATACAAATGCTCCGACAAGATCAGTAGGGGCTCGGCCGCCTCCCAGGCAACACACCTCGCCTGGTGGGAGATCTCCCTTTGCCAAACTGGTGACTCCTCGACAAGAACACGTCGCTTCTGAGCAACCGATAGTGGCAGCAGGCATCCCTCCCCCCTCACCTCACCGATTACACCCGACGGACTGCAGCACCCTCTCACCTGCGGCAGACCGCACACCAGCCACGCTGACTCACCGGGCGCATCGCAGCGTACTGTGTCGACGCTTCCTGTCCCCGGCCAGCGACTGCCCTCGCGGCCACACGGACGGCTTGAGCGCGCACCGCTCGCCCTCCGCATCGGTCCTACCACCCTCCCATCCCGACTCACCGCGGATAGAGGGCGGGCATTCCAAGGGCACATTAACCTTACATCGCGATTCACCGTCGATAGAGGATTACAGAAGGCTGATTCATCGAGAAGGTATATCGACCTCCGGTCTGAGCAGGGCGGTGATGTGGCGACGACGCGCACACGTCACACGCTGACGTCACGCAACCTGAATCACGCTATCGAAGTTTCTATAATCGCCGGCATATATACAAATGCTCCGACAACATCAGTCGGGGCTCGGCCGCCTCCCAGGCAACACACCTCGCCTGGCGGGAGATCTCCCTTTTCCAAAGGTTTACTATCCCTGAATTATGAAATATAATTATGTTTAAAATTAAGGGCCAGACGTGTTATCGATTTCAGTGTTTAATTTAGGATAGAAAATGGTACTTAGTGTTCGTGATGTAAATCTTTTTTAACCTTTAGATAATTCTGATATGACGCACCAGACTAAAATAACAAGTCCATCCTCCCCCACTCAGTAGGCCCATATCGATTCGATTCTCCCTTTTCTTTCTAAAGTTCTTGAGCGTCTTTTACAGAATCAACTCAGTTCCTATTTGACCAATCATTCTCTCCTTAATCCTTTCCAATTCGGCTTTCCAATTCGTCCAGGTCATAGTACTACTACTGCATGTTATTATTAATTAATAATTTACAAAATTATAAGACCAACTCTCCATTAATTGTGGACCATTCTGTTGAAAAATTTTATTAACGCATGTGAAGCTGCGGACGATAGCTACTCGTAGGTACTTAATGAAAAAAAAGTTTCATTAGCGAATTGTTTAAAATGTAAATGCATTACCTACTCGTAGAACTGAGCAGGGTATTTAATGAACATAATGATGATCGATGATGACCAGCCACCTGCTGACCTCACCGCTGCAGCGTGACCAAAGGCAACACCGAGGCGTTGTCGGCCAAGAAGAAAACAACGTACCTATTCGCATTACTGCAGCCAGTAGGTAAGCCCCTCCACCAGGGAGTCCAACAGAAGAAGTACGTAAAAATATTTTCATGGTTGATTTTAGGCAGAAGGTTGAAGCTAGGGTCGTCGCGCGCCGGGATCACGTTGTGGACCGCCAGCAGAATGATCTGGCGCCGCCTCGTCCGAGCTTTATGAGAGTACCTGTACTGACCAAAGATGGATGAAGTACCTTAAACCGCATCCTTCAACCTGGAGCCTACTTCAAATAAAGTGTCCGGCTGCCGTGGCTCGCGGGCGTCTGGCTCCGGCCGCGGTGGACCCCCGCGCTGCCGGGCGACTCGCAGTCAAAAAACAATTACATTTTATTGGTCGTGTTTGCCGTAATCTGCGGTGTCTACCGAACGAGTTTCCGAGCTGAAGATTTATAGGCTCGCCTCGGACGTTAAGACGAGAATCATTCAAGTCGGAGTCGAGATAAACACGAGGGGCGCATGCGCGGACACCGCTAGGCTCGACCCCGAGTCGATACTCTCCTATCGATAGTGCGTTGGGCGACGACATGTCTCGCCGCAAGTCACATCATATGGACTACATGCCTATGTTGCTGGTCGCTGAACAAGTAGGCACAATGTAGGTACATAATGGCACAAGAAATATTCACCATGTACACATACGTAAGTCGATCAAACGACAAACTGTGTATAAATAATAGCAATTGCTTTACCTTATTGAGTTAGCGTCGGCTCCAAGCTACCGAGTGGTCTGGGTGGTCCGGGTGTCCTGCGCTTGTTCATAGTTCACGGATCGCCATACTGCCGCATGTCGTATGCCACATGCCGCACGCCGCATGTCGAAGACTTCCACTGGGTAATGTCGATGCGGAGCACGTCCCTACTACTGGCTAGGGCTGTCAGAGACTCCACAATATCCGGACATGAGTACTCGACATCCGGACTTACGGATCGTTTGGATCACTGCTATAACTGAAAAGATTTATCCTAATCCATTTTTGTGATGTCAGGAGCGCTTTTGTATATTAAAAATAGTTAAAATTTATAGTATTCGTTAATGACGGAATTACTCTTTCCAAACAAAATTCAATATTTAAGCCTTTGACGATTTAAATATTTAATTTAATTTAAAGTTTTCAAAATGTTTTAATAATTTGAAGTATTCGTTGCTCCCAAGGTCTTGTAACATGATTATCACGTCCTCGTAGAGCACCATAGTGTAGGAAGCGGAAGCCAGGAGCAGCTGGTGGCGGCTGGCGGCGGTGGCAGCCCTAGCGGCGGCGGCCGGCGGCGGCGCTCAGTGCGATAAAATGTTGGGCGCGGGCGGGCGCGGCGCCCGGCCGGCGGCGGCGGATCTCCCGCCAGCGTGGAATTCAAACCTCAACGGAAAATTTAAATAAATACCGATCGGACTTCACGAACTTTACTAAATACTTTCCACGTCTACACTCTAGACTGCTCTAGACTGCTCTAGACTGCTATCTGTACTTGGAATGCGCTCGTTAGAAAAGTTGACATTCAGTTTTTAAGCGTGTAATATTGTTTCAATTGGAGTTGTGTCCGTCACAGTACATGGTTGTTGTTCTGTCGCTGGCGGTGGCTGGCGGTGGCTGGCGGTGGCTTGGACCGCGGAGCTGGACCACGACACGTGGGGACACATTATACCGTGAGTTTTATTAAGTACTCTCATTTCATAGTTGATGCAAATGTTTACTCCATGGGCATTTAATATTACCACTTTAGCATAATTATCCGTTTTTAATAAGTGATATTACCTTACTTTTTGACTTCGCTAAGGTGAGCACTTGGCACGGTTCCGTACTGCACCCGCGTGCACCCGATTGCACCCAGTTGCACCCGGCTGGATCCGGTTGCATCTAGCTTCCTACTAAGCAACGTACAAAGCTTCGAGAAACTAGACATTTAACTATGTGTGGTGGTTCGTGGACCTCCTCAGAGCTGGTGCCGCGCGGCGGTGAGCTCCTCACCACTGAGGCGGCAGGCTTACTAATACGCTTCACTGCAACCGTCAGCACCGTCTGACTTCGACCAATTCAGTTCACTCCGGCAATTACAAATACCTAATTTAATTTGGGTACTGTATCAATTCACTTAGTATGCTTGCATTCATGTATGGAAGTGTGCTTTGACAAAATAATACGACATCATCACTGCAGCTGCTGTTCCTTCACGAGGCATGACGGGTCGCCGCCATTCGACCTGCTGCTGGCTGGAACCCAGCCCGCAGCGAAGGGTTACTCCTGTTGGTGGTCGCTAGGCTTCAGTGGCGGATTCCAGGGGAAGGAAGCTAGGGGGCTAAAGCTCCTCAAAATCATCTGCATCCATCTGTGATAAAATTTGAATAATGTACCTAAATAAGATTAATTTCACGTCGTCAGCTGGTTGGAGCCCCCTCCCCCTGCCGGGCTCCACATTACCCAGGTTGATCGCGCCGTTGATACCGGTGATGGGGTTAAAGCAGGGGTCAGGTCGCTACCACCTCTCTTCTAGAATCGACCGTGTATTATGTTATTGACGTGTTCAGTAGCAATATAGCTTGAAGCTATTGTCCACGACCTGCTCCCGACCTCCCGACCCCCCGACCGGCGCGGCCGCACATCAACGGGTCTTGTGCTCGAGCGCAGATACGACAAATAATTGTTTGCTACCCATTGTACGTGTACACTACACACGTACGTGTCCACACACACACAGTCCTGTTACTGTAGTCTACTATACTCGTACTACGGTTACGGTACGTAACTGATTTGTTAATTTTATGCTCCTCGAATTTTAGTCTTCAGTTATGTGCGATTATAGGAATATATGATTGGCGTAACGACAATAAACTTTGAATCTAGTAAAATAAGTGAGAATGTGTGATGTTATATTATTTACAAGAATATGCTGGATAGGTATACATATTCGCATGATATAAAGGTATAGAAAAAAAGAGATTTAATGATGTAAAATGGAATGAGGGAAAAAAATTGAAATAGAATCATGAAAATAGAAATGTCCTGGACAGCTCAATTCCAAATGCTTAAATAGTTAGTAAGTGTATAATTATATAAAACACAAAAAATGTTTGTAGGGATGTCCTGTATATGACTCTGAAAGCATCCAACCGATGTGACCCAAACTGGTTTCATTTGAAAGGCAATAATTCGAAGATGGTTTGAGACCACTAAAACAATGCATTAGGCACATTTTACATTTTCGACTTTTCCTACAGGCACAATTTTTTTAGCGTAGTAGCCTCTAGGTATACAGGTCTGTGGTAGTAGCACACGCCACACTAGTTATATGTAGATACTATTGAACTATTATTTATTGTTGAACTTTACAAAAAAATTTTAACTATTATGAATATTTTTAAGACGTGCTGGCCGTTAAAGCTTGTGCTTCACTGGGATAATGTCATCAGTGGTGATGCGTGTCACGACGGCAGCCGGCGGCATGCTGCTGGTGCTGCAGCACCGGAGGTTCTGTATGATTCGGTTTGAGAAGTAATAAGCACTAGTTACGATAGTGAGTACGAGTGAGCATGAGGCCGGCTCCAGTGGACAGGCTGGCTGGCTGGCTGGCTGGCTGGCTGGCCGGCTGGCTGGCCGGCAGGCTGGCTGGTTGGTGACGTTCCGAGAACGTCGATTAACGGACTTTGTCTGAGGTCAGTCGAAAAGGCGGAATTCAATAAAGAGTTCTCATAGGTAATATACCCGGAGCCCCAATACTCTGAATGACCGATTGTTTATTACCGCAGCAGGCGCACGAGTTATAGGTACAATTATTACAAAGCTTGTAGGTTAATGTACCGCCGCGACGGCCGGGCGGGTGTTACGCTCGTAGGTCTTCCTCATATTATGTTCAGTGGAACGAGGATAATAATAAGCTCGAAGCTACATCGTCACCGAAATCTGGCTCAGGTTTAATATGACGGTTGCGAAGATTGTCAATAGCGACAGTGGCGTGTCGCCAAATTATTGAGATTGATTGGAAACTCCACGTGGGTCGCTGCGGCGCGCGGCGCGACGCGGCGACGTGGCGGTGCGGGAGCGAAGCGATCGCGACGGCTCAGGAATATTCCCAGCGGAGTATCGATTGAGATGGAGGTTCCTCCTACCGAAGAACCGACACTGACCTCGCTCTTCTCGAGCGAGTGATTACTATCTTTCTATCTGACAATGGAATGGTACGATTAAAGTATCTTAAGGTATCTGTATATCCTATATCCGACCGCACACAACCGAGTGAGTAGGTATGCAATTGAAGATTGATTCAAAGGGAGAATAGAACTTTACTATTATTTTTATTTTTAGCCAACAGGACAATAAATTTACTTCAACGAATATAATTAAGATATCAAAGTTTCTTAATACATATCTTGCTCTTAATATTCAGTAGGTAAATACCACAGACCGCTGACTGTACAGCGACAGTGTACACACATTAACTACTGGCATGAACAACATTAACTTTCTGTTAGTGCTGACAGTGTGTGTAGTGTTCACGACCCAGCTCCAGTCGTGTGGCGCCTGGTGGCCGGTGGGAGACGTGGAAGGTGCTGGCGAACGTGCATCGAATATAATGTTACTTCTTACCTATGTATTATATTAATAAGTTACACATTATTATGGTAATGCTTATTGCTTATTGATCAACACCAATCAAAGGGATAATAATATTCCAAATGTTTATGAATTAAAAGTAGGTACCTAGGCTTAATAATAATTAATAACTAATTATTAGTTTAGCTCTCGAATTATTATGTAGTTTGAATACGGGATTTGGATTAACCGGATTATGTGATTTATGTGATTTGCGCGGCCTCTGGCCTCTAGTCTGTCCGCCCGCAGCTGTTCATATTAAGTACAATGTTTTATATTGCTAAAACTATCTCCGTAATATGCCGTAGGACAGTGCGGCAGTGCAGCAGTACAGCAGCGAGGCTCTCGACATATTTGGCACAAAACATTTTGGCAGAGTGTGCCGCCGCCGCCGGCCGGCCCCGCTGTGTTTCATGCTTGCTTAAATACTTCATTTGTTAGGAAATATTCACTGGTTAATGGTAGAAAATTAAAACTCTATTTTTCATTGAAAATGTGAAAATTCTTGAAATCGGTGAGTAGGTGCGAGTTAATTTTAACAAATGCTTTTTGAGGCGTCCGACACGATAACCCCGCAGGGGACCGAGCCTGGGAACGATCCTAGTCTGTTAGTCGGAAAGCGGAGAAGCGCTGCAATTGGATATTTAGCTTTACCACATTTTTGGGTAGCTTTGAATAATCGTCTTGCATTAAATTATAAGAGCTGCGGCCTCCTGGTTTATAACGAATTTTTTTATTATAACTTTATTACGTTAATTTATACGTAAGTATAATTTATTACGTTTATTACTTTATAAAAATTGTCTGTAAAAGAATCGACTTCCAGTCCAGAGAGACAATGGATTCTGCTTGAGAATCGACATCTGCATGTGTTGCAGGGAGAGTGGGGTGGTGCGACCGCAGGACACTGAACACTCGGCGGTACCATCCATATGCTGATGATGGCCACGGTCGGCCACGCAGCTCCCGTCAGGTGTTGTTGCCGCGGTGACGTCACGTCATTCATTTATTGTCGTTCGTAAGGTTAACGTTTTGCATGTGAGCGCGCAGCCATCACGACCCACACGTGCGCCAGGAAAATCTTCACATAGTTTTTACGGTTAATAAAACATTCTATTAGTGATATAGGAAAATATTTGGAGGCCGGTTCGGAAGATATCCGGCGGTTGGCGAGCGAGCTCCGGCTAAATCGTCCGAAGCCGTGTAAAGCCAGCGCTCTGCAGCGATTAAGAGGAAAAGATGTTTTTACTATTCCTACATGTACCGTAGTACAGTTGAACGTTAGCCAGCTGCCAGCCGCGGTGCGTTTAGGCACAAAGTTACTGATTTTCCGAGATTATTCCACTTGCGAGTTTTTATGACACAAACTTTAAAACAATCTACATTTAGGTATTCGTATTTGGATTCGAAGCGAAATGTATAAAGTTCTCTAGCGTATTAGAAAGTATACTCTGTCGGCTGATGCGCTACGGTACCTACTGTACGCACTTCAGCCTGGCACAAGCAAAATAAACGGCAAATTGCAATTGCAAAGTATAGTAATTTATGTATTGAACATATTAATGTCGGAGATGAAATTCCCGAATAAACACTAAACGGAAAACTAATTCTAAACTTTTTTTAAGCAATTTAAACCTGAATTATTACGTAACAAAAAATATAAGTATACATATATCCAATAATGTTTACGTGATAAGAGCTGCTACTTCAACAATAACATTGTATCCTAAAGTACTCTAATCGGTACATTTGTTCTTTACTATTGTTGTTATTTTATTTTATTTATTGGCATAACTAGTTTAAGCTACTTGATATTATCGCGTGTTGACGCAGTCACTTTGCTAAGACTAGAAATTAATACTAATATTAAATGGAAAAATCATATACAAAAAATTAGACGTGAATTCTCAAGTTTCACATATGCCCTAAAAAAGTCAGGAAAGCTACAGTACAGACCTTTATGACGGCCTTGTCTGCATATATTACGCTTTGCGTAAGCAGTGCTCATGGCTCGCGTACGGAATCCTTCTTTGGGGCAACAGCGTGGATACACATTACGTCTTCACATTACGAAGGAAATGCATCCGTATCCTAACAAATACGTATATAAACGAGATGGACACTTAAAAGCCGCATTTTATCAATAATAATTTCTTGACACTGACGTAATATATCTATGTATTAGAGGCGTGGAATTGTATAAAAAGGTATACTAAGAATGATACTAAGTAATTATTTTACCTTTCACAACAAAGAACCGCGACGATACCCAATACGTCAAAGAAACGCTGTAGTAATACCGATATATAGCTCCAGGCCAGCTATGTGCTTAAAAAAATTTAATAATTTGCCATACGAAATAAGACTTAAGATAAAAAACGACATAAAATTTTCAACCCAATTAAAATGATATCAAATTAATACGTGCAATAAACAACTAACATCTATAAATATATAAAATATAAAAATATGGACTATTGAGTATTATTCTATGTTAATTTTAATTATTATAATATAAGATTTTAAACTTAACTCATCGTGGACTGAACACATTTTACTATAATACGAGTACTCACGATATTTATTTTGTATTCCGATATTTCGACCCAGTTGCATGGATCGTGGTCACGGATGAACTGCGGTGGCGCGGAGAAACTTTTGACAGGATGACAGGTGACATTTGACACTAGTACATAAGTCTATCAACTTTCCGTCTAGTTCGTTTTTGCGTTTTGTTGACAATATTACGACACACTACACTCACCACATCTTGCCGCAGCACACTTTGCACTTTCTGATTTTGGGATTTGCATAGACTAACCACTGGATTCCATGTTTGCGCTAATTTAAATCCATCCTCCCTATTAAAGTTTTTGGGGTGTTTTTTAATCTCGATGGCCTCTCGTACTAGCCGTGGGATGTAATGGCGTTCCGTGGAGATTACCTGCGGGCTATGTAGCTCAATCCAGTGATTAGTCCCCGATTCAAGCAGATGTTCTGCTACGGCTGATTTCTTCCTTTCATCCTTCTTGACCGCTGTAATATGTTCTTTTATGCGCTGCGATATTGACCGTTTTGTTTGCCCAATGTAACAACTACCGCAGCTGCAGTCGACTTTGTATACCCCTGGGCACTGATAGGGTATCCTGTCTGTCCTAAATGTGGTGAGTGTAGTGTGTCGTAATATTGTCAACAAAACGCAAAAACGAACTAGACGGAAATTTGATAGACTTATGTACTAGTGTCAAATGTCACCTGTCATCCTGTCAAAAGTTTCTCCGCGCCACCGCAGTTCATCCGTGACCACGATCCATGCAACTGGGTCGAAATATCGGAATACAAAATAAATATCGTGAGTACTCGTATTATAGTAAAATATTATAATATAAAGATATAAAATGTTGTCATAAGTATTGGCCTGATCCACAAGCTCAGAGTTGCGCAGCGGGCTATGGAGAGGGCTATGCTCGGTATTTCTTTACGTGATCGCATCAGAAATGAGGAGATCCGTAGACGAACAAGGGTAACCGACATAGCTCAAAGAATTAGCTGCCTGAAGTGGCAATGGGCTGGCTACATAGTTCGGAGGACCGATAACCGTTGGGGAAGAAAGGTCCTCGAATGGCGCCCACGTCTCGGAAAAAGGAGCACAGGACGCCTGAAGGAAACAACGGGCATCCGCTGGATTCAGAAGGCTCAGGACCGGTCAGAGTGGCGCAAGTTAGGGGAGGCCTACAAAGGCTGATGGATGGATGAATGGAATAATTAAGTAACTAAGTTTTAATTAATATAATCTAAAATAACATTAATTGTATACCGTGAATGGCATAGTATAGTGGACTGATTAATTTCATTAAACATGTAATATGTACCTCACAAGAGCCGCAGAGCCGCAGGGCCGCAGGGCCGCAGGGCCGCAAGATGGGTAGAATTTATCTGCCTGCACAGTTGTCGCTGGGTTTCGATTCAAACGGGACTTATAGTGCTAGAAAATAAGCGTAATTTCGTAATAAGTAAGTCTGTCGCTTCCTAATTCGCCGGTCAGCGGTCCGCGAACACCGGCAGCGCTGCAGCGCTGCAGCGGTCACAAGTTTACTGCCGTCCGCTGGCAGGCCTTCTCTTTAGTGTCCTTTTAAATATAAAAATGACTTTATGTATAATTTGAATAATGAAAGCATCACTAAAGAGTAGAGTCCGACCGAAACTGGTTTTTCAGCCGAAACCGAAACCGAAACCGAACCTTCGGCCTTAGTTCCAGTTTCGGCCGAAACCGAAACCGAAACCGTAACTTAGGTATTACCGAAAATTAGGTACAAACGAGCGTATTTTTGTAGCTGTGAGTCACGTGAAATGAGCTGGTTTCATACAAAAGTTCAAATTGAATTGTTCGGAATGTATATTATATGCGATTTTACGATTTACGCTATTTTACTCAACGCACAGCTCAAAAAATACCTTAATGGTGTGCTCGTTTGGCCACACCATTAAGGTATTTTTTTGAGCTGCTCATTTGTGGACTCAACAAAAAAAAGTAGGGTAAAGGAACCGAATTGTTGAAATTTTACAAGGGGCATTTTTTGACATTTGGCAGGTCAACCCTCAAGCTATCTGTCCGCTAACGTAGATCCACTACTTACGGGATACCCTATATATAGGTACATATGTACATACTGAAGTACCTATAGGTATTTCAGTACCTATAGGTATTGAAATATAGCGTGTTTTTTACACATTTGTATAGTACGTGCCTTGAGTTCGATAACCTTATATCTTAATACATAGACGGCAAAAATTCGAAAAAAATGTACTTATGAATGGGCGCTGTTTTAACCCCCGACGAAAAAGAGGGGTGTTATAAGTTTGACATGTCTGTGTATCTGTTGTATGTCTGTGCATCGTCGCTCCCAAAGTGTCCCAAACGGAGAAACGAAGATGACTAAATCGAAAGTGTTCTTAGCTATATTTAGTGTATATCAAACTGTCGGGCCTCACTCAATAAATGTAAGTATAGGCGAAATTTACATAATACATTTATTTGTGAACCGTTTGAAATAAAACAAACACTAAATGTTAACCCAAGCTCACTACAATATGTATAAGTCAGTGAAAAGCGCAGCTAAATCTGTTAAGCCGTTCTTGAGATTAGCCGGAACAAACGCACAGACAAATAAATAAAAAATAATTTTTATTTAATCTAGGCTAATAAATACATACCCCTATTAAAAGTTTTACTCAAATACTAGTACAGTTACAGTTTCATTATATGGCGATGACGATGATGGTATATACCTAGTACCTACAGACAGATAAATGGTGTTAGATAAAATGAAAAAAAAAAACAATAAAATTAAAGTCCTATGCTCAACATAGGACTATGCAAATGAGCGCTAAAGCACCCTGTCAATTAATTAATGAACAAATAAAATAAACATGGTTAAGTTAATGACTTCACTTGAAAAGTCAGCGCCCACGAGTTAGCCGCGAATTTAGCACGACAACGAAATTACGCACGACAATTCACGAACACAGAGTTTCGGTTTCGGTTTCGGCCAAATTTTGCCAAAACCGAAACCGAAACTGAAACTAGATTTTTTGGCCGAAACTGGCCGAAACCGAAACCGAAACCGAATGTTCGGTCGGTCTCTACTAAAGAGTATCCCGCGTGACCAGGGGGATGCCGCCATAAGTACAATACAATTATTTTTGTAGAGGTTAAACTTCTTGAATTATGACGTTCTTGTTACCAACAAGACAGTTACGAGACTTACGAGTCTGACGAGGCTGGACACGTCGCACGTGGAGCAGCAGATCGGCTGCCGGAGCGGCGCTGCGCCAGCGGCGGGCTCGGCTCGCTACATTCAGATATCTCGTATTAACATCAAGAGCTAGCCGAAGGAAAACAAAATACTTTACATTTTTATTTGCTGTAACGAAGCAAACGATAAATAAGTGTAACTCTTTCCATGTTTATTGTGAAGGTAATATTCCAAGTGTCGTGTTCAATACTCACATCGGGTTATTACAGCGACGGTACGATTGTCACTTTGAAAAAATAAGTCGCGATTCAATAAAAAATTACCAATTAAATTCCTCGTAGCTCTCGACGCAGCGCGCTACGGCGTAGACACGGCGCTACACGTAGCAGCCGTAGCTCCGTAGCTAGATATTCGTAGACATGCGTTAAGACTATAAAATATACTTATTATAAGTACTATTATTTTTTCTATTGACGACCCTGTAGCCTAGTTGGTAGCGACCCTGCCTGCGAAGCGAGGGTTCCCGGGTTCGATTCCCGGCGGGGCAGATATTTATGTGACAGATAAATATTTGTACTCGGGTCATGGGTGTTATTGTGATGTGTAATATGTGTCGTCCATGCCACCCGCGACACAGGTGTAAACCTACTGCGGGGTTATGAGTGTGTAAGCGTTTATTTTTTTTTTCTATGCTATAACCACAGAATACATAATAGTTCACTTGAAATTGTCATTATAATGCGTTAAATATACCATCACTGTTATTACGTTGAAAGCTGCGCCGGAATGCGCCGCACTTAACCCGTTACCAGAATAAAAATCCTTTGATATGTCCAAAAACCAAGTTATCGCTAACGTGTACAACCCTTCTCGCACAGACTAGACAAGAAATGGATAATGTTCTGACTCGTCTCGAGACTACCAGCCTCGGACTTGCTATCAATCAAGACAAGACGAAGATGATGATAGTAGACCGGGCTGAACAAAGTGCTATCTCCAGGGCTGGTGGCCGGTGACGGTGCGCCAACACTAGGTCAGCGGAGGGACGGCTGGGAAACGTTTGGAAGGACAGGAGAATTACCAAGAAGACGAAGGTCAGATTAATGCCTTGTTGCCTTGTCTTTCCAACCTTTCTATGCGGGGCCGAAACTTGGTCTCTGAGATTACAAGATCGGCGTAAAACTGACGCTCTAGAGATATGCTGGAGAAGTGGAGACGCCTCCTAAAGATCCCGTGGACGGCATCCCGGACTAATGTTTCCATCCTCAGAGAACTTCACATTAAAGACAGTCTTTCGTCAACTGTGCAGCTCCGAATATTGAAGTTCTTTGGTCACATTTAAAAAAATGAGAACTCGATGGAAAGGCTGGTAGTTCAGGGGCAGGTGGAAGGTAAATGAACAAGCGGTCTAAAGTCTAACCCCGTGTAATTGCCGAGAAACCCTATTTAACCAATATCTCTGCAACATTTGCGGCATTAAACATGATGGATGGATGACAGGAATACGTCAATATAAGTTCTCTCATTTTAAGTTCGGAGATGTAGATACCTGCTTGGGAGTTTTCTGGCGAAGAACTTTGAATGTGACATTTTACTTTAATTATTTTAATTTGATGTTACACTGGAATACTAACAGTTACACAATACTTAGATATATTTAGTTGATTTCCCGTTCGCTAAGCTTAAAAACCGCTTCCTCACCGAGGGGTACTGTTGTCACTTTTTCATGCCAGGACCGACTGTGCGGAGACAAAGTTCCCGAGTCGCGGCGGAGCGCGGAGGCTGCGAGTGGTCTCAGTGTTTTCTCTGTATGCTAATCATGTAAAAGCCTCGAACGCTTTTATGTCCTCTCGCGTTTGGAGCAGCTTTACTTCCGAGTTAAATGAGTTTTCTTACACTAACTTTGCATATTTTCCAAGGCTTTGTAGATGGTAGATCTCTTTGAATATTGCGACAATGTTGTTTTTATTTGTAGTAGGTACCTGTATTGGAATCTAGTTTAACAAACATTTTTTTAGTGCAAGTTTCATTTAGTTTTACAAACTTGATTGCGTTCGCCCATGCAGACTGTTTAAAACAAACCTAGCGGGATTTTGGTACAATACATGCGTTATACTTGTATGCTGAGTGACCCGTACACGGCACCGGCCGGGGAGTCAGTCAGGCGACGTCGAAAGGTATGTTCTGTATGTATAGGGTAATTCTATTAATTTCTTTACTATAATAAGTGAGTATTACGATTGCACCGAATGGCCTTAAAGAGTTTCATATAATTTGATGGGAACAATGGCGCGCGTTCCATTCGCGAAAAATAACACTACTTAAACTCCATCATGTTGTAAAATAAGTAAAAATAAAAGTATCCGTTTATGTAACGTAAATACTTGTTCCTTTCAGTGAGGCTCCGCAATACGATTACTTATAGGATTAAGTCTAAAATGAACCTTTTTCAGCCATCGCATCCATCGGATTACCGAGGGCGCCCGGGCGCCCGGGCGCCGCGGAGTACCACATCCCATTGAGAGTCCTGCAACAGGGTCCAACTTACGGCCACTAAACTCCGCATCATGTTGACTTCATTTCTCGGAGGGAAAATATTTTTTTGCGTTTATTTTATTTCTTAAAATCTCTCATTATTTTAACGATATTTATCTACCACGGACTGCAATGTCACCTTTATGCATTTCCATTAGTAATTACTTAATAATGTCATTGTTGTAAAATACTTATATTTTGTACAGTATCCAAGTATAATGTTATACAAATAGCTGTTACCCGCATCTTCGTCCGCGTGGTATTTAACAAAAAAAGTTATAAATTTAATTTTTTTCCCAAAATAAAAGTAGCCTAAGTTACTCCTTGTTACATCAGCTATCTGCCAGTGAAAGTCCCGTCAAAATCGGTCCAGCCATTTCAGAGATCAGCCGAAACAAACAGTCAGACAGACAGAATGGCAATCAAAAATTGTAAAAAATGTTTATTTGGTATATGTACCGTGTATACCAAATGCACTTGGATAAAAAAAAAAATATTACAAACAGACACTCCAATTTTATATATTTGTATATGTTACCGGATATCTGTATAATGCTGGTATTCAACACAATTCCTAGGAAATGTGTATAATACCTGGGTCGTTTTGGCAATGTATTAAATTATATGAATATTATCACCATTACATAGTTTGCCTAGGTAATGTATACGTTTCCCAACTACTGTACAGAATACCTGCAGGTCCACCGGCAATGAATAAAGTTAGATTTGGGTATGTATAGTCAACTTGGATGGAGGTTGGAATTAAGAATTTACTTAAAAACACACTCAAAACAAATTATAACCTGCATGAATAGATATTTTTTTATACATTTTAAATTAATGCTTGACCGAAATCACACTTGATGGTAAGGAGAGATGCAGTCTAATGGCTCCTACACTACACTGCTCGCCTACGCAGCTTCGGATTTTTCAAAATTGGTGACAGAACCAACTTAGTCAACCCCGACCCCACGTGGTACTAGTCTGCCCTACCCCTAGAGTGAATGTAAACCCCGGAGGCGTGGAGGGAGAATAGCACTACACTGCTCGCCTGCGCAGCTTCGGCTTTTTGGTCGCCTGCGGCGACCAGCCTCAGCCGCTTCGGCTCACATGGTGCCTGCAGTTTGTTACGCAAGGGCGGAGGGGCTGCACTTCCCGCAGCGCCGGAGATGTTTGGAAGCCTTTTTATGTATCAAAAACCCCTAAATTCTCCCTAAAAGTGCATATGTCACCGGAAGATGACTATTTGCAAAGCATGCTGTGGTTACCTGTAATTGTAGGAACAGTAAGATTTAATATGATAAGTAACAACTTGTATTGCAAATGATGAAACTGTATCTTATGTTGGTAATCCTATAATAAATAAATAAATAAAGATAACAAGAACCGCAAATTTACAAACCTAGGTTTATAAACAATATACAACCAAATGAATATTACTCTAACTGAAACATTCGCTACTTGAAAGTTGGCCTTTTGAAAAGTGTCATTATAAAAGGCAGACCAAACGTACAGTTGGCAACTGTTAGGTTGGGAAATTAAAAAAAAATGTGATAAGTTGGCAAATGATTATTCGGCGAAATAAAATTCTGCAAAACGTTAGTTGGCAAGTGATAATCGGCCAAACAATTTTCGGCGAAAAGGCAGAGAACCGTCTTTTACACACATTACCAACTATGCATTATTATTGTATAGAATGCCTGGGCTAAGTATGAAATAAATAATATTCAAAACGTTACCTGCACGTTTTAGATATTCTATACATTGCCTAGGTATTGTATAGAATGCTGAATTATACAGATATCCGGTAACATATATATGATGTCGATTGCATTCAGTCAAAACACTTTTATCTGGCAGAGAGTTCTGAGTCCTTGGCATGTTGGCATGTAAGCACTGAAAAATATTTAACGTCATGTTATTTTATATCGATGGCATTTATAATAATAATAGCAATGATATTGTATTAATAGTAATAAATTTTTATTTCAGTCCATTTAGCCCATAAACTACCTAATTACAAAAAGAAATAACAATTTATATTAATAGCTAATTAACTTATACGTATTTTATGTGTGGGTGTACCACACACCATCACAAATATACGAGCACAGTCAGTTAATGGTTACCATCATGTAACAAATATCTATAAAATTTCGTAAGGAACATAAAATAAAAATTGAAAAGGAAATGCTGACATCCACCAGATAATCAGCAGAGGGTTCGTCCAGCGAGAAGCGGATGAGATAGGTAAGCGCATGTTCCAAAATAGGTGGTAAACGGATTTCGTTCAGCCCGGGGCGGCGTCGCGGCGGCTTCCTACATGTTTCTAAAATCACATCGTTCCTCTTCATCCTCGCCTAACAACGCATTAGTGATACTGATAACCTTTCGTGTGTTCATGCCCAGTGGTGACAAATGGCCATCGAGTGGATAGACAACACAGATATGAGATAAACAATACATTACAATAGTTTAAATAATCGTAAGTGATACGTTTGTAAAAGATTGTAATTTAAATAATAGTTTCATTTTCAGATATAGAAATTTAATTCGTTTCAGCTCCGCCTTCGAAAGCTCCTTCAGTAGTGGAGCTGTAGGTTATCGACCTATCCCCATCGATAACGCAGGGAGGGCGGATGTGTCGGTAGCAATAGAAGTGTTCGATGTGATTGCGACGGCGCTGACTGCGGCAGATTAGTGAGCCGCTGCCGGTCGGCGCTTGCATTGCCTTGTGATTATTCGTTATTGATTGGATGTCGGCGGTCTGTTGTCTCCGGACACACGGATACACACGGAGACGCGGCTGACGCGGCCTGCGCGCGGCCCGTCAACAACAACACCACACCCGCACGCTATCTCAATTCTCAACTGGATTTATTTACATAACTTTATCTCTTTCCTCCGACTTGATTTACAGATCTGAAACACATTTCGCACCATTTTAGTCTAGCTCCCTTTCGCCACGCGCGATAAGGAACTTAGTTCCAAAAATTGCACGAAACCTTAAAAGCACGAAGACAAACGACGATTCCATTGATGTTCTACAATTTTTGGTGATTTATTATAGTTTAGTAAACGACCGCGGCCGGAGACCACACTCCACACTCCACACTCTACCGTCACGAATCATCGTCTGTGCAGCAGCTTATTATGTCGTGTGCATGTCAATGCGCGCACGACCGTGGATCCGCTCACCGGCATATACGAGTACAACAGCGCATCGGAATTCATATTAAAATTGGTTTTTGATACGACGTACCATTAAATTTTAAATTTTCATTCGATATACGTCACCTCGTCGCCGCCGCAGCGGAGCGCCACGTGACGCGACCTGCGACACGCGACGTGCAACACGCGACACGACACGCGACGTGGCTCGATGTTATTTAGGTTTCCATCTCGCACACACGTTCCCGCGTCCTCACGTACGGGAGCAGCGCGACGTGCCGGCCGCCTCGCTCCACACAACAACGGAAAACGGAACAACAAAACTGCTCAAGAACGTTGAAGGAATCAGAATGTGCAGTTCATTTGTTTACGGTCTATATTAAAACTCGTTAGAAATCTTATTTTCTTTCTTCTTCTTTTTCTTCGTTTAGTTTGGTTCGTTGCTCAGACATTAGACCCAGGTTAGGACTAAAGGAGAGATTGAGATTTGTGAGACTCATACCAATTTATGTCTATCTAAATCCGTGTCGTCATATTATTAAAAAAAGTGTGGTGTTATGATACCACGATGCAAATTAAACTTTTTTTTGGTTTGTAGGAATTTAACTAAAAATTTGACAGATAAATATTTGTACTCGGGTCATGGGTGTGATTGAATGTTTTATATTATGTGTCGTCCAATCGTCCATGGTACCCGCGAAACAGGTAATAAAAATTTTCCTTTCCCTATAAGCACGAACTCTCTCAGCATACTGTCTTTTACGGCGTAAAATTAATTCATCGTCGGATTTTTTCGCACTATTCTTGATTTTTCCCTTGTTGACCGGATTATTTAACTCACTAGCTGTATCGTTATCCATCACGATAAAGTGAATAATAAAAAAACAACATTTACATTAATATACAGATCAAAACACAGAAATACCGCGGAACACGAATAATTGAGAATATAAACACGGTCAGCTGATGCGAGCTATGGGCGCCGCCATATTGGTCTACCCCCATATACTGGATATCCGACTGTAATGCGACATGCGATAGATGGACGAAAAATTTTGGGGCGATAGAATAAAAGTTTCACTTTAAATTTATTAAGATTAACTCGTTTGTGATGCTTCCGATGAAAAAAAAGAAGATCGACCCTAAACTAAAAGTAATTAATATTTGTGCAACAAAGTTAAACATTTCGTTTATTTAATTATCGAAGTAGCTGAGTGTTGATGAGTGTAGTCGCTGCCGACACCGACTCCCGGGCCCGGCGGCGGCGCTCACGTCCAGCGGATAAATTACAGCATTTCTTCTACATTAATCATCTCGATGGAGTGTTATTTTCCTCCTTCATCCAGCTCCAGCGCGGCTCCGCCGGTCGGCGCGGCGCGGGCGGCGCGGCGCGGGCGGCGCGGCGGGTGGCGGCGGCGATAAGCCAGCGTCGCGGCTAATTGATGTTGACAGACGCAGATTGCAACTAATTACTAGCGTTGTATTAGTAAGCTTTGCCTTTAAATGAATTTTAATTATTATGTTGTTTAAACAATTTTATGTATTTTTTTCCATTATCATCTAAAGCGAAGTCACGTTTTAGCAGCAACGTCGTCTATTTATCTCGGGTGATATAAAATGCATTTCAATACGATTGTCTCCTAACTTCGGCGTATCAGATTTAATCAAATAGAAGTAAAGACCTTTGCATTGCCGCATTCGGGCGGCTTAGAATACTAACCAAAATCCCACGTCGGATGGATGCCATAAGAGGCGACTAAATCCGGTCCCACGGAGGGAGTAAACTGGTAATATTGATTGTTTAATACTATTATTATTTCTCCGTGGGCTCCGCCTGTACATCTACGACCCTTTAGCTTGAGTCAGCAGAAAAAGCCTCGTCGTGATCCGGCTGGGGGAGGGGGTGGGGGGAGCTCGAGAGCTACTCTTATCTTTACTATTATATTTATTGGCGCAACGCATCAGCCACGTGTTCGGATGACGGTGGCCACTTACCATCATGTGGATCGTTAGCTCGTTTGTTGGTTATCTCCATAAAAAAACCTTCATTTTGGATATTGATATTGCTCCACATATTAGATTGTTAAATCTATTTTGCTTAAAATAATGTTTGTAGAGTCAGGACTCAGGAGTGCCAGGGCTCCAGGGCTCGGAGAGTGCTTTGTTCCCACTGGTTCTACTCGTCTGTCCTATCGTGGGACTTGGTTAAGGGACTTGGCTTTCTTTGACATCAATAAATAAGTTTCTAACAGCAATGAGTTTGAGGTATGTACCTTTGCATGAATTTTTTTTGTGGGATTAAGTTAGTTCATATTTTAAAAATACGCTTGTAATGGCAAACTTATAAAACGATTTACGACGTAAATTAGCACGATTCATATTGATTGCATAATAAATGCCGAGACCCTTACCGCTAGAAAGCTGTAATTTGGCATGGATATACATATTTATTAAAACTCTAAAATATTGAAAAACATTTCTTTCAGGGTACCTCCGCTACAGGAAACGTGAGGATTAATTTTTTATTCGTCGCGCACCCTGTAGTGTGGGGTATCGCTGAAAAGGTCTTTCAAAAATATTACGAGTCTTTTAAGACCAGTTTTGGATTTAGGGGTCCGTTTGTGAAATATTTGGCATTAAAGTGCTAATTTTGGTTAGAGTCAAGTGTCCCCCCCTGCCGGCTAACTGTTGGAGCTGGACAAGTGAAAAAATTCTCAAAAATAGTTTATATGATGAATTTACAAGGAAAACTATCACGGCTATGTTAGCATATAAGTAGGTAATAGTCGATAAACATACTACTTCGGAACCCTACATTGCACATGGCCTGACAAGCACTTCTCCGGTTTTTCTTACACTATACTGAATGTAAAGCTTAAAATGTTATTTTTTTCGGAAGGAAAGCCGGCAGCCCTGGCGGCCTGGCGCCCGCTGCCGCGCCCCTCACATCTCGCCCCTCGCTCCTCACAATACACAAACAGTATTTCGGATGTCCATATATTTCACACTTGTCCAAGTTATCGGAAATTTCATGAGACTATAATTTTATTATGTATCTATAGTGACCACGTAATATGACAACGGCGCATGTTCTAGCCGGTGCCGCGGCGGCCTCTCGCAGCCGCAGCGCATGTAAATACGCCGATATCTCGCTCAAGTTCTTACGGTTCTCGGAAGACGACGACTGCTCACAATAAGTCTCTCAGAACACTGAAGCATTCTTGAAATTTTGCTATTATAATATTACGTATTATAATATTACGTATTATTTAAAACGTTTAAGAAATAGGAATAATAATTACACTTTTCTATAGATTCTATTCAAGTGATTTTATAGGTACTAATAGGTAGTCCTGAACTAACTTCTTTCCATCACTTAAGGACTTGACTTTAGCATAGCTTTATTTTCTGACAGTTCATCCTCATATTATGGACTACCAGAAGCCGCTTTATATATCTTTCAGAGATAACTCTTTCTGTATCCCCTGATTCCTGTGTATCTCCGCCAATCATATTGTATGTATAAAAAGAGGATCTCCGCATAATTTCGAAATATACTAAAGTACTTAGTATGCATTCTAAATACGTGTGTATGTGTGTCAAATGCATGGTAGTTCGTGTCATGTTTATTTTTATTTATTTCATATGCTTCTAATGCATGTTATATAAAAATATTGGTTTTCTGCACTCATTCTCCACGTAAACTTTTAATGTGCCAAATTTCATACTTCTCCGTCCGCGTAGTATTCGTAAAACTGGCTACAAAGTTGACACGTGACTGTAACCTTTAGCACTTTAAAGCTTAATATTTTACAAACAAAATCGAAAAATGATCTTCACATCGTATTTTGTATTACCTGAAGACGGACAGACGGACTACAAAGGATTCGCTTTGGCTACGAAACCTTAAAACCATTAAAACACAGAGGTATATGGGCCTCTTAAGTGGAGATGATGATATTGTTGAATAAATAGTATTTTATTTTATAAGTGTTACTCATGTTTTATACATATAACTGACAACCTATAATATACACATAGCGCTTGGAATTTGGCACAGGTACGTTGGGAACAAAATGTGCCGATCGATTTCTTTGTAATGTAGTTATATTATCTAATGAATTCCAATGTATATCCAAATTATCCGTATCCCTGGTGAATCAAAAAAAAAACAGAATACAATTTTAATCATTATGATGATCAACTTAGACACCAAAGGAGTTTGTAATAAATGAACGTGATGGAAATGGGAACTTTAAAGTGTGTTTTGCTACGGCATAGCTCGAGGGTTGTGTATCAACCAGGGAGCGAGTGTGCAGTGCTGTCCCGCCCCGTGTGTCGTGTGTCGTGTGACGTGTGGGTAGTATAATGTTGTATGATAATAGGAGAAAACCAAAGCACGCTCGGCCCTATTGTATATTCATCGAAATCTGTGCAAGTATATCGAGTCCGGCGGGCGGTGTAACTAGCGGCGTGTAATGTGGAAACTTTGCGATGGGAAATGTAAATTTTCCACTTACAAGGGGCGGATCGGCCGCGGCTTGTAATACCGGACACGAGCGTGTGGATCATTCTGTTATTTTAGTTGATTTAACACCCGATTGGGTAGCACGGCAAACTTGTATTATATTTGTAGATTAATAGTACCATAACATCGACGCGCAACTGTAGTCACTTACCATCAGGTCGACCGTCAGCTCGTTGGTCGGCTATTACAATAAAAAAATATCATATTTAATGTCAAAACATCAGATTAATACTATCTGATTGAAATCATTATATTGGTGGACTAAAATACCTGAACAGTATCTACCACCACAGTGGCATCGAACACCACAGTATCAAGTTTGTCGGCGGGCGACGTGAACTACCTGAGGGTCGGTAAGTGAGTGGTTTGTGCTGCATGTTTGTCACGTATTGATTTAAGAAAGAAACGTTCATTATCTATTAAGTTGCCGCCTTGATTACGAGTAAACAAAGCGCCACCCTACTATTAGCCAAATTAGACCGACTGCTCAGATACGCAATAATAATATAGGACTGAAGCGTTAGTGGACGAAGTAGCTTCTCTATTCGACGAAAACTCAATCCATTAAGTGGCCGTCGTTACGTAATAGATAGTGTCGCTGCGTCTTGTTCGCCCGGCGCCGGCCGCACCGGCCGCACCGGCGCGGGTTACCGGTACCGGTGCGGTATGTCGTGTCCGACTCACCGGTGCGTGGGTCTATGAGCAGCTGCCAATGTGCTTTGAACGAGGCATCAATCACGTAGTCCAATAATCTATTTGTGTATGTGTGTGCACGCGCGTGTGTGTTGCACGACTGCCGTAAGTTTCTGAATAATTTAAATGAGTTGCTCTCGTTCAGTTTTGAGAACTTGAAAACTGCTTAGATTAAAAATGATAATACATAGGTGAAAAAATTTTTGGAAGCCTGGTGTCACTAACTTTCAAAGTCTTTTGGAACAAACTACTTAATTGAAGTTATTTTTCCCGAACCAACCTACATCTAATATATAATCTCCTCTCGTTAGTCACTGTCACAGCGCGGCAACGACGGGAGCTGCTGCTTCTACAGTAATAGGTCGCTCCTCCGCGGCTCCGGTACCGTAGTGAGACGCGATGATTTGTGATGTACGAATGCCACTTGAAGCCGCGGGACGCGATATGCTAGTAGCAGCTACACTTCAGCAGTAGTTGTCTTGGGTTCAAATACCATTATAATACTGGTGATTGATATGGATCAGGGTGGACTGTATGAGCCCGAGTTCTACCATGAACGGAGAAGAAGGCCTGGTGGGATCTCCAAATTAAAATTAATTACATTAGATCTAATACAAGCTGTTTTTTAAATTCCACCGAGGGCTAATTGAACGTGAAGTATTTAATCAACGGCTAGCTATCCCAGGTAACCTAGAATGGGAAGCTTGTAATGAAAATTCTATTCACACGCCGACTTGGATGTCGGCAACCGTGTGACACTGCGGTGCGATTGTGGAAACTTTAACGAGAACGACGTACGTAAAAAGCGAACGAACTTACGTGCGTATTATTTAAAAAACTGGGCAAGTGCGTGTCAGAGGGGGAATTTGACTCTAAATTCATCCTCACTTTACCTGGAGGGGAGGTACCCTGAAAAAAATGATTTTCAATCTTTTACTCTACGATTCTAGAGTTTTAATAAATATGTAGGATATCCATGTCAAATTACAGCTTTCTAGCACTAAGGGTCTCGCCGCTTTGCTTCTGACGGACGGACGGACATGATGAAACTATAAGGGTTCCGATTTTACTTCGGAACCCTACAAAACACGGTTTGTTAAAGTGCTATTTTGACTGGTGTTAGTTTACTCGATGATTTAAAGTAGTGTCCGAGTTGGGTCACCTAAAAATGTATATAAAGGCTCGGAGTCAGACATATCTGTAGTAGGTATCTTCAATGAAACGGTTGTTACGTTAAATTAGGTACTTTGTTTATTTTTCTGTTTTCCTCACTTCACAATACCAAAACAATGATGACTTTTCTCACTGACAAATCATAATAATTATAAAAACCAAAAGTGACAGCCCGTGCACCAGGCGAGCATTGCTAAACCAAAGAGGTTCGTCTCCACTCCGTTCGCCTTCCTCTCCACCGCTCGGCACCATCCTTGTGGCCGCCAGAGCTCGCCCGTTGCACGTGCTGTTATTGCGCGATTGGACGGCGGCGCCGTCACGGCCAGACTGACAAGCGCTCGTCCTCGTGCGCATTAATTATATCTGCAGACAAGAAACATTTGTTCGTTCATCCTGACACTACAGATGAAATTAAAGTATAACAAAGACAACTATGGTCTGGTCTCTTTCACAACACCCTGAGCGGAATATGACATGTCGCAACTCTGCTGTTGTCGTCTGGTCCGGTATACACCCTGCAGACACCTGGTCCAGTCTCTCTAAGACACTCCAGGCACATCGTCCCTTCAGTTCTAAGCTGGCCCGGACTACATTCACATTTCTTTCCCTTTTTTTTTCTTTTTTTTTTGACACCTTTTTTTACAACTCTTTTTTTTCATCACAACTCTTTTTTTATCACAACTCTTTTTTTATCACAACTCTTTTTTTATCACAACTCTTTTTTATCACAACTCTTTTTTTTTACTCCATTTTTTACAATTCCATATTGTTAGTAGGTACTCTTTTTTTTACCTTTCATTTTCACTTCTCTATTTTTTTTACCTCTTTTTTATCTCTTTTTTTCTCCTTTTTTTTCAACAGCCCTTGTTGCGACATCAACCAAAACACCATGTAACATTTCTTTTGAGACCGTACTAGACCAACCATAGTTCTCTAATTCTCTATACATCACACAACAGTACCTAATAGTACTCAGATCTAGTAAAAAGGCATCACTATCAACGTACATAGTATCGCTATCCACACAATTATACAGTATTATTACTATTCGCCGTCACGTCATCATCACTATAATTTTCTGAAGTTTCTAACAAGCCCAAAGGACAACGTGGCACTTCGCGTAAATTTTCATGAGAGAATTTGTATATTCTGTTAGAACCATTAATATGTTTCAACTCATATCTATCGTTCTCTAAAACTGCAGTTATCTTAAAAGGACCTTTATATTTGGCGTCTAATTTCGTTTGATGACGCTCTTCACTTTTAACGAAAACGAAATCTCCAACTTTAAAAAGTTGTACTTTAGCTTTGCCTTTATTAAACCGAACGACGTCCATTTGTGCTAACTTGCTTATATTAGAGGAAGCGCTTAACCGTACTGACTCAAGATCTAATCTAGAAGGGTTGTCACAATTAGTTAAAATTTTTGAGATTCCAAGTGAAATACCCTGAACGCCAAACATTAATTCTATTGGAGTAAATCCCGTTACTCTACAGCGCGTACTATTAATGGCGAGTTGAATATCTCCTAATTGTTCCTGCCATGATTTATCAGAGTTGGTTTCAGCGATTGTAAAAAGACTTTTCAAAGTTCTCATCACTCGCTCAACCTGCCCGTTAGCCCTACTAGAACCAGTGGCAATAAGATGAAGATCAATTTTGTTCTCGTTACAAAAGTTTTTAAAGTCTGAATTATCATATGAACGTCCACGATCAGCAATTATTCTTTTAGGAGCACCAAACAAATGAACGGCGTCTCTAATGGATTTAATAGCATCAGCAGAGTTCAAATTCAATACATGTTTCAGCAAAACGAACTTGGTGAAAGCGTCAACAAGAACAGAACAGTACTCTTTGCGGTCACTTTTGCCACTGAGTTTTCCTGTTAGATCTAAATGAAGAGTGTGCCACGGGACCGCTATCTTTGGTATTGGGTGCAGGCGTACCTGTTGAGCACCCGAAGAACCTTTTGAGGATTTACAAATTACACATGAATCTACAAATTTTTTTACACATTTTGCCATGTTATGAAACCAGTAAAGATCGTATATTTTATCAAGCGTTTTTTCATATCCTAAGTGTTTTATTTCACTATGCACATGACTTATGAAAGACCAAATCAGAGAATGAGGCAAAATAGGTAACCACTTGGTGGTTTTGTTTCGTTCTACTTTTCGATAAATTATGTCTTTCCTGATATCGTACGTATGTGAAATTTCAGAAGGCACTTCATTCGATCTAACCTTAGCAATTAAATCTGAAATTTCAGAATCACGCTGTTGTTCTACATATAGCCATCCTTTTTCTAGCTCCGAAAGATTTACAACTCTAATCTGCGGACTATTGGGGCCGTTTTGCTTATTGCTAACATCCTGTAACACAAGAGGGTAATTTCGAGACAAAAAATCTGCATGAGCCATATTTTTGCCTTCCTTATACACTATATCAAAATCATAGGACTGCAAAATTGCCCACCATCTGTGAACTCTAGGCGTCAGATCTTTCTTGGAGTGAGATGCCTTTAAGGCGTTGCAATCAGTAAATACAGTAAACTTTCGACCATAAAGATAGTGACGGAAATATTCCACAGATTTTACAACTGCCAAAGTTTCCAACTCATATGAGTGATAGCGACTCTCCGCGTCAGATGTTTTGTGGCTAAAATAAGCAACAATATGAGGAAGATTGTCATACTTCTGAATCAAAACGGCCCCATACCCGTCACTACTCGCATCAGTGTGTAATTCAATCGGCAAAGAGGGGTTAAATATTTTCAATACGGGTTCTGATGTCAAATGTTTGACAATTTCATTATGAACTTTGTCATGTTCAATAGTCCATGTGACAGATCCATTTCCAGACGTCAAAGGATACAAAGGTTTTAACAACTGTGAGAAGTTTGGGATAAATTGCCGAAAATACGTTGCTAAGCCAATTAATTGCCTAACTTGCTTAACTGTAGTAGGTTTAGGAACATTTCGAAGAGCTTCAACTTTACGCGGATTTGGCCTGACTTCCCCTGAAGAAATAACATAGCCTAAATATTCAACCTCTTGCTTCATAAAGGAACATTTTTTGAAGTTAAACGAAAACCCGGACTTTGACAAAACTTTTAGCAATTTGTCAAGGCGGGCTAACCCCTCGTCAACCGTTTCTGACGTAGAAAGTACATCATCCATATAAACCAGAACTTTATTATCACTAAGTGGTTTCAATGCTGCATCGATTGCTCTTTGAAAAACTTGTGGAGCATTTCGAAGACCAAATGGCATGGTCAAAAATTCGTACTGGCCCGTCGGTGTAACAAAGGCGGTTTTTTCTATTGAATCTTCATGCACTTTCAATTGATGAAAGCCAGAAGCCATATCAATGCAGCAGAAAAATCGTGCTCCGTGTAGTTTGTCTATCTGGTCATTGATCAACGGAAGAGGGTAGCTATCTGAACGTGTATTACTATTGAGCTCTCTGTAATCCACACACATACGATCACTTCCGTCTTTTTTTTTACCAATAATATGGGACTTGCAAAAGGTGAGGAACTTTCTCTAATAATGTTTGCAGCTAACATTTCGTCAATCTTTTTTTTAACAATTTCTAGCTCAGTGGGAGATAATTTATAAGGTCTCCTGTGAACTGTCTTGGTAGGATCTACCAAATCAATTTTTAGCTCACCAGTTGTGATACGCGTAGTTGGTAAATTTTGAATAAAACACCCAGAATATTTTTTCAGTACCTCAATTAAACGTTCTCTATCTTTACCTACCAAATCAGTATCAACCATGTTTTCATCAAAAGGTTTAGCCAAACAAGAATTAGACGTTTTAGTTTTAATAAAAGTAAGTGTATCGTTACTGATTTTTATAGACAACCCTGCTTCTAAAACATCACGTCCTAACAATACACTTTCACTAAGATTTTCATCTGGCAAAACGTGATACAAAACGTCAAATGTCATATTTTGTACTGTAGTTGGACATTTAATTTGTAACACGGACGTAATGACATTACTCCCAACGCCTCTCAAAATCACTTGTTCATGAAATCTTTTGCCATTTATTGAATTACTACAACTTAGTTTTATGAGACTACATTCTGAACCTGAATCAAACATAAACGGAAAATCAACACCACTTATCTGCAACACACCGTGCGATGTTTTGGAGCACAGGTTGACTCGTCTACTGGGACCTGCTTCAGCAGCTGGAGTGGCGTCTTCTTTTTTCTTATAACGCAGAGGACACCGGGAAGCCACGTGACCGGGGTCATTACATACGTAGCAACTGATTCGTGAGCGAGGGCTATATAAAGGGCGTTGTTGTTCCAACTTCGGCGTAAGGACAGTATTGCTCGGGGAAGATAGCCGAAGTCTCTCTCGACATTCAAGGAAACGATGCCCCGCTCTACCGCAAAATCGACAGTATCCTTGAAACAATGGAGATGATCGCGTACGTTTCTGTTCTGTGTTGCTAGAAATCAATTCTTCATTCCTTCGCTTAAGCGTAAAGCTACGTAGCGTACGAAATAGCTGACTTTTGGTGGTTATTATTATCGAATTTAGTTCTCGGCGAATTTTCTCGTCACAGTGCGATAATATAGAGACAGCAAACCCAGTGACTACTTTTTCCGGCATATCAATATCTGGAATTCTTTCAATAAGTTGCCATAAGCGAACACCCGCTTCAGCTGGGGTCTCACTACTATCCAATTGAAATTTGACAATCTCGTCGAAATGCTCTTGCATTGTCATGGGTTTTGAAAATCTTGATATCAACGTCTCTTTGACGACAGTCCAGGACATTTTTTCCGGTTGTATTTTCGTTAAACAGGTAGCAGCGCGGCCCTTAAGACACTGTGATAGAGCCAAAATCAAATCTACACCTTCTATTTTCTTTTGCTCAATGATTATTTCGTTTAGCGAACACCAACTCTCTACATTAGCCTCAGGCTCATCTGGGTCATAGTTTATTAATTTGGCTGGTACCTGAAGGGATTGAACAGTCATATTGTCGGCGATTCTTTGAAACATGGATTCCATTCCAGAAGAAAACATTGTCATTTGTTCCATCGTTACACTATTAGAAGTGTTGCCCATTGACTGTAGTGGGGGTGAGTTCTGGACTTCTGATAAAGGCTCGGAGTCAGACATATCTGTAGTAGGTATCTTCAATGAAACGGTTGTTACGTTAAATTAGGTACTTCGTTTATTTTTCTGTTTTCCTCACTTCACAATACCAAAACAATGATGACTTTTCTCACTGACAAATCATAATAATTATAAAAACCAAAAGTGACAGCCCGTGCACCAGGCGAGCATTGCTAAACCAAAGAGGTTCGTCTCCACTCCGTTCGCCTTCCTCTCCACCGCTCGGCACCATCCTTGTGGCCGCCAGAGCTCGCCCGTTGCACGTGCTGTTATTGCGCGATTGGACGGCGGCGCCGTCATATACGTCTAATAATTGGGGCTTTAATCTTTCATCACCCTTCAGCCTCAGCCGACTGTGGGAAACGGACACTTCTGCAGGAGGTCGCTGTGCTCTGTTTCAGCTGCTTCACTGAACGATGGCTTTCTTACCTCTTCGACCACCCTCCGTCTAGCATGAGCAATGTTGTAAACTATGTTCAATAGAGTGCAGCCTTTTCTGTTGACCGGCATTGCGTCGGTTCTGCGGTCAGTTGGTCACCTGCCGTCAGGCGGCCCCACTGCAGCACTGCTCGTACGTCCGCTATTCACATAATAAAATATGAACCCAACGCCAAATTCCGAATACACTCAAGCTGGGCTCGCAACTCGGGCATACTGTATCCGCTCTACGATATCCGGTATACTTTCATATCACTAAAATACTGAGGAAATACTTGCAGGTTGCAAGTCGACATTCGACTCGGGATTGCTAGGCCAGGTGAACTGGAAAAATATTTAAAATTATGATATTGAAGATAACGAAGATTAATAAAAACATTATCAGCATGTCTGATGCTAAAACGACATAGAGCCGTAGCGCTGTAATCGTTACGTAACTCAATGTCACGGGACGGGATTAGATTGAACTGATGCTTACTCTGTACATAATAAAATACGATATTATGCGACCTACGTATATTTAACATTTTTCTTAATACATTTTTGTTTGTCGAAAAGATAATAATCTGCTCCCTCCTATAAATACGATGACTAGTGTGGCGTGCAAGGGTCCTGGACGTCACTTCCGGCGGCGGACATTTAAATGATGAGTTTGAATTTCTGTTCTCGATGTGTGTGTGTGTGTGTGTTCTTGTCTTTATGTGTTTCCTTCGCCACCAACGACAAAGGGAAACCTAGGTGTGCAGCGTTATTTATTAAGTTCAAGTCTTCTGTAGACTTCCGCAGCTGTAACTTTATCAACTATGTATTGTTCGTTAACTTGTCAAGCCTAGCTGCGATTACTTTCCAGCTTCGCTAAGATAATAGGTAAATCTTTTTCACATGACTAATGGTGGTTCCATTTTCCTGGCAGGAGGAAAACACTTGACATTAACAAAAATTAATGCCATCAAAAACAAAACTTGTAAAAAAAACCAAGTCTCGCAACTCAGTTCTTCTACCGTAAAAAGTTGTGAGATCCATGTAATACCAAGTCGGTTAATTTATTCAGTTCCTACTTAAGGGTCCTTCTGTCTTAAGTTGTTGCGTAATTAGCTAACCTAACAAGTAACAACATCTTATAGTGACCATATTATCAATATTAAAAATCTTTTATGTTTTAAATAAATAGATCGACTTGACCATTGCATGAAAACACAATGTATCTCACAAGTAATACCTACATATTGTATTAAATTTGATTGTTTAGTGCGATTGCCAAGTCAATCTATTTATTTAAAACATAAAAGATTTTTAATATTGATAATATGGTCGGATAATTTTAAGTCGGAATCTGGTTGTTACTCGTCTTTACTTTCTCGGTTATCAAAATACGATTGACTCGATACGTTTTAAAGTAAACCAAAGTGTTACCGATAACTTTAATAAAGCGATGACCTAAATCACGAGATTGCGTTAACTTGTGAGCGAAGGATCTCCCCCCCCCGACCCCCGCCGCGCCCACGACTGAAGAATCTCCCTTTTATCCGTCCCGTAATAGTTGAGAGCCAGACCTTCTAAGTTTTCTAAGGATCATATTTCATTAGAATCTTTCATTTAGGGATTAATCATTTGGAGCAATCTACTGTTTTTATAATAATATAGTAGTAAATATAAAAGTATATAATAAATGTGAATGTGTGTGAGGATGTGTGGATGCATGTCACTCTATCACGAGAAGCTACTGAAGGGATTTCATGTAGCACGCAGGTAGGCCGTGATCTGGGTAACATTCGGGAGCAACTGATATCCCCGGACAACGCGGGAAGCGCGGGCAGAGGCTAGTATTTAATCATTTCTTCAATTCAATAAGTGTCATGTGCTCTTTATAGTCGTACGTATATTTTTATATCCAGGTGTAAATGTTGTTAATTAAAAACATTCTCCGTTGTAGAGTATATTGCGCGATAGTAATATTAACTGTCTAATCCGAAGAAAAAACGACAGTCTTATTAGATCGCTTTCTACTGAGAGGCCAACAATACTAGTTAAGGAATAACAAGTATCTTTGAGTTAACTCTGAATAAAATTGAAAAGATCATTTTTATTAAGGAGTCGCTAATGTCCATCGCGACAGGGAAGTCGTAGGTGGAGCACCGCGAGCCGCCGACGGAGCAAGGTGTTGGGTGTCGGGTGTAGAGTCGATGGCGACACGTTGTCAACTGTCTCGTACTGGGATTACCCACAATCTGCAGGAGGGACCGCGCCGATCGCCTGCACGAGCAGCTGGTGTGAGGCTCGCCAGTAGCGCGATACCAGGATATTGGTCTGTTTTTTATATCAAGTAGCAACATATTTTGTCATTTATATTATGAGTTACAAGTTTATGGACATTTTCTTGTTTTTTTATTTAAAAAAAAACGCTTTACACTCCTAACCCCACACTAGGATTCCCTATGTCGTGGGTGCCATGGATATTGGGTTATAAAGACAAGGACACACACACCCAGACAAAGAACGAAAATTAAAGTTATCCTTCAAATTTTGACCTCGTTGGGAATCGAACCCAGGACTCATTGAATGGCGGTCCCGTGTAGCGCCTTTGCGCCTTTTGCCCGTCATGCTTTTGCCATTTGTCAGTAGCCTGTTTCCTAATTGAATCTTAATACGAAAACGATTGAATTTTGTAAAACGATGGAGATAAAATGATGCCGCATAAATTATAAATAAATTGGAAGTTTATTCTTTCTATTCTACACGGTGAACTTGAAAGCGTTTTGGAAACGAAGATTTTGAATCATTTATCAATAACAGAAGCTATATATAACGTTAATTTAATAATTTTTTTTTTTTTTTTTCATCAAAGTCGATATTCATATCGTTTACAGAGAAAAAGCGAGAACCAGTAGTAGCGCTATTCAATCACACGTAGATACATACTACAAATAGAAATACTACGCGTTTTACTATCAAGTCACATAAAATCGTATTCGCCAATAAAAACAAAGCTAGTGAGTTGCGCCGGAGTCGTCCAACCAATGACGGCATTGCAATGAGTCGTATGCCCGTAGACGCATGCGCGGGACTCGCCTGTAATCGTCAGGCGTCCTTGGACCTTGGCTTTCAGTAGGTCAGTGACACCATAACATCGTGACGGCACAGCTGTTGTTAGCGTCAGCGGCGCGCGGAATGAATGATCAGTGCGTTACTACTTTCCAAGTCGATCGATTATAAATGAATATTAAAACTGAAACTTTTTTTTAGTCAACATTACAATTGATTTATCCGTTTTTATTGGTACTATAGATAATTCCAAATCAAAACGTTTCGTTTCCAAAACGCTTTCAAGTTCACCGGGTATAATAAAACTCAAAAGGCAAATTTTCTGTACATCGAATATTTTTCAAAATTTCGATTAGGGGTACCTCATTGAAGTGGAGAACAAAAATATTTTGTTTAGACTTATTGTCTGTCTGTCTGTTTGTCAGTCCGGGCATCACATGAAAACCTTGGAAAGGATTTTGATGAAAATTGGTGAAGTTGTTACTAATACTCTGGTTCATATTTAAGAAAACATTTTATCCTGGAAAATTAAAAGATTTCCTTGGGAAACAGGATGAAAGTTTGTATGAAATATTTTTGTGTTCCACAACACAAGTTTTCCAATTTTTCAAAATTTTGCATGCAAAAGAAAAAAAATGAAATTAATGTGAATATTGCATATTTTTCAAAACTCGCTCCCGGAGGAATACTTTGTGATTGTATCGTAGAAGTACTTCACCTTTTTTTAGTTCTCTTCTAAAAGAGGTACTAATAAGGTAAAACAAAATTTCCGTATGCGAAGCTGCGGGCAAGAGCAGTAGTATAATAAAGCGATTGGATTGAATACGATCTCGACTTATATAAAAATCCACCATTAGCATTGGGGAATGTATTTAAAACATCTTTCAAGTTCGGATACCATTTTTATGTTTAAGATTACACACATTACATTATATGTAGGGGTAAAAAGAGGTTTAAAGAAGTATGATAGAGCATAGATCGAGACAGAAACTAACCCTGTTTGTACGTCCAGATGGTATATACAGTATGTTTGTTCTCCACAAATAGAACTGCACGCTCGACTATCTATATATTAAGTTATCAAAGGGAATCGGTAGGTCTCATAAAATAAATAGTTTTACGAAGATACTGATTATTGCCTGCGAGGTCATCCGCGAAAATATATATTTGTTGATGTTCTTTTTCTGGAAAAACATGTAATTAGGTATTTTGATGTCAAAGATGTATCTCCCCGGCAATTTATCAGGAATCGGGACAAAAAGACATAAATCGGTGGGCACGCGTCGCGATCAGTGCTCGTCACGGCGCCCGGCGTCATCCATCATCCCGGCGGTGTAGGTACTATACTACTGTGTAGTGACGCGAGGTGAATGGAGCGCGAGATCCGTAAACAAAATATTACGCGCTACATACAAACCAGCCTTAACATGTAAATGAGGCTCGCGGGTGTAGTGTGTACCTTACACTATAATGAAAAGATCGTATTCATTCCAAAACTCGCCCGACACCAGCTGTATTCATTAAAAAAAAATTACAAATAAAGCAAAACCCGACCGTAAAAAACTAAAAAGATAAACCGAGAAACAATAAAATTTTTCTCCATCTTTCCAGGAGCATGTAAGAAATTATTCTAAAATCTTTAAAATCGTTTGCATTCAGGCGAAATCAATGTATCTACATCAAGGATAAAAGTATTAACTCGGATAACAAAATAAAAACGGCTTGGAATATAATTAGTAATGAGAACGGTAGCGCAAAGTCCTGTGATTTTAGTTACGAATTGTTAATTAATGGAAATATAATCACTGCTGATAAAGACGTGGCAAGCGAGTTCGAAAACCACTTTCGTAATATTCCTATAACGTTAACTAGTTCATTAGCTTCTTCACCGACAGAAGCACTTTCCATATTAAAAAATCATGTTAATGAATGTAATACTTTATTTGAATTTAAACATATAACCACTAGAGACTTACTTAAAGCATTTTAGTCTCTGAAGGTAAAGAACACGGGTGACTTGTGGGGCATTTCGGTAAAAATAATACAGCATATTATAGATATTATAGCTCCATATTTGGTCATAGTTTTTAATAAATGTGTAGATCTAGGTATCTTTCCTGATCTTATGAAATGCAGCAAAATTATACCACTTTTTAAAACGAGCGAAAAAACCGATCTTAATAATTATAGACCAGTTTCTGTTTTACCAACTCTCAGTAAGATTTTTGAAAAGATAATATTGAATCAAATGCTAACCCATTTCAACAATAATAATTTATTACATCCTGATCAATACGGTTTCACTAACGGCCGTAGTACAACCGATGCAGGGGCTAGGCTTTTAAAGCATATATTTGAAGCATGGGAATCATCACAAAATGCCATAGGTGTATTTTGTGACTTATCTAAGGCATTTGATTGTGTTGAGCACGAAACATTGCTGTTTAAACTTGGCCACTATGGTATAAAAAACAAGGCCCTTAGCTTGATCGCGTCTTATTTGAGTGATAGGATACAAAAAGTTAGTATAAACGATATTAAGTCATCGGGGTCACCGGCTGTGTTGGGTGTACCGCAGGGCTCGATCTTGGGTCCGTTTCTTTTTCTGGTATACATTAATGATTTACCACATTATGTAAAGAACCAAGCGGATATTGTACTATTTGCTGATGATACATCATTAATATTTAAGTGTGAAAGGAATAAAGTAAATTTTGACGACGTAAATAGTGCTCTTTCGCATGTGTTGCGTTGGTTCACTATCAATAATTTGCTTTTGAATGCAAAAAAAAACGAAATGTATAGAGTTTGTACTACCTAATGTTAAAAAAGTCAAAAAATCTCTCAAACTAAATAATGAAATATTGCATATGGAGGAATCCACGGTCTTTTTAGGGGTGACCTTAGATAGTAAACTTCAGTGGGGCCCACATATAACAAATCTCGCGACTAAACTCGGTAGGGCTGCTTATGTTGTTAGGAAAATAAGGCAGTATACTGACGTCGAAACTGCTAGGATGGTTTATTTTGCATATTTTCACAGTATTATGTCTTATGCCATCTTACTGTGGGGCAAAGCAGCCAGTATAGAACAAATTTTCATATTATAAAAAAGAGCTATCAGGGCTATTTATAAACTTAGGTCTCGGGAAAGCTTGCGTGAGAAGTTCAAAGAAATAGGTATACTTACAGTAGCTTCACAATATATTTATAGTAATGTGGTTTTTATACGGAATAATATAACCGCGTATAAACAAAATTGTGATATCAATTTCCGCCAAACAAGAAGAATGCACCAGTTAGTAACGCCATCTTACCGTCTTTCTAAAGTGCAGCGATCTTTTATGGGGCTTGGTGTAAAGTTCTATAATAAAATCCCAAAGTTAATACGTGATTTGCCAGTGAAATTGTTTAAGAAACATGTAAAATCTAAACTTTTAGGCAAAGGTTACTGTAGATACTGTAGATGAGTACATAAATGACAAAAACGCATGGAAATGACCAGCTCTGCAACCAGTTCCGTACAAGCTAGTGATTGATACTTTTTTGTAACAAATATACCCATGTATTTTTATTTTTAAAAGATGTCCTCCATGACAAAGCACCTTTGCGAAAAGCTGGTTGATTAAAAAAATGACGTGCATAAGTGTATCAATGATACCTCCATGAATAAATGATTTTGAATTTTGAATTTTGATAAAATAAACCCAGTAGTTTAGAATTTTGTTAAAAGTAATACTAAAGTAAAAACAACTAAACCATAGAAGAATTACCAGTTGGGATCCATTCTTCAACGAATTAAATCTTGTTTGTTTTTTTTCAAAGCAGCGCTGTAAATTTTAAATTGGTCTCGACTGTTTTTTCTTTTTAGCTTTTTTACGCAGTCGGGTTTTTTTAATTTTTTTTTATTTTACACTTTTTAGTTAGGATTCATTGACTTCTTTATTAGACGAAAAAATTCGCAATAAATTAGCGAGAACGGTTGTATAAACAATTTTTAATTGTTATATATCCTAAACTGTTAAAATGAAAAATCACAAAAGGAAGAAAAATCATTTTTGAATACCAATACTATAAATACTACTAATCATACTACCAATATAAATAATACTACCAATGAATATTCAGCGACACCTTATTCCATAGGTTTTGAGAGAAAAAAAGACGATATTGCGCCAAAATCAGCCATTTTTTTTTCAATTTTGATATACGCAGTGTGACTCTCAAAATTAAGACAAATCTAACGGCACCTCTCAAGCTGAAATCGATCAAGCTGTTTAGGATACAGAGCGTGCCAAAGAAATATACATGCATACACACATACATACATACACACACTCGAATAATATAACTCTCCTTCTAGCGCAGTCGGCCATCGGGTAAAAAGCAAAGCAATGGCAAGACAAAGCTATGTGCAGTTTAATTAGCATACATTTAAAAATGTAGAAAACCCATCTGCTATCAAAAAAGCTATCATGATATACCTACCTTTTTGAAATGGTTCCTCATGGTGAGCTATTTAATTTGATACCCATATTGAGTTATTTGATTTATTTTTATTTTTTGATACTTCAAACAATTGCATCTCACAGCCGCCATATTTGTTTTTTTTTAATTTCACTTATCTAAGAACACTTGGGTTATCAAGATGAATCTAACGAAATGGTAATTAAATAGATCCGTTCATCGGTTTGGAAGATACGAGGTATTAAAGAATATTACATGCATACATACAAAGTTACATACATACATACATACATACATACAAGATACACGCGATAAACATATCCCTTCCTGACAGTCTGACAAAAGTAATAAAACTTCGTCGGAATAAATTAATGTAAGATGTCTCAAAAAGCAAAAGTGCAAAGATATTAAATTTATGTACATAGAACACCCTTTTTTTATGATATTTTTTTGTACCTAAAGTTTATTACTTATACAAAAGTAATTCGAGTGGAAGCTTGACACTATTAGTCGTTACGCCAGTTGACATCAAATGTCAACACTTTGATGTAGGGCTCAATACGTTTACGCGTTCTATCCACCAAAGTGGAGTGGATAAGACCCTGAAACAACTACGGATTATCCTCCACACGACAAAAGGGTCGCAGGTATTTGCCCCCCCCCCCCCCCACGCCCCTGCGCCCCCGCGCCCGCCCGCATAGAACAGCTGAGCAAACTACGTGGCAACAAATCTTACACGAATTTAATCACAAGAACCGCGGCGTTTTTCTTCTGTAGCGATATAAGCTGGTCTTACTATTTACTTGCGACTTCAAAGTTCAAATTTGACTCAAAGACAGTCGAAGCATCTCCACCCTGTCCTACTCTGTCCTGTCCTGCACTGCCCTACCCCACCCCACCCTACACTCCTGGAGTTGCAAATATAAAAATGCACTCTTTCAATGACTCGTTGCAAAATCATCGATGTTTTGAGTTCATGAATGTTTGCTAGCTAGCTACTGTCTATATTCACAGCGACTGTCACTAATTATAATTCCTTACAAATAAATTTGGGGTCGCATTGAAACCATCAAGTTAAATTAAATCAAAAGTATTTTATTCAAAATTGGTTTTGTTTACAAACACTTTTTGAAAGTCATGCAAGCTACGCCAATGCTTTAACAAGGCCCTACCGTGAGAGGGCCCGGGAGAAGAAGCAGTAAGAAACTACCGGGGTTGGTTTTTTCCTGCTCACAGTTACAGATAGCACTTATCTTCTACTACAATCTATATTCATAAAACTCATCCAAATTAGATCCGATCAACTTTATTACAAGTCAGTTCCACTTGAGGAATTTATGGATTCCACTGAATCGTTCGCATGTTACTCGTCTGCATCACATGCTTCCGACATTATCAATTAAAAATGTATATTTCCACTACTGAGATGAACTGTTACGTGGTTACTTATACAGAATGTAAACGTAACGTTCGTTCAATCTCAAATGGTAATCTCCAATTGCCGAGCACACAAATTATCGTGCTTCAAGACGGAAGATGGAGGAGCGGGGCGGCGGGGCGGCGGGGCGGGAACAGTATTAAGAAACGTTCCAGGATTAAGAAAACGTAAAGAAATAACGTTATTTGAAGCTCTCGGACTGTTTAAAACAAACACTGCTGGAAATGAGGTTGTCGAATACATTCTTGAGGTTTTTCAAGTTTCGTGTTTAATATAGGCAGCTCCGCAGATGTAGATAGCCCAATATTATACGAGCCGATTAGGATAATAAGATATTATATGAAGATATTATATGACTGTATGTGTGGGGACTTGGGGAGGACAATCAGGGCACCTTTTTATATTTATTTACTATTAGAAACTTATTATCGAATGGATGCAGGTTATGATATCATGTAGGCTGCATTCCGCACGGCGCAGCCCGCACGCCGCACGCCGCACGCCGCACGCCGCACGCCGCACACCGCACACCCGCTGTGCAATAAGGCTGTCGCCAACTGCGCGAGAATCTAATTACTTACTTCAGATTGCCGGATATATCTATATATGTGTATGTATAAGTATTGTTATCACGTGGAATTTAATTACCGTCAAGGAAAATAAGGCATTTCGAAATGGGTCCACCGAGTTCCCTCGTCTATTTCAGTTCAGTTTCAGTGCAATGTAAGAGTATCTTCAGTGCGGTCGCCGGTCGGTGTTCACTTGGAATGTCTCAGAGTTACTCAATACGCGGTGTACCCGCGCGGCCGCGTCCTACTCGCAGCGGTCGCCGCGCTGCGGATGTCAACACGCTGCCTCAAAATAGACATTAAAAACTTAATAATAAACAATCCAAGAGGGTGAAGTTCATTTGTAAGGCTGTACTCACTCTGCACGATACCGTTGTACGCAGCCGTTGCTTGTCGCTTCCACTCCACTACTGCGCTCGACCAGCTCTACACAAATTCCTATGGTCGACACGATACCCAGGTTAGGTGCCAGTTACAACATCCATTGGATAACGATTCAAATTAAAATAAAATTAGTGCGCGATTTTCAGCAAGTCTTATTTGAGTTTGAAGTTTTATGATCGGCAGGCCGACAGGCCGGCAGGCCGGCAGGCCGGCAGGCCGGCAGGCTGGCTGGCCGCACCGGTAACGTAATTCCAACTCAATATCCGACCGAGTGCACAAGTTTTCCAATCATCGGCAGATACAATTTCAAGTCCATCGTCTCAGCTTCGGATAAAGTACCGGCTACCGATGCCACGACGTTACGCCCTTAGCATCGCGATCGCAGTAGATATTTTGTTTATCTGGATTTATGTAATTAAATAGAAAAACTATTATAACACGGTACATATTCATATACGTAACTGTTCATTTTGTACGTTGACATTGACGTTGATGAGCGTTCTTGTAATGTATACTAAGATTATAAAGCTGAAGAGTTCGTTTGTTTGTTTGGTTGAACGCGCTAGTCTCAGGAACTACTGGATTGAATTGAAAAATTCTTTTTGTGTTGGATAGTTCATTTATCGAGGAAGGCTTTAGGCTATGGATTTTTGGAAATTAATCCCCTAAGGGGTTAAAATAGGGGTTGGAAGTCACTTTCATACAAACCAACTTTGTCAGTTTTAGATTTATAAACATGAAATTTTTATCTAAGATTATAGTTATTAACAAAAATTAATTTTAACACATTTTTTTGGACTTAGTAAGCACCTTCGTCAGTTTTGAAGTAAAAAGGATGAAAATTTGTATATAAGCTTATCGTAGAAGGCTGGGTTGGAGGGTATGCTTTCGTATGTTCAGATCATCTCTGTAAGCCATGTATCAAAGAGCACTTCAGTACTATGAACACAGATCTCTCTCTGTGGGCGTAGTTATATGTCAGGACTGCCAGGATACTAAATAAAACACACTGTTCGACAGGCACAAGGATACTCTTCATTTATTGCCTGATAACACCCGGTTTCATCAATTCAACGTTATTTAGTTTCACTTTCGTTTTGCGATCCTACAAATCTGTCTACCATAATGACAGTTCCTTTATCTTAATCTTGATAGATTACTAAGAACATATTTTAATATACGCCGACAAGCTTATAGTTAGGCGATACGAAGTTCGCCGTGACAGCTAGTTTAAAATATTGATGAAATAATTTGTTGTGGAATAACGTACCTACTCAGACTGATTAAGAAAGAGACTTGACATTGCTCTGAGGGATGACTTCTAAATTGATCCTCATAAAACTGATAACAGCATTGAGCCGATTGCCTGTTGGCAGTTTGGTAAAAAACAAATGCCATCAAAAACATAACCTGTAAAAAAAACCAAGTCTCGCAACTTAGTTCTTCTACCGTAAAAATTTGTGAGATCCATGTAATACCAAGTCGGTTAATTTATTCAGTTCCTACTTAAGGGTTCTTCTGTCTTAAGTTATTACGTAATTAGCTAACCTAACAAGTAACAACATCGTATAGTGACCATATTATCAATATTAAAAATCTTTTATGTTTTAAATAAATAGATCGACTTGACCATCGCATGAAAACACAATGTATCTCACAAGTAATACCTAAGTAATACCTACATATTATATTAAATTTGATTGTTTACTGCGATTGCCAAGTCAATCTATTTATTTAAAACATAAAAGATTTTTAATATTGATAATATGGTCACTATAAGATGTTGTTACTTGTTAGGTTAGCTAATTACGTAATAACTTAAGACAGAAGAACCCTTAAGTAGGAACTGAATAAATTAACCGACTTGGTATTACATGGATCTCACAAATTTTTACGGTAGAAGAACTAAGTTGCGAGACTTGGTTTTTTTTACAAGTTATGTTTTTGATGGCATCTCATTTCTTTTTGTAGATAGTTCTACTTTTTTCCTTTTACAAGTTACCTTTGAACATAATTATATCTAGGTACCTATCTACACCTATTATTCCATTATATTATATATGTACAGGTACACTCATTCATTCACTGCAAATGTAACTTTGTAATCCTATATATTTATATGGGATTACAAAGTTATTTATGCAGTTGATGTATCTAGAAGACTGGACCGAAATTGGAAAATATTTTAGTTTTTCCTTGATCTATACACTAAAGACTAATTGTGTTCCAAATTTGAAGCTTCTATGTCTGCTAGAAGTGCCTTAGAGTTTTGATGATCGGTCAGTCAGTCAGTGAGTGACGAAAATAAGAAACTTTGACTAGTTATAATTCTTAAACTACTGGTTCAAATTGGATGAAATTTGAAACATACCGTGTTTATACAATGCCTAATTGGTTACTAAAAATTCAGGCTTCTAGCTTTATCCACAACGAAGTTATAGGGGGTCGAAAATGGCCTGAATTGCTTTGAGAAAAGGATGGTACGGCCGTGCCGCTTTTTTGCTCGACTTGGCGGGGGCACTACCGTGCTCCCAGATGATCATGAACATTGCACGCAGCCTGACGGACAGTAATGAATGGAATGCGCGCCCGCGGGCGACGCGAAGCGAAATGTAATCGGTTTCCAAATCCAGCTCCTTGAATTCTGAAAGTAGATCACCCTTTTATCAGGATCAACAGCGATCGCACTCAATCCATCTAGCTCGAGTGTATTTACATGGGCCGCGCCCGTGAGCCGCTAGCCGCTAGCCGGGGCCGCGCCGAGGCCGCGCCGGGGTGCCGAGTGGACGGCCAATGCCCTTTACCGCTGAAGCACGGGCCAGGAGCGGCCAGGAGCGGTCCGCTCATGTGACCGCTTTACACGATAATAATTGACTATTTTCTAGTGGTTTGTACGACGTTGCTCATCTAGTAAATGGTTGCAGTTTCCAAGTCTGGTCGAAAAATTATTATTATAGTAGTAAAATCGTATTCTCGCAAATATTTTATGACTGTAAAGTATTTTGTGAATTTTTAGTTTGTTCGCAGCATAGCGCAGAGACCCCAAAGTGCTATAAAGTTAAAAATTGGCATCGGTGTACATAATAGAAAATATTTATTACGTTAACAGCGTGTAAGAATAAAATCTTAAAAACATTTTTTTTTCAGGTTACCTCCATTACAAGTAGTGTTCTGAAGTAAGCGCCTGATCGCATTTGGCTAGTTTTTTACGAAGCCGGATTTTTTTGAAGAATTTTACGGTTACGGTAGTGAAGAATAACAATAATAATAATAACAGGTATTCAAATACATATCTGTATTTAAATGATGGAAAAGTTGTCAACCGATTCGAGTTCTATCGTTGACAATGTTTAGAGTCGAAAATGCTAAGAGGCATCCATGTGACCATATTATGTATTATACCTTAACAAAAGATGTACGATTACATATCTTAGGTTGAAAATCGCGTACGGAACAATTAAATAAGAATGGCAACAGCAAACGCTTGGTAAAGCCACGTCTAAGCCGAGGTGAGCGCTTGCCTCACCGCCCTCACCCCCGCACCCCCGGGGGATCTCACTCAGCTCAGTGAGATTAGAAGAATGCATTCTTTTGTGCAACTACTTGTACTGTTAGGAAATATACTTCTTGCAGTCTCCACAGCAAGAAGAAACAATAACACTTTCCGCGTCATTCCTTCTGGTACTACTACTTTGTATGAACGTAGCAAACAGAATAGGAACCGTTTTGTCCCTGACTGCTTCGACTTGCTAAAATGCCTTTCGCTCGGCGCGGTGGCGGTCGAGTCACAGGGTCGTCAAAATGATATCGCGTGTGGGTTCCTTAAGAAGTGCTACGTAGGTTAGCTGCATTGTGCATCGTCAGGCGGATAAGGAGCCCAGTTAACTCTAAAAATTCTTGGCAGTATGACCGAGGGACGTTTGATGTTAGGAGCTCCTTCCACCTCAAACTTTGATGCTGTGTTCCTCGTGGTAACTTACTATAATTTTGGTCCTTCCAATAATAAAAATGAAGCAAGGCCGGCTCAGAGCCGGTGAAATCTTCATGTAACATTTAACTTAATTATCATTAAAATCATCATGTCGAATTGATTTTAACTTTAGTAAGTATACGAGTACAGTAGAATAGGCCATTCAATAAATATTTTCAAATCCTGTGATATCCTCCAACGCGTGTGTACATACTCCACCCTATCTTACATACATCGTATCGACGCATGAATGAATCACGAATGAATCATACTTTGGACTGTAGTCTGTACGTCCTGTATTTATTGGATAAGGAAAATAACTCCCATTTTTCTTAATGCTTGCCGCTACTTAAGCCTAAACATATAAATGGATAACAGCATATATAAATAAATGTACTGTTATTACGGCCGTTGTTCTTATAACGCTTCCCGCCCACGTCAGTCTTTTTGTAGGACCGATAATCGGGCCGATTTTTTCTTCCATATTATTTATGACCGACTTTTTGACCGACTATTGCTATCAGTACGTTCTATTTTTCTCCTACAAAAAAACGGTCACCGATTGTCGGACGTGGGCGAGAAGCGTAAATTGTAAATATTTTATCTTGTAAATACACCAAAGTATGATAAAAAGGATAATCTAGTGATCCCAAAATTTCAACAAATCTAGTGCATAACCGAGAGTGGGCAGGACAGGGGAGGGCAGGGGAGGGCAGGGGAGGGCAGAGGAGGGCTCTATGGAGCTTGATGGATCGCCGGCGGAAGCCGCGGGTCGGCTCCGTACACACCTCCGTATATATTCCACGGTTCATTTATCAACATACGCTGGTTTAATAATTCGTTTCCACAAATTTTTAACGCTGCGGCCTTTCTTATTGCATACGTAATATCTTGTTTAAACAATTTGCATAAGATCCCTGAAAAGTGCACACTTTGCGGGTTCTCCATCAATATTCCGACTCGGCAACCGCTCCCGACCTTCGGCGAGTCAAGGATACATCCAGTCATTTAATACACCGTCACTGCCGGTTTTGATGTTTAGCCTCCAGTTCAGTATATCAACAGCAGGTATAGTCGGCAGTTGCATGGGTAACCAAAAAATTCTTCAGCGTTTCCGTGCTTCGGAGGGCACGAAAAGCCTGCGGTCACGGTTGTTAGTATATAACAGTCGTTAAGCCATGATAGAAGTCTTCGGCGGCATCAAAACTTCCGAGGCTTGGGTTGGCCACTAACACCTGCACCCATCCGCACTGGAGCAGCGTGGTGGAGTGTGCCTCAGCAGTTGGCCGTTAATGGGTTGAAGTTAAGTTTCGTGATGCGAAACCACCATCGTTTCGTTTCGTTCTGTTATATACTTGACAATGCTGTGTATTGTCTGCCATTTTTGTGGATTAAACTATTTTCAATATAAGAACGAGACTTACGGATGTGCCAGTTTAAATGCTCGACAGTAGATGGATTAAATGTTGACATTTGTGCTTTGTGTACAATACGTCACGTCACGTCACGTCACGTCTCGACGTGTTCAGAATTCTCCGCGAACAATGAAACGAATATTGCTGTAGTCGTGCGGAATTGTCACGATGAAAATATTACATTAACTGTAGACAAATAGTTTACTTAGTACAATTTTGAAATTATACTAAATCGTAATTTCGTGTCGTGTGAATGGAAACTATTTTCCGGCTGTTGGAATGTAGAAATACATATCTTAATTGTACAAACTTCACCAAAGTAAATGAAACTAGGTATCCAGAGCGAATTCAAAAATTTAATAATTCCCTTGAACCTTATGCGATTTACAAGTATAAGTCGATAGCGTGATTCAGAAACAATTTACTAACGCCATCTATTAACAAGTAATGAAACTAAATATCTTAGGTCTGAACATTCCGCCCACCATGGACGGCAGTCCATAACAAAAAAATGTTCACAAAATAAACAAACAAAAATATTTCTTTGAATACATCATCGAACTATATGTAGCAACACGAATTTTAACAGTGCAAATCAAGTCACAGGAAAACCTTACAATAAAATTCAACGCAAGTCACAAGAAACCTTTAATCATTTGCGACAGGTAAAATAATTAATTTAGATACTGGTCGTTTTATGATTGTGCCTTTACATTTTAAAGACACAACGCGCGTAATGTTGTCCAATCCGGTGTGCTTTTGTGTGATAATACCATAGAGCCATCTTGCTGGTGGAAGATCGGGCTCTTTCACCAGAACGACGTCTCCTACATTGGGCTCAGGAGTTTTGTGAGACCACTTATACCGATGATGAAACTGAGCCAAGTATTCTTGCGACCACCTACGCCAGAAGTCTTGCACAAGTCGTTGTGTGAGATGCCATCTCTTTAGAGTACTCACATTGGACGTCTCAAAATTGCAACCAGGAGGCAAAATAAGGGGCTCGCCTACTAGGAAATGTCCAGGCGTTAATGGTAGTGAATCCACAGGACTGCTACTGATCTGTGAGAGGGGACGAGAATTTAGGCAAGCCTCTATTTGAGTCAGAACTGTTGTCATTTCTTCAAATGTCAAAGTATGGTTGCCTATAATTCTTCTGAGATGGTGCTTGGTCGACTTCACTCCCGACTCCCACAGCCCACCAAAGTTCGGAGAGTGGGGCGGGATGAAATGCCAAGTTGTGCCGTTACTTCCTAACCACTCAGCAATCTCACTGATAACGCTCGATTTTTCCTGGGAGAACAAAATTTGCAACTCCCTATTGGCTCCAACGAAGGTGGTGCCGTTATCGCTCCAAATATCTGAACAGTGTCCGCGTCGGGCTGTAAATCGTTTGAAGGCAGCTAAAAAGGCTTCAGAAGTCATATCGCTGACTACTTCGAGATGTACAGCCCTAGTTGACATGCATACAAAAATACAGATATAACCTTTACTTGAGCGGTAACCACGACCCTTCGTTGACCTCACAGAAATTGGACCGGCATAATCAACACCGCTTTTTAAAAAAGGTCGGCAGGCGCTTGCTCTCGCTTCTGGCAGTTGGCCCATCAACTGCTGGTTAGTGCGAGCAGCGTGACGAACACATATTACGCATTTCTTAACAAATTGCCTAATAAGTCCCTTCGCATTGATCACCCAATACTTGGTTCTGAGGTAGTTGAGCATCAATTGTGGGCCTCCGTGTAAGGTCTGGAAGTGGGCATGAGCAACCAGTAGGTTAGTGAAAGGCGATGCGTGAGGAATGAGCACAGGATTTTTCATACCTTCTGGGATTTTAGCGTGGTGCAACCGACCGCCCACCCTGAGGACTTCATTTTCATCGAGATAAGGATTCAGCGAGGTAAGTATGCTTTTATTTTTAACTTTTCCTACTTTCTTTAAACTTTCTATGTCATCCTTGAAATACCGTGCTTGACACAATCTTATACAGGTAAGTAACGCTTCATTAATTTCGACGGAATTTAACCAAGTAGTTTTAAGTTTAAGTTTATTTTTGGGTTTCAACATCAGGAATCTTCTGCAATACGCGACAACTCTGGTAAGTTTAGTTAACGACGAATATCTATCGAGAGTGTCTATAGAATCACAAGTAGCAACATGACTGACAACTTTACTCTTTTTTATTTCTAATTCTGTTTCAGTGACAATCCCTGTGTTATAATTTACATCTTTGTTTTTCAGCCAACTAGGACCCGATTTCCAGAGTTGTAGTTCTGCTAATTCGGACGGTGATATACCCCGGGAAGCACAATCTGCGGGATTATCTGAGGATTTGACGTGTGACCATTGGTCAGCATCCATGAGTGTAAGTATATCTGACACCCTGTTAGCCACGAAGGTTTTCCACCTACTAGGGTGGCTTCTAAGCCAAGCTAACACCACAGACGAGTCAGTCCATGCGTGAACATTCTCCTTGGTTACTCCCAATACCTCGGAAACTTCATGAAGCAATTTGGCTAGCAACACCGCTCCACAGAGTTCTAACCTTGGAATGCTCACTTGCTTGATTGGAGACACTTTTGTTTTGGATGTTACTAAATTAACGTGAGTTATTCCATGCTCATTGGTGACCTTGGCATAAACTACAGCTGCATATGCATCATTAGATGCATCGCAAAATCCCTGCAGCTGGAGAGACTCTCCACTGCGAACTCCAAGCCACCTAGGAATACAAAAATTGGTAAGAATCATCATGGAAAACCTTGACTTGCCTATACATTTTAATTATATCGGCAACCAAAGCGATGGGATGACAGCGCCAACGCATAATTATGTGTCGCAGCTCAGGTTGTAGCGTAGGGCCTACCATTAGGTCATCATTTAATGATGCACCGTTATCACCAGGGCAAGATGCATCAAACACGACTCTGAGTTTCGTTGTGCTCTTGTCACTTCTCAAAACTGCATGGTGAGGCAAGTACACTACACCTGGTTTGTCAATTTCTGGCGCGGGAATAGGTTCCATGTGATTTGAATCTATATAGTCATTAATCACACTTGCATAATGACTTTGAAATTCTGGGTTGTGTAGAAACTTTCTTTCTAAAGCGTAAAAACGTTTGCGAGCGATGTTTTTTGAACCACTGTACTTGCAACTAGGGTCTTCCGACTTGAAAGGGAGTTTGACGATGTATCGCCCAGTCTCATCCCTTTTGGTGGTTTCAGAAAACATTTGCTCACATTTATTTTCTTCCTCCGTCAAATGATTTTTACGCCCCAAGGAATCATCAGATTCCAGTTCCCAGAACTTCTTGAGGATATCATTTTCATTGATCTGAATGTGTAAGCTTATGATAGAGTTGTGACACTTCTCTGACATATGGTGATTGGGTTGATGTACTTCGCCAGATAAGATCCAACCGAGCGTTGTCTTTTGTGCAACTGGCGCCCCCGGTGAACCTTTGATAAGACCATCCAATAGAATTTGGCTGTACACACCCGTGCCTAAAATCAAATCTATCTTACTGGGCATTCCATAAGACGGATCTGCTAAATCCATAGTAGAGAGTGTTGACGGAACATAAACTATTTTCCTTTCAGGAAGAAGAGATGTAAGCTTACTTAACACATAAGCTTTGATACTAACTGCAAAAGATTGGTCGAGACGTGAGTGAACCTTGAGTTCAACTAATGCCTTACACGGCAGGGTATCACTCATGTCATCACCCAACCTGGTTATACTAGCCTTCATCGGAATTTTCCTCAAACCGAGTAACTGCACAGCTGACTCCGAGATAAATGAAGCCTGAGAGCCCTGGTCAAGCAGCGCTCTTAAAACAATGGTTGTTCCAGTTACTGTTTCGACTTCAACTAAAGCCGTGGCCAATAACGATTGGCTTCGAATATCCGAGAAGCAGGACACTATATTAATGGAATCGCTCTGTGACGCTGCTGCTGCAACAGCGGCAACGTTATTTTCATCTACTGACCTATTGTTTTCAACAGATTTTTGAACGTATTTGGGATGTAGTAAGGAATGATGTTTTTTACGACAAATGCGACATCTAGAGGACTGGCGGCAAGAATACACTGTATGATTTTCACCTAAACAATTGAAGCATAAATTATTGGCTTGGACAAACTTACGGCGTGCATTCACATCTTCAATTGCAAATTTTTTACAATTACACAATTTGTGCGACTCAGAACAAAAAATACAAGATGGTGTAGCAATATGCAATGATTTTAAATTTTTACTATAAGTAGTTTTTGTCTTAGCATCAAGGAACTCAAGGGACCTAAAACGATGTTCCATGAACTCAGTGAAATTAGATAGTGTTGGTAGTTCGTTGGACAACTCGCTAACCTTGACCTCCCATAATCTTCGCGACTCTGTATCTAATTTTGATGTAATTATATAGATTACAGTTATATCCCAAGACTTTGTGTCTATACCCAAATTATTCAAGGCATGTAAACATTCGTTAGTAGTGTCCAAGAGCTCCCTTAATGCCAAGGCAGAATCAGATTTACAAGTACTATGATTAAACAAGCGTTTAAGAATACAGTTGCATAAATATCTTTTGTTGTTATAACGTTTCTCTATTTGTTGCCAACATTGGTCATAATTGTCGCCCGTTGTAGGTATTTGACGTATTAATTGTTCCGCTTCTCCAGTTAAATAACCCTTTAGGTAGTGCAGCTTCTGTACGTCATCTAAACTATCGTTTGAGTGCACTAGTGACATGAATAAATCTCTAAATGTTGTCCATTCCTCATATCTGCCCGAGAACGTTGGTATCGTAATTTTTGGAAGTCTAACTGCTGAAGCTGACGATACTATTAATCCCTCGTTCGACGTATGTGCGGCGCTACTTGCCCGTTGCCTGACTGTCTTACTTAAATTCTTGCGAAGTTCGCATTTGTATTCTATGTAAATGTCCTCAGTCTTTTCATACAAATCATTGTTAAAATAGTCCTGTGTCTCTAATTCAGCCTCGTCATAATCTTGTACAAGACACTGATGTTCATTTTTAAAATCAACCCATAATTGTTCTAAGTTCTCAAGTCTCGTTTCCACGTACGTATCCATAATGCGCTCTCTTGGCGATTTTTTAAAGTTAATAAATGACTTTGATATTCTAGCATTTAAATTATTCAACAATTTCAAATTCTTCTCCATGCTGATTGGGTTAATATTAATGTAAACGATGAAAAATTATCAATAGGACCGAATAGGACTCAATAGGACACACGAAAATCTCCAATTTTATCTTGATGTTAAGGTTTTATAAGACAGTTTCAATCTCGATGTTAATTGGACGAAATAGGACACTTGAAGTTATTACGTCTTGTACACAACAGTCAACACATTACACAATGAGTAAGACACAGTTTTACAGTACAGTACACAAGATAAGACACTATGTTCACTTCTAACTTCTAAGTTATGAAAGTCAAGAGTACTTACAGTTTGTCTTCACTTTGCACTTACTTTTACACTTTACAATTACTTTACTCACTGACTTCACTGACTCACACTTCGACTTCCGACTCGTAAGGACCATGTACAAACTTCACCAAAGTAAATGAAACTAGGTATCCAGAGCGAATTCAAAAATTTAATAATTCCCTTGAACCTTATGCGATTTACAAGTATAAGTCGATAGCGTGATTCAGAAACAATTTACTAACGCCATCTATTAACAAGTAATGAAACTAAATATCTTAGGTCTGAACATTAATTAAGTAACATTATGTAGGTAGGAAACTTGAGTAGATTAGATGATCCAGATAGGTATTATGGATTTGGCTCAAGTGTGGGGACAATCGCGGGGACGAGAGGCGGTGAGAGCCAGCGAGCGGCCAGGCGGTGCAGCTGGTCGATGCCAGGAGCCGGTCACACACCACCCGGCGACAGGAGCACGGGCTGTTCCGGGCTATAGTCTTCTTTTTTATTGTATAATGTTTTAAGCAACACCCTCGGCTGCATCGTAAACTCTGCTGTGGCTCATAAGGACGATAATAAAGTGTAAAAGCTACTTTTTGTGACTTGTTTACTGCTAAATGTATAAAAACTATTTAGAGATGCTCGCTAAAATCGTGGGTAAAATGTTTTTTGCCAGTTTTTTTGTGTGAGCTAAGACTAAGATCAGCGAACAAATGCGCGGACTAAAAGTCAAACAAACCGACTAAAAGTCTGCAAAGCTAAATTCTACGTTATAACGATAATGTATCTCTTAATAGTGTTACCCAAATACTGCACCATATTGTTATCATTTGCATTCCCTACTCGAATTTTCTTTTATTAACATTGAATAGTGACACTGAAATAATCTATATATAAAATAAATAAAGAAGAAGTAAAGTGAGCGGGTGTTTTAGCAGCGAGCTATTAGTCCCCTTCACTGAAAGCCTTAAGGACGTGTTTTGTTAGGGCCCGCCGCCCTGAACGCCGCCGCGATATTTGTTATCTTATAACCGCCACATGAGGGGATCAAGAGCTACTCGGGCCAATTCCAGACGAGCCTCAATTCACTCACCATGAACTAATTGTTTTTTTAATGTGTTGTTTATTGTGGGATTTATCATATTCACATTCATTAAATAGTTAAATTAATAAATGAACCTTAAATTAACCCCGTAGCTAACCCGTGTCGCACTGCAATAAGTAAATTGACCATCGTTGCATCACCCTCGATGTCAGGACCGAGGTCGAAACCAACAGACATTAGAAAGTAATATTGTATCAAATATAACACAATATATTGTACACCGAAACAAATAGTGTAACGTATGTGCTCATGTCCTGTGCTCGCAGCCACCAGCTCGCAGCGCGGGCCGACATGTTCACGTGTCCGGGAATCTTCACGTGTCCCTCAATATTTCTGAACTCGAACTATAAAACGCTGACTACAATGTCGCTTACTTTATGGGACGTTTTATTAGCTTCTTGTTTACCTCTTTCATGCGTTTCGGAGGGATCGAGAATCAACAACTAAATCAAGTATTTAGAGAATCCCACAAACATTTAAAAATACTCGTAGTTCCAAATCTGATATTACCAAATTTTTCATCAAAATATTCAAATGTATTAATTCAGCAACTGATAACAGCAGTGGTTGCGGTCGTGGATACATCTCAAACAGAATTACATACATGACGAGTCAAAGGGATTCCTAGCTCCTCCATACACCGACCCACACCGCACAGCACCGCACCACACGCAAACACACCGCTCGCTAATCATTGACCCGCTTGGAAGCTGTCCCTACATCTCGGACACAATCTCCGGCCACCGCTCATCATCATTATTAGTCGCTCATTATTCTAATAGTATGTAGTTCTACTCGTAGTTGTCAACCCTTGTTCACAGGCTGCAATCTGCACACACGAGCGCTACGGTGCTCCACCTCAGAGAGTAACATCATTACTTCAATAACGCTGTAAGGGCCACTCGGAGCATAATGATGACCTCGGGTTATGTCATGTCAGGCTGTCACGAATTTCAATATGGTTCTAGTAGGCTAGTGTACTTTATCGCAGTACTATCTTAATAGATATTTATCTGACAACACCTAACGAGTTTACAACAACCCATGACGTTGGATGTCATCGCAAAGCCCTATACTAGGATTGTTTGTAAACTTCATTAGCTGACTCCAGAAAAATGAAAAATAATATGAAGTCGATATATATTTTAGCTCTAAAGTAGATATGTATTAGCTTTTGTTAGTTATATAATTATTTCAATAATATTTTTAGTGCCATTTTAAGTTATATTTAGATTCTTGCTTTCTGCTACTTACTAAAATTACCCCCGTATTCAAGAACAATACTTGTTTAAGTAAAGAAGCAATACTATGCGAAGTAAGGCATTTCTCAGTGCGTTCGTCATGACAACCCTTCTGTTTCACAGTCGACCCTTAAGTATCACTTGGCTGTGCGGACACACAGGCTGTATACAGCCCTCTTATTGGTCCATTTGATGCGGCTAACTTCACTCTAGTCATATGACATAAGCAAAAGACAAAGATAACAATACAAACAATCGATCCTTTCTTTCTATTTTGATAGAAGTCAAACCAACACTATGCGTTCGGTAAAGTAGCTCGGCAGCTACTTTATCGATTTTGACAAACGCACAGCGAAGGACTTCAATCAAGTATTGTTTACGAAATAATTTTAATGCCACTATGCACTCGCAAACACTGTGAGACCTCACAGTGTTGTTCTTGAATACGGGGGTTAGTTAATTTAAAGCGAATGTCGGAAGCGGGGATTTTATTCAACTGCACCACAAAGAACCGTCTGTAGATTAGTGGTCGATGTTCTCTATTTGTGGCGAGCGCGAGGGAAGCAGAGTTCAGCATTCAGCGAGCGTTGCAGCGCTGCAGCGGCAGTACGAGCAGTCGAGTCTCGAGCCACTCCAAACGCTCACTTTAATTGAACAAGGCGACTAATGCCGGGGTAATTAATTCGAGACTCTTATCTGGCGGACACCGGCCACTTTTATTTGCTCTTCAGATACACTCGCCTCTCGACAGCGTACCGAGTCTGTCGCATGACGTAAATAAAATTGATACCTCGACCGTTCCCATGTTCAACAACACTGCCACTACTTATTTTGTTTTAAAATAACTTAAGCACCTACAATTTTCGAGCAGCAGCTAGTGGCATGTATTACTGATACTTGTATACAATTTAAATACTCCGAATCGAGTCTTAGTGGTAATGAATCGAGACTAACGTCATCTTTTATTTTGTTCGGGTGGAGGGAGTCATGGTGGTTTCCCTAAACTAATTACCATAATTGTTTGTAACGTTGAACCAAACAAAAATGTCACCCTGGGGTTGCGCCTCAGTACAATAGCGAGATAACCTCGGGAGATAGCACTGAGATCGCGGAAAATGAAGCTACTTCTCGCGACAATTCCGCGTTTGAATTGAGCGGCGCGGCGGCGTTGTGTCGCTTCCTTGATACAATAGAGAAGGATATTACAAATGACAGCTTTTAATTCATCTTTGTCTCGCCATTTATAGTCAACTTATCAAGAAAGCTTACGCGGTGTGGCTCGAGCCAAGTTTTAAGTTGGAGCTTCGTCAGATTTGTTTGCTACGAGACGCCGAGGAAGATAATAACTTTCATGGTTGACGGGGAGACTTCGGCTCTTGTGTGTTTAGACCGAGACTTGAGAATTACTTCTCTGCGACTTTATCAGTCTTCACCTACCGAACCCCACAGCAACATGTAGTTATAATTGTTAGTCGTACGTATATTGAGAGCAAATAGAGCCACTATTGTCATAACTCCATTACACTCGTGGCTTGTTCTTGGATATTGTAGGTTGCCATTACACAGCTTAATGTTACATCACAGAATACATAATAGTACCTACCTATAATATGTTACATACGTATTAAAATTGTATTTCTTTTTGTCAATACCTATCTACCGTATTTATTTATTTATTTATTTATTATTATCAGTTACATCAACAGAGTGAACATTAGAACTTTTTAGTAATTTTTATACTACCTATATTATACAGCATAGGTGTGATTATAGATCATAATTAATATTATATTATCAATGAAGAATGCATCAATTAGTTACGCCTTCGTTCCGTCTAAGTAAAGTGCAGCGATCTTTCACAGGGCTTGGTGTAAATTTCTATAATAAAATTCCAAAATCAATACGTGACTTGCCAATAGAATCTTTCAAAAAACGTGTAAAAACACAATTGTTAGGCAAGGGATATTATAGGATAGACGAGTATTTAAATGACAAAGATGCATGTTCTGCAACCAGTTCCGCTCAGATTAGTAATTAATTTTGTAATATTTTCTTTTTTTGTAATTTTTTTTTAAGATGTGCGAGGAGTTTCTTTCGGCTTTTCTTCTCCTCCATGACAAAGCACCCTTCCGAAAAGCTGGTAGATAAAAAAATTATTACGTGCATAAGTGTATCAGTGATACCTATATGAATAAAATATTTAGACTTTATTATTTATTTATTTTCAAGGATCAACAAACAGTTGCACAATACAAATTATACATTTATAATAGTAACTAGCATGCTTATGAATAATTGTGTAACCAACACCGTTGACCACATATTACTAAGAGAAGTGGGAATGGATAGTACAGTAGCGCAGTTTAATGCAAATGTGATTTCAAAAGTTACACAACAAAAAGACAAGTGTAGAATTAAGTACGAATTTCAAAGTGAATCTTGTAGTAATTTCAAAGTAGCATGTTTAAACTTATGTTTAGACAGGTGAAATATATCGAAGGAGTTAAATTTGGAGTTATAACATTGCGTTACTCGTCGTAATGGAGGACGAAGTCCAGCGTTAGTACGACAGGTGGGGGTAGCAAAGAGACAGTTAAGGCGCGAAGATCGTTTATGGGTCCTAAGGGGTACTCGAAAAGATAACCTGTTTACTAAGGCTGAACAATCGTAGCGGTTATTACAAAGATCATATAGGAGCATTACATCTAAGTGCATACGTTTTGATTTTAAGTCCAATAAGTTATACATTTTTAGTAATTGATGATAATCCATGTACGCATGAGTAAATCTGAAGTGCATACATCGCAAGAATTTCTTCTGAATAGTTTCAAGAGAATTTTGGTAGCAAGCATAAAAAGGATTCCAAACAGTAACTGCATATTCTGTTTGTGGGCGGATTAATGTTTTATATAAATATAAATATGTGAATTTCATTTTGAAGTTTTGGGAGGAGCGTATAACAAATTTATATAGTTTAAAGGAATTAGCTGTAATGTGTTGAATATGTGCATCAAGGATTAGTTTACTATCTAAATAAATCCCTAGATCCTTTATAATCTGTACCTCATCTATAGTAGCATTACAGAGCTTGTAAGAGTAAATACTAGTTTTCTTTTTACGAGTGAAGCGAAATGTTTTACATTTATTTATACTTAACAAAAGTTTGTTACGACTACAGTAAAAATACAGACGATCGAGATCAAGTTGGAAATTCTGGTGATCTGTGTAGTCATTAATAGTATTGTAAATTTTTAAATCATCTGCATATAGCAAATTACAATGTTCGAAACATTGGCCTATGTCATTGATATATAAGTTAAATAGTAAAGGGCCTAGAATAGATCCCTGAGGAACAACAGAAGTGACATTAACCATATTTGATTCAAAACCATTGATTACTACCTGTTGAGAACGGTTAGTTATATAAGATTTAAACCAGCGCCAAAGATTACCCCGTATTCCATTGTAGGCAATTTTTTCTAAGAGGATTTTATGATCTACCCTATCAAATGCTTTCCGGAAGTCTGTATAAACACTATCCGTCTGTCGATTATTATCCATGTTATCAAATAACTCCGAAGTATATACAAGCATATTAGTTATGGTAGACCGCCTACGAACAAAACCGTGCTGTTGCGGAATAATAATTGAGTGTAATTTCGGATAGATAACTTGGTGTATTAACCTCTCGAGAAGTTTCGACAATACGGGTAGTATAGATATAGGTCTATAATTTTCGACGTTTTTCTTATCCCCTTCCTTATAGATGGGTACAACTCGGGCGGTTTTCCATATCTTTGGGCATTCGCCTTCTCGCAAGCCCAGATTGAAAATTATCTGAATGGGTAACGAAATGGTTGCGGCTGTGTTTCTAAGAAAGATGGGAGGTATATTGTCAACACCAGCACCTTTTGTAACATCCAATTTTTTTAATTCACATTTAATTTTTTCTTCAGTTAAATAAATATTCGATAGCATGATGTCTGAATTAATTTCTTTTGATAATTGTAAGTCAGAACAGTCTAAATTATCATTAACTGTAGACGGCTCAAAGACTGAATGGAAGAAACTAGAATATAAATTACATATGGCTAATGGGTCACTAGCACTGCTGGCCTTATAATAAGCATTACCAGGATACTGATTACTATTTTTACGACTTGATACATATTTCCAGAAGTATTTAACATTATTTTTGATACTTGACTCAACATTATCCATGTATAAGTTGTAACGAATTTCACAATACGTACTAAATCGTTCTCTGTGTTTAGAAAAAATCTCATAATCAGATATATTATTATACTTTTTCCACTTTACCCAGGCCTTGTTCTTATCCTTAAACATATGTATTAGTGAGGAATCAAACCATGGCGGAAAAGTATTATGTTTAATGTTTTTTATTGGCACATATTTATTTATAATTTCGTAAATTTTCTCGTAAAATATATTTACAGCTTCATTAGTAGATTTATTTAGTAAAAGGTGGTTCCAATCGGTGATAGTTAATTCATGATTTATAAGTGAGTAGTCCGCATTTTTAAAACACAATTGCTTATAGGAATTACGTAACATATAACTTTCATTGAACATTGTTGGTATTAATATATAAAATGGTGGGTGATGTTCGTCAATGGGTACAAGTGGTATGGGAGCAGGTAACAGCTTACAATTAGATATATTTGAAATGCATAAATCCAGAATATTCCCGGATTGATTTTTAAGATAGTTATACTGATATGCATTAATAAATGAAAGAATTGTGATTACATGCTGAGCAGGTTTGTACATAGGGTATAACGGGTCCATATAATCAAAGTTGTTACATGCTTTACGCCATTGCAACTGTGCAAGATTAAAATCACCTAATAGGTGGCAACTAACATTATTCATACACGTAAGCATTTCTTGTAGGTACGAAAAATAGCTACAATATACCTGCTCATCAGTGGCGTAGCTAGCCCTTCCGGGGCCCCGTATCAAAATTTTGCCGGGGGCCCCCTCTCGACTCGAGGGTAAAGAATAAAGATCTTTCTCAAAAGAATTAAAAAAAATTAATTAGAATTAAATTAAAAAAGCTAGCGTGAATTAAAACAAATATAATATACTAACATCGATTAATAAACCACATACAATCAATACTCTAAAATTTTAATCTGGGGGCAGCTCTGTTTCGTTTCGGGAAATCCGAACGCGAGCGCAGACTCAGTAGCCGATGTGATACGACAGGGCATCATGGTCATTGTCAACGACATGGTCATCCGCGTGCATGCTTATAGATCTGTCCACCTCAGGGCTTAATATACGTACAAAGTTTAACGCTGCCTCCTGGTGAGCAAAGAAGCAAATGACTAAAAGGAAGGCAATTTAAAGTCCATCGGCAGAACTGGCTAGCGAATGGACGATTACTCCTCTGGTAGTCGAGAATTCTGGTCGCTAGCTCAAGCTGCTGAGGGTAACTTCTGTCGGTCGTCTCTTCCACAAATGCGTAAATCGGACCACTACGTGGTCCATGCGGCAAAGGGGAATGCCGAACTTCTTGGCATCCTTTTTGCCGCCAACTCAACTCTTGATGATAGGGGGATCGCCTCCGCCTAAAAACCTGTGAGAGCTTGATACCAAGAAGTTGAGAGGACCAGACGGTATTCACGCAGTGGTGTGAAAGATGTGTGCTCCCTAGTTGATTCCAGCCCCAGATCTAGGGGGGGGGGGAGGGGCAAACCGGGGCACCGCCCCGGGCGGCAATTCAGGGGGCGCAAAAATCATAATGTATGTATGATTAAAAATAAAAAACTTGCTGCAAAAAACGCCTAGCATACGGAAGCCTGGTTGGGAGAATAAATAAATTTATTAAAAAAGAGTTCTTATTGTCCCATTCACGAAAAATGCCAACTATTATTTATTTTTGAGTTTATTTTTTATCTTATCTCTATCACTATCAAATTTCTGCCCCGGTTCGAAAAAATTGTAGATCCGGGGCTGGTTGATTCCCCGTCTTAACGTGCTTATTCTTATTCTATCTTATGCCACATGATACGTCTTCATGGAATGTTACCCTTTTTCATTCCATCCACATAATGGGCGGAATGAAAAAGGTGACCTGGCTAACTTCAGGACTATAGCGATAAGCCTATAGCCGCCCTGCTTGCAACGGTAATGGAGCGCGAGATTAACATGCAGCTCCTGGGATATCTGGAAGATCATCAGCTGATCTGTAATCGACAATACGGTTTTTGCGACGGTCGTTCAGCTGGTGATCATCAAATTTATCTTACGCACCTGTAGGCATCGTCAGGCTATTGATCGCAACGGGAAAGCACTGGCAGTCAGCCTAGATTTCGCTAAAGCCACCAGGACTGGCACAGAGAGGTCTCACGAAGTTAACATCTTACGGTCGCTGTGAGAGGTTATGCAGTTGGGTAGTCAGCTTTCTATCTGAGCGATATATCAAGGATGTAGTAGATGGTTGTTGCTCACATATGAAACCTATAAAATGCTGGTGTTCCCCAAGGGTCTGTGGTATCTGCTACGCTGTTTATTCTGCATATCAATGACATGGCATGAGTGGCAACTGTTGCTAATTGCTATGCAGATGACAGCACAGGGGATGCCCCCTTAATTCCTCTCAGTTGCAAAACTTGCAAGTGGTGGATAGCAGGCTTAAAATTGTATCTGAAGTCGAGAAATCTCTGGAGCAAGTCTCGGAATAGGGTTGACTTAATTTAGTCGAGTTCAACCCCACGAAGACACAAGTTGGCGCGTTTACCACTAAGAAAACCCCATTTTTCATAGTGCCTCAATTCCAGGGTACCACGCTTATCACTAAAAGTGTTGTAAGAGTATGATTCTAGGAGTTGACATCTCGAGTGATGTGTAGTATCAGCGTCATTTAGAAGCCAAGGCTAAGTTGACTTCCAAAAAGCTTGATGTTCTAAACTGAGCTAAGGAGTACTTCACTGCGAGCGAGGCACCTGCTCATGCTTTACAAAGCTCATGGCCGAATTGAAGTTTTATCCACACCGATGATACTCGTGGAGAACTTCTACGGCCCAAATCTCCCGATCATTTTTACCACGCACGTGCTAACTGTAGAATGAGCTGTGCTACGTGTAGAATGAGCTTCCTCCTGAGGTATTCCCGGAGCGCTGTGTCATGGGGTTGCCGCCGGCATGTCCGCGCAGCACTCAGTTCCTGAGAGCATCATGAGTCGTGTAGAACGTAATTTTTTTGTACATTAAATATTTTGTTTAAAATTTGATTAGGGCATTTAAATAACTGATTAGAAGTTTTTCTTATTATTATTTGTACTGCCTGTTTGTCTTCAATTCGTCGAGTTTCCAGATTTAGAATCATAGCCTCATAAAGATAAATTGCATGATGCTAAAGGGGCATTTCACGTCAAGCGGACAGGGAAAAAAAAGTGAGGTTCTGAAATTTGTTCATATTAGGTCCAGTTATACTTCTAGTAGATATAAATACGAACACATTTTTTTTTATTCCTGTGATGTGTATTTGTCTAGTTATGGGCTCCTAAAGAATCGTCTAAATTGAAATTAGGATTTTTTTGAAGAATTTATTCGTATTGAAAATAATTACAATAAATTTTCAAACTACGCGATTTGCATAGAAAATTTCCTGATCTTTTTAAAAAAGGAATCAAATTTGAGAAAAAAATTTTTTTTACTCTCCTAAACCGGAAGTAAACATTTCAAAATAAAATTTTGGAAACTTCGACCATTTTTTTATTTTATTTTTTTATTTCAAAATATAGCTTAGAGTATCTAAATAATACACCAGAAGTTTTGAAATGGGACCTGCATTAGTTAAGGAGATAGGTAAATAAATGTATGCACATGTAGCAGTCAGTACAATGTTACGCGCTGTCCTGCGTAGGTGAATCAACGCGAACGCGAAGCGAAGCGAAAATAACAAACAGTCGAGATGTATTGAAGTGTCCTACGTGACCAAAAGCACGTAGAGGGCGTTGCGGTGCGGCGCGGTTTGAAGCGAACGCGATCAGTTGGTTTGATTTTTCGCGCGAAATTCAGCGGCGCGGCGTATGTCAATGGCGGAGAAGTAACAATTCGCACGCACGTAGGACAGACTCGCCGCTTCGCTCCGCATCGCACGGAATTCGCATTGGACCGCTTCGCGATCGCGTTCGCGTTGATTCGCCCACGCAGGACACGGTGTTAGGCATTTGTTTATGTCGGTTAACATGCGAATTATGGAATTGAAACGCGACAGTATTAACATTTATTATCCTGTTTATTTTGTTGTAGCTCTAAAAATAATTAAGGGTATTTATTTAAAAATAAAATAATATCAAGACATTGATAAAAAACATTTGATTAGCTACAAAATATCAATAGGAAGAAGTAAAAGATAATTTTATCTTTAGCTTATCAAAAAGTTTACTCTTTATTTCTTAACGGATTGTATTGATTGATTGTAAAAAGAGCCAATTTGCATAGATTCTCAAAGTAAAATTGTAAAAATTATAAAATAAAATTGTTTTGAATTTGTTATTACGTTATTTCATTATAATTGTCATTTAATTTCTCAGCAGTTTTAAGTAGTAGTCGTTGTAGTTTCTAGTAGTTCCGGAGATTACCCCTACCCAACTAAACTAACAAACAAACATTATTTTTTTATAAAATTAACACTAAAGTACTAACTCTATTCGCGCCAACCGGCCGACATAAATGCTTAACATTGTACTGACTGCTACATGTGCATACATTTATTTACCTATCTCCTTAACTAATGCAGGTCCCATTTCAAAACTTCTGGTGTATTATTTAGATACTCTAAGCTATATTTTGAAATAAAAAAATTAAATAAAAAAATGGTCGAAGTTTCCAAAATTTTATTTTGAAATGTTTACTTCCGGTTTAGGAGAGTAAAAAAAAATTTTTTTTCAAATTTGATTCCTTTTTTAAAAAGATCAGGAAATTTTCTATACACATCGCGTAGTTTGAAAATTTATTGTAATTATTTTCAATACGAAAAAATTCTTCAAAAAAATCCTAATTTCGATTTAGACGATTCTTTAGGAGCCCATAACTAGACAAATACACATCAAACGAATAAAAAAAATTGTGTTCGTATTTATATCTACTAGAAGTATAACTGGACCTAATAAGAACAAATTTCAGAACCTCACTTTTTTTTCCCTGTCCGCTTGACGTGAAATGCCCCTAAAGTAAATAATTAATGCATTAATACGATGAAAGATGGTCCAGAAAGAAAGAAAGTAATTGTATTGTTGATTTCACTTTTCAATGAAGTATCGATGCTTTCCGGAACATTTTTCGAATCATAATAAGTAATTTCCGGATCATTTCACGAATTTTTTCTAAGGCGCATTGGGGGCCCCCTCAGCCCCGGGGCCCCGTATAATTGATACGGCTGATACGGCGGTAGCTACGCCCCTGCTGCTCATCCTGTCCGGGGGGGATATACGCCGCACAAATTACGTGACATTCCTTACCGAGTGTTAATTCAAGCATTAGTTGATCTACAATGGGCGCTGGTCGTGTGTGAGTTATATTCCCGCGCGCTTGAGCTAATGCGACACCACTATTGGGCCTGGATACCAGCGAGCGTGACACTGCCACTAGAACACCGCCGCCATCAAGCCGACCTGTTGCCTCGAGATGCCTGTCACTACGAAACACCAAGTAACGGGAGTCAATTATCTCATTATCGAAGATGTCTACGTTTAGCCATGTTTCAGTCAGGATAATGACATCATATGAGTGTACTAAAATATTAATATATAGGGTTTGTAGTTTAGTTTTGATGCCACGACAGTTTTGGTAATAAATTGAGAGGTTACTATGGAATTTTAAATCTCCTAATAGAATGTGTTACCAATAAATAATGTGAAATATTGACCTCAGTAATAAATATATAAAAGAAGTAATCAGTTAAATAGTGTATGGGTGAATATCAAATCGGCAAATTTTACGTGTCCAGGTTGAGAATCGAGGTGTAAAATGATAGAATGTTTCTAATTTTTTTATATAGTAAACTACGTAACTTCTTTTAATTGGGGCCACATTGTTTTTTTAAATATATGTGTATATAAAAAATCAGGATAAAAAAAAATGCCTTAAAATTCAAGTTTGGTGGTATGTCCCAGCTCCATTTTTTGATATAATTTCATTCACCACAGTGACAATTGATGTTAAAATAAAAAATATATAATTTCGTTAGTATACCCATAAGACACATTATCTAAAAATGACTAAACCATATTATAAAATCTTATTTAACATCACAGGATACTCGATCAAAGTTTGTCCAAGAAAAAACCAAAATCTTGGGTGCACTTGTTCAACTTACTAAGACATGAACTTTGTTGCGTATGCGATCATTTATGTTTCATTATTTCGCATGGCACAGTTATGTGGTAACGTTTTAGTGTAACGGGTATGTGATTAGAGCTGTGACTTCCCTCCAAAACAAAAGTACCCGCTTGGGTGGCACAGGGGGACAAGAATTGTTCAATTTTTGGTGGATCGATTTGCTGTTTATTTTAAAGTGCTTTTATAGTAAGCTACACGTTAAAGGTAGTGATTTGGATTACGCATAAAACAGTTATATACATTTAATTGTAACTTAAAATCCCTATTTTTAAAGATTTTTTTATGCATGGTTCCAAGTTTGGTGGCTCAATTTTGGTGGCTTTGGTGGCGTTTATGCGTGACCAAAATTTAAAACGAGCCACTTGAGCGAAACTAGGGCTTCAAAGTGTTCGCCAGGGATCTGTCTATTGGGCAAAGTCAGCTTACGAGGTAGAAGACAGATTCCAGCACCATGGTTTCGCCGAAATCTGAAGTTCTGAGAGACGTTCGTATGCCTCCTCTCAAGCTCCAGCTGCCTGCGAGGACAATAACAAGCAAGCTAAATTGACCCGACACTACACACAGGATATCCCGGACGCCGCCTATACGAGTATAAGATAAGAGAGGCTCTCAAACAGCTTAAAAAGAAAAACGCTCCGGGAAATGACGGATTCACAACAGCTGATGGGAAACCTCTACTAATGACGCTCGAATAGCTGTTCGTTTCCGTGATCAATAATGGAACTACCCTGGAAGCGTGCAGCAGAACTGTGGTGCCTCTGTTCTTAAAGAAGGGCCAAAAAGGCCTTTTGAAGAACTAAAGGTCCATTGCATTTCTGAACCACGTTTGTAAGCCGTTTGCGAGGGTGCTCACAAATTGCATGGTAGGTTTGATGACTTTCAGCCTCCCGATCAAGCAGGATTCCGAAAGGCTACAGAACCAAGGACCATAATATGCACACACTGAGGCAGATTATACAAAAGACCAAGGAGTATAATCTGTTGTTACGTGTTACTTATGTAGACTATGAGAAAGACTTTGATTCTATCGGTATCAGTATCGGTACTTAATTCTCATATCGAGGTGTTGAAGTGGTTGTAATTATCAGGTACCATTTCCGTCAGAGTATACGACACAGCTGCGGACCCTATTCAACTGCAGAGAGGTGTCAGGCAAGGGGACGTCATATCTCCTAAACTGTTCACTGCTGCGTTGGAAGACGTGTTCAGGCTGATGGAATGGAACGTGGCATCATCGTGGTCAATGGAGACATCACATACTTGCGATATGCCGATGATATAGTCATTCTGGCGAGATCCGGAGGAACTTGGTAAAATGATAGGGGAATTAAACAGCGCCACAATCGGTAGGTCTTAACATGGACAAGATGAAAATCATGTCCAATGTCCATATCATATATGTATGTACGTCCAACTTCGAGAAATAAGTCACTCGTAGAATTCAACTCGATTGGGATGCGTTCGGGAAACTGCATCATATCTTGTCGGCCAAAACACTATCCCAGTGCCTGAAGTCGAAGGTGTTCAAGCAGTGTGTGTAGCCAGTGATGACATACGGCTCCGAGACGTCGTGCTTTATTACTATTGGCCTTATTTATAAGTTCAAAGTCACACAGAGGACGGAAAGAGAGAGAGAGAGCGGATGGAGAGAGCTATGCTCGGTATTTCTGTACGTGAACGAATCAGAAATGACGTAGAAGAACAATAATAACTGACATAGCTCATCGAGTACGCCGGCTGAAGCGGCAATGGGCTGACCACATAATTCGAAGGACCGATGACCATTGGGGAAAAGGTCCTCGAATGGCGCCCACATCTTGGAAAAGGGAGCATTGGAAGCCCCCCAACCAGGTGGACTGACGACCTGAAGAAGACAGCAGGCACCCGCTGGATTCAGAAGGCACATGACTGGTCAGAGAGGCGCAAGTTAGGGGAGGCCTGTGTCCAGCAGTGGATCTCCAAGGGCTGATGGATTGATAGATGTTAAATAATAATATCTATGTTTTTTAATAATAGAGAGTTTTATAAAACGATGAAAGTTATTGATAATTCCCAAGAATTCGTGATATTAGCCACTTTGAGCTTTATTTCATTGATTTTAGAGCCTATGTTCCAGAAAAATCCAATTTTGGTGTCACTGATTTTCAATTTTGGTGGGTACTTTCGATTTTGGTGGGCGATTTTCAATTCTGGTGGCCACACTAGACTTTGAACTTAAATATCTCAAAAAGTTATCCACATATTCTCATACCTCTTGAAGGTTCTTCTAGCTTAGACTTTCTATTCTTATACCAGGTCCTCATTTTTCACGAAAACTGATGAGAAAATTTCGCCACCAAAATTGAAAAAAAATGCACGTTTCTGATATTCACCCGTATATATATTTGGTAAATTATGGTGCCATAATATGTAAGTGTTAACATTATGAATGAGATATTTGTATCCGATACAGAATAACATTCAATAGCTACGAAGGCTTGCAAGTTGGTTCTAAAAAGGTACACTAATATTGAAAATAATTGTAGATGTATGCACTTCAGTTTTATGCCCGCTAAATTAAATATTAAGTAATAATATGTTATATGCAACTCATAAAAGTGAAAATGAAACACAAAGTATACAGTTAATTTACAAACTAAAGACAACCTTCGACTTAAAGCAATTAAATATCTATTAATGTGATAAGATATCATCTGTAACAAAGTGGAGTGGTATATAAGTAGGTACAAAAATAACTACTAAATTAAAAGCAAAAATTGAGTTCACTATTATGTCCTCTCTGTAGTGCCTTTTTACATTATAAAATGTTTGTATCCACATATAAATAAAAGTTAACAAAAAAGTAACAGTTATTACAATAACAAAAATTTTCTTGCAGCTTATATTTACTAAGTAAACAAAAAAATTTTGAAAGATTTTTAACAAAGCTAAGAAATGTGTATGCAAAAAATTTAAATTAACTTTACATACATTGACACGAGTGCACGAATGTATATATATAAGCAGTTAATGTCTTAATTATTACAGTTGGTGAATAAAGGATTATACATTCAATATTTGAATAACTTCACTTAATTTTAATAAGGTCGTTATGTGATCTGATAGCAAAAACAGGTGAGTTATCAGACTTACGTACAAGTATATTACCATGCTTGACCCACACGTATTTGTACTCCAGCTCCTTGGCTTTATTTCGACATTCTCTGAACAAAATTTTATTTTTTAGTGTCAAGTGTTCATTCAAATACAATATTTGACGTTGCCCGGGTATGGAAAGATTTGAAGAGTCAATACCTTTTTTTAGGCGAAAAGCTGCTAAGAAGTTATCTTGTGAGATCCTGGAACATAGCTTAATGATGACGTTCCTTGGGCGATCATCCTTGGAGTTTGACTTTGAAATGGTGGACTTTAAATAATACCACGACTACCCGAGTTACTAATGGATGGCTGTAGCTGCCATCTGCAGCAGTGCTGTGTGTGATACACATGGCGCGCGTGTGTGTCTGTGTCTGTAAAGTTTCCTAACATCTCTAAATATTACGTGACGGTAGTCATTGCCACGTAATAGGTAATACCGAGCCTAATGGAGAACGTTCACATAAACTGATAATTTGTGGCAGAGGAATGCGGCGAGTCGACAGCGACTCGGTATTTTATTACCTCCGGCGCCCCGCGGCAGGTGCTCCGGCCTGACGCAGCCGACATACACATTTAATATGATGCTCACGTTCAATTCAAAAAAGTCGTCGAAGGCGCCAGATTTGCATGTTGTTATGCAAATGATGTTCCCAATTTTATTTACACGTCGCACTAAGTGGGTGTTTTGTATGAAGAAGCAATTTGTTCAGTTACGTTTTTTCGTCCAACTGGCCAGATAACGAGGGTCCCTCGGAGAAAAACTGACATGAAACCCGCAGCCAACGTGTGCAGAATAGGCTTAACATATATAACAAATAACATTATGTTAACGACATGTAAATACAAGTACATACAAGTACATACAAGTACATACATGTACATACCTAATGCACCCCCTCACGCACCATTTATATATAAACTTCTGACTTTTATTGTACAATACAAAACTCAAATAAAATTTGCCCCTTATGCTATAACTTATAAAGGAAGGAATTTAAATTCTATTTATTTGTTCATATACATATGTACCTATTTATAGAAATGAAAAAAATAAATAAAATAAAAAAAGTTTAATTAAAATTTCAAATTTTCATCAAACCATAACTTATCTAACATTAAATGCCACTTCTAGTAACCAGCTCGTACGGATGTATATCTTTGGTACAAATCTGCGACATCTATGCCTGAGCCGGATTGTGCATTATAATAAGATGTGGGTAAACGCAAAAATTAATGCATTGTCTTAAATTGTACGTTTCCTCCGTAAGTTATCTTTGTACACAGCTATATTTTAATGTTCTCATGTTAAGTGAATTTGTAAATTCCTAATGAGAATAAATATCTAAAACCCAAAAAGTACGTACGTACAAGTACATACATGTACGTAACCTACAAGTTAACATGCCAATTAAAATAAAACTAGAAATTATAATTAATTTAATATTGATTCAAGATGATTTTATTATAATAATTTCTTTTCTTTGATTATTATTTCTATCGAGCCATCTTACCGACATCCAATCCTGCACTCGCCGCACGTCACCGACGACGGAATTTAAAAGCACAATCGAGTCCAGCATCTCGATTGAGTTGTTTACTTTACGAGCATTCCGAGCGAGGCCATTCGATAAAGGCTTCCGACGGAAAGGATTACTGCGACTGAACACAGTGAACAGCGCCGACGTTGCTTCGCTCAGTTCGCTCGGGAATAGCTCGTAGCTATCCACCGGCAATTGTCTTGAGCAATCGTTCGGCTACAAGCTATCTATATCATTTGGAATTATATTGTCCTTCGACCGGACTACATTGATGTGGTGGACTGGAATGTACTCTACTATGTTGCTTGGCAGTACAACCAACGATGGCGACACTACGAGCTGTTATAATTACATTTTATAATATATGTACAATGAACATATTGTATGCTAAATAGTATCACAGTTTTATTTATATTGTTCACTATTTTATTATACGAAGGATGGTTTGTGAAAACAATATTATCAGTAGGACGCTTGCTCGTGCTAGCGGGCGGCCGGGGCGGCCGGGGCGGCCGGGCGCTGCCGGCTGCACCACGGCACCGGTCCGCTTGCCCAATACGTATATTATTTTTATGACAGATATCCTGAAGCAACCTTCTGAACATTAAATCAGATTGTCTAAATTTTTTTTTATTAAAATAGCCGGCCAACGAGCTGACGATCCACCTGATGGTAAGTGGCTATCGTCGCCATGGACATCAGCAACACCATAGGCATCCCTGATGCGTTACCGGCCAAGGAAGAGAGAAGAAAAAGAAATAAAGAACTGGCTCCCAAGTCCCCAGGCGGGACACGACGAGTCATTTGGCGGCTGACTCATGCTCTCTCAAGTGTTGATAAGTATGTTAGAAAGATACAAATGCTATAGGAACATACTAATTATAATCCCTCATAATGTGGAACACGTTGCAAACAAATTGTGTGTTATTGATATTACTTCCTCTTTACCACGTACTACGTCCATGCGCGGAGCAAGTGTAGTCTATAATACACTTTTCGAAAGAGAAAAATATTATAGTGAAGTTTTGTTGTTTCTATTTATTTTCTCCTCTTTATTTTCTTTCTCTTTACGTTTTAGTTACGCTTTGATGCACTTTGTCGATGGACAGCTGGATGCTGGAACACACTGAGCTCTACGTGACCTCACCGTATACATATAAATAAAATAAAATACAGTAAAACAGGTTGCTAGTGTATTAGCAATAAAAATATCATTTATAACGTACAACTGCAATTGCCCTGTTTCAGTTTTCAGTATACGTCGTCGTTTGTGTCAAAGATTTCTCACTGACGAAGCGTCTCTTCTCTTTTCATCGTGATATCTGAACATCGTGCGAACATGGCGTTTTGTCGATACTTTATCGCGATTCGCGATACACGTAAATAATTTATGAACCGGAGCAGCATTCGTGCGATACAAGGGCTTTTTACGTAGAAATTGTAAATCATAAATCGTATTGAATATTGTACGTTAGGATTTAGTGAGCATTAAAATCAGTGTTACGATTATTGACGCGCGGCAACGTCTACGACAAGCTGCACCGCGGCACCGCGGCACCGGTGGCGCTCGCTCGCTCGTCCGTCACGGTCACTACACTATCCCTACTAAAACACTAGACAGAGGTGTGGTTGCAACTAGACAGAGGTGTGGTAGACGGACGGAGACTCGGTCGGAGTACCGATCGCTGATCAATACCAGCCACCGGTCATACAGCACCGGTCATATCGCACCAGCCATGCCGCGAGTCGGGTGGTCACATGGCGTCCGCGGGGAGTTCCGTGCCCATTAACATGACAACATGATTAAAATACGCTAACAGTTGCAACCGCAGAAAATCTTTCAATTTCACAAAAAAAAATTTATCATGCGTAGCAATAAGCGAATGACCGAAATTATGTGTTTTTGCATATAATAGGCATACTGATACATCTATGTGAGCAGGTATAATATGTAAATCTTCCATCGCACAGCTCCCGTCGAGCCCGTTTATTTAAAAAGGGAAAACCTCTACCGACCTACCCTTGTACCCATACCGCCTGCTTGTGTATGCTATGTGCTATCTGTTGCCGCCGGGCGATGGAGCCGATGGATGGGATATTACTACAGACAACTTACGGTAACGCAGTGGAATACTTCTCGTCAGTGATCGCTGCAGCCCCGTGGAGCTCAGTGGACGCCGGGCAGCGGCCGCGAGACGGCTGGACGCTGTAGTGGAACATGTCATTTGTACGAGTTCGTGTCACGGGCACGGCTCCGACACCCTCCCGCTCGAAAAAGTTGGTTGCCGGTCGAAGACAGGAACTACCAAGATAAATGCGGAGAATTAGCAAACTTAACGAAGCAAAGAAAAAAGAAAAAATATCTAACACGTTCCGCCGGCGGTTCTATGAACATTCTATAGAATCTGGGTCGTCGATTACGAGTCCATTAATTACGGCCGTCAAAAAAACCGCCCGCACCGCTCCGCCCGCCGCTCCGTGCCGCCGCCCCGCGCAGGACAACTCTTCCCCTCTGCCGCCCTATTCAAAACTTTTTTGGGTAACTGGCTGTAAACTTATTGATTTACTTTAATTCAATAATAATGTCATGCTCTTGGAACTTGACAGATGAAGTGCCTAACTCAGTGCTTAATAAGTTAAGAAAAAACATTTCTTAACAATTTTCAGTTAGCGACAGTCATTATGTAGGTACACGTACGAAGTTAAAATTTTATTACGAGTCTTTATAGTTCATGTCCATCAGTCTCCGTCCGTCCGTTAGTTCAAAAAATTTGTAGGACTTAATTTGGTATGGATATTCATATTTAGTACTTAAATTAGTGGTAGATGGCGCTTTAAGAAAAAAAATAATAATTGTATAGCAGAACCTCAGATGAAAGAATAAAAGGCATCTGAGAGCAGAACGCACGTAAATGCAATAATAGGCACTAAGAAGCAAGTAAAAAAAATTGCCGATCATGATCCTAAAATAAATGTTAGGAATAGTGCTATTGTAAGAGTTACTGAAGCACGCAACCTTGGCGTCATAATGGATGAATCTCTCCGTTTTGAGAATCACGTAATAAGTGTCGTTAGGAATTGCTTCTACCGCTTAAAGGTGCTGTATAGGATTAGAGAGTACATACCTCAAGATCTGCGCATAAAACTTTGTGATAGTATAGTACTCTGTAAACTTAACTATGTCGACACGGTCATTGGTCCAAGGCTTCTAATGCGCTCGCAGAATCTTATACAGCATGTTCAAAACGCTTGCGCAAGATTCTGCTTTACAATTCCACCTAGAGCGCATGTAACTCCTTATTTAAATAGCGCTAATATTCTGAAAATGAAGCACCGTAGACAACTGCACCTCGCCTGTTTGTTATTTGGAATAATCAATCGTCAGTCTCCCCAATATCTATTTGACAAACTGCGATGGCTGAAAGATTCCAACAGTCGGTTAAACACAAGGGCGTCTTCATTTGCTCTCGCGTATCCTGTATCTCGTACAGCAGCATTTCGTGGTAGTTTCAAATATAGCGCCACGAAATGCTGGAACAACCTCCCGCCACCTGTTCGTGCTTCAAAGACTGCGGCAGCTTTCAAGAGATCCTATAGGAAGCATCTTCTGGACTTACAAAAGTCACAAGAGACGAATCTCGTATAAGCAGTCAGATTTTTCTGTCTCAGTCTGATTTCTGATTCTGCACGCGCGCACACACACACACACACGCACACTCACGCACACACGCATACAAACACACACTCGCTTTCAGCTGCACACAGATACACCCACACAACACACACACACACACACACACACACGCGCGCGCGCGCACACTCACGCACACACGCATACAAACACACACTCGCTTTCAGCTGCACACAGACACACCCACACACACACACACACACACACACACACACACACACACACACACACACACACACACACACACACACACACACACACACTTAGGATCGTACGCACAAATACGCGGGAGTTGGGAGTTGGGAGTTGGGCGTTGGTTTTGGGCAATAAAAGAGAGGTTAATGGTAGTAGTAATAGTAGAGAGGTATTTTGATTGTATTACATAATTTGATAGGTTCCGTTATTAGTTATTTCGATTTTTATGTTTATTTAATTTCATTATATTAGTTTTGCGTTTAATGTCACTAATCGAACTACACGAATTAGGGTCGCCCTGAAAATCAGCGGTCGTGGCTTGCTGCGGCCAGTGCTGAGTGTGGCCCCATTTCGTCAAGTTCTTACTGCTATTCAACATCTTTCTTTTATAAGTATAGTGTAAGATATTATATTGCCTATTTGTAATGCAGTGTTAACTTGAAGAAATAAATTCTATTCTATTCTATTCTATTCTATTCAATGTAGATGACCGCCAGTCGCCAGCCGCCAGCCGTCGGCGAGTTAAGCACTTAAGCCGGCCTCGCCGCACGTGGATTGCGTTAAATCTTTTCTCACTACGTATCGAGAATTTGCCACTGCCTCGCCACTAATCCCGCGATCGATCTGTGGAGCGGAAGATTCAGACAAAACATATCGTTTACCGTATTACGTCCCGCTAAATGTGCTGTTGGATCCGACACGGTCGGTGGTACGAAGAGGGGCGGACCCACATCACCATCACCAGGACTGTTGCATATCGCGACGCTGCACATCATTCTAAAGGTGGATAAACAACACGATAAAAGGAGATTTTTTTATAGCTGAAGGGCGGCCCGAGCCCGTCGCCCCGTCGCGCGTCGGTCATATCTTACCTATTAAAACTTGCCGTGCGCTCATTTTATTTTGCAATTCAACCATTTGACAAGACGTGTCGCGTCCAAAAATATATTTTTTGATCATGCGCTCGAGTAATTTCTCTGAGTTCTGATGTCTCAATGCCATTAGTTAATTAACAATGACAAAAGAACTGAGAGACTACGAATAATCAAAAGAATAAAGTCATGATAGGAATGACGTTCGATAAAAGACAATATAATAATATATTGCAGCAAGGAATCCGGCCGATAGCGTTAACAGGATGCAGGAGGATTCCAGGGCGCCGCGCCGCGCTGCGCCCCGCCGTGCAATAATAACGTTACGCTGGAAGCCTCGCGGGATTTATTGCGAGAGCTGCGAGCCTGGCGCGACACGGGGACGACACGGGGACGACACGACGACACGAGATGAATGGCGAGCGGTGCAAGCCCCGGCCGTAATGCAGCGCGATGGATTACAGCTGACTCGCTGCTGTGGCAACCGCTCCTCCGTGCTCCGTACAGCGGGGATTTTATTACAGCGCGTCTCCCGACAGATGCGCTATACTTTTATTTTAAATTTAATATTCTTTATCTTCAAGTACGTCCTCGAGTTCGATCATAAAAAACAACGTCATATGAAATATACACTAGTCGGGTATAAATTAATCTTGTTTACTCGGCACTTTGTGTTCACGGCAGAAAATGAAACTTGTTTAGAAAAATGAAACTTTCAAGCGAAATATTTGCCTGTATCTGTCCAAGCGTGCAAACTGCAAACATTAAAGATTTTTTAAACTAGATCCACTGAACTAATGGATTGAATTAATGGATCTGAAAATAGCTCAAAATTCCTCACGTAATTTTTGAACTTTATTTTTTTATTTACATATAAAAATCTCTTAATTTGACTATTAAAGTAAAACCGTTGTAGACAAGTTTTAACTGTTGTAGATAGACATAATAAATACAATTTAAAGTTAATATGAATATTGGCGTCTTTACTGTAAAAATATTAAACACTTTTTTTATACAGTTACAAATAACGTCTTCCAAAATTAGTTCAAGAGTCTTAATAATGTTAAGTAGAGGATGAAGTTAAAAGCTCTCAACGTGAACGATATTAAATCAAATCTTCAGGCGAGATGTAACAAAATGTAACAAAAATTCGGCAAAAGTTTTTAAAGGTCCGTAGCCAAAAACGTATAGTTACCCTGTGCCGCCGCCGGTGCGTTCGTCCGTCCGCGGCTCAACTCAGACACCTTTAGCATTCTTAGCATTCTTAGCACAGCACCTTTTTAGGGTTCCGAAGTAAAATCGGAACCCTTATAGTTTCGTCATGTGTATCCGTCCGACTGTCTGTCCGAAGCAAAGCGCCGAGACCATTAGTGCTAGAAAACTGTAATTTATCATGGATATTTATTAACACTCCATATAACTCCATATAACACATTATAATAATAAAATATATTATAATGATATAATATATTAAAAAAAACATATTTATTAAAACTCCAGAATCGTAGAATAAAATATTGAAAAACTTTTTTTTTAGGGTACATCCCCTACAGGTAGCGTGAGGATGAATTTTTCTTCGTCGCGTACCCTGTAGTGTGGGGATCGTTGAAAAATTCTTATAAAAATATTATGGGTCTTCTAATACCATTTTTGGAATTAGGGGTCTATTTCCGAAATGTTTGGCTTTAAAGTGCTAATTTTGGTTAGAGTTAAGTGTCCGCTAGTTAAACGGTTAGAGTTGGATAAGTGAAAAATTGTCAAAAATAGGTTATATGATTATTTTATATGAAAAATATTACAAGGAAAACTATCACGGCTATGTTAACACAAGGAGGTAATGAGTAATAGTCGTAGTAATAAACTTACTGCTTCGGAACCCAAAATTGCGCGGGGCTTGACACGCACTTGCCGGTTGTTTCATATTGCGCAAGCTGTTTATCTATTTATTTACTTTACTTTTCTTCATTTCACATTGAGTATGACTCTGAGTCGAAATCGTATTCAGATTCTGACTCAAACATTATTAGAATAAAAACCAATCGAGTCCCAGTAGCACGTCAGGTTCTGTCCTTCATCGACTAATTCAACTGAAGCTACTGTAAATTCATCATACATGCTACTGCCGTGAATTTTTTCACATGTCCAAAACCTACCGTTTAGCGGGCAGGGGACTCTAATCCAAATTAGCACTTTAAAGCCAAATATTTCCCGAACAGGCACCTGAATCGAAAAAAGGTCTTCGGTAACCCATAATATTTTTTAAAGAACTTTACACCGATACCCACACTATGCGGTAGGCGAAAAAAAATAATTCATTCCCACTTTACCTGTAGCGGTAGTAGTCTAAGAATATTTTTTAAGATTTTTTCTACGACTTTTTATTTTTAAGTTTTCTGGCACTAAAGCTTTCTGCGCTATTTTGCGGACGGAACGTAACGAACCTACAAGGGTTCCGTTTTCAGTACGGAACCCTAAAAGTTGAATGTCTTGTAGTCACACCGTAATGCACCTTCTGCACCGACGAGCTGCAGCGGTGGTGCTCGTTAAACAACATCAGTTTAATAAACCGATGAGCGTGTTCTCCGCGCCGACACGCACGTGAATCACGTGACCGATCACTTAGTATTTTTAATGGAGTTAAGCGCCGCCGGTAATGACCTTACACCGCCATGGGCAATATATTAACAGCTAATGTATTATCTTTGTCTTCGGCTTTGCGACAAACGAACCGGTTATCGCAAAACCGCTTATCGACTCTCCGGCTTCGGCTACCCGGCTCTCCGGCTCCCCGGCTCCGGTTAACGAGAGCAGTAGCTTGTTCAGTATCCAGTTACATCTTATTGCCAATTAAGTTTTACAGCTCTCTTAAATTAATAGCCACGATATCCTATTTGTTACGGCTGAAAATTTTTTATACGCGAATACGAATGAATAAACAGACAACCGCAATACTTTAATCCAGCGACAAAGATTGGCAGCACGATCAGACCACCATAGCCACGCGCCTGGAGGATTCCGGAATCCGATCTGATGCTTACACCAGTACCGTCACCGAGCTGGACTGCCAGGGTCTCAGGAGGAGGCATCGTCTTCCGACACACGTACCGAGGGGAAAAGTAATAGTAATCGAATATGACATACGAAAATTAACTCCGTTGGTGTATTATAGATTATTAGAGCTGGAACCCGAGGGTCTAGCCTTAATATAATCTCAAATGTCGTAACGTCGGTAGGCGGGTGATAATTATTTGTAATCTGAGATTATTTCCCAAGTCATCTGGCTCGAACTACCTCCAGTGTCCTTAATGGAGTCTATCCCTTTAAGTGGAACCATAAAAACTTGATAATTTAGCGCAGTCGTGGTAGTTACTACCTTTCGACTGCCGCCTGATGGCTCATCATTTCTTTCGACCGAGATTACGTATCTTCCTTAGTTTCCAAACTTTTTGCCGTTCCTTTTGTTTTAACGCATCACGTTCCCTTCCAGTTCTGCTAGGCAGGTAGTATTTTCAATTCCGCTATTAGAGCTACTGAGTAAAGTGAATTTATTCAAATAATAATAAAAAATGTTTATTTGCTATCACAAAAGGTCTTGGAAAAGGTAACGTTCTTAAAACATTCTGAACGTAAGCCAGGCGTATCGTTTAAGTTTTCTTGAAACCTGTGCTCAAGGCACCAGCAACCAACAGCCAAGCAGCCTCACAAAAACAGAGTATAAATTTCCCAGAATATTTTATGTGTAGTTGCGGTTCAAACGTTGCCTTAATGTAGGTAATCCTAATTAATCGCCCAAGTAATTAACCCTATATTACGTGGCATTTATAATTAATCTGTAACAGTAATTTTTTATTTTGTTGCGCTGTTAATACATTAGCGTTTGCATAATATTAACATGAATTTTTATAACTACACAGATACTAGTGCGTCGTTTTAATTTTTACCTGTTATTAAAAAAGTTATTTTTATCGGTCCCAATTTGCATGCCCCGTGCAGTGTGCACTCGCGGGGCGGTCTGGCTCGGATTGGGAAAGTTACTCGCCTCCCCAAATATGAGAAGAGTTTCGCCATGTCGTGGGACAATAATGTATTAAAGCCACGTTTAAAGACTAAAAGTCTTCTGCACTGGACACTAAATCTTCATAGAACTACGAGGGATGGCTCCACGTGGTAGCATAACATAGCAGGACCGTTTCTTTTTCTACAAGAACGCCCGTTTCATATCTCTTTTCAATCGTGTAATACCCCAGAGTAATGAGCGAGCGTAAACAAACTTATCGGAAATGTAATCACATCGTCAAGTATTTACTCTTGTTTACCCTCCGCTCGGTCGCGGCGGTCGCTGGCCGGGTCGCTGGCCGGGTCGCCGGGCGTCGGTCACCGGTCGTCGGTCGCCGGTCGTCGGTCGCCGGTCGTCGGTCACCGATCGTCGATCGCCGGTCGCGGCGCCGGACACTCAAGCTCTTTTAGGAAATTCATACGTTTTTATCCTTTAGCCAGCTGCGGTGCCTTCCGAACGGTGACAGCTTTTATCGAAAATAATGATAGCGACATTGATGGAGGGAGGCAACTGTGACGTGATCTATCGTCGTCCTGGCCAGCTCCGCTTAGCGTTGCGCAGCAGCTCAGCCGCACGTGACACACTAACGTTGTCGATACTCGTACATCCTGCTGGGTTTGGAAGACTTTTAGCGATAGAAGTTCTTCCAGGCTCGTCACAGCTAGATGTGTTGGTTGTGTGGCGTCTACTGAGGGATAAGTTGTTTCGAAGGTAAGGAAAAAGGATTACCGAGTCAGTCGGGCTGACATAACATTATAAAGACATTATTAATAGGATATATGACATTTTGGGATCATCCCCGTGCTTTTACTATTTTACAAATGTAATGTACATTTGAATACAACAAAATGGCTTTACCTTATCGATAACCGGTAACATATAATGTTTGATGTTTAATTAACCGTCGCTAAAGGATTAACTCGCACACAACCGTCTGCCGCCTACAATAATAAGACGTTCAATATACATATAATCCAATAACAGTGCTGATACGGGATTATCCGCAGTTTCGCTCATAGAAAACAAGTAGGTTGTGTAGAGGTATTGTCTCAGCTCGTCGCCCGCGGGCGCGGGGGTCGTTAGCGAGGGACTGGACGAGTGGACCCGGCGGACCCGGCGGACCCGGCGGACCCGGCGGACCCGGCGGCCGCCCGGCGGGTATATTATGCTTGATTGTGATTGTTATCGTTACAAACTAATCCTTGAGCTTTGTGAACGTCGTTCCGCTGGAATAAAATCGACACGCTCGCCCGCTAAATGCCCTAACCATCCGAGACAAAGCGGCATAGCACATGGCAGGCTACCACCAACCAAGTCGTCATGATAAAATATTTCAGAACATCATACCTAACATATGTAAAGTATAATAGATGATACTTGTGACCGACTTCGATTTACGTCAAAATTTCTTCAATAGAAAAAAGTTAACTCTGCAATTGGTTTTGACCTGAAACCAAGTAACACACTGAGACTCCGTCTTGTGTTCAGTAACGTCACTGCAATAATGTACGCGGAGTAATGAAACCAACTTCAAGTAGCACCGGTACCTACTGGTTTACTCGATAACCTTCGAACAAAGATCGAACGTTTACTTTGTGAGCGTCCTCCGAGTCTAGGAATCTATCAATCTTTTCTAAGAACTAGTTAGTGATAGGATTACCGCTCAAGGCTTTATTCCCTTTATACTCTTTACTCTCTCCAAGTCGATTCATATTTGAACAAGTCGAGAAGTCCGTGAGAACGACCAACTTCACCGGACGGGATCCGTTTACAGATCTATTATTCACCGCCGCGTCGCGCGTCGGCTCGCGACTCTCGCGAGGCGATACTCAACATTGGAAATTAATCGTTTTAAGAGGTTTCCCTTTAATGGAACCTACTTAATCGTTTAATTGTTTTGCGGGAAATTTTATCAAAGGGTTTCTTGGGAGTTCATGTAATCGGGAGAAGATTTAAACGGACGCATGCTTAATTCGGGGCAAGAAATTTATAACAATAATCCACGCCTCCCCCCCTACCCCGTCCTCCGGAGCCCGCTCTCCCCTATCTTCTCAGTATTCAGTTATATTAATACTTTGTTTACACAAACCGTTTAGTACAGCGATGAGCGAACCACTGCTCGGTTAAGATAAAAGCCTCGAGTTTGTTCTTAATTGGTATCAGCCCTCTTTACCCGTCGCCGCCGGGCAGCCAGCCCTCCGCGGATTGATCCAGCCGCTTTCAGTTTATAATGAAGCGCGGACGGCGGCCGGTGGAGCCGTGGAGGCGATGCCTTCAGAGCGGAGCATCTTTGTTTATCATTAACACAGCTTTAGGTCCCAAATCTAAATGCAGTAATTCAGCGCTTTCCTTTTAATTATTTTAAATTAATTTTAAACACGCACAAAAGGTTCCAAAATAAGATGTGTTAAAAAGTATTTCCAATCATTAATTAGGTATTATTTATTGAAAAATAAAACACTTGTTTCCTGTGTGAGTACTATTTAGATGCGAGGCGTAGGTTCTCTCGTAGTAGGTTCGAATTCAGCGTGACATTAGAAATCTTAAAAGTAGAGCAAAGTAAATACGGACACGCTTTTATATGGGTACATACATATTGAGGTACATTCATGAAATTGCCAAATGTATTTTTTATGTCGAGTAGGTTTTGAACAAAATAAAATAACATCTACTTCATGCTATAGAAGTTAGCAAACTTGTTTCAACAACACATAATGCAATTTACAATTCAGTATCTGGATATCATGAAGGTCAAATTTTTGGACATATTTTTATGTCTATTTTTAACGTAACTACCTATTGATTTTGGACTGACTACTAGGTCCAGTTTTGGAATACACGGTAATTTGACTCGGTTACTTTATTATTTATTGTTAGTGTGATGTAAGTACAATTGTTTGAAATACATAACAGCATTATACTCATGCATGATGGGGCGAGTTTTTTAGTAGCCGGGCTACTTTCTGTTGAGTCTCAGCCGGAGGAGTCAATGTCGGCGGGCCAGTAAAGAGTAATGTTGCTTGTCCCCCGCTACCGCTTCCGTCGGCAACGCGTCCGTGGCTAAAATGACGACAGTAGGTGGTACAGACTACACTGTGTGCAGGTACCAGGTCGACCGGTGGCCGGTGGGAGGGAGGCAGCGAGCGGCCGGCTAGCGTCCGGTAGCGGCCGCGGCCGGTGTCTGGCGCTATCAATAAACGTGATATCATTAATCATGTCTCCGGAGATCCCCCATATGTCGGCTAAATTAACTCGTTCATTTCATGCTGGACGGCTCTCTTATTTTGTCCCCTTTCTACGCTTATTCGCCACGTATATTTCCTTTTGTACGTAACATTTTCTGCGTATCTTACTAAATGGACGCCATAATATTGAACGACGACGATGAAGGATTGTGACGTGGAATCTTATGAATCTTTATGTTTGATGTATTGGAAGGTGATAGAATAATAATATTGCGATAAGTTGTGCCTGTGTTTTTATGTAGTAAGTGGCTGGTAAACCATTACATGATAAGTCACCTCCCCATAGCCATGGACATCAGTAACACGTAAAGGCATCGATGCATCGCCGGGTAGATGACACCGGGGATCTCGCTTATAAATGCCTTCCAGACCAAGTGACGATGGGTTACAAGGAGGTTAGTGAGTGGTTGCGTCTATTGCTGTACGACGATATACGTCTAAATTGTCCTAGTATGTAGGTAGTACATGGCATGGATGGCATAAGTGATCGTTGTCTTGATCGTTATAAAGTTGACTATGTAAAAGCTGGTGAACATAGTTTCAAAAGATGGTCACTATAATAATGTCAATAATATTTAACTAGTAACAGAACTTGGTGGCGTGTTCATGTTACATAAAAATCCGTTTTAAATTGAAACCTAAAATATAGTTATAGTCTTAGAAACATTTGTACAAGGGCAAGAAACGACAGACGAAGTTCCTCCAAAAATATTCTTATAAACACAACTGAACGGTGGCAGCTGTGGCGCAGCGTCATTGATATACATATTTTATTCCGTTCATACTCGTACCAGTACTACCCATTTCCGATACGCTGCGTTTTTGCATATTTCTGGAACTGTAGGAGACAGTTAAATCTAGAATTGATTTTGTAACTTCGGCTTGGCCGAATACTGATTTGCATTATTGTAACTAAGTAATAAATTGCCGTGATCAATCGACAAAACAAAATCGTTTTCATTTAACGATATCCGTCTGATCCTCAGATAGATACATTAAGGCACAGTGTAATAAGTAATACGAAAGTAGACGAAATATTATTGGCGTTTCTTCTTCTTAGTCGGTGTCTTCATTGCTGAAGGTCGTGTCTAGCTTGAAGTGTTAGTCACTCGGTGCACTATGCTTCTCCATGATGTCCTGTCTTCGGCGGTCTTCAGAGCTTTGGTTATCGGCAGGCCTGTGAGGGTCTTTACTAGGTCGGACCAGCGGGTAGGTGAGCGACCGCGTGGTCTTTTCCCATCGACCTTGCCAATTACCATCAACTTTTCTAGGTTGTCAGGGTCCCTTCGAGCGATGTGTCTGTGTGTGTGTGATCTTTTTGTGAAAATAAAAATTATACCAAATTAACAAGTATTCTAGTTGATGATAATAAGTAGGTGTCAATGGGATTTAATTTGATCTATATTTCATTGATACAATTTAATTATGTTGTTTTTCTGTTGGTTCGCTGATACATTAAGTTGTTCCACAGTCATCTCACTGCCGAATTAAAATGCGGGAGCTGTGAAAGAAATTGGGTAAATAACAGAAGAAAGAACAATGAGTAGAAATAATATAAGCCGGCCCAATAGGAAGTCTTGTACATTGACTTACCACCGACCGCTACTGGTGATGTATCCGTGGCCGCAGGTGGCGTTGACAGCTCAACTAAAGATTGCTCAGCATGTGGCTTGAGTTTGGTCAGTTGGTGACCGTGGCCACTGTTTAGATGGGAAGCTCACGTACCTACCTCCAGTTTATCGTGCCGTTCTATGTGAGCCACTAAGCTCTCAAACTTTGATTCGTACTTTGATATAAGAGCGATAGCATTGCTGAGTTGGCCTTTCAGTGCCACCGTTCTTCACGAAGGCTGCGCATTTCAACCGACAGGTCAGGGGTAACGTCTTGCTTTCCGGTACTGCAAGGCTATTCTGTTTTGTACCTAATTCGACAGCGGCATCCGCGATGAGTGTCAAAATCCTATCTTTAGTCGTTTGAAGTTTGACACTCATCGCGGATTCCGCTGTCGAGTTACAAAACAGAATAGCCTTACTGGTTATAGGAATAACTTCCTGCTTTTCGGACTACAATACACGGACTGTACGGATTATAGTAATTACAAATGTGTTTCATAATGTAGTAACGACATTCAGGTACATAAAAATGTACGACGTATTAAATATGAAATTAACCACCAAAGCCACGGCTTTATAACAAAATTCTTTGCTGAATATCGTAAAACGATTAATCTTTTTCTCATTCATTTTGTTTTGGAGGCGGTTGCAACATGATTAATGGTTTTTTTAAGTTAATGCGCCTATTTATCACAGGAGATGCCTCCGTATCGCGCCATGCGGGGAGAAGGTATGAGGAAAAACACGAGCATATAAAACCGCCTCCTTCCTTGTACTGCGTGTCAAGAACCTATATTACTTAAATCGCTAATTGTATCGATACACTTAAATGCCTAGCAAGAATCTGAGGCAGAAGATATTTGCAGCAGTTTATTAATCGTGCGAATGCTTCAGCTCAGAGATATCGAGATAACATGCGAGTACCTATTTCACGCGCCAGATATTATGCACGTGGGCGTGTCGCGTGTTCATGACACTAACATACAGATATTACATCGGGAAGTGCTATACCTACGTCTATACTTTTTGCTCTGCAAATATTTACTTTCAATTTACCATAACATTATAAGTACTTTTAGCAACTCACAGAAATAATGCTTAAAAAAAATAACAGTCACCACCCTTTTTAATTTATTTCAGTACTTGATATTTTTTATTATGACACAAACTAATCACAACCTCACAAAACAGATCGTTTCACTAATTAGTCTTACTGATACGCAATCCGGCAGAGCTTCCGCACGCAAGGACATCTAAGTGTAAAGTGTCCGGTACTGCCCGGCGCACGTCTTTTTATGGGCACTGCCCCCTCCACGCCATTATCTTCTTAGAAACTGCTAACAGTACTATTATTTCTTCTGTGCCATAACTAAGTTATATTTTTCTCATCGTACGTACTCTACAAATATTTTATCTACGTCAAAATTTCCGTAACCATATAGTAAGTAAAGATGGCGTACAATACTTAAATTAAACAATAAACTGACAGTGTATGCAGGAATATGTTATATGCGAGATACTTATATTAAACATATTGTAATGCTTGGTTATGACTGCTTACATAGTGTGCTTGCTGAGTCGTACGCTCCCTGAGTACACACTCTGGAGTGCTCGAGACCTGTCGGCTGCTTTGAGAAATGAAAGGAGATTACGATAAGCCTTCGTGAATTCGAAGGCACAATTTCATTGTCAGTTTTTGTAAGATTTAGGGTTATATTTGCACAATTTACTAAGCAATCCATCCCCGAAGAGGCCGTGTCGAGTGTGTGTGAGCGTGCCGCAAACAGCGGCCACACCGCGGAACACTCACTGGAATTATAACTTATCTGTGAACAGCTCAGATACGTGTTTCATACACTTACGTAAGGACCATAGAAAATAGAGAGAAGGAATGCCATCTCTGTATATGAAAAGTGTCGCTGCGGATACACTAGGAATAACTCGCAAAGTTCACTCCGTCTACAACAGCTATGTTCATGGTTCGCTATTTGTATCACACTATCGACATTCAGAAATGGCCATTATTGGAACCTATATTTTCTGTAAACAGCTGGACTCTTTTTCAACTTTCCGTTCATATAAGATGGCGCTCCTTCTCCATATCAGTGCTACAGGTAAGGACATCATCTGGACGCCAAAAACTTGTAACAGTGTGAACAGTGATGTAATTAATGCCATACACTTGTGCCACAATATCTTTCGTCGTGTTAGGCAAGTTTAACGCTAACCTGTCGTCAGTTCCGCTACCTCTGTACACTCTGCCCACTTCCTTAGTAAATACGCCGAGATAATTTCCAAAATACCCTCTTGTCCTTGTTTATGCATTATTACGTCATATTATTATACCTATTTTTTATGATAACATAAAACTGTATATATGTGCATACCATATATGTATGTGTATATCATACACATAAGTGTATCATCACACGTTTCAGTTATTTCCATCCATAGAGGTCATTCGAGGTGTTACATATATTGTCTGAGAAACACGTCATCAGGATGGTTAATGATTGACAGGTTTCGGAACGCTGATGATACCAACGACAAATATCTTCAAACATGGTTCGATAATTCTAAATCGTTGAGATCAGATTTTCATTATATTTGCCTGGGACTTACTTTGAAAAATCCATACAATAAAATGAGAATAATCTAAATGAATTAATCTGCGATAAGTAACAAGCACACACACACACACAAATCAGGTAATAGTTTGAATACTGACTACACACAGATCACAGTGTCAATGGAAATACTAAACAAAAATATAGTGACTGCGCTGTTAACCGAAGGTGTTGGAGCCAAACTTGTGTGCGGCATCAGGAGCCGCACGCACGGCATCAGGAGGGCTATTCTCTAAAATACAAACTCGAAATCGAAGCTCATTCAAGTGAGACTCGAAAGCGAACTTGCATCATCTTGATATGTCATTCTCTAATCATCTAGTACGTACTTGCGAAGTGAAGTGAGACTCGAACTCGAACTTCAATTTTGAAACTCATCGCGGATTCCGCTGTCGAGTTACAGCACAGAATATACACAACACAGAATAGCCTTGCTGGTCATGCTTAGCAACATGCAAAATTTCAACTCCTTAGTGTGAAGGAAGTTTATTGAGGCGCAAGACTTGACCCACACCAACAGGGTGAGCTAAGAAAACGTGTGTGTGTAATTATTTAGGTACGTACTTAAGAAGTTAAACTTTGGCGTAACGGCTAACTTCATCGTGTCTCTTTTTGGCTGTCGGTGTGCGCGGGCATCGTAACAATTTTATCATCCTATTTTTTGTAAACGCGCCAAAAGAAGTATAACTTCAAAAACCATTTAAAAATAAATACAAATCTCCTCTTTTTTTAAGTCTGGTAAAACAGGAGAACAAAAGCCAATTATCGACGTATTGATAGTGTTTGATGAAGCCTTTAAAGCATCATCAAATCCCGACGGGAGTTCGCAGAGAAACGTAAACGAGCGAGTGAATACAATACAGGACTATCCATTAGGCCCATTCAAAAGGAAGTATTCGCTTACAATGGCGCTGGAACAGTGGGCGCGCCAGCACGGATCGCTCTCCAGATATTTATCGATAAATCATAACGATGACAATAAACTTGTTATTTTTAAGTTCTCGCTGAGGAGAATTAACATTTTTAGAAATCAAATAAAATAATTCGATTAAAACTAATAACTTTCCTACACAATTTTAAAAGTATCACTGATATCCATAACACAAGTTGAATCTTATCATGGGTATCAGAGTTCAACAAAACTCCTCTATGACTGAATAAGCTAGCTACTGCTATAACTAGCTATGTAAGTGAAGAGTGTCGTACAATTTTTATACAGAATAAACGTTATTATTATTATTAATCTTAAAGGGTTTTTATCTCTGAAAGATCGCTACAGCGGTTTTATCGCTTGTATAAGCAAAACATGGTGTCTGTGTTCCGTGGTATGTACAAATATACGGTATTTTATATGCTCCTCGCTGTGGCTCCTTGTAAACCAATCTGGTCGAAACAAACGTCGTTGTTGTCACAGTACGTCCTACGACGGGACGTGTGCAGACTATGCAGGGATGCAGGTGATATAAGTAGCTGTCGCAGCCGGGGTGCATCCAATGATATTATACTTGGGTTGCATCATAATTTTCTACTTTATTTCTCGTAGCGGTTCCAGAGCTGTTACCGTTTCTGCTGACTTCTCATTTGACGTTTTACGCCAGAATTCCTGTTCAGTCTATGATCAATAAATGATCTCTATTTCCAGCCCGACGTCTGATTAGTATGCGTCTTGTCTCCGCCATTGAAATATGGGATATATTTCACATCGTTTGATTGAATCATACCCTATAGGATAAAAACTGTAAACACCGCCGTCGACCACCCTCCACGTTACTGGTAGTACCTCACCTTAGCTACCGTCCGATTCAATGGATAGTCACTAGATGGCTATGTACATGCTGGGCCCGAAGACCACCGCTGCACCGCAACACACAGTGGTTACGTTTGCCACATGTTTACTCGTTATTTAATGGCATTGCTACAATGATACATTGTTACCATTGTTAACATTTAACTGTAAAACCAGATAAAATATAAATGTACATATAGTCTGAAAGTGCCCGCGTTCACTAATGCTCATTAAATGTAATTAAGTGACTGCAGCGGCGTTCTGCTCTCCGGCGCGGTGCAGCGGCGGTGCGGCGGCGGTGCACTGGCATGGAGCATTCTGAACAACAATTGTGCTGGAAGTCCTTAAGCTCTCGTTACGACATCATCAATGCTTTACATGCAAATATGCAAAAACAAGGCGTTTTGCATTATTTTGATTTATTTCCAGTCTGTAATAACTACATAAGTCCGATGGCGATACATTGTTTTAAAAGCATCCATCGAGCTCCCCTGGTTGTGGTGCTCAGGAAACCTGAAGCTTGACTGGAAATTGATCGACAAATGATTACACAGCAAATTTGTACAAACACTTCGAAAGGCAAACTTCCCCATCGCCAAGTTCCTACCGTGAGCAGTACTGAAGTACTTAACGACAAGGAACTACCGACAAGAAAATTTGCAACTCAATAATATAATGAAACTTTGGGTAATCGTGTAGTAGTTATGAATACAAACAATATTTCGTTGCATAGCCTTATTGAACTAATTCATAATTATGTCACGCAGCAAACAATTCCAAAGGGCCCTCGAGTAATTCCCGGGGGAGCTGGTGTGTTCTGCCTCGTAGGTTTCAACGATTTGCGAGCGTGCTTGCCCGTGTTCCAGAAACGTTGGCTTTGGTTGGACGATGTAGTGTCATGACAATGTTACTATTTCAAGTAACTATTATATTGTTTTTGTATGATCAACGACCGACAAACATCAAGTGGACTTGCCTAAAGCCTCGAGCACACCAAATGTTTAGTCATACGTATATCACAGTTTATTCATCGAGACATCAACTCGCTACATCATTATCATGTATCGCTACTTGAAACTGCAATAATAATGAGATTACATCGAGGTACCGCCTCATGTTATATTTGCTCTCATAACAAGCCCTGTCACGTACTAAAGAGTTTCATCGCCTACGCGTTCCCAATAATCTTTTATGGACGGAAAACTCGCGCGAATACACGACGTACTGCGAGCGGCCAAGGTCGATTTCCCTGCGAGCGCTCTTATACATTTTCCCACTTCATTTTGTATTTTTTTAAAGTAAATTTAGTGAAATGGTCGACAATTGGCGTGCTCTGTATCGCCGCACTAAGCTGCTAATGGCTCAATAAAGAGGATTTTGGGATTTTGTTGTGGTGTCGTTGCCGTCGATTAGCGCCGCGCCGCCGCGCCGGCCGGGCTGCGGACTTCACCGACACTCTACTCATGGAGAATAAAGGTAAGGAGAGCCATCTCTGTCAAGTTTTCATATAAAAGTTTCCGTAAAATCGCGTCCAATAACGGGTGACGCTGTGGTAGCCTAGGATTAATTTTATAACTCAGCAAATTTCACTCCTTCTACAACAGCTATGTTCATATCACAGTTATTGTGATGCCTGCGCTATTGTCGTAGGATGGTGGTAGGTACTGGAACCTATATTTTCAGTATACAGCTGGACAATTTTTCAACTTTCTCCCATGTGAGATGGCTCTCCTTACCCTCTATACTCCATGACTCTATTAATTCGGGTTCGATAATTGTTTAATCGAATTCGATGTCGGTACCAAGCTTTTAATCTTAAGCTGACAAAATAATTAGCTATTTTATTAGTAGATAGATATAATATTCCTCTGTAAATTAAGGTATTTAAAACAAAGAAAACCTTAAATTGCTAGATGTAGGTATCCGATGGTCCGGCTATGAAGGGACACGGTAGATAGCTTAGTTTGTGACTATCTCCCTACAGAAAGGTACGTGCCTGTCACACTCAGTTCTATTGCAGGTAGTTTTAAAAGCAGCAGTGGATTAAAAACAATAGTAATCTTTAGAATGGGTTCCGCCGCCGCGCCGCGACGCATCGCCCTATTTCTCTCTGTTCATTTTTATTTAATCACTTTCATAAAAACTGGTGTTATTTTGCGGAAACCGAGGACGCTCTCACGGCAGATAACTCTTCAATTTGAGGTTGTCCCTTTTTATAACTTTTTTTGTACTTATTACATCTGAGGAAAGCGGAAACAACAGTTTTTAAACATTATACATTTTTGATTTTAATGGATAAATATTTTGTTGGTTTTTGAGAAACAATTTTAACATAGAGAGATCTCCTGTCAGGTCATGTCTGGGCATCGGGCAGTGAGGTGACCACACAGAGTCACACGTTAATGTTATGCCCGACTTTTGAATCGCTCTAACGAAATATCTACATCACACGCTTACGAACAAGTTCCGATCCTAACTTGTCGGAGCGCGGCCGCGCGGCCGCTCCCTGCAGCCCTGGCACCACTGCTTAGCCTGGCTTCCCCTTGCTAACTAGATGAACGCGATGATGTGGCATGATAGTGTCACACTACAACACTACAAGTTAAAATAGAGACTACCTAAAATGGCGCTGATCGTTGTATAATATGTATAATTAACGCTAACACACACACGCTATATGTATAACACACTCTTACACCCGCTGTAGGTTATCACCAGTGTCGCGGGTGGCATGGACGACACATATAACACATCACAATCACACCCATGACCCGAGTACAAATATTTATCTGTCACATAAATATCTGTCCCGGCCGGGAATCGAACCCGCAACCCCTCGCTTCGCAGGCAGGGTCGCTACCAATTAGGCTACGGAGTCGTCAATATAATATATGTGTATATGTAGTCAAATAAATGCCTGTTGAAGTTGTGAAGACAGTGTTGAAATACATATTAATCCTCCGACAGCACATGCATCACGAAATAAACCGTGTTTCGATTTTTAAATACTTAATAATAAAGTGAATCAGGTCGCAGCAAGAGTTACAAGCCGTTACAAGAATAACGGATTGAATTGTTTTCATCCATTTGGACGTATACGGTAGATGTGGCGATAAAAAAGGGCCATTCACAACTTTCACTGAAGATACGGGAGAGATAGATCGACACATATTTTATACTGTGTTACGTCATTGTATGCGGTAGATGTCTACCCAGCTGACACCTTCTGCTGATCAGTGATACCTATATGAATAAAAGATTTGGATTTGATTACAAGTGCACAGTACATTACATAACTTATGTACACAGTACATTACTTATGGAAATTATTAATAACATTCCGTAGAATTCGTAACATTCCGGAAGGCTTTTGGCAATTTCGAGTCTTTCCAAATAACTAGTTAATAAAGCAAGCGAGCACCGGAGTACCGGAGCACCAGAGCATCTGCAGTCCACGTCACACGTCAGGGCCCGACGATAAATGACAACAGTGAAGTCGAGCATGTGCGATGTTCGTGAGCTGCAGCGGCCATACCGCACCACTGCTGCATTGCGAGAGAACCTAATGTATGTTTTTGCTAAACAATTTTTTTGATATGTTAATAAAAACCTGCGGACTTCCTTATAATTTTGCTGTGATTTATAGATAATTGGTGTTGTAACATGTTATAACAACAAAATGTTGCTATCGTTAATTAATTTTTCAGGGGAGAGAGTGTCGAAAATTCTATAAAATTGGAATAACAAAGGGTGCTGGGATAATTTATAATTGACATAGAACCAGCGCGCGGTTTGCTCTTTTGAGACCGGCTGCCTGTCAGTAGCTGATGGCGGAGAGCATTGTTCTCCGCGAGGCCGGGAGCCGTGTTGTAAATCAGTAATTACTACTTAATAATACATAATTAGATATTTAGTAGTTTAACAATATTAAAACGCTTAAATACTTCTTTTCCGTCGTTCGTATCTCGGTCTTGCATCCAACAACTACAGCATCTATAAGTGACACACCATCCATAACATAATGTATTTCGATATTTAGTATTAAACTCGTTACAAATAAACAATAAACGCACTCGTCCATAGACATGCATAGGAAAATTACAAGTAAGCAAATGTGAGCGATCGCGAGCATGACAAATGATATTTGCTCGAAGGCTGCCGCTCGACGCTCGATGAGCCGCGGCCGGATCAATAGCTCGCCAATTTGCTTCGGTCTGCTGCTATCATTAGTTGTTACGTCAACATTGGTTGATAAACATTTATGTCCATTGCAGGAGGGGTCCGATACAGCTGCATATTTCCCTCTGCAGAATATTCCCGTATGTATAAAATAAGTAAGAATTAGAAAAATATAAAACCGGGCAAGTGCGTGTCAGGCCACGCGCAATATAGAGTTTCGAAGTAGTAAGTTTATCGACTATTACTCATTAACTACTTATGCTAACATAGCCGTGATACTTTTCCTTGTTAGTTGTTGATAGTTGTCCTTATATAACCTATTTTTGAGAATTTTTTCACTTGTCCAACTCCAACTGTTTAACCGGCAGGGGCGGGGGAACAATCGACTCTAACCAAAATTAGCACTTTAAAGCCAAATATTTCGCAAACAGACCCCTAATTCCAAATATTATCCTAAAAGACCCATAATATTTTTGGAAGACCTTTTCAACGATACCCCACACTATAGGGTACGCGACGAATAAAAAAAATATCCTGAAATTAAAAATATTTTTCAGTATTTTATTATATGATTCTGGAGTTTTAATAAATATGTATATCCATGCCAAATTACAGCTTTCTAGCACTAAGGGTCTCGGCGCTTTGTTTCAGATAGACGGATAGACATAACGAAACTATAAGGGTTCCGATTTCCGATTTTACTTCGGAACCCTAAAAAGTAAGTTTCTTTAGACGTTTTATTCATTCTGAAGTACCTAGCGACTTTCTCCAATATCGAAGTAACTGATGCAATAGGGGAAATGGAATTTGCTAAAGCAATTGGGCCACTAGCAAACTTTCAACTTAAATAATTTATTTTTTCAGAATCTCTTAGAGCAAATCTACGTATAAATTGAGTTAACGACTCGGCACTCCCAGCACTCACGGCACTTCGCGAAACAACTTTGGAAACTAAACTGTACATGAGATCTCGTCTCGTCAAAAACTCGTTACGAACCCACTGTACTGTGCACTGCGGGACAAAATGGTGCACACGGAAACAGTGCAGCGTTTTTATTGTAAGGGGATTGTGTCTCGGTTCTCATCCTACTACCTCATCGGTACTACATCCTTGATTTGGTAAAACAAAATAGGGTGTCCAACTAGGATGAGGAACTTTTTATTTGGCTCTTGACATACAATAACAAATTTGAAAAGTTAATTACGTTTAAGTTTAAATTAAGTTTTTGGTGTTGCTGATATCCATGAGCGACGATAGCCACTTACCATCAGGTGGATCGTCAGCTCCTTTGCCGGCTATTTCCATAAAAAAATAAGTTTGAGTTATTAGGGAAAACCATGGTATGATGGCAAGTCGGTCTTGCCCTGGCGGAATGTTCTTGAGGCTCTATTACGTTGTCTTTAGATTAATTTGTGCTTTAAGAATAAATCATTCCTGAGTCGTTCTAATTTGTGTAAATTAAGCACTTCCATATTCATTCGGCAAGAAGTAAACTCGTTTACCGCGCCCTCGGTCGACGGTCGGCTGCACTAAAATATAATATGGTAATGTCACGGACATTTCTACTTTTGAAGATTTTATTTTCGGTTTGTTTTCAGATGTTCGTTCATCTTATGGAAAGTATTTTTTTATCAAAACGATTGCTATTTAACTTTGAACACAGAAACTGCATAATTCTGTGATTATTGAGTAGTGAACGTCAACATAGATTAGTTCAAGTCTCCGCATCTCTCAACTGGACTTAACCAAGTTGATTACAAGCTACTTGACAGCGCTTCCGTGCTTCGGAGGGCACATAAAGTCGTTGGAGCTGATTGTTATCATTAGATAGAAGTCGTTAAACCTTGTCGGAGGCCTTTGGGCGGCATAAAAATGACCAACACGTGGATTTGTCTCCAACAGTTCCACCAATCTACACTGAAGCAGCATGGTGGCGTATGCTTTAAACAGATACTTGGTCATTAATGATTTCAAGCCAAGCATGAAAGCTTATAAGGAGGGCTTGGGGGCGAAGCCCCCCGCCATGAAAAAAACTATAAGAATCCAAAACGGAATGGGTTAGGTTAGGTTCGTATTATTTTCTTTACGCGGAAACAGGGACCCCGCGAAGCGGGGTTTCGTTGACATTTATGACGAAGAGTAGTTTAGTTACATAATTGAATTATTATAATATTGTTAGTGCAGCAAGAAAAGACACCATGAAGCTGTATGATTATATTTTAGAATTTTGAGGTTAGGTTAGTTCTGACGTTAGTATAATTAAAAATTAAGAGACATTGAAATGAGTATACATTAAAGTACAGCAAAATAAAATATCCCACATGAAAATGTACCTCAGAGAAATGTTGTGGTCGGATATATTTTGAAATCCTTAACAAGGTTGTATATATTTTTATTGTATAACCGAGCTCAACACTATAGAGCGTTGCGTGAAGGTATAAATTCAATATACGCTACACAGACACGCAGATACACCGTCGCGTCAAACTTATAACACCCCCCTTTTTTCGTCGGGGGTTAAAAACACGTTTGAGCGTGATCAAAGAAATAAAGTCAGCAGAACAGTTCTACGTTTTACAATTTTGCTTCGATTGAACATTGGTCCTCAATTTGTCGACTTGTTTAACATGTAGCCAAAGCGACCGTCGGTAATGACAACAATAATAACCAGAAGCATTTCCCAGCGGCACCCGCGCGGCCGCGACCGGACGCTCTGTTCGCACTGCGGATTGCGGAGTGCGAAGTGCGAAGTGCGGAACCCCCTGTCGTTTGCAACTGCGAGTAATTCGTAGACAGCTCGACACCAAACACAATGGGGTTAATTTCCGCCTCCTGTAAAACTAATTAAGTGGCATGTTCACATTTGCATATTTCGCTGAAGGGCCCCAATTTATGTCAGTTTATGCTGTAACTCGTAGCCGCCACGTCGAAAGTGTAAAAGCTGATGAAAGATAGGGACATAGATAGGGGATTTATCTAATGGGTTTCTTTTGTGGACACTTTAGTGCGTGGAGGTTTTGTATACTTGGACATATTTTTCGGCGCTTTATAATGCTATGGAATGTATGAACTAAAATTATATCTATTATTATAATTTCTTTTATTGACTAATGAAGTGAATTATAGTCAGGTGACAGTGGTCGCTACATTGTATTATGCCCTGAGCAGGACGGAGCAAGTGAGCACCGAAGCAGATGGTCAATAGCAACACCAGCCGTGTCACCGATGGGCTACCAACTGACCACCAACCAAAACGCATGCGGATAATCATTGTATATCATTTCTTGCTCCCGGACACTGCGACCGAAACACGTAAGAGTACAGTCAAATGAAACTGAGCGGTGCCGCGGTGCAGGCTCCAGTCACCCCGACAGCCCCAGCAGGAACTATATACTCGCCACAGCCCCATCTGTTCTGGAGCAGGATGCACTGCGAGCAGGGGAGGTCGGCTGGGGTTCAAGAATGGATGGAAACCATGAAGTGTTTACGGTGTCGTAGACTTCAAATATTGTGTCCCTTATTAGATATCGGTTACGCTTAATTAACATGTCTTCAAAGTAAGGATTTTATAATTAATATGCAAAATGTTTTGTTGAATTTATATTATTTTATATTATCACTTAATCAACAAAACGTGAAAAAAAATTATTGTGGTAATTAAAGTGCCGCCAGCGCCGGGCGGGGACGGTCCGTTACCGGGGGCGCCACGCCGGAGCCCGTGCCCGTGGCCCGTGCCGCACCCGTGACCTGTTGCCCGTGGCTCGCGGCCGCTCAATTCAGCTCCGTTTCTAATCACAAAGATGAATGAGGTGACGCAAATTATCGAGATAATTCTTATTATTATATTATACGAGTAACCGCCCTCGCTTTGCTTCGGTTTTCTTATTTTTTTTACACCTAGGGTTACATTATTGGAGTTTTATTAGGGATCCCTAATTTTTTGAAAATATAATATATCCTATGTTACTCGGGAATAGTGTAGCTTCCCAACAGTGACAGAATTTTTGAAATCGGTTCAGTAGTTTCGGAGCCTATTCAATGCAAATAAAAAATCAAATCTTTCCTCTTTATATATTAGTACAGATTATTACTTACAAATATTATAAATGTAACAGTTTGTAAGGACGTCTGTTAGGCGTTCTGTCTACTTTGACGGACGTCACTCGCGCGCTATCGTCGATTATCGCTTGCTTGTCGTTAGCTTGAAGCTTGCTTGCATCTTTTGTAGTAAAAGAACGAAATCTGTCCACGGAACGTCATCGTGGCCAGCGGCAAGAAGCTGCGGGCTACAGTTAGGGCTTGTTTCACAATCTTCAAGTAGAGTCCTGAATAAGCTATTCGCCGGTTAAAGTGACGTTAAAGTGTCATTTTACATACACGAAATGTCAACTTAACCAACGAATAGCTTACTTCGGACTTACTTGAAGATTGTGAAACAAGCCCCATAAAATGAACAGTGTATTATTTAGTATTTCTCGGAAAGCACCAACAGTCGGTGATCGGCACGTGTTTCGCAGCACTGTATCATACTCGTAGCTTTGACTAATACGTGCTTGTCGTATTGTTACCGAGTGTGGGCGAGTGTGGGCGAGTGTGGGTGAGTGCGAGTGTGCAGCCCAGTATAATGGCCGCGAAGGCTGGACGCGACGGATGAGTGATGGATGGGCTCGATGTATCGTATAGTTCCGCCTCGATGTAGCGTAAAGGAATCTTGTCCTATATTGTATAATTGTTGAACGGGCGTGTAGTATACGTAGGTATGTCTAAAATGTCTAGATGGTGGTGAGCGAGATTAATGATAGTATGACGCGTTCGAAGGAAAGTCATTATAAATGCTAAAACTTAAGAAACTTTTTGCTGGCATGCGAACGTACATGTACGGCAGGAAGCTGGTCCGTCGCCCGTTGTCTTGCCGCCATGCCGGCACGTTCAGTATATTGGACTCCACGACGGGTACGAGGTTTTGTCGTTCTTCACTACAGATAGGCCAGGCAACCAACGCTCCAAAAATTTTAAACCTATTCTTTTTTTTTTACCTTAAGTTAATGCTGACCACAAAACCACCTGATTGTAAGCGGAAATGAAGTCGTGGATGGTAAAGCGCATTAACTTAGTAGAAGCCTATTCACTCTTGACTTTAAGACACCCACATTATAATCAGCCAGGAACAGCCACGCAGGCCATTTATTCCAGTCCTTCGCGGTACGCATAATAAAAGACAAAGCAAAGCGCAACATCCACATCAGGGGGGTGTTGACAACGAAGGGATGAATATCCCCCATGCGTCTGGATGTTCGATGGTAGAAAGGAGAGGGAGGAATTAAGTCATGTAATTCCTGCGCACACTCTCCAAAATGTATCCTATATAATACTGAGAGGCTGGCAACTCTGCGTTTGTATTCGAGGCTTTGTAGGTTAGACTCTTATCAGCTTAAGGTCACCGATAAGCCTCTTAGCACGCCTCTTCATTGAATCCAATGCTGAAAGATGGCATTTAGCTGCACCAGCCCAAAATAAGTGACAGCGGTACTCCACACAAGGCCGTACCTGAGCTTTGTACAGGGTTTAAATTCGTTAGCACGTACGTACTGATGCTTAGCTTCCTAGCAGCAGTCTTAGCTCTGAATTCAATGAACCGCCCAAAGTTAAGGTTTGAGAATATCTCTCAACTCCTAATAACTGAAGGCGGTTAGTCTATTCCAAGGATACATATACGTATCCAAGAATTTATATGTATACGAGTAGTTCGCAACGTCTGATTTGATAATGTCGATGGAACAGACTACTTACATCTGTGTAATATTTGTATTGAATAGATTTTTTTGTACGTTCTGAAGCAGTGGAGTAGGTTACATATTATAAGTAGCAATGATATATTGAATGTTAATGGCTTTGACTTGTGGCGTGATGTGGATTAATTTTTGGCCTGATTCCAATTTAAGGAATCATATTTCTCGTCCATCCCTACAGGGAAAGGAAAAAAATGAGAAAACCTCAATAAACCTAAGTAATTATTATATGTAGATAGATATAGGAAGATTCCTATTCATTCAAGTAGTAGACGTTCGATTTCCTTCCCGACACTGTACTGCTGTGTGCTGTGTGCTGTGTGCTGTGTGCTGTGTGCTGTGTGGGTAGCATCAAGTAGCATGTAATTGAGTGTGAAGCCTTTTCAATGAAATATTTCATTTCTGGAATCACCCTCGGTAATGAATACTCTAATGAGTTCTCAACTTCCCGCAGTCCTCGACTTCTTATGTCAATTACATGAAGGAAATAATATGTAACTCAAACGTATGCAATTAAACTTTCATTCCTATTTAACATTTGGCTTCAACCCATTCATGTACCACTACTTGGCACGGGTCTCTCCTCTTGAGGAGGCCTAGAGCATACTCCACCACGATGCTCCAGTGCGGATTGGTGGAGGGGTTAGTGGCCAACCCATTGTCTCAAGTTTTAATGCTCGAAGGGATCCGATATGGCTTAACTACTGTTTTCTTACGATAACAAACGGGACCAAGGCTTAACGTGACCTACGAAGCACGGAAACGCTCAAGAAATTTTTGTCACTAGCGATCACCCACTGTTGCTTAACTTTGTCTATCGAAACAAGACTATGAGCGCTTCTCCTCTACTACTATGATCGCTGCTTAACATTTACATACACTCGAAATCAAATCAAAACTATTCCTTGTCTTAAACCGTAATCTTATTATTGACATTAGTTATGTTCATGATTTTGTGATCGTTTATGAACGAATTGGCTTTAATAAATGTAATTGGAGTACACCGTATTAGTTAAAAGTAAGAAATAACACGCTCATACCGCCGCAGTAGGTTTACCGATGTTGCGGGTGGCACGAACAACATAAATAACATCACTACCCGAGAGTATTTATCTTACCCGGCCGAGAATCGAACCCGGAACCCCTCGCTCAGCACGCAGAACCACTACCAACTAGGCTATAGGGTCGTAAGCTTATGGACGCAGGGAGTTTCAAGCACCCAACCTCCACGTCCGCGGTGTACTCTGCTGAACGTCGGACGAGGGAACGGTGCGGCAGCGCTCCCTGCTGCTGGAGTATCTTGCCCCGACAACACCTGTAGACGGTGATAGGATTTTGACTTCTAAATTCAAGTGACTAGGTGCTACAGGTGACGGTGACGCGTATCGATGAGGCCAAGGATTAGGTTGTTGATGTTGTTATCATCCCTCCATTAACATCGTTTTACTGCCCTCGATCAATGAAGCATCTGTCGCTTCAAACCAAAAAATAGATTTGAGATTCTGTAGCTGTATTTCACGTCCATAACAGATTCATTAGGCAGAAGAGCCTTACCATTGATTTATGATTCCAAGGGATTAACGCTTATCCGCAAAAGGCACTAGCATAGCATTATCCGTTTTAAACCCGGTAAGAGTGTTCCATATTATGTCAATAGGATCACCACCGAAATCTCGTAATGGCTCGCAGAGAGGCCAGTAATCCGATCAATTTATAATTTTCGAAGGACCTTTAACTTTCTTATGCATGAAGCGGGTGAGCGAGCTGAGCAGCAGAGTCATAACAAGTGATGAAATCGCCGAGTATTTCTTCTTATTTGCTCTCATCGGCCGCTGCGTTTATTAACTAGTTAAATGATTCAATAACTGGATTCAATAGCGAGTTGATCAACTAGTTTCCACTTAACGTCTCAGCGACAGCAACGTATTCGTCATCATTCATATATAGAACTACAAATGGTTCACTTTACTCTAGGCTACTTAAATAACAGTCCCTACTTCCCTAGACCCACTAGAGTAAGATTGGTCTTACTTCATGCACTTCGTGGAAAAGTCCATTGTAGTAGGACGCTATCGATATCTGCAAACGAGATGGAGATCGATTGGACGCCCGCGACGGGGGAGAGATGGAGGTTGTATCAAACTGACAGGTTAAACATATATTTGAAGCGAGGTGAACAGTTTTACTTACTTAACATCACTTTAACAACGCAAGTACAAATAATAATGTAAGATAACCGTTATCTTCCAGGGGTCTGAACATCAGTCCCTTGGCTCTTTTAATCTTGTGCATATCTTTGAATAAAATGAGGGTCACGTAAAAAAGGTGATGAAAATTGTAGCCGTATTACGGCGGCTTAGAATACTAACCCTAATCCCGCGCCGGATGGGTATCATAAGAGGCGACTAAATCCGGCCGGCTGGTAGTAGGGCCTCTCAGAGGGATTATATTTGTAATATTGATTATAACTTTTTACTATAATACGAGTACTCACGATATTTATTTTGTATTCCGATATTTCGACCCAGTTGCATGGATCGTGGTCACGGATGCACTGCGGTGGCGCGGAGAAACTTTTGACAGGATGACAGGTGACATTTGACACTAGTACATAAGTCTATCAACTTTCCGTCTAGTTCGTTTTTGCGTTTTTTTGACAATATTACGACACCCAAAGACGCTCACCCAAAGACAGGATACCCTATCAGTGCCCAGGGGTATACAAAGTCGACTGCAGCTGCGGTAGTTGTTACATGGGGCAAACAGAACGGTCAATATCGCAGCGCATAAAAGAACATATTACAGCGGTTAAGAAGGATGAAAGGAAGAAATCAGCCGTAGCAGAACATCTGCTTGAATCGGGGACTAATCACTGGATTGAGCTACATAGCCCGCAGGTAATCTCCACGGAACGCCATTACATCCCACGGCTAGTACGAGAGGCCATCGAGATTAAAAAACACCCCAAAAACTTTAATAGGGAGGATGGATTTAAATTAGCGCAAACATGGAATCCAGTGGTTAGTCTATGCAAATCCCAAAATCAGAAAGTGCAAAGTGTGCTGCGGCAAGATGTGGTGAGTGTAGTGTGTCGTAATATTGTCAACAAAACGCAAAAACGAACTAGACGGAAAGTTGATAGACTTATGTACTAGTGTCAAATGTCACCTGTCATCCTGTCAAAAGTTTCTCCGCGCCACCGCAGTTCATCCGTGACCACGATCCATGCAACTGGGTCGAAATATCGGAATACAAAATAAATATCGTGAGTACTCGTATTATAGTAAAATGTGTTCAGTCCACGATGAGTCAAGTTTAAAATCTTGATTATAACTGTTAATTAATAGCATTATTACTATTTCTCCATGAGGTTTGCCTGGATAGCTACCACCCTTGAGCATGAGTCAGCCGCCAAACGACTCGTCGTGTTCCGGCTGGGAGCTTGAGAGCCAGTTCTTTCTTTTTTTTCTTCACCCTTTCTTGGCCGGCAACGCATCGGTGATGCCTTTGGTGTTGCTGATGTTCATGGGCGATTATAACCACATATCATTTCCATAAAAAAATGTTACCACCACTGCCACTGCAGTAATCGTGATTGTTATCTTTTTCTGCTCGAACATTTTTGTATTTATGTGGATGTTAATGTTCAAATTTTGATCTAATTAATTTAATAAGTATGACTCAAGTATATAGCGCCCCTATTTTGATTTTATAAATATAGTCATAATGTAAACTCAAAATAGAAGCGCTACCAATAATGTATCCTTATGTACTTAGTTTATTTAAATCTAAACTTTACAAACGATTATTAAATAAACTCAGTTTCATTACTCTACCGTCTACAAATTTCAAATCTCAAGCTCAAATCTTTCGGGAAGTGGAACACCCTTTTGGGATATTATAAATAACTTGATATCATCACCGATTTCCTCACACAACTACATTTTTTGACCAAAATGTAGGATGTGTAGATAAGAATCATTGTAGAACGAGGGATTTTCATGAGATAGTCCCAGGATGCCTTTTTAACACTGAAAGTGTTATGAGCTTGTGAATGTTGGCGACCTATTTTATTATATTTTTGATGGAATTCATGTACTCTGATCAGAGTAATTTGTAAAAATAAAATATCGATGACATAATTGCACACGTACCAAACATACTGGTCAAACATATAACCTGCCCCACTGCCTCCCGCCGGACGCCGGACGCCGGCTATTATCATAAACAACTAAATATATCCGAGTGCGGTGACCGTCCCCAGCTCCATGTTATGAACAGTCATCACAGTTTTTCCGGTGAATTCGATAAAGAAAATATTCGAACGCTTTCGTAAGGAATATAAGCGAGATTTGTTACTTGAAACTGACTGGAATATGGCAACGATATCAAATGTAAATCCAATGTTACGTTAAAAGCTTCCGCCTGAGCCGAAGCCTTCATAACGTTTTGTATTTTGTCGCAGCAGCCGGCGCGACGCCCTCCGCGAGCCGCGCCGCGCCGCGGTGCGTGAGCTGCTTTCTAAAACCTCGACGAATTTTTAATCAAATTATTTTACAAACTTAAGCGGTATTCATACATTAATTAATCAACGCGTCAACCAAAACAAACAATTTGATGCCAGCATTTTTATAACACTGATTATGTTGTGATTGGAGTATTGTTTGAACATTAAATGTTATACCTTCTGAAAACACTTTTTAATTTTAAGTGGCTGATCGGGGATCGAACGAGAGCCTCTCCATTCAGTTATGACTAAAAGAATAGTTATTAACTTCCCATATTTCAAGTTTATCACGTTACGTCGACATACAAAAAATCAAGCCACTTTTTTCGATGTTTCATCCGCTGACCGCCGCCGCGCCGCCGCGCGCCGCGCCGCGACAGATCGGGGTCACATTCCGACAGCAGCGACACGGAGAAGCCCCCGACAGCCTGCGAGCCAAGTATTGCGCCTGGTTGCGCCTGCTCCACGGGGTCCACCAATCCAATAGCATTCATCGTATATAGATCACATAATATATTACTTATAAGAAGCTAAGCAGCCTAAGAAATCGTAAAATGTAAAAATATGAGTGGAATTCGCTATCCTACTTATTTCCGGGTGGTTTCCGCGCCTATTATCCCATCATCGGTGACAACACGTGCTAGGAATTTATTATCCCCGCGATCACCTCCGCCGTCCGGCGCCGCGCCGCCGCCGCGCCGCCGCTCCGAGCTTTATGTAATAAACGGTAATCTTTTCAGAATAACAGACATTTGATCCGCTTTTCCTTTTTTAAAGTCGATCGTCTTCAATTTTAGATATGTAGTAAGTTTATGGGTTATCTTGTAAATCCCTACCTGTCCTACTGCTAGGGGCGCCCGGGCGTCCGGGCGGCTCTCAGGGTCTCAGAGTGTCAGAGTGTAGGTTAGAGGCTTACGCCCCAAGTCACGCTCAGAGTCACTAACGGTTACTTAAATCGCTCCTTAGTACAGAATTTGGATGGTGATTCTTTACTATTACTAAGGAGCGATTAAAGTAATCGTTAGTGACTCTGAGTTGGGGTGTTAGTCTATCAATGTAGTCATGTGTTACTGGCAGACGTCACAGCGTATATTTAATTTATACCTCCACACAACGCTCTATAGCCGTATTGGGGCGGCTTAGAATACTAACCCCAATCCCACGCCGGATGGGTGGCGTAAGAGGCGACTAAATCCGACCCGCTGGTGGTAGGATCCCTCGAAGTTATTATATTGTTAATATTGACTTTAATTTTTAATTCTCCATGGGGTTCAACTGGAGCCAGCTGCCGAACGTCTCGTCTCTTCCGATGTAATTCTAATGTCGCTCTCTATCTCTATCGGTTCCGACAGCGGCGCGCGCGCTTCAGAAACGTGACGCAGAAACAAATGTAACACAAATACAGAATACACGCGACAGTTAGGAGGCAGGTACAAGGAGGTGCATTAAAATCTATTGAAACCTACGTCTAAGAATAGCTCGATCTTATATTGTACCTCCGCATCCATGACTTTCCCAAGGACGTGAAAAAAGCAATCAGAAATTTTCTCCGATCAGGTGTCACATAGTCGTATCTATTGAAATAAGACATGATAATGTAGAACGGGTAGGCAGCAGGCTTCCCTCCGCCGCCCCCGCGCCCCGCGCCCAGCGCCCTGCCGCCCTGCCGCCCTGCCGCTCTGCCGCCCTGCACGACACGACGTCTTGGCGCCTACTCGCAGATAAGGCTTGCCGCAGCACTGCGACAGCGTATCGATGACATATGTTAATGGTGGTCATAATGTTATTATGTTGATAATCTGGTCGCAATGCCATAAAAATAAAACTTAACAAAGTTAAATCTACACTTCTAACGCTAAAAAGTGGCAAGTTAACCTGTTATATATATTTAATACGACGAATAAAAAATTCATCCTCACGTTTCCTGTAGGGGAGTTACCTATCCTGACAAAAATGTTTTCTCAATATGTTATTCTACGCTTCTGGAGTTATGAATATGTTTATCCATGCCAAATTACAGCTTTCTAGCACTAAGATTCTCGCCGGTTTGCTTCGGACGGACTTGACGAAACTATAAGGGTTCCGATTTTACTTCGAAACCCTAAAAAGTTGAAACTGATCACATAAACAAAATTGAAACGAGTGTAACCGCCACGTGTCCGGCTCCACTACATCAATGGCCGTGGCTCGGCCGCCGCCGCGCCGCAGCTGCGGTCAAACTATTCAACTTTACACCGATAAAGGTAATAAAACCTGTTTATTGAACATGTTGTTATTGATTTCGTTGAAAAAAAAAAACTGGGAAAAGACACTAATACCCGAAATTAAGTAAAAATATGTCAACAATAATTATTATTATTATCATTAAAAATAAAAGGTATCATAAAAAAGGGTGCGTGTACTTTTGTACGCGCGTGAGAAGTTATACTTCTTTGACATAATTAAATAAATATTTAATTTTATAACGTGTAATCAGTTTTCATTATCTTGCAAAAACTATTTTTGTACTAAATAAAAATAATAAAATATTACTTGTATACTACCTATGTTTACACAAGTACAAACTAGATGGCGTTGTTCAGGAACCTGAATCACGCTGCTGAGACTGTGAGATTTGTATAATAGCTGGAGAGCTAGTGAACCATTTGACTAACCCATTTCCCACAAAGCTAGAAATTTATTAAATGATATTTTATTATTACTCAATTAAGAAAGTACCGTTCTGGCAGGCATCTCGCGGTTGCATCATCATCCCTTAAATTTTTGAAAATGCAATAAATATTTTTTTGTATCCCACTCCCACAAGGCTACAATTTTAATATGTTGTAATTTACATATGTTCAAGTGTAAAATAAAATTGCCAACCCATGTTGAGGGTATGTATGTGCCAGAATAGAGCTCTTGGGCTATAGGTAATAACATTACATTTTAAAAGAGGTAAAGATAATAAGAAGCTAGGGCCATCTATCCAGTGCTTTCATACCCCCTCCATGGTAGCGCAAACGTTTAACGCAACCTTTTTGCAAGTCGCATAAGAAGTATAACTTCAAAAATGACATGTTCTTAATGAACTGTAATAGGCTATATTCATTAATGTTGGTTTTTTTATCATGTTTGTTTATCATTTACAGTAGACGTGTTAAAAAGGACCATCTCTAAATCGTCTTATGTATCTTTTAAATCTACATATTACTGTCCCGCCACTGGTACGTATCTACCTACGTATCGATATGGGAAACGCTTTCACCTCCCTACAACAATTTTCCATATTCATTATTTATTTTACGAGATCCAATTCCTAAGTGATTTTGAAAGATTGACATTACGTTTCAAAAGCTATTTTAGGGTTCCAGATCCAGATGAGTTGTTATCAAAGTGAGAAGCCAGCCCCCGCCCCCGCCCCCGCTGACGGTAGGCTCTGAACGAGTGATCGACAAACAAACTGTCGAATGGATCGTTGAGCCATTGTTGTAAAAAGTTTAATTGACACCAGGCCCCGCCCGACAGGTCTCCACCCGAGAGGCTATCGTGTTATAAAAAAAAGTTTTGTATGAAACTTTTCTTTCATCTTTGTTAATATCTCAACTTATTTTCTGTAATTCACGAATAACTACTTTCAAGTTTTAAGAATAATTAAGCTATATTTTTAAAAGTACTGAGCAAATATCCCGTACTCCGGTTTTTCAGTATTTAAGTACTGACAAATTAATTTTATTTATTAATTTATATATGTTACCGGCAAAACCCGATTTCAGGTTAAACTAGTTTGGGCTAGGCCCAACTAGTTTAGACTAGGCCAAACTGGTTTGTCCTGACACGAGTAGGATAAACTAGTTTGGCCTAGGCCAAACTAGTTTGACCTGAATATGTTACCACATATATACGTCGGTGAGGCCATGAATCTCCAGTGAAGGTCCAGGGACGGACCTCTTTATTCTACAACGCTTGTCCGATGCAGAGGTTGGCATATAAGAAATGTCATGTCATATTTAGAGGAAGGAATTGTCAATAAAGGTACAACAGATTACACAGAGTACTTAATCACTAAGATTATGGCTGATCACGTAGTGTTGGAAGTACTTTGGAATATTGATGTGAACGTTAGGAGAATTGGAAATATATCAAGGTGCAAAGAAAGGAATATTATTGAATAACGTACCTCGACCACCATCCTATTTCAGTTTGATCTCATAATAATAAAAATATTTTTCTCATTGTTTCAGGCATGCTGAAGGACTAAAGTTTTTATAAAGTATTTTTCAAAAGCAAACTAACCAGTGAACAAGTGTTACGAGTGCGGCCTACAAGTGTTTCAAGTGTTATAAGTGTGACAACCCACATCAAGCATGAAGCTGAGCGTGAGTGCGTACCGCGCGCACGCGTCCGCGCACAAGAAGATCCTGACGTCCTCGTACCAGCACCACTACGGCAGCACGGCCGCGCCGCCCGCCTGCAGCCAACTCAACTTCACGCCGCAGGTCAGTACCGCACCGGGGCCCCCGCACGGGGAACCCCTGAGCTGAGGCCACTAGGGCCGGCAGCAACTGACCATTCGAGAAAAAAAGCAGGTCAACAACTTAACCATTGCCGACCAAAAAACAAATGACAGTACACGTATAGAAGGTACTTTTATGGAATATTTATCGTTACAGTTTAACCCTAGAAATCACTGCTTATGAAAACCGCTGTCACAAAAGGAGACTTAAAAGTCACAATATCAGTTATATTGTGAATCTTATACCTTAAAACAGGTTGTTGCTCTTAATTGGGATTATTAGACATGTTCTGGCTATTCTCGGTATAATTAGACACCATTCAACTTCTTTTCGATGAAACAATTAATGCGTTCATTTAGGTTAATTTAAACTTAAAGATGCCTTTTAATATCATGAACAATTTCGTTCCTCTTTTTAGGGTTCCGAAGTAAAATTTGAACCCTTATAGTTTCGTCATGTCCGTCCGTCTATCCGTCTGTCCGTCCGTCTGTCCAAAACAAAGCGCCGAGACCCTTAGTGCTAGAAAGCTGTAATTTGGCATGGATATACATATTTATTCAAACTTCAGAATCGTGAAATAAAATTTTGAAAAACGGTTTTTTTTCAGGGTACCTCCCCTACAGGTAACGTGAGAATGATTTTTTATTCGTCGCGCACCCTGTAGTGTGGGGTATGGTATTACTTTAGAAACCTGCGGCACCGGTAGGGTGGTGGAGTTAGGGGGGGAGGGGAGGGGGTGGGGTAAGAACCCCCCCCTTAAAGGGGCTAAGTGAGGAAACACATAGTTTTTGAGTTTTTTTTATTTTTATTTTGAGGTTAAATCTGTGAAAACTGCTCAATATTTGTCTTAAATTAGTCTAAATTAATGTCAGTTGGTGGAGGAAGAAATAAAGTTACGACTTCCGTATGGGGAGACACACAAAACGCACCAATTTTATAAAAAAACTAGCTGTTGCCCGCAGCTTCGCATGCGGAATTTATGCTTATCATATTTGTACCCCTTGCAGATAAAAATTTAAAAACTGGTTAATTTATATTGAAGTACTTATATTTAGGAATTTATATACTGAAACCTACGACACAAATTATTCCTACGGGAACGGATTATGAAAAATAAACAACATTTGTTTTTTTCTTTTTCATGAAAAATTTTGAAAAACTCGAAAACAATATGTATTCCATCAATTAAATAAAGAACGTTTGTTTCAAATTTAAAGCAAGACGTTGGTATTTTAAAAATATTCCACACTAAGTTTCATCTTGTTTCCCGGGAAAACTTTTAATTTCATCGCGACGAAAAGTTTTTTAAAACGTGATCCAAAGTATAAGGAACAATTTAACTTATTTCCGTCGAAATCAGTTCAAGGGTTTTCATGTGATGCCCGGACAGACAAACAGACAATAATACCCCTGTTCTTTTCTCTCCCTCTCCCGCTCCCTGTCCCTCTCCCTCTCCCTATCCCGCTCCCGGGCCCTATCCCGCTTCCTGTCCCTCTTCCTCTCCCTCTCCCGCGCCCTGTCCCTCTCTCTCTCCCGCTCTCGGGCCCTCTCCCGCTTTCTGTCCCTTTCCCTCTCTCTCCCTCTCTCTCTCCCGCTCCCTGTCCCTCTCCCTCTCCCATTCCCGGTCCCTGTCTCGCTTCCTGTCCCTCTCACCTCCCGCTCCCGTCCGTAAAGTTCTCTACACAAATTTTTTGTTTCTCACTATAAGCTTACATATTAATTTTCATATTTCTGAGTTTGAAATTGACAAAGTCCTGGAAAAACTTGCAACCTCTTTATTTACCTCTTAGGGGATGAAATTCCAAAAAACCTGTTACAATTAACGTAGTTTCTTAAATATTTATAACCCCTTAGTATTGCTCTTTATGGGGATGAATTTCGAGAAAACAGTGGTACAGTTATTTTTTGTGTCTAACTATAAGCTTATATACAAATTTTCACCCTTCTTACTTCAAAACTGACGAACTGAAACTGACCTTTGGGGGTTGATTTTCCAAAAAAAAAAAACACAACTTTTAAATTTTCTTTCTAATCTTGAACTAATATATAAATTTTCAAGTTTTTTACTTCAAAACTGACGAAGTTGCCATACTAACTTGTACTCCCTAATTAATTAACCATTCAGGGGAGGATTTTCCAAAAAAACACATTACTGATTCTTTCTAATCTTGAGCTAATATATATTTTTTTATGTTTTTAACTTCAAAAATGACGAAGTTGCGTAGTAAGTTCCATCCCCTAAATTAGCCCTTTAAAAGATGATTTTCAGCTAAATTTTAACTTTTGTTAATAACAATAAACTTACATAAAAAATTTCATATTTATAACTCTAAAACTGAGGAAGTTGATTTGTATGTAAATGACTTCTTACCCCTATTTTTAGGGGATGAGTTTCGAGAAAACAGTGGTACAGTTATTTTTTGTGTCTAATTATAAGCTTATATACAAATTTTCACCCTTCTTACTTCAAAACTGACGAAGTTACCATACTAAATTGCGTCGTCTTAATTAACCCTTTAGGGGATGATTTTTCAAAAAACATAATACTTACAAACTTTGTTTCTAAACTGGAGCTAATATGTAAATTTTCATGTTTTTAACTTCAAAAATGACGAAGTTGCCTACTAAGTACCATCCATTAAATTAACCCTTTAAGGGATGATTTTCCAAAAAAAATTGTTAAACTTAATTTTTGTTTATTACTATAAACTTACATAAAAAATTTCATATTTACAACTCTAAAACTGACGAAGTTGGTTTGTATGAAAATGACCTCCAACCCCTATTTGTAGGGGATGAATTTCGAGAAAACAGTGATACATATATTTTTTGTGTCTAACTATAAGCTTATATACAAATTTTCACCCTTCTTATTTCAAAACTGACGAAGTTGCCATACTAATTTGGGCCGTCTTAATTAACCCTTTAGGGGTTGATTTTCCAAAAAACATATAACCTTTAAATTCTGTTTCTAATCTTGAACTAATATATACATTTTCATGTTTTTGACTTCAAAAATGACGAAGTTGCGTACTAAGGTCCATCCAAGAAATTAACCCTTTAAGGGATGATTTTCCAAAAAATTATGCTAAAGTTAACTTTTGTTTATTACTATAAACTAACATAAAACATTTCATATTTATAACTCTAAAACTGACGAAGTTGGTTTGTATGAAAGTGACTTCTAACCCCTATTTGTACCCCTTAGGGGATGAATTTCCAAAAATCCGTTCTTAGTGGACGTCTCCTTAGCAGAAACTATCTACCTGCCAAATTTCATCTTAATCGGTTCGGTAGTTTCTGAGATTTCTTGTTTAATCAGCGGTGTGTCGCTTTTCAATTTTATATATACAGGGTGAGTTGGAAAGGTATAATGATACTTATGTATATTTAAACATAAGATACATTGTAAATTTACAGCATATCATTTTGGGATTTTACGTATTTGTTTTGATTTTGTGAAAATAAATAAATTTAATGAAAGTATCAAATAAGTAATGCTGCGCATACGCTAGTAGTAAAAGTTCATTGGCCGCGCGCGTAGTAGGTATCAGCTGTGCCTCAGCACCACGTCGCCGCGCCGCGCCGCCCCGAGCCGCGCGACCCGCGTCGACCAACTTTTCCTTCATACTTTTATCGGCTTAGGACGATCAAAAAAACCATGAAATATCAGAAAATTGGACAACAACATACCTAGTAAATTATTATTTTAAAGTGAAACATAATAATTTATTAGGTTGGTACCTACTTAATTAACTTAAAGAAAGTAATTAATATGGTATTCTTGGCGTTATTTAAAAAGTTGGAATCACGATATTTACGTTTGATTATTTACATAAACTACGAACTAAACTTACCCACTAAGTGTATTTTAATAATTGTTCTAAGTGTCCACCTCCGTTTTGGATGCACAGTTCAGCCCGGCGCGGGCGCAAATTGTCTTTTAAGTTTTCTTAACACTAACCTATTCGATTTAACGACCATAAAAGCACTTATAATTTTGTCTTTTAATTGTTCTACACTTTGACACTCACGTTCGTACACAAGTCTTTTAATATCTCCCCACAAATAAAAGTCCAGAGGCGTTAGATCTGGTGACCGTGCCGGCCACGCAATGGGTCCACTACGACCTATCCACCGATTGGTAAACTCCCGATCTAAATATGCACGAACTTCACTATGGAAATGTGCCGGAGCTCCATCCTGCTGGAAGTACATGTCACTTGTCAGATAGATAATGAAAGCGGTACTTCCAACAATTCCGTCACTACGTATCTCAGAATGTCAAGATACCACCTCCCAGTTAGTCTGCCCTCGATGAAGTAGGATCCGATAGCACAGTCATTTATGTAGGAACTGTTCGTTTGAGAATGGTAAAGGACCGTTCCTCCTTGTTCTTGGCGTGATTATTTTCACTCGTTTAACAAATAAATCGCAACACCAATAATTATTAAAATCGCAAACACTGCTGCGCTCACGGCGGAACAACTGTTTGTGTACTGTGTATGTGTACCTACCTACATTGCTTTCGCACGGCAACGCGGCAGACGCGGGGCGGGGCGGGGGGGGGGGGGGAGGCCGAAGCGAGCGGCGCGGCGGTTTTTGGCCTTTGTCGGTACGTTATTTACGACGGCGGCACGGGCGCCCGAGCGGTTTCATAGAACGGCGAAAAAGCATTGCGAAACGTTCATTTATCGCATAGGGCACGAAAGGCGTAAGCTAGGCTAGTAGTTCAATGACCACGCGCGTTCTATCAGCTGTGCCCCGCCCCGCGCGCGTCGCATCCCGCAGCGCGCTACGCTATCCCGTAACTTTTCATTCATATTTTTATCGCTTAGGACGATTAAAATGAAATAAAATATCAGAATGTGCAATTGCACAATGACCTGCAAAATTATTATTTTAAAGTGAAACATGACATGATAAGGTAGGTAAGTAACTTAATGTAGGTAGCTTATGTAATGTAGGTAACTTATGTAATGTAGGTAAGTAGCTTATGTAATGTAGGTAACTTATGTAATGTAGGTAAGTAGGTAGGTAGCTTATGTAATGTAGGTAACTTAATGTAGGTAGGTAAGTAACTTAAGGTAGGTAAGTAACTTAATAGCGGGGCCCGGATAGCTGTCGAGTCCACCATGAAGTATCTGGGATTGGTGCTCGACAGCCGATGGGAATTTGGGCCCCACTTCAGGCGACTGGCGCCCAAGCTGATGGGCGCAGCGGGCGCGCTTTCAACATTGCTTCCCAACTTGGGGGGCCCGAGTGCCTCCTGTAGGCAGTTGTACGTGGGAATCGTGCGGTCCATGGCCCTGTATGGGGCCCCTGTGTGGGCGACGGACATGACGGCCAGCACTCTCGCCGTTCTACGCAAACCGCAGAGGGCGATGGCCGTCAGAGTCGTCCGCGGGTATCGCACGATTTCCTACGAGGCGGCTTGCGTCCTGGCCGGATCCCCGCCCTGGGACCTAGAGGCGAAAGTACTCGCGTCATTATACCGATGGCGCGAGGAAGAGCGGGTACGGGGTTCGAGGCCGGTGCAACGGCAGATTGCGCTGCGCCGAGAGGAGCTCCGTCAGGTCTTGGTGGCGGAATGGCGGCAAAGGCTTCTGCGCCCTACCGCCGGCCTCGCTACCATCGAGGCGATCCGGCCAGTACTCGACGACTGGCTCGGGAGAAGGCACGGCTCCCTGTCATTTAGGGTGACGCAGGTACTGTCGGGCCACGGCTGCTTCGGCAAATACCTGTGCCGCATAGACAGGGAGCCGGACGCTCGGTGCCACCACTGCGTCCATTGCGGGGAGGACACGGCGCAACACACGCTCGCCGAGTGCGTAGCTTGGGAGGAGCAGCGGCGTGTCCTCACAAATGAAGTAGGAGGCGATCTGTCGCTGCCGGCCGTAGTGCGGAGGATGGTCGGTAGCGCAGAGTCGTGGGACGCGGTGGTGTCCTTCTGCGAGGACGTGATGTCGCAGAAGGAAACTGCGGAACGGGAGAGGGAGATCTCGACTCCCTTCCCCGGCCGCAGAAGGCGCACCGGGCGCAGATGAAGGGCGGACAACGCCCTTTTCCGGCCCCCATGAATGGGTCCAGGGGCGAGGGACTTGGGGAAGTCCCCGCCCCCCTATTCAATGGACCCGAGTTGCAGGCGCGCGCGGGTGTCAGCGCGCGCCTCTGAGGCGATGCACGGGGTAGTTCAAAACCTCACTACCCCGTGCAGGAGACGAGGCCCGGGCAGACCCGGCCAGCACCAGTGTGGGGCTGCGGAAGAATTTGGATTCCCGCGGCCCCGCGCGCACGTGCGAGGAGACACCGGGGTGGTTTTAGCCGGTAAGAGTCCGGCACGCCCCTCCGCCTTTCCCCAAGCGGAGGTAGTCCATGAGGATTTCCCCCCGTAAAAAAAAAGGTAAGTAACTTAAAACTTAATAATACTTAATCTTGGCGTAGGTATTTAAAAAGTTGGAATTACGATATTAACAACAATTGGCTATTTACATTAAACTATGAATTAAACTTACCCAATTAATTATTCAAAGTTTCCACCTCCGTTTAATTAATCGGTACATTAATAGGTATTGTTCATTTGAGAACGGTAAACGACTGCTCTTTCTTCTTCTTGGCATGATTTAAAATCACTAGTTTAACTAAAAATTGTCAATGTAAACAATACGATTAATTAACCGACTTTTTGTTTAATTGCTTTCGGAAGGCCAGACGCAAGGGAGCGTCTCACCCCGCTCCCCCGGAAGGCCCGGCCGGGCGAACGCCGGCGCATACGTACGTAGTAAGTAACGACGGCGCGGGGCGGCGGCGCGGTGCCATAAAACGATAAAACCGAGCTTCGGGAATAGCGGCGAATACAAAGCATTGCGAAATTCATTCATGTATCGTATAGCGCGCGCGACTAAAATGATACTTTTAACTATTATTTAAAATATTAATTTTATTATGTTTTTTTTCTTTTTGTAAAACATCTTAATATTAATTCAAAGTAATTAATAAGGTAGTCTGTGTCACATAACGTGATAAGGTTCGTATTTTTTTTTACGATTTAGATTCGTAAAATTTTATGCTAGTTCATCTCAGTTGCCTCTTCGGACACTATGGTTTTTTTTTCGAGACACCTTTTGGAATCATCCTGTATAGATGACAAATCATTATAATTACAAACTTACAGTATATGCACTTTTAGGGAGAATTTAGGGGTTTTTGATAAACAAACAGGCTTCCAAACGTCTCCGGCGCTGCGGGAAGTGCAGCCCCTCCGCCCTTGCGTAACAAACTGCAGGCATTCCATGCTCGCCTACGCAGCTTCGGCTTTTTGGTCGCCTGCGGCGACCAGCCTCAGCCGCTTCGGCTCACATGGTGCCTGCAGTTTGTTACAGCGGGCGGGGGCTGCTCTCCCTCCGCGCCTCCGGGGTTTACATTCACTCTAGGGGTAGGGCAGACTAGTACCACGTGGGGTCGGGGTTGACTAAGTCGGTTCTGTCACCAATTTTGAAAAATTTAACTAGAATGTAATAAATAAATTTAATAGAGTATGACATAAACAGTAAAATTTATATATTACATTATATAACCTTTCTTGTATTTCCTATTTCCAAATTTCATCTAGCTCGACCACCTTCCCCGGGCCACCAATCTTTCCAATGAACTCCTAATTATTATAATCATAATACATAATACGATAAAATATACCTAATAACACAAATTTTATAAATAAGTATCATAATTCGTGTTGTATTTTTGGAAATAACCTCAAAAATTAAAATTAAGATTTTTAAAAAACGACGCATTACCTCACAAAAACCAACTAGATTATGATTAGGGGCATCACTGCCTATCGATTAAAGTCAAAATCACCCAGATACCGATGCCGCAGGTTTCTAAAGTCAACCCTGGGGTATCGTTGAAAAGGTCTTTCAAAAATGGTCTAACGCCCCAACTCTGAGTCACTAACGATTATTTAAATCGCTCCTTAGTAAAGAGTTTTAATAGAAACTTCTTGATGCAATGTTAATATTATTGATTATCTACAAATTATTTATTAATACAGTTATAGCTGTATATATCTAACAATTTGTATGGTGATTCTTTACTAAGGAGCGATTAAAGTAATCGTTAGTGACTCTGAGTTGGGGCGTAAGACCATTTTTGGAATTAGGGGTCCTTTTGCGAAATATTTGGCTTTGAAGTGCTAATTTTCGTTAGAGTCAAGTGCCTCCCCCCTGCCGGTCAAACGGTTGGAGTTGGACAAGTGAAAAAAATCTCAAAATAGGCTATATGATGAATTTACAAGGAAAACTATTACGGCTATGTTAGCATAAGTATTTAATGAGTAACAGTCGATAAACTTACTACTTCGAAACCCTACATTGCGCGTGGCCTGACATGCACTTGCCCGGTTTTTGTCTAAAGATCTCCATAAATATTCTGTACACTACAGTACAGTTATAATAATTAGTTGTCTTGCTGACACTGGTCCGTCCCGCACTGGAGTTCCCGGTGAACTTGTTGTAGGTGGTCCCGGGGCGCCGCGGCCGCGCTGCCACTGTACATAATTATAATTATACACGCACGAAGCTCCTTAACGGAAGCTCCACGTGTCGACCCTCGCGCAGGTTTATTTATTACTACATCGATTCCTCTGCCGGTTTCGCGAATTTTGTCAATACCAATGAAGTCGAGACTGAACTGTTGTAGCTCAAATCACTACTGATGATTGAACGACAAACATGGCGAGCGGTGTTCACGAGAGGTTCACAACCCTTTGACAAAGTGATCAATTGCGGACCGCGCTCATTAGAAATTCCGATCCAAACTTCATTCGAGGGCTAGCGGACAATTAGACGCCCAACACAACTTAAATACATACATGATTTTATCATAATCAGATGTAATTGAATGTTTTTACTGTTTTACTCAAACTTCAATCGTTTAGCTAGCGATGCCTAACGTCTAATTAATATTTATATTTTTTAAATTGTAAGCCACTTTTCTTATCAAAGACTTCAGTGTTAATGTAGAAATTGAATTAGATACCACTCTGTGATATTCTGGTGATTTTCAATTGTGGCTAAAGATGGTTTGAGGTTTGCAAGCTAAAGTAATTTACGTGCTACGTTAAACTTCACAAAGATGGATTTGCGCCGTCAACTTGTACACGGCAATTGTATCTGTCAGTTGACAATCCCTCTAAATGAAAACACATTGTAGTGGATCTTAGAAGGTAAGGTCGCCCGTCGCGCGTCGCCCATGAACATTCATCATAAACAGCAGCACCACCATGAACGAGCTCCATCGAGATGTGACCTGCCGGTGCAGAGCCCAGCTCTCTCCAACCGGAGTGGTCTGGCCAGACCTGGCACCAGAGGCTATCTCCTCGACTGCTGTACCCATTCGATTCCAGACAGTCACAAACAATAGAGTATTCGTTGTAAAGCCAGTAATAAGTAGTTAGATACTTTAGTTAGTTCTAAAATGTAATTATTAATTTTATTGCGGTAGGTCGTAACGCGTCTCTGAGACGCACGCGACGCGCGGTACACGACACGCATCCGATACGTGACTGTTGCTACTTGCTCGAGTAACTGTGAGTGGCTGTTAGTGGCTGGGAGTGGCTGCGACAGCTTTAGTATGGTAGGACACAATAAATATGAAATAGTTAAGGCAGCATTGGACATAGTAGGAGTCTGTAGGTAGAGTAGGTACTTTAAAAATTACCAGCAATTTTCTCATATTTATTGTAAGGCGATTTGTTTAATTCATTTATAAATTTTCAACAGATTCTACGTGATAACAAAGATATTCGTATGATAGGTAAAAATAAAATGTGTTAGACTACATGCGAAACCAGTATTTTAACGGGTAAACTCAGCTTTCTACAAGAATTTCGCAACATGAAACGAATGTGTGTTGCGGGGAGTGCAGAGAGTGCGGGGGGTGCGGGGAGTGGGCAACTGACACGAACAACTGATTGAAACAAAGTAAAAAAACAAGAACAACAGAAACGCGGTCTTTAAAAATGTATTTACCAAACAATTACATATTTTAAAGAGGCCTGGTGTGGTGAAACCTTCTAATACAGTAATGGTTTTCATAGGACTGAACAGCAGGCTCGCAGTGTCAGTAGGCCAGTAACAATGCCATTCCCACTTGCATTTTCGTCATGTCCGTCCGTACGTCCGTCGGTCCATTGGAAAGCTCTTCCAAAAATATTATGGGTCTTTTAAAACCATTTATGGAATTATGGGTCAGTTTGTGAAATATTTGGCTTTAAAGTGCTAATTTTGGTTAGAGCCAAGTGTCGTCGTCCCCCCCTGCTGGCTAAACGGTTGGAGTTGGACAAGTGAAAAAAATTCTCAAAAATAGTTTATAATTATGATGAATTTACAAGGAAAAGTATCACGGCTATGTTAGCATAAGTAGTTAATGAGCAATAGTCGATAAACTTACTACTTCGGAACTCTACACTGCGCGTGGCCTGACGACACTTTCCCGGTTTTTTAAAGTCAGAAACGCATTGGTGATGCCTTTGGTGACCACTAGTTACATTTAAAATAAATGTTTGGCTTATCCTAATAAATATAGTAGATACTTTCACTAACTTTTTTTAGTGTAAAAGGCAAAAGCCGCGACCAAAAAATTTTGCTCCCTCGGTGAAGAAAAGTTTTTATTCATTCGATTAACAACCAAATGTACGTAGGTGTAGGTAACGTTACAAATAATATTTAAAACTGTATATATTTTTTTTATTTGTGCTAAAAGACATAACTCGCTCTGATATATTCATAAAGTTGATCGACGAACGAAGTGAAATTTTAAAATTAAGTGCCTACTTATTTGCACTTTTATTAACTCGTAAACTTTTATAGGTAGGTATCGAAGTTTTATATTTTCTTAAATAGCGAATAAAAATTAAATACTAACTTGCATGAAATCGATGAGCGACGTGCATATTTAATACTAACAGTGTTGAAATTATACGAGCAGGTTTCTAATTTTATTCTGAATCATTTTCTACTTTTTGGCTAGCGAAGTGAAAAGTTGTGCTTGTTCGAGTACCATGAGAGTAAAGATTGAGCAAAGATATTTTTATTGCCATTTTAAATCCTCTCACTTTGCCTCGACTTGGCGCTGACGATTCGCTCTGTGACCAGCTGCTGCACTAGGGAACAAACTCCAACTTTTCTATTTAGTTGCGCCAAAGACTATTACTTAAAACACACTTATCTTATTGCTCCCATAGCTTTTAATCCCGTGATGTGTGTGATTTAAGTTGTTCTTAATGTAACTGTGTACACCGTTGAATGGTGCTTTAAACAGGTGTACAATAAAAAGATAGTCGTCTAAGTTGTTGTTAGTTGTGTTACGTAAGGCTTGTCCAGGGGCAGCTCCACGCTCCACGCTCCACGTGACCGCGGCAGATACTTTTACGGATCCACCGTATGTAGTGTTGTAACTTTTATGTCACGCCCTTCGTTACGTTGCATAATTTGTTTCTTCCAAAAGTTTCACTAAATATTGTTTTATATAAGAATTATTTTTATATTAAGATCATTTAATATTATTTTATCTTAGTCTATTAATTTACCCTGACGCATCTTCTTTTTCTTCTATTTTTTTATGAATATAAGCGGTTTTGTAAACCGCTATATGATCGATTAATATTCGGAAAATTCGGAAACCAGGAATCAATTTAATTACTTTATTAAGATAAATATATTAAAATAAATACAATATATTGCATTTTATTTTTAGAAACTTTCAGTATCATGCATTTTTGTATGTAGCGCCATCTGTTGACTCTATTTAAAGTATTCTAAAGCAAACTGTTGAAGAAATCGATTTTAGTTTAGGTGACAGTTAACACCCACTGCACTTTTTCACATATGTTTTTCTTTCTATTAATCGCGTCTTAAATTTTTACATGTTTATTAATAAATATATTGTTTTCATTGCAACTTGGTCTATCCCATAATGAGCGCCATATACCAGCTCAGATTTGATTTATTTTCATTCCTTAAGTCCAATCCACGAGAATTGTTCCAGACAAACAGATAAGTGGTCGAAGAGTGGTCGGGGAGCCCCCGGAGCCCCGGAGCCCCCGGAGCCACAAGGCATAATTTGATTCCATCCGCTTTCCCCGGCGCTGCAAAGGAACCGAACAGTTGAGAAGAAATGATAATAAACAAAATTTGAAGGTCCCTGGGTAGCAAGTAGCTTTTAAGCAATTTAAAGTGTAAAAAATACATAAAATTGTATCTTCTTGTTCACTAACGATTACTTGACAAGTACCGTGGTTTACATACGCGAATGAAAAGAATTAATTACGAAGAACAAAAAGCAGAAATGTACCCGCTCACATTATTTATCAATCTCTCTGTGTTTGCCCGCGCTTTAATCTGCGGAAATTGAATAGGTTTTCCTTCATATTTGAATAATTATTTGGTTTCGTAAAGCTATTTTATATTCACTCACATATTACACACCGCGGAACCGGATCGGCCAGCTTTCCATAAATGCATGTGATCAATATTATAGGGACACGCCGATATACTATTGTGTTGTGGGGCCAAGGGTCGCCATGTGTTGTCCAGGGTCCAGCAGCAGAAAGGTACCGGTTTCGAGCAGAGCTATGCCGTAGCCATAGAGAAGGGCGGTCTCGGAGAGGGCATCTCCTAGAATAAGTATCCAACCACAGTTTAGGTGTCGAGTGAGACTTCTCCTCATTAACTTTATTCAACATTATTTATACAGTATATGGACGTGACTAGATTGCTTACGCTAGCTTAATTAATCTTAACAAATTATGTTTATTAATCACTAAATAAGAGCGTGATGATATCGCTAATACGTGAGTATATGATGAACTTCCGTATCACGCCTCATCACCCTTCTTATCAAAAAAAAAAATTTTACAATACAATTTTTTTTTTTCAACTTTACTCAATTAAAAATGCTATATAAATTTAGTTATACATATGTAAAAAAACAATGATACAAATTAAAACAAACAAAGTGCAAACATTAATTATTATTACAATATAATTTAGTTCTATTCTTATGTATAGTATCTATTCTATTTTTATATTTAATTTTTACATTAGGTGATTCGTCTTTTATGACCTCATAGGGTCCATTATATATACCATCTAATTTACTTCCAATTTCATTCCTAACTAAAATTAAGTCTCCCTCTTTATATTCTATAGGGTTAATGTTTTTATCGTACAATTCTTTTCTTGCAATCTTACTAGCAATTACATTTTTCTTAGCATCCGCCTGAGCTCTCTGTAATCGATATTTAAACTCCAAGGGATAATCGTCAAAATTGTACAATGGTTCTACGGTTTCATTCTGAAAATTAGCTGGTAACCTACATGTTTTCCCGAAAACTAACTCATAAGGCGTATATTTGGTTGCAGTATGCACTGTTGTATTGTAAGAAAAACACCAATACGGAATCCAAGAACTCCATGCTGATGTGTTGTTATTAGTTTGTATCCTCAAATATGCACCTAAAGTTTTATGAGCGTTTTCTAACGAACCGATACTTTCATGATGATACGCAGCGGATATTGTTTTATTGATGCCTAAGAGATTGCAAAGTTCTACCATAACGTTAGAAATGAATTCCGAAACCTATCTGTAGCTATACTTTGAGGTACACCGAACCTCAGAATAAAATTCTCTGCTAACGCTTTTGCTACTTCATTTGCAGATTTATTTTTTAACGGATAAGCTTCCACGAATTTCGTAAGTTCGCATTGTAGTGTTAATATATACACATTTCCATTTACGTCCTTATCCAATGGACCTACTATATCCAAGTAAATTTTTTCAAAAGATGTTGATGCTGTCGTAGTAATAGTCATCGGTTCCTTAGCGTTTCTGTGAAACTTTTGTTTTTGGCACTTACTACACTTGCGTACATAGTCTGTTACATCTTTTTCGAGAGATGGCCAGTAATAATATTTCTTTATATTACTAACCATTCTACGAATACCCGTATGTCCACTTGTGGGTAAAATATGAAAATCATTCATAATAACCTTTTTTTCATCAGGATCTTGTACTCTATGTACTCCTGCCACTATACACACTTTAAAATCTGCACATATCAAATTACTATTATCTTTTAAATATTCCGCCATTCTTCTAATCATACATTCGTTATAACGATTTTTCACAATGATTACCTCTTTTATGCCTTTTTCAATACAAAACGTTACTATTTCCTTCGACAACTCGTCTCGCGATGATGCCGATAAAGAATCATAGTTTACATAAATACTCGAGTTTTCAGGCACATACAATAATTTGCGCGACTTTGAAAATATTTTAGTATATTCCTTGTTACGTAACAACTTTTTCCACTCATCTATACCTATCTGAAGTACTTCAATATCTTTTTTCTCCTTCTTAAGAACTTCTACGATTCTAGGGTGATCAGTCCTACTAACCGAAGAGTCTTTACCACGAATATCCGAATTCTTTGACTGTGACTGTAAACGACATTGTGCTCGTGTCATCACTGAGATACTTTTCTCGTGCATTGTTTTTAAGTCATCACTTGAAATCACTATCCTAGACAATGCGTCTGCCAATACATTTTCTTTTCCTTTTATATATTCGACCTCGAAGTCATACTCCTCTAAACATAAACGAAACTTAGTTAATCTACTTGAAGGATCGGTCATATTAAATAAATACAAAAGAGGTCTATGATCCGTTTTTACAACGAACTTCCTACCATATAAATAGGGTCTAAAATACTTAACTGACCAAACTATAGCTAACAATTCTTTCTCTATTATAGGATAATTTAACTCACTTTTTCCTAAAGACCTACTAGCATATGCAACGGGTTTCCCGTTCCCATTACACAATACACTTCCTATCGCATATCCTGAACTATCAGTTTGTAACGTAAATGTGTTACTTTCAGAAAAATCTGGGAAATCTAATATTGGAGGATTCATTAATGCATCTTTCAACAGTAAAAATGATTTTTCACATTCTTCCGTCCACTTAAACACAACATTTCTTTTACACAACATATTCATCGGTATTACCATATTAGCAAAATTAGGAATAAATTTTCTATAGTAATTTGCAAATGCTACAAAACGTTTTACTTCGTCACCAGTGGAGGGTCGCGGGTAATTTTTTATTGCCACAACCTTCTCCGGATCTGGTAAAATGCCTTCAGATGAGATAATGTGACCTAAGTAAAGAATTTGTTTCTTTAAAAATTCACATTTTGTAGGGTTTAGCTTAAGATTAACTTTTCTTAATCGTGAAAAAATAGACAAAAGATTACGGTTATGTTCATCTAGGTTTCGACCAAAAATTATTAAGTCATCCAAATAAATTAAACATTTGTCATAATTTAACCCAGACATAGCTACTGTCATCATTCTACTGAAGGAACTGGGACTAATCTTGAGCCCCATTGGTAACCTTCGCATTTGAAATTGACCTTTATCTGTTGTAAAAGATGTGTACTTCCTACTTTGCTCATCCAAACTACATTGGTAATACGATTGGGATAAATCACAGTGACTAAAATACATAGCACCGGATAATGAATCTAAAATCTCATTAATGTTGGGTAAAGGAAATTTGTCATCCAGAATCCTCTCATTCAACTGCCTGTAGTCCACTACTACACGCCACTTCTTTTCTCCGTTCCTATCCACTTTCTTAGGTACAATCAATATAGGACTCGACCACTCACTCACGGTCTCCTCAATTATATCATTCTCTAACATTTCCTGTACCTGCCTATCAACTTCCTTTTTCTGCACAAAAGGTATCCTATACGGTTTCCTATATACTGGAGTAATATTTTCCTTTAATCTTATCGACTGTTCATACACATTTGTGACTGATAACTTGTCTCCTGGAATATGGAAAATATCTGGAAATTTTGCACAAATTTGCTCAATACTCAATCGTTCTTCATCATTCAAATAATCGAGTTGGAGAAGAGAAAATATTTTCTTAATGCGTTCAACGCTTTTCTCTGGTTCCGTAAAAGAACAATAATTATATTCACACAACGGATTAATATCTACATTCGTTAAATCACACTCTACCTCTTCTGACGTTGTATTTAATATCCTAATGGGTACCATTCCGTGTTTAGGTCTAACTAAGCTGTTAGCCAGAAAAACACCTTTTTGCAACTCCTTTCTTATAACAACACAGTCCTCTACTCTATTGACAGGTAAATACTTTATCACTTCGCAACGCGGCGAAATGGTTAAAGAATAATTATAACACTTTAAAGGAATCGAAACTAATTGTCCCCGTTGTTGAAGAGATAACTTATTTTCTGAAAAATCTATAACACCTCTATATTTCTGCAAAAAATCTTGACCTAAAATGCCAACTGTTCTACACGGTAAATCATCAAAAATGTAAAACTTATGCATGAAAGACAATTCTTTAAATTCTAGCTTTAAATAAACGTATCCCATAGCTTTTAATTTACCTCCTACACCGTCAATTATTAATTCATCCTTAACTATCTTAGAATTCAACGAACTACTCTTAAAAAAACTATTCTTTATTGCTGACAATGATGCGCCAGTATCTACTAACCATTCTGAATATATATTATTTACTAATAAACTAACCCAGTTAATACTATTACAAGCTAAAATATGCTTAGACTCGAAAAAACTGACCTGCATTACCTTCCGAACCTGACCTTGCATCCGAGTCACGGCCTTGCGAATCTTGCACAATGCATGCTAACTGCTTACGGTTTTGCTGACCATGCGGTCCTTGAAAATTATTGCTTCTCTGAGCACGACCGCGCGTGTTATTATAATACCGACTACGATTTGCATTTTTACACGTACGATCAACGGCTGATCTCTGCTGCGCATGATTGTAATTAGAATTATTATACGCCGATACACGAAAACCATTATTATTTCGATTATTCCTGTACTGCTTATAATTGTTCCGGAAAGTCATGCATGATCCAGATGGAGCAGAAGAAGCACTATTCTCATCCTCTGCCACTCTGATCGCATCCTTTAACGATGTTAAATTCCTAGCCGTAATTATGGTCCCTAGCCGCTGGTTACGCAGCCCGTCCGCGAATTTTCTCACCGCTAACTTCTCATTTAAGGGACTTAATACCTTAAGAGCCTCTTCATTTTCCCCGGCTTGGCAGATGGTTAAATCCACCATTAGTTTCTCTATTTCCGAGCCGTAGTCACTAATCGTCCTATTGTCCTGCCTCGCACGTGCGAGCTTAGCCTGTATGGCGACATCTGATTTTGAGGTAAGCAAATGCGTCCTCATGTCCGCTATAAGTGTAGCAACCGTCGAGTAGCTAGGCGATAAACGCATTTTAGCTCCCTGGTTGAGCCGTGTGGTGAGCACGAACTTTATAAGTTTCCCCTTATCGTCCGCTCCTAACATAGAATCGTATAATGATATTGCGTCTATCAGGTCCAGAGTTACTTGCTCACTACCGTTCATTTTTGGTAGCAAGCTGACCGCTGTTTTAAGAGAAAACTTTTCTGACGCCATGATATCTGCCGGTGTCTCGAAAACAATTATTTTTTTTTATATAATCCCTCGATTTTCTCGATTAATAGCGCTAATTCCTCCGAGAACTTAACTTAAACTTAACCGTATCTTTAATAATTAATTTATATCGGTTATAAATAGCTCTGGCTTCGCTAATTTTTTCTTCAAAATTTTTTCCCGACCTCCTGCTGGGTCCTAACTTAACAATATATTCTCTTAACAATTTTAATCTAATGTATAATGACGTGAGCTCTACTTCCATTGAAATGTATATACCATCGTACACATTTTACAACATAAAGAAAGGAAGAGAGAGAAAAAAAATACAAAATACAAATACAATAAGAGTTAAATTACAGACATATTTGACTCACGTAACTTAGGCTGATTGCACCGCGCGCTGAACCTCCCTCCTGGTAACCTCCTGCCGGATCAGGCCGATGTGACATCTCTGATCAAAGTGCAGCATTCGCTCCTCACGACGCAGTCTGCACCATTACAACCTCCTCCTCAGACGAATAGCCTCCCATCTCGTTTTTCTTTCAGTACTTCTCCGCAAAGGGTGATGCCGTCCACGATTCTGCTAACGCCGTTCAAGTTCCTTTAGCAGCCATATGATGTGGGGGTGACGCCGTCCACGTTCTTCAGGCAAGGGTGACGCCGTCCAAGTTCCTTAGGCAGGGTCGCCATGTGTTGTGGGGCCAAGGGTCGCCATGTGTTGTCCAGGGTCCAGCAGCAGAAAGGTACCGGTTTCGAGCAGAGCTATGCCGTAGCCATAGAGAAGGGCGGTCTCGGAGAGGGCATCTCCGAGAATAAGTATCCAACCACAGTTTAGGTGTCGAGTGAGACTTCTCCTCATTAACTTTATTCAACATTATTTATACAGTATATGGACGTGACTAGATTGCTTACGCTAGCTTAATTAATCTTAACAAATTATGTTTATTAATCACTAAATAAGAGCGTGATGATATCGCTAATACGTGAGTATATGATGAACTTCCGTATCACGCCTCACTATACTATACTTTATTAATCTCATAATGTGATTATTTTGTTTTTGATAATCATTGCGGGGTGGCTATTTAATTTTTTTAGAATTACGTATAATTTAATAGAATATGTGAATCAAGAAGACCGGAGTTGTCCAGCACGCGGCACGGGGCATGCGGCACGCGGCACGCGGCATGCGGCAGCGCGATCAATGTTCCGTCTGTGTCCGCAGCCGCTCTGAACGTGCTGCGAGCACCGCACCCAGCGCGAGCCACGCGGGATACTGAAATTGATTAGATTAATTAACAATTTACTATATCAATGTTACTGCATTTATACGTAACAAGCACGAAGTAGGTGGTAATAGTTATTGTTAACAACGACACAGCAACAGCGCAGCGCAGTGGTATCGTACGCGTCTAAATATGTTTTCGGAACTTTACAGAAATAAAGTTGACGACAGGCCAATAACTACACGGTGACGATAAGCGCTAATACCTAATGTGTCCACGAGTTGGATAAGTTCGCAGTTCGCTTTCTCCTTCGGCGTTGTACACGAACTTTTGTCTGCACTCCTTGTAAGTTTCCTCCGGCGGCCGACGGGTGGCGACATCAGATCACAAACTACATATTTTGTGATATAAAAGTTTACAGCGAGTTCCTCTCGCTCGGAGTCTCGAATCTCTCGAGTTTGCCGAAGGTGGCTGAACTACGTCTCTGCGACAAGAGGCACGTTTTAAAAGTTTAGCCTCTTCAGTCGCGGATCGCTGTTTACAAACCTTTCTTTTTTCTGATCCCGTTGCCTCTAACGTGGCATCAAGTTAACAAAAGTAGGATTGTCGACTATGGCTTACGTCATTATCTTATCAACAGTTTGAAGTCAAATTATGTTCACGGTTCGATTTTCAAAAGTAACTTTTATGGAGTGCCTCCGCTCCGTGCGGAACCACAACATTACAAAACGGTAAAATAAAAATGCTAAATCCAGCAGTCGTCACTGATTAGTAAATTATACGAATGGTGCGGAGGTGGCGGGGCCGCGGAGCGGGGGCGGCGGGCCTGGCCGCGACACTGACGTATGGAGTTATTCAGATAAAGCCCTTCCGGTGGCTGGGAGGAACACCGTAAAAGGCTTTCTACATTGCCACTTTATTTTCTAATCAGCCACTTTAACAAGGACTCTCGTTAACCAATCTGTCTCCTCACAACATGTTTCCAATGTAATAATTGGGAAAATATTTTAAGTCCTCGCATGAACCTTGCATATTTGGTGCAAGTTATTGTGAATACTTTGGCATTTATTCAACACAGTACGGTAAACTTTTGTGAAATGTTTGAATTAACAGGAGAAGCTGGCAGAAGTGTTTAAATGTTTCTAAGACTCTACTCAGCCACCGCTATATATTTTGTCTGTTTTATTACTCTACCACAATCTTCAAGTAAGTCCGAAGTAAGCTATTCGTTGGTTAAGTTGACATTTCGTGTATGTAAAATGACACTTTAACGTCACTTTAACCGGCGAATAGCTTATTCAGGACTCTACTTGAAGATGGTGAAACAAGCCCTTAGTGTAATGTCTAGATTGCCACCAATTACGTTACCCAGGTGTGCAAACAGTTACAATAACAAATCGGTTTGTTATTTTTTGTAATATTAAAATAATCGCTTTTTACTAAGTGTATTTGGTATTTGGATATATACACGGTACATATACCAAAACAACATTTTTTACAGTTTTTGTCTGTCTGTCTGTCTGTTTGTTCTGGGTAAACTCTGAAATGGCTGGACCGATTTTGATGGGACTTTCACTGGCAGATAGCTAATGTAACAAGGAGTAACTTAGGCTACTTTTATTTTAGAAAAAAAATTGTTTGTTAGGCGATACGAAGTTCGCCGCGTCAGCTAGTTTAGCATAAACTGAATTAAAGTTCTTCTGAAGTGTATTCTGTAAAATTCAAATTTTTTCACAAGTCTTATTACAATTAAAACGCTAGCGCTAATAAATTATCCCATATATCTCAAAGCGCTGTAGAGTTTCTGCTGAAATCCGGCTCTATAAATTTAATTGGTGATAGTTTTCTCCACAGTCAGTTTGTTAAAAACTTTTCTTTTAATTGAACTTTTCATTGAATTTGTCGTATCTCTGTTAGCGAGGCGTTTGTTATCGATCATTATTACATTCATTATAAGGAATTAATCTGGACCTTTCCATGTTTCAATTCTTTTTTTATAGAACCGGTCTCTCCATGAAGCCTTTAGAGTTCTTAGTCATACACTAAACACACGCTGCTGCAAAGCGAACGAAGGAAAGCATTGAAAATTAAAACTGCATGCAAGATTTGAGCCTGGGCCCTCACATTCAGACCGCACAAATTACTACTGGATACTATATACGTGGTAGAAAAAAAATACGTGCCTATGTGGATTAGTGATACCTATAATGATTTTGAATTTTAAAAATACACTCTGTAGGTAGGAATAATAAGACACCGATTTTATATTGCAAACATTGAAAATCGTATCAAGCTGTAACAAAATTATATTTAATCTCGTAAAGTTTATTGGACTGGACTTGTCCTTGTAGGTATTGTGTTGTGTTTAATGGAATCAGTTCCAGACGTTGCCGTCCCCAGCCACCACCAGCCACCACCAGCCCCGAGCAGCCCCGAGCAGAGCACGCCGAGCTCCTCAGGCCATGCAGGCGAAGGAATATGTGCATTCCACGTGTACTCTCTCGCCTCCATGACCTGAGGATCGAAGCTAGTCCTTCAGTGAACGGGAGCGAAGAACGAAGATGACTGCAGCCACCCGCCCGGTGGAGACACGAGCAGCAGTGCGGTGAGGCTTGTATGGAATGTTTATGTTACATTGATTTTGGAACGAAGTTCTCGGCTGCTGACCGCCGACAACTTCCAAAGGTTTGCACCGCACCACTTTTTACTGGTTTCTTATCCTGTTATAATACTTAATTTAAATAAATACTTTCAAATGTTGTTAATTAATGAAATTGTACCTGTTACTTAAAAATATACTTCCAGCGAACGAACTTCCTTCTAACGTGGTGCCCCTATGGTACGTGACACCCCTCTCATTACCTTTTCTATTTTGTCATTAATTTGTATGCGGTTCATCTCACGCCATCTGCAGACACGTTATCTTCATAATACGTATGTCGTATAGTATAAAAAGTGTTATCCGGTGGCCCGGCGGGACCCTCGCGGGCCTCGTCCTGCTCCGAATGGAATATTATTATCCATCAATCTCGACAACGTTGGAGACCGAATCAATCTAACAATTTAAGCCGTCCTCCATTATTCTCCAAGTTCACTAGCCCGATGGGAATACAACGAAGACAGCTTCGCCAAAGATTTAAGTCGATGGATGAACCCTTCCAAACGTTTTGGCTGAAATAAGGGCGTAATCCAGTTAAGATTTATTTTACAGAGCGTAATAATTCTACTCGCATGGAGACTGATCTGTTGTAAGTGTTAGATTCAATTAAAAAGTCTCTAGGGCTGCCGGCAGCGGCGGCCGGCGAGCGATCTCTGCGAGTTATGACGCCCAGGTGGCGAGTTATAAATCAAGTAATTAAACGTATTAAGCAGGAAATAATCTCTCTTTCATTTAAATGTTTCTCTTTTTATTGATTCTTCTCAACCCTCTGGAGACGAGTTCTGGTTTGCGGAGACTTTAAGGAAATTGAAAACCTTGTATATATATTTTTTTAATTTATTTATATAATCAGCTTATGTACTATTACAATGTTTTACAGTCTGCCAAACTGAGAGCCAGTTTGTCGGCAGATATGCTTTATTACGTGAAAATACGTTGTTAATCGGGCCTTTATATCATCTATAACAAGCAATAAGTACATAATATGCAGCTCGGTGTCGAAGGAAGGGCAGTGCGACGCTTTTTTGAACCTGAGTAGAAACAGAAGTGCGGTCCCGGTCCCGATCCCGGTCCCGGTACTACTTGAAGGTCCTCCTGCACCAAGTGGACGTGCGTCTCGTCCAGCCAATACTTACTACCTCTCTGGTTCATCACGAGTGTTGTTAATGTTATTACAAATTAAAATACAATAAAGACGCGTTCGACTGATGAAGAGTGATGTCAATAAAAATAACAGTTACTCTGACGTAGACCAAATACACGCCACCAAGTGCTCATAGCACTTGGCTTCTGCCGATCCCAAGTGATGACCGAGTTGAGCAACAGCAGCAATGGGACGGGGGACTGCTAGTGGAAATAAAGAGAAAAAAGAGGTGAAAAACAAACAGAAAAATGAACATGACCGATGTGTATAGGTAAGTGGGTAAGATCACCGCCACGGTTAAAATCAGTGGTCATGTTCGTGTGACTGCACAGCGCACAGCGATGTAAAGGGGGCCATTGACGATGCGATTGATCGGTGCGATCGATCTGCCGGACATCGCACCGATCGATCGGTTCAAAAGTGCCGCTCATACACGAACGATCGATCGTAACGATCGATCGCAACGATCAAACATTACTTGTTTGAAACGGAAGGATAAAGACGTGCTCAAATAATTCAATACGTGCCCTACAAAATGGAAAATGAACTTCTTTTCCTTAGCTATGTGGCAGTAACTTTGATTCGGCTACAAAAGAAAAAAGTAAAACTGTACTTGATTACTAAACTACTAAATTGTCCGTTTACAAGTATTAATTTACTTAAAACTTAGTTAAAATTTATTTAACTACTTAACTACTTAATACGTGTAAACCGAACATAACCGAACATAACCGAACATTTTTTTTCTTTCTTTCTTTCTTTTTTCTTTAAATATTGAATTATCATCGGTCCTCGATAGGTCTACGAAGTTTGGAAGAAGTCTAACCGTTTAAAGCTAATATAAAGCGTGTAACTAGGTTTTTTCTTTCTTTCTTTTTTTCTTTTTAATATTGAATTGTCATCGCGGCATCGGTCCTCGATAAGTCCACGAAGTTTTTTTTATGGAAATAGCCGGCAATCGAGCTGACGATCTACCTGATGGTAAGTGGCTATCGTTGCCCATGAACATCAGCAACACCAAAGGTAAAAGCGAAAAATAAAAGTAAAAGCGAACCCCATGGAGAAATAATAATAGTAATAATGGTATTAATTAACAATTAAAATCAATACTACCAATATAATCCCTCCGAGGGCCCTACCACCAGCGGGCCGGATTTAGTCGCCTCTTACGACACCCATCCGGCGTGGGTTTGGGGTTAGTATTCTAAAGCCGCCCCAATACGGCAAAAAAAAAATATTTGTTTCGTCCATCGAGTGTTGGTAGGTACAGTCAGCATCAAATAGATGTAAGCGGTTAGGACAGTCAAATTGATCTCACATACATAAATTCATAAAGATGTACAGTCAGCATCAAATAGATGTAAGCGGTTAGGACAGTCAAATTGATCTCACATACATAAATTCATAAAGATGTACGCAGTCAGAGTATTCATATAGTTTTCAACATCTAAAGTGATCATTAGAACTAAGCAACATAGTTTCCAAATTATTGTAAGTCTTCAGGATGTTCAATTTTATGTTTGCGAACAAAACGGTCAATGGTATCTAGGCACTGATAGTAATACAATTTTCCTTCAGAATTTTCAATGAACAGAGAACTACATATTTCTATAAGTAATAATGATGTATGTCAACTTTTACAAGCGTGCACTGTAACACCTTACGAGATGGTCGATTTTGCAACAAAAACGCAAAGGCTATTTTGTTTTTGTCGACAGCATGTAAAAGACAGTTGTAAAATCTGAAAATTGCGGCTCTTCGTAAATAGCTTTTGCAAACGATAGTGTCCCTTGCAGCGGTGACGCCATTTTTGACAATATGGAAATGGCAAAGGGGATAAAATATCACCTTATGAAAAAAATCGCTACCTTTATTTATTATCGGGTATCTTTATTTATTATTAATAATTAATGCTAATCATGATAAAAATCAGTAAATTAATTTCAATTAAAATCTGGATTGTTCTTGAATAATCAACAAGTTTGCACATCTGAAAGACAGCAGCCTGTACCTAAATGTTATCAATTAAATATGGCGATATTTAATTAATTAACTAATTTATGTAAATGGTTTATGAATCGCAATATGGTAGTCACTTCCAATGTTATAAGTGGCGTCTCTTAAAACGTAGTGATTAAATACTCTGTGGTCACGTAGTGATTAAGTACTCTGTGGTCACGTAGTGATTAAGTAATCTGTGGTCACTTCATAATATAGAAATTATAAAGATGACACTGACAGTCGTCATTAGTATGTACCTAGTTATGAATAGCCCTCTTTCCACTACTGCTGTTTCAGCATTAGCATAGTTAGTTCTAAGAACGTAATGTGAAGGCTCAGCGAATGTGCTCGGCCCACCGGATGAGCCCACCATGGATGTAAAACAAGTATTAAACCAGCCTCCAAATCGGCAATACGTCTTTTTATTTCAGTCCAAATCCTGAATTTAATTAGTTTAATTTTAGTAATTATAATTGGTTACACGCTCCAAACCAAAAGTGGCGCAGCCGGTAGGATTTTCTCAAGTAAATTCGTGGTTAGCGCATTTTTCCGACGTCAAAATTCGTCAAGAAAAAGTGAATGTCGTCTACGCGAGTAGAGAAAATCCTTCGAACCAAATAAATATTCTTTTGAATCCTGAGTGTGAAATCATCGAGTATGGGAGTCGCAAGTGGTTGGTGAGTAGAACTTTTCGCCAGTCCTTTGTCCTTAAATCCTCCTGTATTTTTCAAATCATATTTTAATTTTAATTGTTATATTTGAGATCGAAACTTGCTCATGTAACATTCTTTTATTTTATAGTCAGATAGGGCTACATGAAATTATAAGGCCTTATCTTATTCTTAGAATTCTATTAATAGAAGCAGACAAAGAGTAAATAAGTGTCAGAGACTCTACATTTTAAGATTGAATATTGTAATTTAATTGAACTAATAAGTATAGAAAATCATTTAAAACTCAATGATTAATATTTTTATAGACTAATATCGTCATTTTTCTTTTGCGATATATTTCGTAATATAATTTTTTTTTACAACTTTTAAAAATTTTGTGTTTTAAGTTGAATTTTTACATTTTTTCTTTTAATGGTGCATAAAACATTATTGTGTTTCGTGATTTTAATTGTGTGTTTTATTGTTTAATATAATGTGTGTGTGTGAAATTTAATAGGATTTTAATTAAAGTGAGTTGCTGCCTCTAATTAGTTTCTACTCTATTAATATAATGACTACTACGACAGTCGAACCGGTTCCAAAAGAAATTATTGATTTAATTCCGTTGTTTAATGGTGATAAAAGACAGTTAAACCTTTATTTGCGAAAATGCCAATATTTGATTGATCGGTATAAAGGAAGTGTTGAACAAGATCTCTACGTTTTTAACGTTTTAACGAGTAAACTAAGAGAGGATGCAGCTGCACTTTTATCGGAACGCGATGATATTGTTACGTGGTCCGCGTTAAAACAATTGCTGATTCAACATTTTGGAGATCCGCGTAGTGAAGCGTGTATTAATATAGAATTAGAATCTTTAAAAATTAAATCGGATGAAAGCTTTTTAGATTTTTGTAACAGAATTCAAGGTGTTCGTTCATTATTAATGTGACTGAAACAATAAGTCAGAATACTGTAAATCTTCACAATCGCCTAACAAAGATAGAAGAGCTTCTGAAAATAATTGGATTTTCTTAACTTACATCACAGGATTATTTTCGGTGTTCACGAGTAGCTTTCGCACTATCTTTGCAAGGTTAAGTGAAATTGAAACAGCATTAGCCTTAAGCAAAACCTCAATATTACATCAATCAATTGTTAATTCAACAAAACTATTGTATCATCTAAATTTGATTTCTAACCATGGAACTTTAGTGTATCCACTAATTGAAGAAAATTTATTGAAAATTGAGGAAACTATTTGTGTAAAATCTTTTGTAAAAAATAACCAAATAACATTTATAATGGAAGTTCCACTTACCGATAATAAGTCCTATAATTATTTTAAGATATATTCCTTACCTATTTTCCACGAACCTGAAAATAAAACCTTAGCTATAATTCCTAAATATCCTTACCTTCTGGCGAAAGGTCTTAAATACTTACCGCTTATAAAACCCTGTCGTCCATTGTCTACTGGCGATCAGCATCTATGCACTGTAGACAATCAAGCAGTATACTACGAACTTACCTGTGTGGAGCAGCTGATGAAATTCGACCGAGATCATAATTCCTGTGAACAACGAGAAATTCAAATCGAGGAGATCAGGGCTCAGGAAGTCAATGCCGATAGCTGGCTCCTGTATAGTAGAAAACGACCTTAACAAAGCAATGGACAATACCACACAATACCGAGGAAGTGTAGTGAATATGAAAGGAATTAATTTAGATGAAGTGAAATACATGGCCTTTTCATTAAAACATAGTGAAGTGATAGAAAGTGTTTTGAGTAACCAAAAGAACTTTAGCTTCAGTGAAATTTTAGGATACGTCACTTTTACTTTAATAATTTCCAGTTTTATTGTATTTTTGAGTTATATAATTTGGCTAAAATCGCCTAAATGTTTATTGTACTTTTGAGTTATATAATTTGGCTAAAATCGCCTAAAAGTTTATTATTTAAGAAAAATTATCGGAATGATTCTTCACCCGAACCTTCCGATAATTTTCCTCTTAGGGTCGGAGGAGTTATGAATAGCCCTCTTTCCACTACTGCTGTTTCAGCATTAGCATAGTTAGTTCTAAGAACGTAATGTGAAGGCTCAGCGAATGTGCTCGGCCCACCGGATGAGCCCACCATGGATGTAAAACAAGTATTAAACCAGCCTCCAAATCGGCAATACGTCTTTTTATTTCAGTCCAAATCCTGAATTTAATTAGTTTAATTTTAGTAATTATAATTGGTTACACGCTCCAAACCAAAAGTACCTACATAACTTGTCAATGTTTCAAATGAGTAATCACTTTGATGAAATGTATTTTGATTAGGTACGTATTTTGACAACTATCGGTCGCGGTCTGCGAACATAATACGGTCGCCGGTCGCGGTGCCTAGATGCCATTGACCGTTTTGTTCTCAAACATAAAATTGAACATCCTGAAGGCTTACAAGTATTTGGAAACTATGTTGCTTAGTTCTAATGAACACTTTAGATGTTGACAACTATATGAATACTCTGACTTCGTACATCTTTATGAATTTATGTATGTGAGATCAATTTGACTGCCCTAACCGCTTACATCTATTTGACGCTGACTGTACGCAGTCAGAGTATTCATATAGTTGTCAACATCTAAAGTGATCATTAGAACTAAGCAACATAGTTTCCAAATTATTGTAAGCCTTCAGGATGTTCAATTTTATGTTTGCGAACAAAACGGTCAATGGCATCTAGGCACCGCGACCGATAGTTGTCAAAATACGTACCTAATCAAAATACATTTCATCAAAGTGATTACTCATTTGAAACATTGACAAGTTATGTAGGTACATACTAATGATGACTGTCAGTGTCATTTTTATATTTTCTATATTATGAAGTGACCACAGATTACTTAATCACTACGTGACCACAGAGTACTTAATCACTACGTTTTAAGAGACGCCACTTATATAACATTGGAAGTGACTACCTTATTGCGATTCATAAACCATTTACATAAATTAGTTAATTAATTAAATATCGCCATATTTAATTGATAACATTTAGGTACAGGCTGCTGCCTTTCAGATGTGCAAACTTGTTGATTATTTAAGAACAATCCAGATTTTAATTGAAATTAATTTACTGATTTTTATCATGATTAGCATTAATTATTAATAATAAATAAAGATACCCGATAATAAATAAAGGTACCGATTTTTTTCATAAGGTGATATTTTATCCCCTTTGCCATTTCCATATTGTCAAAAAAGTGGCCAAGTGCGAGTTGGACTCGCCCATGAAGGGTTCCGTAGCAGCAAGTAACAAATTATAAAAGTTCTTGTAGTTCGTTGTAACTTTGATCAATGTTTTTTGCGGTTTACGATTTATGACGTGTTAAAAAAAAACTACTTACTAGATCTCATTCAAACCAATTTTCGTTGGAAGTTTGCTTGGTAATGTACATCATATATTTTTTTTAGTTTTATCATTCCCTTATTTTAGAAGTTACAGGGGGGGGGACACACTTTTTACCACTTTGGAAGTGTCTCTCGCGCAAACTATTCAGTTTAGAAAAAAATGATATTAGAAACTTCAATATCATTTTTGAAGACCTATCCATAGATACCCCACACGTATGGGTTTGATGAAAAAAACATTTTTGAGTTTCAGTTGTAAGTATGGGGAACCCCTAAAATTTATTGTTTTTTTTCTATTTTTGAGTGTAAATCTTAATGCGGTTCACAGAATACATATACTTACCAAGTTTCAACAGTATAGCTCTTATAGTTTCGGAAAAAAGTGGCTGTGACATACGGACGGACAGACAGACAGACAGACAGACAGACAGACAGACAGACAGACATGACGAATCTATAAGGGTTCCGTTTTTTACCATTCGGCTACGGAACCCTAAAAATGGCGTCACCGCTGCAAGGGACACTATCGTTTGTAAAAGCTATTTACGAAGAGCCGCAATTTTCAGATTTTACAACTGTCTTTTACATGCTGTCGACAAAAACAAAATAGCCTTTGCGTTTTTGTTGCAAAATCGACCATATCGTAAGGTGTTACAGTGCACGCTTGTAAAAGTTGACATACATCTGGGGGCACGGCAGTGCCCCCGCCAAGTCGAGCAAAAAAGCGGCACGGCCGTACCATCCTTTTCTCGAAGCAATTCAGGCCATTTTCGACCCCCTATAACTTCGTTGTGGATAAAGCTAGAAGCCTGAATTTTTTGTAACCAAGCAGGCATTGTATAAACACGGTATATTTCAAATTTCATTGAATTTGAACCAGTAGTTTAAGAATTATAACTAGTCAAAGTTTCTTAATTTCGTCACTCACTGACTGACTGACCGATCATCAAAACTCTAAGGCACTTCTAGCAGACATAGAAGCTTCAAATTTGGAACACAATTAGTGTTTAGTGTATAGATCAAGGGAAAACTAAAATATTTTGCAATTTCGGTCCAGTTTTCTAGATACATCAACTGCATAAATAACTTTGTAATCCCATATAAATATATAGGATTACAAAGTTACATTTGCAGTTAATGAATTACTGTACCTGTATAACAAAATAACATTTGCAGTGAATGAATCAATGTACCTGTATATAATATAATGGAACAATAGGTGTAGATAGGTACCTAGATATAATTATGTTCAAAGGTAACTTGTAAAAGGAAAAAAAGTAGAACTATCTACAAAAAGAAATGAGATGCCATCAAAAACAAAACTTGTAAAAAAACCAAGTCTCGCAACTCAGTTCTTCTACCGTAAAAAGTTGTGAGATCCATGTAATATCAAGTCAGTTAATTTATTCAGTTCCTACTTAAGGGTCCTTCTGTCTTAAGTTGTTACGTAATTAGCTAACCTAACAAGTAACAACATCTTATAGTGACCATATTATCAATATTAAAAATCTTTAAAGGGGGCCATTGACGATGCGATCGATCGGTGCGATCGATCTGCCGGACATCGCACCGATCGATCGGTTCAAAAGTGCCGTTCATACACGAACGATCGATCGTAACGATCGATCGCAACGATCAAACATTACTTGTTTGAAACGGAAGGATAAAGACGTGCTCAAATAATTCAATACGTGCCCTACAAAATGGAAAATGAACTTCTTTTCCTTAGCTATGTGGCAGTAACTTTGATTCGGCTACAAAAGAAAAAAGTAAAACTCTTACTTGATTACTAAACTACTAAATTGTCCGTTTACAAGTATTAATTTACTTAAAATTTAGTTAAAATTTATTTAACTACTTAACTACTTAATACATGTAAACCGAACATAACCGAACATTTTTTTTCTTTCTTTCTTTCTTTTTTCTTTAAATATTGAATTATCATCGGTCCTCGATAGGTCTACGAAGTTTGGAAGAAGTCTAACCGTTTAAAGCTAATAAGCGTGTAACTAGGTTTTTTCTTTCTTTCTTTTTAATATTGAATTGTCATCGCGGCATCGGTCCTCGATAAGTCCACGAAGTTTTTTTTATGGAAATAGCCGGCAATCGAGCTGACGATCTACCTGATGGTAAGTGGCTATCGTTGCCCATGAACATCAGCAACACCAAAGGTAAAAGCGAAAAATAAAAGTAAAAGCGAACCCCATGGAGAAAATTAAATAATAATAGTAATAATGGTATTAATTAACAATTAAAATCAATACTACCAATATAATCCCTCCGAGGGCCCTACCACCAGCGGGCCGGATTTAGTCGCCTCTTACGACACCCATCCGGGCGTGGGTTTAGGATTAGTATTCTAAAGCCGCCCCAATACGGCAAAAAAAAAATATTTGTTTCGTCCATCGAGTGTTGGTAGGTATGTAGACTACGTAGTACCTACGTAACGCACTAGCCAAGGCATTGAAGACATGCGACGCGTGCGGCGGCCGGCATCAGAATGAGACAAATATCGCATCGCTGATCGCAAAGGTCGATTCATCGCTGCGATATTCATGATTGCATGGATTTTTGTTGCGATCACCGATATCGTCTGCTATCAAGCAAATCGTTAACGATCTTGACATACACTGCCGATCGGTCGGTGCGATCGGTCTGCAACGACGGATCGCACCGATCGATCGTTCCGTCAATGGCCCCTTTAAGCTTTATGGATAACGTTCATAGGTAAAACGTTTCAATACAAAATTTTCTTTATTAGTCTAAATAACATACTTATTTTGATCAAATTAAAGGTGCGAAAAATTTCAAACTATACAACTTTTTTCACAATATTAAAATTATTAAATTTGCCTCTGCACACGACCGTTCCCCGTTTCGTCGAACTGAAAATTGGGTCCGGAGAGAAATAAAAAGCGGCCAAGTGCGAGTCGGACTCGCCCATGAAGGGTTCCGTAGCAGCAAGTAACATAATATAAAAGTTCTTGTAGTTCGTTGTAACTTTGATCAATGTTTTTTGCGGTTTACGATTTATGACGTATTAAAAAAAAACTACTTATTAGATCTCATTCAAACCAATTTTCGTTGGAAGTTTGCTTGATAATGTACATCATATAATTTTTTTAGTTTTATCATTCCCTTATTTTAGAAGTTACAGGGGGGGGGACACACATTTTACCACTTTGGAAGTGTCTCTCACGCAAACTATTCAGTTTAGAAAAAAATGATATTAGAAATCTCAATATCATTTTTGAAGACCTATCCATAAATACCCCACACGTATGGGTTTGATGAAAAAAGCATTTTTGAGTTTCAGTTCTAAGTATGGGGAACCCCCAAAATTTATTGTTTTTTTTTTTTGTGTGAAAATCTTAATGCGGTTCACAGAATACATCAACCTACCAAGTTTCAATGGTATAGCTCTTATAGTTTCGGAAAAAAGTGGCTGTGACATACGGACGGACGGACGGACGGACGGACGGACGGACGGACGGACGGACGGACGGACGGACGGACGGACGGACAGACAGACAGACAGACATGACGAATCCATAAGGGTTCCGTTTTTTGCCATTCGGCTACGGAACCCTAAAAAGGGTGCGATTATTATGTAAAAGGATATAAATTTCAAACCTAATAATGGACACATGAAACAGTCAAAATCTTTATGTCTAATCTATTAATAGAAACTTCTTATTAAAGTATAATTATCTCTAATACCACAGGAACAAATAGTAGTTCACTTCTCGGAGTGAGAAATGTTCCTTTAATTCAGGTCATAAACTAGCTGTGTGCCTATAAAATTAGACATCCACTGCACATCAGGACAAATTTAAACAAACTTTCACATTTATCTCGTAATGTCAGATACATTTCTACTAAATCAAGTGAAAGGGATTAAAATTGGATATATTTTTTAATAATTTTGGGCCAGATCCCTAAATGAAAATGTAAGTATAATTCCTCAAATATACAATACAACAAAAATCTTAAAAGTGTAATTGTAACTAATTCTTGAATCAATCAAGTTGGCGGCAGTGAGCAGTGCCAGCCCAGCGGGCCAGCGGGCCAGCGCTGCAGCGGGCGCGGCGAGCCCAGTCGAGCGCGCGAGCGCGGTCGGCACTTGCGAGTACGTCCAATAACGTTTAATTACCGTTCAACATTTTCCACGTTCGTTCGGATCGCGCTGGAGATGACAGTGTAATTGCATCGGTCCCTCGTAATTTTGCATATTCCATTTGGATTTCACTTCTCTGCGACCTTCGCCATTCTCCAATTTACATTTATAGGATAAATAATGGCGTTATATGCTTGTACATGACGTTCAAATGAAACGATTATTTTATCGCTTTTAGCCTGTGAAACGTCGCAATTAAAAACTTACAACCGGAGGCAATTTATAGCACAGAAGACATAACAGTACGTAAAGTTATAGTAGTAGTAAAATACGGGACTGCACAACTCAAACGTCATGAATGATTCTTGGTGACTGTTAAAAAGCTTGCAACAAATACAATGTATTTTAATTATCTGTATCATCTGTATATCTGGCAACATTTTCTTATGTTTTCTGTTGAATAGAGATATTATGTCAAATCTCAGCTAGTAGGCAAAGGATACTATACTATGAACGAATATAAGTATTACCTAATGACAAAGTCGCCTGGAAATTAGTGCCGCATCCAGTTCCGCGTAGGTTAGAGCATGTTATGTAACTTTTCATGATTTTAAAAGATGTGCCGAGGAGTTTCTTTACGGCTTTCCTTCTCCTTTACGCCAAAGCACCCTTCCGAAAAGCTGGTAGATATAAAAATGACGTGCATAAGTGTATCAGTGATACCTATATGAATAAAAGATTTTGATTTGATTTGATTTGAATAAAAATTCTCTCTGTCATTAGCTTTTTCACAGAAACACGTGTCTTTTTTCCCAAAAATCCCGTTTTATCAGTGGGGATGTTGAAAACAATCGGAAGTTGTAACTCCTGTCCTCCTGTCCGCGGCGGCGCGGCGCGGCGGCCGCGGCGGGCCAGCAGTGAGCTGCTGCCGCTCATCCGAACCCAAACATGTTAGGCTTGTTTAATTTTGTTAACCGATCACGGTTGATACGAGCTACACTTAAAATACCAATCAATAAATATGCTCCAAGAAAAGTAAGTAAATATAAAACATCAACGAATAAATTCTACGTTTAATTTTCAAAGTTCAAATATTGACATAGGCGTACGGTACGACTCGCCGAAGTAATTCTCAGTAAGAAATTAAGTAAAGACTTAGTTTTGTAAGTAAACTTGGGGAAATTTAAATTTCATTTTCTATTTAATGACGAGTATTTAGAAGCCGCGGCTGTTTTAAACCGTTTAGGGCAGTCACACACCAATCAGTGTAGCCCGACGCCCTCGCCGCTCAAACACCTCCCGTCACTAGAAACATAATACGTACAACGTACAACGTCTCCTTACGTAGCTACTTTGTCATTAGATTAGTGCCGACAATTTTTATAATGTACCTAGTCTAATCTGTGCAATATAAATTTTTACAATCCTACCATTATATAATATTACTTTGGAACTTTTTGGTGGTGTGTTTTGTCAAGTTGATCCCTGATCCTACATAAATATTGTGAGGCTCTGATAGTGGTTTCTGTAGATAAAGAATGGAACTCATCAAAGGCAAAGAATAATTGAATTGTGTTTAAATATATTTGTTGTTGTCATCGTTTATATTGCAAAACCACTGCAACGTAGCGCTTGACGGTGTGTGTATCTGGGAGACAAACGGCTTGTCCATTTGTCCCTGTTGCTGGAAGAATATCCGTTAGAGCGTTGCAGTAAATCTTGTGTTACGGTGATATCTGAATGATATACGCCTGAATTATAGTACCTACGCCTTTGCATTCTCTATTACGGTATCTTTGGAGCGCCCTTACCTTCATTTCTACCTTTATAGTAAGTATAAAAAACCAGCCATATTCGTTCGAAGTTCATGTAGAAGTCATACCAACAATTTTCTACATAACATTTACGTATGGAGATATCCCGACGTTTCTTGGAAAAGCTCCAAAGTGTAAAGTAAGTTCACATTGTTGAACAAGACAAGTTTCCAACATTATAATAATTATCGAATGTTCTCGCCGTTCCGTTCTAGAACACCCGATAGCATCGGGAGCGGCACCGGAGCCATTTTACAGGTATATTTAAAGTGCGCTCCCGATCCAATCTCCACGTGCTGTGAGCGAAGTGTGTCGTCCCGGACCCTAAACCAACTGGTGGCATTGTGAATTTGCCTCGTGTCCGATCCGACACAGACCCGCACCGGAATAGCTAAAACCGATGTCAGGGTCAAGGACAAGGTCAGGCTGGCGGAGGTCAGCTCATACCTTCAAGTCTTCCCGTTGCCTACCAGGATTGCGTCGTCAGCAGGTTACACAAAATGACAAATAAATGTGCTAAGGCTTCTATCTAGTATAAACTGTACGTACAGACTTTAGCCCCGATATCGATATACTTTTACAGTGTCTAACATACTCGTATAGAGGAGTATGTGAATGTGTGTAAGCTGTGAGCCAGTAACGCCTCCACCGAGCACGAGATGTTTATGTCCTAATTGTGTCGATTTATATTCAGTAAATTGCTATCTGTTTAGACGGAGAATTTCATCTTTATTGTTTTCACGAACATTTAAACTAATTTGAACCGAATTTAGGCCATCATTTTGTTGCTAATGACACGAAAGTAACAGATGGATGAACAAAAGTTTCTTCGAGCGCCTAAGATTTAATGAAAGGCACTAATTTTGTTTTGACTAATACCAAGTGTCTAGTATTGAATTGTATATTTTACTGGGATGATTTTTGTATTTATGTTGATATCAATTCCATAAATAGGCTACCAAACGGTAATAGTTTACATAGTTGTGATGAAAAATAAATAAAAAGTCAAATAAAAACAACGTAGCTGTTGTGAACAGTGCTGGCCGGGAATATCTTTAACCGACTGCCACAAAACTTTTGTCCCATCACAATGTAATTATTAGATCTCCTCCTCCTCCGTAGCCAGTTGCTCTTGACAGAGCGGTCGTGGTTTCGTGTCCATTTCATTACCTTTTTTTGGATAATGCAGCTTTCGCGTAACGGGAACATTGGATGAATGATTTTGTGGCAGCTTTTATCAAGTCTATCCAACGCGTAGGCGATCGGCCGCGTGACCGCTTACCTTCCATTTGCCTTTGGACAACGAGACATTGTTATATCGCACTGAATCAAAATAATATCGTGATGCTGTACCGGCCACCGCACACACAATATACGTAGAGTGAAGGATCCGACAGTATCTTCGACAGTCACCAAACTCTGATTTGCAGTTGATATCTATAATTGGTTGGATCTATGTTTTGAGTGGATCAAAGCTTAAAGCCCTCATTTATATGCGGGGCCACAAGTGAACCTTAATTCATTGCGACAAGTAATTTAAGTTTCGGACGTTTGTACCTAACGTTACTTAGCCCATAAGCATCATATTTTATTATTGTCCTTTCAGTTCTGAAATGTTTAATTAGACAACGATTTACAAAAGACAAGTAGATATGCCTTGGTCGGGAATTGAAGCCAGAACTTACCGCTCGATAAGCAATACTAATGGCCACCAGGATCTAATCTGAACCAAATAGTAAAATGGTATAAATTTATGTTTTATAGGAGAAGGAATGGGATTATTTATGTAATAATCCAAGTTTGGTTTGTATAATTTGTTACATTCATAATGAAGTAATGGTACTACTAGGCTCGATAGAGACTGGATTAAGGTTTTACGGTCGCTATCTAATATCTGACACCACTCGACACAATCAATCATTGAAGGCAAACTGTGTCAAACGGCACGAGCAAGATTACGGAGCCTAAACAGAGTACTTAAACACTACGCAGTGCCTATAGCTGCTACAGATTTGCACGTCAATGATAGTTTCATATTCAATAGTTCGGAGAGGTACGAAACGCATTCAATAGGACGATTACCTTATTAGCTGGAGTGGTAACCCGTAATATGGAGGATATTACATTATTAAAGGTTAAATTTAGATCGGACATGTATACATCCCCCGGACGTCAGACATGGAACAGTCGAATCGCTAATCCACCACCAAATTGACATTTACAGTGTAATCGGTTTTGATGAAAAATAAATTGTGCCGTAACAGACCGATCCTGATATGAATCATTGATACGTTATGATTTAAAACATGTATTTTTTAGGGACGAAGAAGTTCACTATCTAATTAGTACGGCGATATTAATTCACAAAGTGACATTAGTTTCTGCCAATTTGGTCCGGTGGACTATGGTGGACTAGTGATTCGACTATTTAAGGAGTACGACGCACTACTGGAAAGTTTTAGGTCACCTTGGGTCACCTTGAGATTCCTCACAGTCTCCGTCTATACCGAACTCCAGATGAACTACATGCCGACCGCTAACTTATTACTCATGTAAAAATATCTCGTCTTTTGGATTTAATCGAGTATTACGTAATGCGAGTGACCTAATACTGCCTATCGGACCTGTGAGCTGATAACTACCTATAGCGAAACTCTGATACCCCATTTACACGCGCGCGCGAGCCACGAGACAATCCGCGAGACGCGCGCATATGTACGCGCGCGTGTGAACAGGGCGCTCGCGGACCAGACCGCGACGCGTCTCGCGCTCGCAGGGCTCGCGTCGGGAGCGGTTTTGTATGCGCGCGCCAAAGGGGCTCGCGCGAGCGCTCGCGTGGTGTTCACACGCGCGTAGGGGGCGTGGCTTACGGACGCGCCACGAGACGGTCCGTGACACGCGCGTGTAAATGAGCGGTGAAAATTGGCGGATCCTTATATTGACGGGATAGGAACGATCTCATATTTCAATTTCCGCTGCCGCGATGCCGGCGGCCGGAGTGGCGGCGGGTGGCGGCGGGTGGCGGCGGGTGGCGGCGCAGTCGTAAAACTGTAACCCAATAATCTTTAAAGTTGTGAACACGACAGAGATATCACTCGTGGATCAAGTCACGAGATACTCGTATCACACTTCAGAAGTCTCTGTATATCACTTTCAAAACCTTTAGAATATACTATCCGTGTTCATTTCATTGTATTAGTTTTGAAATGAGTTTCATCTTTCATCTATTTTGCTGGTTAATTTATTGGCAGCACCATGAACTTTAAACTGCCTAAATGTAATGATGGCATAATGAATGACAGGCAGCAGTCCGCAGCAGTCTGCAGCAGTCCGCAGCACGAGCAGCGCACGCTCTGGCGTCGTCGCTTGTATTGTAAGTTGTATCCTAACAATAAACTGCTTTATCGCGGAGCGGACATTTTTCTGTTTATGACACTTCCATTCAACGTGCAGTTGACGATATCACTGTAAGTTATAAACTCGCTTTTATAACATATAAAAACAGATCAATTTCGTACAAGAAGAACACACTTGTACATAAAATCCAAATATAAAATTCAGTCCCGTAATAAAATCCATTTTAATATGAGGTACGCAGGAAACCTTGACCCATATCATATCCATTAAGCAAATTGGGCTAATGACGACAAATAGATTCAACGAATTCGAAAACGTACGAGTTCGGGAGGCGGATTCGGAGCCATCACTAGCCCACGCCCCGTGCCTCCGACACGGCGACGACGTCGACTCGGCCATCGCAGACATTAAAGTTGCAGCGATTACAAGTTTAATAGGCATGATGACTGATTTTGAAATACTGTTCTATATTGTTGGGAAATAATCTATACTAATATATAAAGAGGAAAGATTTGATTTTTTGTTTGCATTGAATAGGCTCCGAAACTACTGAACCGATTTCAAAAATTCTTTCACTGTTGGGAAGCTACACTATCCCCGGGTGACATAGGCTATATTATATTTTCAAAAAAATTTGGGATCCTTACGGTTTTTGTTCCCACTAGTTCTACGGTAGAACTAGTGGGAAAAAAAATTCCCACTAGTTCTACGATAGAACTAAGCAGTATAACTAGTGGGAATGAACGAATAAAACTCCAATAATGTAACCCAAGGTGTAAAAAAAAATGAGAGGTGTCAAGGGACACCCGGATGGAAGAAAACCGAAGCAAAGCGAGGGCGGTTACTCGTATATTATAATTACAACGTATATCATATTTCCGCAAAAAATAAGGTTTAGTATAAAATAAATACATTTCAAACTATAAGTTTAAAATTCGCACCAAAACGTTTCAAAGTGTCAGGGCGTGGTAGTGACGTCATGCCTCAGGAAAACAAAAGACGATATGTCATTTTTAGTATAGCTATATTTATTTGTTTTAAGAAGCGTGACGTAATTCGCGCTTATTGAGACTGACTGGCGTTTTAGCCAAGATGGCGGCTTGCCGTATTTTGTAGTTTTATTTTATCAAAAATATTGTTTATCTCGCTAATAATAAGACGATAAATGCGTGTTTTGTAATCCATTAATAGGGTTTCATTAAATAAATACATAATTTTAGTGATTTTTACTTACTGTCATCATGCCTATTGCGTGCTGATTATATGCCACGATATTCATAGTTTCTATTAGTGACACAAACTATCAGAGCTGATGGAGACGTTTTGTGCTGTATGTTATATTATGTTAACTAGTAACTCATCTACAAATATCGGGCAGCTTTGGCTTTGTACCCATTCGAAAAAATGTTTAGAAATGATTGTTTAAATTAACATATCTTTTCAATACTAGTATTAGTGGGGCTGACCCAATTGTTCATACTCATGTGTGCACATTTGTGCTGCAGCAACTATCGCATAGTATGGCTCTGTACACCGTGTATACCGTGTATACCGTGTACAGTTGTACACCGCAACAACGCGGCGATGCCACGCCACGAGGCCGCGACTCACTAATTAGCTCCAAACACCGGCGTGATATATTTCAGTTCATTGCCAATTTATTTAGGTATACAAATATAAGTTATAAAAACATTTTATAATACATTTGAAACGATAATAAATTCATGAATTTTCCCACTTTAAGTTTTCTTTTTATTGACAGTTGGGTGCCACAAAAGCATCTATCTACGCTATAATACTTTGCGTACCCTACTGTTGGTTTATAGTTAATATTGAAGTTATACTTTTTAAGCGACTTGCAAAAAGGTTGCGTTAAACGTTTGCGCTACCATGGAGAGGGTATGAAAGCACTGGATAGATGGCCCTAGCTTCTTATTATTATCTTTACCTCTTTTAAAATTTAATATTATTACTTATACAAATCTCACAGAGTCTCAACAGCGTGATTAAGGTTCGTGAACAACGCCATCTAGTTTGTACTTGTGTAAACATAGGTAGTATACAAGTAATATTTTATTATATTAGTGACTAGAATATTGAAGAAGTATAACTTCTCACACGCGTACTAAAGTACACGCACCCTTTTTATGATGAATTTCTTGCAAATACGAGGACCATTCACAGGTTCAAGATTTAGGAGTTCGTGACAGAACAAGCAAAGCAAACAAATTTTAATAAAGTTAGTTCGTTTTCAGAATTTTTAAGATATCATTGTAAAAATAATTATTACAATTTAGCTTTATTTACCCTGGACTCAGCAGTCGTGCTTACAATTATTTTATAGTAAGTATAGTTAAATGTTGTTATTTTGTTATAGCTCAAAGACGCTTGGCATATTTAAGAAATAAGCAGTTTTGTATTGATGTCGAATATCTCATCGAGCTAACATAATACTCAATGGATGAGCACACCAGAGCAGCGTAGATAGGATAGGTCAGTGAATATATATCTGCTTAGCATAACAATGACCGGTCACCGGTCCACCATCCGAGAGGCCAATATCTTCCGATAACGATCTAACAAATAGATTTGAATTGAGCCTTAATAATACTGAAGAACCCTCGAGTCAGCTGATTCGTGTCAAAAAGAAAATTGTCCGGTAGCCAGGTCCCAACGGCCCATCCAATATTCATTTCGATTTATTTTCTAAATAATAATATATTGCTAGCTTGGCCGTTGTTATCTCGTTGAGTGAACGGATTTGCGGAAAAATCATCGAAAACATTTCATCGAATTACATTTCATCGAACACATTTCATCGAATTACAATTAATCGAATCGACATTTCATCGAAATCACAATTAATCGAATGATCATTTCATCGAAAACACATTTAATCGAATTAACATTTCATCGAAAACAATTAATCGAATGTCATTTCATCGAATGACAGTTCATCGAATGACAATGTATCGAATTACAATATATCGAATGACAATATATCGAATGACAATATATCGAATGACAATATATCGAATGACAATATATCGAATGACAATATATCGAATGACAATATATCGAATGATAATATATCGAATGACAATATATCGAATGACAATATATCGAATCACAATTGGCCGAATCGAATGATATAATTTTCATATGATCATTAATAAATATTTATTTACTATTTCAAACGTCACACATCCTTGAAAGGCAGCACTAAGACATAAGCAGCATGTAACATGCAACAAGCACAGTTTCTGTCACGGCTCCGGCGCTGCGGGGCTCCGGCGGTCCCACGCGAACTTATCGTCGCAGATGCTTTTAATGCTCACCACCTGCTCCTTAGCTCGCGGGCCGCCTCGCCCCTCCGCGCCTACGCGGGTTTACATTACACTCTAGGGGTAGGGCAAACAAGACTACGTGGAGTCGGTTTTGCAGCGATTCGTTTCTGTCACTAACGTAAACGTTTTGAAAAAAAAAATGATTCAAGGAAGAAAGTAAAACTAAAATTTTTATGTACATAAAAATGTTAAATTGTTATTGGTCAAAAAATAAGAAATACAAAAAAGTTATAAAAAGCATTAAATTGTTTCTGTTTATAATAAAATCTTTAAATCTTTTAAACAAGAAAAATTGCAATTCGAGGAATTGTCATTCGATGAAATGACATTCGATGAAATGACATTCGATGAAATGACATTCGATGAAATGATATTCGATGAAATGACATTCAATGAAATGACATTCGACGAAATGTAATTCGGTTAATTGTCATGCGATTAAATGGTTGTTCTACGTAATGCTATTCGAAGAAATGTCAATCGATGACTTGGTTGTTCTACGTTTTGTTATTCGACGAAATGTTTTTAGGGTTCCGTAGCCGAATGGCAAAAAACGGAACCCTTATGGATTCGTCATGTCTGTCTGACTGTCTGTCTGTCTGTCTGTCTGTCTGTCTGTCCGTCCGTATGTCACAGCCACTTTTTTCCGAAACTATAAGAGCTATACCATTGAAACTTGGTAGGTAGATGTATTCTGTAAACCGCATTAAGATTTTCACACAAAAATAGAAAAAAAGCTATAAATTTTGGGGGTTCCCCATACTTAGAACTGAAACTCAAAAATGTTTTTTTCATCAAACCCATACGTGTGGGGTATCTATGGATAGGTCTTCAAAAATGATATTGAGATTTCTAATATCATTTTTTTCTAAACTGAATAGTTTGCGCCAAGTACAATTCCAAAGTGGTAAAATGTGTGTCCCCCCCCTTGTAACTTCTAAAATAAGGGAATGATAAAACTAAAAAAAATATATGATGTACATTACCAAGCAAACTTCCAACGAAAATTGGTTTGAATGAGATCTAGTAAGTAGTTTTTTTTTTAATACGTCATAAATCGTAAACCGCAAAAGACATTGATCAAAGTTACAACGAATTACAAGAACTTTTATATTATGTCACTTGCTGCTACGGAACCCTTCATGGGCGAGTCCGACTCGCACTTGGCCGCTTTTTTCGATGTATTGTGTTCGGCGAATTGTAATTCGATGAAATGTTTTCGATGATTTTTCCGCAGACGGAGTGAACGACCTGTTGTCTGGACACTGGGACCACCGTAGTTACCGCGCCTACTTACTCTCATAAGCTACATTAAATTAATGTAGTATTTCCTTTCACATCAATATGAAAGGTTACTTGACATCAACGAAAATCCATTTATGCAGAATTAAATTAAACGCCAATTTTGCTCGTTTCGAGTTCATCCAACTTATAGGATTAAATTGAAAGCTGATGGAGCGGCCGCCGAAGGGGCAATTAATAGGAAATCCTCATTTAAGCATCGGATTTGTGACTACGAAATAATTATATGAAGAGTCGTAATTCCGCTGTCAGTCACAGAGTGGTCAGAGCGGGGCGCGCTGCTCGCTGCCTCACGAGCTGTCCATTATGTGTAATTAACCGACTACAACAAAAACAGTAGTTAATATGAGAAGATTAATGTTTATATTGACAAACAGGCCCTGTCGCCAATTACCTAAAGGTAGAAGATACACGGCGAATGTCGAAGCTGATTACAATACCTATATACGCGTACCTATGTATATCGTCTAGCGACGACGTGTAAGAGGACTTGTAGGATCGGTATCACCGAATCGCATAACGAAACGGTCGATCCGTAAAGTGCAATATTAATAATGTGAACACCTATAGTCTGTTCTGTTCTCTTTTCTTCTCATCCAACGCAGGGCTGACCCAGGGTCAATCTGCCTGAGTAACACCTAACATTCTGATACTGATTCACTGATACTGATGCTTACAACTGATATACTGATATATAAGGGTTTCCAACCCTAAGCGGCCTCCGAACCACCCCATCTAGCCACGCCACGCCTCCCATTGTTCCCATACTGGTCTGATTCTGTTACTGGTCTGCAAGGAACATCTGGTCTGTCTGTTAACTGATTCTGAATATAGTTTGCACACACGCAGCCCGACTCATCGGCAACTATATCTGAATACTTGCAAACAAGCTTTCCGACACGTCGGTGACTGAGACACAACCATCACAATAATCTGTTATTGTGCGCACTGATATAACTGCTACGAAACAATACCTTTTACTTTTCTCTCATTTAAAAACCTCGTGTGTGGAAAGTTTCATTCCTCCTGAAAAAACTTATTGACAATATATGTCAAAACCCAAGTACAGAGTGCTTAAACACATTGATCCAAAGTCCACAGAGTACGTAAAAACTCTATAGCTCTATTTATGGTTCGCATCCGCGACAGGCGTGTTCATGACCCTGTCGGCGCGGCTCACATGCCGATGCTACGTTGGAACGGTGCAAGTTGCCAACAATGCGACGCGCGACGCTAACTTGTGCCATTAATCGCTCCCCGAGGCTTGTAAATTACTTCGTAGTTCCTAATGTCATAAGATGTTTGCCGTAGTTTTCGCTGTTCATAATTATGTTGACAGTATGCCTAATTAGCATCTCTTACCACTTCACTGTATTTGCCTGCGATACGGACATAATATTGAAATTTTCATTTTCATCCTTTCCCACCGACTTTGAGAGGAAAATAGTTGATGTGAAATGGAGGAAATGTCAATTAATAGGAAACTCTGAGAGCAAAGCAAACACTTCTCGGATTTTATATAATAATATGAAACATCATAAACATGAAGCATGATGGTCCATTTTAACAGAAAACTTCTTAAATATGTTACAGCATGAACTAATTAGCAAAAATTGGAACCAACGTTTACGGAAGATCGTAAAACTGTAATAGCCAGGAAAAGCAAATGACTATCTCGTAACTTGTCCTTAATTGTCTGTGTCGTTCCCCCCCCCCCTACCCCCTTCCCCCTCCCAGACACAATGCAAGACTTACATTGACCGCCGTCGTTATACGCTGCTCCTCGCCCGCTGTCTGTGACGGGAATATTCCACTCTCAGGAAAAGCAACGTTATTACGACGCAAAATTAATCATGTGTCTTTTTGCGTAAAGTCAGACGTCTTCAATAAATGCATCATTTGCAGTGATTATCACCTATCAAAACATCCAGATGCATCCTTAGAGAGACCATTCGTCAGGTCCCGTCCGACGATCCATATAGGATTCGAATCTGGGCCTCTCCGAGCGGGAGACCAACCAAAGTTGTCAGTGTTTAGGATGTCTAGTAATAAGATCGTTGTTTTAGTTTTGCGATGCCGCAGATCAAAGATGTAAACTTCAAACCAAAGTTGAATGCTTTCACTCGTTTTAAATTAATTGCCGGCTCAATGCCGAGGCTGGATAAGATAGGTGATTGCGTTTCAACTTCAACTTGCCCAAAAATTCAGGATTCATTAATTTGCGTCAGTGCGTACAAACCTTATTAAACAAACTCATTTATTTTGTTGGGCTCGCGCTTAAATAGTTTAAAGTCCAAGTAGTTGATTGAATTTTGAGGTTGGAAATGTTTACTAAATATTTTGGAAGTTTCCTCACTCGACAGTCGAAGGCTCTTCAGCTCCGGGCACGAGACTTTATGTTAAAGATCGGAATACTCCCTGACGCTGCTCCATGAATCATTTCTAGAGAGCTCAGTGGCCACTCAGCAACAAGGCCTTAGAAATTGTTATGCCACCCATGCCATTCTTGATGGCTACTGTGAAACGAATACAATCAGTAGCGAACAGGACTCAACGTGGTCTCTGAGTCATGACTACAATTTTTTTGCTATTTCTTAAAGTTGCATATCCGTCAGTCTCCCGCAGAAAGAAACGTGAAGCAACTTACTATGTCATATCACTTTTGTATTTTTATCACTTATAATACCACAAGAGCTTCAAAATTATCGGGTATTTCCCGATAGGTTCGTTGCAAACAAATGAAGGAGTCAAGTTTTTCAGGTTAAAAAATCACGAGCGCGAAGCGCGAGTGATTTTTCCTGAAAAACTTGACGATTTTATTTGTTTGCAGGGAACCTTGAGGGAAATGCCAGATAATTTTGAAGCTCGTGTGGTATTCGGGGGATTATTTTTCCGTTGAATTCAACCTGTCAGTTTGACGTGTGGTTAATTTGACTGGATCATGTTTTGTTTTTTATATAGGTATAGCAACTACCAGAGAAAATTTTCAAAAAATTATCAGTATAATACCATGTAGGTTGTACCACGTGACGTCGAATGGTGCAATTCTATTGGTCGATATTTGGGTCGGAAAAATAATCATAATTATTAGTAGAGAAGTTACCGATATTCAAACCCAGTAATGTTATATACGTTTATTCAAATCCTCGTTTGGCTTCGCTGCAGTCGGTAAACCTGACAGAGCCAAGATTATAGCGAGCGTCTCACTAAACAGAAGGTTTTGAAAGCTTTGTCTATTGTTTCACAAGGCGCGCTGTGAATTGATGCACTCGTGTTGTAGGAGGAAAACAATACTTGTTGTACTGGAAGAGCGTCGGTTACACAAGGCGGCCGCACGTCCAAACTAAATGGGGACGAACGGGTTATAGTAACGGGTTCCGAGGGACGCGTCGACCTACCTTTTAGTTCTATTGAACAATAAAGTCTTGCACAACACAAGTAACGTTGTACAATAATTTTTAATTATTTTGTAAAAAAAGCTGTCGCAATCCCACCCCGCGAGCGTACGGGATCAGCAGAGCAACTGCCCGGCATTAATAATATGGAGTCAATCCAGTCTCGTAGATGTTACTCTTGTTACGGTAAAGTTTTCGTAAGACGACTGGTCCGCGGCCGGTACGAAATTGTATTGAATGGATGTGTCAGTGATAATATATCTTGATTGCTTTCATACTTCGAAGAGCTAAAGAGGTTAAGCCGTCGGCCCGGTTGCTATTGTTGTCGTTAAGCCATATCGGAGGCCTATCCTATCAAATCCGACTGATCAGCGAAATATTTTAGAGTAAACAATTTGAGATTATTTGCCGATTCATTCATTGTAATTTACAAGAACGGTACACATAAACTAGGCGCGGTTTTCGATCGGCATGCGGCATGCGGCATGCGGCATGCGGCATCTCACCTCTCGCCTCGCGCCGTGACTCGCATCGCCTCGTTCCATGGGCACATTGCACAATCAAATTAGCGACCTTCCACTCGAAATTGGATTTCTTTATTACGACCAAATCGAATTCTTAATAGATAGCTATTATTTTTATATTTTTTATACATAATTTTCTACTCTTTAATAATAAAATACATTGATCACGCTGGGGGATGTGCTCGACACAAGAAATCCTAGGGCGCGAGGATATTATACACAGTCAAATTATAGAAACATTTTGCCTGACACATACATGCCATCAAAAACAAAATTTGTAAAAAAAAACCAAGTCTCGCAACTCAGTTCTTCTACCGTAAAAAGTTGTGAGATCCATGTAATACCAAGTCGGTTAATTTATTCAGTTCCTACTAAAGGGTCCTTCTGTCTTAAGTTATTACGTAATTAGCTAACCTAACAAGTAACAACATCTTATAGTGACCATATTATTAATATTAAAAATCTTTTATGTTTTAAATAAATAGATCGACTTGACCATCGCATGGAAACACAATGTATCTCACAAGTAATACCTACATATTATATTAAATTTGATTGTTTAATGCGATTGCCAAGTCAATCTATTTATTTAAAACATAAAAGATTTTTAATATTGATAATATGGTCACTATAAGATGTTGTTACTTGTTAGGTTAGCTAATTACGTAATAACTTAAGACAGAAGGACCCTTTAGTAGGAACTGAATAAATTAACCGACTTGGTATTACATGGATCTCACAACTTTTTACGGTAGAAGAACTGAGTTGCGAGACTTGGTTTTTTTACAAGTTTTGTTTTTGATGGCATCTCATTTCTTTTTGTAAATGGTTCTACTTTTTTCCTTTTACAAGTTACCTTGGAACATAATTATATCTAGGTACCTATCTACACCTATTATTCCATTATATTATATACAGGTACACTGATTCATTCACTGCAAATGTTACTTTGTTATACAGGTACAGTGATTCATTAACTGCAAATGTAACTTTGTAATCCTATATATTTATATGGGATTACAAAGTTATTTATGCAGTTGATGTATCTAGAAAACTGGACCGAAATTGCAAAATATTTTAGTTTTTCCTTGATCTATACACTAAACACTAATTGTGTTCCAAATTTGAAGCTTCTATGTCTGCTAGAAGTGCCTTAGAGTTTTGATGATCGGTCAGTCAGTCAGTGAGTGACGAAATTAAGAAACTTTGACTAGTTATAATTCTTAAACTACTGGTTCAAATTGAATGAAATTTGAAATATACCATGTTTATACAATGCCTGCTTGGTTACTAAAAATTCAGGCTTCTAGCTTTACCCACAACGAAGTTATAGGGGGTCGAAAATGGCCTGAATTGCTTCGAGAAAAGGATGGTACGGCCGTGCCGCTTTTTTGCTCGACTTGGTGGGGGCACTGCCGTGCCTCCAAATACACGGCCATGGCCGAGATTGGAATGTGGGATCTCTCACTTGGCAGCCAGTGGCCCAGTGTCACTCACATACAGGTACAGAGTATTTAATCTGGGGGCACGGCAGTGCCCCCGCCAAGTCGAGCAAAAAAGCGGCACGGCCGTACCATCCTTTTCTCGAAGCAATTCAGGCCATTTTCGACCCCCTATAACTTCGTTGTGGATAAAGCTAGAAGCCTGAATTTTTAGTAACTAAGCAGGCATTGTATAAACACGGTATATTTCAAATTTCATTCAATTTGAACCAGTAGTTTAAGAATTATAACTAGTCAAAGTTTCTTAATTTCGTCACTCACTGACTGACTGACCGATCATCAAAACTCTAAGGCACTTCTAGCAGACATAGAAGCTTCAAATTTGGAACACAATTAGTGTTTAGTGTATAGATCAAGGAAAAACTAAAATATTTTGCAATTTCGGTCCAGTTTTCTAGATACATCAACTGCATAAATAACTTTGTAATCCCATATAAATATATAGGATTACAAAGTTACATTTGCAGTTAATGAATCACTGTACCTGTATAACAAAGTAACATTTGCAGTGAATGAATCAGTGTACCTGTATATAATATAATGGAATAATAGGTGTAGATAGGTACCTAGATATAATTATGTTCCAAGGTAACTTGTAAAAGGAAAAAAGTAGAACCATTTACAAAAAGAAATGAGATGCCATCAAAAACAAAACTTGTAAAAAAACCAAGTCTCGCAACTCAGTTCTTCTACCGTAAAAAGTTGTGAGATCCATGTAATACCAAGTCGGTTAATTTATTCAGTTCCTACTTAAGGGTCCTTCTGTCTTAAGTTATTACGTAATTAGCTAACCTAACAAGTAACAACATCTTATAATGACCATATTATCAATATTAAAAATCTTTTATGTTTTAAATAAATAGATTGACTTGGCAATCGCACTAAACAATCAAATTTAATATAATATGTAGGTATTACTTGTGAGATACATTGTGTTTTCATGCGATGGTCAAGTCGATCTATTTATTTAAAACAAAAGATTTTTAATATTGATAATATGGTCACTATAAGATGTTGTTACTTGTTAGGTTAGCTAATTACGTAATAACTTAAGACAGAAGGACCCTTAAGTAGGAACTGAATAAATTAACCGACTTGGTATTACATGGATCTCACAACTTTTTACGGTAGAAGAACTGAGTTGCGAGACTTGGTTTTTTTACAAGTTTTGTTTTTGATTACATTCTTCTTTCTTTGTTCTTGGACTTAATTAGTTTAATTGCTTTTCTGTATCAATGTAATGGAAACTGAGTACACAGCCCTCCACAGCCATGCAAAATAAGTACTTATATTAAAAATGTTGTAAATCGAAACACAATAGCAAAATAGCACATTACTATCCATAACGTATTATAATTATGTATTATACATTATTGACGTTTTAATGACGTAAGTAAATATTAAACTAACAGAAACTGTAACGAGCGTTCAGGCCTATTGTGTATGTAACAGTGCAAATATAATATAATGTTTCGCCCAAACTAGCTGTCTCCGCACCCGTCCGCAACTCTTTACGAACGAAATTTACAAATCATTCGGAACCGTGTGCAAGCAAAATAAATACAGCAACAAAAATGATAGCGTCGATCGGCAACATTAGGGAATTCCACGCGAGACGAGATCCGCTGTTCTCGGCCGGGTTTGTCCGCGAGTCACCTTCACGTGAACCTCGGCGTAAACAACATCGAGTGGATGCCGGTTGGGGGGAGGGGGGGGGGGGGCTGGCACGTCGTGACTCAAATATTTATTGCCATTTTACTATAAACTCTTCCGCCAGCAACGTATTATTATTATTACTGATAATAATTTTCTTCTATCTATCAGCTATCAGGTGTGTTCGACGCCGATTTTGCAACTAATACAATAAAACATGTGTTCCTGACACCGCCAAGCCGAGACACGTACTTTACATTCCTGGATGTTATTGTTAGCTTTATTAATTTTATCGTAAATTAAGAATGATTTCTATTGTATAATAGTGGATTAATTTTAAATGATTTTGTTTTTATGTGTTGTTCCGGTTTGGCAAATACGTAAATATGTAATTAAAATAAAGAGCAATATTCTAAAAATATTATTTAGCTAAATAAGTGTTTTAATAAATAGTTTTATTAGGTATTATTGTTACAATTGATTGGCCTATTTACAATTACCAGTAATATTAATTTTATCATAGACTGCCTTGGTTCCGCTTCCGGCGCCATATTTTCTCGTTACTTCCGGCAAACACCACGTGGAAGATTTGAAAAATAAAACATGGCAGTCTCTTGTAGACATCGAAAGACGAAGCACACTTCTAAGCGGCAGTACTGTGTATTTTCTAAGTAATTATTAAAATAAAGCTGTTTCGATTTTAAATAACAATAAAATACTAAAGAGTGTATTTTAAGAATAAAATTGTGCAGTGTTAAGTGAAAATAAAGGAGGTTTAAAGTGAACGGCGTTTGGATTTTTCGGGCTGTTCCCTTACAGTTCAGAAGACGGGATATTCGAAAAGGATATATAAAACTTCCTTCCACGCCTACTTGTAACAGTAAGTAAATAACAAGCTGATTTTATCTTAAACTTCTATAATGCTTAGTGGAACCTGCATAACCCAAGACTAATCTGTTTTAACTTACGACGTACTCTTTTCTGCTGCGGCAGAAGATTATGATATATAGCTTTTATTTGCGCATTGATTATTTTATACCTTTTGAATAAAATAAAAATAAAAAAATAACTATTATACATACACTGATACTGTGTATATTATATAATATACACTCAAATGATTTAGATATCCTAAGTTTTATTAAAGATAACACTTATACATATACACCGGTTTATTTATCAATACCTGACATGCCCTACAATTACCCTCGTACCTATTGTACGTATTTATGTATGTGTATTTAAATCAAAATTAACTAATTTAACTATGATACAATGAAGTTTGAAATTCACTCGTTTAATTTGTAGTAATGTATTAGATAATTATGGTTACAGAATACATTCGTCTGTCATTTGGTTGACGGTTTTTATTTTTATCTTTTTAAGCTTATTTGTTTCGAGTTTCAGAAACATGGACTCTGAGGATGCCCGAGGTTCAGGGCCTAATGATTTTAATGCCCAAGGTCAAGGGCTAATACTGGATAATACCCGTGGTCAAGGGTTAATACTGGATAACACCCGAGGTCAAGGGTTAATAATGGATAATACCCGAGGTCAAGGGTTAACAATGGACAATACCCGAGGTCAAGGGTTAACAATGGACAATACCCGAGGTCAAGGGTTAACAATGGACAATACCCGAGGTCAAGGGTTAAATGTGGATGATACTCAAGGCCAAAGGTTACAGGTGCACAACTTTAGAGGTCAAGGATTAACTTACGGTTATACTCGAGGTCAAGAGTCGCGAGTTGATGATGCCCAAGGTAAAGGGCTAGTCAACGGTAGCAACCCAGATCGAAGGCGCTTAAACCAAGAACCTGGGACAAGCGGTATGTTCCAAGGAGTGGATCGTGGAGGTATATCGGAAGGGAGGCGTTCAAGACGGGGAAGATCAATGGCATCATCGGAGGAATCTGATTACGGTGGCGACATCCGAGCTACAAGGACTGGAGGAAGAACGGAAAGACGTCGTAGAAGGCACATACATAATAAGCGAACAAATCACAGAAATTCGTCAGAATCATCAGGTGAGTCCATTAAAACTACACGTACCCATAAACGGGCTAAGATTTTGGAAGATAACACCATTCTTGACAAGGTTATTTCTATAATTAAGGATGTAAGGAGCTCAGATAGATCTAAATTATCTTTCAATACCAACGTTATCCCAGACTTTGATCCCATGAGTAAGGAACAATCCATGTTAACGTGGATTACAAAGGTTGAAGAATGCGCAGAGATTTACAATTGGGATGAAAGGGAGATAATACACTATTCCCTCCCTAAATTATGCGGTGTTGCTAAATCATGGTATCAAGGGCTGCCTACACTATTGTATAGTTGGACTGAGTGGAAAAAGAAGTTAATAGAATCATTCCCATGTCGCGAGGACTACGCTGAGCTCCTTACAGAAATGTTGAGTAAAAGGGTACGTTACGGGGAATCGTTAGAGCACTATTACTATGCGAAAATTAATTTGCTAAACAGATGCAAGATAAACGGCAAGCAAGCAGTAGACTGTTTACTTCATGGAGTAGATGATAGAGCGATTAAAGTGGGTGCTAAGGCTGCACAATTTTTGGAACCGGAACAGGTGTTAAAATATTTTAGATCAGTTAAAGTGGGTCATACCAGAGATAACAATGACAGCTTCAGAAAAACTAGACTAGATAGACGTAACCTCAGCGCTGATAGCATGCCTAACAACTCTAAGTTTCCCTCCAATAAACAAAATGCTAATATACGATGTTACAATTGTCATCAAATTGGGCACCCAAGTTTTAAATGTGACAAACCTTTGAATAAATGCACTAATTGCGATAAACTAGGGCATAGAACAGTAGATTGTTTTAAGAACAGAACTAATGTATTAAACAAAAATAATTCCAATAGTAACGCTTCTTCAGATAAAACCGAAAAGCAAGTATCGCAGCTAAGCTTGGATGATAAGTCTAACACTAAATATATAATGGATATAAAAGTCAACGAAATCGTTTTTAAGTGTCATGTTGATTTAGGTAGTCAGGTGACTTTGATGAGACAAAGCGAAGCAGAGAAGTTGGCCATAAGTTTTGAGATCAATATAGAGTTGCCTAGGTTAAGAGGTATCGGTGCAAACTTAGTTACGCCCTTAGGCTTAATGGTCGCAACAGTAGAGGTACAAAATATTAAAGGTACTATTGATATTTATGTTGTAGAGGACTATGTTTTAAAGTATCCGGTACTACTAGGACATTCTTTTACCGAAAGGCCCGATATTATTATTACTAAAACACCAGATAAGCTTGTTTTTCAACAAATCCCCAACAACAAAGTTAGTCTTATTTCATGTGAGCAAACCAAAGTACCCATTAATAATTTATGCGCTATACCAGTCACTTGCTGTTCTTTCATGAACGGTTACGTTGGCGTTAATGGATCCGTCAGAGGGCCTTGTGGCAACGAATATTTTCTCTTGCCCGGGGAGTATAGTGTTAAGAATAATCGATGTGCTCTTCTTATTTGGAACTTATCAAATTCTGATATTACGATCTCTAAAGATATTCTGTTGACACGTTCAGTACCTGCGTCGCCTATAGTTGACGTTAGCAAGGTGACCATTACCACAACCCAAGTCGACGATACAGTCATTTGTGGTCCAAAATTAAATGAAGCAGAACGTCTAACCCTTCAAAATTTACTTTTCAAGTTTAACGACTGCTTCTCCAGTAGTCTTAAAGATCTAGGATATACTGATGCCGCCGAAATGACTATTGAATTAGAGGATTCACAACCAGTAGTTTATAGGCCTTACCGTATGTCATATTCGCAAAGATGCTTAGTTCGGGATATGGTCCAGGAGATGCTGGATAGTGATATAATTCGGGAATCGTGTTCGCCTTATGCTAGCCCAATAGTTCTCGTACAAAAGAAAACGGGCGATAAGAGGTTATGTGTGGACTACCGGGCTTTAAATCGCAAAACTAAAAAGGATCACTATCCATTACCGCGTATCGAGGATCAGTTAGACCTCCTCGCTGGGAATAATCAATTTACATCACTAGACTTGGCGTCAGGTTATTACCAAATACCAATTAGCGAAAATTCTCGTCCTAAGACAGCATTCGTCACACCAGACGGTCAATTTGAATATAACCGTGTCCCATTTGGACTAGTTAACGCCCCGGCTGTGTTCCAAAGAACGATTAATAAGATCTTATCTGAAGCCAAAATCAAATACGCTCTAGTTTATATGGACGACATCCTCATACCCAGTAAAAATTTTAATGAAGGTTTGTGTCGTCTGCAGGAAGTACTCGAATTATTAAGAAAGGGAGGATTGACGTTAAAATTAAGTAAATGTAAATTTTTCTTTGACACCATAGATTTTCTCGGTTTTGAAGTGAATGAAAATGGCATTCGACCAGGCTCCATAAAAACTGATGCAGTATCGCGTTTTCCCCAACCTAAAAATCAGCATGAATTACGACAATTTCTTGGATTAGCAGGATTCTTTAGGAGGTTTATAAGAGATTATTCTTTGATAGCTGCCCCCTTGACGAACTTATTAAAAAAGAATAATGACTGGTTATGGAACGAACCCCAAGAAAAAGCATTTAGGTATATCAAAGAGTTATTATCGGAACGACCACTATTAGCCTTGTATGACCCGGAGGCAGAGACACAGCTTCACACGGACGCTAGTAAACATGGCCTAGCTGGCATCCTACTTCAGCGAAATAGTAACGGCGTATTGCAACCGGTGTCGTATTTCAGCCGCAAAACTACTACCGAGGAGCAGAAATACCATTCGTTTGAATTAGAGACTCTCGCAGTTATAGCATCATTAAATAGATTCCGCGTCTATCTTTTAGGAATTGCATTTGTTATACAGACTGATTGCAATGCTCTAAGGTCAACAATGACTAAGAGAGATCTAGTCCCGAGGATTGCATGCTGGTGGATCCAATTACAAGAATATGACTGTACAATCCAATATAGACCGGGTACAAAAATGTCCCATGTGGATGCCCTCAGCCGAAATCCAGTCGATGTTCCACATGATAGCGAAGCACATATCATTGATGTTTTGGAAGTAGAGTCTGAACAAAATTGGATCACCACCGTGCAATGCGTCGACGATGACATAGTTAGAATAAAAAACATACTTAGCGATAAGGATACCGAAAATATAGCTGAAGTATACAAAAATTACAAATTAAAAAACGGTCGTGTATATCGGATTATAGGGGATGAGTTGAGGTGGGTAGTACCAAGGGGAGTGCGATGGCAGATAGTCAAAAGAAATCACGATGACGTTGGACACTGTGGGTTTGAAAAAACTCTAGAGCGTATAAGACAAAATTACTGGTTTGGGCGTATGGCACGCTTCGTAAAGAAATATGTTTCAGCCTGTCTAGAATGTGCCCACCACAAGGCACCAGGAGGGAAACGTGAAGGTAACTTACATCCAATTGAAAAGATTAGCGTACCTTTTCATACAATTCACGCTGACCACTTGGGACCTTTTATAAAAAGCAAAGCTGGAAATTGTTATCTTCTGGTTATCATTGATGGTTTTACTAAATTTGTAAATATTACACCTGTTAGGAACACAAAATCTACCACAGCAGTCAAGATCCTAAAAGACCATATTAGCTACTTTGGAGTTCCAACGCGATTAATTACCGATAGGGGATCTTGTTTTACAAAACATTTAAAGCTTTTGTCTCAGAGTATGGTATAAAACACGTACTAAACGTAGTTGCAACCCCAAGAGCTAATGGTCAAGTAGAGAGGTTTAATCGCACGATAACGGAAGCATTAGCAACTTCAAATCACGGGAAAGATGAAAAGACATGGGATGAAAATGTACACAGTATTCAGATGGGACTCGCGATATACAGGAAGGCCGAGCTGTTAGAGTTATTGATTTTATCATTACCTATTTTTTTTTTTTTGTTTTTTTTATATATATATAATTTTATAAAATTATACATGTTATGAAAAATGTTTTTTTTTCCTTCGCGATGGGACTCGCGATATGCAGGAAGGCCGAGCTGTTAGCTTTATTAATTTTATCGTAAATTAAGAATGATTTCTATTGTATAATAGTGGATTAATTTTAAATGATTTTGTTTTTATGTGTTGTTCCGGTTTGGCAAATACGTAAATATGTAATTAAAATAAAGAGCAATATTCTAAAAATATTATTTAGCTAAATAAGTGTTTTAATAAATAGTTTTATTAGGTATTATTGTTACAATTGATTGGCCTATTTACAATTACCAGTAATATTAATTTTATCATAGACTGCCTTGGTTCCGCTTCCGGCGCCATATTTTCTCGTTACTTCCGGCAAACACCACGTGGAAGATTTGAAAAATAAAACATGGCAGTCTCTTGTAGACATCGAAAGACGAAGCACACTTCTAAGCGGCAGTACTGTGTATTTTCTAAGTAATTATTAAAATAAAGCTGTTTCGATTTTAAATAACAATAAAATACTAAAGAGTGTATTTTAAGAATAAAATTGTGCAGTGTTAAGTGAAAATAAAGGAGGTTTAAAGTGAACGGCGTTTGGATTTTTCGGGCTGTTCCCTTACATTATTATCATAATTTTATAATCGTAGCGTATTTCTATAACATATCTCGATTATGTAAGACCAACAGTACAAAGCTGCGCATAGTAATCACTGACACAGACCGGAATTAACACGTCGTATGAAAATTATGTTCAAATAAACTATTACGAGTTACTAATTAATTAAAGTACGAGTAAAAGACCGGGCAAGTGCGTGTCAGACCACGCGCAATGTTCGCGTACAGGTTCCGAAGTAGTAAGTTTATCGACTATTACGCAATAACTACTTATGCTAACATAGCCGTGATAGTTTTCCTTGTAAATTCATCATATAACCTATTTTTAAGAATTTTTTTACTTATCCAACTCCAACCATTTAGCCAGCAGGGGGGTGGAACACTTGACTGTAACCAAATATTTCGCAAACGGACCCCTAATCGGAAAAATGGTCTTAGAAGACCCATAATATTTTTTGAAGATCTTTTTAACGCTGCCCCACACTATAAGGTACGCGACGAATAAAAAATTTATCGTCACGTTACCTCTCGGGGAGGTACCCCGAAAAAAAATGTTTTTTAATATTTCATTCTACGATTCTGGAATTATATGTCCATGCCAAATTACAGCTTTCTAGCATTAAGGGTCTCGGCGCTTTACTTCGGACGGATGGACGGACAGACGGAAATGACGAAACTATAAGGGTTCCGATTTTTCTTCGGAACCCAATTAAAGGAGCCTATCATTATGTCTGCCCGGCGCCCCGGCAGGCGCCCCTCTTCCCCGCGGACGACAGATGCCGAACTTGTAATGATATACTCGTTAATATATTATGGCCTGTACTGGAGTGTGTGGAGTGTGTGGAGCGTGTGGAGCCGCCGCGAGCTCCCGCTGAACTTTTATTGGCATAATATAATCTATCGTTATTGTCCTACTGTTTAGTGCGATGGTGTAATAGTACTGTTACATCGCACGAGGGCCTGTGAGGCCGCGTGAGGCCGCGTGTGGGCGGAGGGCCACTTACATTTCGTACCTAACTTACGCAACAAAGTGCCTAAGTACTCTGTAACTTGCTAACACTTACTTAGTAACATAACTATATTACCTACATACATTACTTACACCCCAACTCTAGTTACTAACGGTTCCTTTAATTGCTCCTTAGTAAAGAATCACCATACAAATTCTTTACTAAGGAGCCATATAAGTAACCGTTAGTGACTCAGAATTGTGGCGTTAGTAACAATAATTACAGTTGCCTAGTAACTTCACCGTACCGTTAAAATTTCCTGACATCATTATGGAGTTCAAATCCATGTTATTTTACCAGGTAATACAGACATGTTATGTACCAGGTCGGGAACCTTCTGTTCGGTGATGAAACACAGTTATCTTCATAATGTTGTCAAAATATTGAATGGAACGGTTAGATCTCCAATTGGTGTTCGTGTGTGGCTGTGGGGGACGCTGGGGGACGCTGGGGGACTTACGATAACTATAAGTCGAACTGAGGAAATGAAGTTTTGAGGAAACACCTGTTTCTGCTGCACAAAAAGGACTCCTTTCAGACCGTTATGGTATAAAATATAGAGCAGATCGAATGTGATACTCCACTGCAGGGCAGCGGCCAATGACCAGCGGCCAGCGACCACCGACTGACGGCAACTTTCCCGTCCTAGGCCCAGGCCGGGTCCAGGACCCGGTCGCGCCGCTCAGCTCTCTATCCGGACATCCTGATTGTCATTCCAAACTGTTATCGGATTAAAAAAAATAATAAATGGGTTGCCATTAGCTATTTTAATCCACATTTTTTACAGAAACAACATTTAGAATTTGACAACGCAGAGAAATATGGAGAATAACGACTTACATGTAATAATAGAAACAATAAGGAATAACGTTATTGTATAATTTAATTGATTCGAATACAATCCTAGTTTCCGTAAATAAAATCAGCTTTCGAAATTACTCTTACAATAAGTTGTGGACTTGTAGCTGCAGCACAGGCCACAGGGAATCTGAGCCAGATTTATCCGTCGCCCCGCACGCGTCGTCTACATTACTCTACATTACTCGCATTGTGCACGACGCACGCCGCACGCCGCACGCCGCACGCCGCACGCCGCACGCCGCACGCCGCACGCCGCACGACGCAACATTATTTACTTTATGCTTCGGAGATCCTTCCATGTTCCGTGTACCGACTACCGAATAAACCTCAGTACTTACCCTTGTTATCTTGTATAACAGTGCGCCATAGTGCTCCCGCTAAATGTATTTTGGACGCCTGCTTAAATAATTTAGGTCGCATCGCATATTGCAATATTTTAGTATTCGTGGAAAGTTGCTTGCTTTTAAAGTTGAAATTATTTATTTTCCAAGTGTGAGAGATGCGGAGAGTATGGAGAAGGAAACGCTAACGCATAACGCTCTCAACAGACGTACATTAATATCTGCGGAGTAACATCTAACATTAGTGTAGTGTACAGCTGGCCCGTGTTACTGCTGCAGCTGGTGGCCGAACAATTGATGATTCAACTTGGGAGGATAAAAATAAAATTCACATTTGAATTGGACTTGCGGCAGTTACGTTATAACGGAGTTTAGAACACACCGTCATAATTGAATTCCCTCGATTGGAGCCAACTCAGAGCGTAGTATCGGTCATCATTATCCTAAAAATGCCCTGTCATCGAAATTGAATGAGAGGAAGTAGGTACTTGTAATATAGATTGCAAGATTTAACCCATGCAATGACATGCTAAGCAGCAAGTGGTAACAAGCTAACGAGCGAAGTAAGTTAAATAGAAGAATATAATTAATAATTAATCATGATGTTGCTTGTCAAAAAATATTTTTTTATAAGTTTTATACATAAAATAATAATACCACAATAATGGCCGGTAGATATTAACATATTAACTGTAATAAATGCAAATAATTTCGAAACTGACATAGAGCCAACTGACCATTTTTAGGGTTCCGAAGTAAAATCGGAACCCTTATAGTTTCGTCATGTCCGTCCGTCTGTCCGTCCGTCTATCCGTCTCTCCGTCCGTCTGTCCGAAGCAAAGCGCCGAGACCCTTAGTGCTAGAAAGCTCACTTGACGCGCACTTGCCCAGTTTTAGCGATATAATAGCAATGCAAAGAGAAAACAGAAAAATTATAAATACCTAAACATTACACAAACATTAAAAAATTACACAGAATGTTTTTATTTAATTTGAACCCATTATTGACTGCACAGTGCACACCCCAGAAGAAAAAAAATGAGAAATAATAATTGATAATCCTAGATCGCCTAGGACAACGGGCGGCCTGACAACTAACTGGTAATTTCCTTCCGGGCAGCCCAGTGAAAAGAAACGAAAAAATTAAAAGAAAGAGCAATGTCTGGAAAAATAACTAGGGTACGGTTTAGGTACAAATAAATAATTGAATAGTAGGCGATAAAAATCTATTACAAAATGAAAATAGTAAATACAAATTACGCGCCCCGGAGATAGAAAGTTCACTGAGGAAATTACTTTTTTAGAGCAATAAAGACAAAGGTAGTATCTTATGCTCCCACATGTAAGTATATGTAACTACATAATGATTAGTTTGTTGATAAGCTATCCTGCGAGACAGAGCGTATCAAACTCACAAATGCATGGATTTCCAGTCCGTTGGCCGCCAAGTAAATAGTTGCGGCGGCGACCGACTCCGCCTCGGTGCACTTTACTGCCCGGCGCCCGCTGTGCACCACTGTCACTCTTTTTGTCGCTAACTTCGTAATCGAGATAGAACACCCTGCTGGCTTATTTACTAGAGCAGCAAGTCAGGAATAAAGTATACTACATTACGATGCATCTTTTTCGTTCTTAACGTGTTCGATAATGAAACGAAATGAAATGCATGTATTCGATGGTATCAATAAAATTTCAGCACATAACAAATAAATAAGATATATGTAAGAAAAATAAATAAAAATAGAAGGTACCTATTTAACAAAAAATACATCTAACATTAATGAGTAAAAGTAAATTTTTATGGGTGCCTGTGCTGCAGCGTGACCTTCGAACAGGCCCAGACTCAGCATAAGCCGTGCTGCACAATATAAGCCGTGAAAGCAACGGCACTGATATTTCAGATAACGATAAACAGTACAGATAATTATGAAAATACGTAAGCTTAAACTGAGTGTACATCAGCAGCCGTCATCGGGACCGTTGTTCGGCAGTGTCGTGGTGGGTTCCGCGGCTGACTGCATCACGCGGACACAAGCGTACCGACAACGTCGTTCAGTTGGTCAGCGCTGGACGGATTCGATCCGCAAACCAACGATGAACCCAACCCGGCGTTCCGTCGCGTCGGCCGAGCCGAGCTGGGTTCCTATTGGCACAAAGCATCAAAACCCATAATGTCGAAGCCGCAAAAGAGCGAGTTGTCAGCGTGAGATTTATTCTCACCTCACAAATTGCTCCCGGCAATCATCCGGCACAATGGAGCTGTTCAGAGTACGCTCGAACAACACATCTAGTATCCAGCATTAGTTTACATCGGACCCTCATATTACTATGTGCAATAATGCTCTGTTATTTGGAGATGTGGTATGCGTTCCGACAGACGAACGCGTGCAGTTTATTTGTTTTGCTCGTCGCCAGTGTCACCACTGTCCTTCTGGCCAGTAGTCCACACAATTTCGTTGACATATCTCACAAGTTACATTACATACAAAACCGCACGGCGCACCTGGAACATAGTGCCGCAGCCGCGTGCCGCGTGCCGCCGCCGCATGACGCTGCCGTTTGATGTTCGCGATGCCAGAACGAGTAATTGTATTGACCTAGTTTTGTATCAGGTGATGCCACAACTCTATTTCAATGGTAATTTAGTTTATGTGTGCATAGATATCTAGAGAGCTATGGAGGAAAATAATGATGTACATACTTTTTTATTCAGTTAGCAGTTTTTGTATATAATTACGTCCTGTGTGATTATGTTACGGTGAGCAGATGTGATTTGTTAGTAAGAACAAATAAATATCACTTGAATATAACCATCAAAGACTAACATTAGGCTAATCTTCTGAGCTTAAAAGCCACCAACACTCAGACGTGTATTTTCACGAAAAGGGCCCCTTCAGATTGGCTCCTTCTCTTCAAGATGTATCTTTCGAAGATCCATATCGCCTTCAATTGTTAAGTGCTGAGGTCAAACCCTAACCCTGTACAAAGCTCAGAGGTTCGTCCATGTGTCTCTCGTTCGGCGGACGTACGGCAATCCATCCTGTCCTTGTAAACTTTCCACCGATACGTTGTGTACGACACGGTTAGCATCGTCGCTCATCATACGTTCGGGAACAGAAGTGGAATAGCTTGTCTGCCTCGGCGGTTCCATCCACCGACGATGTGCGATGTCTTCAGGAAAGTAGTGATTATTCTTTTACTAAGTTAATGCGCTTACTATCATGGACTTCATCGCCACTTACCATCGGGTGGGATTGCAGACAAACACTGACAAGCATCTTATGTAAAGACAAAGGAAAAGTTTCTACAATTAACAAGCAAAAATATATATTTGCTTGTTAATTGTATTTTAATTTTATATTACATTTTTAAAATTTTGAGCTTGATGAATACTACTTTTTCTTTATAACTACTCTTTCCTTTTATTTTATGAGTCACACTGTCTTCGAATTGCAATAGATATAAACCGAACTGAACCAGTAAATATCACGAACCGAGTCGGATCGGGTAACATTGCACAAAGGAATCCAATGTGTTCTCGGATTCCTTTTGAAATGAAGGATTTTGTAGATTATTGGTTGTGTTACCTTCTCTCAGGCTACCGTCAGACTGTACCCGATACTGTCGGCGGTGGCACCACGTCCGTAGGATACTTTATGTTATTCATAATCTTCAAAAACTGGCGGAACAACCGTCAATCTGCTCATTAGGAAACTTTCTTGTATCATCAATTAAAAACTTTTCAGCGAATTCAAAGCGAGAAAAGTCTTTCGTCCTGTTTATAGCATTTTTTTAGCAGGTAATGACGTCATCGAGTTGTTTACTTCACTGTGGTACTTTGTGATGACGCTTCGACTGGATATAAATTGTTTATTTTTCCACTGCTGTCTAATTTATTTAATTAGGGTATGAAAACAAGCAGGTTGACCAGCAGGCTGGGATCACCCATGGTCAAATTGTTAAGAAAAATATGTTTAGATAATAAGGACAAAATTGATACAGCTTATTCTAATTGTAAGTAAACATTAATTCGTGTGGATCATAATATCATAGCCACCCGCGCGGCCGCGGCGCGGGGTGTCTATTTGTGATCGTTAACGACGAAATGCGAATTCATATTATTACTGTGTACTTAATCATTAAAAGTAACACTCTCGAATTCTAAATTTAAATGATTATGATTATACTAGCTTCTACCCGCGACTTCGTCCGCGAGAATTTAGAATTTGATCTTGATCCTACTAAAATTTTGATGTTTTAGATGTTAGGTATAGATGTTTGGATGTTTGTGAATGAAACTTACGGTATCCTGCTTTTCATCCCTAAGAATGGATATCATTGATGTTGAAAACATGCTTATTATTTCACGTTCTAGCAAGTTGCTAAGGATTCAAAAAAAATCATAGGGCATGTCCTGAGGAATAAGTAAGTTCAGCAGCAGACTAACTTAAGAGCTGCCTAAACAGGCATATCATCGACACCAGCAACATGCTCATTATTTGGCGTCCCAGCGAGCTGCTGAGGGGTCATAAAAATGAAAGGGAACGTCGTGAGGAATAATTTCAGCCAGCTTGAGAGCCGCTACGCCGGAACAGGCAGGTAAACGACGTTAGCAACATGCTCATGAAACAGAATGACAGAGACGGGCTGTTGCTAGAGTATGATGCGAGTCACAACTCGCGAGTCTCAATAGCCACAAGCTTCTAAAAAGGGACAAAATTAAAACAGCGTGTAAATTTTGCGATGCACAGAAAATAAAAGAACAACTATCATACTGGAGGAAAACTATGAAGTTATTCCGCAATAAGAACAACCAGCAGGACCATTAATAGAATTATGTTTACAAAAACGTAACACAAACGAACCATAGCATTCTTTAAATAACATAGGTATATTTAAAAAGTAGTTATTAATGGAATAGAGTTACCTGGAGTGCACATGACCATGGGTGTGCCCCAAGGATCAATATTAAGACAACTGCTATTTTTAATATATATCAATGATTTTCCTTATTTCACTAAGGACATGTGTGAAACGGTATTGTTTGCTGACGATACATCTTTAATTTTTAAGTATGCCAAATTAAGTCTTTGCCTGGCAATCATCGCAGGTCATCACGAAACATCATCATTATCATACTTAAAGTATGAAAGTATGAAAATATTCATGTACTAAATAGATCCCATAATAAACCAAGACTACATCGCTACTTACATCAGGTAGGATTGTAGTCAAGCATTAACTTATAATTAAAAAAAAAGTCTATTTTTCTTTGCGTCTGGTTTTGCAGTGTTAATATTACGAACTTGCCGGCGGCTTGCGTCGATCCTATGTAATCGAAAAAGTTAAGCAACAGCGGGCGCGGTCGGTACTTGGATGGGTGACCGCTAGTGGCAAAATTTTCTTGAGCGTTACCGTGTTTCAGAGGGCACGTAAACCCGTCGGTCCCGGTTGTTATCATAAGATAACAATCATAAGCCATGTTGGAGGCCCTCGGGTGGTTTGAAAACTTCTGACACTCGGGTTGGCCACTAACCCCTCCACCAATCCGCACTGGAGCAGCGTGGTGGAGTATGCTCTAGGACTCCTGAAGAGGAGGGACCCGTGTCCAGTAGTGGGTCTTTAATGAGTTTAAGCCAATATTACGAACAACAAATATTTTTAAAAATTGTTTAGTTATTTAAATTGTTCCGTTGAGGAGTCCCATATTTCGTCTCTAAGACACACCACCATACCTGGCAATGTCAACGATTGATAAAATGATAACGTTATGGACGATGTCAATGATGATAACAGCTAATATATTTAAACACGGTTCAGTTATTCCTTACGATTGAGAAGCTCATACATTATCTCCACAATCCATCATCTCACTATATTGATGTAGGACCAACATGAGTAAATTCTCAATACAATAAAAAAAACATGAAAATCGCTTCATAAACAACGAATCTATTCCCATCTAAAAACATTGAATACTAACGGTCTTGTTCATTAAAAACTTATTGAAGGTTTGTAGTTTTCGGTAAATAGTACTGGTAACATATGCATGCACAGCAATAGAAAAATAAAGAAATCTTGACATAAGGCCGATCTTGACAAAAGGCCGACACCACACTAGGATTTTGTAAGCGTTATAATTCATCCGACACACTTGAATAATGATTTGCTAAATAGGTTAAAAAATTAATATTTCTTTCTATAAAGTAAATGAAAAAAAATATAGGTAGATATTTACGAATGTTAAAAACCAAATTTGATGATTTTATGCAATTAATTAAACCTGATACGGTATAAATTATAATATTTCAATCGCACCTCATACTGAGAGCTAGGAAAAACCTTGATAAGCTACAGTATTTCTTCTACGTAAAATTATTATTTTGTATAGCTCATTGATTAAGAGTTGGGCGCGAGGAACTCTTGACAAACGCTGATGTGAAAGCAGCCTTAATTACGCGTAAAAAATGCTGTGTTGGCTTTATTTGATTTTATACGAGATCGATGGCTACTACAGCTTCCAGTGTATGACAAAAATTATCACAATGTGCCTCATCACAATTTTTTTATGTGTTTGTTAATAAACATATTAAAACAATGAACCATTAATATAATTTAATCACTCAATCAGCTGTTTTGAGTTTTCTGATGTCACTGTGAAGACAAACGTCAAAACTGTTTTCCTATTACCATTTAGTTTACTTCTTCTCCCTCGGGAATAGATCAATATCTCGGGATAAAAAGTATCCTATACTTTATTCTAGGTATTAAACTACATACATGCCAATTTTCATCTATATCCGATCAGCCGTTTTTGCGTGATTGTAACACAAACATCCAAACATCCAAACATCCAAACTCACAAACTTTCACATTTATAATATTAGTAGGATTATGATGTGAATTAATTTTGTCTCCATATTTTATGCAGCGGTGTAAATTTTTAAGTTTCTGTGGTTTGTATGGCTTCAACCCATTAATGGCCCACTACTGGGCACGGGTCTCTCCTCTTGAGGAGGCCTAGAGCATACTCCACCACGCTGCTCCAGTGCAGATTGGTGGAGGGGTTAGTGGCCAATCCAAGTGTCGGAAGTTTTCAAACCGCCCGAGGGCCTCCGACATGGCTTAACGACTATTATCCTATGATAACAACCGGGACCGACGGCTTTACGTGCCCTCCGAAGCACGGAAGCGCTCAAGAAATTTTTGCCACTAGCGGTCACCCATCCAACTACCGACCGCGCCCGCTGTTGCTTAACTTTGTCGATGACATAGGATCGACGCAAGCCGCCGGGCTGTGAGCGCTTCTTCTCTCTTCTTCTTCTGTGGTTTTTTGTGTGGTTCTTTCTTCTTCTGTGGTTTGTATGGTAAAGCCAAATTGACAGATTATACTGACGAAATTCTTTTCTGTTCGCCTCAGTCCCGTCACTCTCATCGCTTACATCCAACACCATTCACCAGAAATGAAAAAATATGTAACGAAGTATAGATAATCCGCGTGCGGTCCATTAAAAATTCAATCGGTTGTTAATGTAAAAAAATACATAATAAAAACTGTTGATGATGGTGCTGACAACAAGTTTTAGGGGGTAAGGGATTGCGTGGGCCGCAGTGGTTAGGTTAGGTTAGAACTGTTATGCATTGAAGTATTATTACTAGCGTATAGAACAGACACCGCGAACATCGGGTTTGGGGATATGCATTACAGCCGGCCGGCTGCATTTCATTCTGTCACTCGGCTGCGCTCATGGCGGTCACATGTCAAAATTGTGACAAAATAACATTTCAAAAATGCCGTAGTACGTTATAAGTATGAAGCTGTAAAAATCAGTCAACTAAGAGAAAAAAAGATACTTGTGTTACTTAACATCGGCAAGAAAACAAAACATTAACTTAAATCAACCAAAACGAATTTATTTCATTATTGTGCAATGTTTCCGCCATTTTTCATTGAAAAAATCATAAGGCTCGTTTACATACGCAAGCGTGTTAATGTATTACATACATAGGCTTTCTTAATTTGCCAATGCGACGCTTGTGACCAATTTAAGGTGTTGGATTTTTGACATGGATCAATGGTAAACGTTTGAAAATTGTTCAGACGCTTTTGCACGTTAAATAAAGTTGGAGTCTCTTGGTCTTTGTAAACATTTGGAGTTGGTGACTGCTTGTCTTGGTTCGGCAAGCGTCACAAAGTTAGTCTATGGCAAGTGTGTAAACGCGCCTTCTAGTTTGAAAAGAGAACGGAGGGCAAGCCGGCGGCGGGACACACATTTTATTCGAGATGTGTGTTCTATGTCATTATACTTCCATGCTGTAATGTTGGATCGCAACTCGCGCCGTCGCCGCGAGATGGCGCGGGCGCGCACGTACCTGCGGTGACTTTAATTGCTTCAACGAGACATCGGCGTTTTAATGAAAGCCGTAAAGTTGTTTATGTAAATGTTCGTGTAGGTGGGATGGGACATATGTCACTACACGACACTCGCAGCACTCACTGTCACGTAGAACACGTTTAACTCTTTCGCTACGTTAAGTGTTCTTTACCTGAGATCAATCTCTCCATATAAACCACCGTCGTATTCGAGGTCGGACTCAGGTTCAGCAGACAGCTGTTTTCTAACCCTGGGCGAGGTTGCTGCGACCCTTCCCCCGTGTCACAGTGTGTGTCGCCACATCCTCCACATAAACTGTTATCGCCGATAAATACGGAGGTTGGAAACATTCCTGTTATTGTTATCGCACTGAACGTTTAGATAGATAGGTGTTATAAATTTCTTATAGTTCGAACCAAATCTTCTCGTAAAATTTTATAGCGTCGAAACGTACTTCTTGTAGGATCTACAATGTGTGTGTGTTTCTATACGTGGATATGATAACAATCGACCCCTGCTCCAGCCATACAACTATGAATTATGCATAAAGAATTCATCATTTTTGTGGTAAGAGTATATGTCGCTCACCTAGTAATACAACGGCACATCTACGTTTGTCATATTTTACAGAAGCGAATTTCAAAAATTATTTAAAAATGTTTAAAATTAATTTATGGGTTCTTTTTACGTTTCTTACAGATTGTATGGGTTTGGTTACTAGTATAGACATTAATACATATTTATCACTATGTAGATTATGCACTTTTAAACACGTATACCATATGAACTAAATTTCGCATTTTTTGCAGATGTGCCATTATATTACTAGGTGAGTGATATATAGAGTACGTATGTATATGTTTAGAGTCCCATTGGCTCTAAACTTGCCATAAAAATTGAAACATTGTGAGCATATCTAAGATTGTACGATTTTATTATGTTCTTTATACAAAACCTTGAGTAAAAGTAATTAGGAAATGTTCTCCTCACAGCGGGTAAAAATAGAATGTTTCACCGTAAAGTCGTCGTAAAGTTTGTTTGAACGTTTTGTACTTGTGTTGTATAGTTATCAGCAGAGTGGAGAAATAAATGAGGCTTTGCACAGCGCCATCTATCGTTACACACTGGAACTACGTGGACCGCTAGTACCGCTACGGCGCTACGAGCTGAGATGTCTACAGCCGCTACGACATCTGAGATCTCGATGAAACAACCGTTTAATTCCGTGTAGCTCTGTCGTAATCAAATGTCCAATTACATGGTTAGCTGCAAGCATAACATAAACTTAAGTACAGTGAGTAGATTAAAGTGAATTAAAGTCTACATGTATTCTGCCGTGTATCTTAGTTTTGATAGTAAATATTCTTTAATGGATATTGAGTTTATAAATGGAAGTAGAGTACAACCATCCCCGTCACAAATCATCATCGTCCCACCGCTGGGCTCGAGTTCCCTCGAACAATCAGATGTCTACTTTTAGCATAGCTATAGTTCACCAATGTAGCCATCGCGGATTGCTAGACTTAAGGCATCTTTTAGTATATTACATCTCAGAATGTTCTCTTTGGTAGGCAAAGCAAGATAATAAATTGCTACTACAAATTAAAAAAATATTAAAAAAACAAAACACCCGACTGCGTAAAAAACTAAAAAGAAAAAACAAGCTCAGTAGTTTAGAATGTTGTTAAAAATAATACAGTCGGGATCCATTCTTCAACCAATCAAATCTTGTTTGTTTTTTCCCAAGCCCTGTAAAATATAAATGGGTCCTGACTGTTAATAATCCTTACATGGTGTAGTTGTCAGTATTAAATTTAATAACATTCTAAACTACTGGGTTTGTTTTTTTCTTTTTAGTATTTTACGCAGTCGGGTGTTATGTTTTTAATAATTTATTTTTATTTTTATTTAAATGTTTTTAAATATTTTATTCTACGATTCCGGAGTTTTAATAAATATGTAAATCCATGCCAGATAACAGCTTTCTAGCACTAAGGGTCTCTTACTTTGGAACCCTAAAAAAGAGTTTTAAAAGTCTATAAAAACATTAAAATAAGTAAATTTTTAGATGAGGTTTTCGCGGACAGAGTTTCAGAGTCATCAAAGTCTTAAACAAAGTTTCACCAAACGATATCAGGAGCTCCGGCAGCAACTAACTGAGTTAAATGGTTCGTGGCGATCCGATGAGCCGACACTAAAATTTGATTACATGTTAAAAAAGTCCGTCGTAGTACTTTAAAACTTTTTCAAGATTTCTTTTTCGGAAATTTTTATCAACTTATTCCTAACACTATGCTTAATTAAAAAATACATTACTGACCCCTTAAATGTAATAAAACGACATCTGCCTCAACGACAGATCTTGAACAGCCTCAACTAGTACTATAGTGGATCCTGAGAGTGGGTCTGCATTTTGTGGGAAGCACTAAGAAACAGTTTTTTTAAATACGCTCCCTAGGCTGATAAAGAGGGTAAAATTTTTCATTAACATTAAAATAATATTCCACATTCGCGAGTACTAACTCATATTAAATATATTACGAACGTACAACTTTGTTAAGTTATTTATTCTATTGCATTTAAGTACGAACATTTATATTTTAATCGAGAGATCTTTAACGAATTAAACGATCAAGCGTCATTAGGAACAGACTGAAAATATCAGTGGAGCTTAAAAACAAATCACAGCGGCGATAGTTTATTTGAAATGTAGAGTATCCGAGTGTCTGTGGAAGACAGGCGGCTCGCAGCCGGGACACGAACACCTTAGCGGCGGCTCAGTTTCCGAAGTGTTGTTAGACGCTGGTCGCTGCCTGACGCTGCCTGACGCTGGCTCAGTGCTGTGGCGGCAGCGGCCGCGACGACGCGCCGCGCGAGCTCGGCGCCGCGACGCACGCTCTGACGTCACGCGACGAAACTGTTGGACGTGCGGCCCGCGGCCTACCCGCGTCCTGCCCGCGGCCTGCCCGACCCCTGTGATAGTGATATTTGCTCTCTAAAAGTTGCCCAACTTTTAATGGCAACCAAAAAAAAAGTTATCCGCTTGCCATCAGTGGTAAGATTTGTGATGGAATAAGTGTTGACGCACAAGTTGAATACTAATCGAATAGTGGCATGTTTACAGGTTTTTACATATGCGAACCGGGCCTGGCTTCGTACCGATTGTGACTGCATTCCTCGATACCTCCTCCTGCACTTTTTATGTACCCGCCCCGTCACCGCTTTACATACTTCACCGACCCCGCACATTTCATAAAAGTACAGGCTCCGAAAACAAACAGTCTGATAAAGAACATGATTGACATTGTTTTTGTGAGGTTTTAGCGCCCTCTCGGATGTCGGGGCGCCGGGGCGGCCTCGCACCCTCACAACTTTTCAAGTAGTACCTGAGTAGTATATTTTCCTCGTAGCGAGCGCCGACAAGTTATGTTGGATGTATTTTGTACAGGTCTAAGATGTCCTCAAAGATATCGATCGGGATGTCGACGTCCCTTTTATTATTACTTTAAATCTATCTCATTCGACATTACAAACTTTACTGCTAACTACTTTAAAACTTTTATTACTCACCTAACAACTTTATGATCAGGAATCTAATAAAGTTATCAACGAGTAAATTTAAACATGAAGATACATTATTGTTAACTTTTATTGTCTTAAAACATCTACATGAGATTGAACTGACAGCAGCGCTGCAGCGTTACACATCTTTCTTGGTCGCATGTGTCTGAGATGCTGTGTGTATTAGATCACCCCTTCACATCTGCTTATAAGTTCACTATCGACATGTTCGCGATCCTATATTTTTTTATTATCATATATTATTTAGAGATCACTTACAAGAAATATCTAAAAGATTCTCATTATATTATTCGTCATAAATATGAAGCAATGGTAACCTTCAGAGGGCCTTCAATCCATGCTAGAGAAGCATGCTCGAATACGTTAGAGACGGGCTGACGCGAGAGACCGATGCCCTGCACAGCTTCTATTGCGGATCTGTTGGGATAACTTAGCTCAGTAGGCCACTGTAGGGTACGGGTATGCCTACAAGTAAGTTGTAGGATCTCGCGCGACCGAAATCACCGGATAAGGATTTCCGTAGAAGACGAAGCTCCGCTACACGCAATACACAGATCTCTCTTCAAGTGGCAAAGATCAGTATCGTTATCTCAGAGACGATGACGAAGTTAGGTATTTATTCGCTACGAAGCGATTTTACTTTGTCTAAGCCCCCTTGTCACACTTCGAGGACCGGTGAACGTTCGGGAAAAGGAATAATAAGGCAGGACTAGCCTGCACTTTAAACATAACAACGGCAATTAGAATTAAAAAAAAAACGGCGTATATCATTGTAAAACTCGTTTTAGGGTACGTTAATTACTTATACCTTTCTTATGATGTGAAATTGCGCCTGCCAGTCCGGTTTTCCAAATGCTTGGATCATAGGTACTCAATAGCTCCAATTATTATAAAACGCTAACTGTCAGTGACAGCGCACGGATAAATCAGTCTGTCTAGAAGTATGAAACATTGTGACGTGAGTTCTTGGAAAAAAATCTTGAAATTCATCCCGTCAAAGTTTGTATCACTATAAATATAATATTTCCACGGTCGAAGTCGTTGACACCAACTCGTTCACTAATGAAGTTCCAAAATACGATTGATGAGTTCAGTAGAAAGTACATACACGAAATTTTAATCTTCAAATTGTTGCGTCTTCGCTAATAAGAAAAGTGATTAGACTTTCGTCCACGGCGGCGGCAAGGCGCGGACAGACTTACTTCAACTTGAATATATAATTAAACTCTACAAGTATATTAAATGAGAGATGCTTTCAACCCGGGACCTCCGAGCAGGATCCGATCGTCTAGTAGGTAACGTGGCGACGTGGCCGCACAGACACAGCGGCCCGCGGCGCTCGTTCCGGAGCAATAAACGCGCTTGTTGTGTCATTTTTGTATTTCTTGCTTTCTTTGCTTTCGAAAGATATAAAGTAAACAACTGAATTTGGAAAAAAAAAATATTGAAATAAAAATTAAACAAAAACTGTTTTGCAAACTGTATCGCGTTGTATGTCAAATGGAAGGGCTTGATATAAGGATCTCAAATATATTTTTGTTATAGTTTTACAATGGATATTTTTTAAAATTATTCAAGAAAGAACGAAAATTAAATCAAAAATTTACAATTCCGTCCCTTATCTCCGAAACTGCTGACGCTAGAATTTCAAAAAAAATACAGCCAATAGTTCTTTACGTAAATATTACAGGAAAACCTATAAGAATGAACATGAACATTGTTATTACATATTATTACCATGTTATAGACATAAAACATTGTTGACGTGGAGCCAGACAGCATTTTTAGATAAGCGGCGTTCACGGAGATATCAGCAAAAAGCCGCGATGGATTTTGGTGATTATATTAAAAGGTTCGTAATAAGTTTTATGTGGACCGTAATTCTGGTTTCTCATTATACCTGCCCCGAGCCTGCCCGTAGTATATAACATGTACCATACACCTACGATAATCCACTCTCAATATCAGATTCGAAAAAATGAGCCACTCGTGAAATTTTCCGTGTTAATAAAATTTCAAATGTAACCCCGTTCATTATGATCCGATTTCATGAATAGGGCCTAGGCCTTAATTAAAAATGATAAATATATTTTTATACCAACAGAGTCTGAAATGTACTACACTACTGGATAAATATCAATATATAGTCCTTACGTTAACAAAGTATGCATATTTTTATAAAATAACTAATCGCTATAGTGCTCCAGGCGATGTGTAGAAGTAGGTAATCCTTATCAAAGTGAAACAAGTAATATTTTGTTGGTATTACAACGACGCAATATGTCAGAAAATGCTCGTAGAACTCATAATTAAATAAAGTTTACACATGGAAAGAACTAAAAATATATTAAATATAAATATAATATTAACAAGATTGTAACAATTAACATTCCATGTAGGTATATACGCAACGGAGTCATCCCAACATTTAACACTATTCCTACACGGGTAATACTCCGCTTTACAAAAGCCGTCAATAATCGTATTTGATTTGTTTATACTCGTAGATGTAAGCAATAACTCTGTAATTTCATAAGCGTGTCCTATTCATTATGATGAAATTAATCAACACAACCTAAATACGTATGTATAATCAAATAAAATGAAGGGAGAAGGAATAAATGATAATTGCATTTCAATTTTAGATAGTTGATGTTGTTGCCGATAGGTCCCGAGCGATCGCGCGGATTACCTGCGGCGGCCGGCTGCCAGCTCGCTACTTAACACAGATATTCGTTTATGATCCCACAAACCAGATAGCACAATAATATTGCTAGATTCAATTCTCTATTGATGTCGAACAATATCATTTGCTGCTGTTTCATGCATGTTGTATAAAATCGTTTTATAAAATTAGTCTCATTTATACCTCATCTGTCCAGCCCCAGCAACCTACACTAAACTAAATATGCATTCTGAAGCAAGTATGTATTTAGAAATGGCCACCTGCGTGACGCGGACGATTTATCATGATAATAAGTATAAGCATGATCTACCAGTAGCATATACATATCGTATAATTATTGTCATATTGAACATGCACGACGACGCACACGCTGCCGGCGTCATAATCCGCCTTCAGCTCCGCCGCAAACCGCTAAATTATTATAATGTAGGTCGTCCTAATTTTTGTTTACCCAGTCCTCTAAATGGCATAATATTACCATATTTACCATACCTAATGTTCCAGCAACGTTTCTACTTGATATGTATCAAGCCATGGACGATGAGTTTTAGGTTTCGGCATATTTTTATATATCAAATGACAAAGGTCATGCTGATGGTCATGGTATTGCACAGCCCACTGCGAGCAGGATCTTCACAGTTAATAATATACATTATTAGATACGATTTCGTTGCTCATCCTGAACTCCGAGAAACATGTGAAAAAAGTAAAAAAATATATGTGTAAAAAGAGAGTAGAGGTGATAGAATCTTTACTAAAACACATGTTGAGACCATTGAAGTATAATGTCATAGAACAGACATCTCAAAAAAAAATGTGTGTTGCGCCGGGAGGTTCTATTTTCAAAATTGAGCCCCCGTTCTCCTTTCAAAATCGAACGAATCCATTGAAAATTGAAGCCGATCGGCGCCAATTCATTGGGACACACATTGTGTTCGCAGTGTCGGTTAATAAGTTATAATACTTCAATGGTTGAGACCGACATATTTGAAGAGGCTTCTGTGGTTGATAAATTGACAAGATGATTTGTTTGCGTTTAATAGGCATCCTACAAATCATTGAATTGCTCAGTGACGCCGACACGGTCAACGTTTTTACAATAAAACAGAGACGTGCCTGTATTTTATTTGTGCCGAGTTACATTTAAAAAGGCTTTAGCTTCCTCCGTCGTATCAGGCATTCATCAGTTTTGTGTATCGTCATGATATTTTCCAAAACAGTTCTTCTTTCTTTCGTGGTCCATTCTCTAGTACCTACAACAACAAAGTAAATGATGTGCCAACAGAGTTCTAGGTACAACGTGAGTTTGTCTTTCCTTTTGTTTACATTACACGCGCCTTCAAAATGTACAAGTGAAAAATAATTTCATGAAGAACTGAACTACCTACTTATTAATTTACTTTAAGTATTATTATACACGCTATCTACTGAAATGTTAAAGAAAAGTTGCTTAGTAAGAAGCAACAACCAACTACCACCGATGAACTTTTAAGGTTTTTATATCAATCTGGCCCGGATCGGTCGCGACATGCGACGGGCGGGTAGAGGGCGCGCAGGTCGACCCGCTGCGATTCAGACTATCTCCCAATGCAAGAGTCGCAGTTCTCTCCGCAATTATCCTTGACCCGATACAGTAAGCACAACACCGATGGAGTTTCTCCTTTTCACGACAATATTGCTTTGTACAAAACGTAAGATATACACCGTAAACTTTAATCAAGCCCGATTTAGAAGCTTCTTTGACGACGCCGCTTTAAAAATCGCCCCATTTACATTTCTCGTGTGAACTTCTATTTGATAAGTGAAATGAAATGGAAACGAAACGAACCGCAAGTACATACATTTATGGCAGTAGAATTAAAAATTTTCATGGTCCAGTAGATAAAATTTCATCTTCCAATCCACTGAACTTGTTCGATGCCAGCGCCTAAATTCCTTGAATTGCCAAACATTTGAAAATACTATTAAGTGAAACATTTTCAGTATTTTCACGCATGGTTGTATGAACCCGAATAATGCTATAAATAAATAATAAATAAATAACGCTTCACACTCATAGCCCTACACTAGGATTCCCTGTGTCGTGGGTGCCATGGACAACACACTAGACAAGGACATTCACACCCAGACCGAGAACAGAAATCCAAACTCATCATTCAAATTTCCGCCTTGCTGGGAATCGAACCCAGGACCCTCGGTGCGGCGATCCGACATGATAACCATTGCGCCACACAGATCGTCAAAGTTGAAACATGGGTTGATCTTGACAAGCCCTTCCGTGAGCCGCAGAAACATCTCTGCTCCGTATCGATACGACGTAGCAACTTACTACTTTGAAGTTTTTTACTAGTTACTATTTATATTGAATATGTAGTTCTGAGGACCGTTTGCCAGTGAAGCATTAATGGCAGTATTCCGGTTCAGGTCAGAGATGGCAGTCGGTCGCGACCGTTGACTGGACCAAATTACAGATACAATTTATTGGTTTTGATTATCGTGGAATTGACGTTTTATGATGGGTGTGTCTTTTATGGATCCAAGTTAATTTGACGGTACTATAATATCTTCAAGATCGTAGTATTTCAAACATAATTTTTCACAAATGTAATGTAAACAGAAACTTTGACCAATGAATAGAATTGATTAAACATTGTTTTTTTCAATGATACTTCAACTTAGCTTTCGTGTAACCAAAGCACCACTACATTGTACCGATATCTTATTATAAGTACTATTATTTCTTCTGTGCTGATATATAAATCCCACAAAAAACATAAATGTAAAAAAGGAGAGCCAAGTTCAATACAAAAATTATGCTTAGCTGTGGGCTTCGCCGCAAAAAGAATGGAGATCTAAAGTTCTATGCAAAATCGAAATATGTATTTATAGGAACAAAATAACATTATGAACGAGTATTAAACTCTATTTCTTTGCTTTATTGGATACCTATAACAACTGCTGTTATTTAAAAATGTGAGATCTTAAAGTAGGTTAGATTTGACTTGGCCAATTTTTATCAGAATTAAAATGTTGAATAACTTTATAAAATGTCTGATGTAATGAAAACTGGTTAACTAAATCCAAATGAGTGCCATTTAGATCTCCATTCTTTTTGCGGCGAAGCCCACAGCTAAGCATAATTTATGTATTGAACTTGGCTCTCCTTTTTTACATTTATGTTTTTGGTGGGATATTATTACTTTTTGTAAAGAAAACTAGGCAGGTATTGAGATTTAATGTTTTTTCTTGCGTTTCCGCTGCGTGGTTTTCTTAGCGCATATTACAAGTTTTTTGTATGGAGACACAACTTATTTTTCGGCTTTTTTTTATTTTTTGATTTTTTCCTACGCTTACACATAATTACCGAGCTGGATTCCAAATTTCATCCTTCTAGGTCATCTGGAAGTAGGTTAGGTTTAGGTACTATATGTCAGTCAGTCAGTGGTAAAATTTACGACTTTTTGACCTTCATATCTTTATAACCGTTTGAGCTAGAAAAGTTAAAAGGTTGCAGAAGTGTCTTATCACTACATGGAATGTATAATATATTATGACAATAGTGTTCCTCCTACATGCATAAAAAATTCGAGTGGACGTTATTCCATCCCGGGTCGCTTGGAGCTGGCGTGTCCGAGCGGGCACTGCGGGCATCCATCAGGCGCGTCGTTTCTGCGCTCTGCGTTCATTACTTCACCGGCGTTTTTGCCCCAAATGATACAAAATCACATCATATAACTACACAATTTTCTTAATTAAACAACTTATTGTACCTATAGTATAAAAATATATTGTTACTAACCGTACAAGTAAACCTTGCTAAATGGAATGAGCGTGACGGTGGAACTGCCAACTGAGAAGCAAGCACACACACCTTTCGTGTTGTTTCGAGAACTTCAAACCATCCTCATGAGCACTGAGAAGTACCTAGTAACCTCACTGCAATGACTGCATGGCTCTGTCACGCACTTACACAAAATTGTTGTTCAAGTCCATGGATATCCAAATTTTTAGTGTAGGCTAATTAGCTCTTTTATTATTTCATATTTTTGTTGTGTATACAAAGTGTCGCGGATCGCAACTTAATTAGAATATTACGACAAGCGCTACAATCAAGTAAAACGATTCAATTAGTCTAAATTGTCTCTCATCACCGAGAAAACAGAAACAACATTTATCCACAAAATGTTGTCCGAGCTGTAAACATATGGCTGAGCTAAATACTCGAGTCTGTGAGCCAGTGAGCCAGTGAGCCAGCGAGCCAGCGAGCCAGTGAGCCAGTGAGCCAGTGAGCCAGCGCGGGTGGCTCGGGTCTAATCATCCCGCCTCGTTGCATGTTTACTCTCGCTGGATGATCATGTAAACGAGTACATCCGACGACGGGCGGTAGATGTAACTCCCATTTTATCGTTTCCTCTTAAGAATATTATTTCCTTTTTTCACATTACTTTGATCTGCTACATGTCCCTTTGAAGCTAAACTTTTTAAGTATTCGCGTGTCGAGTGGGCGCCGATATCGAATGCATCAATAAGATTCAGTGAAAGCCGAATGTAATTTACGTCGACGTAAGCATGGAACTCAATTTCAATACGGTACTAATGAAGCCATATTTAAATGTTAGGGAGCACACCGCACACGGCTAGAATTATGTGTAATTAGATTTGGAGGCCGCTTCGTTTATGTGCCCTTTGCATTCATTACCTGTGTGCCGTGATCACTGATCACTGATCACGTTACTGATGTAAATCCACTGGAAGAATCAAAGCGAATACCTTAAAATTATGACAATTCATCTCTGCTTTCTCTAAAACATTGCTTTCATTTCACCGTTTGTGAATAAGAAGCCCAATTTTTGTTGATGTACGAATATCGTATCAGCATGTAATTATGGACTAAAAATAATGTAATATTCATTACTTTTCGTTACATTATATTATAATATTTTGCTGTTTTATTTTAAAAAGAAGGCAGTATTTCAATTATAAAAAGTAATAAATGTACTGTAATTTCTGTTTACTGGCTCAAAAGGAAAAAACGAATTAACGAAGGAAACAACAAACAAACGAAAGAAAATAGCTGTTGTTGAGGTCGTCCCGCCGTGACGCCGTGACTAGCTTGTTGCGAGCAAGAACAATAATTTAAAACATGGGGATGAGTTTGACCGGCATCGCGCATCGAGACGAGGCCTTGATTAATGATCGCGTTAAATACACATTAAACAAGATAGCGCCGCTCCAACATGACTTGCCATCTTCTAAAATAAACCGCGAAAAATGTAAGTTGCGCGTAGGGATTTACTAATGCTTTTTAAGTTCGTTTGCTGTTATTGTCTTGTTTGGTTTATACTTGCACTTCTGAGCACTCGTCAATGTAAAGACACTTGGCTGGCACTCTATTAGAATCGACATTTTCAGTACCTTTCTTTTTGTTTATTTAAAAAAAAGCTTTGTTGCTACAATGTCCAACAATATTTGCTTACATAATTCTTTTTTATTAACATCATTTTTCTGTAATCTGTATTTTGTAATGTATCTTATAACATGAGCATTGAGCATGCTTCACCAAGGAATGAATTTTGTACGTTACTTTTCTTTTCACGGATGTGGTAAAATAATAACATTGTTGTAAGTAAAAAGCTGAAAACACTTATTTTATCTTTTTATCTGAGTAAACTTTGTAGATGATGGAAGAAATATCATTTTTAGGGTTCCGTAGCCAAATGGCAAAAAACGGAACCCTTATAAATTCGTCATGTCTGTCTGTCTGTCTGTCTGTCTGTCTGTCTGTCTGTCTGTCTGTCTGTCTGTCCGTCCGTATGTCACAGCCACTTTTCTCCGAAACTATAAGAACGATACTGTTGAAACTTGGTCAGTAGATGTATACCGTAAACCGCTTTAAGATTTTTACACAAAAATTGAAAAAAACAATAAATTTTGGGGGTTCCCCATACATAGAACTGAAACTCAAAATTTTTTTTTTTCATCAAACCCATACGTGTGGGGTATCTATGGATAGGTCTTTAAAAATAATATTGAGGTTTCTAATATCATTTTTTTCTAAACTGAATAGTTTACGCGAGAGACACTTCCAAAGTGGTAAAATGTGTGTCCCCCCCCCCCTGTAACTTCTAAAATAAGAGAATGATAAATCTGAAAAAAATATATGATGTACATTACCGTGCAAACTTTTAACGAAAATTGATTTGAACGAGATCTAGTAAGTAGTTTTTTTTTAATACGTCATAAATCGTAAACCGCAAAAAACATCGATCAAAGTTACAATAAAGTACAAGATCTTTTATATTATGTTACTTGCTGCTACGAAACCCTTCATGGGCGAGTCCGACTCGCACTTGGCCGCTTTTTGTTTTCGTAGAACAAGACAATTCTTACGTGTCAACGTCGTTAAGGAACTCTCGAATGTTTTCAGAAGTTTTTTCCGCCGCCGCGCCGTCCCGTACAAATGTACCTTGTATGAACGAATCTTTGGCTACAACTCATTAGGGGCCTGTAGCCTGAAGCGCGCTCCGCCACGGTACTGTAGGGGACGGTTGGGACGGTGGGGTCAGTGCCCTCCGGAGTCCGGTAATCACGACTGCGACTGACTGCATTCGATTGGCTCTAGCCGTTTATGTGTAGATAGCTGCATGCCACCTGGTCGTGGCGGTGGATCGTGACGTCGATCTCTGACGTACTACTACTGCATGCGTACTACTACTTTTCTTGATTGACGCGAAAATGTTAAGTGACGCTGGACTGTTTAAAACTGAACGACATCGCAGAAGCATTAGCAATTGTGTTGGTGGGAGGTGGTCTTGGCAAACCGCACAGATCACAATGTCTCCACCACACGCAAGTCGTCGGTCAAGTTCACATTTTACTTCACGCGTCAGTTTATAACATAAATTAAACTCTTTTCTACTATCACATCCAATTCACACAATATAATGGATTGCCTACAATTCTGATAAAAAAAAATTGCTAAATAAATTAAATCTCATCCAAAAATGCATTTCGAATGGGAAGTTAGTTAGATAATACATGAGGTACATTAGGCAACACAATTGCGCGTGAATGTGTTCTGAATTCCTACGAGTACATTATTATTAGAGCATTAGGCTTAATAGGATTGTGTAAACGCTTTCAGGGAATTAGACAAATAAACGGGATAATTGCTATTCTCTCCGCGATTAACCCTTCGGAGGAACTGATTGACGAGTCTTGACGAAAACACCTCGCTCACAATGAAATCAATTCCAATATGACAAATCAGTAAGATTTCAGATATAAAAGATTTTATAAAACATTTATATTACTATTGAATGGTTATTTTATAAAAGGTTAATTTATGCTTCAAATCAATTACCATTCCCGTGGCTCGCAGTAGCCACTCAACACCAGATGGTGTAAACTCACTTTATCACATCTATCATCATCCATCACTTCATCACTTCATCACTTCATCACTTTATCACACGTCTATGTTGAAAACATTTAGTTTTTATGATACATAGCTTCCTTGTTCAGGTAAAAAGAGAAATAAACACGCCTAAACTGCAGCCTACTATACATACAGCATATTACAGATTTTAATGACAAAAGATACCAGTCTGCTGAAGCGCCATCTCGGAACGAGGTTTCAGGAAGGTCGTAAATTAGCGAGGTAGCGGTACAAGCCACGTACAGGAATATTTTGCACTCGCGAAGAGCTCCCTCGGGGCCTAATACAACTTGACAGATGTGGATTACGACGCCTGGGAGATAAAATATTCCCGGCAATAACTGCTTTATTACGTCTATTTGTATTCCTGTAAAAATTTAAAGCCCCTTAAGTAATTATCTTAATTATCGTAAAGAACCTACTTACTTAAGTATTACTCAAGTAATATAAAGCTCCTCAAAAGAAAATGCGTTTCTCTTTAACGAAGTACGTATATAATATCTTAAGCGTCACAGTAAACACAAGTTCATCTCAATTATCACTGTGAAGTAGCGAATGAAACTTTTCCATTGGTCAACATTTTGGTAAATGCAATATACCTATATGGAAAACCGGGCAAGTGCGTGTCACGCGACGCGAAATGTAGGGTTCTGAGGTAGTAAGTTTATCGACTATTACTCATTAACTACTTAAGCTTAGATAGCCGTGATAGTTTTCCTTGTAAATTTATCATATAAACTATTTTTGAGAATTTTTTTACTTGTCCAACTCCAACCGTTTAGCCGGCAGGGGGAGGGACACTTGACTCGAACCAAAATTATCACTTTAAAGCCAAATATTTCGCAAACAGACCCCTAATTCCAAAAAGGTCTTAGAAGACCCATACTATTTTTAAAGGCCTTTTCACCTATATCCCACATTATAGGGTATGCACCGAATAAAAAATTCATCCTCATATTACCTGTAGGGGAGGTACCCTGAGAAAAAGTTTTTCAATATTTTATTCAACGATTTTGGAGTTTTAATCAATATATCTATATATAATCCAAATTACAGCTTTCTAATACACTAAGGGTCTCGTCGCTTTGCTTCGGACAGACGGACGGACGGACATGACGAAAATATAAGAGTTCCGTTTTTACAGGTTATAATGGAATGCCACTCGGTCAGCTCTCGAATACACCCGACGACCTCGAAGACACCGTACGACGAGGCACGCGATGCAGTAGCCGCAGTCGCAGCCGACAAGAAACCAGAATGAACCGAGTAGCGTCTTGAAACCATACGAACACTAACAAGATAATGACGCGAGTGTCTTACTACTTACTAGGCTTGCATCGGTAATCGCGTTTGTACACTGTGCCTTGTGCCTTGTGCTGTCGCCTCAGCAAAGGAACAGGGGCTACAACCTGTTCACCTTGAGTGCTAAACTAATCCCATATAAACACAATACTTATGTAATAGTAATAAGCAATTCCAGTTAGATTGCTTTGCCAACTCCGAGATAATTACATCCGGTATTTTCCGATATCGACTCTTTCCTCGACTCGAATTCTCGATTTCCTACACGCGTGACGTTTTTGCTGGACATTTACAATGCTCGATAATACCATGGGATGTTCAATGTCCATGGATTATAGTGATCCTTAAAAGTGAAGGCGATCACGAAGGCGAAGCACGCGTATCTCTCCACAAGTTAGGGGCCCGAGGCGACACACTGGTATCAGTTGATAACATAACGTTCGAAGTTCTTAGGCAGCTTAAACACTTCCTGGAAAATTTTATGATAACAGTTAATTTCTTAAGGTATAAACTGGGACTGACTGCTGCTGCCGAGTCTATAAACATGTATTTATGATAGTATCCAGTGTCGTTTCGACCTCGTACAGTACACCTTCTCCCAGAGAATTGTATGCACCGTCATCATCGTTAGCTTGTACTCGTATTGGCTATGGCATCGGAGAGAAGATTAATTCCAAGAGAACACCATGCCCAGTGTACAGATCTTGGTCAACAATATTTTGATGTACCCTGAAATTCCAGAGATGTGTTGGACTTGTCGCCGTGTCGTAGTCACAAAGGGGACATTTTAATGCCAAATGTGAAGAATGCGTTTTCACAAGCGTTGTACTACTCGTACAACGCATACCCGTGCTTCGAGAGACTTTCCACATCAGTGCACGCCAATGCAACGGACTGCAGCGCAGTTTGTCGCTCCCTCGCCGGCTGCTACTGAAGACGTCGTGACACACTTTCTCCATTTGTAACGACTCAGCGAAACTAAAGAAATTAATGTAATTGTGAAGAAGTTTTAGATTTTATTTACTTAACGCAATTTTTTATTAGCTGATATTATGTAAGTCACAGACGAGTGAGTGTGGTGTCCACGGTTTGAGTTGCTAGTGCAGCAGTGTTGCCGCCACTAAACCCATGGAAATCTGATGATATTTTATTTATACCACAAATATCACATTCAGATTAAAAAGTTAAGCATTATTTGGTCTAAAAGAAAGCAAGTTCTAATCCAAAAGTTTATTTTATAGTTCTTCTTTTCTTGTAAAAGTTTGAACCTTCGAAAGAGCGTCACCACTCAGTTGAGACAAAGTGCAAATCTAAAGCCATGAAAGTCAAACTTTATAATAGTATCATTGGGTGTGAGAGTGGCGAAGAGCGAGGAGAGAGGAGCGAGGAGAGAGGAGCGAGGAGAGAGGAGCGAGGAGAGAGGAGCGAGGAGAGAGGAGCGAGGTACGCTCGGATGAAAATACAAAGTTACAGACACTTGAATACGGAGCAGTATTGTGTTCTTTAGCTGATCTTCAAAGTCTAAAGAGATTTCCACAATGGCGACTGTCCATTGTATCTATCTACAGTTTAGTAGGTCAAGTGGACAAGTTATCAACTTTTATAACAACATCAACTTTCCCACTTAAAATAACGTAAACTTTCCCTCGCTGATAAGTTTATAAACTAATAAAGCAAACGAGCCTCCAATCACAACTGACAATGAGTAAACCCGAGGGTAACATCACTTTCGACATCAAAGAAGGAAAGGAAGAGTCACTAGCGTCTGAAGTACAGTTGCCCTGTTACGAGTAGTTCTCGTGACATTCAGGACGGAGCGCCCGACCTGTCCTCCTGAGGACGGATCTCTCAGTGGATGTAGCCACTTGTCGATCCGCCACAACATCCACCCGCGCTCCACATTGTTCACGACAGACACCAGCTTTACGAAAAATTACCTTTCAGCTGACTTTTGACTCGCCTGCTATTGATTTCAACCTACTTAGCTATGTAAGTACACTGATGCTTTTAAACAGAAGAATATTAAAATATCGAATGAAAGACCCGTGCACAACTTTTGAAAGCAATATTCTTGCGAGAACATTTCCAGTATTATTGCAATACACCACACGGAAGCTTCATATATTCTTCTCGACTTTGCCCCACCTAAGTGATTCTAAATGTACCTTTGCTATTACCTATGCGTTATATTTAAATCAGCTTCGAGTCGTCGCAAAGAGCTCCTATAAGGAGCAGTCTATTGACGGAGCCCTTCTCGTTGAAACAGCGAAGGTATTTCCAAGATTTTAGAAGTAATATTTAAATAACCTTCAAGGAGAAGGTCACTAGTTACGAGTTGCGAGTGGCTTTTACGACAAATGACAATGTAAACAACAAAATAATTCCAATACAGCTGAGAATCCTGTCTACCGAGCTAACAAAGGGGAAATCTTTGACTGATGTCGTTGAAGTATGTGACTTGTGAGGGCTCGTTAAAGTTTTCCATTAATGGTCAGCCGCATAGCCGAGTGCCGACCATCTCCCGTCCGCATCCGACACCACCCAGCTCGGACCGTCACGCAATCGGGAGATAAGTAGGTATTTTGTAAGTGTTCAACATTTCAAGTAACATCTTAAACTTGTTGCTAAATGCGGGCCGAGAGACTCAAGTAAATAACTAACATTAAAATGGTTCCGATCCAATGTGGTACTAATTGTAATTCCTTTCGTTCTGAAATCTAGCAACAAGCTCACGCACGTCCCGATACCTGCCAATTTCCCGACACTAAGCGATCGACCCAGATACGTCGATCTTGTGAAAAGGGCACTGTTTATGTTGTAACGAGTACCAGCAGTCGTTCAGCGGCAATCTGCAGGGCTTTGCTTTTCAATTCTCCTGTTTACCTGTGAGGCACCAGCCACTATTTTACGGGTGACTTTTTTATTTTATTTATATTATAATCTCATATTATGCCTTGAAAATTGGGAGCGATATGAAGCTGGATATTCGCTTCCCTTTGGGAGGAGTAAAATGTCGAGTACATCACGCAATTTGCATTTTAATCAACGTATTTGAGTATTATTTTTACAAAAATACGTGAACGCGTCGGGAATGGCCGGTGTGCTGATCAAATTTATTTTATCAAAGAGGTTTTTTTGCAAATGTGTACAATTGTACATCGGGTGAAGGTTGCCTGAGGGGCATGTTCGGGTTGACATCTGAGAAGATGGACGAGTTTGGCAGCAAAATTAATATCACATTGTAATCGCTATATCATTTAACAAGATTTATCCGCTAATATCCCACGCTTTTGGCTTCACTCTCGTTCTCAGTGAATTTCAATTCTAAATTAAAATATTTGTGTTCAAAATTGGTTTTACAAAAACACTTTTTGAAAATGACAAATGCTAGTAAATGTACTGTACGTCATTAATCATTAACTATAGACATATATGAACTATGAATTGGTGTTCGCAATATCTGGGGTGTCAATTATAAATGCACATAATTTTATTATAATTAGTTACCGCCCTCGCTTTGTTTTAGTTTTCGTAAAGATCCTAATTTTTTTCATAAAATATAGCCCATGTCATTCTGAAACAACAGAGCATCCATTAGGTTAAAGAATTTTTGAAATCGGTCCAGTGGTTTTTTAAGTTTATCCATTACAAACAAACAAAATAACAGAAAATTAAAACTTTCCTCTTTATCTACTCGTATACTAATTTTATAAAGCTGAAGAGTTCGTTTGGTTGAACGCGTTAATCTCAGGCACTCCTGGTTTGAATTGAAAAATTATTTTTGTGTTTGATATTCCATTTATCAAGAAAGGCTATAGGCAATATAACATCATACATTTTAGTAGTTAATTTTTTTCACAAATTAACGCGGATGAAACCGCAAGGCACATCTAGTAATTTATGAGTTGTAATTGATGCCTACATTTCTTCTATGTGCTTTGTTGCAATTTCATCCTCATAATAGAGAACATTCTATTTAAACATTATATTTCATTTTTTTGTTATCCGTCAAGAGTGAATGTGTTTGTTCGGAGGCGACATGGACCACCTCCTCTCCTCCTCCTCAATTATGTAGAGCAGCTCGCCGCAGACAACTGGAAGGCAGGGGCGTAGATACCGCCGTATCAGCCGTATCAATAATATGGGGACCCCAGCGTATAGAGGCCCCCACTAATTCTCCCAAAAAAACAGTCTACAATCGGCACTCCTTTTATATTTGACAGCTAACGTCGAGGGGGCCCCACAACAAATATTGATATGGGGCCTCCTTAAGGCTAGCTACGCCACTGCTCGAATGTCATGTTCAGTTTTGAGGGTATCGGAGCTAGACACCTCCATAAATCAGGGATTACATTCCTGACGATTAAATAATATAGATCTAATTTATACTTGAAGTAGTACGCCGATCTAGATTAATATTTGGGGCACAAGTAGGTCGATGCTGGAGCTGAAAATGTTTCGCTAGTTTGACAAATGGAGAACAAGTCAATCAATATGTCGTCGACATAAGTTTGTCTCGCACAAACACATTCACGACAGACACTGGCATTAATGAGGTTAGATTAGGTTTAGCAAAGCGAGTAGCGAGCGAGGAGCAGCAGGAGCTGGGCGCTGTGGGTGGAGTCGGCGAGGTACTTTACTTACCTCCTGTTAACTTACACTGGGTAAAGAGGATTATGTTTCACCAAGGTCCATTGCAAGAGCTGGTGTCTTGGCTACCTAATTCCTCATTCTTCATAGACAACTGGCCCGCCGCGGCCGTCATGAGATATTCAAACGCTTTTAAATAAACAATGAAGATAAATCGACCGTGGAAACATTATTACTATTGCCCCGTATACGAATATCGAAACAAATTTTCAACAGAGATTTAAACATAAACATTTTATAGCGTAAAAGCTTTCGGAATATTAAACTGAACCAGTTTATAGCTGCTACGTTTCAGCTTCTGAAATTAATACTCGCACCAATATTCCCAGTGCAGAGGAAACCGAGAAGATGACGGATACGTTTCAAACCTCCTCGCTTTAATTTAGTTTCTTCGATTAAAATGTATCGTCGTCTCTAGTGTTAAATTATTATGTACCTACGTTATAATAACATGATCGATCACTTACAACTTTAAATCCTCCACAGCCCCGACGCGTATTGTAATAAAATTGACGTTTAGAAAGCAAGTCAAAGTAATAAGTCAATGAATTAAATTAAATTTAAATAAGAAATTGTACATATGGCTAACCAAAAAACCGAGTAAGTGCGTATCAGGCCACGCGCAATGTAGGGTTCCGAAGTAGTAAGTTTATCGAATATTACTCGTTAACTACTTATGCTAACATAGCCGTGATAGCTTTCCTTGTTAATTCATCATATAACCTATTTATGACAATTTTTTTACTTATCCAGCTCCAACCGATTAGACAGCAGGGAGGGACACTTGACTCTAACCAAAATTAGCACTTTAAAGCCAAATATTTTGCAAACGGACCCCTAATTCCAAATATGGTCTTAGAAACCCATTTGATTTTTTTTTTGTGATTTATATATATAGATTTAGTGTAAAATATACGGTACAAAGCTAGTTTAGAAGCAATTTGATCAACCTGCTTGCTTTACGGGTCTCGCAGAGCTATTAGACATTATCAATAAATGTCGCTCGAACGGCTTAGAGCAAAGTAACCAACTGAATAAATTATCACAAACTGTAAGTGCAGAGGAATCAAACCTTTGTTATAACTTTATCTTTATGCAGCTGGATCTATAGAACAGGAATCCAGAAAATCAATTTCCAAATTCCATTAGTTGAAGTAACGGTGCAGATAATGTTCAGAAACCACGTTACAAAAACTACGGGCCGGAGCCGCGCGGCCGCGTGTCGTTACCGTCTGGGCGGGTTAGTGTCTCCGGGTGAGTCGGTCGGAGGGCGGCAAAAAGCGGCTACTGAACTATTCAAAATCACTTATTGCTAAAGTCGGGCCGGTGTTCGCTGTACAGCCGCAAATTGCCGGCGCACAATCCGTTTCGCAATCGATAAGTAATAACTGTAATAAGCTGTAAGATTCGATTGGTCCGCCGCCGCGCCGCGCCGGTCGACGTGAACGTTGCTAGCTGACGTGCGGCGCTGACGGCAACTCGATTCTTAATCAGTTTACTGTTTCAACTTGTTAACATGCTGAAAAGTCTGATTACCCTAAATTACTTACGAATTGTGTTCATTTAATATTACATAGCTCAATTCGAGAAAAAGGTATTTTTAAAGTTTTACTTAGAAACTTATTAAAATTGTTTGGTGTCGTTTTCTCAAACATTCGCGCACAGAGTTTCTCAACATGGTTAATATATTTTACCTGCGCCAAGTGCACACTGCACTCCTAATTTCATACCTTACACAAAATGACTTACATTTTCCGTTTCATCTTTGTAACCCTCTTTCAGGGTTCCATAGGAATAAAACAAAAACGGAACCCTTATAGGATCACTCATGCGTCTGGGTGACCGCCCTTCACAGCCAATTTACTCCGAAACTATTGGACCAAATGAGTTGAATTTGGTACTCATGTACTTCTTTGTGACCCAAAGATGAAGGCATAATGTAAACAACTAAATTTAGAAAAAAATTTACGAAATCAAAATTAAACAAAAACTGTTTTGCAATCCGTAAAACAAGAAAGAACGAAAATTAAAGCCAAAAAATAAAAATTAACCCCCGCCCCCCCTTATCTCCGAAACTTCTGACGCTAGAATTTTGAAAAAAATACAGACAATAAATCTTTACTTCAATATTACAGGAAAACCTTTAAAAAATCTATGGTCTTAAAAAACGGCAAAAATAAATAAAATAGAAAAATAACGGGAAATACCGTACAGGAACCAAAAACAGACCAACTGTGTACTGGTACGCTCAACTAGTTGCATGGCGCACAACTATCAACCGTTGTAACTGCATGTTGATCGTACGCAGAGAAGACCGCGCCGCACCAACCGCGCAATTGAAGCTAATTACAATATTTATCTGAATACTATTGACGTGACGGACGATAGTACGTATCGATAGCGAGGCGTCAATAATAAAGTTCATAGTAGGCGCGCGATATCGTGCATTCGAAACGCACCGTCGCCGCCGGCGATTGAATACCTATCGAACTATCGACCATCGCCTATCGATGTATTTACAATAGCTGAAACTATCGATAGTTCGATAGTTTTTTACAACTATCGCCCATCGCTAATTTACACCCAGTTTACATATTAAAACTTTTAATACAACCGTTTACACAATCATCCATAATGAAGTTACTAACTCTTACCTTTCAACCAGTGTTCTCGAACGACAAAGTCCAAAATCGGTAGACTGGCCCAAAAATATCGGTAGACTTATACTCAAAATCGGTAGATGTCAAAAAAATATACAATATTTAATCAAATTCGTTTCATTATCATAAAATAAACTTACACACTAATTTCTGTACATCAAATATACCTAATTAACAAACAGAAAAAGATTAAAAGCTGTTTAAACTATCGGTAAAATTACAAAACACTTAAACAGGCTAGATAAACACATACTATACAGAAAAAATATTTGACGCTATACAATATCTAATAAAAAAAAAATTACGATCTTTAGGACTTAGGACCATACCAATATTCTTTGGCCGAGGTCATCTTTAAATTAATTTCAAAGTCATAAAATTTTGCGTCATTAAAGAGCCGTTTTGCATGTAATCGATAGACCGGCGATGGACTCAGTAGACAGCCTATTTCGCTGTTTTGTTTTAATAAGATTAATATGCGAAAATATGCGTTCAACGTTGGCGGATGAATGCGGCAGTGATAAAATATTAAAAATTAAATTAGACAACAAAGGAAACATTTGAGTGTCATCGACACGCTTAAGTAAACTTACTTGATCCCAAAATAGTTGTATATCATCAGGAAATGCTTTAATTTGGTCACAATTCCTTAAAATGCGCCACTCTGTGCTTGGTGATTAAAGAAAGAATCATCATACAAATTCTGTACTAAAGAGCGATTTGAGTAATCGTTAGTGACTCTGAATTGGGGCGTAAATGTATAAGTTTAGGTACGATGGTACGACCTTAGTAAAGACTAAAGAGCGATTAAAGTAACCGTTAGCGACTCTGAGTTGGGGCGATAAACTTACTACGATTTTCTGCTTAAAAAACAAACTGAAACAACATTAAATATCCAAATAGCCAACTCACTTTTCATTGTTTGTCACCACTCACACATTGTTTGCATTTGTGATAAACAATATAAATTTAAGTTTAATCGGCCACAGTGACGGGGACAAAAAATAATATTTTTGTCTGTCTCTCATGTAGATTTTGTAACTGGCAATCTCGCTCTGTCAAATGTATGGGAGAATCTACTGGTTTTAAATCTATGGTTGAGGGATTTCCCATTCCTCATAACGTAGAATATAAATGAAATAGGTTGCCAATTTAAAAATTATGTAAAATCGGTAGAAAAATCGGGAGAATTACCACTTATCCTCTAAATCGTAGAAAAATCGTTGCATTTCGGTATTTCGGTAGAACAGAGCCCATATCGGCAGAAATACCGAAAAATCGGTAGGTTCGAGAACACTGCTTTCAACAGAGAATTGATTTCTTTTTAATTAAGTCACATGGATTTTCATTAGGTATATTATTTGAGGTGAATTCAATTTTATTTCAATTTTATTTTATTATCTCGTATAATGATCTTATATTATCTCGTATGATTTTTTTATCTTTTACTGAACAAAGGGCTTCATTGCTTATGTATTGTGTGGAGTTGTCTCCTTGGTGAAGGGGGCCAGAAATTAAGATAGTCTACTGTGCAATTAGTTTCTTTATTGAGGAACTTTAAATTTAGTGAGGACGCGAGGCGGCTATGCACGCCGGGGGCAAGGGGACAACTGACGACATTCGCTGCGCTTAATGCGCTTGAGTTGTCCCTTACAAACATCCCCTTTCTTAAAAAAAAATAATTTTCATACATGGAAATTATTAAGTTAAAATACATCACATCATAGTTAATCATAACATGATAGAGTAAGTTGCAAGTAGGCAAGTACGATGACAATAATAATGATATGTTGCAATCTTGCAATGCAAGAGTAACATGATACATTTGTTATGCACGTTCAATGCAAGTGTTCAAATTGAAAGTCAGCACAACACCATGTTGAGAATTGTTACCTGTTACTGAGAATAGAATAACAACGTGATAATATTATTATCGTTACGTATATTACTATATTACATTACAAATTATAATTCATTTGTTACAATTAACAATTATTTCTTCGAATGTAAATATAAGGTTTGTATATAAAATAGGTAAAATTTGTATATAGATAAGTAACATTGTATAAAATTTGTATATTTATTGAATGTAAAAAAAAAATATCCATGTAAAAGAAAGATAAATCAATAAAATTTTGTTGAACGCTAATTGCTTCATTTTACATTACTCAATTATTAACATATTAATCAAATATGCACTGGTACACATTAAATTGAAAAATAAAATGCTAAACACAATTTGATAAAATTTCAAAAAGTTACATTTTGAATTTAATTTTAAGTACAAAATTTATACGATAGCAGTGGGTTGCTGCTGCACGGTATGTACCTGGAGGGCAGGTGGACTAACCTGCACCATCTGTTTCCTTATCCATCGGGTGGCTTTACCTCGACAATATCGTTTTACTCCATACAACATGACGATCACCATGAGTATTGCAATCACCATCAGTGTTATTCCCAACGTGTTAAGTTTGCTTTCCATTTGACTTGACGATAATACATGAGCCTGGGCTTGGGCTACTGCCACATTGGTATTTTCCTTTGTATTATAATTGCCCATAGTAATTATTCGTATAAAATAGTAACTTGAAATATTTTTCACAAAAATTGCAAATTAAAATTTAACTGGTGTTAACAAGTTGAAAGTTCAAATGATGGAAAAAAATGCTGTAAAAATGTGTGATTGCTTTACTTATTGGTGAATTATTGCAATACTAGCAATTCATTAAATTGACATTTTAATATACAATAGTCTTAACATTATAATATTAAGGTGTGTTTTTGCATACCGTGTTATTGGTAACGTGTTGGTCGCTTTATATTACGGCCATATCTACTGGTTTTAGTTTCTACGCTATTAGAATTAAGGTTTAATTTAACATTGTTTGTTTTTAAAAGTGTGGTAGGGTTAGTATTATTCGAATTGGACTCACCTGAACTGCATGTTTGCTGTTCATTGCAGGCTGGCAAAAGGGAATCGTTTAATACGTACGCTGGTTTCAGACGATCGATGGATACGCAAACTTGTCTCTCATTGAGCTGGATCCTGTAAACCTTTGAACTCCTTTCTAAGACACGATACGGTCCGTCGTAGGTCGGTTGCAGAGGTTTTCGGACACTGTCATTGCGTAAAAATATGTGACTACATGTCTGTAAGTCGGGATGTATAAAACAAGTCTTGGTCGATGCATGCTTTATGGGAATGGGTCTATAATTGTAAATAGTATTACGTAAATTTTTAACATAAGTTTCATCCTCGGCTAAACTATTATTTTTAATATTATTGTTGAAAAAATCGCCGGGCAGGCGCAAGCCTTGTCCATAGGTTAATTGCGCCGGGCTTACAAAATTGTCATTTCTAACAGCTGCTCTCAAACCCATGAGTACGGTTGGAAGTTCCGCGATCCACGATGTGGAGGTAGTCAATCGTGCTGTTAAAGAGGCTTTCAAACTACGATGCCATCGTTCAACGAGGCCGTTGCTTTGAGGATGATAAGCTGTTGTACGAATTTTATGAATACCCATTACTTTCATTAATGCATAAAATAGACTACTTTCGAATTGGCGACCTTGGTCGCTAGTAAGTCTTAAAGGACAACCAAATCTGACAATCCAACCTTCATAAGCAATTTTTGCGATGGTTTCTGCAGTTATATTTTTGACAGGATAGGCCTCTGGCCATCGGGTACGTCTGTCTATAAGGGTAACAAGATACCTGTGTCCATCGGATGAGGTAGGAAGGGGTCCGACTATGTCAATATGAACATGTTGAAATCTGTCACAATCGGCAAATTTTCGTATATCTGAAATCGTATGTCTATTAACTTTCGAACGTTGACAAGCAATGCAAGTCCTACACCAAAGGGATATGTCCTTGTTCATATTTGGCCAAAAATAGGAATCTCGAATCATTTTTCGCGTTACTCTGACGCTAGGATGACTCACGCTGTGTAGGGCGTCGAAAGCTAATTTACGAGAAGATATAGGTAAATACGGTCTAACACGATCGGTTGATACTTCACAGTATAAGGATTCGTTAACCTGCGGTACGATTATTTTCTTAATAATAGCACTATCGTTCCTACTAGATTGTAAATAGTCATCGTTACTTTGAGCCATTACTAATTGTTCATAGTCTATGACAGAAGGACAATTAATACTTGCAATACGCGATAATGAGTCGGCTACTATGTTGTCGTCGCCTGTAACGTATTTTATATCAGTCGAAAATTCACTGATAAAGGTAAGGTGTCTAGTACGCCTAGGAGAGTCTTTATCCGGATTAACATTTTGGAATGCATATGTAAGAGCTTTGTGGTCGGTATAAATTGTAATTGGACGACCTTCGATTAAATTTCGAAAATGCTTTATAGCTAAATAAATTGCCAATAATTCGCGGTCATATGTAGAGTATTTTTGTTGCGTTTCTGTTAACTTTTTAGAAAAATAACCTAGAGGCTTCCAAGTATTATTTTGTTTTTGTTGTAATACTGCGCCTACACAGTTATCAGAAGCGTCGGTCATTAGAGCGTATGGTAAGTCGTCATAGGGATATGATAAGGTGACTGCTTGCTCAAGGTCCAGCTTGCACTGTTCGAATGCAGCGCTAGTGCTATCGTTCCACTGTAAGCGAGTTTTATCTTTACGTTTAGCATTATGCAAGTAACTGTTAAGAATTAACTGATGCTTTACAGCGTTAGGAATATTAGAACGATAAAAATTGATCATTCCTAAAAATCGACGTAATTCGTCTACCGTGTTAGGCTTAGGATAATCAATTATGGCTTTAACTTTAGTATCTAAAGGTCGTAAACCTATACTGGACACTTCGTAACCGAGAAATTCTAAAGTCAGCTGATGAAAAACGCATTTACCTACATTAATAGTTATACCGTAAATTTGGAATCGCTCAAAAATTTTTTCTAAGTGCAATTTGTTAACGTGAATATTAGTGCTTGCAATAATAATATCGTCAATGTAACTAAAGAGAGATGACGCATGAGTGTTACCTTGGCTATCGGTTTCTTCAATGTTTTCTATCCCCTGCAAGACTGAATGATTCATGAAACGCTGGAAGGTCTGTGCTGCGTTCATCAGACCATACGGCATTCGTAAATATTCCCATAAGCCAAAACTGGTGATTATAGCGGTCTTCTCGATATCATCAGGGTGAACTGGAATGGCGTGATAGGCTCGTCGAACATCTAACTTAGAAAAAATTGACTTACCGGCCAGCGCGTATGTGAAATCATGAAGTCGAGGGATAGGGTAGCGGTCCGGCTTGGTTATGGCGTTGAGACGCCGATAATCGCCACAAGGTCGTAACTCACCGTTCTTCTTTTCCACCACATGGAGAGGACTCGCCCATGGCGAATTGGAGGGCCGGCAGATACCTAATTCTTGCAAGTTTTGGAATTCTGCCTTTACCTTTTTATATCTCTCCGGGGGTAGCCTTCGGGCGCGCGCGTGCACTGGAGGACCGACCGTTTCTATATGGTGAAAAACGGTGGTGTCATCTACCTCTCTGTAACATATAGGTTTAGTAATATCCGGGTAGCGCGATAACAATTCGTGAAGCGGATGGTTATCGTCTACTGTTTTAATTGTTACGTCATTGTCGTTACAAGTTACGGATGCAATAACACTCAAATTAGTAATTTTATCAATTAATTTTCTTGACTTAAGATCGACCAATAAACCAAAATTTGCTAAAAAATCTGCACCAATAATTGCCTGTTTAATATCTGCGATAATAAATGTCCATTTAAATGCTCTACGTAAATTTAGGTCAACAATTAGGGTTTTAATACCATACGTTTTGATCTCCGTACCGTTGGCGGCGTATAACTTGTAATCTAGACACTCACTACTACGGAATTTATTACGCGGCACTACAGATACGTTGGCACCGGTGTCCACCAAAAATCGTAAACCACTTTTAGAGTCAGTCACGCATAGGCGGTGATTTCCGGGTGTAGTGCAGGCATCCGCCTTTGGCTGCACTACGTCTAGTTTTCCGCTTTCTCGTAGTTGCAGGGTGCGACGCACTTGTGAGCTTTGGTTCCGTATTTCTTGTGGTAAAAACAGGTACGTGGCGGTCGCTCCTTCGGCAACCGTTCAGGTTCTTCGTGCGGGGTACGACGTTGTGTAGATGGAGTACGCACTCGGGACTGCGATCTGCTCCGGTAGTACCTTGAAGGTCCTGGGGCTCGGTGATAACGCGGTTGCTCATGGAAGAGTCTATGTAGTTGGTCCACTCGAGCTGTCAATCGCGCGATTTCCTGGTTCATATGATCTGAGGTACTCGCAGCGGTTGATGTGACTTCAGCTACTTCCATTGGTCGCATGGTCTCGAGGATCTTATCAGCCATGGCGGCACGAGTCTCCAAGTTCTTTGTGTCGGCAACCGTGAGAACTCCTCTCACGGATGAGGGAAGGTGACGCATCCACAGCATATTCAGCGTTTCCTCGTTGACTCTGTCGTGGGCGAGCTCTCGCATTCTTCTGAGTAACTGGGAGGGCTTTTGTTCGCCTAATTCCATCTGGCTCAGGAGCTTTTCGAACTGCTTGGTCTCGCTTTCTTCATACGTTGCGATGAGGCGAGTTTTGAGAGCGTCGAACTTCTTCGAAGCGGGTGGGTCGCGTAGTAAGTCGCTGACCTGCTGGATGACATCCTTCGATAGCTTACTGACGATAAGGTTGAAGCGATGCTCATCACTTAGCTTCTGAGGGGCTAGTACTGGTTCGGTGTGTAGAAACCAGAGCGCTGGTTGATCAGTCCAGAACTCTGATATTCTGCTGGAAACCGTGACGACTGCCAATTCCGAGGGCTCTGAAGCAGGTTCGGTCGCCGTTACGCTGGTAGCTGGCTGGAGCGGGTTCTGGTTAGCCATAATGACACGTTGCACTTACACGTAGCGTCGGTACAAAGTTCACACGGTTCGGTTCGCGTACCGTTTTTAATTTAAATGCACAGTGGGACGAATTTAAGGCCCGTGGTGTCCTCGGGGTCACCACTGTGGAGTTGTCTCCTTGGTGAAGGGGGCCAGAAATTAAGATAGTCTACTGTGCAATTAGTTTCTTTATTGAGGAACTTTAAATTTAGTGAGGACGCGAGGCGGCTATGCACGCCGGGGGCAAGGGGACAACTCCACAGTGGTGACGTCGGGGTCACCACTGTGGAGTTGTCTCCTTGGTGAAGGGGGCCAGAAATTAAGATAGTCTACTGTGCAATTAGTTTCTTTATTGAGGAACTTTAAATTTAGTGAGGACGCGAGGCGGCTATGCACGCCGGGGGCAAGGGGACAACTGACGACATTCGCTGCGCTTAATGCGCTTGAGTTGTCCCTTACAATTGTAAAGTTTAATTACAAGTATAATTTATAATGGCTTATTATTATTACGAGATAAAAAATGTATTGATTAAAAAGAAGTGTATGGCCGGAACCGGCGCGGCGCCGGCGCGGCGAGGCGGCGTGTCGTATCACTGTGGATAACGTTTCAAACAAGCTTCCGCTCTCGGAACCGGTGCGATCAAATGAAATCTCCGACGATTGGAAACTGACTGCAGGAATCAAGCTTCCAAGAACGAAATAACTTCAAACGAAGTAGCTGTTATCCGCTATCTGCCAACTTCGATCATTTATCGACATTGCCAACCGATGGAAATAAACCATCGAGTCCTTCTTCGACTTAGCGCATGTGTTTATTTCAACCATAGATTATTTATTGTGCTCGTACCTACGTACTGTAACTTACGTACAGTTCGAAGCACTTACATTCTTTTGTGTTTTCAAATAGTAAGTTTATTAAAATTGTCAACAATGCTGTTTCAAAACAATGTAAGATGCCGCCAGAAATATATAAATGGATTAATGACCATCATACTATAATAATAAATGTGAATGTAAGTTTGTTTGTTACGCTTTCACGCGTAAACTACTTAACCGATTTGGCTGTTTGGAATGGAGATAGCCTATAGACTCTGGATTAACACATAGGCTACTTTTTATCCCAGAAAATTTCAGGGTTCCCGCGGGATTTGTAAAATTCGATCTCTACCGCGGGCGAAGCCGCGGGCAACAACTAGTATGATTATAACTTTTGGCATTTGACTTGAAAAAGCTGGAAAGCGGGAAGATATTATTATTTTAAAACCTGGCCAGTTAGCTCCTCGACTCGAGGCTAGAGAGACAATTATATCTCTCTTCTTTCTTGGTCGACAACGTGTAGGTGATGCACCTCAACAAAGCCCCGTGAGTGATTCCTTCACTGACAACCACGTAATATAGCAAAAGCCAACGAAACTGCAATTGTTTTACCGTGCGACTCTACCTCTAACCACGTAGAGCACAGAAGCGCTCGTGTAACTCGATCAGTTCCACCAACATCAGCCACAAGGTTAATCTGGGAGCGCTGTAGCCTCGCCGCCCGCCGCCCGTCGCCGATTGACGGGTATTATGCAAATGCGTGTGACACCGGTGACGCCGGTTAATTCCTCGCGTCAACGCGCGGGACGGGCCGGGCGGCCGGGCGGGCAGCGCTGTCACTGCACCGGTTGAACCGTCCCGTCCGTCCCGTCCGTCCCGTCCGCCGGAACACTTTACAATGAACGCTTACAATTTATGCAGTTCCGTGTGTCGTGTATGCTTCAAAAATTCGGACGTGGCTACAATTTGGTAATGGCCTAATGATGATTGATAAAGACAATAATGGTTAACTCTCGACATCATGTCGGGGGTTTACAACATCACTAACTATTAGTAGATATCTAAATAGGCGGACAGGCGAGTCAACTCATGGTAAATGGCTATCGTCAACCATTGCCATCAGTTACAACTGGGGCAGCACCACAAACCAAAAATCACCACAAAAACCCATATCATTAAAAAATCACTAGAAAAAACTAAAACGGGTGCTTCCGGCCCAGATGAATGAACCACATGAGTTTCATGTCGGGGATCACAGTCCTATGTCCTTTTAATACAGCTAGTTACCTCGTTTCCGTCGCCCCAATGGCTCCTGTAATGTATCACTCAGCCTAACCAACAAAATCCCATGAAACAACCTGAGCCCGCGCGTATCGCCGCCGCGCCGGCGCCGCGCCGCTCCACCATATTACATAGATGACAATCATTTCAAACTTAATTTAAAGCAATGCATTACGAGATATACTTGTAGTGCACGTAGATTCGTTGCGTAGAGTTGTCCTTAGGTACAACGTAGGTAGGTATGTACATTAACTATTCTCATAAACTATCCATTTTCCTTAGCAGGTTATGTAAAGTCCTGTAAATGTAATGTTTGTACGAACTAAGGAATATTTACTGGTAATAATAAGTAGCGCGACGTAATAACGAGTGCGTCGAACATGTTTATCAACAGAGAAGAAACTATTCCACTAATAAGAATTCAGGTAAGTCGCGTAACTAACGGGTGGTGTCGCATATTTATAAAGCATAATATTTGTATTAATACTCAATAAATGTTTATATACATTATACATAATAATAATAAATGTACTAAACAATTACTTTAATTTTAGTTTAATTATAGTTGAGTATAGATTAAACATTATAATTAGAATAGACACACGCGTCTAACCTATCCTGGATCACAATACGGATCGCATTTACCGTCGCATGCTCTCGAGCACCTTGCATGATTCTGTACCTATGTAGTTCAAATACTTCAAGAATCCCACAGTTTTTTCTTATTTAGATACTTTACAAAGTGATATTGTTCAGAATTATTCAAATCATCTTGGGGAAAAAATTCTCTAAAGCCACCGCCGCCGCAGAGCCCGCTGAGGGCTGAATGTAACATTCGATAAAACCCGTTCGTGACACCTACATAAGGACTATAGACTCGTAGTTCATGAATAATATAGCACGGTCTGGGCGCCGCAGCTGAGCTCTTCGATACGACTATCACGATCGGTCGTCGAGCGCTGCAGCGGCCGAATCCACCGCATTACGAGAGATAAAATAAAACTTATTCAAATCGTCGCTCCCTTCGAAGTATGTTGGAGCATCGCTCGTACCGGGCGCGCGGGCGCGTCTCAAATCCTATAAAGTTCAATCTATCGTGTCGCGGCCGCGCTGATTAAAGACCCCCCCGAAGCTTTTCAACCTCGGTCTTATTTCGGTTACTTTACTGTAGAAATGCTTGTTGTGATTGCCTTCTATGAAATTTATATTTAAGGTCATTTCTTCGTTGCTATTATTCAGTTTCGTCAACATATTTTTATCTGAGTAATTTCTATAAATTATACGGACATTTAACTTAAAGAAAGTTATAAATAATCAATATAATATTAAATTAATAACCGTATTAATACAACTACATGACATCTTGAATTTGTAACATATTAATATAGGCATGACTGAAACAACGACATAATGGAAACAAAGTTAAAAAAGTTGCTCGTTCGTTATAGCACGGTCAGTCACGGTATTGTTAAAAACCTTCCAAAAAACATGATATATACGTAGGTATGTTACGGCACTGAGGGCAGTACGTTGTCCCCAGGCGGAGGAGGGAGCGGCGCGCACGTCGGAGGGCGAGGAGGACGGCAGCGAGGCGCGGGGCTCCTCGCGCGCGCTGTCCGCCGCCACGTCGCGCGAGGAGGACGACGACTCCAGCAACAACGCCAGCTCCGACGCCAAGAGCCCCGGACAGAGGTACCCGCTCACACTACCGGCACGCACACACACACACACACGCACACACACACACACACACCAGCATACCACGCTAGTGAACTCTGTTAGAACCGATCAGTATTAACAGTAAATTGCACACATTTACCTAAACTTGGCCAGCAGGATTTTGTGAAATGGTATTAAACCACGAACATTCTTAGACACAATAGACTGCGTTGTTATGCCAATAGCCGCTAATCCAATTGCCGAGCTGTACGCTGCGCTCGCCGCTGGCTCTAACACGAGTAATACAATACACGCCCGGACTCTGTTTACGGCAGATTAAAGATGTTCAAAACCGGCAGCGGATTTACAGTACCAACCAGCCCGGTCGAGATTACCAATTACATTTACAAGTAGCTTACATTAAATTATAATAAGTAACAAAATGTACCTATATGAAGCAACAAAGTCCTACAGAATTAGATTTTAACTTAGACCCAAACATTTTTATCTTTATTTCTTTTCAATACATATTAGGTACTCCTATCCGATACGGATAAACCCTCAAGAATCTCTTCCTTACCCTGCGACATCATGGCCAAGCGAGAGTTTCAGATAGGTTGAAGCTGTACACAAATTACGATTCATTGTTTTAAACGAGTCGCATTTGATAAACAATCTGACAGTGGCTTTCTTCGTAATTTGTAATTGCAGACACAAAATGAAAATAATTTAACGTTAAATAAAATCATTTTATGCCAAAACTAATTTGTGTTTAGACTCTTCTAAAAAGACTGTTCTATAAAACGAACTATACGTCATGATCATGATGTAAACAACCTCACGCTAACTTAAATCCTTGTCATTAGATAGTTTCCCACCAGGCTAATTTGTTTTAAACTCAGGTTTTAAATACATAAAACTGTATTGAATCGACGATATATTAAGTTAGATTAATTTAAAATTACTCAATTTAAATCAAGATGATATCCATAATGATGGACAGGCACTTAGCACATGTGTAGGCAGGTCATCAATGCAACGATACAACAGTATTTTTTACGATGCGAGTCTAGACTCCAAAAACACCAGACCAAAGCTCAAATTATTGTATTTCTTTTGTTTACCAAGAAACTTGTAGGTACAGGAAATCAAACCACTACCATGGATGTTGAGTGAGATACTAGATTTATGTTTACTTATATCGTCTTGGAGAAATGACGCAATGATCGCTTCAGTTAATGTCTTCATAGGTTTTCTTACTCGGATAATTATAATTCTGTCACGATTGGCGCAAGTTAGGTTACAGCCCGTTATCGAATCAATAAAAATTACTTTAAGTGGCTTTAACGGAACTGCGCACATCACGATAGATAGCATGAATAGCGCGTTTGAGTATTATATAGGTTAAAGGGCTGCGGCGTATCGGCTATCGCACATTCTTCTAGGGGAGATTCGACCAAAATTCCCGTCATGTCAGAGCGACTATCCCTCTAATAATTTAGTTTTTTGGTTTTAATGTCGTTAAACGTAGGTAAGATATTGTTCCTACAAAGTTGCCGAATGAATGATGAATAACTAAGCAAACCAACTAAAAATAAAAGATTAAGTTTATAAAGCACGAGTTAAGATTTTACGTGCACTCAATTTTGCAGACTACCATGATGTCGTAACCTAACTAAATTCAATTCTTTCAAGCGTCGTATCCTTATGAAGATCAGGTGTTAAATGGCAACCATCGAATTTTGCCAGATAACTTAAACTCCATGAACTTTTTCATACATTTCTTTTGGTCAAACCCCAGAAGACTTAATAGAACATAAATGTAGTAAAACGGGAAGTTTAACTTCAGAAAAATATTAGTAATTTTATTCGCAGAGTAAGGCCTTATAAAGTGTTACAAAGATGTAGGTTAAGACTCTTAATTTAATTATGCTGATGTGACATGTTGAAAACTAGTATCTGAAATACCTAATATGCAATAAATATAACGCAAACAATTAATTATTATAAATCACTTTGATCATCATTAATATATACGAGTATGTAGGTAACATAATTGAATTAATGTTGGTATAAAATATGCTGGGGACCAATATCATTTCGTTAAGCTAATTAACAACCGTCCCGAATAATAATACAATTATGATATACACGAGGGGCGAGGGGCGAGGGGCGAGGGGCATTTGAACAAGTGGTTCAAATGAGGACTGTTGAATTTGTGTTGAATGAGCAACTAATTGATTATCATGAGGTTACTTCCGACTGAAGTACTACTCTTCTTCTGAAGCGCTCCTGGCGGTCCTGGCCCGAAGACAAGAACAACATGATCCAATCGGTAATGTTGGAACCAGGTTAATCAATCCCAGTGTCCCAGCATCCCAGTGTCTGGACTGGTACTGGATGCGGTAGTGGTTCACGTCCTTTAGCAGGCCCTCAATGGACTGATACCATTCTCTTCTACATATGGAAGAAGGAAGCGAGGTAAACAATGTTCGTCTATGATAAATCGCAGGAACCTGGGACTGTCCATAATGTTTGTCTTTCATTACACTGGTGACTGGTTGTATGGAGAGACTGGATGTGGAGAAACCTACTCATACAACCAGCTGTGTTATTCTCTTTGTATAGTGTACTTGACGCATGTGTCCAGTAGTCTGATCGCGGACCATGTGTGTCTCCAGGGACGGGCGCCGGCTGACCTCACTGACGAGTACTCTTGACTGCATGATGCATAAAATCGATATCAATCTAATATGGTGTCGCCTCCGCCTTCCACGAACATCTTACAAGTAGCTATGTATAACACTTTGTGATGATATTCTTTTAATTTTCCATATCCGCAGAACATTATGGTTGCATTTTGCAATCAATACCGTCATGGCTTGGTTCATCCTGAATACTTCTTCATGATGACAAAAGCCACTGTTCAATTTAATTAAAACTTGAAACAGACTCATGGAACTTCGTAAGTAGGTACTTGTAATGTTAAAAGCGAATTCGTATTATTCTATTTATTTCCACAAGCATTCTAACGAACGTACAGGCCGCAGGCGGTACACCTGCCGCGTATCGAAGCCATACGAGATCGATAAAATGTTTAAACCCGTTATTATTATAATATTTTCTTTTGCTCGGCCATTTACAATCCGCCACAATTTACAATTTCAATTCATTTACGCAACAAAACTACACTTCGTCACAAATATCGACGGAACCCCGTTTCGCGGGGTCCCTATTTCCGCATAAAAAAAATATGAACCTAACCTAATTTAAGTCATTCCGTTTTGAATTCCAATAGCTTTTTTCATTGCTGGGGGCTTCGCCCCCCTTTCCTTTAGCGGAGGGCAAATAAACGTTAGAAAAAAAAATATGCTGCAGACCTGATTCCACAGATTCACCGGGAGCAGTAATGCGGCGATATTTAGTTCAAATCGAAAGCTTTTGGCGATGCAGTTGTTATAAAGATACTTAATTAGGTAATTCGTTTTCAATAAGCGCGTATTGCATTCGAGGTTGGCGGGAAGACTACTTACCTACGATTTTCATTAGTTCTTCTTATTTCAAACACCTCGGTGTGCGAGTGAATCCGATATATAAAAGTGCGCTTGTCAGAAAGAGAGGAAGAATAGGAGTATAATGCGGAGGAACCTTTTGCCGTGCATTGATAGACAATAAAAAAAATCGCGAGGTGCGTTTACGAAGAATAAATTATGAATTTGGCGGGAACAGGCAAATGCGTTCAGAGAGTAATGCCACTTTTTGAATATTCTTTCTCATTGAAACAATAAGAAATAGATCGTCTTGTATTAACGTAGCGTAGAATAGTGAAAATATGTAGGCACCTGGCCTTCCGGAGTCCCAGAGGAATGATGGCCAACATCAACAGTAGGACGGAGCATAAACGAATTTAGTTTCGCTCAAATAAGTTCCACCTGAGCCGTAATAGAGCCATCCCGAACAAACTTCCTCGACAGATGTCAAAACATATCGCGAGTCGAATTAAAGTTGGCCCGGCTCCTCACTCAAATTGAATACACAATATCTATATTGAAGGGGAAGGATGGATACGACCGGACCTTTAAATTAATCGCAAATAATATCAACAAGAAACTTTTTCAATATCATTCATATAAAATACTTCAATTTTGTGCCTATATCAGACTTAGACTATCGAGCAATATTTTGTATAATCGCAGAAGAAATAATAGTACTTAGGGGAAAGTCGGTAATATTGGACCGCTCTCTAATTTGGACCACCTACAAAAATTGGTGTAGTAGTTATTTTATTTATAAAATGACTACACCAAAAGATGCGCATCTAACTCCATTGTATATTGGCCGTTTTGAATCCGGCATTAAATGAGATGATTTTATTTTATTTGCAAAAAACAATTTGTAATGTTTTGAATGCTATTTTTGAGTGGTTGTGCTAAGGGCATAGTTAAATGAAAGGTATGTTTTTATTTTCTTAAATTTTGTTTGTATTTCCGTTATTTACTTGCAATCAACTGGTGATTAACGTTTGTCGGCTTTAAGAGATTATGTTTTGGTTAAGTGTGTTTTCTTGCAAAATTGTATGGTTCGTTAAAATGGACCACATGAAGTTTGATAAAATGGACCGGTCCAATTTACCTAACTAGTTTATCTATTAAATGCTAGCAATCCCCAAGAGTTTGTGCTATCTCCTACGCTTTTCATTCTGCATATCAATGACATGTTGCAGCATAAGAGTGGTATCCATTGCTATGCAGATGACAGACAGTACAGGGGATGCCTACTACACAGCCCTCGCTAATGCCTCTCAGATGCAAGTGGCGGATAGCAGAATTAAATTTGTATCTGTTGTCGAGAAGTCTCTGGAGTAAGTCCGTAATGTGGTCAACTTAAGTTCAACCCCGCGAAGCGCTCATAGCCCGGCGGCTTGCGTTGATCCTATGTGATCGACAGAGTTAAGCAACAGCGGGCGCGGTTGGTAGTTGGATGGGTGACCGCTAGTGGCAAAAATTTCTTGAGCATTTCCGTGCTTTGGAGGGCACGTGAAGCCGTTGGTCCCGCTTGTTATCATAAGACGTTATCATAAGTCGTTAAGCCATGTTGGAGGCCCTCGGGTGGTTTGAAAACTTCCGACACTCGGGTTGGCTACTAACACCAGTAACACCTCCACCAATCCGCACTGGAGCAGCGTGGTGGAGTATGCTCTAGGCCTCCTGAAGAGGAGAGACCCGTGCCCAATAGTGAGCCACCAGGGTACCACACTCACTGTAAGTAAAAGTGTTGGGATTCTGGGAGTTGACACCTCGAGTGATGTTCGACGATGGCGTCATTTAGAAGGCAAGGCTAAGCTGGCCTGGAGGCCAAGCTTCAGAAGCTTGGTGTCCTGAATAGGGCTATAAGCAGTACTTAACTGCAAGGCTCCTACTCATGCCTTACAAAGCCAGGCCTCACATGTCGAGTACTGTTCTCACCTACGCGTCTTTGCTACGCACGTGGAAACTGTGGAATGAGCTTCCTTCGGAGGTATTCTCAGAGTGCTATGACATGGAGTTCTTCAAAAAAGGTGTAAAAAGAGTTCTCCTTCAGGGCCGGCGATGCACTGGCGATTCCTCTGGTATTACTCATGTCCATAGGCGACGCGACGGTGACCACTTACCATCTGCTTTTTCGTCAACCCTTCAGGCAACGTTCAATCCACAATTATTATAAAAAAATGTAGTTTTACGTTACTTTTTGGCTGAAGTCCAATTTAACAACCCCATGGTCCAATTAATCGAACTGGTTGGGTAATTTGGACCTAAGATACGATCTCACATTTTGTTGAATTTTTAGAAATATATAAATGCCTGGTTGATTACTATTCAATTAACATAAAACCAATTAAATTTTGTTTCATTCCATGTAAAAACATTGTTTAAAATACCTAAAAATATGTGCAATATATGCAGTTGAAAAAAAGTGGTCCAAATTAACCAACCTTCCCCTATGTGTAATATAATATTTGTAATCAAATTTTCGGAAACCACCGTTAAGATTCGGATGAAAATTCCATTAAAGGGTTGTAACACGGACGAAAAATCGTGCAAAAAAACTGGGCAGAGGTCGGTCGCCGGTCCCACAAGTAATATTTTAATACTTCAGGTCGCCCGGGACATTTCGTGAACAGCAAGCGGGATTTAATAGTTAGGTACATTGTTTTTCTTCTGAAATAATGTAAATGAGACATTGAGCCAATTTTCAAGTGAAACAGATCCACGTTGGGTGCAGTACGAGTAATTGCAGCTGCCGCCCTCGCTGGATGGCGGGGCGCTCCAGCTGTATAGCAACGATATAGCGATACATCTGGTTCTATTCTAATAGACAATATTATATGCCATTAGTACCTAATTATAGCTATATAGCGGCTTAAAATACTAACCCCAATCCAACGCCGGATGGGTCAATTCTATTTTCCAGAGTATCTGTTATGAAATTTCAAATGTAATGAGCAAAATATGTGGAGTCTGAAGTAAAAGTGACGGTAAGAGAAGTCGCTGGTGGAGCATATTATCAGTAGCCAGTAGCCACCGAAGTGCGTAGTGTGTGCGGTGACACGGGCTAGTTAAATGGCGGCGCGCTGCAGCCTTCGGGACTCCACTCCACTCGACAGGCGACACCTGCAGCTCGAGCCTTGACTTTCCCGCTACTGTCCTTCCACTCACAGTTCAATGTTCTGGCATACGACGCACACGAGGATCCACGCTCGTCGACGCGGTGGACTATTCGCAGTGGACTGGTCGCTTCCATATAATACCCAAGATGCTGAAAAAATTATAATATGTATACCCTATACAGCAGTTTTTATTGTTTTTCACTTGGTAATGAATTATTGAAGGACAAAATTGTATCAATAGCTGTGACGTGGATTTATTAATGCACAATTAGATAGACACATTCAATTTACATCCAGCGTAGCAGGAGCGTTATAGTAACATGCCAGATATAATTGTAAATTCAGGCATATCATCAACTCTGATTACACATTCACAATACACAGCATCTAGTACCCATTGTAATTGTGTAGCGGGAATGTGTGTCTCTAATGACCCGTATCACTTAATTATATCCGGAGCAATTACGAGGTCAAATATACCGTATCTGGCGGAGGTTATTTCAACCGAATGGCGAGGGCCTACATTTAGGTCGCCTAATATAACTTGAACTTATGAGCGCTTGGAGCGGCCAATCATAATGATTTATTTGTACAATGGTTTAACCATTGGTTTCATAGTCCATCCATCCATCCATCCATCCATCCATCCATTCATCAGCCTTTATAGGTCCACTGCTGGACATAGGCCTCCCCTAACTTGCGCCACTCTTACCGGTCCTGAGCCTACTAAATCCAGCGGATGCCCACTGTCTTCTTCAGGTCATCAGTCCACCTGGTTGAGGGGCGTCCTGTACTCCATTTTCCAAGACGTTATCGCGGTCCTTCGAGCTATGTGGCCAGCCCATTGCCACTTCAACCGGCTTATTCGTTTGGCTGTCGGTTATCCTAGTTCGTCTACGGATTTCATTATTTCTGACGCGATCGCGCAAAGAAATACCGAGCATAGCCTCCCCATAGCTCGCTGTGTGGCTTTGAGCTTGTGGATTAGGCCCACAGTAAAGCACCAAGTCTCGGAACCGTATGTTATTGCTGGCAACACACACTGCTCGAACACCTTCGACTTCAGGCATTGAGGTAGTGTTTTGGACGACAAGATATGACGCAATTTCCTGAACATAGCCCATCCGAGTTTCTTAGTAGCCCCAAGTAAATGTAGGGCGACTGTGGAGCAAAAACTGAGAGAATCTTCGTAAGGGTTTCTCGGGCCGGGACCACCGCATTACCTTCGAGTCCTACTGTGAAGTGAATTGCTTTAAGCAACCTTAATTACGTCTGACGAGAAAGGGTGAATACTGTAGTGGTTATAATATTATTTGTTAATTATAATTATTTTGTTAATTATAATTTTTTTTAAGTTAACAAAAAATGAAATTTGTAACAATTCCACTTTTTCTTAACTTACAAATTTCATTTTTTGTTAACTATTGTAAATATTGCAATGATTACTTAACACGACACAGTCTGTATTAACCTTTTGTTACTAGTACAATCTAACATTGAGTTCACAATAAAAATAATACTCGACGTTTGTAGCACTTGTAAGTATTCGAAACGTTTTTCATATTAGATGTATAAGTAGATAAAGCTGGTTATTGACCAACGAAACAATTCAAATATCTTCCAGGCAGACCTCCGATAAGAGCCAACAACGGCTATGTAGCTGTGACGCCTGTGACCAACGGCTTAACGTATCCCAAGAAGTTCGGAAGCATAACAAAACTTTACTTGTGACGGTCACCCGATCGGGCTCGGACCGTGGCCAGTGGCGCGATAGCGTTCAACTAGACTAGTGCTCGTGCTCAGAGATATCGATTGTTTTATTCTCGGATTAGGGACGCCCGACGACATTGACATATTAATAAAGCAAGCTCGACCGACGAGCGCTGCGATCCATTAAGATGGGTCAGTGTGCTGAATCTAAAACTATTAAAATCAGAAACACGCTCGCAGGACATGTGATTCGGGGGAAGGTTAAGAAATACTCTCATCACTCTTTTCAAAGACATTAGTGGACCTCGACCTTCCTATTGTATTTTTCCAAATGACAGCTTTCAATGTCGCGTTTGATACTTGCAGACTGTGATAGCTGTAGGGTCAGAAAGACATATTATCCATTACCAAGGGCCGACCAATATTACTCGTATATAATTTATATAGTACCTAACATTTAATATCATTGTAATTTATATTTTATTGTTATACATTTGTATGGTGCAATAAAGACAAAATAAATAGATAATATAATAAATCTCTCAATGATTTATAACAAGAGAAAATATTTCTGTCGTATGACTTTACTACCCACTCGTTATGCAACTTTGTAATGCTCGAGTCGTTCGATTAGGCAACGTTCTTAAATAGTGAGTGACCCTTACAGAAGTGATCTATAAAACTATCTACTTAATGACTCCAGCGTATAGTTACGCGCCGGCATTCGACCGACCATCACTAATCGAACCTTTCTCCCGCGCCCTCTGCGATAGCCCCATTGTACACGACGCGACGGATTGACGACTGTAACCGAATCAGTCGGATACCGGAACGAAATTAATATATCTGATTTAGAGCGCTAAAAGAACTTCTAACCAGCCGAGTTAAGAGCCATACTGCTCGAGTGCTCCTGAACCCAGTAACCTTCAACTGAAGGAACTAAGTGGTTTTCGTTCGAAGAACGTACCACGATATGCAAAGGAGTTTGGCTTATATCCCAAGATGGATGAAGATCAAGAATGTTTACAGTGGTTACCGATCCAAGCTACCTACCGTGTTGCGCCCAGTCGTTTATAGCTTTACTCGGTCTTTAATCTGCGGTAGACACAAGCCGTCTAGCTGCGAGCGCTGCGCAGTTTTAATTATAATAATCTATATTTTACTAACAACAAATAACCGACTTCAAAATAACTGAAAAACTTCTTGTCAGATCTCGCTCTTTAAGTGGGACCACATGAAAAGCACCAGCTTCTGATTAAAAAAAGAATCATCAAAATCGTACTTTAAAAAAACTAAGTTACTAAGTAACTTACAGTCGAATTAACTACCTCCTCCTTTTTTGAAGTCATTTAAAAAGTGTATTAATTGCAACAAAACAATTTTATTATGAGATAATATTATACCTGACTAGCTGAGCTTCGTACTTCGAACTTCGTATCGCCTAACAAACTATTTTTTTTTTCTAAAATAAAAGTAGCCTAAGTTACTCCTTGTTACATCAGCTATCTGCCAGTGAAGTCCCGTCTAATTCTATATTATTCTGTTGTCACCGAAAACCAAAACATTTGTTTTTTTTTTATATTTTTTCAAACAATTAACTTTACCAGCGTGGTGCAGTTCTCAGTTTTATTTTACAGCTATTTCTTATCGTATGTGGCATTCTGCTGCGTCTGTTTTTATTTGCGTTACTAACGAGTAAACTGCAACACCATACCTACAGTGCTATGTAGAGGCACGTATAGATGGCACTCGTTCGGCCACTATACCGAATTGAACAAAATATCTCAATACAGATCCGAAATGTCTCATCCCTAGCAGCCTCAATAACTAACTGCTTGTGGAATGTCTCCACCGAGGAAGTTATATGCGAGGAAATCAATTAGTGAGAAAACTAAGTTATTGCAGGTTAGTAGAGCTTTGGAATCGAGCCTACCCTTCAGATATGGCCCAAATAAACACTGTACAACTACGTTTACTACGTTTTGTAGTGTAGTACAATGCTAATATTAATAGCAGAATTATGCATTTGTCCTTTATAAATTACAATGATTCTTACAATGATGCTGGGTAACTAGCAAAATACCATATCGTAAATTTGCAACACATTCTGATTGGTCTGAAAAATGTCATTTTTCTCTATTAAAGTTTAATGAGGAGATCGTGTGACCGCGCCGAGAGATTTGGAAACAATGAGGATGTAATACGTTGTGACGTTCCTATTGAAATAAAATCCGGCACACAGTCTCGGCTCGCTCCGGATTCAGTTCACGTGAGGCTGGACTGTGGGGCTGGGCGTGGGGCTGGGCGTGGGGCTGGGCGTGGACGTGGGCCGGCTAGCCTTTGTCCGTGTTGAGTCTCCCCCGCGTATTGCGATTGAAATTCGACGACACAATACGAGTAGCAATTTGCCATCTACGTAAAGGGATCTGGATTGTATTAGTATGATTGTGTTATTGACTTGGACATTTTGACACAGTGAATCAGAAATCACATTTAGGGAACAGTAATTTACAAATCTCTAATGTACATTGTATATCCCCCAACTATTCGATGGTCTAAAATTGTTTGAACAGAGTATAGATAGGTACATTCACAATCGACTTCTGTATTCGCTCCCTGGCCTGTACTGTAAGTGGGTTCTGTACACTCATTACATAATATTATACTATGGAAATACTTAAATCCTGTTTTACAATACATTGATGAGCAAACTGAATATTTATGTGATATGTACAGCGAGCACAGATAACTTTAAGCTTGGACATTGATGTAAATAATAATTAAGAGCCTAAACTCACCTTTTGTTGCATTATTAAATTATATTAGTTGTCAAGCAGTAAGTGTGTTATTGTTTGCTGCGCGCTCCTTATAAACAAGAGTGAAACTGTCCGTACAATCTTCATCCTATGCCGCGACAACCTTCGATCAACAATACCAACCGATCGAAGGTAACAACTACACAGACAGTACTAACACGTTTGTCACTCCGACAGAAGATAACTAACGTTACACATACAACTGTAGTTACAGCCATCCTTCAGTTCCTGTCAGGTCGTTTGCATTACGCCATAAAAGATGTTTGTGAAAATGATAGTTGATCATCTGGTTTTGTTAACGTAGGTTAAGGAGCAAGTCTCCCACGGTGCCGGCGCCCAGCGCGCGGCCGGAGGACATGTGAGTGGCCACTGGCAGCCGGCAGGACTGGCACTGCATCCACTTGGCTTCGGCTTCCCAACCGCTTGGCCGTTGGCCACCTAGCGCCATCTAGTGCCACACCGACGACACTAATGCCTGCTCTTGAAATTCATCCAAATTTCAATTTTGATAATTTTAACTGACTTGATCGGAGTTTATTTCTGAAATATTTATGCTTTCATAGTTTTTTAAAGAAATAAAAATATAATTAAAATATAATTAATAGTATCTGATGTATTCAAACTGTTGGGCAATATCAATAATAATAATTATTATTATTATTAAACAGTATGAGCAATACAACTCATTGGAGTCTCCCTTTAATGACCATAAAATAAAAAAAATACTTCACATCAATTTATCACTTAGAAATGCCAGAATTAAAATTTGGTATGTACAAATTAATTTCAAGGGTAATGGTTTTTTAATGACGTTAATTGGGACGGCTTTCGGGACTTTCATATTTTAATCGCATTTCATTTATTACATAACACTGTTAAATACATTCAAGATGTCTCAATGTACTCTAGTGAATTTTATCGTCTTCATCGGATATTTTATTGATACTATTTTTAGCTCTCGATCTCGATCAACACGTGGACCGTGGTATTCATTAACCTCTTATAACACTCGAAAGCCGGACCATCTCTCACACACGTAAATCTCGACAGTCGAAGAGCATAAAGCATCAACCCACACTCATTGAAAGCAAACTAGATGGCACACCGCGGCGCCCCGCCGCCGCCGGCAACACGTGCACCCCGTGACGTCACGGCACCGGGCCCACCGGGGCCACCGGGGCCGAGCCGCTTAGAGGAGGCTGAACTAGGCTCTCTTTATTTAATGCATGTTTTTTTATTTCTATGAAGTCTCTTCCGAGCTTTCGATAAAGGAGTTGGGAGCTCGTGGACACTCTGGCTGAAAACTCCGCAAAATATTTTTGTTGTTGTTTAATGTTCCTCGTTTTATTCGGAAACCTTACACAGTGACATAGTACAGTACCATCGAGGAGTACATAAACATTGAGATAACGTTAAGGAGTAGGTCAGAGTTGCATCGTACGAGGCTCGCGGCTCCGAGGTGAGTTAGCTCGAGCTAGGGAGCCACTGCTGGGGAGCCAGGGTCTCCCCGACACCGCATCAATACCCCGTGTAACGCTCCGTCCCTTTATAGGCAACCGATCGTTGCGGCGAGCTCGTCAAGCTCCCACAACTTGCAGGACTCTCGAATGCCAGACTCTGACAAACGCGGCCATAAATGGAGACACGTTCAAGCGGTCATGGCATACTACCAAGCTCTCAGGAAAATAAAGAGGTTTGGCCCCGACATGCGACTGCGGTACCGCCGCACCGTTGTCTCACTTGTTTTATTACTATCTATCTCGTTGTTTGTTTACGATGTGTTGTTTCCTTCGTCTGTGTCTAGGGTGGTTACTCGATCAGTATTGTGTGTTTTCTTGTCAATATTGTGTCTATATTCGTTTATCTTCAGACAATTTTCTATTTTCTCTTTCTCTCTCACTCGAGATGTCGGTCTATTAATGTTTGTTATAATTTAATTGCATCCGAATGAAGTTTGGCGTTCGATAGAGTTAATATGAGCCTAGAGGAGACTTTAGTTGCAGTTTTAGATCTTAGTTTTAGACGTGGTTTCATAGAAATAGTCATCTCATTCTACTTTATAGGCATACACTTTCTATTGGTTTGTTCTCGTGTATGTATGATGTTGCGATGCCGCATGTCGTCAGGTAGATATTTCTTTGCACGTCTCTAAACATATGTTTGAGTTTACTTTCCTTAACCTTATTGAGGACCTAGCCTTGATACCTAATTAGCTACTAGATATATCTTAATATTTTAATGAGAAATATAAAAAAATGTAACACTTAGCTTTATATAAAACATTTCCATAATGACTTAAATAACTAACATTTCTTAAAAAACATTCCTTCCTAATAAAGGCTAAATGAAGTAACTGAGCTGCCTTTTAGATAAGTTTCTTGTACAGTTGAAGCATGGCTACTTCCGCTTACGACCTTCACTTATACCCTGTGTTAACATTGTGGTGGTTAATTGAAACCCATTACTGAAACACAGAACGAAGTCTAATCAGAGATGGATGAAGCTGCGGACGACGGTGCAGCTCAGCTCTGCCATCCAGAAGAAACCTCCGCTGAAGAGAGAAGACTCGTTCCTGAAGAGGTTCTCCACTCGCCAGATCCCGGAGACCCAGGAAACAGTGAGCTTTACATTATTTATTTTACTTATTGGAACAGGCAAAATTTCGTAACGAATTTTATAACATAAATGCTATTATTAAATATGATAGCAGTTTTGATAGCAGGTTTGAAGTTGTTTTTTATGTTGTCTTAAACGTCGAAATTTTGTTTCGACAGCACTTAACCTTGTTGTTGATATTTTTGGAACGATGTTCCTTATCGCGCGTTGCGAAAGGGGGCTAGGCGGAAAAAATTGGGACGAAAAGTTGTAACGACACTTTTTGCCGTTGTTTATTAATTAAAGCAAATTACTAGGCGACCAGAAGTCTTCGAGGGTGCGACAGTACAATCATAGTATGTGGCTATCTTATTTACTCTTCGGTATTTAGCATAGGTACAACAGAGACGTCCATATCACGATCATGCACATTAAGCTATTATTGTCATTTCTCCCGTCATGCCAATCAATATGCGGAAGAGCGACAGTGATAGAACAAATCCATCACTGCCACTGAGTGAATAAGACAGCCACATGCTATGATTGTTCTGTCGCACCCTCGAAGACTTCTGGTCGCTTAGTATTAATCGAAAGGAACTTCGTTCTATCCGGGTGTCCCTTGACACCTCTCATTTTTTGCTCCTTAAATCACCTGAACATTAAAATCACTTAACCAAACCACACCGCGCGAGTTTAATAACATTTCATACGTAGTATTTTAGTCTACAACATTTTCTATTTCAGCAAAGTGGATGACAGTCGATAATAATAATCTAACAGTGCGTAGTATAATAATGTGTTTGTCGGTTTCAGTTTATGTGCTCACTCAGAAAACATTTATGAATGCCATAAAATCCAGGCCTTGTTATTATAATCCCTTCTTTCTAATTCCTTTGATACCGATGTAATTCAAGTTTGAAACAGTAATTATGGTTTCATCTCGGAAGTTACACAAAGCAATTTCTAACCGCTATCAATCGAGTTGCCCGCGCACCGCCCGCACGCCCGCACGCCCGCACGCCCGCACGCCCGCACGCCCGCACGCGCCGGAGTGTGCCTTGAATTAATAAACTTATTTAATCCGCTCATTATTATTAAGTTTCCTTTAAGTCGTCTCAGATGCGTTAAAGGAGTAAAATATTGTTTCAATAAAGTGGATTGTTAGTAAATTATTATGACGTATAGTGATTATCACTACGTTTTGACGCATCAAAGCGTAGGCTTTGTTACCTTGAATACAATTAGTATTGTTATTATCTTCTTAATAAAATTATAAACTGTTGTATTGTAATTATCTTCCACCGAAACGAACAATCCGATCTCGCCCTACTTGAGACAATACAATTAAGACAATACCTGTTATAATTTACTAGCAATCCACCAGTAGCGTAGCGTGGGTTCACGCCGCCCGGGGCCGACTGAAAATTTGCCGCCCCCTAATGATCTTTGCCGCCCCCCAATGATCTTTGCCGCCCCCATATTATTTTTTTTATTAATTAAATATTCACTTTTCTTGTTTTTTGTTTCATAGCACAATTTACATTAAAGTTTAAATAAAAAAATATTAACTTTAATGTATATTTTTTTATCTAAAAATCGAGTGGCTGGCCGCATTTTCTTCATTTGCCGCCCGGGGCCATAGCCCCAACGCTACGCCACTGCAATCCACTTTATTGAAACAATATTTGAGTAATGATCCAACTCGCCGGGCCGGCGAAGCTGAACCTCGTCGCATGCTACCGAGAGGATCGGTTAGAGTCGGTGCTTGTGTTGTTGCCGCGAGGTGGAGGACACGGGGTCGGAGGGCGCGGGCGGGGAGGGCGAGCGGCGCGGCGCGCGCGGGACGCGGCGGCGGCGCGTGCGCGTGCCGCGGACCGTCGTCAACCCCGACGAGAACTTCTACTTCTACTGGCTGTGGGTTATCACCGTGTGCGTGCTCTACAACCTGTGGACGCTCATCGTGCGCCAGAGCTTCCCCGAGCTGCAGGTTCGTCAGGAACACTTCATGTTTTGTTAGTTGACGTTGCTGCTACAACCATTTTATTTGATACACTTTCCAATGCTTCATATTCCCCTCCACTCCACGAGATACCGCTTCCACCTTCCACTACAAACTGAGCACTCCATTCCAGGTACGGTACATGTCGGATGCGATAATACATATGGGACCTACTTCATTGTCACTGTCACTTGAGCAGAGTTAAAACTCATTGCATAATATTATAATTAAGCGCTCGGCACAGCTACTCGTTTATTCACATAATCAAAAGAAGTTATCATTTCGGAATTTTCCTTGAACTCCGGTCAGGAATTAAGTAAAAGTTTTTATTGAAAGTTTCCCAAATCGTTGAAAACCTTAAATACTTTCAGCTCAGTAACTATTTTTAGGCTGCCATCACAGCGGTTCAATCAAATGAAGCTTAGAGTACGGCGTTACTGGTTTGTAATAAGATAGCAATAAGTAATTGCTGTGTTCGAATGCGAAAGTCAGAAGTTAAAGTTTCGCTTTGTTCCGCTAGAGGCGTTCCCAAACTCACGCAATATCACGCCATATTGAACGAGATAATGATACCAAGTATTTGTTGAGCTCGCTATACGGTGGCCCTTGTTGGCGAGGGTGCAAATATCCACAATAATATCATCATCACCCATCCATCAGCCTTTGTACCTCACTGCTGGACATAGGCCTCGCCTAACTTGCGCCACTCTGACCGGTCCTGAGCCTTCTGAATCCAGCGGATGCCCGTTGTTTCCTTCAGGCGTCCTGTGCTCCTTTTTCCGAGACGTTGGCGCCATTCGAGAACCTTTCATCCCCACAGTGATAGCAATTTTACAATATATACTAACCTTACGAAAATAAAAAATGAATCCTCCTCCCTGGTTCCAGTGTGAAGGTAATTTATTGCTACCTATTTCCAGAGCAGAATGAAGGTTCTCACGTGTCCTGCATAATTATTGTGTTGCTGGATATTACATGCGCTAACTGGTGCGATGGTAACTTTAATTACTTTCCTGATAGCAAGAACGGCTTTCCCGCGTGACTTGCAGCCGTCCGCCGCCGCGCCGCCCGCCTCCGCCCGCCGCGGCAACTATTGTTTCGACGCTTTTCACAACGTCTTTGTTCCAGAACTTCTCTCAACGTTCAAATCTTACTAATTACTGGCCTTTCTTTTCAAATTCCAATCCAGTCATTGGAAAATTCAATAGCGTAAAGTTTTTAAACCAAATCAATAAGTTGTCAGATTATTTAGTAATGAAACTAGAACTTCGTAGTAGATGACTACATGACTGCAGTGTATCATCAGAGTAGGCTACAGAACGTGCTGGCTAACTTACACTACATACATATTATAAAATAAACACCCCCGCCGCGTATGTCTGTCTGTCTGTTCGCGATAAACTCAAAACTGTATATAATATATTCAGTGGTCCTCGAAAATATTTCCTTATGTAGATAATATGCTATGTAGTTATGTGTAGTATGCATGGTAGAATTATATTCTTCCCAGCCACACACCACTTCACATTCCGAAATATTCCATTCAGAATAATAAATTATTCAGATAGCAATAGCATTAGCTAATACTATTTTCATTTGGCATTTCATTAATGTTATTATGTTGTTAATAATAATACAGCTTGTGGCGAGCTACTGTGAGTGCTTCCACCTTATCTTCAAGTCAGGAGCGAGGCACAGGCCCTCACCTCTGTGCTTGCCTTAACCGGCCGGCCAGAGTGGAATCGCTAGAGCTACATGCTCTGGGGTGGAAGTGTCTGATGGCGTAATAATGAGGACACCAGCTCATGGAGGTTCAATCCCACCTAGATGGCGAAATCGACGCCGCACCTCTCTACACCCCTAGGTGCTCACTGTTGCCAATGTTGCCCCCAGGCATGCGCCGCTTTACGGGGGCCCATCTAGTGAGCGGCAAGTCACCACCAGCCATTTTTTCAGTTGTTATACAGTCTGAACGGCAGATGTCAAAAGTTTCCCATAACCCATGAACCAGTCCCTCGAAATTTTATCCCAATAGCTCAGTATTAGTATAGATTTTTTTGTTTTTATAGATTCAAAATATTTGATACGCATACGGTGGGGACTATCTTGGGGTATATCAGATTGTGCCATCGAGGATAGAATCCACCATGTGAGGGGGTGTCTACGTGTTGGACCTGTGTCCCCACGCAAGTCTACCAAAGTACCGGGTCCACTTACATCTAGGACCCAAGAAACTTCAGAGATACAATAATAAAACTTTATTTTCATCTCCACACATTACATAGTACATTTTTGCAAGTTACACTGTTATGACTTAACAACTAGTTGTTTACATTTTAGTTGAAATTGTATTTGAAAAACTGATAAGTAATAATGTAATATGCGGGCAATCTGGAATCTATACTAAGCCGAAGCCTGTATCATGGACCGGTGTCTATCATACACCTGGTGGTCCCCCCTCTCCCTATTAATGGATTATTTTTTTATATCTATTATCAACTACATTTTGGAACGAAGTTCCTCATCGCGCGTTGCGAAAGGGGGCTAGGCGGAAAATTTGGTAACGAAAAGTTGTAACGACACTTTTTGCCGTCGTTAGTCGTTACAACTCGTGCGGCATCGTTACATCCTACATGTCGTGCGGCGCGGGCATGTTTCTCTGTCTGTCTCTCTCTCTCTTATAGAAAGCAAGCCAGATATTTTCGTTTCTTGCAGGAAGTACTAGGATAGCAAAAACATGCAAGCGAATGTGCCAAAACAAATCTGGGGTATTAAATTTCTCATCGGCTTTGTTCACCTATTAGCGCTACTAGGTGAACAAAGCCGATGAGAAATTTAATACCCCAGATTTGTTTTTGCTCACTTGCTGCATGTTTTTGCTATCCTAGTACTTACTGCAAGGAAATTCGTTCCATCCGGGTGTCCCTTGACACCTCTCAAGTTTTTTTTTAAATCAATATCTTATTTTCGTTCGTGTTTGTATGTATAGTCTTACTTCGTAGTAATACTTCTTGGTGTATTATTATTTCGAGCTACGAACCTTCCTAGTAGGGATTTGGAGAATAATCACAATAATGCTATCGTAAATGTCACAGGCTGAACGCGCTTCGATGCATTGTTGTGTGCTAAGGTGGTCCCGGGTCCCGCGGTTCGGTGGCATTCAATTATTCATGCTGTGCGGTTCCGCAATCCTCGGTACGATATCGGCCGATAAGTCCTGTCTTAGATAAGTCCTGTCGGTATCGAGGATCGGCTATCTAGTCTAGTCGACTATCTAGTCGACGTAGATACTTTAATATCACCAGATCGTTCGCGATTTCGCTACGTCGATACCGCTATGGAAAATGATAAAGGCAAATTCACATCAATGTAGAGTTCCGGTCCGATAATATCTACATAATAAGGCCTATCGAGATATTGTTCGCAAGTAGTCAAGTTTATCATATATACTAATATAATAAAGCTAAAGTGCTTGTTTATTTGCTTGAACACGCGTATCTGGCTCTGAGTTGAAGTTATCTTCGACTTTTACAACGTGAGATAATTTCCTTTCTTCAGCCGAAACATTTAAAGCATCGTTCGGAACTAATGGGACCTAAAAAAAAGTAAAAATATTATTCGCCAAATATGATACTGTGCACTCGGCGTCGACAGTCGATAATGACTGATCCAAAATGTTTCTGTTTGTGTCAATCGGTCGCTCTCACTCGTTTGTCACGTGTCGCACAATCACTGGGCACGTCGACTACCGGCCTGGTGGGTGGAGGCTCGTCGTATTATTGTGGAACCTTCCATTTAAGTACAAGACGTGGGGTAATCCGCTAAGTAAACAGCGGCCGGGAGAGTTAAGGAGTCCCCGGAGAACGCTGCCCGCTCCATTTTTAGATCACTATCGAAGCTTTCCAATTTGACCCCGTGTGTTTTATTGCCCGCGCCGCGCCACCTACGATATAGGTTTAGCTCCGTGTGTGACACTAAGATCAAACACAATATTTAAATTTCTCTAATTGATATTTTGTGGACCCAGAGCATGTGCCACTACTTCTGGGTGACGTGCGACGGGATCGGCGACCTGATGTTCACGATGGACCTCGTGGTGCAGTTCCGCACCGGCTACCTGGAGCAGGGGCTCATGGCAAGTATACGACACTTTACCAAATATCCTTCTTTTCTAGTTTAATTGGCTAAACGTTATATCATAAATATATTAGATATTATGCCGACTGAGTCAGTTGAGCCAGCTGTCTTTAGACGCTGCGGAATGGATTCGAAAGGTCAGAGAGGAACATGAAATTAAATCCTTCACGGATAAATTTTATATTATACAGAACCGTTGTTTACTCGGCTGCCTCACACGAGGTCAATCCACGGAATGGATAAATAAGATTATATGTAATCTTATTTATCTATTCCATGGTTCATACCATTTGAGAATGTTACAAAACGATTATCATACTTTAACCTTTACGTTCCGACGAGCTCAATACTGAATCCAGGTGTACGACTCGAAGAAGCTGGCTCGGCACTACGTGACGTCGCGCTCGTTCCTGCTGGACCTGGCCGCGCTCACGCCGCTCGACCTGCTGCAGCTCAAGATCGGCACCAACCCCATCATCCGCTTCCCCCGGTTCCTCAAGGTACACCCCGCGCCACGATCTAGCCACCCGCTGCCACCTAGCCACCCGCCACGCGGTAACCGAATGTGTAATCATATATGTAAATACTTTAATCATAACCAGTTGATTTCACTTATTCCGAATGTCCCTAATAAAATACTCTCGCTCCTCGTATTTATGGTCATACTTTTGGCCGTTATGTCCTATTTACGGCGCTGCTCGTCTCATCCCGCCTCCCCAGAGTGTTGGGTTCCGCAGTAGATTGTTGGCAACTTGTTGTTTTATTTGAGTTACAAAGTACGCCAATGTTATAAAACACTCACAAAATCTAGTAGATTTTCTGGATTAATTATAATGGATGATCTGTATTATGATCTCCAATTTAAAATTATTTTTTAGATAAATTAAATGATGATAAAGTTACTCTACTAGACGATATTTGCTTAGCACGTCTTGTTTCGTTTTATAAGTTTGAAATAATTTCCAATCTGCAAATAGTTCATTGACAGGATAAATATGCCTAAAAAATCTCCGACATTGGTGTTATTTTGATAAGATAAATATATTTTCCGCCGCAGTCAATTTATGAAATTAAAATGTTTGATCACCGAGCAGACGGAACCCGTCCTGGCGGGCAGCGGCCGCCGCCACGCGCCGCCACGCGCCGCCACGCGCCGCCACGCGCCGCCGTCCGCCGCCGTCCGCCGCCGGGCCTACTTGGCCGTTCTTTGTTTTCAGTATTTGTTATCTTCATTTCGTATTGACGCCGTAAACCCAAATTTACTAAACATAATATCTTACATTACTATTACATTACAATTTTATTTACTACTAGCTGACCCAGCGAACTTCGTATCGCCTAAGAATGTAACAAATCAGAGAACATTAAAATCGGTACAGTCGTTCTTAGCCGTTATAGTTTTTGTGTGCATATCTCCCTCTCTCCCTCTCCCTCTCCCTCTCCCTCTCCCTCTCCCTCTCCCTCTCCCTCTCCCTCTCCCTCTCCCTCTCCCTCTCCCTCTCCCTCTCCCTCTCCCTCTCCCTCTCCCTCTCCCTCTCCCTCTCCCTCTCCCTCTCCCTCTCCCTCTCCCTCTCCCTCTCCCTCTCCCTCTCCCTCTCCCTCTCCCTCTCCCTCTCCCTCTCCCTCTCCCTCTCCCTCTCCCTCTCCCTCTCCCTCTCCCTCTCCCTCTCCTTCTCCCCTCCCCGCCCCTACCCATGTTACAACTATAAAAAATATTTTTTGTTTCTAACTATAAGCTTACATTTTTTTTAATTCCCTAAATTAACCCTTTAAGGGATAATTTAAATAAGTGTTAAAATTAACTTTTGCTTATAACTAATTATAAACTTACATAAAAATTTTCATGTTTATAACTCTAAAACTGACGAAGTTGGTTTGTATGAAAGTGACTTTCAACCGCTATTTTTACCCCTTAGGGGATGAATTTCCAAAAATCCGACAGCCTATGTTACTCAAGCATAATGTAACATTCTAATGGTGAAAGAATTTTTAAAATCGGTTCAGGAGTTTTTCAGTATATTCGTTACAACAAACATACAAAAATACAAAGCTTTCCTTTTTATAATATTAGTATAGATATTTAATGTAAATCATGAAGTTAACTTACCATCCAATGGTAGTAAGATTGATACGTGGATAATTTTTTAGTTAGACTTGTTAGTTGTATTTAATATTCAATTTATCGTTAATTTAATAAATCAATTTGAGGCGTCAACAACCTTTCCTGTCGGTAGAGTAGTACTCCGCGCTGGTCAACTGTAGCCGGCCATGTATCACTGTCGCCCTCGAGCTGTCCGTTACATTTTTCCGTCCGCTGGCTATTTACTACTGATTCACTTAAAAAAATCCACTCGCTTGCTCGATTCACTCAAACCTAATTACAATTTGTCATCCGGAGACCACTTTCCATTAAGCTACGGAAAAGTAAAAATATATTACGAATAAGTACGACTTCGGAAGCGCTTCAAAGTTCAAAGTAAATTTAAAGCCAATAAATAGCAGAGAACCGTTCAGTTGACGTGAATTTGTTTGAAACAAAGTTCCCTGTAAGCAATTCATCCATTTTATATGACTTGTTCAGCCGACTGAGTCTAGAAATAGAACCGAGACAATCTAGTCATTTACAATTTATACTTGAATCAATAATTTCATTTAAAGTTGTAGTACTTCTAGTCGATTCAGTTGCACACGTGTTTCATAGGAAAATTGATTGGCGAGGTTACAGAAACAGAAAATGGAATCACACAATTTCATATTTACACCTCTCAAAAATTAACGGATAATCACAGAATACATATGTAATAGTATACATATATTGGTAGGATAACGAAAGTTCTTGGGCAAGAATTTGAATGAAGTTACATTGTGGTTAGATTATATTAAAAAAATGTGACGTCTAGTAATCTAAAGCGGAGTACTGGAATAAAAGGCTGAGTTCCATGACAAAAACGAGTCAATAATAATAAAATATTTGAGTTATACCTAACGGTTTAAAGGAGGTAAAAGGAGAATCTAGACTTCAAGGATGTCAATGGAAATCCTCGTGTTTCTCCTAAATGTATGCTAAATCTGTAACACATACTGCCGTGGCGTGGTGGCGTGGTGGCGTGGCGGAGCCCGCTGCTCGTAGAGCTGGGTGTACAATAAGTGTCGGACTGTGGCAGGTGTACCGCGCCGTAAGCTGCTACTACATGGTGGAGTCGCGCACCGTGTACCCCAACTTCTGGCGCGTCATCAACCTCATCCACATCCTGCTCATCCTGGCGCACTGGTTCGGCTGCTTCTACTTCCTACTCTCCGAGGCCGAAGGGTTCCAGGTCAGTCGATACCTTCTATTAGATCTTTCTTAAAAATGCTAAATTAGGACATCCGACTGGAAGTGCCGCCATGTCGCTTCAACAGTAGTATTGTTGTAGGTAACCACCGTTGGACGATTAGACCCGTGAGTTTGTTACCGTACCGTCACATAAACGCTTTTTCCCGATTATTACCTCTATCTAGGGTTGATTTTCAGTGGATTTTATTTTAAAACGAAGTCAAGTACGAGTAATATATAATAGTATAATTACAAACTTTAGTTTCAATAGTGTTATTGAAATTAAATTGTGTTATTACAAGGTTAACAGCTAGCAACTAAATATGTAAATCTATTATACATTAGAATGTATGTGAATTGCCTGCGACGCTGACAAATGAGGCGTTCCTTCTCGGTTCACGAAATGTAATATACATTTCAATATTACAGCTCGTAGGCAGTAATAATAATTTAATTTCAGCTGAACTTAAAGCCTATTTCGCTCTATTGTAACAATAAACGCTCACCTGTTTCGAAGAGGCCCTTAACTCGTTCTAGCGAAATTGGGAACGTTAAGAAAGAAGTCCATAAAGCAAATTAATTTACTGGACGACATTACGCACTTAATTACAACAGCAATTAAATCCAACTACCCTCTTAAACGCTGAAAAATTGCTCGGTTTCGACGAGCTAAACAGATTTCAGCGGCGTTACAACTAGGTTGAGTCTGGCTTGTTCCGTCTCTCTCAACCGTGTCGTGTCTCATGGTCTCCTGGTGTATAGTTTAATGGCGGTCTACTTGATTAAGGAAATAATGGCCAGAAACCACCTTAACACGAAGCTGAGGTCAGTGTACACTTGTGTAGAACGACGTTTGTGGTTGATACAACTTAATATCTCGGTGGTTTTGCTAACGTCATTGACCTTGACCGGAAGATTGTCGTTGGAATCCTGAGCACGTCATTTTTAAAAGAATGCGCATATCAGCATGCCAGCATACTAGCGTGGCGTAAGAGGAGAAGAAGCTAGCACTCAGTGTTAAAACATTCGATAAGGGGATATTATTATTAATATCTTCCCGTAACGCCCGCCTAGACCCTCTTGTTTGAGTCCGGCTGGAGGCTTGGGAGCCAGTTCTCTTCTTTCTTAGTTGGCAACGCATCGGTGATTCTATAGCATTTACTACAGTTCTACGAGGAATTAAAATACTACGAGAAGTTATAGCAAATGTAGATTTTTTTTAAACTTTCCTGTCAGTAAATCTTTTTCATATTCCCACACTATGAGAGTATCAAAGTCAGCTCCAAAGTTTTCCAAGTGTTGGCGTCAATCCAATTTTTGGAGATATTTAAAGTTAACTTATTAAGAAGGTCTTTACGATATTTACGTCGTTCCCGCTTGCCTCCCAGTCCCCTGTCCCACACTCTCAAGCGGCGCTGCTCGCCTTTTATTATTACATCTTTTGACAACTTACTTCCTTCTCCTACAATGCGCTAATATAAATGAAAGGCTGTAACTAAATAATTGTCTTGAATCTAATGAAATAAAAACTTAAGATGAATGGACATCACTAGTGGCTTACTGTGACGGTTTGAACCACCATTGCCGGAAGTATCCGTAAGATTGTGTGAACACCGCAGGGAGACTGGGCCTACCCGCACCGGCCCGGGGACTACTCCACGCTGACGCGCAAGTACCTGGGCTCGCTGTACTGGTCCACGCTCACCCTCACCACCATCGGGGACCTGCCCACGCCGGAGACCAACTCCGAGTGAGTACCACTACCTTTATATTACAATATTATATTACTTGTATTGCGTTCCGTTTTACTTATCCTAAAAATACGAGAAACTATAGCAAATATCCAAAATAATATTCAATTCGTAACTCTCTTCTAAACGGTCAAAGCTTACCGATCGGTGCCGATTTAGTAGAAACGGATGATCGGGAGCGAGAATTGCTCCGCTAATTGACAAAAAGGGTGCGACTATATTGAATTACGATCTTATTTCCTCAAAGGGAAAAGCTTGAACATTCGGAGAATTGGTCACAGCTGAGCGGGGACGAGGACGGCTCAATAACGTCCGTATTACATTGACATGTGTTAGACACGTCGTACAAATAAAATTTTAATGGCTCGGCAGCCGAATGACATGGTGTTGAGGGCTGCTAATATTGTATACTTCTACTTTAGACGACTCTAAAGATACAGTTAGGGAGTCGCACCTTGAGATTTGCATTTCAGAAGTTGTCATTGTTATAATAAGTAATCGTTTTCATGATTTGCAAATCAAATAGAAACCAGTGAGCCGGTTACTTCACAGAACGAGCCAATTTGGGCAACTATTTAACATAACTCCGCTCACTGTTTACATTACATGATAAAGTGAATTTCCACAAGCACGCTTCAGTTGTAGAATAACTGTGTTAGATATATGTATGTACTAACCCAAATTTGAAAGTGATCAATAAAATCTGGATAATGATTGTAAAAAATTGTAATACGACGTCAAACGAAGTCAACTTGTTGTTCTACCAAGTACCATTATGCCTTCTGTGGTTCTACTAACGTTCATTAACTGTGCGTTCGTTAACGTTCTACGTACTAACGTTCATTAACTCTTGAATGTTGCGTTTGTCGAGTGCATGCTTCTAATAATGTAAACTTGGTACTTTCCGCTTCACTGACTCTGTTAGTCACATAGAACACATTCGATCGAACAGTGGTCAGTGCGGCGAGTGTGCGACATTAACGTGCGTTGGTTGTGTGTGCTAGCGTGCATGGAGGCCCCAAATTTCTGCCGCGGCGCGGGCTCAAGTCTCGCCTGCTGCAGTTCAGGTCGAACAAAGGGTACGTCTACTGCGACGAGCGAGCGGCTGGTCACATTGCCGATTGCAACGGGTCTCGGGCAGCGCCTGGCGCTGCCTGAACAATACTACCTTATCGACCTAACAGACATACCTGACATCGCGGTCACGGAATTATTAACATTGCCTTCCAATTGTTTTTACTAAATCTAAATCTTTAATATAGGTATATTATGGGGCACAGGTGTGCCCCATAAAAAAAATTGTAGCAATTTTTTGTCTAGTCCCGGATACTAGGTATGTAGATGGTAGGTATATTAAAAACCTGCTTATAAAGTTTGATAGTCGCCCCTTCCCCACTTCCTCACTTCCCCAGGCCGTGACATCAATCACCGCACGCAGTACAATGGGAGAAATGATTTCAACACTCGATCCAATTTTTGATGTCTCTCGAACCCTTGAGTGCAATAAAAGAAAACTGCCGTAGAGGGCGTTTGCGTGTAAATCTACGGAGAGCGTTATTATGGTGGCAGCGGCCGTCCGGCCGTCCTCGGGCAATAAATAACATGAGGGGACTGGCACGAATTGTCCAGTCTTATGTCTGTGAGTTACGGCGCAGCTAAAGCCACCATACTCGTAAAACATGACGACGACCGTGTACCTACTCTTCTCTCTCATCGACGCTCCCTTAGAACGACTTACTCGTAAAAAGGTTTCTGTCAGGAACGACTCTTGAAACTATCATAAACTAAAGTTTAATTTAAAGTCACCAGAGAAATACATCAGAGAAAATAAAGAAAAAGCAAAGTTAAATTAAAAGTTGAACCAAAAAAATATTTTACTGTAATTGAAATTTAGGAACTTAACCGTTATTAAAAACGTGGACCACTTGGAGAAAGTGGCCACTGGCGTCCATTGGTAGAGTCACTTAGAGTAAACTTATGGTGCCGTGAAGAGTATGGAGCGAGCGATACTATCGATTGTGGCGGCTTAGCTCAGCTACCTTTAGCAGTAGCGGCTCTGTGGCCTATCTGTGTCTAGCTCAAAATAAAAGCTAGACTATAGTACCCTGTCCCTTACTAGAATAGACTATCCCACCGGCGATGTTTGCTGTCTGCGCGTCAGTAAAAAGATATATTAATGGGCACAGATAAAGAGGCGGCGAAGAGCACGTAGCGAGCCCGCCGCAGGCGTCCGTGAAGGTTTTATTAAATCCTTAATGTCTTTACGTATTGGAGTGCCTCTAGTGTATAGTACTTACGTGGACCGACGCACGATGATCGCGGCGCGGCGGCGGACAGCCGACAGCCAACCGACCGCCATCGGAAATGGTTGCTGTATTGTTGGTCCGTGGGCCCGCGGGCCGTCAGTTGACCAGATTTAAAAACAATTTGTTTAAGAACATGGTTTCATATTATTTCCTATTTCACCGTTAAGATATTAAAAATGCGATTTTGGCTGTGGATTTTGGCACAGCTGGTGGCTAGGTATCAAACAATTATTTAGTCTATCGATTACATTTGTAATATCATTTATTTAAATAATTTAATAAAAATTAGGTGCCCTCGTATCCATAATGTACACGCATCTAGCGATACCGAACTTGTCGAAATTACTAACAATATATCAATATACGTAATTGCGGAGTAGCACATTTTACGACAACAGGTACACATTTTTATTTTTGTACAATAACAGCGTCTGGAAGAAAAGTTGGTTCCTTTAAAATCATATGTCTTAGAACATATACTTCGTTAGTTCATGGTACCTGTAGGTACTATTATTTGTATTCTGTGTTCATGGCACAAAATTAATCGTTTTCGATATCACAACAGTCATATGAATTTTAAGAGAGAAGTTAGGTAGTTGAAAGGAAATCACAAATATAGAAACGTCCAAATCATTTGAAAGGCAGCAAACAACAACAACAACCCGGCGATGTATCCTGTGTCCTTATCCTGGTCCAGGACATCCAAACATCTTTACAAACCTCTACATTCATTATATTGGTACGATGTAAGATTGCCAATAAGATATTGTATGAGCATTCTAAAAATCTAATATATCTGCATTGTTTCTTTCTCATTACGTGACACAAATAACAGAATATCGTACGTGAGAATAACATCCGAGAGAGACACGGCAATATCGGAATTTCATTGCTCTAATAATATATTTGTCGAACATAATCGAAAGAAGTGCTTATAGCCTTACAGAATATTCGGTATTTGCAATACGTGAACGTCGAGCGTGTTTATACGGCTCGGCTGACTGTAATTAAAGAGACTTTCGTTATTCGTCTGCTATCATAAATAGTAGAAGCCAGGCCAGCCTACTTGTAGCGAGGGGTGCTCGAGAAGTTCAGCGTGGCGCCCCCTGCAGTCCCCGTTGGACACCGGACGAAGGTCTGGGGCCGGGGCCTTCCTGGATGTCGCTAGTCATTCTACCACTTAGTTTACTTAGCCGTTGTAATACTTTAAAGTCAAAAAAGATCAAAATTTATCAAAATTAACGATTTTGACACTCGCTTTAACCGTTTCTCTTTGTATTTTATAACATTTTGCTGTTGTTACTTTTCGTGGTTATCATTGTACCAACACCACACACCACACACCACACACCACACACCACACACCACACACCACACACCACACACCACACACCACACACCACACACCACACACCACACACCACACACCACACACCACACTACACAACTCCCTCAACGATGTAAACCGATGTCAGATTTGATTAACTGGATGGGAGATGAAGCGTGGAAGGGGCAGCGTAAAGTTATGTAACGTAAAACATAAATATACTTCCTATGCTAAATAATTTTACTACATTAGGTAAGTTAAAACGTTGTTTGCGATGTAAACTGAATAAACAAACAACACAAACAAATCGAAATAATAAGTCTCATCTTATTCTTCGTTGTACGTATTTGTCTTAAGCTATAGATACCTCCCTATCTCTGGCTATAATAAATAAACTTCATGTAATAATGTCAGGACTGTAATATGGAATGCCCGTTGTTACACTAATCGGATAATCTGACCAGCCGTTCTATTACGTAACATTCGTTTCAAACTATTTCTTTTTCTGAAACTTTAATCACGTGACACGATGGTTGCTTGCCGTATGCTGTATGCCGTACGTCGTATGCCGTATGCTCCTCCGGGCATTTAAAATACAATAAATAAACATTTGTTTGAAATTGCTTCCTAATAATTTGCAATACCATTATTTTGTTGAAACTTGCAAACAAAGTGTTCAGGTTATATTGTCATCTCAATACCGATTTCATAAATAAAAGATGCGTTCGTGAAAAACAAAATTGTTTAACCACAGCATACTGAGACAAACAACCATTGTGGGCCAAAGCGTTAGCACCAGTACTGCTGTTTACACCGGTACCCGGAATGTAACTCGCATGGACCACCGAGGACATCATTCACAATTCAGATGGTGTCCGGAGGATAGAGTCAGCTCTACGCTCCAGTAGCTCCTAGCTCCTTTGTTGATGCATAGTTTTCACATGAAATGCGACTTTACCGTCGTTTACCGATGTAAAAGTAGTCGCTGCTGTTGCTAACGACCCTAAAATGGCGGCGGCAGAAATTTGGAGGCTGTTCGCTTCGCAGCGAAGTACTTCGGGTAACTGACGTTAATGTACTCAATTAGTTCCTTTGTCATCCAAGTGTGTTTTATTTGTTTATTTTCTTTACTGTTCATCGATTTCGGTAGTAGTCGGAAATTTTGAAAGTTTTCGAACAGCCTTCATTGATTGAAACCGCCATTTTGTAAGCTTGTTGTCTGTTTATTACTGTTGGGGTGTTTTGTATTATTGCAACTGTTCGAAAACTTTGCACAGTTCTTTTTGTAACATTTATTTCATCTATTACTATGTTTTTGTTGGTTTCTCGTAGATTGACCTTATTTGCATATATTTGTCGTGATTTAGAAATAGTTTTTAATGCTGGTAGCAAAGAAACTAAAAAAGGCTTCCTCGCAAGAACGAGGGAAACTTGTAGCAAATTAAATATAACGCTACCATGTCCGCCAGGTATGTGTTCACAATAGTGAGCTACCTGATCGGCGTGTTCATCTTCGCCACCATCGTGGGCCAAGTGGGCAACGTCATCACCAACCGGAACGCCAACCGGCTGGAGTTCGAGCGGCTGCTGGACGGGGCCAAGACCTACATGCGGCACCACAAGGTCCCCGGCGGCATGAAGCGGCGCGTGCTGCGCTGGTACGACTACTCGTGGTCGCGCGGCCGCATACAGGGCGGCGGCGACATCAACACGGCGCTGGGGCTGCTGCCCGACAAGCTCAAGACCGAGCTGGCGCTGCACGTCAACCTCAGCGTACTCAAGAAGGTAACCTTGCCACTTGCCACACAACAATTTGTGTCCGCTTTCTAAACTTATTATTCACATTTTCTACATTCCTTATGCGATTTTGACGTTGTTTTTGAAGTCTCTTTGTGACCTTGGTTTGACTTATGTTAATAATTATCTTGTAATTGTACCTACTGAAAAGATATTGAAGCTCCGAATTCCACGAACAACTTCTTTCATGACTTTTAGAAGACTAGCCAACTTGATAATACTTTAAACTCTCTCTTTTTCGTTGACCGGCAACGCATCGGTGATGCTTTTGGTTTTACCGATCTCCATGAATAGTGGTGACCGAGTTCTGGCTCGTCGACTTGACGACTTGTTTGCTGGCTACATAGATTATTGGGGTTAATTTATGGATGGCTATGTTCATTTAAGAAACTTAAACTACTTGGCAGTACAGATTGCGATGTCACATGTCTCGTTGGCGTCAATGAAATTGTAATGTTGAGTTTGCCACAACATAGGATTTACTTATTAACGAAGGAACATACAAAAAAGCTTTGAACCAATGTAGGCGTGTGTGGTTGCAGGTGACGATATTCCAGGAATGCCAGCCGGAGTTCCTGCACGACCTGGTACTCAAGATGAAGGCCTACATCTTCACGCCGGGAGACTCCATCTGCAGGAAAGGTGCATAATATAATATTACTGTAGAGAACATGTTGCCTAATAAACATATCTATCGCGTATGAACACAATTAGGTATATCGCGGCAAAACAGTGGTTTTTGTTATTATTAAGTTAGTAGTCTACTTTGCAACAATCCGCGGGTAACATGTATGTATGATGTTATATACTTTAAGACATGCGTGGCACCTCCCTCCCTACGTGCACTACAATAATTAAAAGTATATACCAACATACATATTCAAATTCAAAATCATTTATTAATGTAGGTATCATTGATACACTTATGCACGTCATTTTTTTAATCAACCAGCTTTTCGCAAAGGTGCTTTGTCATGGAGGAGAAGAAAAGCCATAAAGAAACTCCTCAGTACATCTTTTAAAAATAAAAATACATCGGTATATTTGTTACAAAAAGTATCAATCACTAGCTTGTACGGAACTGGTTGCAGAGCTGATCATTTCCATGCGTCTTTGTCATTTATGTACTCATCTACAGTTAGTAACCTTTGTCTAAAAGTTTAGATTTTACATGTTTCTTAAACAATTCCACTGGCAAATCACGTATTAACTTTGGGATTTTATTATAGAACTTTACACCAAGTCCCATAAAAGATCGCTGCACTTTAGAAAGACGGTAAGATGGCGTTACTAACTGGTGCATTCTTCTTGTTTGGCGAAAATTGATATCACAATTTTGTTTATACGCGGTTATATTATTCCGTATAAAACCACATTACTATAAATATATTGTGAAGCTACTGTAAGTATACCTATTTCTTTGAACTTCTCACGCAAACTTTCCCGAGACCTAAGTTTATAAATAGCCCTAATAGCTCTTTTTTGTAATATGAAAATTTGTTCTATACTAGCTGCCTTGCCCCACAGTAAGATGGCATAAGACATAATACTGTGGAAATATGCAAAATAAACCATCCTAGCAGTTTCGACGTCAGTATACTGCCTTATTTTCCTAACAGCATAAGCAGCCCTACCGAGTTTAGTCGCGAGATTTGTTATGTGGGCCCCACTGAAGTTTACTATCTAAGGTCACCCCTAAAAAGACCGTGGATTCCTCCAATTATGCAATATTTCATTATTTAGTTTGAGAGATTTTTTGACTTTTTTAACATAAGGTAGTACAAACTCTATACATTTCGTTTTTTTTTTCGTTTTTTCATACCAGGAACGGAGCATCATCAGGTTAAGTTGACTCTACGATGGTTAGTCGCAAAGGTTTTGGTTATCTTTAAGATGTAATAAGTTAAGGTGTAATACTTTACTTTCAAATTGATAAACTATTTGCATATCTTCATAATAGCATGCTAATTATGAAACTATCATCGCTGGTGAGATTTTCCTCTGAGTAATGAGATTGTAAGTATCGGTAGTTAATTATCACGATTATTAATAATACCTCTATTAGATTTTTATGAGAGCAGAGCGAGTTATACAACGGTGGACATTATTAAAGTTGGATAGGTCGCTTGTAGGAAAATATATCATCATTTCCATAATGTATTCAGAGAGTTCCATTTCCCGCTATAATGAGATATAAGTAAACACCCGTTATTATTTGTTTGAGTTAGAACGTCCGAAGCCCGGTGGCCGCCAGTCAGAGAAATTGGAATGAAACTTCATCAGTTTTGCGGCAGACGATGGCAAAGGAATGTGTTCACGCAGACTAATTTAAGATTATTCTTGTGGCCCCACTTTTTGTCCCACTGGTAGGTCCACGAGGGTAGGTGTTCGCCATGGTCCTGTTGCTCATTGTTGAGCATGTGTTGATCGCAGGGGAGGTGGCGCGGGAGATGTTTATCATCGCGGACGGCATCCTGGAGGTGATCTCGGAGACGGGCCGCGTGCTCACCACCATGAAGGCGGGAGACTTCTTCGGTGAAATCGGAATACTCAACCTCGACGGGCTTAATAAGTAAGAACTGTTTGGAAATAAGTGTATATAAAAATTCATCATCATAGTATTTATTAGCATAATAATAATATGACTAAATACTAAACTACTTGTTGACTACAAGTCACCCTATAAAGTATAAAATTGCGTCTTATTACATTCACTCTCACCTCCGCGGTGCCTCTTATTGATAAGGGTGTCGTTGTTCCAGACGCTTCAAGATAAGCTTGACCTAGTTGCTTCCCGTTATTTTTTGTTTCGGGTTTGAAGGGTTTGGAAGGCAGCGACATTTATCTACCTAGATGTAATCAGAAGTAGCAATCGGAACATTGTATATCTTCCCGTTTCCTAAATTAATATATTAACGAATATACGGAACATGCAAGACGGTTGATGTTGTTTTCTGATGTATCCCCTGGTGATCGTCAGACGCACGGCGGACGTGCGGTCGGTGGGGTACTCGGAGCTGTTCTCGCTGTCGCGCGAGGACGTGCTGGCCGCCATGAAGGACTACCCCGAGGCGCAGGACATCCTGCAGACGCTGGGCAGGAAGCGCCTGCAGGAGGCCAAGAACATGTCCAGGAGAGTCAAGGGTCAGTACGTCTTGTTTTGATCCAGTTACTGGTCCATCAGTCTGTAATGTTGCACTTCATCGCCCAGCTGTCGGATATAACTGAATAATAAGAACTTATTGAGGCACGAAAGCTACTTAAAAAGCGGCTCCAAACTCCCATTTAAGTAATATCGAATACTTAGAATGAATACGAATCAGAATTAAGTAGCAAAGTACGAATACGTAATGAATTACGCGTTGGAGAGGTACTGTGGCGCCGAGCTTGTTTCACCGCAAATCACCGTCCAACTAGCTGCTGTAGCTTTAAACTATTACTAATCTATAATACAAAATCCTATATACGTAAGTTACTTATAGTATATTATCCATAATAACACAAACATTACGTAATATTAAACATTACGGAACTCTCTTACTAATTATATCTACGAGCAGCTGCTAGTGTTGTTTAAAACAATAAAATAAATTCAAGTAGAGCGGCGCCGCGGCGCTACTTTAGCAGGTATACAAGTGAATGTTCCGCACGGTGCCGCCGCGGTGTCTTGAATAACGAAGACGCAAAGAAGCTTTGGAGATGCAAGTTGCACGCTTCAGAAATACATTTTGCAATTTATGTCGCAGGTGAAGTGAGCCCGGACAAGCCCGCGGATGACAGCGCCTCCAAGCGGATAGTACACAAGATACGTACTGACGTGAAGGTATTTATTTTATTCAACTTACATTTGACATATGATTGTGGTTATTCCATTATACTATGTAATTATTGAATCCTATATAGTCCTAGTTTCAGTTGGCCGGTTTTTCGCGCTGGATGAAAACGATTTATAAATTGCGTACAGAGATGTTAGTATTAAGTATCGTTTTAAAACATATTATAACTGCAATGTGTCGTGTCGTCCAATGCCGAGCGGCCATAGGACATGTATCTGGGATCTGGGAGCATGGCCGGTGTTGACGTGGTTGTGTATGTGGCAGGGCATCCGCAACGCGATCCGCAGCCGGTCGCGCGCGGGTCGGCGCCCGGGGGAGGCGCTGGAGCTGCACGCGCTGGCGGGGGCGGAGCGCCCGGCCGACGGCAAGGTGCTGCGCCGCATGCCGCGCGTCCAGAGCGACGACTCACAGGCGCATCAAGATGTTAGTACCCAGTACAAGCGGTCTCAACAGCCGCCCGCTTGTCGTTTTGTGGCACACGCATAATAATTATGTAATGGTTTTTTTGTAAATGTGGGTGTTGATGATAAAATTCAACGTAATTTATTTATTTAGACTTCATGTTAAAAATTACTTGTTTAGGGATACAGATTAGACGAATTATACTTGCAGGATAATGGTGAAACCACATCTGGCAGCAAGGAGTGTGAGAAAAGCGTGTCACCCATAGGTGCTGGACTGCCGCTACTATCAAGATTAAAACTACTGAAAGAAAAGCAGGTAAGTAACCAGACAAACGAGTATCCAATCCAGAGCAGACAAATGTACATTATTCCCACGTAACGTTTTTTTTTTTCACAGGACCGAGAAGAAAAATCCAAACAGAGACATTCGGCAACGTCGGCCTCGCTGACCCCTCAACAACCGACTCCTTCGACAAGCTCAGCTCCTGACGTGGAGCCTGAAGTGATCGGAGCAGGCCTACCCTTTCTACAACGATTATTGTTACTCAAAGCCAAAGAGGAAAGAGAGAAAAACCAATTAACGCCAACGATTAGTAATCAGCCTTCCAGCTCGGACACTATAAGTCCCAGTTCGATTAAAAGTCCTCTAAGTCCTACTATCAAAACTCTGAGTCCTCTTAGAAAAGGATCTGAATCAAGTTCTCCAGGAAAATTACAAAGTCCTACAGCTAAAATGTCGAGAAAAAATTCTTCAGGCTCGAGCGACGGTGCATCACGCCCAAAAGTCAGTTTTAAAGACAAAATATTGCAAGTTCATAGCGACGGTACGGCTGTATGTCAACCGCTTAACAAAGATATTAGTGAAAAGCCTGCAGCAGTCGTCGAGCCGACACCTAAAACAGAAAGCAACCTAATTTCTATTCCTCACTCAGTTGTCAGTAAAATTAAATCACCGGCTAAAATTGTTGGATCCACTTTTCGAGAGCGGCTCAAAATATTACAAAGTGCCGGTACATGTAAAGAAATTGATAACAGTATATCAGATAAAAATAAAAAAATACAAACAGAAAAATCTTCAGCAGAAATAAGCCCTCTTACAACAAAAGAAACTCCAGAGGAAAAACAAAGCAAAAAGCCCTGGTCCAAGCTAAAAAAAGCTGCTATACTAGGAGAATCTAAAAGTATTAGCAGAGGTAGTATAGAAGAAAAATCAGGTAATGATTCGAAAGCACCATCAGAAGATAGCTCATCACAAAGTAATATAAATATGTGTATGCCTCTAGTTACTACAGCAGAGCTTGTAAAAATAGACAATAATAATATTGGAGTTAAGAACGATAATGCTAGGTCGGATAAGCCTACGATATGCCTAACGAGCCCTTTGGAACCCGTCCAAGATAAATCTATAGATTTATTGTCTTCTAAAGATATTAATGTTACAAAACCAGCTGATGCTAAAAATGCGTTTATAGCAGGAACCATGCTTCTACCGAGAGCTAAAAATTATAGGTCAATTGACGATTTGTCACCCGAATACGGAGGACTGCCTTTTGTAAAAAAATTAAAAATTTTAAATGAAAGGCAAAAATTAGCCGAACTAGAAAAAGTCGTTAAGGTGCGGAGCTCTAGCCTAGACTGTACTAGTTCTTCAGAAGACTTACTTAGTGATACACTTACTAGAAGTCATTCCGAAGGAAGTACAATGGATAAACGAAAATTTAAAAGGAAATCAATAGATTCAATAGGTAGTCACGAATCTAATGAAACACTTGAAAGGCGAACACTAAAATCTATACTGAAAAAACTTTCAGAAGATGTAACACCTGCACAAAGTCCAGAGAGAAGTAATGAACTAAAAAGGCTAATAAGAGCTCCAACGATAGAAGGGTATGCGGCAAGACATTCAAAATTTTCAAAAAGCGTAACGTTTCATCGTCATACTTTACCTTCTCCGCCGGGGAGTGCGCCAATAGATGTGTCAGATGATGTTTTCGAACTACCCGAGAGTCATAAATTTCCATTATCACAAACACCATCACTACCACCACCACCTCTGACATCAGATCCACATGTACCAGAACCGGATTGCACATCAACAACGATACCTGAAACTCATACAATACCTGATAGAGAACTGGTGGTTGCACGAGATTGTGATCTAAATTTAAAATCCAAACATGAAATACAACAAAGTATCGATCCGATATACGATGTTAGATCTCTAAGACCTGAAGATATAAAATTGCCTACAGAAAAACCCAAACTAACCTTAATATCAGCGGTTGCAAATCAAAGAAAACTTTTACGAGGTATGATTTGTTAACGGAATTAAAAAAGATGTTAAAATGAAATATGTTATAAATGTTTTAGATCCTCCGATTTTTCCAAGATTCTTGGACAATGAATGTTATGTTTTCTTTTCACAAATATATTTGTTACACAATTATATCATGTTTAAAATTTAGCTTTCTGCACTTTTTCTCTTTGTAAAATGGTTTAACCATGATAATCTCACAGCTACGTACGTGCCTTATCTTTACAAGTATGAAATTTGTCATAGTTAAATACCATTTTACACAGGCTACAAGTAGTTCAGTCAATAAAGTAGTTGTAGAGTGCGTGAGCGGGAACCTAAGCGATTTCTTCAGAAACTTATTCAGGGTGCTTAGGGAGACAACATACTAAAAGTCCTGACGTCTAGGAGGTGAGCCGGAGGGAGGGGGGGGGGGCCAAAGGTCTCAATTTTAGGTTTTTCGCCAATATCTCAAAAACGGTGCGTTGTAGCGAAAAATGTTCTATGATGAAATGAAAGCTTATAAAATTCTCTATAACACTGATTATGTTCAGTTTTTCCATATTCCCAACCGTTTTCGAGCTACACGCTCTGGAAAAGTAAATATTACAATAATCTAAAGGAGGTGGCCAACATGTGCCCCGGAAATGGTTAAAATACGTTTATTTGTACAAGGTTTTAGTCCTCAGACAAGACATGTTTTCCGTTTATTATAATATAACTAGAATTTTAATTTTCTTCTGAACTCCGCAGTGAGTAGTTATAATAAATTAACAATAATAATAAGTTGTATTGTATACACTGCCCTGGAAATGGTTAAAATACGTTTATTTGTACAAGGTTTTAGTCCTCTGAAAAGACATGTTTTCCGTTTATTATAACATAACTAGAATTTTAATTTTCTTCTGAACTCCGCAGTGAGTAGTTATAATTAATTAACAATAATAATAAGTTGTGTTGTATACATTTAATCTTCTACTACCTCCATTGCTATCACTGGAGGTTGACAATTGACTGACAGAAATACGAATATATGCTATATTGCCATTTGTCAAATGCCAAAAGAAGATTTTGAGTTTGATTTCTACAAAATAATAATTGTGTTTGATTTTTTGTCATGAGGTGCATTAATAAAATTGTGCGGTTGATATTGAGCGCATGGCAAGTCACTCAATATCTTCGCTAGCAAGAAACCTTCAATCCCTATTGGTAGAATGGATCACTGCAGCACAGGTTTGGCATTTTCATGTGATTACATTAGTTTGGTATTTGGGGTGGGCACGTCATAATTAAAGTAAAATAAATAAATGAATTATCCAAAAGATAAATAGTTTGTATTTAATATAAAAATCTCTCTTTAAAACACTTTTCCACGATTACTTATGTTTATCAAACTGTCAACCTACAAGAGCTAAAACTGCTCGTAAAAGGAGAATACCGAGTTTTACAGATTTTTATTAATAAAATTATTAAAGTAGATATTGTAAGCTTTAATGTAAGGTAAAAATAAAATGTGTACATTATACTTCACAAGTGGGGCAAACGCCCATACAGATGTTGGCCACCTCCTTTTACTAACAAAAAATAACCGACTTCAAAGTCTCAAAAACTACTTGTCAGATCTCGTTCAAATTTATGTGGGACCACATGACAAGCACCTGATTTTGATTAAAAAAAGATTCATCGAAATCGGTTGGCGTGATAGTGAGTTATTCGTCAATTTGTCGCGCACATCTTAACACAAATTTACGACTTATGTGGTTTTCTCATAGATGCCACTGTCAGATCTCAATAAAATTTATGTGGGACTACATGACAGCCAGCAGCTTTCGATTAAAAGAAGAATCATCAAAATCGGTTCGCCCAGTCCAAAGTTCTGAGGTAAAAAAAAGGAGGAGGTTCTCAATTCAACTGCATTTTTTTTTGTTTGTTACCTCAGAACTTTGGAATGGGCGAACCGATTTTGATGATTTTTTTTTAATCAAAAGCTGGTGGCTGTCATGTGGTCCCACATAAATTTTATTGAGATCTGACAATGGCATCCATGAGAAAACCACATAAGTCGTAAATTTGTGTTAAGATGTGCGCGACAAATTGACAAATAACTCAATATCACGCAAACCGATTTCGATGATTCTTTTTTTATTCGAAAGCAGGTGCTTGCCATGTGGTCTCACATAAATTTGAACGAGATCTGACAAGTAGTTTTTGAGACTTTGAAGTCGGTTATTTTTTGTTAGTAAAATTTAGATTATTGTAATTTTCACTTTTCTAGAGCGTGTAGCTCGAAAACGGTTGGGAATATGGAAAAACTGAACATAATCAGTGTTATAGAGAATTTTATAAGCTTTCATTTCATCATAGAACATTTTTCGCTACAACGCACCGTTTTTGAGATATTGGTGAAAAACCTAAAATTGAGAACTTTGCCCCCCCCCCCTCCCTCCGGCTCACCTCCTAGACGTCAGGACTTTTAGTATGTTGACTCCCTAAGCACCCTGAATAAGTTTCTGAAGAAATCGCTTAGGTTCCCGCTCACGCACTCTACAGCCTCCTTTGAGTCATTCCTTGACTGGACTAAAGGTTTATTTTAATAGACATAAATTATAACTTAATAACAAATATAATTTAAATTTTTTATAATTTCAGGGTCAATAGAGGAACAAGAGTATTTTGGAGAAGTTCTTTTAGGAATCAAACAAGTAATACAAGGACATTTACATGAAGTGCAGGAAAAGTTTCAGGAAAGGTATCGTAAAAATCGGCTTTAACCCGATATTGGCAAACTACTGAGGTGGAGCATACTCCATCACGGTGCTGCGGTTCAGATTGGTAGAGGAGTTAGTTACCAATACAAAGTGTCGGAAGTTTTCATACCACCTGAGGGCCTCCGACATGGCTTAACTACTGTATCTTACGATAACAACGGGGACCGACGGCTTAACTTGCTCTCCGATGCGTGGAATTTTTTTGCCACTGGCGGTCACGCATCCAACTGATCGCACGCACTGTTGCTTAACTTTGTCGATCACTTAGGACGCAAGCCGCCAAGCTGAGCGCTTCCAAATTCGTAAAAAACTATTTATAAATAAAATTAAAAGTGTTGCATAACATTTAAGTTCATTTACGCATTACTATTGTAACTTCCAGATTCAGTAGTTTAGAAAATGAAGTCAAAAAACGTGATGAAATCATCAGTCAACTTCAAAAGAGGATACAGGAATTGGAAAGATTAGGATTATCAGCTGCCAGTGCGACAGCTACATCAACAGAAACCGGAGAAATAAGCCGTTTAAGTGTAATTAATCAGTCAATTTCCAAAAATGGCAGCTCTGAAAGTGAAGATATTTCTGGAGCTGAAGAAGGATTTATGGTAAGTCTTATTGAATAAAGTTTGCTAACTGTAAAATACAATAAAATATAAACATACATTAAGTGACTCAAAAATTTCAGAGGGGAGATTCTTTAGATACAGTATTTGCTACATCCCCACCTACCTCAAGTGTAGAAGAAGATAGTAAGAGAAGATATTCTGAAACCCAAGCAACGTTACTTGCTAAAACGGCAATGTCGCAAGATGATTTAACTGAAGAATCTTTAACAGAAATGACGGGAGGCATAGAATTGTCAAAACTTTCCTATGCAGAATTACAATGTTTAGCGGAATCACTATCGAACAGAGCAGATAAAACCTCATCTAGTAAACAAGACTGGACAGTCACTAAGGCCAAAAGGTTAGATTTGAACTTGGACGGCAAGGCTGGAACCTATTCTAGGAAGCGTATGGCGAAACTGAGGCAAAGGAAATCGTGGGAAGATCAGAGTGATCAGGAAACAATGGAGATGCAAGATTTAACCAGGTATATCAGTACAAAATTGCCTATGTTGTCAATTATGTTATCTGTGTTTTGTTACGAGAACTTGATAATATTACAATTTAGTCGCATAATAACCAATCCATATAAAAAACATTGATGCACAATTTTAGATCTAAAACCAAACCACTAATTTTCTTGCCATAAAGAAAGTTACTAGAAGATAAGTTACGATTATATTGAAATCATAATGCAATATTTAAAAAATGCAGTCTAAATCTTATATATAAAATTCTCGTGTCACGGTGTTAGAAGTTGAACTCCTCCGAAACGGCTCGATCGATTTTCGTGAATCTTTGCGTGTATATCGGCTAGGGTTGAGAATCGGACATCTATTTTTCATCCCCCTACTCCTAAAAATTTTTTGGCAGAACAACGTTTGCTCTCAGCTAGTATAATCATAAAATTTAATGTATTATTTATTACTAAGATGTTATAATATCGGTTCTGTAACTATCGGAGTCTAGACCCAGTTTTCCTTGCACATGTTACAGCAGTTACTTGTGGTGTAACAATATGGTGGCATCATCCTCCATCCATCATCAAGTTAACACGACAATTTGTGGAGCAAATCCATGCTTCTTTCGTTGGAACTCATATTGTCGTTTATTTAAAGTTAAATAGCGTTTTATCGTCGTTATATGTAGCTCTACCGTATAGCGTGTATAGCACCGACACCGACCAAGTGTAGTTGTGTTGACAGGCCGATATCGCCGCAAACAACCTCCGAGGACCGGTCGCTGCTGAGCCCGGAGCAGTCCAGCCAGCGCTCCAGCCGGCGCCCCATGTATCCCTTCCACTTCTTCGGCAGCCACCTGGACAGCTCCAAGTCCAAGATCAAGAAAACACTGTCCGTTGACACCGGGATGCACCACACTGGGAGGACTGAGAAAAGTAAGTGTAATACTTTAAACGAATTAAACGAGCTTTAAAGGAATGTGCTACTGAGGAAAGAAATTTAGGAATATGTACCTACCTATCTTATTCTCTGGCCCTTAAGCTTCTGTAATGATTTTTATTGTATCGTCAAATTTCAACCTGAAGTTAAAATACTTTTAAAAATGTCAGAACGCAGCGAACGCCACCACCGCAAGTTCAGCCTGGGCTCCCTGTTCGGGTACGGGCGGGCCGCGGGTGCCGGGGCGGTGGGCGGCGGGGGTGGCGCGGGGAGCATCGCGGGCGGGGGGACGCGCAGGGGGACTAACACCGGCAGCGATGTGATCCTCGACATGCCCAGCGACTGCAGCTGGAGCGACGAGTGAGTCATTACTAATGTTGCATCATTTGAATAGGTCGCTATAACTCTCTTCTTGTGGAGGTCTAGTGCATACTACGCCACGCTGCTCCAATTTGGATTGATGGAGGAATTCGAGGCCAACCGAAGTGCCAGATGTTTTCATGCCGCGACTTCAACATGGCTTAATGACTGTTATCTCACGGAAGCAGCCTCAGCCAAATGCTTTACGTGCCTTCAGAAGAACGCTGATGCTCAAGATTTTTTTTCCACTAGCAGTCATCCAACCAACTACCGACTGCGCCCGCTGTTGCTTGACTCCGTTGATCACTAAGACTTAGGATCGAAAGAAGCCGCTGGGTAAAGAGCGCTTACTCATTGTAAAAGATGACAAACGGGCAACAAAAAGAGCAAACATTAAGAGTCAGTCACCACAAAGTTAACTTATGAAGTGAATAGGAAGGTAGAGAGAATCTATCGGTGCTTAATAAATGTAATGGTTATATAATGTTTGTGTGGTGATGGCCGGTAGTGGTATAATAGTGGTGTGTTTCGGCAGCGGGTCGACGTCGAGCAGCGAGTCGGGCTCCATCCCCCGCACGCCGGTGTTCGAGGCCTTCGTCGAGAGCGCCTGCCGCGCGCGCGCCGCCTTCTCACCGCAAGGGGGTAACACACACACACACATACACACACAAGCACACAGCGCACGTTGCTCACATTGCTCGTGCATATCTCACTATAATTGCTCATCATAGCTTAACATCTTCCTTCATTTTCCATGCTTCTTAAGGTCGTCATCCTCAGGAACGAGGTAGTTACTTCCTAACGAACTCTCACGTCCAGCCGGTTTACTTTTACTTAATTTTTAGGTAGCGGCGGTGATTGGGAGGTGATGATGTTGGCAGATGAGTTAGAGAAAAGAGAACGGCAAAAGGAAAGAGAAGAGGCTAGAAGACTGCACTATCCTTCAACGCTGAGAGATTTAGAAGAGGTCAGTATAGCACGTCAAGGTCAGAAGAAATGCGTAATTATAATTTTTCACGCCCTAGATATAAAAAATTGTTCACCATTGACCAAAAATTGTTCGCCATCTAGTTTGCAATCGTCAAATCAGTAACAACCGATGATGATGATGATGACGATGATGATTATGATTATAATGATGATGATGTTTCACATCAATAGAATAGGATGTACCAAGGTTATTATTATCATTAGATCGCGTTCTTACTGATTACCCATCCAACGCCATTTTGATTCTGTATCATTAGATGGCGCTGTTAATGATCAGCCATCCAACGCAATTTAGATTCTGTGTTATGAATTACAAACATAACGCATAACGTAACGGAGAAAGTTTGATTTTACTCATAAACCTTCATACCGCGGGCTTAAATAAGAAAATCGATTCTAAAGGAAAAAGTTCCAAAACAAATCAGGTCAAAAAACGACTTGTAATAGGTACCTAAATGTAAACATTTTCGGTTCTAGGAAGATATATACATATATCAACTTGTATAGGAAGTTTCTGCACAAAACAATGTTTCAAGATTATTGATACGAAACAACTATTAATTTGTAACTGTACACAGGAGTCCGACACACCCCTCCGAGACGACAGCCCCGACGAATACTCCAATATGGAGGACTCCAACTCGTCGTCCACGACGCACCTGCTGTCGCGGTCCGTGAGCGAGTCCTCGCAGCGCTCGCTGGAGACTTCCTTCACCGAGCGCCCCGAGCGCCCCCCGCGCCCCGGCCGCGCAGGCCATCGCCTGCAGCGTCTCGGCTCACTCGGAGAACCGGTACAACTTTCAAATGTAAACCTTGTAAACTTTTTTCAATTACCGTGATTGAAGCAAAATCATCACAAAAAAAAAACATTTTTTTCCGCAGATAAGACCGCAGTCTTCAGTTCATCAGTCCCGAGGGCTGATCCTCCGAGCCGCGAGCCTGGACCGAGAGCCGGCGCCCACCGCCGCGCCCACCAGGAGATTCGGCTCCCTGAGGAACGCCAGCTCCGACTCGCACAAGAGACTCTGATCTCACAGGCCAGGGGGGCGCGGTCCCGTCGACTCTCCCGATCGGCAAAAATTAAACCGTAGTAGTCTATGTGGACATTTTTATCGAGAATCACAGTCTGTCGAGGTTCTCAATGAGGAAAATAACGAAAGAGAAAATTTTTCGGCCGCAGATAATGAAATGATGAACTACGGAGATCGGGAATCGAGTGATAATGGTTCGGACAGTAGAGTGAGTGGAAACGGACGAGAGAATGTGATGGAAGCGCGTGACGACCGCCGGCTGCTGGTGGTGATGGTGTTGTTTTGTGAACATTGCGACTATGTGTTGTTTATAGGTTAACATTTATTATATCTAGTAATAACCCTATTGCCAACATCAAACCTAATGTTAATCGGGACGAAATAGACACGTTAATATTATAGTAAATTGTATGTATACTTCGAGTTAGGAAATATTTCTGAGTAAACTTTTAGAAAGTTTGCAAAACGAGCACGGAGGGCGGAGGTACGAGTAGGTCCTTCCGAATCCAAAATTAAATGGAAAAGCACAAATGACCTTTTTATTAAGTAACTGTTATACGATCTGTCTGGTGAATGTTTCTTGATAATTTTCTAGGATATTAGAGATATGATAGTTTTTTTTCTAAATATTTCAAAGGGATCGTAACTGATAATCTGTGGGTACTACCTTGAGTAATAAAACCGGTAAACTCCGGGTGTCAACTCCTCGGAAACTGAGTAGCTGATGATGGTAGTCAACTTGAAGTGAACGAGGTCGTGTGACTAGGAAGCATTATAAATATCGTTTAAACTAATAATACAGCATTTTATCACTGTCGTTATTTAGTTCGTAGATAGATCAGATGAAAACAAAATATTTTAGTTCCTACGTCTGAGGCCAGGAACATATTGTTAAGTTTTAGTGCCAAATATTTACAATATTTTAGAACTTATGATAAGAAAGATAACTACCAACCTAAACAAATTACATGTATCTATCAACTTAGCAATTAAAATTTGTACTTGTATATTTAATTAGGCTTAGAGCTAGGTACATAGTAGGCCTGTAAGAACTAGATAGGTACCTAAAGGAAGTTTACTAGTTCAATTTATTGAACATTTAGATGAAATCAACAAATTCGAGGAACTACCCTGCCCCTACCCGAGTACTCGCCGCCCGCCACCCGCTGCCCGTTACTCTGTTTCCGCCCATCCGCCCATGAAATAAACTTACTAATAATACTTACACTTGGTTTGAAATTCTCCACGACTATTTAATTCCTTTCCGCCGTGTTTATAATTTTCCCCCGTGAAAACCACATTTAATCTGACAATGAGTAAATGATCGTGATGCGGAGCCTACAGTGTGTCAATTGACACAGGCCTACAGTCTCCAACATACTACAGTCTACAAAACATAGTACCAATATACAATTTATTATATTGTATGAAGCATGACAGCAGTCAGTTATTTATAAAATAGCTCAGTTTTATAAATGCGTGTGCTGTACGTAATAAAAATACTGTCCACACTCCACATAGCGGCGCGGTGGCATTTAACATAATCTAACAAGTTTTATAAAATAAGATTCAAAATATGTCGATGATCGGTATCTTGTCAATCACTGGTATAGACATATTATTATTGTGACGTGTCGTGTATAATTGATAAATACAATGAGAGAGACATTTATTTTATTATTACATTTACTTTCAATACTTAATAGTCCATAATTAATCAAAGTACAATATAATATGTACCTACATATAATAGATGCAACTTTGTAGCGAAATAAGAAATTCTGAATAGTTATACAACTTGTAATTAAAATGTAAGTATCCTATACGTAGGTATAGGTGCAAATACAACTGTTTAGTACATCATTATTCTGATTTAATTAAATCTTTATTTGTAAAGAAATGAAAAGTAATAAATTTATGAATAAATATATTATAATTTCGTTTTATTACATAAGTTTGCCGTATATCATTACTTCCCAGAATTTGATCGTGTTAAAAACACGATCGAATGGTGTAAACTAATAATACAGTAGTCAAGGATTTATTTGGAAGGAGCGCACTAACCAGATCTGCAGGGCTAATAAGCAGTACGGACCTACGGACTACGGTGTTAGTTGCGTCGACGGCTGGGCGGCTGCTCCGATGATCCAATCTTCCTTTTTTCTTAACTTGTTATTGCGTGGTTGTTGAGGTTCACTATTGCATTTTACAGTAATAATATTACCGTATTACGCATGTTAGCGAAAGTTACTTAGCGGGAGCGGTCATGCAGCGATATTTAGTTCAACTCGAATGCTTTTGAAGGTGCGGTTGTTTTAAAGATGTGAATTAATTAGTTTTCAATAAATGCGCATTGCATTCGAGATCGGCGGCATGGAAAATAGAGAGAAGGAATGCCATCTCTGTCTAATTATTATGAAAAGTATCCGTAAAAACACATAAAATTACGGGTGGTGCTGCGGTCCTGCTGGCGGACACTAGCGGCACTAGCGCTGTACGGTCAAGCGCGTACATTGCACTTTTCATTCGCATTGCAACATCATCATTTTATTAAATTCACTAGTTTTGTAATAAATTATATTCAGTACGATTTCGGTCATTAAGAGCACCGCGCGATACTCATAATATATTATCATACTCCATAATTATTTTCTACTAAGTTCAGTTTAATATAGTATTTTTATTTCCTATTTTATCTTTTATTTCATAAACTCATATTAGTTACGGCCAGCCCGTACAAGCGCCATTCATTACGGGGGACGCTGCGGATCACAGAACACTTATACCCTAGAGGCATAACTCAGCAAACTTCACTCCGCTTACAAGTGATGTTGCCGAACTATCGATATTAAAACTATCGATAGTTTACATCAAAAATCTTGTACCCTATCGATAGGCCTATCGATAGCACAGAACAAGGAAATACTATCGAATGAGTGCAATACTATCGATACTATCGATAGTATCGTTGCAAATAAAATCGACAGTATCGATACTATCGATTGTTTTGGACTAAACTACATTACTGTTAAAACATACCTAATACTATTGCAAATTGTTAAACTATCGATAGTCCAAAACAATCGATAGTATCGATACTGTCGATTTTATTTGCAACAATACTATCGATTGTATCGATACTATCGATAGTATCGACAGTATTGCACTCATTCGATAGTATTGCCTTGTTCTGTGTTATCGATAGTATCGATACCATCGATAGTTTCGATACTATCGATAATATCGATACTATCGATAGGCCGATCGATAGTCTTACGATTGGTTGGCTATCGATAGACTATCGATTAATCATCGATAGTCGACTATCGATCGGCAACACTTGCAAACGTTCATGGTTCGCTATTTGTATCACACTAGCGCCATTCAAAAATGGCCATTATTGGAACCTCTATTTTCTGTAAACAGCTGGACACTTTTTCAACTTTCCCTTCATATGAGATGGTCCTCCTTCTATCTCAATGCTCCATGATCGGCGGGAAGACTACTTTTTCAAAATTCTTTATTCTTCTTATTTCAAACTCCTCAGTGTGTGAGCGAGTCCGCTATAATAATTCCGCTAGTATAGTTCGATAAAATAGTGCTTTCGCCAGAAAGAGAGGGACTGGTTTGAATAACGAAGAAAAGGTTTGCCGAGCTTTATTAAAAATAAAAAAAATATTGCGAGGTACGTTTACGAAGAATGATAGTTTTTGCGTGAAAGAGTAACATGAACAAACTTGCGCATTTTAAATATTAGTAAGATTAATAGATTTTTAAATCAACTATATTATATTTGATAGTTTCTTCACTATTATCTTTATTATTATTATTGTTTATGATATTAATGATATGAAACAATTGGTATTTTTTTTTTATTTGAAGTACACCGCCCATATACAAAATTTTTAACACAGTCGAATACACACAATCGAATAACACAGAAGAATTAATATAGGTGTACCAGAATCTCATGGCATTTTTGACAAGCAGAAAAAATGGTTTTTAATATGGCAATGTAAATTTTTAAAACTATAAATATCATTGAAACTATATCAATTGTCAAGTCAAAACAAAGAGTTGTATGGAATTTTTTACTTTTTCTAAAATGATGATTATTTTCGATTTAATACCGAAAAAACCTTTACAATCACAAACCATAAATATTATTTTCAATGTTTATCGAAAAACATGTGAGAAAAAAGGTGTATTTAAACGACAATCTACAATATTAATGTTATCTATCTCGTAGGATTGACTAATTTTGATACTTATATAGTTTTCTTGATTTTCTTAGTAATTAATCTAATTATGATTTCTTTATATGTAAATATAATTGCAAATGATACAGGGGCGTAGCTACCGCCGTATCAGCCGTATCAATTATACGGGGCCCCGGGGCTGAGGGGGCCCCCAATGCGCCTCAGAAAAAAATCGTGAAATGATCCGGAAATTAATTATTATGATTCGAAAAATGTTCCGGAAAGCATCGATACTTCATTGAAAAGTGAAATCAACAATAAAATTGCTTTCTGGACCATCTTTCATCGTATTAATGCATTAATTAGGTACTTAAGCATCATGCAATTTATCTTTGTGCAGCAAGTTTTTTTATTTTTAATCATACTATGTTATGATTTTTGCGCCCCCTGAATTGCCGCCCGGGGCGGGTTCCCCGGTTTACCCCTTTCCCCCCCCCCCCCAGATCCGGGGCTGGAATCAACTCGGGAGCACACATCTTTAACACCACTGCGTGAATACCGTCTGGTTCTCTCAACTTCTTGGTGTTAAGCTCTCACAGGTTTTTAGGGGGAGGCGATCCCTCTATCATTAAGAGTTGAGTTGGCGGCAAAAAAGATGCCAAGAAGTTCGGCATTCCCCTTTGCCGTATGGACCACGGAGTCGTCCGATTTACGCAGTTGTGGAAGAGACGACCGACAGAAGTTACCCTCAGCAGCTTGAGCTAGCGACCAGAATCCTCGACTACCAGAGGGGTAATCGTCCATTCCCTAGCCAGTTCTGCCGATGAACTTTAAATTGCCTTCCTTTTAGTCATTTGCTTCATTGCTGACCAGGAGGCAGCGTTAAACTTTGTATTAAGCCCTGAGGTGGATAGATCTATAAGCGTGCACGCGGATGACCATGTCGTTGACAATGACCATGATGCCCTGTCGTATCACATCGGCTACTGAGTCTGCGCTCGCGTTCGGATCTCCCGAAAAGAAACAGAGCTGCCCCCAGATTAAAATTTTAGAGTATTGATTGATTTATTAATACCTGAGAATCGCGGCGGCGGCGGTACTTTTGAGTTCGAACGTGAATCCACGTTCCCGGTAATCGACGAGTTAATCGATGTTAGTATATTATATTTGTTTTAATTCACGCTAGCTTTTTTATTTCTTTTGAGAAAGATCTTTACCCTCGAGTTGAGAGGGGGGGCCCCCGGCAAAATTTTGATACGGGGCCCCGGAAGGGCTAGCTACGCCACTGAAATGATACAATAATGATACAAAGATAAAATAAATTAAATGAAGAATACAAACATTGTTACAAATTAAAGCTTGCAAAAATGTTGTGTATATGACATGAAAATTTACATCATGCAAGTTCATTGAAATGTTGGAGGAGCAATTCATTATTATTATCTATTTATTATCTTCATCAAAAATATATCCATATACCTATACAGATGGAATTTAAATTGTAGTTGCATAAATTACTTAGTCACTCTTTTAACCAATTATAATATTAAAAATGTGCTTAATGTAACATTGTCTATACTAATATATAAAGAGGAAAGATTTGATTTTTTTGTTTGCATTGAATAGGCTCCGAAACTACTGAACCGATTTGAAAAATTCTTTCACTGTTAGGAAGCTACGCTATCCCCGAGTAACATAGGCTATATCATGTTTTCAGAAAAATAAGGGATCCTTAGTAAAACTCCAATAATGTAACCCAAGGTATTAATAATTCAGAAAACCGAAGCAAAGCGAGGGCGGTTACTCGTCTTTTATATATTTTCATCTGAAGGTATTAAACCAGACTTATAATGTAACCTATTATGAAACTAACACTATGATAAAATATCAATGATCAACAAGTTTTATTCCAATTTCCCCAATGCTGGGGAGTGTTGCGTCTCCAATTTTAATTACCCCTTTTTGCCATCAGATTCTGGTACACCTATAGTACTTATAATAAGTAATTATAATAAACATAATACCCTAGAACCAGTGTTGTCAGGTATCACATAACTACGGTAGATCTACCGTATTCAGCTTCGATCTACCGTTATGATTTTTAGTGGTTTTAGTACATTTTACCGTATTTAGATCAACGCAAAAATCAGATTTTAGTAGGAAAAAACCTCAAATCTCATACAATATACCGTATTTTTTAAGAATCTACGGTATTTCACGTAAGAATCTACTGTAATCCAATTTTTGGACCTGGCAACACTGCCTGAGCCTGGGACTAATAGATTACAATGGATACCATTGAAAAATATTCATCCAATGATATTGGATTCCAATCCCTATGTCCAATCCAATGTCTCGTCATCCGTCTTCGTACCTCTTCGAAGCGTGGGATTCAGTTAATCTAAAAAGTTTTTGGTTTTTTTTCTATCTGTATTTGTCACTGTCAGTGTCTTTTATATGCGATTTGTCATGACGTGATGTCAGACGTATGTGAAATCAAAATAAATTAATTTCAATACAATTTAATTTTAATCACATCAGTAAAGTTGAGCACAGAATATTTTTTTAAGTAAAGTAGTTGAATTGTTCGTTTTGTTACAGAATTTTGTATTGCATTTCGTATTATTAGGATTTTATAATCTTTAAGGTGTATTTTATTTAAAACTACGAAATGTAGTGATTCACAACTTTTATCAATAATTCTCTTTTACTAGTGCCTTGAAAATACTAAGGGATGTCTCCTCGTAAACAACCAACTGCCTTGTTCAGTATTTGCATTAAGTATACCCTTAGTCTAATAAATGACTGTTGTTATACCATCGAAAAAAGCTACCCTGAAATCGAATGTATAGAATGTAAACAAAAAGTTTTAGATTTGAGGAAGTACTTCTCAGATATGCTGCCCGTCAGGTAAATATAGATCAACGTTTTCATTTTTATGCAAATAACATAACACACTTGGATACAAAGGATGTGGCCAGCGGCCAATAGCCATTGCTCTTGTTAACAAAAAGTATAATAGTTCTCCTTCTCATTTACATAGACCACATATTTATTTAATCTTTATTGACCACTATACAATAATAGGGTACAAATAGCGAGCTTAATGCTCAAGGCATTCTATACATTATATTCCTTATCCCATAAGCAATAGACTGCTTATTTGTAACCAACTATATGGGCAGATTTCGATATTAGCAGGATTTTTGAAAATAGCAATGTCAATGTAATTTAAATAGCTGACAAGCAAGCAGATGCCCCTGATAAATTAATGGTATATTCCCATGGCCAGTAACACCAGAGGCTGGGCAGCCTGCTGGGTGAAAAATAAAATCAGGATTAAAATAAGTGGTAAAGGCCATCCTCAGCAATCTTAAACAAGAAGAGCCATTAACCTGTTTCAGCCTCATCTGCTGTACAGCAGCAAATGAATCCTTCACACACAATAGACTGTTTGAGATTTGTTTAGTTAAGCAGATAACTTTACACTATTGTATTGACACTTTAAAGAATATGCTCATTAATATAATTAAACTTTTTCAGGTTATTTGATGCGCTATGTCTAGAGAGAGGGACGGTCCGTTACCGAGGCGATCCCCGCGTTCAGCTGCAGGTCCTGCTGCACCCCAGCATGTCCACGTTCCATAGGTCCGACATAGACACCAGTATCCCCGAAATTTATTGGACTAATGTCCTCACCATGTTAGATCGATTGGTAGTTCTCGACCTCAAATTCATCTGTACCGATGAAATACTCAATGTGATCGCAAAAAGTTGCGTTCTGCTAGAGGAGCTCAATATCGTCTCCAAGGTTAACATTCACAAGTCACGCATAAACGCTTCCGTTCTGATCCGCTACGTGTCGGACGCCGGGCTCAAACATGTCGCTACGTTGAAGCAGCTGCGGGTCCTGTCGATGGACCCGCCGCGGAACGAGCGGGCGCAGCGCGTGGGCCGCTGCGTCACGCAGCCCGGCGTCGTCATGCTGGTCAGCCGGCTGCCGCACCTCGAGGAGCTGCGCATCGAGTCGTGCGACATCGGCTCCACGCTCATCAACACCGACACCGAGCTAGGTCCCCTGTGTCTTCGCAAGATCAACAGCCACTTCGCGTCCCCCGAGGGCGTTCGCAAGTTGATCAGGATGTGTCCGCAGCTCCGCGAGCTGTCCGTGACGCACCTGTCGTCGCACGACAAGGACGGCGTCATGGAGCAGATCGCGCACAGCGACCTCCGCCTCAATAAGTTAGACTTGTCGTTCTTCTCCTTCACGGATTCCATGCAGCGTCTTCTCGCTCTCAAGGGCGAATACTTGACCCATTTCACCCTGTGGGAGATGGATCACCTGATGAACATCGACGCGGTCATCTCGATAGGGTCGTGCTGCCCCAACCTCACCACCCTCTGCCTGATGACCCAGTCGACCGCCCTCGGCATCCCGAGGTTCTTTCGGCGCCCGACAAATATTTTTAATAAGCTCAGGAACTTAACCTTGGGGAACGAGAACTTCGATATCGAAAATCTACTGATTTACCTTCTCGAGTGCACGCATAAGTTGCAGAAATTGGCTCTGAAGTATCAAACCAAACTCGAGATGGACTCGACGTTACTGTTTTTGTTACAGAAGGGTTTTTTAGAAAATCTCACGTACTTGTGGTTGGACTGTACGCTGGAGGTTTCCAAGAGCACGGTGTTCCAGGTGGTGGACAAGTGTCGGCGGCTGTCCATGCTGACGGTCGACCTCGGCGGGGAATTTAACGACGTCCAGAAATACATCCTGGACAACAACTTGGATTTAAGACTGGGTGGCTATTGACCGACTGTATTTCTTGTACTAATTTATTCTATTTTTTAATAAAATGTAAATGATTTGTTTAATTGAATATTTTATTCAATCTCCTCAATATTCCACCATTAGGGATGTCTTCATCCATCTTGAGCCCAAGCCAGCCTCCCCTACTAGATACACAATTGGCCTACAGAGGACGCTATGGGAGTGGCTTCTGGCTATCTGGAGATGGCTGGAGATGTTCAATGTCCATGGGTGAGCAGTTTAAATCATCATGCTTACAATGCCGGACCGCCCTTCGAAGCGTCCTGGACTCTATTCTCGAGGAGGCGGAATTTTAATGATGAGTTTAATTTCATGGGGCTACCTGTGCGGGTGGCCCACATCAAACGACTGGGCTTCCTATAATTGACCTAGCAAATGAGGTTTTTTTTTATTCAATAATAATATTCCATATAAGTTAATAATAATATATTTACAAGTTCAATTTCATAGCAAAACATAAAAATCTGATATATTTAAACAATTGCTTACAATATAACTCAATTTACTTCTATTATACCTACCTACTTCACAATCATGTTTCTTCACTTCAATCCGATTGTATGATGCATTCAATACTAACTGTATTTGGCCATCAAGTGCAAGTATTGCAGTGAAGCACAGATTTACTTAGTCCTGGCTGCAGAGTGCAGCCGCAGTGCCAAGAACTGCTGTAAGAACATAACAATAAACTACATTAAATCAGTATGAGCGGCAATCCTAATGTTAACTAGTAACAATCACGCCCCAAAGTTTTTTCATGAGTAGTATATGTACAGTACTACACAAAGCTTTATCATTACGAAAGGATATTACTTAGATGATTATTTTAAAGACAACACTGCTTGGACATGAGTTTTATGAATATAGATTGTAGTAGATGATAAGTGCTATCTGTAACTGTGAGCAGGAAAAAACCCCGGTAGTTTCTTGCTGCTTCTCCCGGTCCACAGTTAGGGCCTTGTATTATATTGTATTGTAGCATTGACGTAGCTCGCATGACTTTCAAAAAGTGTTTGTAAGCCAAACCAAATTTGAATAAAAACATTTGATTTGATTATAACTATCAACAACTCTATTTGTAAATTTCAATAAAATTATGAAAAAACATACATTTACATTTCTTTTAATGAAATATTGAATAACATTACATACAGCTTGTAACTATTGCTTATGAAAACCTAGGTTATTTTTACTGTTGTACTTGGGTTGGGGGCCCACCCAACATATTTACGAACAACTTAATATTTAAAGCAATCATGAAATGCATATTTATTGTACTAAGCAGTTGTCTAATTTCCTAAGCATCTTACATACCTATACCTGTAACTTGGGAACATTACTATATTATACTATCTGTCAATTAGGATACTCATACTCATCCTCCCACTTTGATATAATTATATTATACAAAACAGTAAAATAATATAGTTTTGTGGTTTTTACCATATTTTATATCAATATTCTGTAATATTACTTTGTTTTTGATAATAAAAAAGACTTCTAGTACCAGCTTGTACGGGACCCACTGTCATCAAGTGAGAATTTTGTGCGTTAGAGATACAACAATGACGTCAGTTATTACACTTTAACATTTTACGTATTTCATTGATTCAATTAATATATTCAAGGCAGATATTTGTAGAACTTAAAATAATTAAACATTTCTTAATTTACAATATAAATTATCCATCTCTTGTGAAAGTATTACTCCACATACATAGGCATACTCAATAATATCGCATGATAAACTTCGCCCTGCTCGCACGTCGACGTCAACGTGCAGCGAGATACTGCGGCCACTGTAATCCAGAGAAACTTATTCCCAATATTCCCCTCAACCACGTATTCATCTTATAAATCTACAGTAAGTACTTTTAAATATCGTCCATTGAGTTAGTTGGTGCTCGTCCGCACGACCGCACGACCGCACGGCCGCACGACCGCACGACCGCAGGGAACGTCGTTTCCAATCACAACCAAACCTAACCTAACACTACACACCACAGTCACACGTCCCATATCTGTCACACTATTCGATCGGGGTCATTGCCCTAGAGGGGGCCTGACACTAGCACACTACGCGACACTATCCGCCCGGGCCCCTGCGCCGGCCGACCGGGGTCACTGCCCCGGAGGCACCGCAGTGGGGGCCGGGGACGGCGGCTGCTAGGCGGCGGGCTCGGGCGGCTCGCGGTCGCGGTCCTGGTCCTTGTCGTCCTCGTAGAACTCGTTCTTGGGCTCCACCAGCCGGTCCGCCTCTTCCTGCGACACGCGCACGTCGGGGTCCGGCTCCTCCTTGATCCTGTACTCCTCCGGGAAGAAGTCGCCTGGCGATGTTCATTCATGGTTAAAATGTGTCAGTGCGGAACTAAAAATTAACAAAGTGCTAAAACCTAACAAAGATTTTGCTGCATTTCCATTAAAAGGTTTTTACTAACAATAAGCAAACTGGCAACATCCATCTCGATGTCTGTTTCTTAAGTGATAAAGTTCTGTAGAATGCAAGTCATGGAGTAACTATTAAAATGGACAGCACAAGTAACATGCAATAAGTTATGTTGATAACATGTTACCTGGTATGTGCGTCATCTGCACGGCGGGCGAGTGCTGGCACATCTTGAGGTTGTCGTACACGTGCTTCGTGATCGCCTCCAGGTACTGCTTGCTGTTCGCGTTCGTCGTGCTGCCACCATAGTAACATACATATATAGATTATATAGATCACACCAGAGTACATTATGTCGCATATCATTATATTATGGTACTACACAAAGGGTGGATTCAAACAAACTTGTACAACATCCTATGAATGAAATGTTTCATCTGATTTTCACACAGCAACGACAATTGACATCCTTATAAATGTGCAAAAATTAAAAGCATAAATATTTAGTACATGCGTTTTGATGACGAGACTTTTAGAGTTGGCATGTTGGCATTAATCGCCAATTAATCGAGTATTTATTAATGAATAATGAACACTCACAGCAGCCGAGCAGCCGGTGTCAATTAGGCGACATACCTGTTGACCTCGGGATGCAGCTGGAAGTCGGGCGCGAAGAACTCGAGGTACTCGGTGTAGGGCAGCTCGTTGGAGATGTTCTCGTCCACGAGCAGCGAGGTCTCGTAGGTCCAGCAGCGCGCCACGTTGCGCAGCGTGTAGCCGCCGCCGCCCACCACCAGCGTGGGCACGCGCAGCGAGCGCACGAAGCGCACGCACTCGCCGTGCCCGCGCGTGGACAGCGCGAAGCAGCCCAGCCGGTCGCCCGCCAGCGAGTCCGCGCCGCACTGCAGCACGATCGCCGTCGGCCGGTAGAACTCCATCACGTTCGATATCACCGGCTTGAACACCTGCACCACACCACAGGTACTTATTATTGAATTGTATCATGAGTTAAATTAACTCAGAGTTCAGTTGTTACTTCAGTATTAGAATACAGATGAGTAGGGTGCCGAGTACCTGAACGTAGCTCTGATCGTCGATGCCTTCCTTGAGCGGCACGTTGACGGAGAAGTAGCGGCCGCTCTCGGCGCCGATCTCGTACATGTCGCCGGTGCCGGGGAAGAAGTAGTTGCCGTACTTGTGGAAGCTGACGGTCATGACGCGGTCGGTCAGGTAGAAGGCCTCCTGCACGCCGTCCCCGTGGTGCACGTCGATGTCGATGTACAGCACGCGCGGGTGGTACTTCAGCAGCTCCAGGATCGCTATCACTATGTCGTTCACGTAGCAGAAACCTGGAATGCAAGTGGCTCATATTATACTGTTCTCCTGATAAAACTTCTAGTTAAAACTAAATCACAAACATATAAATGTCCACGAATTGAGGTATTAAAATAATATGATTGTATTTGGAATTATAATACAATGATAAAAAAAACAAGAGCAATAACAGTATTTCTTCTTCGGAATCCATTTTGCAACTGGCTCCTATACTAAGAGAGTGGTCGACAGCTACTGCTGATATTCAAAGTTAAAATGTCGGCGGCTGCAGTCAACCTGCAGTCGATGGCTGCAGTTGCCTCTGTTGACTCCAACGTGCTTCTCGTGGGTAAGAGTGCTTATATAGACGGAATAACTAGGAACCAAACCACTTGTTTTATTTATTTAAGTCTGGATAACCTCAGGTACAGAACCCTGAATCAAGTCCTTGTTGTCATGAAATATGTCATATCTAGCTTATACATAGCACTTAATATTTTAACCTTTCTCATGAATCAAACTATCATACACAAAATCATTTTTTCAAATTGAATCAGCAGTTCTCAGAGATAAGCACAATCAAACAAAAAAGCAAACTTCAGCGAGATATATTGCATTAGTGTAGAATATAGATTATGAATGCCGTCCGCTATGTTCAATCAACACACCATATGTTCTATAATTTATCAGTGATTGTCTTCAAATCCAGTGTGAGAAATTTAAGTAAAGAAATTCACTGAGTACCTGATGGCTCAAATTTCTTAGCATGATGCAGCCCTCCAGACCAGTTGATAGCTATATCACAGACGTTATTGTTCAGCTTCATGGCACCTTCCAGGGAGGCCCCCGTGTACATGGAGCAGAAGTCAAACAGCCCCTCGAACACCGGGCAGTCATCGCCCACATTGTAATGTAACAGATCCTTTGAGTAACCTGAAATAAAATAATAAATTCACCTAATACAATTTGTATTTTTAGAAAAATATGAACTCAATAGTGACTTCAGGGTTTTATTAACCCACCGTACATGCAAGACTCTTCAGGAATGAAAACTCATAACAAACTCACTTTGAATATTCTGAGGGGTCACATTTTGTAAAAACTCGATGTAGTCCTCGCTGTGAAACCGGCACATATCGTGGGCGCTGGCTCTGTAAGGTTTGTAGATTTGCATTTTTTTATGTAAGCCGTAGTTGAGCACCAAGCTGTGCGTGACCGAGAGCCTGTGCGGCTTCATGGGGTGCCCGGGACCGTAGTGGAAGTTACCAACATCCGCGTTATAAAAATAAGCTACTCTCTGCTGACTCATTATTGAAAAACAAATACGTATTCTTTTAAAATCAAAATAACACCAAGAACTATTGCGATAACAATCAAACGTTTAGTCATCTGAATGTCGCCCAGTTCACTTAGCATGTTCGGGCATACATTTTACACAAAGTCAAAGAATGAAGAAAGCAATTGTATATCGCACTCTGAAAAACAAACATTCTTCTAAAAACAATTTATTCATTCTATTCACTTTATTTTATTTCAATTATTTCACAAACAAATTTGACAACCTATTGTTATTGACATGACATTAGTGTTGCCAATGCAAATTTTTAGGCAACCGTGTATATGTGTACAATATGTAAAAAAGCCGTGTTTATAATTTTATTATGGAAAAAGATCAACGCGGCAACGGTGGGCGGTGTAAGTGCTTAAAAAAAGGAAAATTTTTCAACATTAGCCAAATAGCGCAATAGCAATACAATACATTAGCAAATACTTTTAAGGATTTTAACATTAATTATAACGTTTTCAAAATTTCTCTATTTGATTGGAAAAAATTACAACAATTAATTATTCTTAATGGATTAAAATTTTATTTAAACTTATTATTCCCGAAACAAACCTCAAATATTTTCTATAAACTCTTCTTCGTAATAATTCAATAATTTGGTATCGGATACACTACACTACACAGTCACACCATACACATAAAACAATTGAATACTCTAAAAGTCAATTTGTTTTAATAAATTACCGTAGAATTTGCGAAAAGCCGTAGAACTTACTATGGCCACAGGGTTGCAGCCTTAGGCCGTGGATTTTGTAATTTTTTGGCCTGAAAGCCGTAGAACACGGTAATTGCCGTAGCATTGGCAACACTGCATGACATTGAGTTTCAGTTTGACGTTTAATATAGGCAGTGCCATGGATATATTACTCTATCTGAATCATAGACTCTATAGAGGTACGTTTTGCGTAGTTGCGTTTTAATTTTAATTACCTCGATGTTAATAAAACACAAAAATCGGAAAACATTGATTACGTTTTACCGATTGTGGCTATCGCTATTTAGAAACATCAATTTGCTTTGCGCAATTAAAAAACAGAGTAAGTCAAATCCTTAATCTATTATAACCATAATCTAATACATTATCCATAATAATCCATCACTTTATCCATAATCTAAAAGACATATTTCATTTATGAAACACTATATTAGGCATGATGACAGATTTTGAAATACTATGCTCGGAGGTAATTTATTTATGGTTGTTTCTTTATAGTCTCAAGTCTGTGCCTTGTGGTATTCTATATTCTATTCTTTTCTTATTCTATGGTCTGTACCGTGTGTTTTAGGCCCATAGCACATGGCGTATTTTATGCGCGCAGACGACGCGCGTATTAGGAACGCGCGTCTTTGGTACCGTAGACGCTGATTGTTGCGTTTGCATTGATGATACAAGCGCGCGCATGAAGTGCGTATACCTAAAGCCAGCGTAAGCAGTGTTGTCTCAACCGAAGCCATTGTACAAGTGAAGTTCGAGGAGTCTCTGATCAAAACGCCAAAGCTACGAGTAACTACAGCGCGTATACGCGCAGTAGATGCGCGTTTCACGATCGCCCCGTGTGATTAGTTTACAAGACTGCGTTCAAATCTCGTATGAAGCGCGTATACGCACGTCATCTGCGCGTCGTCTGCGCGTATAAAATACGCCGTGTGTTATGGGCCTTATGGTTCCTTGACCGTGCGTGCGTGACAATTGACAGTTGACACCATAGATATATACTCTAGCTAGATCGACGACTTTGTAGAGGTACCTGAAGTTCGGTGACGTCATACCCTAAAGTTCATTTTTCCATTGTGCCCATGTTATCTATAGTCCCAGGACATATCATTCGATGATATCATTCGATGCATTTGATTATGATTTTTTATAATGATATAAAACATCTAAGATGAATATTATAGGTACCGTAATTGTGTGGTAGTTTGCAACACTGCGCCAAAAATCAACACATTTTTTCAGAGTGGCGATTATGGTCATCGGGGATTTGTGAAGATTGTGGTCGTCATAAGTACTCGTCATTTTTGTTTGTGTTGCATAAAATGTGGTGTTGTACTGTTGTCGATAATCAGTGATAGTCGTGTTAATATCCTTTCCTAACTGAATAATTCCCAGTCCCTTCCCGAGTCTTGTTTAAAGGTAATCAATATTGTCATGGGCAGCAGAGGATCGGTGGGTTTGCTATCGTAAATCTAAAAACACGTAAAGCAACTTAAAGTGGAGAATAATGAAATAATACTGTACATTTAATATTACTTATTACATTTCATTAATAAAAAGCTGGAATGTGCAATCGTCTCAATTTTGCTCTTAATGCAATATTTTAAATTCAGTAATTTTGAAGAAATTTCAACAAAACGTATTATTAAAATATTATTTTTACCTATAGAAAAATTACCTACAGAAAACATTTTGAAGAACCATATCAAAATAGGACAATCTTTCTAAGTATGTAAGTGTGGATACCCTATAATTATGAAGGACAACCTCAATCTGGCCTGTGATTGGTTCTTTAGGGACTTTAGGTTATGACGTCATCAATGACGTTTTATCGAAATCGAACTTCAGGTACCTCTACAAAGTCGTCGATCCAGCTAGAGTATATATCTATGGTTGACACTCACTAGTCTGACATGACAGTTAACTTGACACTGACACGGAACGGACGTGAGTGAGTCGTAAATTGAGGACGCAAAAAAATACCGGTGTTCCTTTTCTTATCATTTTATTTTTTAAAAGGTTCATAATTTCGTATTGCGTTCACTTGTTTTTGTAACTTAGGCATTTCTTATAAGTATACATTACAGGTAAGTTATAATAACTGTATATTTTCACTCTGGTAGATTCTAAGTAATTATTATAATTTGACTACCGTATACGATAAGATTATTTTGTTATCATCTGTTTTAACATCATACAAAAGTTACGTAATGTCTCTGAATCCGAATATTCAAAGAAAGAATCTTCTTGAACTCTTGAGTCCGGTGTACACGTATTATGTTCGGTTTACACGTATTAAGTAGTCAAATAATTAACTAAATTTTAACAAGTAAATTAATACGTGTAAACGGACAATTTAGTAATTAAGTAGTTTAGTAATCAAGTAGATAAGTAATTTAGAAAGGAAATCCGCCAAAGTGGTACCGGCTTGTACATTATTGAATTTAGTATAATAATTATATTAGTCACCTTAGGTGCATAACCATGATATAAAATATAAAGTATTCATCATCCATGAAATGGAAGGTTCATAGATGCATTAGTGATGTGATCGTAAAAGTAAAAAAACAATCGATTCTCTTCAAATGCAATAAAGATAAATTCACTTTACTAGACTTAATGCAATTACCAAAACATAATTAAAATAATAATATTACATTAATGCAGAATGAAAAAAATTGGTAGAAAAATATACGTAGTGTAATAAATTCCCTTTTTTAGTATAATAATGGTGCAAGCAATGGATCAATGCGTCGTAATGAGAGTCGATATTATTTGAAAGCCGCTGCTACGTCCCTTTTTGTGTTATTGTCAACAGTGTCAGTCTAACATTGACTAATGTCACTGTCTGTCACAATTTCAGTGGTCAGTCAGTTGGACATTTTTTATAACCGATAGGCATGACATCAAAGTAATATAAATGAAACAGCCACAGTCTTGGACAATAATTATAATTTTATAATAAAAAACGATGTATAAAATAAATCAACTGATTAAAATCGGTCGATAGGCCAATATTAATTATTATTGATTAAAAATAATAATATTATGCGTGTATCATCATTATTTATTATAAGAATTGGGACTATTGAGTAATATTTAAACCAACATATCACTTAAACCCTGCTAGCTGTCGAGATCAAATAAACTTCAATTTGCATTAAAAACCCTGATGAATGAAATGGTTAAAGTTTTAACATTGTACATTGTTGTACATCTCGGTACCAATTTCCATACTAAAGTGGCGGGTCTCCTTTTTCTATTTTCTGTTAAGTAGGTGGGCGGGGCTTATCACTTAACACGTTTGGACAGGCACTTGTAAGTTAAAATTTAGTTAACTACTTAATAACTGTAAACCAAACATTAGGGATGTTATTTAGCAGCATTTCTCCTACTAGGGTACAGATAGGGACATGGTATCGATACTGTACTCATGAGTAGTATTGACACTAAAGTATCGATACTTCAAAGTATCAAGCACTTTTCTTAGGGCCTAATGCAGATACGTCAGAACATCAATGTCAGTCAGTAAGTAACGTCAGTAGCTTCAGTAGAACAGAACATAAAAACAAAATGTTACATAACAGTAACATAAAAAAAAGATAACTGTGGCCACAATTTTTTTATTTAAAAATTTTATGGTATAAAAAACAAGGCCCTTATCTTGATCGCGTCTTATTTGAGTGATAAGATACAAAAAGTTAGTATAAACGATATTAAGTCATCGGGTTCACCGGCTGTGTTGGGTGTACCGCAGGGCTCGATCTTGGGTCTGTTTCTTTTTCTGGTATACATTAACGATTTACCACATTATGTAAAGAACCAAGCGGATATTGTACTATTTGCTGATGATACATCATTAATATTTAAGTGTGAAAGGAATAAAGTAAATTTTGACGACGTAAATAGTGCTCTTTTGCATGTGTCATGTTGGTTCACTATCAATAATTTGCTTTTAAATGCAAAAAAAACGAAATGTATAGAGTTTGTACTCCCTAATGTTAAAAAATTCAATAAATTTCTCAGTACAGTACAGGCACTAAACAACTTAGTCAGTTTTTGCGTTTAAAGCGTCTGGCAATCCCTCTGGTCCATAAGAAGTGTCTGACACTTTATTATACTAGTTTAGAATAATATTCTACAAAATGTATATGTTAAGAGAAAATTGTAACAATTAACAATTTGTGGAGATAAATTAAAACTATTATTATTATTATAAAAATCAGCCATACTAATGTAACACATTCACGCCGGGGCCGATTTTCATTAGTTTTTCTGTGAGGCGGCGCTCGAATTAATGACGCGCTTCATCGGGCGGGGCGCGATGAGACAATCTAGTGCGGGCCACCGGTGGTCCGCGCCGCCCGATGAGTCAGTCTAGCGTGGGCCACCGGTGGCCCGCGCCGGCGTGAACGTGTTAAATAAAATAACTCTTATTTTTAGTTACCTTTCTCACCTGGTACTTGGCCAGGTGTCACAGGGCAAGCTTCACAAGCACGCAAGGTATTCAAAGTACATACACTAGACGCTACTGAGTAGTTAAGGTTTCATCCATGTAAAAATAAGTCATGTCTGATCGCTCTGGGACCTTACTCTATAATTTTCCATGTCTAATGGATGCCACTGAATTTTTAAGGGAGATTTTTAATTTATCAAAGACTAGCTGTCTCGGTGAACTTCGTATCGCCTAACAATTAGTGAATGTAGTTTGTTGTTACTTTTAACTTTTATAGTTTTGGTAGGTTTAACAAATCAGAGACCATTAAATTCCCTCTTCCTCTCCCTCTCCTTCCCGCTCCCCTTCCCGATCCTCCTGCCCCTCCCCCTTCCGCCCCTCCCCTGTTTAACTATAAGCTTATATAAAAATTTTCACCCTTTTTACTTCAAAACTGATGAAGTTGTGTACTAAGTTGCATCCCCTAAATTAACTCTTGAAGGGATGATTTTCCAGAAAAATGTGTTAAAATTATTTTTTTTAAGTATAAATTGACATAAAAAAAATTATGTTTACAACTCTAAAACTGACAAAGTTGGTTTGTATGAAAGTGATTTCTAACCCCTATTTTAACCCCTTAGGGCATGATTTTCCAAAAATACGATAGCTTAAAGCCTTCTTCGATAAATGAACTATCCAACACAAAAATAATTTTTCAATTCAAACCAGTAGTTCCTGAGATTAGCGCGTTCAACCAAACAAACAAACGAACTCTTCAGCTTTATAATATTAGTAATAGATAACAATATTATGAAAAGTTAATAACTAATTTTCATGTTCAAGGCTGGAGCTGCATTATCTGCAACACTGACCTTGTGCATTATAATCTCACATTTAATGACTAGGCACTTATGATTTTGACAATACATAATGTGATGTGTAGAAATCAATATAATATTCATTGGTGCTTTTGTCACCAGGCCTATGTTCCAAATGGCCAGTGACAAACCTCTAAAAGTAAATCATTTTACTAATTGAGGTCACACAAAGTTATTCTAGCTTTGACTTATGTAACATTGTCTTGGCTGTTGTAGTTAGGGATTGCAATCCGGTGTCATTTTCAATCCGGCCGGATTTTACCGGATTTTCGCCAATCCGGTCGGATCCGGCCGGATTGGTCAGGTGATCAGAATTTTCCTTTTCATTCCAATATAGATTGTTTTTATGGTAATCAAAAAAAGTGCTTTGTATTAAAAAAATGCAAATGCATTAAGACAAAAGTAAATACAAGTAAGACGCAATAAATACTCGCACGGGTCAAGTCAGGTAATGTTGATAGCTTCTAATGATGATTATCTATACTTATTATTAGGAGGAAAGTTTTGATTTTTTTAGTTAGAAGTAGAACAGATTATCAATATAACTTATCTTCTAAAAAATGTATCAATATGTATACTTTTTCTCTTTATTTTCTTTAAGGATGGAGCCAATAACAAGCATACATGTATACAATTACACATCTTTAGATGTATAAGGGGGGGTTTTTCTGTTGTCATGTCACATCAATTGAAGTACACCTGTAGCTTAGTACCGGTATATCGAGGTGTTGAAGTGTGTATACAAATCGGCTACCATGTCAGTTCGATTACAGGACTGAAACACGAACCCCTTCCAATGCAGAGGGGGGTCAGACAAGGAGACGTTAATTCCCCGAAACTGTTCACCGCTGCTATGGAAGATGTGTTCAAGCTAATGGAGTGGAAAGGGCTCGGCGTTAACATCAATGGTTAACACCTCACACACCTTCGATTTGCCGACGATATAGTGATCCTGGCGGGATCGCTGGAGGACCTCAGTACTATGCTAGCGGACCTGAACAGTGCCTCACAACGGGTGGGTCTTAAGATGAACATGGACAAGACAAAGATCATATCTAATGTCCACGTCACACTCGTACCAATAGTTGTTGACGACACTGCTCTCGAAGTTGTCGACGAGTATGATAACCTGGGACAAATGATCTAGATGGGTAAGTCCAACTTCGAGAAAGAGGTCACTCGGAGAATCCAACTTGACTGGGCAGCGTTCGGGAAATTACGACATATCTTTTTAACCAAAATTCCTCAGTGCCTGAATTCGAAAGTGTTCGAGCAATCTGTGTTGACAGTGTTAACATATGGATCCAAGACGTAGTCTTTTACTGTTGGCTTCATTCGAAGGCTCAAAGTCACACAGCGCGCTATGGAACGAGCTATTTTAGGTATTTCACTACGAGATAATATTCGTAACGGTGAAGTCCGTAGGCAAACAAAAGTTACCGACATAGCTCGCAGAGTTAGCCGGCTGAAGTGGCAATGGGCAGGCCACGTCGTTCGAAGTCCCAATAAAAGGAGCACTGGTCGCATCCCGACCAAGGTGGATTTATGACCTAAAGAAGACAGTGGGAAGCCGCTGGATTCAGAGAGCCCAGGACCGGTCCGAATGGCGCAAGTCAGGGGAGGCCTATGCATATCCAGCAGTGAACTTCTAAGGGCTGTTAGATAGATAGATATAGCTTACACCTACATACATTAAGGGCAAATATTACTGATTATAGACAAGAAGTATATATTAATCGTTATTTATAATATTATATTAACGAAAATATTATAATTTCACGCTTTTATAACTTGCTTTTATTTTTTTATCCATTTAGTAAGTGTTGTACTTAGTACTCACATTAAATCCCTATTGAACGTTAGTAATACCCGATTGCAATACTAGATTAATTGCAACATCTATACCAGGCATTCAAAGCATCTACACTAGCAACAGGGTGATTATTTTGCCAAAAATTTGCGTAACCGGATCCGGCAATTTCCACCGGATCCGGTATGCGTAAAAAACGCCGGATCCGACCGGATTACCGGATCCGGTTTTCCGGATTGCAATCCCTAGTTGTAGTTATTTACACCAGACAGGTTCATTGTTTGCTTTTCATCCCGACAACAGACTCCCTCTATTGTGCTACAGCTTAGACCAGCTGAGTGCATGAGTGCAGAGGTAAAGTTTATAAGTACATGCCATTATCTCCTTGAGAAATCAAATGCCACACTCAGGTTGTTATGAATTGCTTTACAGACGTAAGCTTGTGAGAGAAAATGTTTAAAGTTGTGTTCTTACTTCTTTAGCATCCACTATTAAAAGTAGTACAGTTGATTTTTTGTTTTGTTCATAATATGAATACAATGCCTTCTTAATATTACTCAAGTAGATTACAATGCAAATATCAATTGTAGGATAACAATTTACACACAGAAGTCAAGGGGTAATTTAATTGAGAAGCCTGATTTTAATTGATACGTTTCATCGCCACGTGTAGTTTTATATTTTTGTATCGTCATAACTCCCAGGCCACCCGGGCCTGGGGGTGGGCAGAGTGCATGGGGCGGTGAGTCGCTTCTCCTGCAGCCCTCGGTTAGCCCCGCGTGTATCATCAGTCATTCATAACATGCGCGAGATCCAACCGCAGCGTTAATTCAGACGGGCTATCAGTTTGGGCGTGTGCATAATAAGTATCTAGTTTTATCCAGATATGCTAAGATCTGCGGAGACACTGCTATCAACAATGCGCACGGTTCTAGTAGATATCTAATTTTGCTCACAAAACAATCACTTTTGAGGATAACTGTACCGGTTCGGCGCGCAAACTGGTTTATATGTACGCGGGCGCGACAACACCGAGCAGTCTCGGAAGCGACTTGTAGCCAATAACATCATCTTGTCGAACATCTGGTTTTTGTTCTGTGTTCGTCCACGGCCACGGCGAGATGGGTCGAATACTGAGATGTGCAATTGTTTTGTTGGTAGCCCACACCACTATGGTCAATTTTAGGGTGCTTGCGCGAGCCATGTCCACGGTGGCCAAGTCGTTCGAGGCGCACGGCGTCGTCCCCGATGTCATCCCGAAGGCGCCGGCTGCGCTTGCTACGGTGAGTGTTATTTGTTTTTACAGTTTATTCTCCTCCATGGAGATTGGGTCAGATTTGGCTCGACCTCCTCCCCTATACTCCTCGCGTTACTAATAGATGGTCCCATAAAATTATGTGGTTTTAGTCCGTATTGGGGCGGCTTAGAATACTAACCCCAATCCCACGCCGGATGGGTGTCATGAGAGGCGACTAAATCCGGGCCGCTGGTGGTAGGGCCCCGGAGGGATTATATTGGTAATATTGATTTTAATTGTTAATAAATACATTAAATACCAATATCACTATTATCATTTCTCCATGGGGTTTGCCTGGATAGCTACCACCCTTGAGCATGAGTCAGCCGCCAAACGACTCGTCGTGTTCCGACTGGGGGCTTGAGAGCAAGTTCTTTCTTTCTCTTTCTTTTTCTTCTCTGTTTCTTGGCCGGCAACGCATCAGAGATGCCTTTGGTGTTGCTGATGTTCATGGGCGACTATGGCCACTTACCATCATGTAGATCGTCAGCTCGTTTGCCGGCTATTTACATAAAAAAAATGTGGTAACCCACCAATATCCCGATGGGGGTAACATTAAGCATTGTGTCACACTACGGAAAAGTGTCAAAGTAACAAATTTTTAAATGTAGCTGGTATAGGAATTGTAAAACGTAGTTATTTATCTTTTAACTGTTTGCTAAATATTGTGGACAAGATTATGGCCCTGATAAGCATTCACTTTAAGTTGAATTGAATGACAGACGAAGGCAACTGATGTAGCGCATCGTTGAATTATTTTAATGTTTTTGTTGTTTTCAAAACAATACGATTCAATTTCTTAATATTTACAATAAGATAAAATGAAAGATGCACTATTACGCAATCGTTATAAAACGCATAAACAATAAACAATAACTTATTATTCGAAATCGGTGATCGTATTCGTTACAAAACTTGTTTGGGTACTAATTGTAATAATATTGTTTTCCTTGCCATGAACAAAATGGTGGTAACGAACTAATTGTGGTTGGTACTTGGTACAGATACAGACCAACAAGTTACAGCGGTCTGCCCACCGCCACCACATCACCTGCAGCGTCATCCGTGGTGGTTGGATAGAAGCTGCAGCTTTATAAATGTTGCTTGACGATGATACTTTAGTTTAGTTAATTTACCAAAGCAACAAAAACAAAAAAAAACTTGTAACTACAACAAAATTATACCTCACCAGCTCACCACCCTCTTTCTTGAGTGAGGTACCTAGCCGCCGGTCGACTCCTCGTGTTCCAGCTAGCTAGGGGCTTTAGAGCCAGTTCCTCCTTTATTGCTTCTTCTCTCTTTCCTAACTGACAACGCATCAGTGAGGTTTTTGGTGTCGCTGATGTCCATTGGCAACAATAGCCACTTCTTACCATCAGGTGGGGCGTTCGATCGTTTGTCGGCTAGTTAAACCTACATAGGTACAAAAAATCTGTTTGGTCATTATTTTATCCATTGTGCACCTGTTGAGTAATGATGCCGGATTTCTTTTGGTTCTGAGTCTAAAAAATCGTCTTGTACCAAGACTCAGTTGGTAACATAATTATATTATTGTACTACTAAGTACCTAGTACCCTTTTTAGGTTGCGAGCAACTTTATATCTTTATATTTAGTTTTAATCAACCTGTACCAAGTAACGATTTAAAAATAGTAAATCAGTAAATCTATGTTTATACCTACTAGCCTTTTTTGCGTACGATCGAACAACGTAATGCTAAAATCATTTAGGTACATGATCGGTAATCACAATCAGTTTTAGTTTCAATATAATAGCGCTTTTTTATTAGATCACCTTAACACTTCCACAAAATATAGACTTTAAAGAATAGCAGAACTAAGTAATAGGTACAATAATACTGCCTTAATTAAATTCTATGCAAGTAATGAAAGACAATTGGTTGAAATTTCATTGACGTGCCTCAAAATTTAGGCGGTGTTCGGCAATGCGCTTTACTAAAGTGCACACCTTTATGTAGTAATCGTAGTCAGGTGTCAACCAGACTGCCGGTTGCCGTGACCATTAGGTACCTGGTAATTCGCTAACGACGCGCGACGTCTCTCGTTAGCGCTAACGAGCACGACCGCGGACCACACTGTGTGGCTGTACCAACATCAGACAGCCCTGTGATCACCGATGATGGTCTGCAATTATTATTGTATTGTCCTCGGAATCTAATTGTACACCTACCTCACTGCCTGCCTGCAATGTTTATTTACAATGCTGCCATGCACTGTGTTTGAAACTGCTAGGCAATTATTGCATAAAAAACACATACGTGTGTCCTACATATTGTACATAACGTGTACGTTAAGTGTTTACACTGATACATATTTACACTGAGCTGTCTTGTTTCGTAGAATCAATATTAGTTAGGGGTGGAGATAGTCTTCACTCATTAGTCGTCATGCAACAGGCACTGCACAGCTTGTTGTTGCAATAATTGTATTGTAATCTGCGCGGGTCATTTGCATAAATAATAAGAAAACAGGCAGTTTTCATGTAGGTACCATATTATACACTGTACCTTCGCTAATTGATTATTTATTACGAAAAAATTATTGCATATAATTACAACATACTAGGTACCTACGAATCGTAACTAATTAACTACCTCTAATGGCGTTGGGCTCAATCTACAGTAGAAAGTTAGTTACAATATTTACTCAACCTACATGTGCATTATGGTCAATATGGAGCGCAAACCAAATTGGTATTTTGCTGGACAATTGAACAAATCAAGGTTGGGGTATAAAGTCAATAGTCGCTCAGATGGCAGCAGTTGGCTCAGTTGCTACGCCTACATCGATCGTGAATGTTATGGATGTGCTGGGGTGGCCGAGTGGCCGAGTGGCCGAGTGGCTGAGTGGCCGTGACCACCGTCTGTTACAGTTAATCAATATAACGTGTGTTGATGTGTGTATGTGTGTGTCAGGTGAAGTACCCGAGCGGCGTGGAGGTGCTGGAGGGCAATGAGCTGACGCCCACGCAGGTGAAGGACGTGCCCACGGTGACGTGGGACGCCGAGCCCGACGCCTTCTACACCGTCGCCATGACCGGTGGGTACCGCACTTTACCGTCGCCATGACCGGTGGGTACCGCACTTTACCGTCGCCATGACCGGTGGGTACCGCACTTCACCGTCGCCAAAACTAGCGCCAAAACCAGTTCAATCTGGTCGTCACCGCTAAACAGACATCGAGCCGCAGGAGGTCGACAAAGGTCGGACATCAGCAGTATCAGCACAGCCGGATGTTGTATAAGTGACCATGACACAACATTATTCATCTGTCTCCCGAACGCGAACGCCTGAGACCGAATCCGACACTCACTATTAATTTTCAAAATTTATGTTAGTGTACCTGAGGGTACTCCATAATGTTCTCAAAGTACGTGTATGTGAAGTCTACCAATCCGTACTTTGCCACCGTGGGACAGTTTACGGGTTGTGATGATACATGTATTACTACTGCTGGCAGACCCGGATGCGCCGTCGCGCAAGGAGCCGAAGTTCCGCGAGTGGCACCACTGGCTGGTGGGCAACGTGCCGGGCGGCGCGGTGGCGGCCGGGGAGGCGCTGTCGGCGTACGTGGGCTCCGGCCCGCCGCCCGGCACCGGCCTGCACCGCTACGTGTTCCTGGTGTACCGCCAGCCCGGCAAGCTCAGCTTCGACGAGCCGCGCCTCACCAACACGTCAGTACACCCTGCTATGACAGCTCCATACGTAGCACTCTATTTCGTAACTCCCCACTACACGCACACACACACACACCTTGAGCGTGGCACCTCCGCTGCCTGGCGCTGTGAGCTGGCTCACCTTGCGGCCTTATTGAAATGCATAAATATTATTGAATGTTTCATATTTCTCTTCCAACCTACCAAAATATTAAAGCTCACACATTATGTTTAATGCGCTTGTACACTTGGGTTATACCTTCAGTAACCGTGCGGTTGTGTTGCACATTGTAACCAACATATTGCTATTTGTAATCATACTCGTAATCATAATCATTTATTTATTTGCTGCACTTTTAAAAGTACAGATGACTGTTAATTTAGGTATCAGTGTATTTTGCCATTTCTGGCGTACAAATATAAAATTATCAATGTTCATTTGCTAATTAGAAAACATCTAAGATAAGAATTGCATTAAAGTCAAATACAACATCTATATTTATGTAAAATGCGATAACGAAGTCTCCTTGTATATAATTGATTAACGCCTGAAATGTTTAAGCAATCCAATCTGAAAAGTATAGATGGAACAATGAAAATTAATTCCAAGTATGGCTTGTATAGTTTTCAGATCGGATCGGAACGGTAACGGTTGTTTATAGTAATGATGACGGTGACGTGCGCAGGTCTGGGGACGGGCGCGGCGGGTTCTCGATCGCCAAGTTCGCGGCCAAGTACGGGCTGGGCGCGCCGGTCGCCGGCAACTTCTACCAGGCGCAGTACGACGACTACGTGCCGCTGCTCTACAAGCAACTCGGCGCCTAGACACACACACACACACGCGCTGTGATACCGGTACCGATACTGAAACCCGCAAACGACCCCATATAACCGGTATCGATGGCGTCCGCAATAATTCCTTCAGTAAAGTGTGAGGTCCAGTGATCATTCGCTCGTTGTCTACGGTACAGCCGTCACAGCACACGCTAGCAGATCGTTGGCGCGACAGATTTTGCCATGTCTTCCATCGTGAAAGGTCTCTTTGAAAGGCTTCGAGAATTAAACACTTGTGGCTGTTAATTTTATAAAATATCGAGTTGTGTTGCTATAAAATATTGCTTCCAATTCTAAACGTTCTGGTGGTAAACACATGCCCGAACTGTTGAACTAATTTTAAGGTATCTTGATTTAAAAGCAAAATGGAGTAACAAGCATCCCGTGTGGGATTAAATTGGAATAAGTCAATGTATAATAAGGCACATAGGAGTAAGTTTAATTTGAAATGTTTATTTTTGTTTTGATTATTTAGTGAACCTGATCCAACACAATATATTGATGCGGGGACAACGGGCCCTTTCTGTCGCATTAGATGTAAGCTACATTGTGTACTCCAATAAATAAATAATAAGTAGCACTGGGTGTTTAATTTCCACCTGGACATTGAGAAAATTCGGCTAAAGTAGTGCTATTACCTACTATTTAAATATCTTGTTATGGTTCAATATCTACGAATCGGTTGCCTCAGACCAATGGTTGCTTCCACCGTGGAAGTTCCGAGAAATTGACAGACAGGCGGACAACGAAGTTATCTTACTTGTAAGAAGTTGTCCGTTCTTGAACGGAACCCTAAAAATAATTAAAAGGGTAAGTAAATCAGACCTATACCTACTCATGCAGCTCATGCTGTTGTCCGTAGGAACGAGGTGGGATCAATTTAAAATGCGATGGTTAAACATTTTACTATTTATTTACACTTAATAAAGACCAATTTCACTGATGACATTCAAGGTGCTGTAGAGTGGATGTTGTTAACATTCAATTTTTAAATTGGTTCGTGAATACAGACTTGCTTAGAAAACCTGAAATATAAAGAGTGTGTGTGTACCTTTGTACGCGCGTGAGAAGGTATACTTCTGTGACATAGTTAAATAAATATTTAATTTAATAACGTGTATCAGTTTTAATTATCTTTCAAAAACTGTTTTTGTACTAAATAAAAATAATAAAATATTACTTGTGTACTACCTATGTTTACACAAGTACAAACTAGATGGCGTTGTTCACGAACCTGAATCACGCTGTTGAGACATATATTGTATAAGTAATAACATTAAATTTTAAAAGAGGTAAAGATAATAAGAAGCTAGGGCTATCTATCCAGTGCTTTCATACCCCCTCCATGGTAGCGCAAACGTTTAACGCAACCTTTTTGCAAGTCTCATAAGAAGTATAACTTCAATAATATCTATATCTTATACTTCATTAGCTTTTCTGATAAATATGAAAATGAATTTGTAGGTAGTAGTACATCACAACTAAATTTTGACTTGATTGATAGGTTTCTGAGTTACCAGTACATATGAATCTGTTCCAACAAAATGATTACAAGTATGTCGCGCGCGGCACGGAGGTTGCACAGCGCACCAGCACACTGTGTTCAGACGCCGAGGCTCTTGTAGAGCAGCGGCACGTAGTCGTCGAACTGTGCGCGGTAGAAGTTGCCGGCGACCGGCGCGCCCAGCCCGTACTTCTCCGCGAACTTGGCCGTCGAGAACGCGGCGCGACCCTCGATCGACCTGACGAACAAAATCAGTCATGTTGTAGCTTCAATTATAAACCGGCGCCGCGCCGCCACCAGCCACGCCGAGTAACATAGGTACTTTGTGTACCCAATCCTTGTTCCCACAACTTATGCATCATGCTTGTTTAAATCCTGTTTGAAGTCTGTTACAGTTAAGAGGCCTTAAAGATAGGTTAACGTTGATTGGTTACTGTTACTTATGAAACTTATATAAATGAAACTTACGTGTTGGTGAGTCTCTTCTCATCGAACTCGAGTTTGGCGGGTTGCTTGAAGAGCAGGTAAACGTAGCGGTGGATGCCGGTGCCCTGTGGGGGCCCCGAGCCGATGTACGCGGAGAGCACGTCCCCCTGGGGCACGTGCGTGCCTGGGATGTTGCCCACCAGCCAGTGGTGCCACTCGCGGTACACCGGCTCCGGCCCATCGTAATTGTCGGGATCTGGGAAATGTGGTTCATCATTTAGCCAATTACAGTGTACCGACGGACATTCCGAGTAGCATTCGGGTAGTCTAGACGTCTACGCTATTGATACTTGCGACTTCTCCATCAGCGAAGGGATTATCGCCCTATCTCTTATTTTTTTAAACAATCATAATATCTGCCGACTCACATCATATCCAAGCGCTAGACTAGAGAGAGAACAAAGCGGAACGGACGACTCTATAGTAACCAGGGAAGCCAGAAGGTGAACGTACCAGTAAAGACGAGGGTATAGTAGGAGTCTGGGTCCGCCTCGTACGAGACGGCGGGCTGGTCCCTCACCAGTGTGGGCGCCAGCTCGTTGCCCAAGCTGGCTTCAGCGCCGCTGGGGTACTTCAGCTATAAATACAACAAAAAAAAATAACATTCAGCACAGTGTAAAGGATGATGGTGACTACCTAAAGATTTTCACAGCGTTTCCAACACATACTTAACTCATTTTGTTAGAGCAAAAAATTGCAACTAACTTTGTATTAATACTAAACTCACAGGCGCTTTACAGGATTTTACACTAAATCAATAATTATCTTGGATTCGATTTTGATAAAATAATAAAAAGTGATTCATCAATAAAAATGTCGGATAGTGAGCAGTCCCGAATCCTACTTTCACAGGAAATGTAAATATGTGGAGCCGTATTACATAGGGTGGTTGTTGGCTCACTTTATACATTCCCAATTCTAAGCCGCGTGCCGCGTGCCGCGTGCCGCATGCCGCATGCCGTATGCCGTATGCCGGCAGACCAGTCACCAGGACCAGCCAGATGGTTGCTCGTTTGTCAGTTACTTAAACTTAATACATATCATAATAATATCAACGTTTCAATGATTTTTATAATATCATTGTCAACGTTTATTTAATTATAAACGGGTACTCACGATATTTATTTTGTACACCGACGTAAATTGGTTTCTAACCTAACCTAACCTAACGTAAATTGCCTGCAAGGCATACATAAAATTACCTTTGAGTGAATTAAGAAATTACAAGAAAATAATTTAGAAATGCCCAATGTCTCTCTTTTAATTATTATTATTGAAAGATAAACATTGTATACATCCCAAAATACGCAATCATTACAAATTAGTTGCTAATTACTTTTGCAGCAGGTACGTAGCTTCTGCTTATCGTAACGATCATCATCACAGATCACAGAATATGTAATATAGTTCACATCACAGCACAGCACCACACGCTGGATCGCTAGACGCCGCTGTCGGGTTTTGTTCTTGTATATTTTGAAGTTATACTTCTTATGCGACTTGCAAAAAGATTGCGTTAAACGTTTGCGCTACCATGGAGGGGGTATGAAAGCACTGGATTACTTATACAAATCTCACACGAGTCTCAACAGCTTGATTCAGACTCGTGAACAACGCCATCTAGTTTGTACTTGTGTAAACATAGGTAGTACACAAGTAATATTTTATTATATTAGTGACTTGAATATTTTGATAACTGATATGACGGTGGAAGTTCAATCGGACGTCGAGAATGGCGAATTTATGATTAATGTTTCTTGTTTTTATTTTTATTTTAAAATTTTGTGGATAAGAATTGTAAAAAATGAGTAAAAACAATCCCACGGACAATGCGACAGATTTAAGGTTATGTCAAGCCATTGAGATACATACATAGAGGAGACATCTCAAACAAAATGTGTGTTCCACCGCCGGCTTGCTCTCCGTTCTCTTTTCAAATTAAAAGCCTCGTTTGCACACTTGCCATAGAGTAACTTTGTATATGACACTTGCCGAACCAAGACGGCAACCTAAGCAAGTTTATATATTCCATTAACACGCTAGTGTCTTGCCAAGTTCAAACGCTCCTTATGATTTTTTCATTCAAAATGGCGGGAACATTGCACAATAATTTAATTAAATTCGTTTTAGTTGATTTAACTTAATATTTTGTTTTCTTACCGATGATAAAGTGATACCATTATCTTTTTTGTTTTTTGTCGTGCAATTGTGATACGTTCTTATTATGCACGACGGCATTTTTTCAGTTTTTTCATAAACAATTTTGGCATGCGGCCGCCATGAGCGCAGCCGAGTGACAGCCGAGTGACAGAATGAAATGCAGCCGGCCGGCTGCAATGCACACCCCCGAACCCAATGTTCGCGGTGTCTGTTCTATACGCTAGTAATACTAGTTCAATGTGTCAAGCACGTTCTTTTTTGACGTCCGTGTATGTCAAGGTACCTACGTCTCATGTGAATATCAATTGATTGTTATGTAGTTTGAACAAATATATTATAATACCTACATACAATATATATTCACCTTCGCTTCGACCATGCTTGTTTTGTCCTTATGTAAAGGTCGGTATAGTTAGATGTTGCTGACGTGGGTGAAATACTCCAGCAGCAGTGACAGGTTTAAAATAGGATCCTGGATAATAATTGAAAATGTCGATTGCAGTGGCCGCTGTTGAAACTGCATGCCTGATTGTTTTAGCGCCGCATTGTAAAAATACAATCAAAATTATTTGCTACTAATATTTATAGATAGTTTGCGGGTTGCCTTCTCAGTTTTAAATTACACCACATACCTACACTGCCATTTAGCAGAGGACGCATGCAAACGAAGACAACGACCGATACAAATTGTTGTGCGGTCTTTGTAATTCATGTGGTTTTACAAAGATGGCGTTGTTCACATAATTATGATTAATGTTTCTTGTTTTTATTTCATACGAGTAACCGCCCTCGCTTTGCTTCGGTTTTCTTATTTTTTTACACCTTGGGTTACATTATTGGAGTTTTTTAAGGATCCCTAATTTTTTGAAAATATAATATAGCCTATGTTACTCGGGGATAGTGTAGCTTCCCAACAGTGAAAGAATTTTTCAAATCGGTTCAGTAGTTTCGGAGCCTATTCAATGCAAACAAAAAATCAAATCTTTCCTCTTTATATATTAGTATAGACAAAATAGTTTTTGAAAGATAATTAAAACTGATACACGTTATTAAATTAAGTATATAATTCTCACGCGCGTACAAAAGTACACGCACCCTTTTTTTTCTTTGTAGGTACGTTCACCGATTACTTGAAGACGGTCCGACCGATTTGGATGATTCAAACGTTACTGTATAGTGTCACTTAACTGTGCTCGTGAAGTGTCAAGTGCGTGCTGTTATCAATGGATTGGATCGTCGTCACAGAAGTCAAAAACTTCGGAATAGGCATCTAAGATCATGCAAAATAAAAGAAAATTTCTCGTGAAACGCTCGTGAAAGAGTTATCTTTGCAGAAGCAAGTCACATCATGGTGTTATGGTTGTATTAAAAATTCCATCAAACTGAACGGTAGTGGACGTGCCTATTGCCCACGTAACGTGGTCGTGCTTTAGTATCCAATAATAGGTACTGAGTGTAGCTGCGGTAGTCAGCAGTGTGGGTGTAGATATGTGTATGTTACCTGGATGAGCGCAGGGGGGGCCGCGGGGACCACGTCCGGCACTATCTTGCTCGACTCGAACGCCTTTGCGACCGACATGGTTCCTAATCACAACAATTTCATTCATTAAATAATTCATAAGGTTGTAGTAGCAGCAGCCGGCAAACGAGCTGACGATCCACCTGATGGCAAGTGCTATAGTCGCCCATGCACATCAGCAACACCAAAGGCATCACTGATGCGTTGCCGGCCAAGAAAGAGAGAAGAAAAGAAAGAAAGAACTGGCTCTCAAGCCCCCAGCCGGAGCATGACGAGTCGTTTGGCGGCTGACTCATGCTCAAGGGTGGTAGCTATCCAGGCGAACCCCATCGAGAAATACCTAATAATAGTACCTAATTATGGTATTCATTAACAATTAAAATCAATATTACCAATATAATCCCTCGAGGGGCCCTACCCCCAGCGTGCCAGATTTAGTCGCCTCTTACGACACCCATCCGGGTCGTCGGGTAACCTATTGGGGTTATAGACTACTGGCCCATGCACAAAAATCATGGGTCATACGAACCACCAGGTGACGTATATAGGACGATAGAAGAGCATAAAATAATAAGATTCAGCACTATGCCGTCACTTGTAAGCTGTCCAACTGAGTGCTGGTGAGAATTCAAAAGTGCAAGTTGGGTGAGTAAATTTTGGTCATTTGATTCTGTACGGCATTTTTAACCATCGATAGGGCCATGAAAAATAATAAGAAAGCGCGCAGTGCCGTACAAAAAAGGTGGTCCACAAAGTCGGTAAATGATTTTGAATTCGTGACAATTTCGAGGGTAAATTTGGTCATTTGATACAGTACGGCATCAGTTTCATACTGTTGCAATACAGCTTCTAATCCATTATTCCGCAACGCCGTACAAAAAATCGTGCGACAAGGGGAAGAAATCGAGGGTTGCAACCCCCTCTTTTGCAGTGGTCCGGGGGGTCATTTGAAAAAGTACGGCTTCGGTTCCAATACATTTTCTAGGACTCAAAAGTACTATTAAAAATAATGCCGTCAAAAAATGATAGTCCATTTGAATGTATAATTAATAATTATCTTAATTTCATGGTATACTTGATTTATAAAGCTGTAAGGTCATTTGACCCTGTACGGCAACTTTTTTTTTAACATGACATTGTAAAATACAATTGTTATATAGTATTGCCGTACAAAAAAAACTGTCCTAAAAAAAATATAGAGAGATACAAAAACTGAAATTTTTGAAATTATTGCAAAAGTTTAAATATTCATAGATTAATGAAATATAGCAATTTTCTACCTTTTTCCCTTGTTTTAAATAATATTAAGATAAATAAATTAGGAAAAAATTATGCCGTACATTTTAATGCAGACCATATCTTTTAGGCTGATGAAAATGACGCTACCATTTTATGGTCCAGTCATCTTAGTAAAAATTTGGTAAGAATTGCGGAAATTGAGATACCCAGCTGAATTTTTGTATAAACTTGTATTTTGGCGATCTAAAAGTTGTCTCAAAACCTGCATATGATAGGATGACCGCGTCTATTAAAAATTTGAGGACAAAGGTCACAAAAATCGTTTTTTTGCAAATATCTCATTTCCTATGAAATTTTCGCTATTTGTATCTTCATCAATATTGTAGAGAATTAAATTCCCTTCAACTTTTGTTTCAAAAATTTTTTTATACGTTGAATCGTTTTCGAGATACAGGGCGGAGAGAGCGCGGTTAGAGCATCATGTAAGGTCAACTGGTATAGTCCCGATCAAAACACGCTATATAAAGTTTATTAAATGAAGGGAATTTAATTTTCTAAAATATTGATGAAGATACAAATAGCGAAAAACTCATAGGAAATGAGATATTTGCAGAAAATCGACTTTTGTGACCTTTGTCCTCAAATTTTTAATAGACGCGGTCACCCTATCATATGCAGGTTTTGAGACAACTTTTAGAATGCCAAAATACAAGTTTATACAAAAATTCAGCTGGGTATCTCAAATTCCGCAGTGAATTACTAAGATGACTGGACTATTTAAGGGTGTAGTACTTTATGGCCATCTGATACTGTACGGTAAGTACGGTATTAACATATTTTTGAAGAGCAATTGATAATATGATAAAATCATTATGACGTCTAACTGTAGTGAAAGGGTGTGTATATAATATCCAAGAATTGAAACTGTAAATCCCAGTATCAACAGTTTTGTATACTTTTTGGTTTAATATACAGGGTGTTTGGTAACGTCTTGGCAATACGTGAAGGGCATATAGGGGAGGTCATTTGCAACCAAATTACCTATTATGACCCCTATTCAAATATCAACCGTTTTCGAGTAATTCCATATTTTATGTATTTTTCAAGAATATGCGAAATTCAACTTTGAAAATTGAAAAAAAATCACTAATGCATAAAATATTATGATTTTTTCATTTTTATCTGGTTGCTAACACTACAATACATAATAATCAACCATTACACGGTGAATTTTTTCAGTAATTTTTAAATCAGAGCTACAAATCTTACAAATTTTCATACTTCAACCAGGTTTCTTCAACTTTAATAGGTGTTTTCTGCAAAAAAAAAACCGGAATAACTTTATCGGCAGAACATTTTAAAAACATGTACAACTTATTATCTATCTAACGAGATACGAAAAGTTGGCAGATTATAAAAACTGAGTGAACAAAATACAATAATTGCGGAAAAAAACAAAATTATTTTGAATGAAAAATAACAATTGTAAGAATTTATGTAAGAATTTATGTAACTGGGTTAATTACACCAAGTAATCAAAACTACAGTTAATTTTCAAAATTGATTTTTATTGTTAATTAATACCATTATTACTATTATTATTTCTCCACGGGGTTCGCCTGGATAGTTACCATTACCACCCTCGAGCGTGATGAGTCAGCCGCCAAACGACTCGTCGTGTGCCGGCTGAGGGCTTGAGAGCCAGTTCTTTCTTTCTTTTTCTTCTATCTTTTTTGGCCGGCAACGCATCAGTGATGCCTTTGGTGTTGCTGGTGTCCATGGGCGACGATAGCCACTTACCATTCGATTTCTTACGATTCGTTTCTTTAATGGCGCGAGTAATACCTACAACATGGAGGTACAGTAAATTTGTAGCATGACGGAGGTCACCCATCCAATCCATTCAATGTCCAACTTCTGCAAACATTGCTTAATATTTTTTATGGAAATAGCCGGCAAACGAGCTGACGATCTACCTGATGGTAAGTGGATATCGTCGCCCATGGACACCAGCAACACGAAAGGCATCACTGATGCGTTGCCGGCCAAGAAAGACAGAAGAAAAAGAATGAAAGAACTGGCTCTCCAGCCCCCAGCCGGAACACGACGAGTCGTTTGGCGGCTGACTCATCATGCTCAAGGGTGGTAGCTATCCAGGCGAACCCCATGGAGAAATATTAACCGATGGGGTTGCAAAGTCCTCGAATGGCGGCTATGTCTTGGTAAAAGAAACACTGGTCGCCCCCCGACCAGGTGGACTGATGAGTGATGACCTAAAGAAGACAGCGGGAAGCCGCTGGATTCAGAGGGCATAGGACCGGTCGGAGTGGCGCCAATTAGGGGAGGCCTATGTCCAGCACTGTTAGACAGATAGATAGATAGATAGATAGATAGATAGATAGATAGATAGATAGATAGATAGATAGACAGATAGATAGATAGATAGATAGATAGATATATAGATAGATAGATAGATAGATAGATAGAGTTAATAAACTTTATATATAGCGTGTTTTGATCGGGTCTATACCGGTTGACCTTACATTATGCTCTAACCACGCTCTCTCTTCCCTGTATCTCGAAAACGATTCAATGTATAAAAAAAATTTGAAACAGAAGTTGTAGGGAATTTAATTCTCTACAATATTGATTAGATACAAATAGCAAAAAACTCATAAGAAATGAGATATTTGCAAAAAAACGATTTTTGTGACCTTTGTCCTCAAATTTTTAATAGACGCGGTCACCCTACCATACGTAGGTTTTGAGACAACTTTTAGAATGCCAAAATGCAAGTTTATACAAAAATTCAGCTGGGTATCTCAAATTCCGCAATTCTTGCCAAATTTTTACTACGATGACTTTATTTATTACGAAATTAATTTTACTACAAACCTTTGGACCAACGAAAATGTACGGCATGTAAAAAAATATTATCTATGCATAAAATACTTTCAAAATAAATTAATTTTATGTTGTATCAAATGACCCCCCGGACCACTGCAAAAGAGGGGGTTTCAACCCTCGATTTCTTCCCCTTGTCGCACGATTTTTTGTACGGCGTTGCGGAATAATGGATTAGAAGCTGTATTGCAACAGTATGAAACTGATGCCGTACTGTATCAAATGACCAAATTTACCCTCGAAATTGTCACGAATTCAAAATCATTTACCGACTTTGTGGACCACCTTTTTTGTACGGCACTGCGCGCTTTCTTATTATTTTTCATGGCCCTATCGATGGTTAAAAATGCCGTACAGAATCAAATGACCAAAATTTACTCACCCAACTTGCACTTTTGAATTCTCACCAGCATTCAGTTGGACAGCTTACAAGTGACGGCATAGTGCTGAATCTTATTATTTTATGCTCTTCTATCGTCCTATATAGGTCACCAGGTGGTTCATATGACCCTGGATTTTTGTGGGTGGGCCAGTAGTCTATTAGTATTCTTATGTTTAGCCGAGCCCTACCTCTTGTGTCTAGTAGCAGTAGAATAAATCGGAAAAATAATTTATTATAGAATTACTATGACTCCATATAAATTCCGTAATTTTTTATCTGCTAATTTATAGCGATGTAATGGCCTTATTCAAAGCGCATAAAAATCATCTACGGTTTTATTTTTTATTGGTAATAGCTAAGTATAATAAGTATTGTATACAATAATAAGCCCTAGTCTAAAAGCTGTGAAAACTGTGAATTTATAAAATTAAACCAATGACAACGTATTTATCAGTCTCCCAGCAGGAAAAATGTTGATAGCTACATAATTAGATCTTACACGTAGTACCTACCTACCTACCGCCCATATTTTTTTAAGAATGAATAAATTTATAATTTGCATGAATATGAAGCCAACTGAGCCATCTTACCTGAAGTGTCTGTAGGATGCACCGACGACGGTCCTCGCGGGGCGACTGCGGCTGCGGCCAGCGAGCTGCTTCACGACTCATGTATCGTTATCAGCATTACACGTATCGTTCTGTGGCCGCGCCGCGCGCGCCTACCATATAAACACTAAAATTACAATAGGTAATCTCGGCGAGTACCTATTTATACGAACATTATATTTCCATCTTTACTTATTTATTATTATGCAACATCGAAGTCTGTGATCGAAGTATAATCCCGGTTGAAATTCACTTACAGGTAAGTTCTTTCAACCTATTACATTATATCTCCATCTTTACTTATTTATTTATGAAAGTGCTGAAATATAAATAACATACGCATTCCGGTTTAGACTTGAAACACCCTTATTAAGTTTCTTAGGTTCTACTCTAACTCTCGTTTCGGTGGCAGTGTCGGGGAGCCAGGAAGTCGTGGTCGCCCACTTGTTTTCCGGCTGGCAAGTCTGGCAACACATGGTTGATGATTTTGGTGTTGCGATACTGATATCCGCGGATGGGACGATGGGTGACGGTCAACAGTCACCACAATCAGGTGATTTTGTTTTGCTCCTTTGCTCCTACTCTTACTATCCTGCGTAACACCCCACTACTGAGCTCGGGGCTCTCCTCTTGTCCTTATTCAGGAGGCCTAGAGCCTGCTTCACCACGCAGCTCCAGGGCGGATCGGTGGAGGCGTTAGTGGCCAACGCGAGTGTCGGAAGCTCCAACATACGGAACATACCTAGGTAACGAGTGTTTTCTTACGGTAAAAATAATAGTTTAAAAAAAGTAAAAAACACGCTTATATCCAAAAAAAAAACTAAAAAATAAATTGAATTAAGAATCGTGTAAATTTTGTAATAAAAGCGTGGGGTGCATGGTGTCAATGAGTAGAAGGGATAATATCTTTAAAAGCACCCCACGCTTTTTTAAAATTACACGATTTTTAATTCAAATTTATTTTCTATTTTTTTAGTTGGATTTTCTATCGTGCCCGCTGTTGGCCCGCTGCTGCTCAACTTCACCGTACACTGAGGATCGACACAAGCCGCAGGACTATTAGGTATCTAGGTATTCATTATCAATTAAGTACTTAATGTAAAAAAATGTCATTTTTATTGCTGCTGAATAACATTTTTCACGAATTAAATACCTGCTTGAAAAGGCTTTATTTCGAAATATCCTAATCAAGTGCCTATTATTTTCAAATTATTTATATCGTTCTATTTCAAAACCTACTTCCAATAGCAACAGAGCCCAAAACTTGGTCGATCTCAAACCGGAATCATTTTAGCTCTTTAGTTCTCGAAGTAGCCCAGCTGAACCCCCAGGGGTCCACGGGAGACTCGACGGGGGTCTACGTTGGCGTGACAGAAAAATCAATTAATTAATTATGGTAACCAATCAATTCTCACTTTTTTTTCGAAAAATATTAATCTATAATAATCTAAACTCAGCCGCAACGCAAATTTCCATAGTTAGATCTAATCTTCACATTTTTTGTCGAGTTTTGGGAATATCGCCGACATATGACTCGTCGTGTCCCGGCTGGGGGCTTGAGAGCCAGTTCTTTATTTCTTTTTCTTCTCTTTCTTGGCCGGCAACGCATCAATGATGCCTTTGTTGTTGCTGATGTCCATGGGCGCGATAGCCACTTACCATCAGGTGGATCGTCAGCTCGTTTGCCGGCTATTTCCATAACAAAACATATGGTAGAAATATAGCTGCAGGGGGTCCACCGGAACCAGCAAAATTTGGAAAATGGTCTATGAGAAAAAAAGGTCTGAGAACCTCTGTAAAATTAAATTTAGCTGAACGCTACTCTAATAGTTTCTCTTTCTCCTGTTGACATAAGGTGGCGTTAATGTCGCGCATGGAGTAGGTATATGTAGAGCTAAAGAAAGCCATCTCATCGGGGGGAAAGTTGAAAAAGTTTCCAGCTGTATACTTAAAATAGGTCCAGTACCTACCACCATCCTACGACAATAGCGCTAGCGCGTCGCAATAACTACGATATGAACATAGCTGTTGTAGACGGAGTGAAGTGTGCCGAGTTATAAAATGTATCCTAGGCTACTGCAGCGCCACCCGTTATTGGACGCGTTTTTACGAACACTTCATACACAGAGATGGCTCTCCTTAGTCCTTACCTCTATACTAAATGTTGTCGCGACTTGTTATCTTTCAGTGTCAAGGTCCGCGCGGGCGTGACCCGCCAGATGTCGTCGCCCCCCGCCCGCAGTGCTCGGCCCGCGGTCATCTCGCCAAAATTGTCATATACACTTGCTGTTGCCCGCAGCTTCGCATACGGAAATTATGTTTTACCTTATTTGTAACTCTTACAGAAGAAAATTTAAAAAACGGTGAATTTATATTGAAGTACTGATATTTAGTAATTTATACCGGGTGTTTTTGAGGTTGTGCACAAACTTTACCAAATGATTCTATAGCATTTACTAAACATATCTTATACAGGTACTAATGCATTATAAAGCTTAGTTTTTAAGTTATTGGTAATTCCATTTAGTATGGGTGTACATTGTAAAAGGGTCTTTATTTGTGCTATGTTGCCGCTCAGTACGGTCATAATCATTCAAACTATACTTGTTTCATTTTAAATGTCATGTCATTATTGGCTTGACTTGTCAATAAAGGCCTATTTACACGGAGAGCTTCTCGTCTCGAAGAAGCCACGATCGAATTAATAAAAAAATCTTTCTTACATTTACACCTTTCGGTATTAGACGACAATTTCCTCGCAATGGAATATTGATTGTAAACTTAACTCCAATGACAAATTTCGCACTCAAAACGTTTTCAACCGTCTTGTATGATACACGTATGAATTTGAAAAATGTGAGTCGAATACAAGTCGTGATTGTCGTAAGTAATCTTACGTACAATTTGTACCTAAATAGACGTAGGAAATTATCGCCTTGATCGATAAGTTAGGTAGATGAGAATTTAGTTCTTTCCTGTATGTAAACATTTGATACGATAATGTTACGGCGATTATTACCAGTGATAGTAGTGTATGATAGATACTAGAAACTCTCCGGCTAAATGGGCCTTAAAGTAAACAAATATCGTAAAACTTTTCGAACTAGTATTATTACCCATTTGGTTTTGTTAATGTCACTGGTCGCACAGACAGCAAAATCGATGAGAAATAATTGTTAACGTCAATAAAAGTTTACTAATGTCAAAGTTTCATATCAATCATAATGCGACATTGCCAGCTTGCGTAAAGAGATTACACATAAGGCAATTTACGTTCAAGTATTTAGTTTGTATGAAAATGAAAAATAAAAGAAAATTAAAATGTCAATATTGAATCCATAACGAAAGATGACCATTTTAATGGTCTGAATAACAGGCCGAAGTTCGTGCACAAAGTCAGGAACATGGTGTATACTGAAATCCACGATAAAATCACAAAGGATTCCTCCAGGAGCGGGTTTTGAAAAATGAGCAGTATTCACATATGTATGTATATATATGTATATGTATATATGTATAAGATATGTTTAGTAAATACTATAGAATCATTTGGTAAAGTTTGTGCACAACCTCAAAAACACCCGGTATATAACATATATTTAATTGAAGTCATTTTAACACAAACACCTACCTATCTTCTCTACCCGCTTCTTACAAACTTCCTCACAAACTTTCGTTTATAATATTAGTAGAGAGTGGTGTTAACTGTTACTGTCTAAAGAGTGTAAAGTAAAGAAAATTAACATTCGCAACTAAAATGATTTATTATTTTTCAAACAAATTTAGATAAAAATAAAACGATTAACAACAAATCAATGATAACTTATAACCGGTACAAAGTAGACTGACATATCTTATTTTATATTATTTCCAGTTCAACTCTATAACCACTCGGACACTTCAGCTAAATCAGCTGTCTTAGGGCTTGTTTCACAATCTTCAAGTAAGTCCGAAGTAAGCTATTCGTTGGTTAAATTGACATTTCGTGTATGTAAAATGACACTTTAACGTCACTTTAACCGGCGAATAGCTTATTCAGGACTCTACTTGAAGACTGTGAAACAAGCCCTTACAGTATTTATCTCATTTGCACCGTTGGCGTTGCCAGTTTTGCCACCATACACACGACGAAATTGCGTCACAACTACAGCAGTGTGCGCGTACAACTACAGATACACAACGCAAAAATATAATCGTACCATTTCTTAAATAATTAACATTACAATATTGTGAACAGTCAGCTATAACAACTATACACCGCAATTTACAATGAATTCAATTAGTACATATTATACAGTCTACACACTCTGACTATTTACTATAAGTACATGTTATTATACAATTTATACACGTGTTTAATAATGAACAACGAACATGTCGACTAGGAACCACTTAGATTCGATCACCGCAACATCCCCATCCCCACCACGTTATACGACTCCTTATGCTTTTCTATTGTTATACATATTATTCACCAGGAATAACAACAAGAAAGTGCTATCAGAAAGAGAATGAACATAAATTGAAAGTTTAAGTAAATGGAAGAATACAAGCAACTTAAATAAAACTTAGAAAGTAGTGCGTATAAATTATGAAGTCATCGGAAGCCTGACTGCGAAAATATGGCAAATCGCTCCCTTCGGTCTCTGCGGCACACATAGTGCGATCCACAGACAGTTTACAACATATCCCTATCTCGCAGTGCAGGTCCAGTCTGGCCCGGGCCACGGCCCTTACGTCACTGTCTATAATACATTATTGGGAAGGTGTTCAATTTCTATATTTACCTGAAACTGACCGACAGCAATCTCCCTCGCAAAGATTGGTGGCATTTCACTGCATCTTACTAAATCGTGGTCCCCGCGACCCCGCTCATCCAACTGTCAGATCAGCATCAAATTAACAGAAATTTTAATTATGACGGTTACACGAATTACGTGTACTATAAATAACATCGTTAGATCATTTATATGAGTGAAAAGGGCGACTGTTAACATTTTATACCGTTATTTGAAACCTGGTTGTTGCATTACACAAAATAAGCATAATCATTAACTGAGTTAAACATAACAATCAAACTAACTACTCCAAGCAAATAATGTTACTCCATAAGAAAATGAGAATGAATGTGAGGAATCGAAATTGGAAACATCTTGATTCGCAGTTATAATTTTACATCATTTGACTAAAATTAATCATGTTAACAATATATAAGTTAAATCAAAAGATTGAAGTGAAGCAATATTATAAAATTACGATCGATGCAACTTTAGTGCAGTTATCAGTGTGTAATTAATGTGGATATTGTAGAATTATTTATTTATTACCATTTAATAAAAATTACATCCTTCTCTATTTACACAAATCCCGACCTGTTATAACTTTCTGCTACAATCCTGTAGCGGACAAAACGCACCGCACCATGTTGACATGTGCACCTGCCTTAATGTAGATGCAACGCACCGCTGTCAACTGTCAGTCCATTCCGAGGCAATGGCTTTATGCACCATATGAGGGTACTTACTATTTAGTACCATATCCTTGGCACAACATGTAGTGGCCACATTTCATCACACATCAAGTGGACCTCTTACAATTACTGTTCCAAGCCTCCAAGTAAGGTGGAGCTTGCATACATTTGGTATAATTCTACGAATTTCACATACATCCAACCATATTATATTATAGACGTAGATATATATGATAATTAAATCTCAATTATTTTCCATATCTCAATAATAGAACGTCTATTAGTACTGGAGTTTTAACCGAATCACTGATCTGTTCAAGTCTTTGTCTCTATGTCGAAGCTAAACTACTTGCACGGTGGCGAAGGCGCTGAAAGTAACTTTCTTTGGTGGTTCAGCGCTGCAGGTGCGGACCACGGGGCGCCGGCCGCCACCCGCGGGCTGCGCCTTCAGCACCGGCTTCAGGTGCGCCACGTCCCCGTGCGACGCCGCCTTGAACCGCCCGATGGTGTTGGTGGCGTGCCCCAGGTCCCGCAGCTTGTTGGTGATGCCGGTGATCCGGTTGGACAGGTTGGAGTAGTTGGTCTTCTTCACGTCGGGAGGCTTCTTCGGCTCGCTCAGCTTCTTCGGGAGCTCCAAGCTCTGCAGCGACGCGTACTTCCGGTGCTCCGGGTTCGAGCTCCTATTGGTGTCGGTGCTGGGGCGCGGCAGGCGCGGCGGCCGCTGCAAAAAGTTGGTCTGCCGGAACGGCAGCGGCGTCAGCTTCGGCTTGGTGTCGCCGCCGCCCCCACCGCCCCCGCCGCCTCCGGTGCCCAGCCGGTAGTACTGCGGGACGGGCTCCAACCGCTGAGGTTTCTTGAACGTCAGAGCCATTGCCATTTTGGTAGGTCGGGTGAGGCTGTCGAAGGCGGTGGTGGAGAATTGAGACCGGCTGCTTCTCCACTCGTCGCGATCCGACTCGTACCCGGTATTCACTGAAATTACAACAATATCCAGTTATTTTTCATTGAAAAAATAAAATAATAAGGTGGACGATTTGTCAGTATGAATATTGAACATTTGCATCTGTTGAGCAGCAGTGTAGACAATTTGCAGAGGGTTACAGAATAATTGTACGCAATTGCATATGCTAATTAATAGCCGAATCGAACGTGAATTGTTACATCACGGTACCATTTTCGATGGAATCATTCCGAGCACGGCACGGTGGCACCGCTTCCGCGCGACACTGCACACGAATTGTGAGTGAAGTCAACGTCGCGATGACCTAGCAGATGGGATGCGCGTGCGCAAGGATTTATGCAATGTTTGCTCACAGGAAAACGATTAGGCCACGTCTCTAGGTCACTGATGTTTTTTGCCTTTAAAGAGTTTGTTTTAGGTTCGTGTTTGCCGACTAATTAGATCAGCGTTTGCATTTAATTTTAATATAAGAGTCGGATTTTTATTTTAAGTATACAATCCAAAATCCATGGAATTAAATAAACTAGGAATGTAATCAAATTATTTGATCTTCTTTAAGTTTATAAAATTACCAAACACGACACAAGCCGAATTACTGGGGCTATTAGTCTATTACCTATAATACTTTAAAAGGTCTTCAAATCCTTTCAAATCCTTGCTGTCAGCGCCCCTGTTACTGGTGGAGATTATTTCAAAAGTCCTTTGCAGTTATTGCTGCATGTCGATCGAGTGTATTTTTATTTATTTATTTATTTATTTATTTATTTATTTATTTATTTATTTATTTATTTATTTATTTATTTATTCATTCATTTATACTAACATCTAACATTACAGGTGACCCTAATGCGTTAGTGTAGTGACAGTTTTACAAAGAAATTAATTATAAATAATATCAAATTATACAATTTAAATCCGATTTCACAATAAAAATATTATATCTATACCTAAATAATGTCAAATTATAAACTAATAGTCATGCAATCGTAATTAACATTTTAAATCTATGTCAAATACCCAATGTCAAATAATTATAATGATCTAAGTCATCCTATGTAAAATAAAATGAATGATGATTTTGTATAGCTTTTATTATTATTTTCCCTTTTGATTTCTTACACATAAGGTGTTAAAATGTATCTTAAAAGTTTGTATGAGTTTTATCTTATTTTATTAATTTAATAATTTATATCGCATCGCACGTCCACCTAATTATTTATTAAACTGTACTCGTATTATCTGTTATGTAAGTTTAGGTGATATAATATACCTAGCCTACTTATGATAATTTAAATGTTATCTGTTGAAAAAATGTATGAATACATTATTTTGAACGCAACAGTTACAGGCGCGCAACGTCGATACCGGAGATAATTTGTTTTATCATAACAAAAATATGTTAATACCTACATTTTATCACACCGCAATCATTATTATCGCTGGTGTAATGTAATTAATACAATTTCCAATTAAGTAATAAGAAGAACTCGAAGGATTGTTTGAGCAGCATATAAATATTTTTTACACGCTTTAAGCGGTCAGATTTCTTTCAAACTTCGTAGACATATCGAAGATCGATGACAACTCAACATTTAAAGAAAAAAAGAAAGAAAGAAAGAAACAAAATTTCATTTCAAAAAATCAAACTAAAAAATTAAAAAATAAATAATAGTTAAAAAAAAACTAAAAAAAAAAGAAAATAAATTTGAATTAAAAACCGTGTACTTAATTGTAATAAAAGCGTGGGGTGCATGGTGTCAATGAGTAGAAGGGATATCTTTAAAAGCACCCCACGCTTTTTTTACAATTACACGATTTTTAATTCAAATTTATTTTCAATTTTTTTAGTTGGATTTTCTATAAAAGCGTGTTTTTAGTTTTTTTTTTTTAACTATTATTTTACTTGAGTTCTGACGCGGACGCGGATAACGTAATACAGTAAAGAGGAAGCAGGAGGGCGAATAGGTTTGATCGAAACCCCCGAGTTTCAGCTACAACCGAATCGGATGACAAAAATACTGTTAATGAACCGATAAAAGCATGCTTCACTCTGTTCTGGGAGTCCAAGCTGGGGGTCCAAGTGGAATGCATCTTCTGAAGGAGTCCTAGCTTATTTACAAATATGGGAATATAGTTTACAAACTGAAAATTACATAACAATAAATGGGATTAACAGATAATGTGCTTTGTCTCGGGCGCCACAATATACGCCTACTTCGCATTTAAATAAGGAGATTCCACATTTATTGCTAAGCATTAAACGAACGAACTTTTTTCACAGTCCGACCTTTGAGGCGGCGACGGTCGCATCGGTCGAATCTTGACCTTTGCGTCGAGATAATAATTACAAGAATAGCCTTTTTTGTTAGTGAACTTTGGACATACAGATAATATAAGATCATTGCAGATTACAGACAATCATATTATACAGGTATGCAGCACACGACGGGACCCGTCCCGTCAAACCAAGCTTCAGAAGCATCCACGACAACGCCCATGACACGCCAATCACGCCATGTGCATCTTAGAGCAGCGTTCAGCCATCCCCAAACTACAATGCTCATTAGTTACAATTTGGCGGAATAGTTATTATCTGATTGATTTATACTTTAGTTATTTTAAATACAAATTAATAATCGGCAAGAAGTATGTAGAGTCTCACTAATTAATTGCTCTCCTGCACTTACGCCCCAGTTGATGAAATAAACTAGGTAACTAGTAGTCACAGTTGATGGGGGCGGGCTGGCGGTCGTCCCATGGGCGCGTGGGACACGTCACACGACACGACACACGACACGATCCACATGAGCTACTGTAACGCGAGCTGGCGAGTCGAGCGTGAAGGGCGTTCGATTCCCGCGCGGCTCGCTTCCTGAAATTCGCTACCACGCCGCGGTCCACCGGCTGCGACACCGACGAGAGACCTGGACTCGGCCGACGGACAGACTCGATCATCGCTGACGGTCCCAATTCCACAACTTTTTACGAGATGATGCCCCGACAATATTATCATTCCCACTCTGCGCCCTGCGGTATATCATGGTGTGGTTAACTAACATTCAACATATCAGCGCGCGCAGAACTTCCCTTAACACTTGAACTCTTAATTGTGGAGCAAAAGATTTGATTGCGAGATTTCATACCTACCATCTAATTTGATATTAGGCACTTGAAAGTTCATAAATATACATAGACAAGTATTATTACATTGATACTCAAATATGAATTTAATACAATTCATTCATTCATTAATTGTAAATAGTGTGATGTCATCTAAAGAAACCATTTCGGGAGTAGGACTGTATTAGTAGAATTTGCATTAAAGTTATAATTTAAACTTAAATAATTTGCATTAGCTAAATTATGCTCGCCACCTGTGAGAGGTATAATATTTTATTGTGGTCTATAAAGTTTGAATAGAATTTAGTTAATTTGTAACACATTAGGGAGGAAACTCTAGTGAATGGACCGAAACCTTTTGCTTTTTACTCCATAACAACGCGACATTGCAGCCGTGAGTCGACGCATATTCTGTGGTTTCGCGGCTTGCGCCGAATACACGGCGCGTAATTATATTTACATTCCAAGCAACGTTCACTTAAAACTCGAAAACTTGCATTATCAATTCTATATGTTTTATTAGCATCTCAATAGGGGTTACTTTGCAACGTCGTCTGTGCCCGAAGCAGCACCGAGCCGACTCGTATGGTATTGTTGGAAATGGAACACCATTTATACGACAGGGTGTTGCGGTAAAGTTTACAGAGTCGTTAAATTTCCGAATGGTGCATTGTTATTGTGATGACGGCCGGTGTCGCGACGCACGACGATCGATTACTGCAACCAGGGATTGAGGGGCACTACGACATTCGTTACAGAATACAGATAGAGCCATCTTGCCGAAGGATTCTGGATTCGATCCCCGACACTGGCGGACATTCATGCGATAGTCACAAGCCAACCACGACGTTTTCGTAATGGATTGAAGTTACTTCGTATTACGGTATTAAAAGATATGGGCATTTAGATGAAGTGATAGTGATTGGGCTAATGTTGCCGGCGCCGCCGCGCCGCCGTGACCTTTCGGGCAAGCAATGCGACTGGTGTGTAAACATGCAGTTGCCTCACCCAGCGCAGCCGCATACACTAAGGTCTAAGCTACTCTGTGTACAGCCTGCGTGTGCTGACTTTCTGTGCGACCTATTCGGTCACATAGATTCTACAAACACTCTATTGATTAGTTACAAAAAATATTTTACACACAAATATAACTTTAAAAGATGGGATGGAAAATATTCGAACAAGTCACTTTTAAGTTAGAAGAAGTACAGAGATGGAGTAGGCACCCCAGATAAACTGGATAAAAACCCTGGTTCAGACTATGTAGGTCTCTATGTAGGTCCGTAATTCGTACCCTACAGGGGGTGCCCTTAGGAGGCTCGCAATCCCATCTTGAAGAGGTTCAGCTTATCTCTTCGCCAAATTTTGTCTTCTTGCCTGAGCCTTCCCTTTGTCCGCGTAAGGTTGTTAACTAGTTTATGGCCAACAGTAATTGTCCATTCGATAAAACAATTGACAGCAATGTTTAAAACTGGCGGTAGGGTATATGCTTCGATCACTAATGTGATCGAAGGGTATATGGCCACCCAAGGTGACAAGGAGTGGTTGTAGCTTTTGATCTGAAAGCTATAAATCCTTACAATGAATAGATCTAGCCAAGGTTACGAAGACAATTACTCAAAACGTCCTTGAACTATCACCGTGACAATTAATTTTGTAATCCAAATGGTATATGAAAGAGAGACACAGCACAATGTTCAGCGCACACCTCGCCTGAGTGATGTGCGTTGTGCGGTTCAAATGAGGGTCTTAATTTATGTTTGCGAATGCAAGTCGTGATCCAGCCGTAACTTAAATAGACTGATTGTGAAACATGTTTCAATTGAATGAGCCCCTGCCACAGACTGATTCGCAAATGTTGCAACCGCGCGCTCCACGTCGTTGCGGAAACACTCGATATGCAACGAGAATCCCACCGGGGCACCAATTGAGGCCACAGTCACAGTACACCATGTCGACCATCCAACAGTTGGACTGCAGACCCGACACCATAGCACACACTCACACACACACAGGGTAGTTAGGGTTTCTACTGCTTTTATTTTTCAGATACTAACACAGATTTGAAAGGTCAATAAACATCAAGTCCATTGAGTACACAAATACGAGTTATAACTTCAATGAGTGGAAGAATTGTCTTCTAGTAAAAAATTAACAATTATTGGTACAAATAATAAAATATTTTGTACTTAATCCTAGTCTTTCATAGTTTAAAAAGTCCCTAAGACCCTAAATTCGTTCCTCTACCTTGATTTCTTGTCTCCTGACTCAACTCCTTGTAGAAGAATCGTTACTTGCAGTTCCAGCTCCAGGAGCGTGACTTACAACGAGAGCCACAACTGCTGGCAGCTAGATGTTACGTCAGTACGTCACACCGGAGCTGGTAGTTTAAGTCGTTACGCGAACATTCCGTGATAAGGCAATATCCAATAGCAGTTGTTCCGTGAGAATTCGCGCAATACACATAATTGAACGATGCAGATGGGGAATTATTTGCAGGTTGTAATCCTTGTTGTGGCTTAGGCCTACGGGTCGGCCTGACGGTCACTCCTCGATTAATTTTAACTTTCTACCTAACTTTTCCATCTAACTTTACCCATTCGTCTTGTTATAAATGTAAGCTTGTCTATTCCCCACGCCATTGTGCCAGCGACCTTCACCTCTCACATTCCTCACGTTCCTCCGGACTCCGAAGTCCGGACGTTCATCGTTGGATCATCATCGTGGATCGTTGTATCATGCGTGCTCTTCGATGCTACAGGAACGCGGTAAACGTATTCACACTTAGCCGATATGCCTTTCTACGGGACTATACCAATATTGCCGTAATGCTATGCTCCAATATCATACAAAACTCGATTCTTTGACGTGTACCTATATAGTGCTAGCCGTAAAGACTAAACATACATAGTACATGCATACAACGTCTTATAAAAACCCTAACTGGGATTATAGCGTTCTTTAGCTAGTGCTAATAAAGGTCCAATAAGCACCTTTCTTTATTCAGAAGCCTCTCGTTACTAAAGTTTCGTTATGAATTTGAATTTGAATTTGAATTTGAATTTGAATTTGAATTTGAATTTGAATTTATTCAAGTCTTTACCAAAAGCAACTCCGGTTCGTCATTTGTTGACAAAGTTCCAAACATTTTGCTAATAGCACAACCTGCGTGACGCTGGCCAGCTGGACAAACAATACCTCATTACACTAATAGAACTGCTGTTAACATAAACGGAAACAACAACGTGCTATAAAAAATAATAGTTTCTAGAAATTGCAGTACGAACCGACACTTTATGTGTATGAATTATTACTTACCCACCGTTTGTAGCATTGATTTACATGGTAGGTATACTGTAAGTGTACAGTAACCACATTCACATAATTTACTCGTGTGCAACTATGGATTCTGAAACTATCCAGGTGCCAGGTACCCGGTTCAAAAGCTATAATAGCACGAGGAATGACCTAAAAGAACCTGCTTACTTATCATTAATTTAAATTAAATGAATATGTTGGCCATAAATTGTATTGTAAAGTTGAATTGAAAAAGTGGTTGACAAGATCATTGAACAATGATTGACGAGCAATATAGTTAAAGAGCTGCCAGAAATTCTCTCAGAATGTCCATGGGCTACAGTGGCAATTGCCACAGAGAGATTAATCTCGCTCTCTGCAGCGACCTGTTCTGCGCGCAGCGAGTGGCAGTGGCAGCGGCGGCGAGGCCGCAGCCGCTAAACAAAACCATTGGAGTAGTAAATTGCCTCGTGTAGCGCGCCGCGGCCGCGGCAGCCGGCAGGTTTCCTTATTACGAACATCTTCGTGCCACAATTACGTCAGGTTGGAAGAGGTTATTAGTAACAATAAAATTTTATACAACAGGTAATGTACCCACCTTTATTGCTCGCCGTCCACAAGCTGCCGGTCGGACTGCTTCTTTTAGGTTTATTTTCTCGAAACATTAGGATGTCGGGGATCTTATTGTTTTTGTTGTCCTTTGGGATGACGTCGGGCGACCTCTCAACGTTGACTCGGACGAATTCTCCTTTCAGTACCTTGGGAGTTTCCTTGTTCGCTGGGAGCAGGGGTGGAGGCGGAGGGGCCTTCGTTTTCTTGTGAAATAGCCTCTTCCTCTCCGGCCTCAACGGAATGTCCACGTCAGTATATATCAGGCTATCTATTTCCCCCGCGTCGTCCAAGTGGCTCCTGATGCCGATGAGGCTCATCGGCTGCTCGAATCGCAGCCCCTTCTGCTGCACCGCCAGGTGCGTGACGCCGTCGGTGTCCGTCGTCTGCATCAGGTCGAACTCGGATCGCGTCTTATCGAACAGGCTGTAATCGTCCACGCTGTTCTTTCTGCTCTTAAATAAATCGTTGGACTTCTTTTTCGCGAACAAGTTATCGCTACTCGAGTAATTGGTCGTGTTCTTCGTGAGTCTATTTCGCATCTTGAAATACTTGTATGTGAAATATATCCTTTTGAAATCCTGCTCGTTCTCGAACTTGAGAACTATGGCTTCCTTGCTGGGGTTTCTCCCGACGTAAAAGACTAGAGTGTTCTCGCAATTCGGATAATTTTCAATGTTGACACAGTTGGCGATGTCGTCGATGCAGATGTTTTCGTACTTGGTCGCCTTGAGGTCGCCGTAATCCTTGATCAGCTTCTGCTTGTCATCGCCGGCGGAATGGTCGTGCGCGGTGTGCGTGAGCAGCTGGAGCTGGTCCTTCTCGTTGAAGCCGACGACGAGGTTATAGGACGGCGCGGCTGGTGCGGACGGCGCGGACGGCGCGGACGGCAGGCCCAGCGCGGCCACGTCCAGCGGGCCGCCGTGCAGCCGCCGCCGCGCCACCAGCGCCGCGTACCCGCCGCACCGGTTCGCCTTCTTCACTGTCATCGCCGATCTGAAACCAAACGAACACTTGATTTACTTATGTCATTTACATTGAAATATCGTTGAAAGCCGGCGAGGGAAGTAATGTAACACTAATAACAACCGTTTGCCGTTGCTTCTATTCTATGTTGACATTGAATTTGGACGGACATTGCTTGCATTGACATTCCGGTCGCAAGTAAAATCAATATGTCCAACTTAACTATTTAAAGGATATTGTAAAATAATTTGCACATAAATTGTTGGTTTGTGCTGAACGTTTTGTACTTATTGTCTTATAGAACAGTCGACTTGAAAATCATCTACATTACAGACGCATTTTTATGCAAATATCGTTGCGACACTGATGACTATTGGCCTCTAGATACCTGTCTCCTAAATATAATTTGAATACCTACTCCAATAGTAATGTGCAAAAAGTAGCTATTACCTAAGTAAAAATCAAAAATGCCGCGAAGGTAAATGTGGAAATTTCCGCTGTTATAAGAATTTAGATATAGGGGAATGTGGGGGGAAACCGGACAGGGGGTGAAAACAGATAGTTGCTATTTTACTAGTAGGCATATAGCTATCTCGTTCTAAATAGTCAAACGTTATTTGGGAACACTCGGGCAGTTTGCTTGCAAAAGGCGGACAGGATAGAATTTCATCACGTGCTTGTACTCCACAAAATAGAAAAAATTGGTAAGTTATCTAATATTTTGTGATTTTTGACGTATTCTCATTTGTTTTGGCCATGTACAATCATAATGTAACATTCTTTTCATAATATCTTGGTTATTTAAGTTAAAAAAACAGCATTAATTGTTGCTGTGAGTCTAAGAATAAAAATTTTGCAAGTAGTATTTTAAAAGTGGCACCTGTGGGGTACGACCGGACGGGGTGATATCGGGTATCCGGTGTCACCCCCAATCATTGAATAGGTTATGTCTGCTTATTTACTTAAAATCTTAAACCTTTACTTTATTTATTTTTTCATAAGTATGTTTACAGGACCTCAGTATCACTTGAGTTGAAGAGAGACGTAGGCTCCCTATGCGTATTCTACAGTCTGTACAACGGGGAATGTTCTGAAGAACTGTTCGGTTTAATACCTGTGATTGATTTCCGTCACCACGCATCACGATGTATCAGGTTCCATCAACATCACCTTAATACTTGGCGTTCGTCCACAGTTCGCTTTTCATGTAATTTCCTACCACGCACATGTAAACTGTGAAACGAACTACCTGCATCGGTGTTCCCACTAAGCTTTGACATGGAGTCCTTCAAGAAGCAGGTCTATTGTTATTCTTCGAAGCCGGCAACGCATTGGTGATGCCCCCGGTATTACTAATGTCCATGAGCGGCTGTAATCACTTACCATCAGGTGACCCGTCAGCTCGTTTGCTTGCTTAAGGCATAAAAAAAATATCCGTATTCACCCCGTTGACTAAAAACGCGTATCCGGTTTTACCCATAGGTATGGGGTGAATCCGGATTTATGTTTTTTATTAAAATAAATTTCTACTTCTTTTTATCTTTATTGATTTCGGATATTTTTTGCCAAAGTAATGTCTTACATATGTACTTTGAGAAGTGTTGTTGATTTTTTAAATATATAACATTATAACGAATTTATGGTGTTTTTTTCTTAACTATCCGGTGTCACCCCACATTCCCCTACGTGTACGAGTAGATATAAAAAAATAAACGCAACGTATAACAACGTACAACAGTTTATAAGTTATGTGAAAAAAGTACATTTTATCATTTTACATTGTACAGAAAACGTTTCTTTATTGAATTGTAATTTGAACAATGAAACAAACCATAGTCAAATGAAACTATAGTAATACAAGTTAGGAAGATTACCTGCCTATCTCCTGAACTTCCATTACACACATTACGGAGACTTCCATAATCTCATAATGAACACACCGGTTAATAAAATTAAGAAAAGCGTTTGTCCAAAAGTTAAATCGATTACCTACACAGGTAATAGGCATTTAAAGGATGAATTACCCTACACCGAGCCGGGTACGAGCCGTGCCTCGAACGAGGCACGGACGAGGCACAGCACTAATATTTATATGACGCGGACATCGAGTGTTTATGCTACACCGTGCGACGTTTGCGTCCGAGCCTCGTAAAATGTTAGTGAAATTGCTGGTGCCCGGCTCGGCTCGTGCCCGGCCCGGCTCGCGCCCGGCTCGCTGTAGCATAATACATCCTTTAATTTCCTATTACCTATCTAGATAATCGATTTAACTTTTAATAAAATGTTATAAAATGTAATAAAATTCATCCCTAATTTTGAATATTAAAAATTAAAAAAAAACCTGATGCTGCTACCAAAAAGCTATCATGATATACGTTTTTGTAATACTTATGATGAGCTCTTTAATTTGATACGCATACTGCAATAATTGATTTATTTTTATACTGATACTTCAAACAATGTCATCTCATAGCCGCCATATTTGTTTTTTTTTTTTAATTTCACTTATCGAAAAACACTTGGGTTATCAAAACGAATCTAACGATATCTTAATTATATAAATCCGTTCAGGGGTTTAGAAGATACGAGGTAATAAAAAAATTTTACACGCATATATACATATATACAAGATACGAGCGAAAAACTTAACCCTTCTTAGCAGTCGGGTAAAAACGTAACAACAATTTGGCCAGACACGTCTGCCGCTACTGTACCGCGTCCTGCTGCCGACTTCCACCCGTTAACAGTCCTGTTTAACCAATTCAGATTAGGGCACGAACCACGTAAGTTCGTAAGTTCACCCCGCATTAGTTCCCGCCACGCACCAGTCAGATACGGAAACAATCTGTCAGCTGTCGCGGATGATCTCGCCGAGTATCGCGCGCAGATCGCGGGTTCTCAGAGCGGCGCGGTTTCACTGTGACAATGGTTCTCACATAATTATACACTAGACGCGCTTTAAAACGTCAAATGGAAAGTTGTAATTATGTTCCCAACACGCTAATAAGATTAATGTCAGCGCACATGTCATGTTTGCCGAGTTTCGGACTGCCGGAGCCCCGAAGCCCGGAACACGTAACCACTCAGATTAGCTCCTGGTCTCGTCGCCATCATGGACAGCGTTCCAATCCCAGGAGCACTATGTAATCTGTGAACCACAGATGGTCTTCGTTTTGAGCAATAACCCTCACAGACCTGAGTCTACGGCCCAAACTTACCGTGAGATTGTTCTACGTGCACTACAGTAATGCAGTGCCAGTGAATAATCGATCGAATCACCGGATCCCTTTGACCGTGAATTTGTCATCACTGGCGTGTGTGGTGCGTGTTGATGGCGTTATCCTTAGCCACTAGGTCAATGAAACCAGACACTGACATATGCGAAAGTGGAAGTGGCCGCTCGCCTTGCACGGAACGCCTCTTCCGAGTGCAACAGTTTATGATACGTTATGCCCATACGGAGAGATGTAGCCTTGCTTTTCCATGTTGGACGTGAGCCGAGGTGACTTATCAATATTATAAGCTATACATCTGTGGCTAGTTAGTATCCCTTTAAGCCGGTTATGATTGTTTGGCCGAGTTAGGTCCGTTGTCACGTAAGTTCGTATGTTAGACACTAGACACATCACACCCGACGTGTATAGATGTGCCAGTACGCTCGGCATGGCTCCGACAATGGGCATTGTGGCGGGTTCCCACTGTCTCCATGTTCCCAGGTGATATCTCCGCACCTCGCCCGGAGATAACGAGAAAGCAGATCGCAGCGGCAGATGAGCCGCGGGTGGCGACACTGAATGCCATCAGGGACAATTACTCTACAATAAAATTGTACTTAAGATGGAATAAATTGATTGTTTGTTGTCGGTTCCGTAATCTACGTGTGCAACTTCTTGAAATTTTTGCGCGGTGATTATAATTTCTCTCAATGTTTAGAATAACGTGTTACAGTATTTTACTTACGCTCCAGTTCAGTCACTAACGGTTACTTTAATCGCTCCTTAGTAAAGAATCACCATACAAATTCTGTCCTAAGGCGCGATTTAAGTAACCTTTAGTGACTCTGAGTTGGGGCGTTAGTTACTTTCTTTCTGATATTTAATCAAAATTAAGTCTATTCAGTTAGACTGAATCTATTATCTACTAAGGGTTTTAAGGCGATAAGGTCAACAATGTCATCAGCACGTTGATAATTATTGTTTAGTCCCTTTTTCTTCTCAACAAAATACTGGTAACGCAATGTTAGGTAGTGCTACCGTCTGGCCATCTCACGGCTGGCGGCATCGGGCATGGCCGGCACGGGCAACGCGCATCCAACCGTCCACCTGATCCACCGCCACACCGAAACGAGCGTAATGATCTACTAGACACGGAATATATTAAAAATGAAATAGAAAGTCAACTTACGGAGTGTAACGTGCACGTTAAACCTAACGACTTCGACTTGGGTGCTTCTATCCACTTGTATGCTTGTAATGAAATCATTAATCTCCTCGTGAACTGGTGCGAAGACAATTTAGTTACATTGGCAGGAATCACCCAAGCCGTCGCGCTAGGACCGCTTCACATTGTTTTTTTTTTCTTCTAAAGGAAGACGACTAGGGGAAATGGTGATCGCCTATGTCAGCATCGTACGTGCCGCATTTAGTATTCGTTGTATGAAATCATATGAAAGCCTGCACATGTCACCCGCACCGTACGCGCCATATTTCCGAAAATGTGGAAGGTATCCGAATTAACAGAACGTCACATAATGCGGCGCGCAGAGCGCGTGCTGATACTGCTGGTACTCAGTGTTTCCATACCATGATGCTTTTAACAAACGCATTAGGGGCCATCCATAAATTACGTCAAACTAATTTCTTGACTTTTCGACCCCTCCCTCCCTCCTTGTCACAGCTGGACACATTTGTGAGACCTCCCCCTCCTAGTGTGACGTCACATATTATGAAATTTTACACCTAGAAATTATTAAATTAAGACAGCAGTACCGAAAAAAGTTTTATTTCCATTAATCGCCAAACAAGAAGAATGCACCAGTTAGTAACGCCATCTTACCGTCTTTCTAAAGTGCAGCGATCTTTTATGGGGCTTGGTGTACAGTTCTATAAAAAAATCCCAAAGTTAATATGTGACCTGCCAGTGGAATTGTTTAAGAAACACATAAAATCTCGACTTTTAGGCAAAGGTTACTATACTGTAGATGAGTACATAAATGACAAAGACGCATGGAAATGACCAGCTCTGCAACCAGTTCCGTACAAGCTAGTGATACTTTTTTGTAATAAATATACCGATGTATTTTTATTTTTAAAAGATGTCCTCCATGACAAAGCACCTTTGCGAAAAGCTGGTTGATTAAAAAAATGACGTGCATAAGTGTATCAATGATACCTACATGAATAAATGATTTTGAATTTGAATTTGAATTGTTTTTTAATAATTACCTATACATACCAATTATTCAATTTTGAAATGTGACGTCACGAAATTTAGGACCCCCTCCCACCCCTTGTCACACTACATCGACCCCCCCCCCCCTAACGTGTGACCTACTTTATTTATGGATGGCCCATTAGAAGACTTGATTTTGACCCACTTCAAACGGTCAGATTTCGTTCAAACTTCGTGGACTTATCGAAGACTTATGACAATTCAATATATAAAGAACGAGTAACCACCCTCGCTTTGCTTCGGTTTTCTTATTTTTTTACACCTTGGATTACATTATTCGAGTTTTATAAAGGATCCCTATTTTTTTTTATAAATACAATATAGCCTATGTTACTCGGGGATAGTGTAGCTTCCCAACAGTGAAAGAATTTTTCAAATCGGTTCAGTAGTTTCGGAGCCTATTCAATGCAAACAAAAAATCAAATCTTTCCTCTTTATATATTAGTATAGACAAAAGAAAGAAAAATCTAATTACACGCTTTATATTAGCTTTAAACGGTCAGATTTCTTTCAAACTTCGTAGACTTATCGAGGACCGATGACAATTCAACATTTAAAGAAAAAAATAAAGAAAGAAAGAAAGAAAAAACCTAAATTTAATTTAAAAAATTCAAACTAAAAAATTAAAAAATAAATAATAGTTTAAAAAAATCTAAAAAACACACTTTTATAGAAAATCCAACTACAAAAATAGAAAATAAATTTTAATTAAGAATCGTGTAATTGTAATAAAAGCGTGGGGTGCATGGTGTCAATGAGTAGAAGGGATAATATCTTAAAAAGCACCCCACGCTTTTATTACAATTACAGGATTCTTAATCATTTTTTTTTTTATTTTTTTTTTAGTTGGATTTTCTATAAAAGCGTATTTTTTAGTTTTTTTTTTGTAACTATTATTTATGTTCATATTTTTTGAAAAAGATTTGAAAATACATATTAATATAAAAGCAAAAATGCAATTCAAGATAACAATAATACTTCGAACAAACCCAATAAAAATTGTGGTTTAAAGCTCCACAGATCGGTGCGATAGCCGGACTAATTAGTATTTCAATTAAAACGATTTGTGATGCTGTGACGGCATGATGCGATGACGCGGTCAAGTGAGATAGCGCGTGATATTGTGAAGTGAACACATTGTCGCACTTTAAGCTTTAAAATTACTTATATCGATTAGATAATATTATGTGCTAATTGACCTCCGCATGTTGTTGAGTGAAGTGCTGACTGCTGACTGATTACTACTGATGGTCGATAAGTAATGTCTGACAGCGCGAATAACGCGATAGACATCACAGCATCAGCACAAAAACTATTCTATTAGGTGATGGAGTGCCGCCGCCGCCGCCCCGCCGCCGCCGCCGCCCCCCGGTGCCTAACGGTATGTAAATTCACAGGAAGTGTCAAAGTGTACGCAAATGGAGGCAAATTGCGCCCCTGTGTGGTCCTACCGCTTTCCCAGACCTCTAATGTACGACGGGTGTTTTTGCCGTCGGGATAAATTGTGTTATGCAACACAGTTCCGATGATATTTTACGGTTGTGACAATATATTACGCAAAGCGCGAGGTTTTGTTCCGTTAGCGTAGATAACTTAGATGCTTATGGTGAATTTTATCTGCATTTTAAACTAACCGAATAAACTTTCAAACACTACGTTAAAACAACAATAAATCGTAAGACTTAATAAATCCAGCTTACATATTTTACAGCATACGTAAAGAAGGGTGACTCAAATCAGAATTCGAAACAACATACATATTATGTATGTAATATCTAGGACGTCCAATGCATCAGAAATGCGACAAACAGTGAAAATGGAAGATTTGAACAAACTCCCTAACAACCTTCCAGTAAGACTTACCTACATCATCACCAACCACGACCACTCTGACAGCGCACGACTAACAAGAAGAATATTGAAGTATTTCGAAGTGGTCACGTCACATCACAAGTCAACACTCGCCCACTGCCTGACTAAATAAAGAACAATTCGCGAAAAGGAGAGAAGTAGACTTCGAAAAGCTTTCAGGTGTAACAGAGTCTGTTCGCTTCTCACTAAGACAGTGTACACACATTAGACATTGTCGACTTTGTAAGAGACACAAAAACCTGGTCTGCACGTACGGGCTCTTGGCGACGACAGGAGTAAAAAATGTACCCGTGACAAAAACAGGCATTGTCGGTGAGTGGGCGTGTCTAACACAATTGTGGTTTTTGTGAGGCGCCGGTCAAACTGATTTCACGGGCGAGCCTCCAGCTGTGGACCAATCATTAGAAAATTAACCAGCGGAGACGATGGCTGCAGACTGCTGCTTGACAACTGAAACAACTGAGTAGTCGCTCAGAGGAGGAGTCTCGAGACCTTGGCGTTGCCTTGTTGTTCAGCGATCACACGAACACAGGAAGATGCCTTCAAGGATGAATGAAGCCTGCTACACAATATAACCTTCCCAATGCTGGTTGGCTGAAAACACATCGGAGATCCATCTCTCCTCTATCGGTCCCCATCACACTCCTGGCTGATGCTGATAACGGTCGATGTCTAGCGATCGACAGATCGGGAAACCATGAACGCAGTTACTGATATCGTCAAAACGAAAAGCAATAATAAATATCAAATGAATTGTAAAATTGCCTCCACTATGGATGTTTGCGACCGGCAAGGAATACAACATGTTACAAACACCATTTCTCATTATTTATTACCTACAATTTCACCTTCGAAGAGGTCAGTAATAACTAACAAGTCAAAACATGATGGCGGTCAATCGAACGCGGAGAGAATAAAAATTACCGCTTCATTGTCTACTGCCTCTGCCTCCGTGATTGATTGTAAATAATTGTAGTCACTGGACGTCGGCCGACGCAGAAAACACTTGCAGCCAGGTGCTGCTTGCCTCTACCTCAGCCTCTACTCATATATTTTAGGAGTTCCTATTACAAAAACAATATTTATTTATTCATGTCTTCGTACGCATGTAGGTATACTAACCCTAAAGTGGTTGTATTTGGATAATTGCTGAAGTGCTGATTACACATGTTTCTTTAATTTTATCAAAAAAGGATCTAAAAAGATACACTCAAAAGACATTTTTTTTATCCACTACATATATAAACTTTCAACCCCTATTTTACATCTTCTCCTCTTTTCTCATAGAATTCATTCATCAGTTGATTTATAAAATTCTCTTCTCGATTATTCGATTCCGTCGTATTGTACGTTCACTTAATAAATCTCCATCTTTATCTGTCCTTAAATCACAATTGCTCATTACGAGGTGTTGTTAAAACGAGAGAGATGAGATGATTACAAATATTTTTGCGAGAAAACAAACCACATTACTTTAACGATTTCACAAAGTGCGAGAAATAGTCACTTACAAAATACATTACAAAATCATTCTCAATAACGTTATCTCCTATGTGAAATTATCAATTTTAAATAATTAGAACTTAACTAACGTTAACTAGGTTGCATCGGCTACCGCGTGTGTGTCATTACTCATTAAGTTTTATAGCGCACAGTTTAACAATAATAGTTTTAGCTCAGCCTAACAGAGTACGGTAAAGCGAAAATGAAAGCTCGATAACTTTTTGCCGTAGTTCACTTTCTTTGGGCCTAGCACATGAGTAAATCAAACATGTAGAGAGTACGCATCATACGCGCCCTCTGTAGATATAATATAACATGGGCATACAAGGACAGGGTTGCTGTTTGAAACTTTTTAAGATTTGTCAAGAAAAGTACCAGTACCCACTACCGTAGGGTTGCCATACGTCCCATATATACAGGACTGTCACCGTATTTGACCATCCCATCCCGTATTACATGTCCCGTATTTCAACAAAATACGGAAACGGAGGTGAGAAAGGAACATTTTGAATAAAAACTTTGATTTATTAATTTTTTTGATTTTTTTTATTTAATGTTATTTAATTTTATTTTTTATACTTTTGATACGGTTGTGACCACTATGTACACATGCATGCTATGTATGGTGTAGTTGAAAAGCGTGTGGGGTTTTGGGAATCGGAAGAGAAAACGTCCCGTATTGGTTCCCAGACGTTATGGCAACGTCTAACGCTGCTAAGAAACTGCCTTTTTCTCAGAATACAGAACAAACTATTCTGAGCCTTTTTATGCCCTCGGCAGGACAAAGAGCTGACGGCTCCACCAATGGTAAGTGATCACCGACGCCCATGGACTTCAGCAACAGTAGGGGCGTCACGAACATGCCCGATGGACCCACTGCCTGATTCTTCAGGAAGCAGGAAATGGAATGAGGTTCTCCTCATGTTATAGGACGGTGGAACACCAATAGTTTATACCATATGTACCATAGATACCAGTTTAACAGTTTAACAATTGAACGGAGCTGTTGACACCAACGTCTGTTCTCAGTGTAGTGTTATACCTAGTCTATAGTTAGGTATGTTAATTTTGTCTTCAAGTACCATAGTTGTTGTCTCTGATAGTGGTAGACAAGTTAGCCTGATAGCCGGAATATGTCCCGAAAAGACAGTTTGTAAATCCATTAATCTTGTAATCTTCCACATATTCATTCGAGTTTGAAACCGATCAGCGGCGCGGCGCGCGGCGTGACTTCATCCATGACCAAAGTGTGTCCAAGTCCGATAAACATGGAAAACAATGACGCGACAACGGGGCACGGATATGACAATTAGATGATTCACGCTGCATTGTCTCCTTCGAGATGCTTGACTCCAACATTGTACCACCGAGCACTGTACCACTGAGACGCCACTGACGACGTTAATAATAATAATAAATAATAATATTATAGCTCTCTCATGTCCCAAGGGCACGATGACACGTTGACAAGGTCGTGATGTACTCGGGCTCGCATCACACATTCGTGGTAATCGGCCCCCGAGGCCCCCATATGTGTTGATTGTCTTACTCGTAGCTATTATTGTTTAGGTAAACAAGTTTAAAGCGCAATATCTTCTTGAAACGTTCAAAACGAAGACAAATTATTCCGATTGGAACCGGTTTGTGGACTTCTACATAACATAATTAATCAATATAGTAATATTGATATGGCCAATTTATAAACCTCTGCAAAAAGAGTAATAATGAAAAAAATATCTTAATGATACATCCAATTGCATAATTTAAGAACTCTATCACGACGGCTCGGAATGTCAAGGAAGCGTATTCCATTTTTTGATAGAAATTTCAAATAAATAAAATTCAGAGGTACGACAACAAAGTGCCGACGCAACTCTGTATAGGAAAATCAATTTGCACAGACGAGGTTTTGTATCATGTTAGAATTTAGATACATTCCTAGTCCAATACATAGTCCAATAACTTTCTTTAGCGCGAAAGTTAATCTGTACAGAAAATAAAACATAACAGCTTGATTACCAAATAAAAATAGAAAAGGGAAAAAAAGTAAATGAAGACAATTTGTATGTTATCAAGAGGCTATCAACGAGAAACATATGGTCGTATCTTTTCACTAAAACCAATAAAGAGAATGTCACCACATGTGTGTCTTTTGCATTTAATTAATGTATTTTTTGTCTGGTATTAAATATCTCTTGCCACTGTTTTATTTTTATTATACACCGCGTTTATATCTGCATGCTTATTTGTGCTATTGGTCGGACTTGCCTTAGTATTTGAATTATAAGACCAGATTGAAGATGCCTTGGATTTTTTGCCCGTGGCTGATCCACCAAAAGATTTCGAGCTGCACATTTCCTAGCTTAAGAATTTGTACAAAAATATACATATTAAACATTGCGTTTATATACGTATCTACATGTCATCGTGATAAACAGCGAATATCCGAACCCGACTGTGTCCGCGGGTTCTCCAGTGCACTGTGCAAGTGTGCATGCATTAAAAGCTTTCTATGAATCTATTTATTTAAAAAGAAAGTGTGAGACATTTTCTAACTAAAAACAAACGATTGTATTGTCTCATGGCGCATGGGACCCGCGCCCGCTGCAATCACCACCGAAGCGTGTGAACTTGTTTTGTATTTAATAATCTGTGCTCCTGTCAGCTGCCAGCTGTCTGTAGGGTTGACAATTTTGGAAGACGTAATTTTTAATTATCTTGAGAAATTATGATTATTAATAATATGAGGCCAGCAAAAGCATGATTAGTGCGTAATAATGATTTATTGTCTCTAACATATTAAGTTACGTTACAGTTTAAGGTTTATTAGGTACCTACCGCGCTCATAGCCCGGCGGCTTGCGTCGATCCTAAGCGATCGACAAAGTTAAGCAACAACGGGCGCGGTCGGTAGTTTGATGGGTGACCGCTAGTGGCAAAAATTTCTTGAGCGCTTCCGTGCTTCGGAGGGCACGTAAAGCCGTCGGTCCCGGTTGTCATCGTAAGATAACAGTCGTTAAGCCGGAGGCCCTCGGGCGGCATGAAAAATTCCGACAATTGGGTTGGCAAAAAATACAGTCGAATTGAGAACCTCCTCCTTTTTTGAAGTCGGTTAAAAATTATTGTCTTTCATCATTTTTAAGCAAAGATGCTAAAATTAACACGGAAACAGCTTATTGTTTATTTGAAATTATGTTCGATGAGCAACCCTAGCATTCTGATCGAGTTGCCATCTATTGAGGAACTAGACACAATTTGGATTCAGACTCAGACCAAACACACACTCCAAGTGTTGAAGCCAGTGAGCCGCGCACCCTGATGACAATTGTCTATTGTTTAGGAACTGTCGAAACTAGCTTGTAATTTTTATTTTGTTTTGAGAAATAGCCTTTCATTAATGTGAGTTAATTAGAGTAATGTAACATTTGAATACGTAATAATAATAAAGAATGGATAACGTAATCGAGTTTATCCGACGCGGACGATAGCGGCAGATAGCTGCTTGAGCAACCGGTGCCGTGACTCCGCAATGTTAGGACGCATGTTGTTAGTGTACAAACGATTTGTTTCACACTAAACACCTGGTGTGTGCGCCGGCACCTGCGTTACAGTTCAATGCACCTCGTGAAGTTTATGTAAATAAATGGCATACCACCGAAGTGGGCCACATGATTGCAGATGATCAGTTGATCACCGAAGTTCATGAACATGAACTGGTGTTATTTGCTCAGTCATTGTTCGTTACGGTGTAAGGTCATCCACGAGATTAAAGTCGAACCCCTTAAAAATTATGAAATTACTAACTTTAGCGCTATTGAACCAAAACACCAAGCTTTCCAAAGCTACTTCCTATTACGAGATTTTAAATAATGTAAATGTTCTAAGTATATTTGTACGATTTTCTAACCTAATTACTTTATCGAATGCTAAAAAGTAAAACCACTTTATTAAATTTCTTCCAAAACCCTTTCGATCAGCTCAGATACAAGCACTGACTGTGACTGCTCCAGCGCCGAACGTTCAACCTTCGTTCAATGTTGATGGCGCACAAAAAATCGGAAATAGCTAATGTCTTCGTTTATTGCAAGTTGGCTACAGAAATATAAAAAATGTACGTAATCCGGAAGGGACGGGGATAATTTCCTTCCGATGTTCCCAACGCAGGAAAAGCTTCTCGGTCAGTTGGAGGTTGGTTGGAGGTGTCGGTTCCGCACGTGGTGCGCGTTCAGGTGTCAGATGTTTTACAGTAACATTAGCTGCTAACGCTCAACGAGTTCATAATGTAACCTGCTGCAGCTATTCTTGGAGACTTCATAAATGTAATTTCATAGTTCACAATCTGCTGCAGTTATTTGGAGATACAGTGTTAACTCCAGTTGTGTATTTCAAATAAACTGTACCTATTAAGGGAGCTGCTGCTTTATTTTACCCCATACCCTGGTATCTACAATGTTTACAAATATAAAGACCGCTGGATTAACTTCGCTGTTTAGTTAAAGTCTGGCTCTAGGTAGTCTAGGCGGCTAACTGGAACCTAATTAAGCTGTTTCGATGCGATGTAATGATTATAAGTAGGTACACTCGTCCCGCGTGTGTCGTACTTGTACTATGGAAAACACATTCCAGTTCCGAAGTGACAGTGCAGAATAAAATTTCTCTCGGTCAATAGAACAGTTCTGTTGTAGGTTTGTAGAGAGAAATAAAGTCAGTTGTAAACAATTTTCACAAGCGAACGGAAGCGTGAGTTCCGAAGTCACAACTTGCTCGAGTCGAAATAATGGTATCGATTGCAATTATGGTGAGCGACGCGACGCGACGTGACGATAAGCGGCGGTGCTCAACGTCACGCGCGGAGATTGAAGCCGCGCTGATAATGGGGAGCGTTTCATAAGCTACCACCGACGAATCTGACGATACGGCGCCGATACCGTACCGATACCGTGTCGATACCGTATCGGTATCGTGCCGAGCCGACCGCATGCCTCGAAACCGTGGCGACGGTCACCTAATCCACCGATCTCATAGTCCACGCAGACAGTGCATCTCTCAGTCAACGAAAAAGTCGCCTCCTCAACTCAATAAAGTTAATGTGTTTTCAAGTACATAGTTGTTTTTCATGTACATAGCTGAAGAACGCGCCAGTCAATGGACACGACGTCGGCTTCTACTGCATATGTAGCCATGAGTTACGACAAGGAGCACCGTAGCGTCTGTCTATAGCTCGAGTCGTAACCTGTGATGGACCTCAAACGGAACGACTGCAGCAAGCCGTTTGTATTCGGTTACAGATATTGCTTCATTTATAAATGCTAAAAATATTTATTCAAGTACAAAATGTAAGTCATAATAATTATGCTGTTATTTCGGCGGCGTTACGAGTTTATCTGATAGTCGTAAGTCTGGTGGTACTGGGTGACCTCAGCGCGGTGTTTATGTCGGCGGCCTAGCCGACCTACCACACCAGTACACCACACTCGCCTCCAGCCGAGGACGAAACACTTGACGGAAGTGCAGTCGCTGCGGTGAGCAATACTTATATGTCGCCGCGTCGGAAGTAAATATAAAGTATAAACTTTGAAACGCCTTTTAACTGTTCAGTCGCTCAAATTAATTTCTTTCAGAAGTTAATCTATACTAATATTATAAAGAGGAAAGTCTTGATTGTTTGTTTGCACTGAATAGGCTCCGAAGCTAATGAACCGATTTGAAAAATTCTTTACTGTTAGGAAGCTACACTATCCCCGGGTGACATACCTAGGCTATAGCCTATATTATATGTTCAAAAAAATTAGGGATCCTTAATAGAACTCCAATAATGTAACCCAAGGTGTAAAAAAATAAGACAATGGAAGCAAAGCGAGGGCGGTTACCTAATATTTCTAATATTTCGATTTAATTATCTAATATTTCGAGTGACAACTACAGACAGACGCGCAGACCTGCAGGTGTGCACTAGACTACCAGCTGCTAATTTTGGTTAAAGTCAAGCGTCCCTCCTGCCGGCTAAACGGTTGGAGCTGGACACGTAAAAAAATCTCAAAAAAAGAACTATCATTAGCATAAGTAGGTAATGAGTAATGGTCGATAAACTTACTACTTCGGAACCCTACATTACGCTTTTCCTGACACGCACTTGCCCGGTTTTTTATTGTAAGTGTTACCTACACTTACAATAAAAAACCATTACCACATCAATAATTATTATACGAACGGATAAATAATTATTTTTCCTAATTATAATTCCAACGTATATAGTATATTATAACTTACAGCGATTCTTCATTGTATTGAAAATGTGCACCAACCTGAAACAAAATAAAACATTGAATTACAATACTGTTTGATTTTATTCAAAGAAACTGAAATAAATAACAAGCTAGCGGCCTACTCGTAGGCACTAAACAAATCGCGCGTTCACAATTACTATTATTTATTGTACTGACGCGAAGTGCGACGCATATCGTGGGTGGAGTGTAGTGACTGGAATGGGTTAAAGTCATAGGGCAGCGATTGTCGCCTTTATAAATGAGGATGTAGTGAGAACAGGCGAGCGAGCTGCATGTCTTTACATCTTACATCACCTTGTTCTGTGTCGTATAAACTGTGAACTCAAATTTCATACAGAAATGAAACAATTTGAATGTTAAATAATAATAATTTAATCTTTAATGACACAAACTAAAGTAGTCTAAACGTAGAACAATGAGTTACGATTTACCACGACAGTGGTTTCCCACACTTCTCACCAATTACATTCTTCCGCATGTCGCCCACATGCCCACATGCCCACAAAACGTGCGACGCCACTGCAGCACTGACACGAGGAGATGCATCCAATAAGACCTCCTGACGTCCCTCTGGGGGTTGAAATCATATCCTCTGTTCGCACATTATTGGGTGTAGTTTTCCTTTTCCCATTGCTCGAAATACGACCATTAAACTACTATTGAAAATTAGAGGAAAATATGATTCCACCAAAAACATCTCACGTTAAATGAGTCGCCAAGGCTCATAAGCTCGTAACCTTTTACTGTTGAAAGTTATCAGATGTTATGAAGAGCCCTCGCCCCTAAATCTATAAGGCCTGACTCTACAAGCTTTAACTATACTAACCCTAAATCTAGGTCTATTTACCTAAGTACTGCACACATATACTTTCAACTATGTTCTGTTACTGGTACTATACTGATGCAAATTGTTCCGTCTGAGGGCTTTTATTAGATGTCCGTTTGTTCGTCTATCTTCCTAATCGCATAACACAAAAACGAATTATGCATTAGCTGGCAATTTCCGAGCCACGTCGGATATCCTCTCAAATCAAACGCTCAGACGGTTGCATAACCCCTCAATTATCGATCACTTTCACATCGGAAAGTTCAGGTGGCTGCCCCCTGCCCCGCGCCCCGCGCCCCCCCCCCCGGCCTCACAACCTGTCCCACTTTGACGACCAAATAAATAAATTTATAATCGCATGTTCTGCATTAAACAATGTTTTAATGACTTAGCTCATTTACATCTATAGAACACTTTCAAGTCACTGTATGTAGAACTTGAAATGCGATCGGATAGAATGTGTTGCAGACAGACTTTACTTTTTAAATGGTGTCGGAGCCAAAGTCACCTGCAAACAAAACTCAAATATTCCTATTAGAAGCTAAAAGATCTCAACGAGCTACAGTAGCAACTACCCTGTAGGACTAGTTCCATGTCAGTCGACGCACGAGCTCCATGTGCAGCACTGCAGGGCCGCAGCGGAAGTCTCAAGTTGATCCGAGTTAGTGCAGCGCTTTCATTTCTGCGAAGCGCTCGGGGGCTCGGGGCGCAAAAACTGGCGGAACCGGCGTGTTGTGCGCGTGCGCCGCGCGACATCGTGTCCACAGCCCGACGGTACAGCGCGGCACGACGCGGTACGGCGCGGCACTGTATATGCTGCACTGTATAACTGCTTCAGCAGTTCAGCCCACTGCTGGACACTGATCTCTTTCCAAAACTAAATTATAGTTTTTTATTTTTTTTATTTTTTATTTTTTTTTATAGTTTTACTAATTAGCTCATGAATCAAACAAAGCACAGATGTAAAGTATGCACGTGGATGGAATTAATGGAATCGGAAAAATGGAACGAATCAAAATTTCGCCACCTGCTCGATGGCTACTTGTAGGATTTTTGTCGCACACATTCCGGTTGCGCCTTGGCCGGGTTCAAGGAGAATTTCGGTAAATGTTATTAATTCAATAACATCACTAAGGTACAGTGGAGATGTGCTGGGAAAGTGAAAGGGCGCGCTTCCACTGAGGCTGCGGGCGGCGCGGCGGCTGCGTGCCTTTGATCACGACGCGTTTCCGCACTGACCCACACACACACCACAACACAACAAGAAAACACAATGTAACACATGTCATACCATATTCCATGTTTAACTGTACACATCGTTAAGTCAAATCAAGGATTCGACTTCATTAAAGGTTCATTATCCGGGGAAAAACTAGGAAGGAACTTCTAGTCTATTTGCGGGTCGGACATAAAAGACGCGCAAGGGAGACACTAATTAATCCTTCCTATACCATAACAATGATATATTACAGAACCCCTTAGCGACCAACCGCACTGCCCCGCAGTCCCCGCAGTCCCCGCACACCGGGCGTGGAGGTGTGGTGAAGGGGTCGTTGGCCAGTCCTAGGCTTAACGACAGCTATCTAGCAAACGGCACCGATACGCGCATCTCAATCAAAATTAATCGTTTGGTTGAATCATTCCCAGCCCACGGATACACCGCGCTGCCTCAAGCCTCAACTCTCCTCTCGGTCTCAATTGTGCATTGCCGTTGCCACGTTTTATTGCATACATAATCGAAATGTAACAATATGTGACCATTGGATACCGTCAACGTCTCCTATAATACCTATTTAGTGCGGAAATCCGAACCGCCTTATTCCTCGTATACACGAACTAATGTATTTTACTGCATAATAAACCGAGGAACTCGTTGCCAACTAATTCCAGTGGTATCTACATTTTGCCGGTAGGTCGGTAACGCTAAATGTTGTTACGAACTTACGAAGTGTATTCGCGTAGTGAACTGCAACGCGACGCTTAAGCCTCGCACTCCACTAGCGCTGCTATCCATTTGCGATTTAATGAAAGGGATATTTAAGCGATTGGGTGTACACCGAGTAGCTAACGGCACCCGGTCTATAGACGTAATCTATGCTACTACTTATTCGATGTATAAAATAAACTTGGCTGCAAATTAAAATAAGTATTTTGATGTAACCTTTGAAGTAACCATCATGACCGGAATTTACAGCGGTTACCGCATCAGTGTCCGAGCAGTACCATGACCCGCCTGCGCCGCTGCGAGCGCCTCGCCACCGCACCTCGGTCGCAAGCAGTCCCCTGTGTACGATATAAATAAAGATCGCTCACTCCGCACTCCGCACACTGGACCGTCAGCTTAATGACATATTGCGAAATACACGAACGCCTGCACTCTCATATTTGGCGAATTTCATTAGAAGGAAATAGCTGACTTAAGTATCTGCGATCTGGTCTAAGTATAGGCCTGAGGAATACATTTTCCGTTGCCGGGCAAGTGTGCCGGGCAAGGAATAATGTCTTAGTACACCCAGCTGTTCTCTGTCGCGGTGGGTATGTTGTTGGCTTCTCGCCGGCGTGTTGTCAGTGACACCCACGACACATGGGGGGTGCAGCTTTACATCATTTTATTATTGAGATTACGACTAACAAAACAAATTAAACATTCTCACAGATTGATGATCTACAATTGTATAAAAAATAAATGACATCTCTTTAAAGAATGTTATTGTTCGGAATTTGGAAGTAGTACTTTCACATAGCCAAGTTATAATGATCATTTGATAATTTAAAGCGATAATGAAACAAACAAGCTGGCAATGAAAGGTATTAATTTAAACAGTTTTCCCGTGGCCGTTACACGGACCGCCCAGCGCCCACAGCTTTCCATCACGTCACGTCAAGGCGTCTGTTGGTTCTGTTAAAAGGATCCAGTCGGCCAGTTGAGGCTGGAGTCTGGACCCTGAGTTTGAGGGCTGTATGCCGTGCTCTACATACGAGTCGTGACAGTGCCTGGCGCTCATCCCTCCGTCTCTATGCGGGGACCATAAAAGAAGCAATGGTACGATGGAATGTGTTGATAAATACAATAGTTATGTGTGCAACTACAAGTATCGAACTACGTGCGTGTAGACGGAGCATCTATAAAAAGTGTTTCAGCGGCCTGACTAGACAGCCGGGCTAGACAATAGGCCTTAAAATAAATACGAGAGTGTATTCCTGCCACTTTTCTGCTTTTTTTATTATACGTCTATTCTAATAAAGAGTATGTGTAAATAAATTGTCTTTTAAACACTGAAACATTTTTCATAAAACATTATCGGCACTGTTCATGTACTTACAGTAAATGATGTGGCAATTTCATGTGATTATTATTATGAAGTATGTCATACAAACTGACCCAGATGATTGGCTTCACCTGCAACGAATCATAATTCTGCGGAATTTTAGGATGCTATAGGTATCATGTTCGTGTTCCAAATACTTAAATACTAGATGCGTCATAAGTTTAAATTGGAGTTACACATTCGTATTCATTCAGAAGTAAATTTTCAATTTACAAAGGAACCGATTTAAGTTTTCGTAATAGATGTTCGCGTGAGCCGCACTAATAACACACGGTGTCAGCGGTGTCAGCGTGTGGAGGCGCCGCCCGCGCGCCCGCAGCCCGGGAGCGCTCCGTGCGGGGACTCGGGTATCCGACACCTGGAAATATCTGCTGCTGATTCCCCAATTAACATTTTGACTTTCGTTTTGTTACGAGCCAAATCTTGAAGATAATTCTTGAGGATAATCAGTATAGTCACCCATTTGATTGTGCCTTATTTATAATTATTTATTTTTTGCATGCGTTGTTTGCCTGTAGCTTGTCCACGTAGTTATAAGATCCTTGAAACTTGTTCATTTCCATGTTATCGTGTAACAATTGTTGGCAGACCTAATCTATACTAATATATAAAGAGGAAAGATTTGATTTTTTGTTTGCATTGAATAGGCTCCAAAACTACTGAACCGATTTGAAATATTCTTTCACTGTTAGGAAGCTACACTATCTCCGAGTAACATAGGCTATATTATATTTTCAAAAAAATTAGGGATCCTTAATAAAACTCCAATAATGTAACCCAAGGTATAAAAAAAATAAGAAAACCGAAGCAAAGCGAGGGCGGTTACTCGTAAATAAATAAAACTAAAATAAAATTATACCGCTGGACTTGGAGTAATTATTTTTTTATCCATTACTGCAATAGTGAGTTCCTTAAGAGACTTACACAACACTGTAAACTCAACTTCCACTACCGACCGACCATTTACTGCACGTTACATTCCTTCCTTTGTTAGTCGCGATTTAATTATGAAGTGTTACATTAATCAGTCAGTGTATTACATGATTTAAATAGACTCAGAGCGGCCCGAGTTATTGTCAACGGTAGTGGGGAGGCACCTAGCAACTGAGTAGAATGATCAGATCCATGTATTCAACAACTTTCTAAAATTGCTAATGCCTTTTTGTACCGAATGATTACGTATGGAATTAATATAAATAATTTAACGTAATGAATTTTGCTCGTCCCGATCTTGGCTCTGCACGTTGAACTGGGTAACATAACATTGTCACATAGTAAGTGTTGGTTAGAGGCCATTTTAATCTTTGGTAGAGAACAATGCGTGAGACAAACTTTGTAAATTGAGCACTACCAATTTAAAAATACTAAAGCTCTCCTGATTGTCTAGATGCAACGAACAGTAATTATTGTTTATCATGTTGCTACTGGTATCCGTATCGTAGTGTCCGATGTCCGTACCATCACCACCCTACTTGAATGTGGTGTGCACGTGCGAACCGCGCCAATCCTCACCTTGATTTTACGGCCATTATATAACGCGATAACTCGCTCCTCGGAGCGCGAGCGATCCCATTCTGATAATAGCTTATAGGGCAGGGGTGGTAAATGTGGCAACGATTCTTGTCAACAGATTGGTACATATTACACGGTACACCAAACGGAAGAACAAACGTATGGTTGGGTAGAACGTAGAAATGTACCGTTGACTAGGTTGACTAGCCTAGGCTTAGATGTGTAGCAGAGACAGACGAAGTGGGTCACAAACTTGTCCTCGTGCTGGGCCCAGCGGTCCAGGGCACGAGCCCGGCTACTGCCATAACTTTGACGTGTTGTAGGTACATCCTGCTACTTGTACGCTCACTACTCCGTATCCGCACAGCGTTCATTCAGTCGGTGATCTCAAAGCGGCTGGTGGCGAGTGGCCCGGCGCAGGCGATCCGCCGCCCGATATGCCTCCATCCTTCATCAGACAAAACAACTACTTTCAAAAGCTCCAGTTACACAACCGACACCAACTTCCGGTCGCGTGAAAGGTGCTACTTGGCTACATCGATACCCAAACTGTATCACTCAGTCTCATTGGACGCGTCTAATTGTTTCTTTTGTTACACTTGTAAGTTAAAGTAGTACAAGCGAGGTACCCGCTCATTATCGCCACACGCCCCCTCGACGGAAGTCAATAGTAGTGACGATCCAATTTTCTTCGGTAATTGATCCATTTAGCGACTAACTGATTCATAATTTTGCATGTGGTGTAAGTGATGGTGACGCTGAGGACCATCACTGTTTAGCCAACAATTGAAAAATGGTCCTAATTACAATTGAGATTGATTAATTACTAAAGTACCTACCAGTACCTTCAGTTAATCGGTAGATCGGTACCAATGAAACATAGTTCGTGACTTTCCTTGTAACTACTTGGTAAATAGTTTGAAAACCGCGTCATAACTATATCGATATCAGAGCAAAGAAGTGACAGGGCCACTTGATGGTCCGTGGTCACCGCAACCTGTGAACATCAGAGACACCACAGACATGGTTCGCACGCGCCAAAGAGGAAGCGGGCTCGCCTAAAAATTCACTTTCACTATATTCTTATTGATGTAATACTATGAACAAAACAATACCAGATAATGAATGAAATACTTACAACAATAATAAATAGAAATAAAACTGAATTAAATTGCACTTTTTCTGTTTTTATTATCATCTCGGCACACGGAACAATACGCGGCGCCGCGGCGCTCGCACAACAATACCTCAAACATAATCCATTGTTAATTGAACCGTACTCAATACTGACTGTTAGTTACGTAGGTGAGGCACTTGTACCTAACTCCTGTATACTTTTACCCCAGTTGGTACTCTTGGCACCGGTATAGATTATAAAATAACATAATGATAATATGCTCTCCACAGATACATTAATATTAAATATGTAAATAATTTGATTGTCGGTACTTAGATTGTTTATTGCACAAGTTGAAAGCTTATTTCATCGTCGTGCGGAAAATTCACCGAAAACATTTCATCGAATTACAAATCGCCGAACACAATACATCGAAAAAACATTTCGTCAAATAACATAACGTAGAACAACCAAGTCATCGAATGACATTTCTTCGAATAGCATTACGTAGAACAACAATTTCATCGAATGACAATTCATCGAATTATATTTCATCGAACGACATTTCATCGAATGGCAAATCATCGAATGGCGATTTATGAATGCGATATAATATTTTCAGAATTTGGAATAGCAGAATTAATATGATGGGCGGAACAACAGAAATAGCGCTGTCTCGAAAATTTTGTCTATAGCGATTTTGGAATCAATCAATCAATCAAAATATTTATTGTGGAATACAGGTACAATTAGATTCAGGTGTAACAGGTCAAATACAAGTGGATGTCTGTATTCCCGCCACAAACGGGCATACAAGCAGATTTTGAATCCGATGTACGATTTTGATCCAGTTAAGATTAACACAGAGATATTGTCAATTGTCATTCGTTAAAACAACTTCTATCGAAAACACGAATTTGTCAAATCCGTTAGTGACTTGCTTGCTGCATGCTGCATACATCTTAGTGCTGCCTTTCAAGGATGTGTGACGTTTGAAATAATATATTTTTTTTATTAATGATTAAATTGTCATTCGATGAAATGTCATTTGATTAATTGTTTTCGATGAAATGTCGATTCGATTAATTGTAATTCGATGAAATGTGTTCGATGAAATGTAATTCGATGCAATGTTTTCGATGATTTTCCACAAATACTATATTTCATACTCTTACTAACTAATATGTATATTTAATTTCTTAGTAGGGTTTCATTTGAATTTTGTTTTAGGAGTCGGAGTAGTAGGTACTAGGACCAATAATTCTTGTATCATAATTTTGGAAACGAAATAAAGCTATCTTTATATTACTATAGTAAGTTGTATCAACAGAAACTACGTAACACACTATGACAAAACGTCCACTGAACAAATCCTTACTCGAAGGTCACGCTAACAATTACTTGTGCATAGCCGCAGTCGCACCAGTACGAGGATCGAGCACTAGTACACTAACATAATAACGTGTGTAACAGACGCGTTAGAATGCCATGCGGCGGCCGGTGCGTGCGGCGCGGCGGCGCGGCGGCGGCGCGGCGACCAGCAGCCGGGGCGGTCTAATGACATAACAATAATTATAGTGGCTCACACGAAATGAGCAGGTGAACGACCGCGGCCGCCACCGACCGCAGCGACACCTAGCTGCTGCTCGAGATATAGACACAGCAGCCGCTCGCAGTAGTTGCTGCTGCCGCACACGTCCATTGCTGGTAATTGAACACTATCGCGTCATGGTACACAGTCGTTATCGGCCAAGACCACTGGCAGCACTGATCCCTCCCTAACAGGAGAATCCGGAACTCCATGTAATCCTAATAATGATGTAGCGTCGGAAATACCGTAGAAGGAAGGCCATTTTATAATCGGCACAGTCGTTACAATTGCAGGTTGAGAAGTAACTGTAGAGAAGTCTCTCCACGACATCGCACAAGTCCAAACCTCCATGTGGACTGTGGACTCCAAGTAGGGTACAGCGTGGGCGGTGGAGCTGCAGCGTGCAGCGGCGAGGCGGCCGGAAGCGCGCGTAAACAAATAAAAAGCTAAGTTATCGCTTTCTCTGCTAGAACAGGTTGCGCCGCGCTGCAGCCGCCGAGCAGGCTAGCCTACTTCACCGCCGCTCGTCACAGGTACAGCGTCCACTCCACGTGTATGGCGCGATGGCGGGCCGGGTTTCTCCACTGCCTAGTTTGTTAGGGTCCTATGCTGCGCCATCAAAAACCCCAGCGATTGACATAAAGATTACATGGCCGATTGCTCACTTCAGAGGATCTGATGCGCAGATAGTTTCAGTAGTAGTACTGTAGTGCCGCCTATAGTAATCGATCAATCTTCTCGGATGCTTTCGAATGGATTGTAAGATTCAGTTTAGAAAGAAAGAAAGAAAGGATTTATTTCTGGCTAGCACACACAACATAATATACTAAACTACATAATTATGAATTAAGAAATGAGCTATACATGTTACAATGTTCGCTGTGTCGTAGTGCCAGAGAATGCTACCCACTCAGCGTTTTGCCGTAGCATTCGCCACGGCGCTGATTTTCAGTGGGCCCTTTTGGTGACTCACAGGCGACAATATTTTTTTTTTACTTTTATTGTGTACCTACCTACTTTTAAACTACCTATTCGAAAGGTTTTGTAGAGTGTATTAAATACGGCTACTTGATTAAAGGCGTCAAACAATACATGTATAAACATTTCACTTGTACATACCAATAATCCTAAATAATTTATTATGACAAAATAATTATCGCGCCTGTGCTGCTCGCACTTGACCTGTTTGCGTTGGGAAAACGTGGAATCGTGTTGATTGCACTTTTTGTACGCTGCTGATCTCTCTCGACTGCCGACTGCAGACTGACATAGACTAGAAGTTTTTCTGCCGGAGAAATTTTCAAAAGATAAACGTCTTACTTGGAACTTGGAGCTATCAGGTTTTATTAGGCCTTCTTTTGCAACTACCCAAACCTTTATTTTCATTTGAAAGAACTGATGCCTTCTGTATGCGATGCCCAATGGTGAAAAGTCCCTAGAGGTCTAATTCCTCTCCAAGAACGGAACCACAGTCAAAACTTTAATAAAGAACGTAAAACTAAAAAACTCTCCACGGAATATTACAGCCATGCGACCATGAATTTGATCTGCACTCAATATAATCATATACAATCGGTAAAAGCGATCATCAGAGATTTCTCTTTTTTCTAAGATTTGCATCAAGCTTCGCACCCAGTCAGCTGGTCTGCGGCTCGCAACAGGAAATACAACAAACTGACTAGAAAAGTGAAAATATTCGCGATTCGCGAGATCTCGGTGACCTTTTGCATTTTTATTAATTCGATGCAAGGTCTGCATTGATTAATTAACTTGACTCACTAATATAAACAAACCGATACATAAATAGACATTCCGAAGATCACTATCCAGTCTCATTTACAACACGAAACTTAATATAAATAAATTATTGTCATTAACCGACTTTGAAAAAGAAGGAATATATTATACTTGATACCGATTTATCGGAGAATTGTGAATCGATTTGCATATTTCTTTTTGTATAAAAGTGTATTGCCACCCAGAAGGTCACATAAAAGTAAAACACATCTTGAAATACTGGATTAGTAGCAATTTCAAAGTTTTATAACTTGAGTAAGCAGCTACCTAATTGATAAATGAGTTAATTCTAAATATTATACAGAACCACTTTCTTTGTATGGAGATAAAGCTAACGACATGATGGGTCCCACTTATTCAATAGGATGTCCAAGAAATCTATTGAGTTCGATCCAACCGATTGCAAATCTAACTGGAGGTAACTGTATGAGTCAGTCTCGGATGTTCTCAGGTAGGATTTGCCAACTCCCCATGTCATAACATGAAAGTAAGAGTAAGTGTACGTAATGATAACCTAAAACCACAAATTTCCTGCTGACTAATGGCTCACTGACACCGACACCGGCCGACCTCAGACCTCACCGCAGGACGGCTCACGTAAAACATACATTAAAATCTATTAAAGAAAGGAAATTCCTGAATATTTCGATTGTTCAATCAATACGGATGTATCAATTGTTATTGTTGAATGTCGTCAGAGGTACTACCTTCCCTCGAAGTTTAAAGGGCTTTTACAGCGCTGTTTCCATCGTAAATGACCGGCACGCAATACTCAATAGAAGCCAGTAGGTACTGTAGAATGTACTCGTATGTAGAGTACGTAGAGTGTACAAGTGTAACCTGCCAGTGGCCAGTGGCTAGTGCAATTTGGCACACGAATACATTATTACAAATTATTTTACTCATTGCTTTGCGTCGCTAAGTAGGTGAGTCCGGTCCGATTGCGGTGAAGGAAAATGGAAACGCGAGGGAGTCTCCGCATCGCTTCGGTCCGCTTCGGCGACGTTTGGTTCAGACAAACACAAACAATATCAATAAATGTTAATTAAAATAACGAACAGAAATACCTAATTTGTTTCATGTTTCATTCCAAGAGAATTTATAGAAGGATAATGGATGAAAATTGTACTCAAGTATTCCCTTTTAAATCCTAACTAAGCTCTCATTATTTTTTTGCAAACTTGGAATAAAACCATAATATCTTTATGGATCATAATAATAGGGGACGCAGTGCGCGGCAGCCGCGGCGCCAGTCCGAGCGAGTGAGTGTGGGTGCACCCTAAGTTATGTCTGTTCATTTACATAAGGGCCATACTCCATGGCTCGTCAGGCCGCCAGCGGCTATACACAGTATACAGCGCACTGAAACAAGTGAAAGCAAAGTGATCACTTGTAACATGTGTTTAGTGTTTACCTAATACGATATTTAAAAAAATCTCAAAGGAATTCAAGTAGTAACTTGACCAGTAATTAGCGGTGATTTAAACGTTGGTCTCCCGAACTGGTCCGTGTGTCGGGGCCGCGCGGCCGTCTCGGTGATGCACGCAAGTCATGCGCGCACCTTTAAGTAATAATATGAATTTATTTATGTTATTAAGTACTTGCTCCGAAGAAGTAAAATATTGTGAGTTAAACTAATTTGCACAACTTTTTATAATGCTGTCATGAGTGTGTGTAGTTTGGAGGCGGAGTGTGTCTCTGTGGCTCTGTGTTCCTGTGGCCCTGTAGCCCTGTGGCCCTGTGGCCCTGAGGCCTGGAATAGTATAACATACTACTACTATATGCTATTCTTCGTCGATCACGATTCATCGATCTTCGTCGTCACGGCATGACCATGACGCAAATTATGCAGAATCCTCTGGTAGTCAGTTTCTTTAAAAAAAATTTCTAATCAATCTCTACTTATCTCTACAACAGACATAATTTTGAAATTATGATGATACACAGGTAACAATTTTAAATGTACTAGAAGAGCAATGTTTAAACAAGTGCTTATCTCTCCGAACGCGACATGCGTGTCAACCATCTCCAGTGTACCCGGATACAATCTAGAACCTAGCGGGAGGGTCCCACGTGAGTATCTCGAGTAGCTACACTGAGCTCGTCCGCCGTGCCTCGCACGTGTGACGCCAGCCACTCGCAGCAAACAGAACATGTCCTAGTCAATCATACCTTCATTTTCTCATTAAGTCACGAAGGAGGCTTAAGTGTGTGCAAGTCGGCCGCCAGAGGGCGTACCCCGCATACTGAGGCCCTGTTTGCATTACAATAATTACATTTAATTAAACAAGATCCGGCTGCTTTAACTACTGAGGTCTGTCGAGATCTCATCGCCTCCATCTCTCGGGGATAACGTCTCAGTAGCTAGTCGAGCGAGCCCGCATAACGAAGACAATACGAATTAAATATGGAAACACAGTGCAAGTTAATTATCGGTTATCATTCGCTTTATTGCTGACTAAACAACTCGAAAATGAAATATGTGTTGGCACGTCACGGCCCATAACTATCAACATATTGAACTGAAGCATGCGAGGAGTCAAGGCGCCAACACTTTGATATATGCGGGAACTTGTTGCTATCTATATGTATACGATCAGGTGGTGGAAAAGCTCTTAACATCACTCATTGCATGCAAGTACACGTATGACGCGGCGACGCGACGCCGTCATGTTTTCCACGAGCATCAAGCGCAGTGTGTAGCTTTCTCAACGTGAGAATACACCCGTCGTACAATGTGAGGTGCACCGCGCAGCCGTGCAGTAGCGTCTCGATGCGGCTAGGTTTTGTATGGATTTCACTTGATCTTTTGATCATAACCCCAGATAGATGCGTTCTCAGATTTTCTCTGAACCTAAACCTTGTGTCGCTGACGTCATGCATTATGGCGCGCGTCTCACCATCGCGGTCGGCATCGCGTCGTCTCGAAAAAGACAATACAATTGAAAGCGTGGTATTGGGATCTTCATTATTGCAGTCAACCAGTTAAATTTACACCAGTATACTGCTCTAGTCTCGCTTCAGGAAAACAACGTCATCCGCTTACAAACGACTCTGAAGTATCCTAATCGTTCGTAATTATAAAAATTTGATAAGTTTGGTATTTCCCCAGTGCACAGGGGTTTTATTGTTTTAGAAATATGTTTCCTAGTTCATCATTGGTATTCATTGACTGCGAGGAAGCACGGAAAGGTTCAGTGAAAAGTCTACGTATATTTTAATTTATATCCTACCATACATTTTGTTTACTATTTGTATTTCTTCTGAATCCAATCTGCCTTTTCTGTGTCCTTACAAGCCTGCTTGTCTTCGTGAAATATTTGACACGTACAGATTTGGCCCCGACAATTTTATCGTTCGTATAGATCAGTTCCCTATGACGTGACGGGTATGTCTTAGGTAGGTATGTATGTATCGATAGAGCTACCTACGATGTAAGTATCACATAGTTATATTTTATAACAATTAGATACTTTCGTAAAATCTTTTAGGTCAGTAGCTGTTCATTGACAGACCTGGCAATGTTTCCTACAACATGTCATGTTTATAAATAGTTTATATTGTCCTCGTAGTTCTATTGTAAGAGCATCATTTCTATATAAAAGGCTACGTTTTGGGAGTCTATTGAGTGGTTCGACAGAATCGATCGTAGAATCATTTGGAAACCGAATATATTATAATGAATAGTAGCAATGGCGGCGGCATCTATTACGCCTTACAACCGGAATTCCACTGGACCGGAAATAGCGTCATGGGAAGAGGCGCGCCCTTGAATTCAGATTTTGAATTATGAATGTGTTACTATGTTCCAATAGGATCGATTCGGTACACCCAATCACCCAAACGGACCATTGGAATTCATTATGACTATTGACTTGACAATACTTCCTTATCGGCTTCGTTACAAATATTCACTTATAATACCACAAGAGCTTCAAAATTATCGGGTATTTCCCGATAGGTTCGTTGCAAACAAATGAAGGAGTCAAGTTTTTCAGGTTAAAAAATCACGAGCGCGAAGCGCGAGTGATTTTTCCTGAAAAACTTGACGATTTTATTTGTTTGCAGGGAACCTTGAGGGAAATGCCAGATAATTTTGAAGCTCGTGTGGTATTCGGGGGATTATTTTTCCAATTTTCACAATTGAATTCAACCTGTCAGTTTGACGTGTGGTTAATTTGACTGGATCATGTTTTGTTTTTTATATATAGCAACTACCAGAGAAAATTTTCAAAAAATTATCAGTATAATACCATGTAGGTTGTACCACGTGACGTCGAATGGTGCAATTCTATTGGTCGATATTTGGGTCGGAAAAATATTCAGTGATATCTAGCTCTACATTATATTAGTTTAATCCTTTACGTACGAGTACAGGAGATTTTAAAATCTTCACATGACATTAACGGTTTAGCATCAACTTCTAGTTTTTTGTTTTTCAGACACGAATAATACTACGCGTCGTTATTGTACAGCGTTACCTCTAGCGGCTGGCCGGCTGGCAGGCTGCAGCCGCAACAGACTGTTCACTGACCTGCAACAAAGGAAAATATTATGAGACAATTATATACATGTCTGGGATTATATCTTTACAGACATCTCTACATTATTGTATTGACTGCCATAATAGAACACTACTCTATAGAACCCTAGATCTACGTTAAGTAGTAACTCCATATAGTCATCAAATAAATAAGAGGTGTTTGCCTCTATCTTACTAGGGCCTTTTTGCAATGCCTCTAGTATAGCTGCTATATTATAGTCCCTACACTCCCTACCGGTGCCGCCGTGAGCGACGTCGTCAACTTTAAAAAATGTTTTATGCCCATACATTTTTCACTTCCTATTTCATAATTTCATACTTAATATTCACACCGTCTTTCATAATAGTAATTTACGATGATAAGGAATACGTGGAATACATAAAATAGTAGCCAGATGCAATGAGACGCATCCATGCGGCACAATTTATTGATACACCATGCACGGAACTTCGACTCCATGAACTAAGTGCACTGCACACTAAAGAAGGTGAGTCTGTCGAACCAGGGCTGCAGCTTAAAATGCACTGAATTTTTTTTCTAACGTTTGTCATCACTCAGTAAAGGTATCAAATGCAATATTATGGTTGGGGCAACCTCAAACATCACAAAAATTACGGCCATCGCTACGAAAATTAGAAAAGTGAAAACCATAATAAGCTTACTGCTACAATAGTAAGTGAGAGATACGAATCGCTGCAAAACCGATTCCACGTAGTCTTGTCTGCCCTACCCCTAAAGAACTGTCCAGAGAGAACTCGCCACATACATCCGTGTAGGAAAACTTCACGGACGTTGCCACAAAAGTCACTCGAATCAATTTGTCTGATACCTAGCAGAGTAATTTATTCGGCGACGCCGGTGACCTGGTGCAGACCAGTGGCAGTGCCTGTAATAGTGATCGGTCGACTCGGTACGGGCTTGATGTCCACGTTGGATGGCAGATTGCAGCAATCGGCAGTCGCGTGCGGCCGCCTGACGCCCGACACCCGACACGGCGACGCTCGACGCATTGGGAACGAGCGTTGCATCAAATAATTGAGTGAATAATAATCACTCGATAGTTAGTCATACATGAATGCACGCCGCTGGCGAACAATGGACGGTGAATAGGAATCTCGTGTATTCCCATGACTACTCGGACTCAATCAAGGAAGCCATGTACCTACTTAATTGTTGTGCCCATCAAGGGTACGAGATGCAGTTCCATGTTGCTGGGATGAATATTAATTTGTATGTCGTGTCGCCAACTCACGCCACCTTCTAATGTAATGTAATCGTGAAAAATACATGTTTTGGTACATTGTTCACATTATTATACGTATACACAATCAGTCGTCATTACTACATTTATAATTTGTCCCTCCGGCTCTCCGCTAAACTGTGTTTTAGATGTTCAAACAAAACAGACGTACGATTATAGTATACGTTAAGTATTTTAAGGCAGACAGTATTTGGCACCGTTCATTTAATAACAGTTTGACACAAAATATGCGTCATTTGGAATCTGGACGTGATTCAAAATATAATTTGACTCCATATTGATTGTTGACCAAACAATTAGAGCACCAACAAACAGTGATTGACGTCAAGCTGTAAGTTTGCTCAGGCGTGGGTGGAGGTGTTGTGAGCTGCGAGTGCCGAGCGCTGCCACACAACTCCAAGAAACCAGTTTAGATCAGAATCGTACGTCATATTTGAATAAAATTATCAATATCTTAAATGGTGGAATATTGTTATGATATTTACGACTATGTACGTTATATTAATCTTGGTTGAGCAAACTGGTTAGTTGTCAGTGTTGTCACGCACAGCTGGGATGTAAAGGGTTCCATCCATCCCACAGAATGCTAGGCAACGTCACCAGACGCTTAGCAGCTTAATGAGGTGAGTGACGCGGACGGTATCTCTGCACGGTTTAATGTCATAAAGTTCGTCAGATTATAATCCTTACTTTAAGGCCGGTGTTTTTAAAAATATGTCTGTATCACAGACATGACTTTAGAGGTCTGTATTAAAAATTAAAAACGTAAATTCTGATAATGCTTAAAATACAAATTGTCATATTGTTTGTTTATTAACACTTGTTTACTGGAAATAAATTATTTTCTATTTTATTTTATTTTCTAAACAGGAGGTCCAGCCGAGGCCAAGCCACGTCAACTATTTGTCCTCACTCACCTTTTACCTTCGAAGTGATGAACAATGAAGACATGAAAAAATCCTTCCTCCATAGACCGCATAAAATTTGCATTTTAACACTTGAGGAAGCTAAAACCTTTACAGCATTCAACGGTTATTTTTATCATCATTTTTATTGTTATAGTGTATGTAATCAATAAAATTCAATGTTATGTTATAATATCCCTACTATTGTTTATTACGTGCTCATGACTGGCCTCAATGTCGGTGACACTGTTCGGACCTCAAGAAGCGTGGATTGTTCCAATAGATACAGGATAAAAACCTTTGTTCCTAAATTTTGGTAAATAAGTCTGAGTGTAGCTGGTTAGTTGGTTATCTCCACCATTCTGAAGTGGAGCAGCTTAGTGACAGTGGACCGTAGAATGAGCACTCTTTAGTTTTCGTAAATAGCGAGCATCTTGTGCTAGAGAGAGACTCGAGCCCCGTGCTAACACGTCTTACAAAATGTTTTATTACAGTTTATAAGGTATGTAGGGGACAATGTGCTTGACAATATAAAATTATGCAGATTTTGCAATGTGTTGTGTAAGCATACAATTACGTGGAAAGCAAAGTGAGAGCCTTCTAGCCACTATGTAATTACATAGCAACATCACATAAACCGCAGATCGGCAGACAAATGGCAAACTAATTACGAGCTCGCACATATTATATATTTGAATATTTAAAAGTATTTTTCATCGCGCGCACACAAACATTACGCAAGAGGCGCGCGACGCTCGGCGGCGCAGGCGCAGGCGCAGGCGCATCGCACCGCGTTACCTAACACTGACGCCGCCGCGCCGTGCATCGACCGGCGATGCAACCCTTTTATTTATTCCACTATCATTCGTAATCCATATCCCTGTTCAAATATAGTTAGGGTCCTGAGTCCCGTAGTTATAACGGAACCTAGTCTCGTCATGTCCAACCGTCCGCAGCGTAGCGCAGAGACCCATCAGTGCTAGAGAGCTGTAATTTGGAAATACATAATTGTTGATACTACAAATTCATAGAATCAAATTTTAAAAAAGTTTTTTCAGGGTACCTTTCCCTCCAAGTAAAGTGAAGATGATTTTTATCGCTCTACCCCATAGTGTGGGTATCGTTAAAAAGGTCATTCAAAAATATGATGAGTACCAAGACCGGCTTGGAAAATATTCGGCTTGAAAGTGTTAATTTTGGTTACAGTCAAGGGACCCTGCCTGCTAATCCATTGGAGTTGGACTAGCAAAAAATTCACAAAAATATGTTATATGACGAATTTACAAGGAAAACTATCACGGCTATGTTAGCATATAAGTAGTTATGGAGTAATAGTCGATAATTAAACTTATAACTTCGGAACTCTACATTGCACGAGGCCTGACACGCACCGGGCCGGTTTTTTATTGTTCGTTTATGATCATCTTCTCAGTCCTACAGGCTGGAGGCTGGAGGCAGGTGGCAGGTGGCAGGAGGCAGGAGGCAGGAGGCAGGAGGCAAGAGGCAGGAGGCAGGAGGCAGGAGGCAGGAGGCAGGAGCAGGGCACTACGAATGATGAATTAGCTGCCAATGTGTATCATGGTTACCCAACTGATATTGTTTCATTGTAATGCGATTTCAAATTTCTTAGTCAAACCCTAATGATATGTTATTGTATCTCATACTGTTAAACGAATTTTTGCTATGATGTTAATCATCAATTCTATTTTAAATTATATATTAATGATATTGTTCTGTTAATTTTATTGATTGACTGAATAATAATGCTATATGTTGTAGCGTGACTGCGTGAGTGTGTGAGTGTAGGGCCTCCCGCGACCCCGGGGGCCGGGACCAATCACTTCCGTAAAAGTTCGGTTTCGTAAAACCATAGATGCATTAATACATGTCATGTTATGCAATCGACAGGTATTACTTGTCGAGTAATTAATTTGGCTCGTCCGTTACGTAACAATGTGAACGTGTCAAGATTTCTTATTGATTTGGATGTTACTTAGCCCTGCATGCACTGTATCCGAGCGCAGGCCGTCTGTTCATAGTTCCATATTGTTGGACGTAGTTGACGTACACTGCAGACTGCGTCGACGGAGCGTACAGTTTGATGAATTTTTAGTACTTTTACGCCGAATATTGTAACGCCGCGATAGATTCTTCTGCTTAGATAGACAGACAACTCTTTGTTGTTTGCACACCACATATTATACAATCGTATAAGAATAACAGTAAAGATGGAACTACAAAACAACAGGCGGCCTTATCGCTACATAGCAATTTCTTCCAGGCAACCTATAAGAAGGTATTAGAACCTACTAGAGTACTTATTAGCTTGTCTAGCAAGCATCCTAATTCTAAAATAATTGTGAAATGTTTTGACTTGTTTTTATATCTAAAAGCTTTATGTCCTGCTTGCTTCTTGGGGAAGTCCGTGGTCCATATTGTGTTAAGCATGTCCAGGGCAAAACCGTGATCGGCTACCACCAGGTAAATATAGGTACTATATGTCGTTTGTCTTAAAAACACATAATTTCGCTGATCCATCACCAGTCGCCACCCACGACCAACGCCAGCCAGTACGTGAGCTGTGTGTAGTAGGCCGCGACCGACTGGCAAGCGCGGCAAGTGCGGCAAGTGTAACAGAACAGGTTGTAAATTGCGTCGAGTCAAAAATAATTTCACTTTTACACATAATATGCTACCATAGCGCGTGTGAATGGCGGTACCATCGCACCGACCGACGCAGCGCGACGGAATCCGATCTGATCTTCATCGCTATACAAGTATACATACACCATCGTACTGGTCAACGGGGAACCATAAACTGCTCGGTGACTCCTTCCCAAACGAAATATCCTCAAGTCATCTTGTTTTTTAAAGATGTTGGCTATTAATCCAAACTAGAAATAGGCTCGACCGTAAACAAGAACACAATAGTGTAACATTGCATCACTATTTTCCGCTCCGGGCTTCGCCTACTGAAGAGTGGTTTCACAAACATATAAACGTCCAAATCATTCCACGGAAACGTATAACTGGGATAAACCCTGTAACCTGGTAGCGACCCTACCTGCGAAGCGAGGGGTCCCGGGTTCGATTCCCGGCCGTGGCAGATATTTATGTGACAGATGAATATTTGTACTCGGGTCATGGGTATGATTGTGATGTATTACATGTGTCGTCCATGCCACCCGTGACACAGGTGAAAACCTACTGCGGGGGTATGAATGTGTAAACGTTTGTTTGTTTATTTATAAAAAATATATCCTACCTGGATATGTCTGTCTGTGTGCAAAGTTTCATCTTATCCGTACCATGGTTAGCGCGTGATGGTGACCCAAACATCGTCACAAACTTTCACATTTCAAATGTTAGTAAGAGTAAGGTTTATGTACTGTGGCCAGGCTGCACCGTGTCGATACTAATTACAAAGAAGTTTGTAAACCCATCACCATCATCCTCCCGTGCTATTCACTACCTCGGTAAAAACATTTACTTTAGACAATGGCAACAGAGAACTGAGGAGCAATCGAGCATGTCTAGCGTGCCGTCAATTATTGGAGATAATTTACATCGTCCCAACATTATTTACCTCAATTCAACGGCCTCGTCAACGGTGGAAACAAAATAATTAAGAATGCAGTACCTATAGTTTGCCTATAAATTCATGAATAAATTAAACGCACATGCATCATCTTAACTCTCATAAAGCAAAGCAACAACCCATAACTGTCCCACTGCTGAGCTCGGGGTCTTCTCTCACAACGTGAGGGGTACAGGCCATAGTCTACCACGCTGGCCAAGTGCGGATTGGTAGACTTCACACAACTTTGAGAACATTATGGAGAACTCTCCGGTGTGCAGGTTTCCTCACGATGTTTTCCTTCACCGAAGCAATTGATAATTAACTTCTAATACTATTTGAATTTTCTATACATAATATTTTAAAATTAGAGGTGCGTGCCAGGATTTGAACTCGGGCCCCTGCATTCGGAAGACTAACGTTCTAACCGCTAGGCTATCACTCTCACGACCCGAGTACAAATATTTTTATACATATGGGCAGGGGCAGGGCTAATGAGGAACACCCATGATTCCCCATAACAATTGATAAAAGGCAACAGGTCCCATGTTAAATGATTATGTGATAAGAAATCGATTTCAACATGTTTATTTAGAAGAGCAAGCAAAATTTCCAGTATTATCCACTAAGGTCTCTGAGTGTTGCGACATCCCGCCTTGTAACCATCTACTAAAGACGTGATGTTCCAAAGTTGTCATTTTGCAAGTCATAAAACGGCAGCAAACAGAGTTGCCCAATACGTGGTAGTTGCTGGCGCAGCGACTGGTATCGCTGCACGTGGCGGCGTGGTGGCGGATAGCACACACATGTGACCCATTTTACGTGCCTCGCCGCTGCAGTGGAAAACTCGTAAATATTAGTTACTTGTTGCGTAATACATTAGAATCTACGGAACGTGCCGACGGCGTCGAACGCGACATGTAGGACCATCTGTCGAACAAAATATAATCCCGCCCGTGTTGCAACACTAAAGTTTATAGCCAGCGCATATTTACATGATGTACGCTCGAAACAATGTCCAGAATGCTGCGGGTACTTGATAATTGTGTGCTGATTTTCCATTGGATCATAATGCGTAATAAAGATGTAGCATTTAATGGTCTCAGAGCCGCTAACGAACGTCTAGCTAGTTCATGACTATAACAAGTAATCATAAGTTAAGATTTTGCTAAATGTTAAAGCTTTTTATACAGCCGACAACTGTATTATATCCCTATAAATGGGAAGTTTTCGTGAACTACTCTTAACTCACCATTGAAAAGACTTTGACGCCCAACTTTGCTAGCACAAAGTGTAGGCATGCCCGAATTGTTTATTTATTTAACACTTTATTGTTTGTTCACCAAAACATAATATACATAAAGAGCACAAGGAAGGAAAACAAAACAATGGGCGACCTTATCGCTATGTTCCTATGTAACTTTTACGTTTCGATGTTGCGATGACACTTGAAACTTACACGAATTCAATTCAGGTTCGTGCATACATAACAAAATTTCAAAAAAGCACCTGGAACACTAATCTGGCAATCAGGTTCGAGTGAAGTGGTATGAACCTTCACATAGTATTAGATAATGAGGAAGTCGTCACTTCACTGAAGAGGCTCGACGACAGCACTTGTGACAGCATTGCAGCAGGCCGAGAGATGTTACGCTGTGCCGTGCGAGTTGTGCGACCACAAACTGACAGTCATGTTAAAATGTATGTAAAAGGAATGTTTGTGTAAAAGATGGACGCAAGTCGCAAAGCCGGTTTGGGCGAGACCATACATATTAGCGGAATTAGCATAAGATAAGTAGACGCGGTAACGGACTACTTCGGAAAATCCAAGTTTTAAAGTGTCTATACACAATAATATGTTATGCATTTAAGTAGGTACACAAATTTAAAGTTTGTTGCTGATATACATGGTCCAAACAATGAAACACATCATAGCAATTACATTACAGAATCAACTGAAGACAGTTACCTCTAATTACATATTATACTACACCTGGTGGAAAAGTGATTTCTTATTACCTTCAATTTAGTAAAGCGAGACAGTTAAATTGAGACTATAACAGAGTTGAACTTCAATGTAATATGATAGTTGGTTGCTCGTAGCAATAACAATACCTAGCAGTAAAAACAATGTAATTACATTGCATGTAAATTACTTGAAATTGCAACAAAGTATGCTAATTATGTCTGTCTGTACCTACTTCGGATCGCGAATGGTTTCGGCAAGACCCCACCCCGATACACCGGTAGCTATTGCAGTTATACTATGAACTGATATAATCTTCCAGAAATCACCAGGTAATTAGCCAAAAGAAAAGAAAATGCAAAAATCAGTGAAGCAATCAATTGTATAGTTACGTGAGAGATGTACGAGCATGAAGATAATGGCGGAGCCACGCGACACGCGAGTTGCGCCAATGCGTGATAAATTATGTAAAATGCTAACATGATGGGAATAATTGCAAGTGATACGGCGTCGTGCGAGGTGGTGCGGGGTGGTGCGGGGTGGTGCGGGGTGGTGCGGGGTGGTGCGGGGTGGTGCGGGGTGGTGCGAGTGTCGCGGAGTGCCGCGATGTTACATGAGAATTGTTATTTGGAAATTATCTTTCACAACCAAATACATTTGCAATGGGCTTAATTCGGCCGCGCTTCATCACACGGTGCAATCAACTTGTAACTTTCAATTTTTAACGGTTAACATACAAGACCAACGTCCAAAGAAGAAATATAATTTTAGAAACTTGCTTAAAACAGCAATGAAAATAGATTTGTAAAACACCTAAGATAGATAAACCTTTGACTTTAAAATGCGAAAATTGATTGGATCAATGGCCTCACGCGAGCGGAAATGACTGTTGGATGAGAGATGCGCATATTAAAAATCAGTTTTATTATTTTTATTGGTATTTAGGGGAAAATATTAGCTTATTTCGAAACATTGACGACTACCGAATCGACTGAATCGGAGTATGAAACCGATTGAATTCATACTTGGGTATGAACGTCAAACGTGGAACGCGAAACAACGGAAGGCCTAGTGCCTACCTTCAGGCGAGGCGAAAAACTTAACTAATCCATCATTTGCAATATTTTGCAATTGCATCCAGTATTTGCAATAAAAATATTCATGCAATAACTTTAAACACACGTTCCAAAGTTCGCCAAATAGCTTGAAATTACACACCGCCCCGCCGCCGCCGCCGCCGCCAGTAGGTACAAGCGTCGTCCAAAATAATCAAATTTCACTTGAGTAAAACATTGCACAATGCCGCTTCGAATGGCATCAATAAGGTGAAGGCACAGGTGACAGGCCACACTCCACAGCCAACACGCAACCACGTTGAGGCTGTAGTACGTCTTTTGTTAGGCTGCCCTGGTGTGTGAGTGTGTGTGTGTGTGTGCCAGCGGGCCCTCCCTGGCCACGGTGTTCTGCGGTGGTACTGGTACCGCGGAGTACCGCGCACGTGTGGGTACTCGTCCGTCAATGGCTTAAAGCAATAAGTTTAATGAACTTCCTTTCTTTGCAGCCGACGCCGCGGGGGGCGCGGGCCGGGGGGCGGGGGGCACGGCGTTACCATGCGTGAAACCCGAAAGCGAAATTAACTAACAGCTGAGTTTGTAATTACTTTACGAATCTTGTTCTGTTATCGTTAGTTTAACCAACTAATTCCAACGTTGATTACAATAACTTAGGTTTTATATCAAAAAAATAAAAACTCTAAATAATATAAATGTTGCACACAGATGTATAAGTACAATTAAGTAATAAATTATTACAATTATTATTAATTTTATTATTCTTGAAGCATGTCATTGTGTCGATTGTAAATTATCGACGGAGTTAATACCAGCAGGCGCGGCCGGTCGGGCGGTTGGTCGGGTGACGGCTGACGGCTGACCGCTAGTGGCAGATACTTAGCGCTTCGATGTTTCGGAGAACACGTAAAGCAGACGGCCCAGGAACTGCTGTAATCAGGCATGTCCGGGGCATGCGAGACGGCATGAAATCTTCTGACACTTAGGTTGGCCACTAATTCCTCCACCAACGACATCTGGAGCAGCGTGGTGGAGTATGCTCTTAGCATCCTCCAGAGGAGAGACCCATGCTCAGAAGTTGGCCGATATCAAGTCAGCGAGCCATGTTTCATTTTGTGATCACATTCTTGGCTACGGATAGATATGATGGATGATAAAGAAGCTTGCATCGGCTAACAACTATAAATTGGTTGTTATTCGATTACAATTTCTTATCGCTACCACTTTGTTCAATCAGCGAAACTACAGAATTTTGTTGAAACTCATAATTGCAATTATAGCATTCTGAGCAGAGAGGTACTAAATCATGTCACATTACAAATTATATGTAACATTCTTTCATGTCAATGTAAATATTGCTATAGCATCATTTAAAAACATTACCTACTTGAATACATCAGCGGAGAAAAAACAAAAGATGATTAATGATTAATGAAAGGAAGGTCTGAGAGAATAATGAAAAGGGCAAATGGTCGTTATGTCGCAACGCAACGTTCCTTCCGCCATGGTTCCACAACCTCCTTCCGCCACGGACTGCAGTCTGCACCACGTTGCAAAACACTGAGCTCACTGAACACGCAGTTCATCGATCAAGCATCCACTATCTTCTAATCCGATATCAGCAGATCCATGGGCACCACGCACGCACCACGGCTAGGTACCGACAGTCTCTTAGCATCATCAGATTTGAGAAGCTAATTAAAGTTCAACGACTGAATAGAATAAAGATTGTATAATACAGATTATAGGTACTATACACAGGAAGTAATCACTAGTCCATAGTGAGGATCTATGTTGTGAGTAACAATAAGGTAGTCATTTTGCTGCTGAGTCGTTTGTTGCTACGGAGTGAAAATATTCTTTATCTCCGGCGTGCTGGCTCCAAAACTTGCGTAGCTCCAACTTGTCAAAGAGCTGTCCTCTGAAATGGAGAGGCAACTAACGTGATAAATGCTATGGAATTGCACTACAACTGGTTACGGTTTAGATACTGTTACTGCATTTCTTTGTAGCAGCAACAGGAAACCACAGCAATTGTCTGCATAGACTGCATATAGCAGTGGTTGCGTTTTATATCCAACACGTGTAAGTCTTCGCAGGTTGTTTTAATTACCAGCCCCTAAGTTTACATGTAGTTCAGTCGATGGTTGGTGGAGTCGGTGTCGGTGGCGCTAGTTGTCCCCGGGCCCACTGGGTGGCGCTGGCCGCTGCGCCGGCAAGTGCGATGTTTACAAGCGGCGCCGGCGCGCCGACCGCATTCCGCACCAGTGTCCCTGCCCGCAGCCCGCAGCCCGCAGCCGCGAACGCTCCCTTTTACCTTAAACTATGAGCTGTACACAGCGTTCGACACTCGCGGACCAACCGACCGAGCTGCGTTTGAAACGTGACGCGATACGTTCACATTACATTAAAGAGCTACTTGATTAATTTTCATCAAGTCTCATGTAAATATTTAAACGCCAAACATTGCATTTTAAAATCAGGCCAATCTTATGTTTTACATCTTCAGAACCGTTATAAACTCTGCGTAATTGCCATGTTCAATGTAATGGACATGGCATAACGAGCTACCACCTCAGCTACCACCATAATAGCAACAGCGAGCGGTAGAGCTGATGGAACGAGACACCCCGCGACAGCGCGACACCGCGACACCCGTTCCGAAGCTGTGCAGTCTGCAGTGTGTGCACTATCTATTGAGTTACATCTTACATCACGCTCTCAATTCATTACTACTATTCAATGTCACGTTACAAATTGCTCTCATTTAGAACGTCTATTTATATGAACAATAATAAAAGATGCGGCCGTTAATCGACAAAATATGTAAGTAATATTCGACATTTTAGACATAAACAAAAGCGCACATTCAGCGTTAGTAAACAGTAGCCCTCGGGCTCCCGGGCTCGGTGGACGCTCCTACGCTATGTTACTGTTTTCCGAACATTAATAACGTAATTTGAAATGCAGTGTAATTGCATGCAATAAGAAATGAACTTTAAGCCAATCTGTTCCATACAGCGGCTACACTACAGCGCAGTGTTGAAACACCAGACAAGTTAAGCATATTTAAGATACAAAATGTATTAAGTAACCCCCGGGGCTAGTTTGACATTTCACGAGTCCTAACAGTGTTTAACACCGCTCAAAGTGTGCCCTCTGCAGGGAGTGCACACTGCACACTGCACACTGCAACCTGCAACCTGCAGACAGCATTCCAACACCGCTGCGGCCAGTTCGAGCGCTCCCTTTTACCTTAAAGTAGTTAAAATGCCTTAAACCCATCGCTGTTCCACCATTCCGCTCGATGAATGAAAGCATAAATTGTTTGCATGCAACAGAGCAATAACCAGATTGGAACGGTATTGAGTATCCAACGAGGCGGCTCAGGCGGCGGACAACAATAAAAGGGTTCGGACTCTGTTTCGACAATGCTGGACAGTTTTGACATACATCAAGAGTCGTTGTTGCTACGTTCCACACTGCGACCCCTTGAGGTCAACATTAATTGAACTACGACTTACCATACCACTTGATTCAGACATTAGTGAGTGATACAACGGTTAATAAGTTGTATATTCTTGAACAATTACTGGGACAGGACAAAGAAGCAAGTCGATTGACTTCGAAGGTTTAAACTAGAGACGTCTGTAGAAATAAGGCGTGACAACTCAGTTTTAAACAACGGTTTAGACGAGTCCAAAATCCAAATACATATGGCACTACGAGAAGACTGCCTTTCAATCAAGGTTGTAAATAGCACTGTTAACCCAACACTATACATATCTTCAAATACTTGCTGTTAGCTCTATGTAAGGTTACAGATATCAGTGGGGCAGTTGGAACGAAAAAAACATTAAAGTAGAATTGACCACGACTAATCGTCAATACCTTGAGAGTTGAGATGACAACACGCAAACGATATACGCGGCAGATGAGACATTACATCATTTATAAAAATACCCGCGACCAGCGAACCAGTCGACGGCTATATGTTATTGATGGACATAATGAGCTAAGCTGATGGCCAAAAACATCAGTACATACCTATATGCGGCTGACTACTTTACAAATAGTAATCTCGTCAACGGAAATACAAGTTCGCTTGAAACAACCTGTTTCAGCACGGCAGTTGTTGTTAGTCGTGTTTGTTAGTCTCGCCCACCGCTCACGTGAACCAGCCTCAGCAAATTAGTCACGTAATTAGACCAGTACACACTGTGTTCATATTGAGAAGAGATCCAGATTATATTCAGCAAAATAAGACTGCAAAAAAAAACAACAGACTTGCGTTGTTAATACACGTAGGTAAATAATGTTTGTAGGATAAATAACGGAGACGCACGTGCTGCTGGTAGTAAAAATATTCCAGATATAATTCGCTCCAAATTTCACGGCCGCAATCGGACGATGCGTTCCGGACGCCGTGACATATGGCGGCGCAGCGGCGGCGGCCTGCTTACCCACTGCCACTGCCACTGCCACTGCCGCTCCGCACCGTCCGCGGACGTTGAAACACTTCACACCACACCACCACCCGCGGCAGATTGCCGCCGCTCCTCATTGGAAACGAACCAGGCCGACTCATTATCGATTACAAAAATACGGCGGAACCGGCAATGTTTGCTTGTAACATTATTAGGTACGTTTATTTCTTGATATCGATTTTGATTTTGATTTCATTATTTGGTTTCAATACCCGATATAGGTACTATTTTCATGGTTAATTACATTGTGTGGATTTTCCGATCCGGCTGCAGTCGAGTAGGCTGTTGCCAACTCACTCTTCATTGTTTGTCACAACTCACCCATTGTTTGCACTTGGGACAAGCAATATAATTATTATGTATAATATAGCTACTGGCCACGGTGACGGGGACAAAAGTAATATTTTTGTCTCTGCCTTTCACGTAGATTTTGTAACTAGCGATCTCACTCTGTCTAATGTATGGGAGAATCTACTGGTTCTAAAATGCGGTTCATGCTCCTGGAGGTAGCAGAGTTTTTTAGAATCCAAGATGTTAAAATACGTGTAATAGCTATGCGTGATTTACTTTAGATAATATGCTTACCTAATAAATAACAAAATCGACTCTACAATAAAATTACTCTCCACAAAATGCAAGTCCAGCCATAATTAAAAAAATATGTCATTCAGGAACATAAACTATATGAGCTATATCCATTTCCACACTATATAGTATATAATCCTATGTATCCGCAATCGATACGCATGTTTTTGATGTTTGATATCACATAATAAACGACTTTTCTCGTCACTTTCACTTCATCATGAATTTCTTGCGGCCACAGTAGATAGGCTTCAATAGATTTTATATTAACTTCCACCTCGTATAACTTGTATTAAACTATGTATCTGTCCAATACATTCATTACAAGCGGCAATTACTGAGTACGGCTCTCTCCTCTTGAAGTCTTGAGGAGACCTAGAGCGTACTCTACCATGCTGCTATAAATATATAAATATATTGTGCTTGTATAATTTTTACATAAATAGCCAGCAAACGAGCTGACGATCCATCTGTCGATAAGTTTCTATCGTCGTCCATGCACATCAGCGATGTTTGTTCAGTTGTTATTTCGATTCGATGTAACGACTATTCCAGGAACCAGCGAACAACGTTCAAATGTTCCTGATGTCGACACACGCACACACACTGGCAACACGTAAGTAAGTTTCTAAGAAAGCCTATTCGTCGGATTGTAGAGTTGTTTATAAAGTTATTAATCTTGATGACCTTGCAACTTAATCCGTGAATTAAACTCACGTGCAGACTCGGGTTCGACTCCCAGCCACGGATGATAAAATGCCTAGCAGTTTGGACATCGATTTCCTGCATTTCTGTAGACATGATTAGAGAGGAAACCTGAGTGTGAGGGTTCTAAATAATGTTAGCATGATAAATATCTGACGAGGTTGGAGCCCAGCAGTGGCCCAGGGCCCAGTATATGTTGTGAGGTTGAAACTACTAGCACTAGCCGGGTAGTCAGTAGTAGCCAGTGGTAGCCACGCAGCGTCCAGACTCCAATGTCCATCGTGTCCGACGGCGACCGTGCGATCGCGCGACGGCCGCCGGTCGCCGCTCTGCTCGGATCAACGAAAGTGAAATGGACGCGCAGCCTTCAGGGAGCTTTATGTGTACTTTTGACCTAAATCTTTAATCTTGTTTCGAGTTTTATGACTGCATCTATTTATCATAAACATATAACATTTACATACATAAATAACTTCATCATAATCGGTCTGACAAGTTCAAGTCCTAAAAGCCACTCTATATAAATTGTACTTTTTTGTAACAAATACATATACCGATGTATTTTTATTTTTAAAAGATGTGCTGAGGAGTTTCTTTGCGGCTTTTCTTCTCCTCCATGACAAAGCACCTTTGCGAAAAGCTGGTTGATTAAAAAAATGACGTGCATAAGTGTATCAAGTGAGTGGAACCTGCGACGAACCACCGAGGTTTGCACTAAGTATGACGATAACAGGGACGATGACCTACTTCTGTGACCAATTAACACTAAACACATTTAAGAGTAATATTCTCATGGAGTAACCTCGTTTAATATTAATTTCAACTAGTTTTAATGTGCAATTAAAACAAAAATGTTGCTCCAAAACTTCTCAAATGCTACCACATTGACACGATATTATAATGTCCACGTAGTTTCAACGAGCGTGGTAGAGCTATTAACAACAAATGGATGGATGGATGTATACAAGTTGGCAGCAAAGTTGACGACGTTGCGGGAGGTTTAAATACCAGGGGGTCAGCCGAACTGCAATGCGATAAATGTTAGTTTGAATTACTTACACGACCGAACCATAATCACCGCTAATACCGGGGCGGGGTCGAATTCTTTCGAACTTTCAAGAACAGTGCAATTGACGCATAGCGCGTGTCTCGTGCCAGGAGGGAAATAAACAGCGTGGTGGCTTTACAAACTTGGAAGACTTGTGAGTTTCCACATTGCGGGCCATTTGTGGCATTTTATTTATAAGGCGATGACAGCGATAGACTGAATTAAATATCTTACTGTATGTGGCTATGATCTTTTTGTAACTAAACTACCAAATGATATTTCCAAATTATTTTATTTCCATTAATTTTTCACAATTAATTATTATTTCAATATACGAAGGTAACTAAGGAATGAAGTAGGATGTTTCGTAATTACTTGCTGATTTAAAAATAAATAATGAATTGCCGCATGAAATGAAAACATTACAAAAATAATTAACTGACGTGTTAAAATGTAATTCAGCATACAATAGAACCTTGCGTATTGAAGGCGATCGTCAATGAATAGAACGAGGCAAACCAAATGATCGTGCGTCCGCAATCCGTCCGTCCGTCCGCAATCCGTCCGTCCGGCGGCAATCCGTCCGTCCGTCCGCGAGAACCATTCAATAAATTACTGCCCGAGCTTCGCGGAGCTTTCACTGACGCCCCGGTGCGGGTCGCACAGAACAACACACAATCAATTGAATTAAGATGCATCACTCGTTCTTTACTATTAATATTTACTGAATGTAGTTATAACTATGTTCTACACATATAATTTGTTAAATTTCATAATTTCTATTTTATTATACTTTCCATACATCTTCAACTGCTGCTGAAGATTAAAAAAGTATAATTATGATAAATAAATATTTTATTTTATATGTATTTAACAATAGGTCATAAAATAAGTATGTCGCTCTCTCCTACCAATAAATATGTACATTTATTAATTTTCCTTCCCTTTTGACATTGAAGTGGCTTTAAAACTGAAAGTTTCACATACAATTATTACGGAAGGGTAGGTCAATAAAAATAAAATGCATACTTCATAGACTTATTTGTGGACTCAGCAGAAAAGTACGTTTAAAATTGTTAGTGGCGAGTCTATTTATTTTATAATCGATACAACTACCCTGGAGACTGGAGACTGGAGGCTGGAGGCTGTGCGGAGCATAGGGCGAGTGCAGGTACACTTTAGCGATGGATTATTTTATTACACAAGAGAGGAATCAATAGTCTGAGCTGTGGGTGCCCGCGGTGACGCGGACGGCAACTCCGCGCCGAGTTCCGCGTCGTAATTACCTTGCAAGTTACACGAGCCGCTTTTTGCTCTCCGTGACATAACGCCTTTCTTCAGGCAGGAAGACGATCCGATCATGTTACCTCACAATGTAATGTGTACGTTAATGTTGAGGTAGGAAAGCGATTCAAACATTAATTGGATTATAATACTCTAATTACAGTCTAATAGGTATAACATCTACCTGACTTTCGGGTGGCATAAAAACTTCCGCGGCAGCACCAACCCGCGCGGGAGCAGCGCGGTGTAGTCTTTCTAGACCTCAGGAGGAGAGCCTCTTGCCTTGTAATGGGTCATTTTTGCGTTGAAGCTAACTATTATCTAAGCAAAATACAAGGGTAGATGAACAAATACCCTCACACTTCTTGTTTATTTATCACTAGCTGACCCGGCGAACTTCGTATCGCCTAACAAACTATTTTATTCTAAAATAAAAGTAGCCTATGTCACTCCTTGTTACATCAGCTATCTGCCAGTAAAAGTCCCGTCAAAATCAGTCCAGCCGTTTCGGAGATTAGCCGGATTAAACAGACAGACAGACAAAAATTGTGAAAAATGTTGTTTTGGTTTATGTACCATGTATGAGTATACATCCAAAAGCACTTAGTAAAAAGCGGTTATTTTAATATTACAAACAGACATTCCAATTTTCTTTATTTGTATACCTAGATGTATAGATGAAATGGAAGAGAATGTAAAAGTTATAGAAACATAATGGAGAATATTGTGTTAAAAATACGTCACAAAACTGGATATTTCCTTTTGAACATAAACCAACACTTTTAAAGTAATATTTTTAGAAACTCGTACTTTTAGAACAGCATAGCTGTGCAAAATGAAGTGCCTATGTCGACAGCTATCGACAAATATGTGACATAGATTCGCACTTGCGTTTAAGACGACATTGCTCAAACTATTTACTTATTCGGGCGGCGCGTCGTGCGTCTTGCGTCTTGCGTCGTGCGTCTTGCCGGCGCGGCGTGCGGCATGCGACCCGCGACGTTTGGCAACTGGTAGAAATGGTAGAATCCGCCGCGGCCGCACGGCCGCACCGCAATCTCTAATTATAAGGAGACATGACGAAATATTTTAAAATGCAATTCTGCTTTTTGCCTCTAAATCTGTATGCAACAGGAAGAGCTCGGACCCCAGCATGGTCTACAAATGCGACGAGCTTTACACGAAAATACTAACTCCATACAAATATGGCTTTGCTATTTCCGGACTTAATACAAAATTCCGTTTCTTTTAGTGTACGTGTATGTACCTATTAGTTGCCTCAAGAGTCATCGTAAATATAGCTTCGTGTAGTTAACATGAATATTATGAAGATTAACAAGCAACATAAGTATGTGAAGCAATTATTTATTAATGAACAAAATTAAATCAATTCTTATATTTTAAACTCTTCAAGGAATTCACATGAGATTATTCGAAAGATCATAAAATAAATAAACATTACACCTACTTAGTAACATCGATTAAATGACAAACAATTTTAAAACAAGGTTGTCAGTTATCACAGCCACAATCTGCTAAAATTATTTTGTCCGAAACTTGTTAGACGGTAAGTTTGGCAATAGTAGAAGCAGATGTGAGATACAATAGGTGCAAGAACCTTTAACGTCAAGAAAGTAAAGTCTGAAGGCCGGCGATAACACCCGAGCCATCGCACGGTCGGTCCAGACACGACAGCCGCCAGCCACCGGCCACCAGCCCCAGCCACCAGACACTCTCTCCCCACTTTAACAAACTTTAACTTAATATTGTTTGTTGGTACAATTTTTAAAGCCGACAAGCGAACATGAAACGAGCCACCTGGTGAGTGGTGATGATGATCACCGTCGCACGCGGACCTCTATAACACCATCGGCATCACCGAAGTGTTGGTGGCCAAAAAAGAAGAAATAAAAACCGGGTAAGTGTGTGTCAGGCCACGCGCAATGTAGGATTCCGATCAGTGGCGTCGCTAGCCTTAAGGAGGCCCCATATCAATATTTGTTGTGGGGCCCCTTCAACGTCAGCTGTCAAATATAAAAGCCAACTGTAGCGGTCGTAAGCTGCTGGCGAGCTTTTTTTGGGAACGTTAGTGGGGGCCCCTATACCCTGGGGGCCCCGTATAATTGATACGGCTGATACAGCGGTAGCTACGCCCCTGGTTCCGATCCGAAGTAGTAAGTTTATCGACTATTACTCATTAACTGCATATGCCAACATAGCCGTGATAGTTTTCCTTCTAAATTCATCATATAACCTAATTTTGAGAATTTTTTCACTTGTCCAACTCCAACCGTTTAGCCACTTGGCACTTGACTCGGGTTCCAGTTTTACTTCGGAACCCTAAAAAAGAACTGGCCCTCAAATTCCTAGCCTCAAATACCATTCGCGTTTTCTAAGACTAACTTTTACATTTTCACTATATTTGGTAGTTGGTATATTTTAATTATTATTTATTATACAGGTGATGAATAAATTTTATAAAAGCTTTTATAATGCGGAATGCATTATAAAAAGAAGTTCGAAAGGAACATGTTGCATGCACGAAAACAACGAAAAGTAAACAATACCGCAATGAATACAAGTGAAAACATAGCAGCATAGTAAATAACTCATATATCAAATTGTATCGTCAGTTGTCGGTCGTCAGTCGTCGCAACTCACAACTCACAACTCACAACTCACAACTCACAACTCACAACTCACAACTCACAACTCACAACTCACAACTCACAACTCACAACTCACAACTCACAAGTCACAACTCACAACTCACAACTCACAACTCACAACTCACAAGTCACAACTCACAACTCACAAGTCACAACTCACAAGTCACAACTCACAACTCACAACTCACAACTCACAACTCACAACTCACAAGTCACAACTCACAACTCACAACTCACAACTCACAACTCACAAGTCACAACTCACAACTCACAACTCACAAGTCACAACTCACAACTCACAACTCACAACTCACAAGTCACAACTCACAACTCACAACTCACAAGTCACAACTCACAACTCACAACTCACAACTCACAAGTCACAACTCACAACTCACAACTCACAAGTCACAACTCACAACTCACAACTCACAAGTCACAACTCACAACTCACAACTCACAACTCACAAGTCACAACTCACAACTCACAACTCACAAGTCACAACTCACAAGTCCACAACACAACTGAAACAACTCAAACAACTCATCGCGCCAGGGTCGTCCCTCACTGTTTCTTCGACCCATCCCGTTTATCGATAATTTATTACTTGCAACTTCAGACTGTTGCGATATTACCTTAATTAATATTCTGATGGAGCACACAATTAGCATACTGATACAGCGATGTAGCTCTCGTCCATCGCTCCGTCAGCAGCCGCCGCCGCGCCGGTGGGAGCCTAGTGCCAGTGGCCGCATCTCGTTATCATAGTCGTTTGTTGGGATTGGGAATTGCAGTACCTGATGCGAGGGCTGCAGAGAAATACCTCAAAAAATACCTCTTTAAAGAATTGGGTGACATAATTTGCTTAATTTTAATTTATTTTAGAAATAAAAAATGACCTACATTAAAAATGCGTGGAATCGATTCAGTTGCCGATTTTGAACAATGTACCTACTTTCTTACTGCGCATATTAATCTGAAACACGGTGTAGACAACCTGTTATTATCTTATAATAACTGGAGAAACTAAGATACCAAGACGATAGTAATGTATGCGAGACACAAGTGTGTATAGCAATATTAGTCCAGTGCCGATAGCTCTAAAAACGGTAAAAAGTGGAAGAAAATTATAGTAGAATGAAACCTATTGCAAAAGGAAGAGAATATAACGAAAATTATAGGAAAAATAAATTACGGGTGATCTGAGATCGGGAAGGGGGGGAAGGGGGGGTTTAAGGGAAAAAAATGGTTTATCTCAATTTCCGTAAAAACTACAAGTCCTATTGAAAAAAGTTGAATGGCAAAGTTGTTGGTAATAAAAAGACCTACAACTTTTGTATTTACACTTTTTTACATAACCTCAAAATTTATGTGAAAAATTCAAAAAACCACGTTTTTGGTTTTTTATTTTTATCTTTTACAAAAAAAAAATATTTCACGAAATTTAGTGAAAACTTACCTTTGTATATCCTGGACATACTGTAATTTTTTTGATTCAAAAATATATTTTTTTCACCTTATTTTGACCTTCTATCGAAAAAGCACCGTTGTCGTTTCATTGCATTTTCTGAGAACATTTACCATAGCAGTGTATAGTTTTTATATACCATTAGAAAGTAGAGATTCCACCGAACAAAGAGACCGCCGAATTTTAAAAAAAAATCAGATTTTTTGACGTGAGATTTTTCGACTGAAAATAAGGGTGCGTTTTCTATAGAAGGTCAAAATAAGGTGAAAAAAAATATATTTTTGAATCAAAAAAATTACAGTATGTCCAGGACATACAAAGGTAAGTTTTCACCAAATTTTGTGAAACAAAAACATTTTTTTGTATAAGATGAAAATAAAAAACCAAAAACGTGGTTTTTTGAATTTTTCACATAAATTTTGAGGTTATGTAAAAAAGTGTAAATACAAAAGTTGTAGATCTTTTTATTACCTACAACTTTGCTATTCAACTTTTTTCAATAGGACTTGTAGTTTTTCCGGAAATCGAGATAAAACATTTTTTTCCCTTAAACCCCCCCCCCCTCCCCCCCCTTCCCGACCTCAGATCGCCCGTAATTTATTTTTCCTATCTTCGTTATATTCTCTTCCTTTTGCAATAGGTTTCATTCTACTATAATTTTTTTTCGTTTCAAAAATTATCGGCACTGGACTATATGTAAAAACATGATAATAAAAACAGCCCACAGTACTGGTGGTGTGAAGACGACCCGAGCCCCGCCCCGCCGCCCCGCCCGGGCGCCCGGCCGCGGCGTCCAAATGTCAAGGCGAGCCACAACATGCAACGGTCAACACTCGACACCTCTTCAAATAATATTTAAGGCTAAAGGACGCTCACGGATATACCTAATGCAATCAATTACCGACTAAACATTTTACGGTCGTTTAAAAGAAAACATCTTCTGTAGATTTACATTTTAATTGATAGGTATTTGCACAAAGTTTTAGTTCTTAATAGTCATAATAATGATGGTTACCAAACTAGCTGCTTTTTTATTATTCAGACAAAAGAGTTTAAATCATTTTTAATTTCAACTGTATAGTAAACGTGCAATCTGTCAGCACACGCACACGCGCGAACACGCACGTCCACACACGCGACATCCCTGATGATTGATAAGTATACTAAAGTTTGGTGTGACAAGTTGACAACCCTTGCAGTTCTGAAGTCCTGACCTCAAGTAGAACATACATACGTCCCTACAGACACACTTAACTTACGTAGCGACTCTACCACCGATAACCAGAAACGCCTTTGTAACCGAAACCCGAGATTAACGAATTAATTTTACGAACGATATACATTGGATACGGTACAACCCCGGTAAATTGTACTTAGGACCTATACCGCCTATTAAGGATCCGATTTAAAAATGACGCCTGGGTGCGTTATGAACTTATGAGTACACTAAAAGTCCAAAGTCTGTACCTACTACCTAGGTAACCAGTTCGTGTAGTTCAGCCGAACGGCCGCGAGCCGCGAGCCGACACACCTGTGCACTGTGTAGTGTTTACAAGCCGAGATCAAATATTTTGGCAGTCGGACTGTCGAGTGTCGAGTGTTGGATCGTGGCGCGGAGTGCCGCATGCCGCATGCCGCATGCCGGTCCTGCCGCGACCTCACCAATATGATAATGACCCGCGCCGCTCGAAGCCTCCAGTTCATTTATTGAAATTACCACTTGAATACCAATGTATCGAGATCACTAAAAATGCATGTGATTTCGTATTCATATTAAAATATTGAAATGAATTTAGATTCAAATATCAATGCCAAGACAAAAGTTGCTCATAAAGTGACGACGCGATGGACGGCTCGAGAATTATAATTAAGTAGAGATGTGAGGTTTATTTTTTATTATTATGTGTTATGCAAATGATGTCATGTCGTACCCAAAATAAGTTCTCCATCAACTGTAAACAAAGATCTTAAGCGGGTTACTTTATTTTGAGAGGTGTGTACACCGTAGACTGTTGGTGGGTACCAACAGTCCAGTGCATCCTCGCGTCGGTCTGTCAGACCGTCACCATGGTACCACAGACTGTGAACTACTGTCGCACAGGCAACGACAACGTTACCGCAAGCTGTCCTCCACGGGTCACCAGCGTTAGTCTCCAGTTTCGAAGACTGCGGTCTGCGGCCACTGCGGCCACTGCGGCCACTGCGGAGTGCGGAATGCGGAGTGCGGCCCCCGGCTAAACTGTCACACTTGTATTTCAATCATGCACTGAGGTATTAACGACCACGCCATATTATATTTTATTTAAATCATATAAATTATAATCACTCACACTTTTTGAACTTTTTAAAGAGGCATAAATTGACTATCAATAATTGTTCGCGTATATACTCGTATTAAGTAGACTTAAGACACCTGGGTGAATTAACTAACGTGAATAAAGTCGACGGCACCATACTATTGTATTAAATTACCACGATATATTCTTGGAATGGAATGAATGGATAAAATAAAAATTTAATAATATACGGTAAGAACTAATCTATGGACCTGCATCGCATTTAAAGTAACTCTTCATTTGTGGGGAATCCAGTCTACGTAAGTCTAAATGTCCTGTCTTTAGTTATGGCCAAAGTAAAAAGTTTGTAAAAACCTCAATCTGGTCTCTCTACAGCAATCATTATACTGTGACTAAAACGTATCTATAACTCACCCATCATGGTCGCAGTCTAATTTGATTATAACCTTCGAGACAAGTCTGTAGAGATTAGGTCGACTTTATTGGACGTTCCAAAAATATCAGAGAATCACACGGTAACACTGTCGCTCCCACTTGGAAACAGGTTGCACAACTACACACGTTATCAACTTAAATATACCCTTTACCGGCACCTCATCTGTGACGATTGGCAATCTTCACGGTTTAAGAAAAACAACTTAAGACGACACCGTAACCAATTTTCGATGGTCATTCTTACGACGTATTCTAAGATGAATAACTTTCAATTCATTGTTGATTATGAGCAGGTAGACAGGCAGGCAGGCAGACAGGCAGACAGGCAGACAGGTACCAATGATTAGTGTAGGTCGGTGTAGGTTATGATCGAAGAAGAGTGGGCAAGCCGGTTCCGCGGCCGCGCGCGCCGCCGCGCCGCTGTCCCGGAGACGGCACTTTCTCTAAACATGTCGCTGTTTTTACCATTTCGTATGATCGTAATATTTGACATGTTGTTTAACGACTTGAGGTATAAATAATATACGGAAAATCCTTATGTATATATGATACATAGCTATCTACATATAAAGCTAATCGATACTCAAAGCGCAATCTATTTATTTGCACTTGCTCGTAGTCAATATATATAATAATATAACATTCTTAAAGTGAATAAAGCTTAATTACTCTAATAAGAATGCATCTCACACAAATTATCCGATAAAGCTATAATTATTACCAAATATTATGCGTTAAAGAAAAACATCGCTAAGAAATCTTTATCGCCGGCAACGCATCAGTAAGAAAGAGAGAAGAAAAAGAAAGAAAGAAAGAACTGGCTCTCAAACCCCCAGCAGGAACACGAGTCGTTTGGCGGCTGACTCATACTTAAGGGACCACCCTTGGGGTTCGCCTGGATAGCTACCAAGCTATAGCCCAAGGAGAAATAATAATAGTAACAATGGTACTAATTAACAATTAAAATCAATATTACCAATATAATCTTTCGGGCCCTTTAACCAGCGGGCCGGATTTAATCGCCTCTTATGACACCCATCCGGCGTGGGATCGGGGTTAGTATTCCAAGCTAAATATATCTATCTGGCTCTCTGACACTGCGCCTCCCATAAAGCGGAACATGATTTAACACGGGGAAAATGATAGTACTCGTACAGGGAACTGCACACTGCCTCACTGTACTCTTGCTAGTAATCATACGAATTTATACATATAATCGTAGTAATAACTGACTAATCCGCACTCCACGCCTACTTGTTACTGTAGTACCTACTACCTAATTATTCCATTTAATTCTAATGAGAAAATATGTCTATTTTAATATATTAACTAGCTATTCTGCCATTCATATTATTAGACTTCTCAGTAGAGCCAGTAGGCTCTACGACGTAGTAGCGATGTCTAATACAGTTTAACGTATTTCAAAGTAGGGTACTTTGCTCTAATGATCGGCAAAACAAGTCTCCGGCCAAAAACTGTGTCTACATGTCTATGTCAATATCCTGTAAGTAAAAGTGTTCAATACATTTGAATTAGCTGATCGCAGCGGCGCAGCCAGAGTAGCTTACAGTTCTTGGTGCTTGGGAGGACGGTTAAATCTTAGTTAAATCTCGGGTGCTATCGATATGTCATTAGACTGACTCTTCGTTCTGCAGTGGAGTGTATCCTCCTCCCTAACGAGGAGTGTAGCAACGCTCACAACCCGCTGAAAGGCCTGGAAGCCACGTCACGCGTCATAACGTAACCGAACCAAGATTATTTTAGAGTTTAACAAAGATCACGTCGGAAGCTCCTTATTAATATTTTCATTAATTGCGTATCTCATCTCATATCTGACACGTTTCTCCGAGCTGCACGACTAGCAAATTTACGTGTATACGTAAATGATGTTCAATTTGCAGCCGGGACCTGCTGCTGGCGGGTTACGTGACGCTATCTCTATCCTTTGTTCAGTATCACATCATACAGAGGGCTACTTTCGGTAACTTTTAGAACATCGAAAGAAAAGCACACGACCATACCGTTGCTTACTTGTTGCAGCTTACAAAGAGCAGAAATCTACTGAGAGTACAGTTAAAGCTTGTAAAGTTAAGCTTTGTAGAGTTGGCCAGCTAATTAACATAATGTTTACGGTGTGTTATTAAACCGTTCTGACTGGTGAAAGAATAAAAATCAATCCCAAAGGAAACGAAACATCACCAACATACACGCATTATTCCGACAAACATTTATCTGTGACGAGGTACTTAATTATCTTCGAGGGAAAAGTCTCCCGACATAGCCGAATACTTAGAATAAAGAATAAACGCCGAATAAGAGCCTCCGAAAACATATTAAGCGCCCAGCCGTTGATGTCCCTTGATGTCCTCAGTCCTCACACTCCTCACGGACTGCGGGACATTGTGCGTAAGCGGTAATTTTGGTCCCAAGTTGTATGACGGGGCAAAAATACCTCATCTCCAAAGGAGTGTCACCCTTGCCTGTACAGGCTATAAATCGTACATGACTGCGCCTTCCGAAGGCGGCAATTTGTGCAATGGTAAGACGCTAACTAAAATGAAACCAATTTTTTCTGCATTTGATGCCAATAATGCACGCGGACCTCTATAACACCATCGGCATAACCGAAGTGTTGTTGGCCAAAAAAGAAGAAATAAAAACCGGGTAAGTGTGTGTCAGGCCACGCGCAATGTAGGATTCCGAAGTAGTAAGTTTATCGACTATTACTCATTAACTACTTATGGTAAAATAGTAGCCGTGATAGTTTTCCTTGTAAATTTATCATATAACCTATTTTTGAGAATTTTTTCACTTGTCCAACTGCAACTTTACAAAATTAGCACTTTAAAGCCAAATATTTCGCAAACGGACCCCTAATTCCAAAAATGGTCTTAGAAGACCCATAATATTTTTGATAGATCTTTTCAACGATACCCCACACTATAGAGTACGCTATACGCTATAGGGTACCCTGAAAAAATGTTTTTCAATATTTTATTCCACGATTCTGGAGATTTAGTAATAATAATCTATATCCATGCCAAATTACAGCAAGGGTCTCGGCGCTTTGCTTCGGGCAGACGGATTTACAGACGGATAAACGGACAGATGGACGGACAGAAGAACGAACATGGAGAAACTATAAGGGTTCCGATTTTACTTCGGAACCTTAAAAACCTTCCACAAACCAAGTGGCAGACTAACATTATCTTATTTAAAAAACTGAGAAGCGAGCAATTTCAGAATAATGGCAGGTTACGAGCAGCTTAAGGAATCCGTTACAAAATGTTTAAAATCGCAGGCCCCGCTGGTGGCACGCACTGATCTACTTACTCGGGCCAGGGTCGAACCCGGGACCCCTTGCTCCGTAGCCAAGTACATCCGTACTTACTGGGCAACGGAGTTGTGTAAAAATTAGAAAATTTAATTGTTAATTTCTATTATGTAAGAATTATTGTAGATCTACAATCTACTATTTCTATTTTTTTATAGGCAATGTCTGCTCTGACAATATCTTTTTATCTATTGCTGGGCGTGTAGATAGATAAATAGACTAGACTACATTATTAATACCTAAGAGACCCTAGGACTGAATCAAGGGCCGCGCTATCGTCTACAGAGACCTAACAAACCGAGGCGAGTGAGGCGACGGGCGAAGGGCGACGGGCGACGAAATCCTACACTATAAGTCAATGTTTGGAAACTTAATAACAGGTGCCGGCTCTCAGGCGAGTCAGGCTTCAGGTGATCGAACATAATACTGGCCGCGGCCCGCGGGTGTGTCGCCGCTGCGCTGAACCGACCGCACGCCCCGGAGACTGGGTCCACATTGCGGTGCAGCGCCCGGCCGCGACTGACACCTTACCTCTAGCAATTCATATTTATAAACATGTTTCAAATGACCATTTATTTTTACTGTCGAAGTTTGTATCCAATTTTATTGACAATTCAGTTTTATTATTTTTGTAGAATAATAAAAGGTTAAGATAGGAATTTATTTGTTTGTGTAGGTATTTTATTTTATTCGGGTAGGATGATAATCCAGACAATATTTATTAATTTGAGCTTCGTTATTTTAGTAGGAAGTACAAGTACGAACGATGAAAGTCGCTGTTGATTTATTTGTTTTTTTTTTTATAAATATTTTGATGTTCCAACAAAAGTAAATATATCTACATAGTTATGTACTCTACCTGACAAATACCTATGGGAACAAAATCGGTAGCTCTGCAACATTAAATGAGTAACTATTGCTAAAAATTAGCAATCACCGGATCATCCGGAACGTACCTTTCGCGGGAGCTCGAAGGGAGCCTGGACCCTTTCTTCCGGCCTCCTCCAGTTCACATCCACTCCCTGTCGCTGGATCCCACTAAACATACAAAGTCCCGGCCGCGGCAGTCACAATCACGTGTATTCGGTCATTTTATCACATAAAAACAATTGCAACGTTCTAGTGTTGTGCTCCGATTGGAATTCGAACAATTCGAATCGAGTTTTAAATCGTAACGAGCGACGGAGGGCGGCAGCGGAGCGCCCACGGTGACGGCCGGTTATCAACTACAGGCAGTACTACAGCACCGCCACTACGAACTACAGGTGGCGGCGGTGGCGCGGAGAGAGGCTGGGTGTGTAGCGCGCGCGTGTGGGCCGCGTGTGAATTGTGAATGTACTCGGCACTCGCCCGCCGCGCGGCCCTACACAGCCTTACGAAACCACGGCACTACGGGTACGGGCACTAGCGCCGCGGCGCCGGTGGACACGTGCAGGGCGACGCTCGCGAACATCTTGCCAGGCCTCTACGACTGGCGGAAATCCTGGACACATGGAATTGAGATCGTTTTGAGGTAGCTACACCTAGGTAGGTAAACCGAAAGAAGCTTCATCTATCCTGAGGACCAGTAGAGCCCTTGATCGCAGTGCACTATGCTCAACAACGTACGAAACTGTGCGAGCGATCCTTCCTAATGGAGGTCACTGTCTATCCCTTAAAGCTCACAATACAATCTTCAAGACTAAAGGATCCTTTTAGATAATAATCGTACCCAAAACCACATACTCTCAGCGTAAAGTCATTTAACAATTCGGGATAAAGATTCTCACTTGTTGCTCGCTATTTAAGGATTGTAATATTTCTCGCCAATCCTGTGTCAATCATTTCTGATTTCATATTGTAGTACCTTTTAGGCTACAAAACCGGCGCACTCGGGACTCAAGCGCGATTGTAGAGCATGTAGAGCCAACATTACTGTCGTCTAGTCTGTGAATCGAGCCTCCAGCCGGTTTTGCGGACATCCGCTCGCTGCCTGCTGCCCGCTGTCCGCTGCCCGCTGCCGGGACATCCGACATGCAGCCAACTAGACACAGCTCTAGCCGCGGTGTGGACGCGGCGGCGGATGCGATGATCACACTTCCCTTTGGTCAACATTGGAGTACTCTCCATTCAATATGATCCAACTGGTTTTACATCCGTGTTTGCATTGACTCGGCTAGATATCAAGTAGATAGTTATCTCAAGTTGTTATATGGTATTTATAAATATGGTTTTACATCATCGATGTGATGCCATGAATAATCTTACTAAGGCTAAGAATGAAAAGTCTTTCAAAGTTACAGGACTCTTTCAAGTGATTCATGTTGCGTATCGATATATTATATTCCAGTCCGGGGTGCGTCATCTACGAAGCAGGGAGGAAATGCTCACGAAGGAAACACCCACAGACTAGGTGGAGACGTCTGCCGTATGCATGCGAATCGTTATGGCTAACAATTTGACGATAGTCACATTCAGTGTAATATCAGATGACCTGTGTAGACCTGTGGAGTGTAGAGTGTAGACCCATCCGCAGCATAGCGCAGAAACCATTACTTAATGTTAGAAAGCTGTAATTTGATATTGATATAGGTACATATCTGTTTTAGCCGTAGTGGGGCGGCTTAGAATACTAACCCCAATCCCACGCCGGATGGGTGTCGTAAAAGGCGACTAAATCCGGCCTGCTGGTGGTAGATTTTATTTGTCAATTAATACCATTATTACTATTATTATTTCTCTATGGAGTTCGCCTGGATAGCTACCACCCTTGAGCATGAGCCAGCCGCCAAACGACTCGTCGTGTTCCGGCTGGGGGCTTGAGAGCCAGTTCTTTCTTTCTTTTTCGTCTCTCTTTCTTGGCCGGCAACGCATCAGTGATGCCTTTGGTGTTGCTGATGTCCATGGGCGGCGATAGCCACTTACCATCAGGTGGACCGTCTGCTCGTTTGCCGCCTATTTCCATAAAAAAATATATTAAGTTAACAAAGTTGTTGAATTACCAATAACATTTTTCTCATCCCCCACATATAGTGGAGTATCGTTGAAAAAGCCTTTCAAAAACCTTATAGGTCTGCAAAGGTCATTTTTCGGTTCACGGGTCCGTTTGCGAGTAATAGTCAATGAACTTACCTACGGAACCCTATAATTATACGCAGTGGCGGATTTATGTTTGATGTCGCCCTAGGCCCCAAAGGATATGCCGCCCTTTTTGCTCTATAAGGAGGTGAAATTAAATGAGCAATTAAAAAAAATTACATATCAAAGTTTATTAATTTAAATACAACGTTTTATTAGTTAATATATAATTATCGTGTATAGTTTTTTATTATTAATCTGAGTATACCGTCTTGGAGAAAAATAAATAAACTTTTTTAAATTATCATTTATTACATTTTCTTCTTTCAGGCTTTGGTTCTACACTATATATTATATTATAATCTAGTTTTTGTACTAATTGAGCTTCAATAGATAATAACGCAAGGGCATTAAGCCTGTCTTAGGCCTTGGCCCATACTTGCACGTAAATAATTTTTCACCCTTTTTAGGGTAGAAAAATATCTTTCTCCAGAAAGATTTGTTGCTGGAATTTATTCTCATAAATGCTTCTAAATCATGTCTAAAACAGTCAATATGTTTGACAGGCGATTAGGAAAAAAATTTTAATGTCCTTTTAGCTTTAGCACAATTTTTTTTTATTTCTACAACCAAAAGGGCGTACACACATCAAATAAAGAGTTTGAGATTACTTACTTGAAAATACGAAATCTTTTTTGTTACGTTAGAATAAAACGTTTGTTTCTTTTTCTTCTAAGATTCTTCATTTAAAATCAAATATTTTAATAACAAAAGAATTTAAAATATCAATTGTTTATCGGTATAAAAAGAGATTAAATCCTTGTTTACGCTCATCAGAAATCTGACCAACTTGATTCAAGCGTTTTTTGTGACTTTTCGAAGAAGGAGTTCATTCAAAAAGATGCAGAGGGGATTATCAGAATTTTTACGAGCAAGAATTGTTACTTTGGGGGAAGAAGGACATTCTACGAGAGAAATAGCACGCAGAGTGGCTGTAGCCCAATCCTGTGTCGTGAACACGTTATGGAGGTATCGCGGCGTGGGTAACTTTGCTGATCAACCTCGCAGTGGTCGGCTAACTGTTCTTACTGCTGCTCAGAAGCATTACATCAGATTGCTGACTGCACGAGACCCAACAATCAATGCCACTAAAATAAGAGTTGAGTTGCGAGCTGCTACAGGACCAGGTTGGATTACGACCGAGGTGATCCTAGCGAGCACCCCTGAACTCACAGCAACGACAGCGACGCAGATTGCAGTGGGCTAGACTCCGCCAAAGTGAAGAAGACGACGAGGAAAACATTTGGCGGAATTGTCTCTTCGTTGACGAGTTCAGAATTAGCACTCATCCGGACAACTGACGTCTCCGTGTCTGGAGAAGACATGGGAACGCTGAAATACGAAGAACTGCCACCGGAACCGTTCAACAAGGCGGAAAATCGGTATCCTTTTGGGGCGGTATAATGATTGGTGTTAGAACGCCGTTGATCCCGTATCGTGGCTGGATGACTGCAGCTTTGTACCAAACCATTGCTATTGATGGAATTGTCAGGTCATTTAGAATAAACCATGGCCCTCGATTCGTGTTGGTTGACGATAATGCACCCGCACATCGAGCTCAACGAATCAACGCTGCTCTGCATGAATACGACATTACCAGGTTAGACTGGCCTGCCGGCTCGCCTGACTTAAACCCGATAGAACACGCGTGGGATGCTATCAAGCGAGCTATTTGGAACCGTCAGCCACTTCCCCAGACAGTGCCAGAGATCAGGGAAGCCGTTATTCAAGAATGGGACAGGTTACCGCAAGAAATGCTGGATAATTTAATTCTCAGCATGCCAAGAAGGATTGCCGCATGTGTTCGAGCCAGGGGAGGAGTTATCTTATACTAAAGAAAAACAATTTAATAATAAATGTTGATAATATTTATTGTTAGTTAAATCCTCTTTTTCTTTCAATTATTTATTAGTCAAAATTGCACTAGGACTTTTAAATTCAATTCTAGTAAATATTTTTTTTTTTTATTTCAACAAGTGTATCTTTTTCATAAAAAGATGTTACGTAAGCAACATTCTTTTTAAAGAGTAAAATAAAAAAAAATCCATCTTTTGCTAGTGATCTCAAACTTTATTTGATGTGTGGATACTTTGAGACATAATTTTTCGCTTTGGATTTTTTTTCATTTTTTCACTTAAAAATTTTTTGCAAAGCGATTGGCAAAAAAATATACGCCCTTCTGACATTCGGAACACAATATTTCGAAAAACACACTCAGTTGAATGATAAATAGAATTTTGAAATAACAAGAATTCTAGCTTCAACATTTCCGAAAATAATTTAAATTTACAAGTTAGGTTGAAAACTTTTAATTTAATTATAATTTATTCATAAAGGCTTTTGAGAAATAGTATTAATCTTTAACTGTCCGCTATAAAAATTAAGAATTTGCGAAAAATCTGAAAATTTTTGTTTTCAAAGTAATGTACATCAAAAAGAATTCATATTGCATCGACAAATTAAAAGGTTAACATTTTAAATATTTCATATTTTTTTATTAATTTGAAGCGAAAATATATAAAAATATTTTAGATAAAAACAATTCTGACATTTTATTACTCCTAAGTTTTTGGGGTTCTGAAAATTTTGGCGCCCCCAAAATCATGGCGCCCCTAGGCCCGGGCCTCACGGGCCTAGGCCTAAATCCAGCACTGATTATACGTGTGGACGACACGCACTTGGTCGGTTCATGAAGGAATCCTGCTGGATAGAGGTACTTGTACATACCACAGATAAACATTGAATTTAGTGCGCCAAGTTTACTACCAGCGCCATCTAACATTGACTTGGCTAAACTACTCGTCCATTCAAGTCACGGAACACAGACACAAGTGGAAATGGTACAAGTGTTGATTAGTATGGGAACCGTGCTAGCCAAATAAACACAAGGAAATCCATAATCGTATTATTTACAACTAAGAAACTCACATTTTAATTGGTTGTTACTTGTCAACTACGAATAGTCTAAGAAACTCGCTGTTTATAGTTGAAAATGCACCTTAATCTTTGGATTTAATTCTTATTTTTCCATGTCTTATTCAGTGACCTTAGAAACTTTATCAATTATGATCATAATACTTTTCAAGTTTATCTATCCACCGCTAGATGGCAGTATTCTGCGTTACAAGTAATATATACTTAACTTCTTTACTAATAAGGTTGACAAAACAATATCAAACAATGTCAATCTTATGGAAAATAATTAAATAATTCCATCTACTGAACGCTAGATGTCGTGACTGGAGTCTACAATAGATTGAATAGCAACCTTACAAGTATTACGGTAAGTTACATTTTTGGTTAACAACATCATACTGTGTTTGGTTTAGGCTTAGAGATGTGCGTTGTGCTTTTTGCCGCGTTATCGATATTTATATTGAAACTGGTACTGTCCGAGTGTCCGACATCATAAGATGTAGATCCGTCATATTGGTACTTAAACTTCTTGTTTTTGTACTGTCTATGTGAACACTTGATCATTATTTTGAAAGCTTATATCTCAAACACACGGATCAAAAAAAGACGGACGTGATCCCAACAACAAATTCAGTGAAGCACCCATAGTAATACCAACTCTCTATTCGTACAGTACACACACCCACACATTGACACCATACTGCGTCAATCGCGAATCAAAAATTACGCACACATGGAAAGCTGGCGGCCATTGCTATGCTTCACTATCGATTAGACGAGGCATTACGAGGCGTAGACGTGACCGTAGCAATTTTTATCAATGTTAGCTATCTAAACAGTCACGGAATACCAAGCCTAGGCATTTTTAGCAACGAAAATAAATATAATTTAATATGTCGATAAGTGAAATTTCAATGAAGCTAAACGTAGCTACAAAAACATTGCTGATATGAACTGGGATGCATTTCAACCTTAACATTATACAAATAAGGTAAATTTATTTTCTTGGAATTACATTTCTTAGACATGCTGTGCCAGTCACGCGCATACGCTTATATTCCTCGTCAGGATCCTAGATTATGTACCAATGATTTCAAATAAAAAAATTCATTCATATTAATTTTATACATTTTTATGATACAACACAATACTTTATTGCACACCAAATAGCAGAACTGTACATACATAATTATGACACATATCCCTAAAATAAAAAAAGAATATTATTATTATAATAAATTGTAATATTCATATTAAGAAATACTTTTAACTAAAAATAAAATTACAAAACTGCCGATATTTATATATTTGTACCCCATCCCTGCCCGAGTAGCAGAAAATGTTCTAGAAAACAATAGCCGAGTAGCAATATTATCTAAAAGATAAAACGAACCTTATTGCCAAGTGACTGAGTAGCTTTTTGATCATAAATTATATTATTTCCTTTATTTATGTGTTTCGAATTTGAATTAGTACGAAATAAATTAAAAACTAGGCTTATTTGTGGTATAAAACACGGCCATTAAATAAATTCATTGCTCGCTATTATTCCTGCCCTCCAAAATTGTACAGTAAGGCATATTTACGTAATTTAAGACAAATTTTATTTTACGTAATGCACAACCGACGCAGCTCAGTGACAGTTGAGTTATGCCGGCAAGTATGCGGAGCTCAGTGTTGCCAACCCGAATTTTACGAAATTAGTAGATTATGTGCCAAATGTTGGTAGAAGTTGGTAGAATGTAAAATGCAAAATTGGTAGATCTACCACCTCAATTTAGAAGGTTTTTTAAGATTAAAAATGCATGAACTGTTCTTAAAATCTTCCACCAGCACACTTAAGATCACACCTACATGATTTTCAATATAAATATCCTTCACCCTTGGTACTTTCTTGAAGCCATCCTGCAAATTCTTTGTCTTTCTCCTTTTCTTCTTCTTTTTTTTCTTTTTTGTAATTTCGAATATTTTTTTTCATAGTGGCTTTTTCTAGATTTTCGTGGCGGAGTTCCTAACCTAGAACTCGCTTTTGCTGCTGTCAGAATCCATTATATCGACGCTTGAAAGGCAAAAATTACCAAGCGACATGTTGACAACTTTACACTAGAGCATTTTAGTTTTTAATTTTAGGAAAAAAAAAATCGCTTTATTAAGCATTTAAACTGTATTTAAAATTCATTGGTATAAAGTAGCTATGACTAATACGCAATTTTTTACGATCTTTTTTTCTAAAATTAAAAACTAAAATGCTGTAGTGTAATAAAACGTAGTGATTAAGTACTCTGTGGTGTAAAGTTGTCAACATGTCGCTTGGTAATTTTTGCCTTTCAAGCGTCGATATAAATAAATGCACGCAACACAGAACAAACAGCAATAAGGACCATTAATATGTAGTTAATTTTAGTTTTAACAACAAAATAACACAAAACAGGAGGAAAGATTCACCATTGATTCCGTAACAAACCAACCGGGAATGGGTAGGGTTCGAACGATACTTTCGACACTGAGTAGGTATCGATACTTTTTTTCGCGATACTCGATACTGAGTACTCAATACTCTCACCCGGTACTCACTCGCAAGTACTCATATGAAACGTCGGTATCGAGTACTTTTATAATACTCGTACTAAGTACTTTTCAGTGTTGTCAATGTAAGTTACCGTGGGCCGTGTCCAGTGCTGCCAATATTTAGTATCGGTTCAGTGCTCGAACGAAAAAAAAAGGTCATTGGGTTTCTATTTTTCAAGAAAGTGATATGAAATCGAGTGCCGATAACCTTTTTTTTAGCTCGTCATGTGATCCCTCGTGAGTAATCGATACTGAGTAGTATCGATACTTTAGGACCGATACTTTTTGGGCATCGATACCTTAGTACCTTACCCTCGATACCGCCGCACGAGTACTCGGTATCGATACCAGAGGCCGATACTTCGAACCCTAGGAATGGGTCACAGAAGAGTATGTTATGGGCGCGAAATGGCGCGAACGGCGCGAAAGGTGAACTGTTGCTGACGTTTTTTTGTGTTTTATAGCCTGGACTCTATGTATGCTTGACGCATCGTCGCATGGCTCAAGCAACACATCGCAACGTCGCTCGTCGATACAAAAATTATACAAAGTGGTAATATGTCAAACTAATTTAAAAAATAGGTAGTTTTTAGGTCTAAGGTGGTAGATAGGTAGACTGAAGTGAAAATTGGTAGATCTACCACAAAGTTGGTAGATATGGCATCACTGGCGGAGCTCCTCTTAATGTTAGTCGCTGTGCCACGCCCACATCGCACTTCCACTGGTGTCTGTGTTCCGTGATTCAAGTCCTCGGCCTCAGTAACTAACAGTAATCTGTGGTACGGTAACTAAGTATCAACCAGCGATCTATATGTTCTGTATCAACCCTGCTCAGTATCAAAGTTTGATATCAAACCAAGCATGAATGTATGAATGTACTTACCTAATAATAAAGGAAGATAATTTTATTAGGTTTCATATTTAGATTTTCCGGATTTTCGCCGTTCACCATGTTTAATAGTCGATAAACGCTTTTAACCAAGCAACTCACGTCAATAATGAATCACTGTTTTCATCATTTTAACAGTTTAACTTTTCGGAAATTCGGCATCTTTTCACTAGCCCCTAACACAATACATGAAACATATTATTTTCAAGAGGCTAGCATTTTAAACAGATCAGAGGGAGCAATTTTGTATTTAGCCCTAATAGTGACGTCTGAACCACGCTGTCTTCATCGAACAATGCATTTTAGGGTGAGAAGCAGGGCCGTATTTCGGGGAGGACAACAATCGGAAAAAAATCTTTCAAATTCCGACTAATAAACAACTTTTCCTTTAATAATTTTTTTCGCTTTTTTACCTTTACCTACAGTACTTTGTACAAACATGATTATATTGTTCTTAAATATTAACAGAAACCATTGTTCTATATTTGTTCACTCCAATCAGACAATCAGTAAAATATCAAAACCTTAAATGGCCCTAATAAGCACTGGGAATTTACTACCCATTTTGAGGAAGTATCCCAATGACTCAATGGCTGAGTGGAGAGGTACTTGCCTGTAGCCTTGGAGGTTGAGTAATCGATTCCGTGTCTCGACAATTTTTTTTTAATTATATATTTTAGAAGAAATTCAAAAAAAATACTAAAAGAATCCACTTGGTTTCACAATAAATTATTTATTAAAAAACTTAACTGAAAAAAAATGTTCATTTTAGTTGGATAATAATTTGGAGCCAGGGGACCTCCACTCGTTAGTTGCCCCGAGGCCTCCAGACCTCTAAATTGGGCCCTGGTGAGAAGTTATTCACAAATAATTTTGTACTTATTGTGAAGCACCTAATGTGATAATAAATAAGAGAATAGATTACTGTTATGTACTATACAGGAAATAAAACAAATTTTATGTATAATTTATAAAATCTATATATTTAAATCAGTAGTTTTATTATCTATATTTATTCTTATTTTAATATTTTTTTATAATTTACGACAGTTTTACACATTTCAGGTATAGCACTAAGCTTCAGGGGCTACTCACTTTTGTTTCAAGATCAATTATGACATTGGTAGATTTTGTAGCCAATATTACAAGCGGAATTTCGTCATAAATGTTGGTAAGGATTTCCGGTATTTATTTGTATTTATTTTCCATTTCCGGTTGTCAATCAAAAAAAACGTCACAGAGAAACTGCATATGAAATTTATAATTATGTAAAAACTACACAAAAATGTTGTATAGACGCACATCAGCACCGAAATTATTTCTCGCGGCCCTTCTTTTAAACCCTGATAGGTAAGTTTAATGACTATTATTGATATGAATAAGCATACAATGTTAAAGTAATGTATGAAGCTTACAATTATTAAATTTATACTTTATTCATTAGAACTTTACATTGCTATATACTTTTCATATTCTTTTAGATGTTGACAATGGGTGAAAGCCATTGGAGACGAAGACTTTGTATATTTACCTATTGCAAAATTACACCAGTTAAAATTTGTGTGCGGACATCACTTCGCACCTTCAGCATATAAAACCATGGGAGCAGATTACTTAAAAATGCAGGACCTTCCATCAACTTGACGCGTCTACCTCTAGCAGAAAACGTATTTATCAATTTCCCATTAAGAACATAAAGTGAAAAGTATCATCTGGTAAGTAGACTTATCATAGAATTAAAATGTACTTGTCATTCATACTTGGAATTGTTAAATAAAATTATAATTTTTCAAGTGTGGCTTTTATTTTAATCTATAATTATAGATAAAAAGGTATTAAAGCCTAACAGTCATGAACAGTATTAAAGCACAACACTAGTTATCGATAATATTAAGCCCATCACTAGTTGTCAATGTCATTTGATAGCTATGTTGGCGGCCTTGTTTCCGGTTTACCACAGATATGATTAAAACATCATCATCGCACAGAGTATTTAAAACACTATGGCTCATCGTTTATCCTGTAATGTTGGTACAAAATCTTTACTTAAATCTTCTAGCTAGAGACAATGTTCTAAGTGGCATCTCTTAAAACGTAGTGATTAAGTACTCTGTGCTAAGCTTAGTGGCCACCCTCAAAGGTTCCCTGTCACTGTCACTCTGTGCACTCATTCTACTACGTCTACAATACTAATGATCAAATATGTAGATCTTCAAAGTCTTCAAACCCTTGAGTAGTAGTAAATGAGCATTATAAATAGAGTAAACATATCTTTTAAATAAACATCCCAAGCACAAGCTCATGGGGTGCCTATAGGTTTCACTTGTTTACATGTATGACAACCACTATTGTTACACAATGTGCAGATACCAGTTCACACCTTCATGATAAGTCTGTGTGGCACTACACGCACCGGTGATACAAGCTCTGTGTGTGCTTCACGGCAGGTGGGGGACGCCGCAAGCCCTATAACTGTGGCTTCACATCCTTGTTCAGGATCTGTGCAGGATTCTGCATGTCCAGCTGGCACTGCGCGATGTCACTCAGGGCACCTTGGATCTTCTCCAGTAATATTTCTCCCTGTCTCACCACCTGAAATTATTTTTGACATATCGTCGCTGCGCGTGCAAATCCGCGTTAGAGCAACTTGTAAAGACCGCGTATTTGCTTTTTGATGATTTTACAGGAGGAAGATAAAACTTAATATAACAGCTAGTTCTTTACAACTTTCTTTATTTTAACTAGCTGTTAAGTTCAGTCGGTAATAAGAATTAATATCGCTGAGATATTAAGTTTTATCTTCCTCCTGTAAAATCATCAAAAAGCAAATACGCTGTCTTTACAAGTTGCTCTTACGCGGATTCGCACGCACAGCGACGATAAGTGAAGTTCAACTCCACACATCAAAGCAAAGCACCCAGTAAATCCAATCAAACTGCTGTCAATACCTCCTCGAGTTGCTCAGCAGCTTCTTTATTCTCAGCCTCCAAGCGTCTCAGGCTCTGCACCTGCAGCTCCGTGGAGCTCTCCTCGCTGGGCAGCGCCTCGATCAGCGTGTCGATGTCCTTGGCACACCGCGAGATGAGCGTCGCGAACAGACTCGCGTAGTCCTCTTGGTTCTGCTGCTGCTGCGGGGTCTGCGAGCCGCTCCGGTCGAAGCCGGGGAACTTGCTCGGCGTGGAGAACTGCTGCAGGATACCTATGCTGTTGCAGAAATATTCCGCTTGCTGTAACAAGCATAGTTTAATATAGAGATCATCTTTAGTGACTGATACATTTACGTACGAGTAAACACTAACGTACCTGGTTGATTGTATCCTGTAGTTGAGTCAATCGATCCGACATGATAACAATTTAAAGTCGTAAATAGAAATAAATAAATTTATAGTTGTAATACTTTTAATAAAACACAATACAAATAAAAACAACTTGAGAAATGAGAATGAAACAAAACAACACGAAACGGACGTCACGAACTGGCATGTCATGTGTCAATGTCAATTTGTCAATCTCAATAAATATGATTGTCATGTCATACTTTTTTGACGCACCACAGACAGTAGAGTTACAGAATAAGTAGAACAGAAGCCACAGATTAGTGATTCAAGGCTTTATAAATTATACAAATACTTCGAAGAGCTATCTGAAGACCAATCCCGTGATATTGGATGATTGTTACAAGCTTGCCTTATTTGTTTATTTATTTAGGTCAAATCTTGCAAGCTGAATCAGAACTAAAACTTCCTTTCATCTTACGAAGTTAAAATTTTACGAAAATATGGTTTCAATGACAAAATATAATTGAAAATGCATTTTTTTTTTATTATGCATTATGATAATCCTTTTAAGGTTGGCTCCATCCAGACGAGGGAACTCCTTAACCGTTAACACCACATACATACATTTTTGTATAGGTAAGTTTTACATTACGATAGCTCGTTCCAAAATCCGTAATAAGCTGACTGCCACTGCCAGAGTCGGCTCCTGGTGAAGGAACTCCTCAAAGGAGAACAGCAGTCGTAATTTATGGCTTCGGAGCACTTACCCTATATAGCTTGGTTTAATTTTTTAAACTATTAATTATTTTTCTATGGTGTCCATTTTAATAGCCCCAGGATATATAACAGGATGTGTAACATACTTATCTGACAGTAAATATAATATTATACAAAGTAATAATGTCAATTAAGTACTTAAATTATTTTATTAACGTCCTTTTTATACATTTAAGCGGTACATGGGCTACGAAAAAGGTCATATTTATCACAATAATTCACGCAAGGGTCCTTAATAACACTTTCAATTAAATATAATCTAAACATATATTGTTTCATATTGTACAAATTAAGTAGAAATAAATTATAGATATCATTGAGGAATCCTTCCACGATCAAACTTCAAACTGTAACCCACAGTCGGTGCTGGCCCTAATACTGCCGTTATTTTATACAATAAAAAAAATTTACTTAACTGGCTTGCTTCAACTATCATAGAATTCATTCCTAGACCTCGTGCTAAAATGTTTTCACAGAGAATTTCACTATTTCCAATAAACCATCGATGTGCACGATAACACGGTTACTTGTTAGCCGATTGAATTTAATGAATAATGGGTAAGAATTCCATTGAAAATGATATCTAGTTTTACAATATCAACATCGACGCTTGAAAGGCAAAAATTACCAAGCGACATGTTGACAACTTTACACTAGAGCATTTTAAAGTAATTATTTTAGAAAAAAAATCGTAAAAAATCGCCTATTAGTCATAGCTACTTAATTCCAATGAATTTTACATGCAGTTTAAATGCTTAATAAAGCGATTTTTACGAAATTTTTTTTCTAAAATTTAAAATGCTATAGTGTAATATATAAAACTTTAAAATGCTATAGTGTAAAATTGTCAACATGTCGCTTGGTAATTCTTGCCTTTCAAACGTTGACATGTACTTATGTTCTGAATTACACATAGGTACTTAAATGATATAAATATAATAGATATGGCAGGAACTTAATAAGAAATCTATTTTGCGATGCACCAAATCTTTATGACTAGGACGATGGGGTTTTATCCCGGCAAATATCAAGAATCGAATCAAATTAAACAGATATATTATGTTGTACAACGATAAATAACTGCGCGCAACTAAGTTTCGCACTCAATTTGACTAACGATTGTAAAATTAATGAAGTTCCAGTAGCGTTCGGGACACTCGGGAGCAAACCCCACCCAAGTAACTAATTACATGCTTACAATATAATAATAATAATAATAATACTCCAATTAGGCATGAAAACAAATTGATTATACTCTTAATAATAAATAATATTCAAGATCAAACATTATAAAACTGTGTTTAGATGACTAGACTGCTAGAATACTGCTATAAATTATATTTTATTTTCTACGAGTAACCGCCCTCGCTTTGCTTCGGTTTTATTATTTTTTTACACCTTATTGGAGTTTTATTAAGGATCCCTAATTTTTTTGAAAATATATGATAGCCTATGTTACTCGGGGATACTGTAGCTTCCCAACAGTGAAAGAATGTTTCAAATCGGTTCAGTAGTTTCGGAGCCTATTCAGTGCAAACAAAAAAATCAAATCTTTCCTCTTTATATATTAGTATAGATAAAATCTATAACCTAAAAGAGTTCTGTTCTGTTACAAGTCATTACATTATCTAATAGGATATACGGTGTCCCAAGAATCTACTTCCTGTCTTCCTGTCATATTAATTTGTAGTTAGGTATGTATTGTCATTTCCAACAAAAAGAATCTTCTCAGATGTCTTTATGAAGATGGGACTGCGTCTGTGCGTACAGAGGATGTTTCATCAGAAAACTTTCATCCTAGCGCAGGAGTTCGCCAAGGATGCATAATGTCACCGCTCTTGTTTAATGCTTATACAGAACTAATAATGCGCGTTACACTTGAAGACTGGGATGATGGTATTACAATTGGCGGAAGTAGGATAACGAATTTGCGTTAAGCAGACGACACGACCTTGTTTGCATCTAGTGCTCGTCATATGGAAGAATTACTTCTCAAAATGGAGCGCACAAGTCAAGAGTTCGGATTAAAGCTTAACCGCAGTAAGACCAAGATAATGTTTATAGACCGTGGCAAAAACAACTCGCCAGATGTCACTCAGATTGCGAACTGCGAGGTCGTCCAATCCTACATTTACCTTGGAGCTTTGATATCGAATAATGGCGGTTGCGTAGATGAAGTCAAACGACGTATGGCGATCACAAGAACTGCAATGGATAGACTGAAGAAAATATGGAAAAACAGAAACATCACCAAAGCCACAAAGATCCGGCTCGTACAAACGCTAGTTTTTCCCATATTTTTTATACGCTGCGTAGACGTGGACCTTGCGTCAGGTCGAAAAAAAGAAGATAGATGCTCTGGAGATGTGGTGCTGGAGACGAATGCTCGGAATTTCGTGAACCGAATTTCGCACCAATGTCTCCATTCTTCAAGAACTCGGGATTAAAGAGCGCCTTTCAGCTCTTGTTCACAAACGCATACTAACATTCTTTGGACACGTCTCTCGGCGAGGGAATAACTCCATAGAACGACTTGTTGTCCAAGGCAAAGTAGAAGGCACCAGGCCTCGCGGAAGGTCACCCATGCGATGGACCGACCAGGTTAAGTCGGCAGTTGGCGGTCATTTACATGAGTGTACAAGACTCACTACCATCCGAGACAAGTGGCGATTGCTCGTGAGGCGCATAACATCTGCCCACAGTAATGATACTACGTGACGACCACGACCGCTCTGACAAGAGTGATACGACAAAGAAGAAGTTGCGTTCATGAGGTCCCGGTTCAAACACAAAGTTACTCCCAGTTAAACACTAGCTAGCAAATAGATAACATTAAAGAAATATAATAATTATAGTTCATTTAAAAAAGGTGTGTCAGCTCCGACGCGATGATGATGATAATGTTTCATATCAACAGAATAGGATGTACCAAGATTATTATTATTATTAGATGGCGTTGTTACTGATCAGCCATCCAACGCCATCTAGATTCTGTGTTACGAATTACAAACATATCGCATAACGTAACGGAAAAAATTGATTTTACTCTCCATAAAATTTCATACCGCGGCTTAATATGAAATCGATAGATAGAGAGTTTAAACTCCAAAAATTACTTGTGTATCCCATAGTACATACTGCACATGAACTTAAGATGAATGCTTTGCATAGAGTGCAAATTTAGCTAAGGTGTAAATAAGTAGTATAAACTTTAAAGCTGTGACATGGTTAGCGCAATAAATAAATGTCCTAATAAATTTTAATATACTACGAGTACTCACAATATTTATTTTGTATTCCGATATTTCGACCCAGTTGCATGGATCGTGGTCACGGATGAACTGCGGTGGCGCCTGTATCCTGTGTGTGGTCACCTGTCATCCAGTCAAAAGTTTCTACGCGCCATCGCAGTTCATCCGTGACCACGATCCATGCAACTGGGTCGAAATATCGGAATACAAAATAAATATCGTGAGAACTCATATTATAGTAAAATGTGTTCAATCCACGATGAGTTAAGTTTAAAATCTTTCCTCATAAAAATACAAATAAATATACAAATTTAATATTGACTACAAAAATGGTAGGTAGGTTCACAAACATTACTGATACGCCAGAATTTGCTTGCAGTGATGTCTGCGACAGATTTGATGCGTTGTTTACGATGTTCTACTGGCATCAGTATTCGGATTGGGCAAGTGTCTCCCAATAACTTTATTAAATTCTTAGTGTCTCCCCAGACCCCAGTCCCCAGAGCAATCGACAGCTCAAGTCGACTCAATCAAGCCGATTGCAATAAGTTTTGAGGAGGCCGTAATGAACGTCGCGTCAGTCAAATGGGAGACTTATTACATTTGTAGTATTTTTTTTACATAACTACATAATAACATATTTGGTAAGTAATATTAGCGAGTATTGTTTAATAGCAACAATATACATAAATATTAATTAGATATTATGATACATTGTAATTGTAAACAGGACACGTGTTGGGATCTTTGCACTCTGCGTCCTTGGCCCCGGCCGAGGCAACCGAAGCGACAGTGACCAAGAGCAAATTCGAAGACTGTATCGTAATGTCATCTGGGAGTCATGTGGGAAATACTGGAGTCAGCAGACTGACTTGCTAGCGACTCAAGTACCCCTAAGGCTACGTCCGCACAGACAGGTGGCTTGCTTAGCGCCTAGAGCCTAACTAGTCACTTAGCGAGTAAATTAGTAAAACGAACGTTCTATAGTGTTCGTGACTGGCCGCACTGCGCGCTTGGTGCCTAGCACACGCTTAGCGTGTATCGAAGTAAACAAACGTGTTGGTTTTTTGTCACTAGGCGCTAGGCATTTTTGAAGCAAAAATGAGATTGACGGTCGGGTTGTCATGGATACAATATTATTGATGAATGTCAATGGCAAGACCATTGACATTCATCAATAATATTGTATCTGAAACGAGAAATTGTTGCATTTATTTCATTAATTTTGTAAGATATTTTTGAGTGACATTTCGTCAACGTGCCGACAAGCAAAATGACCAAGGCACCTAGCGACCCACCTCTCAGTGCGGCCACCGTGTATCCTAGCAAGTAGCCAGAATGCAAACCATTAGGCTCTAGGCGCTAGCCGCCTGTCTGTGCGGACGTAGCCTAACTGCCGCGATGCCGCACTCAGAGTCACTTAGCGGTTACTTATATCGCTCCTTAGTACAAAACCACAATACAAATACTTTAATAAGGAGCGATTTAAGTAACCGTTCATTGACTCGAGTGCGGCCGTAAGAGCCAACTGCTGAAATAGGTACCGCACTCGTTGCATCTTGTTGTAAGACATTACCAAAACTAGAGACCTTTCGTGTTACAATCGAGATGATTTATTACTACCTAAATCGTAAAATGTAAGTTTTTATTGCCTTAAAAATCACTGGTTGCGTATTTCCATTTCTTAACCAAATGAAGATGCCGCTTAAAGGCTAAAACTGAACTTAACAATAGCATTATACTTCAACAGAACAGTCTAAAAGGAACATGATTGCTTTAAATTGATTTGATTTGATTTGATTTCACACAGGGATGAGGCCTGTGCACACTGCACAACACAAACTGAACGAGTATTTAATTACAATATAGGTACGGGTCAGCACAATAAATAATTTTTTTCGGCCGCGGCACGCGGCATGGCTGGCGGCAACGTGAAGACGAAAGATGAAAATGAAAGTGCACTGGGAATACTGGTATGAACATAGCTTTATAATGTTTGGCAACATCAAAATAACAGTGAGAGTATATTTATCTAATACCGAATCTTATACAAATACCCATCATTAAATGATTATACGAGGTATTATATTGAGTTGGTTATCCATAATAAATAATATGTGCAAAATAATTTTATCCATTTGTAAAACAAAAATGAATTAGTTTTCCGAACGTTTATAACACACATATTTTATCTCCTTCGTCCATATTCCCATATTTCCCATACATGAGGGTAGTAACAAAAATCGATTTAAACAACCATTCAGCAAGTTCAATTTTTTTTTATTATAAGTATACTCTACTAAATTCATTGTAAATGACAGTGAAATAAGTGGCAAATAACAAAATGATGTGCAACGCGAATGTTACTAGTAAAGTTGTGAAGCTGAAAGAATGGTAAGCACAAGCAAATGCAACATTTACACTCCTCACTGTACTGTCCTCACTGTCTGGCGGAGACACGGCCTACGGAATCAAGTCATTTTATAATCCATTCTTTATCAAACATGGCTATAATAAACAAAATAAAATATTAATTAAAATGCTCGTCAAAACAACTTACAAGTTTGAAGTTAAAAAGTCATATTAAAATCGCATTTATTTATTTCTCCCACTGCGTGGACGATATTATCTGAGCGCGCGAAATATATTTTTCATTTTTACCAATATAAAGTAACTGCACACCTAATTTAAAATTTAATAATATTATTGCATACAGTAAATTGCAAATATTAACTGGGTTTTAATATTTTTCATGTGATGTAATTTGTAATCTTTACATAAATAATTGTTGTAAAAATGAGGTGCATTAAACAAACATTATATTCATGTATATTTGCCTGCCTTCACGACGAAGATCAGGTTATAATAAGGCACTTAAATCTGTTGAATTGGTGGCAAATATGTTAGTTGTATCTACATTAGTATAACATTAGTATTGTCAATATAATTTGACAACAAGTAACAGATTTCGTAGGAACCCGGTTTACGGGGTCCCTTTTTCCTGCGAAAATAATATCATGGAACTCTAACCTAATTTAACTTTCCTTCCTTTTGAGTTCTGTAGATTTTTTATTGGTTGACCTCCAATCTTGTTTCTTCCAAATTGTTGTACTCAAGCAGTAGTCCTCAGTCCTCCGTCCACAATGTCACACTGTGCACAGGCTCTGACTTACTATGCATTACTGTAGCCCTGTAGGTACATTGCAAATAACATACTCCAATAAAATATTTGCGTAGCCTTAACTAAGCGTAAGAGAGACAGGTGTGAAATTGCTGAACTCAAGTATCAAATGATCTTAATTAACAGTCTTATAGGGTGAAAATATTTATGCTATTATAATTATTGTGTCTCATCTTATATTTAGTGCATTCTAATATAAATGACATGTGGAACGATATAAATTAAACAATACAAATAATATTCTTTGGTATCACATACCTATAGGAGGCAAAATCAAAAATGATATGACTTAACAATGACTAGTAACAAGTTTCAAATGGAGTGACCATTATTGTGCCAGCACACCCAGCTTACTCCGCAACTGGGAGTCTGCCGGCAAGGCTACTGCCCACTTCCTCAGACCAACGAGCATCACTGAACTCAACACTAAAATAGCTCCACATATAGAATATTTATTGGGGATTTCATTAAAAAACATTACTTGCCATAAAAATGCAAAAACAATGTCAGCTGAACGAGCGATGGCCACTGGGCCCGCTTGCTCCATTTGTAGGGACATGGTAAGCAAAATCTGTCCCAAGTAACTAAAGAGGGCAAGGCACACTACGAGAAACCTGTCGGTACCACAATTGGGCATACACAAAACACCAAAAACAAAACAATAGAAAAAAGTTTGTAAAATGGCAATAGCGCCAAAATTTGTCATAATCACAGAAAAATGTAGTCCCTTCAACATTCTTAATAGGACGTAAGCATTTGCACCAAATATTGTGGACACGAACGCTGCGACGGCACCTCGTAGACTGTTGTAATTGGGATTAGATTCTACCTGGCTGGCGCCAAACAGAAAGGGTGGATGCGTGATCAATATCACACCGACGAGCGTCAGGATGATCGAAATTGTATTCCAGATCCCGCACGGCTCCTTCAGGAACACCCTCGCGAACAACGCAACAAACACCGGCACCGAGAACACGATGACCGACGCGTCGGCCAGGGGCATGTTCCGGAATGCATAGAAGCTCAACATCAACCCCACCGTGCCCACGATGGAGCGCAGCGCGAGCAGCAGACGTTTACCTGGCGGGAACAGCGGCTGCTCCGTGTATATCACCACCGGGACCGTGGGCAGCAGCACGCCGATGAACCGGAACATGGCCAGCTGCATCGGGTCGATGTTCACCAGGCTCTTTACGATCACCGAGCACAGCGAGAAGAACAGCGAGGACAGGGTCGCCAGGATCAGCCCAAGGTAGGGACATCGCTTGATCAGCGGCCTCTTGTTTTCCAGCAGGTTGGGGACGGTCTCGTCGCCGCTGCCCGACAGGTCCACCAGGTGCTGCAGCTCCAGATGCTCGGGCATAGCTTCGGCACCTGAAACAGCTGCGCTATTCATGGCGGGCCTTCGATACGAGGGCGGAGGGCGCGGTGGGCGCGGCGGCCACCTGCATCGCCGATGATAATATTATTGTATACGTACTGCAGTAAGCACTGGAGGTGTCCTCAAAACTCAATTCGATGATCTTGCTTTATTTATATTGGATTTTCCATTATTTACAAATATTCAATTCATTGAAATTTCCTTGATTATTTGCTTAATTACAGCAAAACTATATGTGTAAAACCTATCTGACTGAACTGACCTGACGACCTGCTGACCTGACATAATAATATGACTTAAGCTTTGTTGACTGTTGTCATTAACAAATGTCAGATGTCAGCAATATGACGCTGCCACAGTCAGGGTATAAGTGTTCTGTGGCCACAGTCGTCTACAGTGCCACCAACTTATCTCTGTGAAGTGGCGAAAATCGGAACTAATGAAAAGTCATTCTGTCATTCATAACTTCATTCATCGTCTGAACATAGGCTCTACGAACTTTAGCGCATGTAAGACAGAGATAGCGACACGAACATGCTAACGTGTGACTGAAACATAATACGCCGCGTACCGAACATTGTCGAATTGTGTTACTGCGCAGCCGTCTGCGCGAAGTTCAGACGCGCCAAAATACGTCGGCCGTACTGTACTTTGTGGTCATTCATCTGTCAGTTACTACCTCTCGAATTGCGTCCAATGATTGGTCCAATTCGTCCGACAGCGCCCTCCTTCAATTCACAGATAAGTTGGTTTTACTTCTACAAAGCTTCATCCCCATTTTGACATTTTTAACCCTGAAGACATTTCATTTCCATAGCCTTCTCAAAAATAAATTAAATAAACATTCACATCAGATGAAAGAACAAAACATTCACACTCATGGTCTAATCTAACGCCCCAACTCATAGTCACTTGTCTTATTGGTTACTTAAATTGCTCCATAATACAGAATCACAAAAAATCAATCTCAAAGTCATTTTACGGACAATTATAGTTATAATAAGTATACAAATTTCTTTACTGTTGATTAAATATACTTAAAGGTCTATGTTAAAATTAAAGTCTTTGAATGTCAAATCAAATCAACCAGTTCAACCACTCATCATTGACACTGACGGTTAGCAGTACTGCCGTAAATAAAAAGCTACTTTACAATGTTTTTAAGTAAGAAAAAACAGAATTTCTTATTATTACATTATTAAACATCATAGTTCTAAAAGTATTTAAATAAATATTATCGTTTAATTACTATCAACGTTATTTTACGACTGGCTACACTAACATTCTATCGATATGATTATCGATAAGGATAATTGACGTTGGTCCGCACTAGGATCAATAAGCAAAATAGAATTAATAAGCGATGTACCACGATGTACTCTGTATTGACAATACGAGTCTGAAATGAACCGATACATAAAAATATATTATACCTACATCACGGACGTAAATTCTTTTTTTACGTCCGTGACCTATTTAGGCTGTTGCTAATCGTCCGCTAAGCAGGCGAATAAAATAACCTTATTCGTCCGTAAATTACCTACATTCCTAATTTAAAAAAAATGAATACATGTACGTAGGGTTGCCAGACGTCCGGATAAAGCCGGACAAGGTTAGGCTTTTTGAATGCATGTCCGGCCAAATTTAACGGTGTCCGGCTTGTCCGGCTTTGTTAGGCTTTTTACATTTTACCAACATAAACAAGAACACAAAATATTTGATGACTGTTAAAAGACGTTCCTGCATATAATCAAGTTTCCGAAACTATTGACGATAGCAAAGGTTTTGACAAATTATAAAACCTTAAATATTTTCTGATCAAAAATGGGGATGTTGATGGTTGATTTCAAGAAGCTGTTAGTATACAAGAAATGAGTAGCCTATTTTAAATCGATGAGAGTAGTCCAGATGGCTTTTAATATAAAATATTTGACGTTTAACGATTATTACAACTTTATTTTGAAAAATATTGAGCTTTTATAGCACGTTTCTGCAAATTATTTAATATTTTTTGTTTCTTTACTTTAAATGTTAGTTAGTCACTTTAAATTAGTGAAGAAGTTCTAAAAAATTGTCTTAATAATATTAATACATAAAATTCTTGATAATTTAGGGTGTCCGGTCTTTTTACCCAAATGTCCGGCCAAACTGGCTGGTCTGTCCGGCTTTTTGGTTGGCCGACCTAGCAACCCTACATGTACGAATTAGCGGACGACTAATTTATGTTATTCATCCGTTTAGCGGACGAATAGACACTTCGTATGGCTGTTGCTAATCGTCCGCTAAGCGGACGAATAAAATAACTTTAGTCGTCCGTAAATTACTATCGTTACGTGATTTTTACAGGGCGAGGGGCTTCACCCATACAATTAACGTCGTGATAATAGGGCTTCGTCATAGATGACGCGGAACCCCGCTTCGCGGGGTCGTTTTTTTCCCGTAAATAAAAACAGGAACCTAACTAACCTAACCTAACTATTTATTGATTTCGGTCACGTTACTTTTTCAAGGAGACTAAAAAAAGCTAATCATCCGAGTCATTCTTAATTAAAAAAAAATTGAATACAATGTACGAATAAATATAATTTACGGACGAATAATATAATTCATCCGTTTAGCGGACGAATAGACACTTCGTTATATTTAAGTTCAATTAGTTAACGACGCCTTACGACTAAATCAACGAACCGTCCTGACTTGGAGCGTAAGATCCAAACTAGGCGCGACCTTTACCCATCTGTTTATTGGATGAAGTGTTTAAATTATCCATTTTAGTATGCTAAAAAATATATCGCCAGTGGGTCGACTAAAAGTTTTCTGGCCAAACTATAACTAGCGCTCTGCCTCTGCCCGCGGTTCCGGGATAGTAAGTACTCTATATGTTACAGGTGATGGTCAGCTGTGTGCTAAATTTCATGAAAATCCGTTCAGTAGTTTTTGCGTGAAAGAGGAACAAACATCCAAAGAAACTATTACATTGCACTAAATGGCTTTAAAAAATAAGTTTACTATATACCCTATCAACCAAAAGTATGGAGCCCATAGAAAATGTCAACGTTGGGTTGTTTAAATTTTTGATTAATTATAGTGGCCAATTTTTCAGCCAACCCACTCGCGATGTATTTTTTAGCATACTAAAATTGATAAATAAAACACTTTTCATCCAATAAACAGAGGTGTAGGTCGCGCCTAGTTCGGATCTTAGAGAACAAAACTTCACCTAAAACTCACATAGGTACCTACTAACTTCAAAACTTCAAACATGAATAAGTTTCCTACAAACTTTCGAGCTGCTTTAAATTATAATTAGGGGATATATTTTATTATTGACTACAAACCCAAGCATCGTGAGAGCAAAGTAAGGCTTCGCGTAAGGATTGTTATCGTTAATATATTATTATAATCACTCAGTCATCAATCAACTCGTGTTTCTGTCCAGCTGGCCGCTGGGAGCTCGAGCCAGATATTTTCTTCTTTCTTGGCCGGCAACTTGTAGATAATCTATGGCGGCTACCCATCAGAGATACCTATGGTGTTACTGATGTCCATTGGCAACGCTGTCCACTTACCACCAGAGAGCTCGTAGTTTTTAGGGTTCCGAAGTAAAATCGGAACTCTTATAATTTCGTCATGTCCATCCATCCGTCTATTTGTCCGTCTGTCCGAAGCAAAGCGCCGAGACCCTTTATGCTAGAAAGCTGTAATTTGGCATGGATATACATATTTATTAAAAGTCCAGAATCGTAGAATAAAATATTGAAAAACATTTTTTTTTTCAGGGTACCCCCCCCGACTACAGGTAGGTAACGTGAGGATGATTTTTTTATTCGTAGCATACCCTATAGTGTGGGGTATGATGGTTGAAAAGGTCTTCTAAAAATATTATGGGTTTTTTAGACCACTTTTGGAATTAAGGGTCGAAATATTTGGCTTTAAAATGCTAACTTTGGTTAAGAGTCAAGTGTCCCCCCCTGCCGGTTAAACGGTTGGAGTTGGACAAGTGAAAAATACTTAAAAAATAGGTAATATGATGAATTTACAGGAAAAACTATCACGGCTATGTTAGCATAAGTAGTTATGAGTAATAATCGATAAACTTACTACCTTCTTCGAAACCCTACATTGCGCGTGGACTGACACGAACTTTTTATAATTTTAACTTATTTATAGTGCTATTATGACTTCTGTGTTTTAACAACAAGTTTAGTTTTCATTATCATCTAAATACAGTACGTAGACGAAGTTAAAATTAATTCAGCTGTTGAACTAAAGTCTGTCCTTTCTTTCCTCATGAAAAAGCGAATACAAATGTGTCAACTTTGCGTGAGCTAACTCATCGAATCCTAGAATTTCGATCCGTTTGTTTGACAGAAACAATGTAACTGACATGTCTGTGTATTAGGTACATATTGTTATCTCTTTCTAACTTATTAAACTAGGACTTCGAAAAGAAAGAGATGACTGATAGCGTATAATGTGAAGGCATGCATAATCTGAATTTTAATTTTATCTATCCATACATAATACAATTATATTCAATATAAATCAACATCTTGACATGAAAAACTGCGTATAATTAAGTTTTTAATATACTTATTGTAAATCTTTTAGATGTTACTATTAGCTTTAGTCTACCAATCTAACGAAATGTAGCTATCTCGTTTACACTTATGGCTGTTTCGATCAGTGGTCTCAACCATTTTGCTCGGGTCAGCTCGTTTCTCAGTCCCCACTACTCAGCAATGGCGCTTTTCACTCTTTTCAACGCAATAACACATTCGTGTTGTTCATCGGCGTTTCTCTATGTCTGTCTTTGTTTAGTGAATACATTTTAGGATAGTGAAGAATAGTTACTAAAATTTTTAGGATCTAAATGTGAAAATGATAAAAATAAAGTGCAAGTGAAAACTAATTAATTGAAAATATTTTGAAATGATATAACTAAATAATATTGATCAAACCATATTGTATGAACAGGATTGTACAACAAGGACAAAAACAGCTCTCAATACCTGCGCCTCAAAATGGCGACCAAAACTCAGAAATTAAATTTTGAGAAAATTTGTCGAGCTTGTTTACAAATAAAAAAGGACATGAGGCCTTTGTTTGAACAATTGACTGCGACGATGCTGATGGGAATATCAAAAGTGCAGGTGAGATGAAAGATTGTTATTTTTTAGTAAAATATTGTCGTCTTTATCGCACTCGCTAAATCTGTCACATTGCGCCATAGCGACATCTTTGTTTAGGAGTCATCGGGAAACAGTCATTTCGATTATCATACGTATATAGAACTAGAAATTTGATTGAGAAATATGTTGCTATCCTTTTCTATTTTAAGAAATAACATGAATTCTGGTAAATGACCCACCCATCAATTAAACTTTGTTAAAATTATCACATCTCAAATGCATCTCAAATCCCGTTTTAAATAAGTATCATTTAAGAAATTTTTGTGGATATTGAACGGATTTATGAGATAAAATATTTAATTGGAAAACAATGAAATTACGCATTTCCGAACTTGTCTGTGTCCACCTGGATGTGGATATGAGTTTTGTTAGTTGTCCTTTTCACCCACAACATAAATATGTTGCTAGGGTCCAAATAATCCTCGTCAGCAGGAGCATCAGGAGTCTCTACTCTCGCTCTATTTTAATATTGAAAACAAAAGGGCTTTGTTGTCCGCTAATTAAACAAAATTGTCCGATAAATGAACAAAATAAAAATATTGTTATTTATTAATTTTTTTGGGTTTAATAAATCCTGGGCATAAAAAAATTACTGGTGATCATGAGAGCGCATACAAATGAAATTCAGTCAGTACCTAAACGGCTAGGAAAAATAAGGGAAAATTCTAAAATTACAGACCAATAACATTTAATTACCTAAATACTTTTATTACTATGGGGAAAAATAAAATAATTAGATACTATCCAAGGTCCAAGGGTCTGAAGTCCGAGGTATCCAAGGTGTTTCTAGGGAGCAAACAAATTTTTGAAGTGAAACTTCTAAAGACGAGGTATTAGGAGATTTCTGTCACGAAAAAGCGTTACCGCGAAGTGAATCTACTTGGATTCTTTTTACTTCATGTGTAACATAATTTACCTCTACTTGTATCATTTACCTATCACGTAATATTAGCACACATTTGAAATAAAAAAGGTACAACTCACAGGCTTTTGATGAATTACTTTAATATTATAATATTTACTACAAAAAACTAAATTTACGGTGACAATAAATATCTACAAAATCTACAAAAGAAGGTACCTACTAATGTTACACCTAGCTCACTTAGTTTATGAACTAGATTTTTTTTAACTTGTTTTCGTCCTTCTGTAAAGTGTTGATTTTTCACTTGTATCACTTATCACAGGAGGCACAGATTTTTTGTTGTAATTTTTAAATTGGTCATTTTGAAAAGAAAGACAATGACATTTCTTTTGGAGCATTTATTAAGTCGTCTCTATTACTCCAACAGTGATTACTCCCCAGTCAAGTGGTTTAGAACACTTGCATTCGACGCATGCGCAATGGCTTAAAAGCGTCGTACAGCTGGCAATCGCTATCCTCGTCTGACAAATGATATTATTACGCGCTAACTCTCTTTCACTCTACCTTAAATATTTATCATCTTAACAGCCAGCCAGCAACCCTTATTTGCGGCCGGATTTAATAAGGCAACCATATATTATGATAATAAATAGAAAAAAAATAGGTTTAATTTGATATATAATTAATAAATGTACGTTATGAACGTATAAAAGTATCGAACTGTTTACACCTGGCTGCGAAGAGGTGCGGCTAGGTGCGCAACGGCAACCATGGTTTTTTAGAATCTTTATTTATGGCCAAGATGTAGACGAGAATCGAGATTTTATTTAAAAAAGAAGTGAACGAAATTTTTTCCCAAAAATAAATTAAAAATACTAGCGGCCCAATTTTGATAGGCAACCTGGTAATTAATTATGATATAATTATTCTCCTAATTATAAATTAAATATGCATAAAAATTTGGTTTTTAGGGTTCCGTAGCCAAATGGCAAAAAACGGAACCCTTATGGATTCGTCATGTCTGTCTGTCCGTCCGTATGTCACAGTCACTTTTTTCCGAAACTATAAGAAATATACTGTTGAAACTTGGTAAATAGATGTATTCTGTGAATCGCATTAAGATTTTCACACAAAAATAAAAAAAAAATACAATAAGTTTTGGAGGTTCCCCCTACTTAGAACTGAAACACAAATTTTTTTTTCATCAAATCCATACGTGTATCTATGGATAGGTCTTCAAAAATGATATTGGGGCATATTACATTGTCAATATTATCACGATATTGTGATATTACTGATAGTGTAATAGGCCGTATCGCAGTATCGTGATAATATCACAGAATATTCGGAAATCTTGAAATCCGCGATACTAAGGGGGCGTGGCTTCAATAATATTGAAATGTAAGCTCTTCGCGATATTTTTCTGTCATTATTCGCTTGCAGCCATAGCGGAACGACGTTCGAGTAGTGAGAATGACGAATAGTTACGCTCTGTCGTTCCCGTTGATGACATAGGGAAAAAAATGACTTGAAAGAGTTCATTCTTGTATTTGAAACGTGCCCGTCTTTGTGGAATCCGAACGATAAATCTAATACGAGTAGGTATATAAAATTCTCGTGTCACGCTTTTTTGAAGTTGAACTCCTCCGAAATGGCTCGACCGATTTTCGTGAATCTTCGCGTGCATATCGGCTAGGCCTAGGGTGGAAATTCGGACAACATCTATTTTTCATCCCCCTACCCCTAAAAATTATTGGCAGAACAACGTTTGCCCAGTCAGCTAGTCTAATACATAAAATTCTCGTGTCATGATGTTAGAAGTTTAACTCCTCCGAAACGGCTCGACCGATTTTCGTGAATCTTAGCGTGCATATCGGCTAGGGTGGAGAATCGGACAACATCTATTTTTCATCCCCCTAAATGTTAAGGGTGGTCCACCCCTAAATTTTTGGCAGAACAACGTTTGCCGAGTCAGCTAGTATTATATAAATACTATCAAAAAGAATGAAGACCTCGACAAGAACATAACCCTCGGTGCCAAAAACTGTCATTTCCCGGGATCTTTTTAATTATTAATTCTCAATTCCATACAGACAAAGTCGCGAGTAGGAGCTAGTCCATAATATAACACGACTTACTCTAGTAAATTCAACGACGTACTGATGATGATATTATTGAAAATGTAATAGCCCAATTTCAATACTTGCGATATTGCGATACTAGGATCGTGATAATATTGACAATGTAATATGCCCCATTGAAGTTTCTAATATCATTTTTTTCTAAACTGAATAGTTTGCGCGAGAGACACTTCCAAAGTGGTAAAATGTGTCCCCCCCCCCCGCACCTTCTAAAATAAGAGAATGATAAAACAAAAAAAAATAGATGATGTACATTACCATGCAAACTTCCACCGAAAATTGTTTTGAACGAGATCTAGTAAGTAGTTTCTTTTAATATGTCATAAATCGTAAACCGCAATTTACCAGTTATTCAATCAACTCAGATATAAATTATGTTACTTGCTGCTACGGAACCCTTCATGGGCGAGTCCGACTCGCACTTGGCCGCTTTTTTAACTAAAAAAAACCGATGAGCGCACTAATCCTGCAGCCGGATGCAGGTTGTGCTGGTGACACTAAGAGGGATGTTCTCTGGGCGGCAGGTGTCGGTGGGCGACGGGCTGCCGGGGCAGCTGTGCCTGCAGTGCGTGCACCAGATCTCCCGCAGCCACGCCTTCAAGGAGCAGGTGGAGCGCAACGACGCCACGCTGCGGGAGCACGCCAAGCTGTTGGCGGAGGAGGCGCTCAAGGTCGATGTCGTGGTACGTATTCGTCTCTCTCTGATTACTTCGAGATACATTTTATTAGAATCGTGGAAAACATTTGAGTTTTAAGCAAAAATTTAAATGAACACGAGGAACAATTTCGTCAAATCTAATAAAGAAAGTAAAAGTTTATGGTGTCGCAAAATTATATAGCTTCCTTGCCGGTAAGTAGGTTCATTCTAGCTAAAAGGAACATTTTTCATAAAAATGAATAATGAACTTTTCCAGGAGAGTAAATCTCTGCTGGGCTGCGATAGCTCGCAGTTCATCCAGTTCATCGAGGTGCCGGCGCTGAGCGGCGCCAGCCAGCTGCTGGAGAACTTCTTCACCGCGCCCGACCCGCCGCCGCCGCTGGCCGACCCGCCCCCCGCCAACGACACCAAGATCGAGGCTAGTATTACTCATTAGCAACTACCGATATTAATTTGAATATACTACTTCTGTAGTGTACTGTAAGGAGTAGGTTGAACAGCGACGTGAATGATCCGATATTTCAGATCGAGCTAGAGGCGAAGCCGACGGTGGCGGGGACGGCGGGGACGGTGGGGACGGTGGCGGCGACCAAGGAGGACGGGCTGAACTCGGACGAGGAGAGCTACCTGCAGATGGTGGTGCTGCAGGCCACGGCGGCGGCGGCGCCCGGGCGGCACGTGTGCACGCTGTGCCACAAGGAGTTCAAGCACGGGCGCTGGCTGAAGCTGCACATGCGCTCGCACGCCAACTGGATCCGCGCCAACTGCAAGAAGCCGCCCGCGTGCCCCGTGTGCGAGCGCACCTTCAAGGGGCCCGGCATGCTCAAGATGCACATGCGCACGCACGAGCAGCGCGCGCCCAAGCAGCCCACGTGCTCCGTGTGCCAGCGCACCTTCCCCAGCAAGACGCTGCTGTACCGCCACCGCCAGACGCACTTCGAGCAGAAGACGCACCAGTGCGTGTTCTGCGACAAGCGCTTCTTCAGCGGGTACGCGTTGCGCTCGCACACGGCGCGCCACCGCGGCGAGCGCCCGCACGTGTGCTCCATCTGCTCCAAGAGCTTCTACAACCCCACCGATCTCAAGGTGCACTTCCGCCTGCACACCGGCGAGAAGCCGCTCAAGTGCTCCGAGTGCAACAAGACCTTCCGCCGCCACTCCACGCTGTGCCAGCACATGAAGAAGCACCGCGGCATCCGCAACCACGTGTGCAAGGTCTGCGGCAAGGGCTTCTACGAGGTGTCCAAGCTGAACGCGCACATGCGCGTGCACACCGGCGAGCGGCCCTACTCGTGCGGGATATGCGACCGCAAGTTCGCGCAGCAGTCGGCGCTCATCTACCACCGGCGCACGCACACCGGCGAGAAGCCCTACTCCTGCAAGCTGTGCTCGGCGCGCTTCACCACCTCCTCGGCGCGCAACAACCACGTGCTGACGCACACCGCGCATAAGCGGTTCGCGTGCCCCGTGTGCTTCAAGGCGTGCGCGTCGCGCGCCGAACTGCGCGCGCACTCCGGCTCGCACGCGGGCGAGCGGCTGTTCGGCTGCGACGCGTGCGGCGCGCGGCTCGCCTCGCCCGCCGCGCTGGCCGCGCACCGCCGCCACCACGCGCACGACGCGCACCACGCACCCGCCAGCCCCGGCCCCGCCCCCGCCCCCGCCCCCGCGCCCGCGCCCGCACCCCAAGCCAACGTGTGCGCTGTCTGCGGGAAAGGTACGTGGATTTTCGGCAATGCTTTACGATTTGAAATTCAATGAAACACATTTACTCGTCGATTAGTACATATATGTGGTGCGTCGATGTTGTCCAGGATTCGCGGAGTTGGGCGCGTACAAGAAGCACGTGAAGAGCCACGCGGGCGAGGAGGGTGCGCCGCCGGCCGCCGAGCGGGACAAGACCGAGGAGCCGCAGCCCGACCAGGTGAGCGCGGTACCCGGACGTTCCATTCTCCTGGATATCCACTCTGTTGTTTTACTAATGATAGCATGACGTGTGTCGCGACCAGGGCGGGAGTGCAGAGGGCGGCGCGGGGGCGGCGGGGGTGAAGAAGTTCAAGTGCGGCATCTGCGTGAAGAGCTACACGTACCTGCACAGCCTCAAGAAGCACCTGCTGAGCCACGTGCAGATGTGCGTGTTCAGCCCCGACGGCTCCGAGCGCCTCTACGCCTTCAGGGTACGTACACTCTACTAGCGCTAAGCTCGGGGAATAAACCTCGCCTGAACGTATAATTTACCCCTAGAATATGTAAGAACAGCAGATCCTTTATGCTTTCAGCAACAGCAGCAACAGGAGCAGCTCCAGCAGCAGCAACAACAGCAGCAGCAGGTCCAGCAAGTGCAGCAGGTGCAGCTGCAGCAGCAGCACGTGCAGCAGCTCCAGCAGCAGGTGCTGCAGGTGGGCGGCGTGCAGCAGCTGGCCGTGCCCATACACGCGCAGCAGCTGCAGCAGGGGATCGTGCAGGTAACACCCAGCTCGCATGACGTTCACTGATCTAAACCGATACCCAACACCAAACGATCGATAATGCTCAGGATAAATGGAAGAGAATTAAGTTGAGCAATGTGTCGACAGAGCGGGCAGCACACGTACCCCGTGATCTCGTCGGTGCAGTCGCTGCAGCTGCAGCAGACGCACCAGCACGTCAACTCGGTGAGTACCACCGCCCGCCCCCGCCCCCCTCCCCGTGAGGACCGTAGACACTGTAGTACTGACCGGCGTGTCCGTGTTGCAGCAGCCGCAGCAGCTGCAGCTGCAGACCATCCAGATCCACCCGCAGCACCAGCCCATCCAGATCCACGTGAGTCGCACTCTACATTGTAAACACTGAATATTTGGAACGAGGACCACTCCGCGATGCCTTTTTTTTTTTTTTTTTCAAATCAAAATCTTTTATTCATATAGGTATCACTGATACACTTATGCAGCCTTTAGTATTAGTATACGTAAGTCCTCGGCAGCGCTGCCCACTCACCATCAGGTGGATCGTCAGCTCGTTTGTCGGTTACATTAGCTAAAAAAAGTCTCAGATTAGTATAATTTCCATCACTGAAGCAAGAGATAATTAACTTTTAAAGCATTAGTTGGAAGTAGAATAATACAATTCAGTATACTGCTGTCATACATATCGCTTGTTCGATCGACAAGAATGGAACGTTTTTAGACCATTGTACTGCGCCATTACTTCTTCATGTTGATAATCATGCCGTATTGGGGTGGCTTAGAATACTAACCCCAATCCCACACCGGATGGGTATCGTAAGAGGCGACTAAATCCGGCCCGCGGGTGGTAGGGCCCCTCGAGGGATTATATTGGTAACTAGCTGACCCGGCGAACTTGGTATCGCCTAATAATTTTTGTTTTTCTAAAATAAAAGTAACCTAAGTTACTCCTTGTTACATCAGCTACCTGCCAGTGAAAGTCCCGTCAAAATCGGTCGGTATATGTAGGTACCGTGTATACTTCCAAATGCACTTAATAAAAAGCAGTTATTTTAATATTACAAACAGACACTCCAATTTTATTTATTTCTATGTATAGATATTGATTTTAATTGTCAATTAATATCATTATTACTTTTATTATTTCTCCATGGGGTTAGCTGGGATAGCTACCACTCTTGAGCACGAGTCAGCCGCCAAACGACTCATCGTGTTCCGGCTGGGGGCTTGAGAGCCAGCCTTTCTTTCTTTTTCTTCCCTCTTTCTTGTCCGGCAACGCGTCAGTGATGCCTTTGGTGTTGCTGATGTCCATGGGCGACGATAGCCACTTACCATCAGGTGGATCGTCAGCTCGTTTGCCGGCTATTTCCATAAAAAAAAGATAATGATGGTGTGTAGGCGGTGGGCGTGCAGGCCGTGCAGGCGGTGCAGCAGGAGCAGCTGCACGTGGCCACCTCCTCCTGCCAGACCATGCTGCCCAACATCCTGCAGGTACCCTGCACTACACACATCCTACATTATAATACATCCCACACAGGTCACTACTGTCTGCCATGTTCTATTTACACGTATTAAGTTGATGACAAAATTTAACTAAATTATAAGTAAAATAATACGTGTAAACGGACAATTTAATAGTTAAAATTTGGTACGCATGTAAACAAGTAATTTAGAAACTACTGTTTTTCTGTTAAGTCGGTGGGCGGGGCTTATCACATATCACGGACAGGCACTTTTTAGTATAAAATTTAATAAAATGCGTGAGTAATTAAGTAGGTTTTGAAGAAGTGTATGAACTAAAGAGCTTTACTAAATTACGTTTGGACGCGCAATAAAAATTATTCACTTAAAATTTATTTATCTACTTAATACGTGTAAACCGAATATAACATTAAACACTACACGTACACTTACAGCCCCGCAGTAGGTTTCTTACCTGTATCGCAGGTTGACACATATAACACATCACAATCACACCCCTGACCCGAGTACAAATATTTATCTGACACATAAATATCTGCTCCGGCCGAGAATCAAACCCGGGACCCCTCGCTTATCAGGCAGGGTCGCTACCAACTAGGTTACAGGGTCGTCATCAAATAGAATGTCGCTAGTATATCTATAATGTTCTTCATTTTTTGGGTCAGTATGTTTAGTTGACATAGATGAAAGATATAGCGAAATGACTAAGGTTCTTCGCATTTAATTGAGTGTAAAGACTGGAAGGGTAATGTTGACGCTGTGTGTGTGTGTGTGTGTGTGCAGCTGCAGCCGGGCGCGGTGGCGGTGTCGGGGCTGGCGGCGCAGGAGCTGGGCGGCGCCGCGCACCGCATCATCCTGCAGCCGCAGCACGCGCCGCACCCGCTCTACACCATCCACCACTGACCGCACTCCGCACTCCGCACTCCGCGCACACTGTAGCTCCTCGACTCTTCCAACTTGCCTACTGACCCGATAGCGGCACGCATGCAACACTATTATATTGTAGCAACTATTATACATTGATCGAATCCGGATTGCAGTGTTACACTTTTTGAAAGCATTTGTTTCATTGAAAAAAAAATTGTGAATGAAAACGTCGGATTAGTGTTTTTGTTGTTCAAAAATAATTTTGAACAGTTGTGTTAATTTTAATTGTACAGATTGTGTTCGTTGTATAGAATTATTAAAATATTTAATATAAATAATGTTTTCAATAAATTTGTAGAAATGATGAGATGCTCGTTTTATTACTAATATCTGCTGGGCTGTACCGGGGGATTCTCTGACAAATAAAACAACTAAATAATATTAATCTTATATTTACTAGAAATGTAATAAAATCGATTTAAATAAGACATTTTCGGCTAAATGCAATTTCATATTTAGAAATGGCACGACGTGCCCAAATCACAGAGCCGCAGTATTTGGCACGGGGACTGAAAGCATTATGTACAATAAATAAAGTTAAATTATATTATAACGTCACACTAACCTAGGCCCCTGGGGGAATCTTACTGAATTAAGATATTGACACATCAAAATAGAACATACAAATCTTGTTATTCCTGCTTTTAAACCACAAATATCTTTAGTTCGTATTATAAAAACCATTCAAAACTTATATGTAACTTAAATAAAGTATTAAGAATGCCTGGATCTCCCCTTGTCTTCCCACACGACCCTCCGACCGCTATTTCCGCTTTGAGCGAATTCGCCTTCAAGACGACCACTTGTATGCACAACATATGCATCACCAAGGCCACAAGTTACTCGATCATTCACATGTTACAACCTTAGCAAATCTAATCACCAAACATGCAAAATAACTAATTTCAATTGGAATACTAAAGAGAATCAAAGGGTACAAGTGATTTATAAGAATCAAAAACTTGGCCAAAAAAGGAAAAACATAAACATAAGATCGGCATTCTGCAATAATAGGCATGATGACAGTAAGTTAAAAAATCACTAAAATTATGTATTTATATAATGTAACCCTATTAACGGATTACAAAACACGCATTTATCGTATTATTATAAGCGAGATTAACAATATTTTTGATAAAATAAAACTACAAAATACGGCAAGCCGCCATGGTATCTTGAACGCCAATCAGTATCAATCTGCGCGAATCACGTCACTCGTCAGTAAACAAACGAATATGACAATACTGACAATGACATCTTGTGAATTACTTTACGCAGGCGTGACGTCACAAGCGACGCCATGACACTTTAGTGTTCTGATGCCAATTTTAAACTTAAAAAGTGTATTTATTTTATACTAAACCCTATTCTTTGCGGAAATATGATATACATTGTAATTATATTTCCCAATAATATAGAACAGCATTTCAAAATGTCATCATGCCAATTGAATGCATCCTATGGATGTTTACAACCTACACTCCCTCCCCTCCACATCACATTACAAGTTGTCAGCAACAACACAATTAAATCCATGGTGTGGATTGATATTTACATTGAGCCAAGTTGAACCACTTGCAATTATTGCTGCGGGCCAACAACAGAGTAGGTTTATCTCAGCCAGATCCTACTTGACTAATTGCCGGCTCCTGTAATCTATTACATTTAAAAATATATTATTGTACAAAATTTGCAACCAAATCTTAGCTACATTTGTTTGTAAAAAGGAATTGTTTATTCCAATGAAACAGACATATTATACAATACTTGATAACCAATATGGGGATCTTGCCATTTGATTTTCAGACCGGCGACCAGATTCCTCTAAACTAAACCAGGCTAAGAGCGCTTGCGTTGTTGGACACAACAACTGAACCGAATCGAATTTTGTTTAGAATAGTGAGCTACACGTTGACCTACGGAGCTAGCGCTAGACGCATTGCACGCTGCTCTCGGTGCGGTCGGTGTCGTCGGCGTAGCGCAGGTAGGCGGGGCTGAGCGCCAGCCCGGCGGGCAGCTTGACGTCGCGGAAGTACCGGTGGCGCCGCACCGCCTTGGCCGAGATGCGGCGCGCCGGGTCGTACACCAGCAGCTTCTGCAGCAGGTCCATGCCCGCCTCGTCCAAGTTCTGCACCTGCAACGTTATGACCTTACACTTAAAAAAAGAGCTCCTGGATTGATTCTCGACTAGGAAACAACGCGACAAATGTGACAACTGAAATAATGCTAAACCAAACAGTTATTTTGACTAATCCGAGCTTCAATCTCACATTCTACCCAATTCTTACAGGCGATATCTAGCAAGAAGATTCCTTTAGCCAAAGATGTGAAATATTCTTGGCTAAATATTTTAGCCACAATTTTAGCAACTTTTTTGACGTAACAAGCTAATAAACACAGATTATTTAGTGTGATGAGTGTGGTAAAGACAAAACATAGAAATAAGCGCTAAATTCCAAATTTGCAAGTATGTCAGTAGTGGCTACTTACATGATTATGAAGGTTAAATGTATTCCAGTTGGGGAAGGTGGGCTTGTAGTCGGGCAGGTCCGACACGCCCGGCCAGATCTGTTCCGTTGGTGTTCGCAGCATCCTGTAAAAATTAAATAATACACATAAAACATTCACATTGCATAATATACTGTTTTATAATAATAAATATACATATAATATAAAAGTATTATTATATTATGTGGAAATCAACACTATAATTATAGATGCATGGGTTTTTTCCACCATTATAGTTAAGGGCTAAAAATACTTTCAATTCTACCCAATAATGTTAAACTTCCCCAAGCTAACAGTGTAGTGCCCTGTGATAATATAGATGTGATACCTTCTATCTACCCAAGAAAATTTACCTGAAAATCCGGAAAAGCTGGTCAATTTCAGAATCTCCCTGAAATAGAGGCTTCTTAGATGACATCTCGGAGAAGATGCAGCCCACAGACCACATGTCGACGGGACATGAATATCTGAAATATTTTACTCAAGTGATTACTATGTTACTGTAGGTACTCTACAGATTGTATAATAGGCAAGTGTTTATGCCTTCACCAAGGGCATCCAAGGTGACTCCATCAAGGGCAACAAGGCCAAGTGCATAACAGTAGGTTAGGTTAGGTTATCTTGCTCTGTCACCTGTACAAACTGTTGGCTAGACAGTACAACATACCGCTGGGTGCCGAGAAGAACTTCAGGAGCCCGGTACCACAGGGTGACCACTTCATGTGTGTAAACTCTGATTGGGACACCAAAGGCTCGACCTAGACCAAAATCTGCCACCTGGAATAGATCAAAAAATATTTTTTCCTATGCATTCTTATTTTACACATTTAATGTCTATTCAACGAAAAGAAATCCCAATTGAAGATGTTAAGAAAGGCAGAAATTAAAAGCACCTTGATGATGCCAGTTTTGTCAATGAGCAGGTTCTGTGGCTTGAGGTCTCGGTGCAGGATGCGGCGCTGGTGGCAGTACAGGATGGCGTTGTTGATCTGGTACAGGTAGCTCTTCACCACCGCCGGCTCCATCATCTGACGTGCATATATGTTTCATATTCAACTTATACCATGTTTTAACTCTGTTCAATTAAATTGTTGTATGCATGTTCAGGTGTTTAACGCCCCAACTCAGAGTCACTAACGGTTACTTAAATCGCTCCTTAGTACAGAATTTGCATGGTGATTCTTTACTAAGGAGCGATTAAAGTAACCGTTAGTGACTCTGAGTTGGGGCGTTAGAAGGCATTGTCTAGGGTGTAGACAATCTCTATATAGAAAGTTATTTATAGCTTTCTGTTCAGCTAAACACAGCAGATAACTTAATATTATTTCGTTGGGTTCTAGTGTGAGGTGTGGCTAGTTTGTACCCATCTCCTCACAGTAGGATGAACACTCTAAAAGCCTGGTCATTCTAATGACTACAATACACAAGTATGGTATGTCAAAATGAGAAAGATAAAAAGAAATGAAATCATCATCAATATATACATTTTAAAAGAGGAAAAAAATGGAAATGCTAATGAATAATGTGTGAAACTAATTTACTACAAACATACCTTGCCTGTTCCAAGAGAATCCATGTATTTCTTTAAGTCCATGGATAAAAATTCAAATATGAGATACAGTCGGGATTCTTCCATGAGCACATCCTCTAGTTTCACTATGTTCGGATGATTTAGCTCCTTCAGTAGAGAAATCTCTCTGAAAATTTAAGGAGAACAAAAGACGTTTAAGTTGACACATATATGAGGTTATAATGGTCACTATTATACACAGGAAAATTCAAACCAAATACATGTTTACATATAAATAGAGATAAAACAAAATGTGTACAAACCTTATAGCTGTTGATGGAATGCCTTCGTCTTCAGATTCCAACCTAATTTTCTTCATAGCCACAAACTGCCCCGTTATTTTGTTTTTACCTTTATACACCACACCGTAAGTACCTTCACCTATCTTCTCTATTTTCAAAAAATCATCCATTTTGTAATGCGGAATTTTGTTAGATTTTCAACAAACCGTTGTTACAGAACTTCAACGTTCCGTTAGCTATTGCCGCGTGCTGATAACTTGTTTCCACAACACATTCATGTAAAAATCTGGTTTTAATAAACACAATTTGAAAGTAACCGCATTAATAAAGAAAACCACGGTTAAATATTAATTTAATCAACAAATTCACAAAAATATCGCAACGTTTTGCAGCTTTCAAACGAAAACTTTTTAAATTTTTCGAACGACCGCTTTCTGCGTTGCCATTTTAGGACAGAATTTTGACATCTGATCGGTGTTGCCAACTCGGTAACAGGTTTTCGGGCTAAATAGAGTTTTAAAAAGAGCTAGATACGCCCAATAAATTTAAAATACGGCTAAATTGCTTTATATATAAAAATAAATAAAAGAATTGAGTTTTGTTAACTATTGTTTACTTATTAAATATGTTTACTCAATAAAAAAAATTTAAAACAATCTAAGTTAATAAAAATAAAAAACTTGACAAGCGAGAGATAAACTCGCTTGGAGAGGGTTCCGTACGTTGAATATGTATTTACAGTTATTTTTCTATTTTATTTTTTGGCCCTTTTTTAAGACAATAGACTTCTTAGTGGTTCTCCTGTATATACTATTTTCTGTATTTTTCTCAAAATTCTAGCCTCAGTAGTTACGGAGATAATGGGGGGGGGGGGATGGTCAATTTTCTTCTTCAAATTTCTTTCTTTCTTGAATAATTTTTAAACTATCCATTGTAGAATCATACCAAAAATATATTTGATATCCTTGCATTAAGCCCTTTCATTTGACATATCACACGATACGGTTTGCAAAACAGTTCCTTTTTAATTTTGATTTCGCTAAAAACTTTTTTAAAAACGTTTGACTGACGTTTAGATTAATTTTAACATTTATGAATTTTTAGTGACAGTGTGTGTGTGTTCGACGGACATAATTCGACGGACCACTTTGACAACTCAAACGCAGAAATATTGCCAGGACATAGGCATTGCTGTTCTTAACGACATTATGAAAATGTTCTTCTCGATATTTTGCGTCACTTTTAAAATTAAATTAATTCTATCATAATTACGTCCGTGATCATAATGCATTTAATTTTTTTGTAATAAAAATACGACTGAATTTTGTTTAAATCAAATAAAACTTATCTTAATTCTCAATCAATTTTAGCTGGAATCGAATCATCAATCTAGTTCTCCTGTTGTGCACGTGATTTGTCTTTTTATAGTATACTGGCTTTTTCCCGCAGCTTTGCACAGCTGAATGTAATTTTTCAAGTGAAAGTACCATCAAAATCGGATCAGCCCTTATAATTTCGAGATAAAAAGTACCCTATGAGCTATTCCGGGTTATATTCTACCCGTCTATCAATTTTTATAGTCCAACTCCAGCGAATCCTTTGCGCCTAGTACATAGCTGCATAGTAGCACCTTTATCATGTCAATTTTTGGCTGTCGCATTGTAAAAATTTTACTCCCATATTTTTTTCCAAACGCTCCTTATGAAGTATAACTTGGAAACTTTTAGATGGATGACATTCGTGCTGAATCTAGACTATCGTGACCGAGGGTTGCGAGGGTGCAGACCACACACCTCCACAGTAAAAGTAGAGAGGTAGACTCAGGGCGGGGTAAGAGATTATTCAATTATGAACAACTCAGATTCTTCAAGGTATAATTATTTTGCAAGGTATAAATATCCTATACAATCACTATCAAAATATTTACATAATTAGGCACTATACAAAATTTATAAAAGTGATAAAAATATCCAAAATAAAAATATCGTACATATTTACATCATTCCCGAAGGGAACCCAGCTGACAGATGATTTTTATTTGAACCAAAATGTCAATATTTTAAAATTTAAAAGAAAAATGCATCTGCCAGCCAAGGAGTATTGAACGAGGTATTAGTACACCTCGTTACAATACCCCGGGCTCCCCTCAAAAAAAATCTTAATGATTTTTTTTTTAAGTAAAAATAAAAGTATTAAAAAAGTAGAGTAGGTATAAAAAAGTATAATACAAAGAAAGAAAAAAGTATGGTAGTAGGTATAAAGAAAGTATCTATTTACATACGTACAAACATACATAATTTACATATTTATAAGGTGTAGGCTTATTTAACGAGTCACGACCCGCTCGTACAATAGGCTTATTTAAAGAGTTGTAATCCGCTCTGTAACTATAGTAAATAATAGATAGTAGTATTTACAGATTTACAAATTTACAGAATTAGGTAGTTCCGTTCAACCTCAGATGAAGGAAATAAAAGGCAGATGGAACATTCGCAAAGAAATGTAACGAATGACGTGAAGTCACTTTTTCCCTATGTGTGCGTGACAACCTTAATGTCAGCTAGCAGTGGCACCGTATGGACACGTAATTCTTTGTGTGTGTGAGGATGCCAAATGAAAAGTCACAAACTCCCGCAATTTTGTAAATGTTGTTTGACATATTTCCAACTTAACACATTATGCACAATTAAATTGGCAAATTATTTTTTACTAGTCTAGTGAACGCCCTTGCTTCGCTTCGGTAAGCCCACAGTCGATAAAAGTAGGGATGGTATTCTTTAAATTGTCGTGATTTTTTTATTTGTAAACCGATTCAAATAAAACAAACACTAAATGTTAACCCAAACTCATTACAATACGTCAGTGAAAACCGAATATTTTATTAAGCCGTTCCTGAGATAGGAGGAACAAATGCATAGAAAACCAGACAAAAATTTACGTTGTAATAAATTAATGTGATAATCATAATTGATTTTAATTTCATCACTAGTTATCAAAAAGTACACTTATCAAAATATATGTAAATGTTCTTTTAATATAAAATAATACTTAAATATATTTAATTGTCTTAATTAACCTATGGACTTTTTTATGCAGAATAAGTTAGTGTTTGACCACAGAACCACCTGAGATGGTAAGCGGTAATGAAGTCGTGGATGGTAAATCACACTAACTTAGTAGAAGCCTATTCACTCTTGACTTGAAGACACCCACATTATAATCTGACGGGAACACCCACGCGGACAATTAATTCCAGTCCTTTGTGGTACGCATAATAAAAGACGAGGCAAAGCATTTTTTGCATTTTTTTTTTCTCTTGTAATAGCAGCTGTCGGCAATCTGCAAAATTATAATTGAAATCATTTTAGTGAGTAGGCTAAACTAAAAACAGAAACTAAAATATAATATAATATTTTCTTTCAATCATGCATTTTATCGTGGGCAAACGTGACATTTTCAATTAACCCGGTTATAATATCCCAGCGATAGGTGTTTATGCATTGGCTGTATTTCTTGATTTTTAAGGTTTAAATAAATACAAATATTTCAAATATTTACTTTTTAAATATATTTATTTCGACATACATTTATAAATCGACCAGTGCTCAAATAGCTCATGCATATTTCCCCAAATTTAGGGTAACCGATTTTCACATAAAGCTGGTATACAAACAATATACAAATGAATAATTGTCGAGGTTTTGTGTTCCGAGCAAACCGCAAAAATATTATTCTAAATAAATAATAAAATAACGAACAGATATCTGTGAAAAGATATTCCATCTTCTTTTCTTTGATTTTGCGAACTACTTTTAAATTGTTTAAAAATGCAAGACGGCATTATAACTGATAAAATTATTTAATAAATTTTGACAATTGCGATGTTCATGCAATTTGACGCTTTCTTTAGTAGTGACACGAGATTGTATTAGTTTTTTATTTTGTATTATTCTTGGTAGGCTTACGTCATATTCGAACGACGTTATCTGCCTTTCATTCCTTCATCTAAGCGTTCAACAGAATTATAATTGTTACTGTGAACGTAACATTAAAATAAAATAATAGAAATTAATAACAATCAATAATAAAATTAATCGTTACTAGGCAACGACACAAAATGCCATTCTTGTGTCACAATAAATTTAAATGCAAATATGTACAAAATATAAAAATAATAAAATATGAACATGTAGGTACCTATTGTTACAATAATATACAATAAAAAAATGATTCGAATAAGGGCCGCTATGGGGAGGGGACGATAATGTCTTTTAGAATTTTGAAAAATAAAAAATACATTAAGTAATTATAATTAAGGTAACCTTTAATTTATTTCTTCTTCTTTGTCTTCCGAAAAATTAGGGAGTCTTCCCGGCAGTCTTCCAATGATATTGTAGGTATGTAGGTATAAACAGAGGTTTCCAATCAAAATATACATGTCCAATTAATCCAATATTTTCGAGAATAATTGTCCTGGGTATACTTATGTATTCTGTATTACCGTATTGGGCGCCAGTGCGAGGGTGCAGACCACACACCTCCACAGTAAAAGTAGAGAGGTAGACTCAGGGCGGGGTAAGAGATTATTCAATTATGAACAACTCAGATTCTTCAAGGTATAATTATTTTGCAAGGTATAAATATCCTATACAATCACTATCAAAATATTTACATAATTAGGCACTATACAAAATTTATAAAAGTGATAAAAATATCCAAAATAAAAATATCGTACATATTTACATCATTCCCGAAGGGAACCCAGCTGACAGATGATTTTTATTTGAACCAAAATGTCAATATTTTAAAATTTAAAAGAAAAATGCATCTGCCAGCCAAGGAGTATTGAACGAGGTATTAGTACACCTCGTTACAGGGTCGCTCGGTGCCGCTGTCAGGAATGCCAGGTTCATCATAATATGACATAGTAATAATTATGGAGGTTTAAAATGTACATCCATACCTACACTCGAAAATTACAAGTTACAACCCTCCTTCTAACGAAGTCAGGTAAAAATTTAAAGTTTTTTTAACTGTAGAAATGTTCAATTTGTAAAAGTTATGATTATTAATGTTTGTATTGTGTATTTATGACTGACTCACTCAAAATCAGCGCTGTAGCCAACACTACGGCATCATGCTGAGTGAGCCACTTTCTAGGAATGGACAATTGCGAGCATACTGCAACCTGCATCTTTTCTGTATTTTTACTTTATGTATGTACCATGTACCTATTTTTTTCTCATGCATACTTTTATTTGTGTTCGTTGTGTGTGTACAGCTACGGAAATAAAATTGCTTCTATACTATTCTATTCATAACATTATCTTACTACCTACGGAACTATTTAAAAATCAAATTGGGTTTTAAACTGGAGTATGATTGCGAAAGAAACCCGTAAGATAAGTATATCGGCGACCGTGCGCCGCGCGCGGGTCTCAGGGGTGTAAGTCACGTCTCGCTGATTGCTCACACGAGCCTCTGACCGTTATCATGCTGATAATCGCTCATTAGATAATAGACATCTCAAGTGATTATCAAAATATATAAATGTACAGTGCGATGCAAGTCGATGTGTCCGGGGAGGCGCCAGTGACGATGGTCGGCAACAAGTGGCTGGTGATATTGCCACTACTGGTACTGCTGGTGGATCTCAATGAAGTAAGTTTAAATATTTATTTGGGGTATTTAACTCTAATTCAAACTTTATATTTTTTATGGTAATAGCCGGTAAACGAGCTGACGATCCACCTGATGGTAAGTGGTAAGCTATCGTCGCCCATGAACATCAGCAACACCAAAGGCATCAGTGATGCGGTGCCTGCCAAGGAAGGGTGAAAAAAAAAGAAAGAAAGAACTGGCTCTCAAGCCCCCAACCGCAGCACGACAAGGATAAGACAATAGGGTACATTTTAGTCCGGAAGTATGTGCCCCTGGGATGATTGGGAGTATTGGGACGTTTAAAAAGTTTGTTTTGTGAAACCACTTCAATTAAGAAAGCAAAGGGAACTCTTATGTGGACGACGTTTGTGGACTTTGCGGCGATGAGTGATGACCTGACGACCACAACCACAATTTTATTGTGCCATAGCTATAGTTGGATGCGGAGCGTGCTTCATGGGCCTGCGAAGCAACTGGTCTCGGTTTGTTGTCGGCTCATGGGTATTTGCGATTTCGCACCCTTAAAATGAAAGTGACCTAACTCAAAATTTCTGTAATTTCTGTTTTTGCTACAAACTTACCTTAAAATGCGTACCCTAAAACCCTGTGATGAAAAAGAGCTCGAATTAAGAGTAAGAAAAGGACAACCTAATAATCGGTCACTTTCATTGATCGCTCTATTCAACGATATATACTTTTTTGAAAACTTTCTTGCTCATTTCCCACAAATTCCAATTTTTGAGTTAGGTCACTCTCATTCTAAGGGTGCGATTTGATGTTTTATTTGTATTGACAAATCCACCCGCCTTAGGGTATCCTAGTGCGGAGTATGAGTGTTGAAGCGCTTGTTATTTACTGGCTGGTGCCGACGACTTCGTCCGCTAAAATTTCTTACTTTACTTATTTACCTCGCCAATTAGTTCATATAGCAATCATCGAGTGGGTCTTGGTCAACTTGGGTGACCAAGTTGGGTCACAGATGCATTGTAATCAGAGAGCATGCAATGCCATTGGCTGTCGAAATCATTTATAGCCGTATTGAGGCGGCTTAGAATACTAACCCCAATCTCACGCCGGATGGGTGTCGTAAGAGGCGATTAAATCCGGCCCGCTAGTGATAGGGCCTCTCGTGTAGATTATATTGGTACTTAATATTGATTTTAATAGTTCATTCATGCCATTGTGACTATTATTATTTCTCCATGGGGCGACGCCTAAATAGCTGCCACCCTAGCTTAAGTCAGGCCAAATGACTCGTCGTGTTCCGGCTGCCGGCTGCCGGCTGGGGGGTGGGGGCTTGAGAACCATTTTTATATATTTTTTTTTGGTCTTTTGCTCTCTGTCTTGGTCGAAAACGAATTAGAAAGATGCATTTAGTATTGCTTCAGTTGGATCGTCTTCTTGTTGGCTCGTTTGCTGGCTAATTCCATAAAAATATCGGGTGTAGTGGTTCTCATTGCACACAGATAATAGATTATTGTGGCGGCGGATAGATTACGCTGAGTACCTAAGTTTTTAAAGTTGTAGCCTAGTTGGTAGCGACCCTGCCTGCGAAGCGACGCGAGGGGTCCCGGGTTCGATTCCCGTGGTTTATGTGATAGATAAATATTTGTACTCGGTTCATGGATGTGATTGTGATGTGTGTGACGGCGCGGCGGCGACCCAGATAAAAACCTACTGCGGAGGTATTAGTATGTAATCGTTTATTTTTTTTTATAAATTTTTAATGACTGATGTCACTTGTATGGAATTCATCTTCTACCCGTGTTGGAATTATTTCTTGTAAGTAGGTACGCAAATATACAAAGCCGATGTTCCCCAAGATTCCCAGAGCATCCCGTACCTGTACATGTATCTATACCTAATAGGGACTTTTTTTCAGGTGACTTTACAGCCGATCACAGGTGGAACACAACAGCTGGACTCTGGTGAGTGCTGCCCTTGTCCTGACGGTCCAGGCGCCACTCAGCACTGCACCTCCCAACGCTCCGATGATGCAGAGGCGGCAGCGTCGATCCTCATGCCAGCGCTGAGAGCCATGCGACCATTCGTTGAGTAAGTTATTTTAATTAAGTTAACATATTTTGATTTTAAAGTTATATCATCGCGGACACTAAACATTTTAAATGTAACGGGTACTCACAATTCGTATTTTATAATCCGGTCAAGTCAGACATTCAAGATTACATAAATTCCGGGACGGTTGAAAATTTGTATGAATATTCGGAACACCATTATAATGGATCCGCCATTTGTAAAAAAAAGGGTGCGTGTACCTTTGTACGCGCGTGAGAAGTTATACTTCTTTGACATAATTAAATAAATATTTAATTTAATAACGTGTATCAGTTTTAATTATCTTTCAAAAACTATTTTTGTACTAAATAAAAATAATAAAATATTACTGGGATTTTAGGTGTCGACATTATGAAAGAAGTCCAGTTTAGGGACCACTTGGAAGTTAAGGCCAAACTAGCCTCAAAGAAACTGGGTGTGCTCAACAGAGCAAAGCAGTACTTCACATCTGAACATAGGTTGCTGCTCTATAAAGCACAAGTCTGACCTCATATGGAGTACTGCTCCCATCTTTGGGCTGGAGCACCGACTACTCAAGTAGATCCCCTTAACCGGATTCAGAGACGGGCTGTTCGTATCGTCGATAATCCCAAGCTCACGGACGGTTTAGAATCGCTGGGATTACGAAGAGATGTGAGTTCTCTGTGCGTTTTCTACCGTCTGTACAATGGGGAATGTTCTGAAGAACTGTTTAATTTAATACCGGCGGCCAACTTCCATCATCGCTCAACGCGCCGCAATGCCAAGTATCACAAACACCAGATACCTGGCATTCGTCCACGGTAAGATTTACACGACATTTCCTACCGCGCACGTGTAAACTGTGGAACGAACTAACACCGACGGTATTCCCACAGTGCTACGATATGGGGACCTTCAAGAAGCGGGTCCATCACTTCCTTATTAGTCGGCAGCGCACTGGTGGCGCCTCTAGTGTTGCGAGTGTCCATGGGCGACGGTGACTGCTTACCATCAGGTGGCCCGTCTGCTCGTCTGCATGCATATTACATAAAAAAAACTTGTGTACTACCTATATTTAAACAAGTACAAACTAGATGGCGTTGTTCAGGTACCTGAACACAAACCTTAATCACGCTGTAGAGACTGTGAGATTTGTATAAGTAATAACATTTTTTAAAAGAGGTAAAGATAATAAGAAGCTAGGGCCATCTATCCAGTGCTTTCATACTCCCTCCATGGTAGCGCAAACGTTTAACGCAGCCTTTTTGCAAGTCGCATAAGAAGTATAATTTCAAAAAAATATTAAACTTAAAAACGCTTAAACGCTTAATACCTCCGCAGTAGGTTTTTACCTGTGTCGCGGGTGGCATGGCCGACACATATAACACATCACAATCACACCCATGACCCGAGTACAAATGTTTATCTGTAACATAAAATATCTGCCCCGGCAGGGTCGCTACGCTACCCTATAACAGGTAACGTGTGGATGAATTTTTAACTTTTCAAACCGCTATATTAACTCAATAATGGTGATTGTTAGAAAAAAAAGTAAAACATGAATTTTTATAGATAATTGCATGAGCTACAATTTCTGCTTAGGTACATACTTTTTTGATAAAACTTACCATTTGGCTGCAAAACGTAAATAACCATTATTGCGATACCATATTTGCGAACTTCGACCTTGAATATTGTCTTGCAAATGTCGGATCGATGGGGACTTTTCACATTTCATTTATAATGGTGTTCCGAACATTCGTACAAATTTTCAGCCGTCGTCACCCCTATTTTTTGGTTTAATTTGACTGGGCTATTATAATAATATACAGATAGTTATGTGGCACTCATCCATTGCTTACTTACTTTTATTTCAGACAACCAAATCAAAAGACTGACCCAAAACCATTACTTCAACCTGAAGTGGGACTCGCCTCTTCAGTTTTAGAAACATTACGACAAGCTACTGATGAAGAATACCAAGATGCTCTTGCAAGGGACGCTGCTAGAAGTACAGTCCAATTACTTGAGTCGACTTTAGATCCTTTCGATGACGCAATAATGGAAGCTCCTAAAAACAAAGTTACGATTTTTCTGAATAAAGAAGGAGATGACATGGATGACAACTTACCTGAACCTTCTCATATTCAAGAGACTCGTTGCGTTCATTCACCACTGAAAAGTATTCATAAACATGGACCACTCAGAGTGAGCCGCCCTTCGCCAATCATTGAAGTAACTGAGTTATCACCCAAACCTACGAAAAGACAAAACAATAAGGGCGTTCTTCACAGAAAGTTTCAAGATATGGATAATAGTATTGGTGCTAGTAACGTTAAAGAACGCGCAATACAAGCGAATTTAGATCACAACCTAGAACACATAAATTTAAAATCAAACCCTTCACTGTTGAGCTTATTTCCACGGGACAATATAGGAAAAACAGAGTATGAATCCAATCAAAGCCAAGAAGGTATACCAAAAATACACTTAAAATTAAGAGAACTTAAAGATAATTTGGATATTAGAAAATCAAAAATACCTATTATTGATTTGAAAAAATATATTTCTCCATCTACTCCAATTCCTTCACTTCGATTTAGTCCTATAGAAAAAAACAAACATAATGATAAACCATTAGTTCTAAAAGATTTATTAAAATTGAAAGACGTTGAATTGATTCCCAGGCACTCTCATAAAAAGAGTACTAATTCAAAACAAACATATCCTACTTTGAAATCACAGTCAGATAGTTTTGAAGCTAATCCAGAGACCGATAATTGTAACGTGGATGACAGTAATTTTGTGCCTTTATTAAATCATGATGTTGAAAATAATATTCCATTTAATACTGACATTGCCGAACCTGAAACAAGTCCAACAAGCTCAAACTCTGTATTTGAATTAAAAAGCAATGAAGTTGATAGGAATATGAAACAAAGTTTTATACCCAACGAAAATGTGGAAAGCTCAGAAAACAATGATTTAAGTTCTATTTCATCGGTACCAGAAGATTTTGAAAATCAAGATAATTTTGATTACGGTGAAATGAATCTTGACGAAGACTCCAATAAAGAACAACTTTTATCTGATAATAATTGTAATGAAGCAACTGGAGATTCATTTATGCAACAGTTACTTAATAACGAAAATTCGGATAAAGGGCTCAATAATGATAATTTACGAAAAGGACCGATTCAAAAATTGGATAATGATGATGGTATGAATCGCGACGAGTCAAACAATGAAACTTTCCAAATAGAGTTTCTTGAGGATTTCGATACGCCTATTGAATTTGATAACAGCTCATTCGTTCGAAGTTCAAATTTAAAAAACAATGAAAACGAGCACACATTAAATGAAAATATGTTAAATGATCCTATAACAGATAGCAGTAATATTCTGGAAATAGATAACCTAAACCCTTATATGCCTCAGGAAAATGGAGACAAACTGGACACGGATTGTAATTCCCTAGATAGTTTTTCGAAAAACACAAATTTAATGTCGGAAAACCAAAGCTCTATGGATGAAAATTCTATGCAAGAAGTTTCATCTGAAGCAATCAATAGATCCAATGAAATTTTTACCGATACAAATGAAGATTCAAGTCAAATCAGGTTTAAGGATTTACAAGATATGTCTAACTCTATTCTTAGTTTATCGGAATGTGAGCCTGCAAAAGAAGACGATGATAACACAAAAAGTAATTTAGATGAAAGCTTGGAGCATATAAATAATGATTATGATATGGAAAATGCAGCAACATCAAAATTTCAAACAATATCTAAAGAAACAGAAACAGAGGATTCTTCTGATATCAGACCAAGTTTCAATGCAAACACCCAATTAATTGAAGAGTCAAATAATAACTTAAATGAAAATTCATGTCAATCAACGTTTGCTGACTTACCATCTAATATTGATCAAGCCGACATCAAAAGTTCAGTTAACTCTGATATAGAAAACAGTGAAATGCGAGCTGAAGCTAGTGAGCCTGATCCAAAGTTATATGAGAAACATTCGACAGTTTTTACAAAAGCCACAAATGATATTTCCAAAGTAGATAAACATTCAGTCTTTCTTAATAACCTAAAATTAAAACTAGATGGTTTGTTTAGTACAACTGAAAAGATAAATGAACTTTCCAGTAATTCGGATGATAATGTAAACGAAAGTTCAAATGTCAATCCTATGGCAGCTATATCAGACAAATTGCAACGCAAACCACAATCATTGCTTCGAAAGATTTCACTACCTGAACTTCCTGGAAAGTCTCTAAATTCCCTTAACAATAAATTCGCTTTGCCAAACCATATAAATCGACCACTTGTAAGTAATTCCCTTGATTTATTAAATTTTCCAAGACAGATAGGAGATACATCAGATGCTAGTTTAGCTCTTACTGCTCTTTCTGATAAACTTCGAAGTCATACTGAAGATACTATACAAAATGTTAAAGACACTTTAGAATCAACATTAAAAGATTCGCAAAGTTTTCGCCTTAGTAAACCTGCTGACACATTTCATACCCAAGATATACTCGAAAGCATGTCAAATAGACGGGATGAAATGAAAGAAAAATTAGAAGCTATTCATTCTGATCTTAATGACAGGTTTAGTTCATTTCAACAGAGTATTTTAGACCACTTCAATGTACCACCAGAGGAACTTTTTAAATTCCAAGGAGGTGATAACAATGGAGAACGATCAAGCTACACACCTAAAATATCTTTCCCTGGTGCATCAAAACTTGGAAAGGTAAAACATGAACATAATCTGTTGCCCCATCGGGTTGCTCCAAAAAATGCAAAGCACACGGAAATAAGTATAAAGTCATCAAATTTTCCTACAGCATCAGATGCATCTCCGTTACGGACATCTGATAGAAAACTGCAAACCCCAGCATTGCATACATCAACTACGCCGATACCATCTTTCATACCAAGACCGAAAGTTTTGAAAACAAACATCGGCTCTGCACCGAAACTACCGAGCGAGACATTTTTAAAAGCAAGACCCTCAAAAATAACTGTACCTAAAGAAAAATTAACAAAAATGAAGCCACTATCGTTACAACCCGAAAGGACCAGTAATCTTCCTGAGAAACCTTTTAGTTCATCTGGCTCGTCCTCTAGAATGAAGTTGCCCGTAAAATCTTTTAAGACAAATAAAGAAATGAAGAATGATAATTTTTCAATAAAGTCTCCAGTGGATAAGTTTAGAAAAACGTTATTGCAAAAGAATCTAAATCAAATTTCCAGGAGCGAAAATGACCAAGATAGTGGGAGAAGCAATATATTAGACAACGATGGCTACTCTAGTATCGCGCAAGAATCGTTTTTGAGTCGCATAAAAGAGGGGAGAAGTAGAACAGGATCTAGAAATAATGACGAGATGATCGTGAGCCCCTCGTCCCGCCGCGACACCACGCGTCCAGCTCACCAGGACTCCGGCCTCCGTGTGGTGGAGCCGCTGCAGGAGAATGTGCCCTACAAATGCAAGCTCATATGTTACAAAGACTCCTAACAACAAATTATCAAAGTCGTTTGAAGCTGTAACCACACAGTTACTTTACTTGTGAAAGTAGGATAATTATCTGATGTTAAGCACATAATGTTATTTATTAAACAAATGTAAATAAAGTGATAGTTAAGTATTTAGCCTTGTAAATAAGTAGGTATATAATTTTGTTAAATATAAATAATGTTAAGGATTTAGAATAAAATCAGTCACAACTTGGTTTAATTTATTCTAGTAAAAGACAATTAATACAAATTTATGTGATGTTTGACTTTTCTTGAAAATATCCTTTACATTACTCTTTCATTATATTCTGATACCAGTTCAAGCCAAGTGGGAGGCCTTCAACTTTCTAACACACTAAAGTAGCTTAATGTAACTGCTCTTTGAGTTCAACAGTGGCCCATTACTTAATGGTCATAGAAGCCATGCAAATTGATTTTATCTCTGTAATTGTGAGTAGGAAAAAGGACTCCTCGGTAGTTTCTTGCCGCTTCTTTGCCCGAGACTGAATTAACGATAGGAATTTGTTGAATCGATGGCGTAACTTGAGCACACTTGACTTTCGAAAAGTGTTTGTAGAACCCAACTCCACATAAATTTCATTTCGAATGTGTATTATTCCTATATACCACAAAAGTTGAGAAAAGTTGAGAAAGAGAGAAATTTGATAGATTTTGAGAATGTATTTTTTTCAGCTGCGACTTCGAGTCGCCTAATATGAGTCGCAAAATTTACATTAAAATTAAAATACGCTCGGTTGGCCTCACCCAAGCGCGTTGAGTTACTTGAAACTATATATAAAATCATTAATTAAAACAAAGTCGTAAGAGTAGATCTCATCAAAAACATAAATGTGAAATGAGAGCCAATAAAAAAAAAAGAATTGAGATCTAAATGGGTGCCAAGTTCTGTGTATAAAGTCCTAAAATTTTAGTCACAAGAACATGTAATTCAAGCATTCATTACTTTTTGTCTAGAAATTATAGGTATTTATTGATAAATTAATATATGTACTTATTGTTACTTTTAAAATTACGGGTATACATATTCACCTATCAATAATTTTAAGTTTTTAGATTTTTTCCTTTATATACGCGTAATAGTCTACCTTAATACTAAGTTAGGTTTTTGATCCTATGTCAGTGAGTCAAAATGCGGGTTTTTAAACGTTAGTATATCAACAACAGAACTGTTTAAGCTACATCTATGAAATTCTGAATTTTAAATAAGTTAGGGCCTTTAATAATTTGCCAAATTTCATGTATGTAAGTTAAATAAGTCTCGAGTTGTGAAAGGGTCAAAAGTAGCTCGAAATGGTTCGTGTAATATTACACATGGCGCTGTTCCAGTAACAGTTCCCTTTTTAGGGTTCCGTAGCCGAATGGCAAAAAACGGAACCCTTATAGATTCGTCATGTCTGTCTGTCTGTCTGTCTGTCTGTCTGTCTGTCTGTCCGTCCGTATGTCACAGCCACTTTTTTCCGAAACTATAAGAGCTATACTGTTGAAACTTGGTAAGTAGATGTATTCTGTGAACCGCATTAAGATTTTCACACAAAAATAGAAAGAAAACAATAAATTTTGGGGGTTCCCCATACTTAGAACTGAAATTCAAAAATGTTTTTTTCATCAAACCTATACGTGTGGGGTATCTATGGATAGGTCTTCAAAAATGATATTGAGGTTTCTAATATAATTTTTTTCTAAACTGAATAGTTTGCGCGAGAGACACTTCCAAAGTGGTAAAATGTGTGTCCCCCCCCCCTGTAACTTCTAAAATAAGAGAATGATAAAACTAAAAAAAATATATGATGTACATTACCATGCAAACTTCCAACGAAAATTGGTTTGAACGAGATCTAGTAAGTAGTTTTTTTTAATACGTCATAAATCGTAAACCACAAAAAACATTGATCAAAGTTACAACGAACTAAAAGAACTTTTATATTATGTTACTTGCTGCTACGGAACCCTTCATGGGCGAGTCCGACTCGCACTTGGCCGCTTTTTTGAACTTGGCTGGTGTACAACGTGTGGTGATGTGGTCTAGATTAATATATTTTTGGTTGAAGAAATAATAGTTCGACACACTAACATAATTCAGTATTTTTCTAAGAAGTAGATATCGACTAGCTAGACTATTATATTGCGTAGGTCACAAGCACGACTCCAAACATAAATTACGAAAATTCCAAGCAAATTGCGTATTGGGCAACAAACAATGTCAGATACTTTTCTACGAAAATTTATATAATATTATAGGTATTTTTATAATAAATACCTGACTATTTTTTTTATCTGGGTAAGGTTTCAAGTATTCCAAAGCGAGCACCGGTCTCCGTCAGTCTCCCTTGTTCCGCCTCGCCGGGAGCCAGCATAGTAGCTGTTAGATATTTTAGAGGTTTTCGTAATTGCCTGAATTGTACGACGTACGTGCGTACGTAGTACGAAGTGATGTGGGATCTGTCGCAATGGTTGGAAATATCGGTAACAGTGCTGATCGTGCTGTGGACGCAAAACTCTATGGCAGGTAAACATAGTTTCATCATAAACACTAATTTGTGGCTTTTTATTTGTGTATATGGAGCAAAATGAGTATTCTATGGTATTGGTTACATACAATAATATTCCTTTCTTTGCACCTTGATATATTTCCAGTTCTCCTAACGTTCACATCAATATTACAAAGTACTTCAACTCTCCGTGATCAATAATCATCTGTTCCACAGTGTACTTAATCACTACGTATCTGTTCTCTCATATTGACAATTCCTTCATCTAAATATGACATAATATTTCTTATGCCAACCTCTGCATCGGACAAGCGTTGTAGATTAAAGAGGTCCGTCCCTGGACCTTCACTGGAGATTCGTGACCTCACCGACGAAGCATACCCTACAAGCATCTAGGGTGTACCTACACCCGTGGCCCCTTGGCTCCATCCATTCTTGATTCCAAGCCAACCCGGCTCGTGGACCTCATGGCAGTCATGGTGTCATATCTTACTGATCAACAGACAAGGTTTTTAGGGTTCCGTAGCCGAATGGCAAAAAACGGAACCCTTATGGATTCGTCATGTCTGTCTGACTGTCTGTCTGTCTGTCTGTCTGTCTGTCTGTCTGTCTGTCCGTCCGTATGTCACAGCCACTTTTTTCCGAAACTATAAGAACCGCATTAAGATTTTCACACAAAAATAGAAAAAAGCGGCCAAGTGCGAGTCGGACTCGCTCATGAAGGGTTCCGTAGCAGCAAGTAACATAATATAAAAGTTCTTGTAGTTCGTTGTAACTTTGATCAATGTTTTTTGCGGTTTACGATTTATGACGTATTAAAAAAAAACTACTTACAAAATATCATTCAAACCAATTTTCGTTGGAAGTTTTCATGGTAATGTACATCATATATTTTTTTTAGTTTTATCATTCTCTTATTTTAGAAGTTACAGGGGGGGGACACACATTTTACCACTTTGGAAGTGTCTCTCGCGCAAACTATTCAGTTTAGAAAAAAATGATATTAGAAACCTCAATATCATTTTTGAAGACCTATCCATAGATACCCCACACGTATGGGTTTGATGAAAAAAACATTTTTGAGTTTCAGTTCTAAGTATGGGGAACCCCCAAAATTTAGTGTTTTTTTCTATTTTTGTGTGAAAATCTTAATGCGGTTCACAGAATACATCTACTCACCAAGTTTCAACACTATAGCTCTTATAGTTTCGGAAAAAAGTGGCTGTGACATACGGACGGACAGACAGACAGACAGACAGACAGACAGACAGACAGACATGACGAATCTATAAGGGTTCCGTTTTTTGCCATTCGGCTACGGAACCCTAAAAAGCAATAAATTTTGGGGGTTCCCCATACTTAGAACTGAAATTCAAAAATGTTTTTTTCATCAAACCCATACGTGTGGGATATCTATGGATAGGTCTTCAAAAATGATATTGAGGTTTCTAATATCATTTTTTTCTTAACTGAATAGTTTGCGCGAGAGACACTTCCAAAGTGGTAAAATGTGTGTCCCCCCCCCCCTGTAACTTCTAAAATAAGGGTATGATAAAACTAAAAAAAATATATGATGTACATTACCAAGCAAACTTCCAACGAAAATTGGTTTGAATGAGATCTAGTAAGTAGTTTTTTTTTAATACGTCATAAATCGTAAACCGCAAAAAACATTGATCGAAGTTACAACGAACTACAAGAACTTTTATATTATGTTACTTGCTGCTACGGAACCCTTCATGTGTGAGTCCGACTCGCACTTGGCTGCTTTTTATGTCAGGAGTTCTGACTCAGAAGTTCAGAACTTTCCGCTATCGCTGAGCTCTGCACCATTCAGTTGTATAATCCCGAGTCCCGACGGTACCTACCTACTTACTTTCACAATGGTAGGGTGCTATGTTGCCCGCCTGGCTATCTACCATGCACCCTGCTTTGCTTGTAACATCGAAAATGAAATTAATCACAGCATCCTAAAGCAAAACAACAAACCCATAGTTGTCCCACTGCTGGGCTCAGGGTCTCCTCTCACAATGTAAGGGGTATAGTCTACCACGCTGGCCGAGTGCAGATTCTTAGATTTCACACACTTGAGAACTTTATGGAGAACTCACCGTTGTGCAGGTTTCCTCACGATGTTTTCCTTCACCGAAGCAAGTGATTATTAACTTCGAATACGCACATAATATTTAATTTGGAAATAAGAGGTGCGTGCCAGGATTTGAACTGGGGCCCCTTCGTTTGGGAGATCAACGTTCTAACCGCTAGCTAGGCTATCACTGCTTGTAAGATCAAACGTGAAATTAATCACAGCATCCTATACTAATTGTAAGTAATATTATAAATGTGAAAGCTGGTACGAATGAAAGAGGAACACCTCTTTCACGCAAAGATTACAGAACGGATTTTCATGAAATTTATGACAATGGCAGAGATTGCAGCAGATACTTTGTAACATGGAGGGTTTACAGCGTACCTAGTCTACTTATTGTCCCGGTAAACGTGGGTAAAGCGTGAGCAGACCGCTGGTGAGATAATGGACCAGTGTTGGCGCCGCCTGTGCCTGCTTGTGGTCGGGAACGCGTCGGTGGTGACTTTGGAGTCATTGATGACAGTATGTATAATTTGTAATAATTAAAATCATCTAATGTAATGTATTTATTCAGATAATGAATGTAACGCGAGGTGGATCGAGGGGCAATCAATGGTGTGTGTGTGCAACGCCACCTACTGCGATGACATCACCAGGATACCACCGGAGGAGGGGCAGTTCGTTACTTACACTTCCTCAGAAGTAAGTTGATTTTGAATTGTACTCGTTAGACCCCCTTGTTGGAGTTAAACATTATTTCAAGACCGAGTGTGTATGTCTGTCAGTTTCATGTTCTTCTGTTTCATTCAATCCCCTAGCAGCAGTAGTTAGTCTTGGTTTTTTTGCATAAAATTATTTGTGGGAATTGTCATTCGCGCAAATTTTGTTTTGCAGGCTGGATCAAGATTTAAGAAATCTGAAGGGATTCTGGAAAGTCGGTTTTCCCGTAAGTAAACATTTAGTTATAAAAACTTAAGTAATATTTACTAAAATTTGCTGGAAGAGGGAGTATTGTGGAATTTTATAAATATTTTACGATATCCTCCTGGCAAATGAATATTCGAGTTAACAAAATAAAAATCTCATATTCATATTATTCGTATCTTGTATGTATGTATGCGTGTAATATTCTTTATTACCTCGTATCTTCCAAACTGCTGAACGGATGTAAGTGTTCTTAGATAAGTGAAACGAAAAAAAATAAGGGTGCGTATACTTTTGTACGCGCGTGAGAAGTTATACTTCTTTGGCATAATTAAATAAAGTCAAAAAATAAAAAAATAAATTCAAATTATTTTTTTCAAAAAAAAAAAAAAAACAATATTAAAAAGCAATATAAAAAAAAACAATTAAAAAAAAACGAAAATACCAAAATACTTATAAAAAATGCTGGGACTCCAATTTAAGCCGCCTTTGGTACGCCAACTTTGTGCCGCCTTTAGGGGGTACAGGGGGGTCAGGGGGTCAGGGGTCCAGGGGGTAGGGAGGGTCAAGGATAATCTTTACATACATAACGTTTAGGGGGTGGGTAGATAGCTAGGAAGCACCGTTCCCGAGATATCCCGGATTTTTGGTTATTCCAAAAATTCCTGTTAGTATATCTCGAGAACCACGCCCCCTATCTTCTTGACCAAAGAACCTAAGTGCTGTTGGGACTCCAAAAAAAAACAATACCTATTCAAAAACAATATTCTAACAATATTAAAAAAATATATAATAACTATCTTAATAATCATTTTTTCACAACGAGCGTTTTTAAAAGCGCGCGTGACGTTTTTCGTGACCGTCGTTTTCGTGTCACCGTCCGTGTAACAAATCTTAAAATTTCACTGTCGTCATTTTTTCTATTTATTTCATAACGCGCCTAAAGAAGTACAACTTCAATAAAAATAAATCAAATAATGCAATATGCATCAGCATTTCGGAAAGGTGCTTTGTCTGATGGTAAGTATGGTCACTGTCACCCGGACACCATGCAGCAGTCAAACTAATTACAGTGCGCCCAACTTATCTGTGAAATGGCGAAAATTGGAACTAATGCTGCCCCATTCTTAAGTTCTTTGTGTTAATGTCAATGAATGACATTGACATTTACTACGTCTCGAATTGCGTCCCAGTGATTGGTCCAATGCGTTCGACAGCGCCCTCCCTCAGTTCACAGATAAGTTGGTCGCACTGTACGTCGGCCGAAAATGAAGCAGCAGATTCGCATATTATGGCTCTCCAACACTACTGCACTGCATCGAAACACAACAGTCGAGTTCACATTAGATTTTAGATGGAGGTTGATAAAGAAAACCACAGGACGCAGTGGGGGTCCTGGCGGGAGCGGACCGGTGCAGCGGTGGTCACATCATGTACAAAACACAATAACGAGTGCCATGTGTATGTCCAGGTGGGAGTTATTCCCTGGTGCTGGACGTCAACGTGAGCTGCACGTACCAGGCGTGCGAGGGCTTCGGCGGCGCGGTCACGGACGCAGCCGGCATCAACTGGAAGAGCCTGCCCGAGACCATGCAACAGTTCCTTATCGAGTAGGTACCTGGTTTCTGGCTTCTGGCTGCAATCCGGTAGCGGCACGTTGAAGAGCAAACATTATTCCTTGTAGGCCTATTGGAGGGTTGAAATTTCAATTGTCTCTCAAAATCCTTCGAGGTGGTTTATATTACGATTAACGCGATCCTTCTTTTCCTTTTTAATACCTACCAGAGCCAAGCCTTAAATCTTAGCTACCTACATCATAATGATAATATATAAAGTATGTCTAGAACAGGGACGTAAAAAAAAAGACGGACGTAATCCCAAGAACAAATTCAGTGAAGCACCCATAGGAATACCAACTCTGTATTCGTACAAGTGCATACACCCACACATTGACACCATACGGCTACGACATTGACACCATGGCGAATCAAAAATTACAAAATTACGCACACATGGTAAGCGAGCTGTCAGCTGTCAGCTTCACTCTCGATTAGACAAGGTTACGTCGTTACAAGGTCCGTTTTTTTTTAGGTCTGTGGTCTAGAACAAGAAAAACCACGGACCACGTCTGATAACGATACAGAAGAGGGTAATTTTTATCTTCATTACTTCCGAGGACTACGATGATGGCAGCGACGGAAGTTAAAAAGGGGCATTACAAAATTAAAGGAATGTGAATTTATTTTAATTTAACTATTATCGAAACTATTGATTAGGGTATAATAATATGTTTCATGGTCGCCTGCTTTGGATCTAGTTCCAACTTTCACTTTGACAACAATTGGAAAACGAAAAACGAGTGATAAAATTATTATAACAACGAATGAAGAAAAAGTAGGTTAAGATTATTTTTATCTACATACATACAATATAATTATACACTACGGACTCATAAACTGCATCAAAGTTCAGGATTACTTTCGAATTAATATTTTTGATAAGTATGCAAATTTTTTAGATGAAACAAAATTAAAATGTCAATTGCCCATTAATCGTAAAAAAAAAACAAAATTTAAAAATAGAACTGCAGTGATTAAGTACTCACTGAACAGCAGTAAAAGATAAAATTACAGCCAGGAAAATAAAATTTAGGCATAGCTAGTAGTCTGAAATTCGTGTTGTAGAGTAGGTAAAATTTTAAATTAATTCTTTTTCTTTATTGTTACCAAAAGTATTGATTTATTAGTTTTTTAAACTAAACTAAAGTTTCGATGGATACTTCGTCTTCGTCCGAATCTCAGATTTGATTTCTTTAATCTGAGGTCCGAACAAGCTGCTCAAATTGTGGAAAAAGAAAGGTTGCTAGAAATTTAAATTTAAACCAGTCTACGGTTTCTAGAGTATACAGAAGATTTGTAGAGACAGGTTCTTACAAAAGGAGACCCGGTACCAGCAGAATTGGAGCCCGTCGTGACGACCAATTTATTGTTTCAACTTCCCTACGAAATCGTTTCCTCACGTCAATAAACATCAAAACAGAGCTGAATGAAGTGCGTGGAGTAAACGTGAGAGCACTAACAACAAGAAGGAGGCTTAAGAAAGTGGCAATCACCCATTTTAGACCAAATTTTAAAGCAAATTGTCCAAAGCTGTCTGCAACTCACAGACAAGCTCGTTTAAGATTTGCGCGTGGACATCTTAATTGGATTGAAGAGCAATGGGCCTCCATATTGTTCACCGATGAGTGTAGGACATGTTTAAATGGTGCTGACGGTCGCAGAAGAGACTATCATCGACGTGGGGAGAGATAATATGCTCAAAGTTGCATTGAAGAACGTGTTCCTTTTGAAGGCGGTTCGTGTATGGTGTGGGGTAGCATTTCGATGATCGGGCGAACGGAACTTGTGTTCATCGACATGGTTCGTCAAAACGGTAGAAGAGGTGGTTTGACGGCATGACGCTATATAACGAGAGGTTTTAGAAGCTCACGTGGTACCTTAAATGGGATTAATAGGCAAAAATTTTACTTTAATGCAAGATAATGCCCGACCCCACGCCGCTGCACAAGTTCGACAATATTGCGAAGAGGTTGGGCTACGTACCATGAATTGACCATCAGCCCGGATCTTAATCCCATTGAGCATGTTTGGGAGAGTTTAAAGAAAGCTGTATATGCGAGAAATCCTGTGCCAACAACAGTGGCAGCACTAAGAATAGCGATTTACAAGAATGGAACAATTTTCTGCAGGACCGTTTAATAACCTTAATCAGATATATACGGAACCGTTTAGAATCTGTAATAAGGGCACGTGGAGGCAATACACCTTATTAAAAGAAAAAAAACCTGTGCTTCAACTTTTTTTTATTGTAAAAACCAATTTTTCAATAAACCAACCAAAACAAATTTTGTTCCATTAATCGTTTTTGTTCAAAAAAATAGAATGGTCCTTTCCAGTATACAAATATACGCTAATGATACTACTCTGTTATGAAATTAACGTACCAAACTACAGGTTTCAATCTAAATATGTTTGTATAAAATGTTGAATACTTGAACATTGATACAATTTATGAGTTCGTCAGTGTACTTACATACGTAATTGCACTGTGTTGCACATGTACAGTTTAATGATTACTAAACGATTTCTTTTCCTCGGTTAGCAATCAGCTTCGATAATAAGCACGATTTTAGCTATTAGATGTTGTAATTAATCATCGCTTTACATTTATCATTATTCGTCAGAATATCACAATTAATGGCAGGAGCCGATAGCAAATATGGCGCTATCTTCTAAAAAAATCTTATATTACGACTTTTCTTGATGTGAGCACTCCCTTTGCCTAATCAAAACAAATGAAATGGCAAGATGATCTGTTCCAGTTCGTACTTCAGCAAGAGCGGCCTGGAGTACAACATGGTGCGGCTGCCCATCGGCGGCACCGACTTCTCCACGCACCGCTACTCCTACAACGAGCTGCCCGTCGGGGACGTCACCCTATCCAACTACACCCTGGCGCCGGAGGACTACCTCTACAAGGTCTCTCACACCACACACCGCATTCAGCACTCTAACGCGTTATACAATGTCTGGTTATATTGTAACTATTAGAATTTCACAGTAGCCATACATGTGTATAACATGACGCAAATACGAAATGTTAATTTATCATTTTATTGCAACTAAAGAACAATAAAATATACAAATGCCGCGATACAGGTGGATATTTTTGCATGATTCTTGGTCAGCAAGATTGAGCTGAACTGATGACGTTAGTATAAGTACCTACATAGTTAAACGTTGACGTTCCAGATCCCCATGATGAAGGCGGCCATGGCGGTGGCCACCGCGCCCATCCACGTGGTGTCGACGACGTGGACCCCGCCCGACTGGATGAAGACAGGCTTCGACTTCAGCCCCTACTGCGGAGCCATCGCCCCGCAGTACTACCAGACCTACGCCGACTATCATCTCAAGTGACTAACACGATATACAATATCGACGAATACCTATACATAGATTTGTACAGCTTTACCTTTAATAATCAATTTCCATTTGTAGCTTTTTTACTTAGGCTCAGTGATTATAATCCAGAGTCCTTATCCCTTCGGCCGTGCAGTTACATCACGGGTTCGCCCTTTTCAAAACTGACTTCAAGGAGCACTCCTGAATCACTCCCACGAGGATGAGTATTGAGTCCATGAACTGAAGTGTCTGTGCAGATTCATCGAGCAGTACGAGGCGGAGGGTATCCCGATCTGGGCCGTGACGACGACCAACGAGCCGTCCAACGGGCTGGGCACGCTGATCAGGTTCAACTGCCTCGGCTGGACGCCGGACACTATGGTGAGGCTTGTCACTGCTTCACATAAAACTAGGTACTCTATGTCTGTCAGCGTGCTTTAGATTGACAATTATTGAACGTTGTACAGTAGTTTTAGACAAGATGATTTGTTCAGACACAGCAATATTGCAGAAATTTTGGCAACGCAATGTCCATCTGTTACGGAGACTAAAAGTTAGGTTAAGTTCGTCGAGCAGTGTGTGTTGCATATATGTAATGTATTTCATGTCGAGCGCTAAAAGCCAGTAACCTTGCTTGCTTTTGTTACTTTATGCAATAAACTTTACAAAAGCGAGTGAAACTCGCTTGGACAGGATTCTGTACGTTGATTTTGATTGTATTTACCGTTATTTTTCTATTTTATTTTATTTATTAAATTAATATTTTCATCGTATTTGGAGTCCTATTTACTATTGAAACCTATCGAAACGCACACAGTTATTTTAATTTTCTATTGGATTCGCTTTCGTACTAGTGTTTTGGTGAATGTGTTTTCGCTACACTTTCGGATTTGTTTTTTTTTTAAATATTGCATGAATATTGGACTCCGAGATCGCCGCTTTTGTGACTGACCTTTTTCTGAACACTGGATAACGTACCCTATACACCTTTAGAAGAACAGTAGGTTGCAGTGCCCACACAATGAGTATTTATTATGATTATAGTATCTTGGTTGGGCAAGGTACCAACGAAATAAAGCGCCTACTACACAATTTCTAGACGAAATATTAATATGTATAATAATATTCACCCACCTACTTAATTTCAACCATTACAGTTTATGTAGTGGTATTTTGTTAATGTTTATATGTAAAACTTTAATTTTTATTGCGTCTTATAATCATGATTATATAAATAGGGGGAATAAAATTGAATAATTAAATAAAAGTAATAAAATCGGGTGTCAAGCAGTCTTCCAAATTACAGCACAGAACTAGTGGGAATTTTTCCCAATAGTACTGTCAACAGGACTACTCAACAGGACAAGTGGGAACAAACATTCCCAATACTGTCAACATTAGAGTAGGTGTTTGGTTTGAGGTAGTAAGTGCCTAGTAACACCTATAATATATAACACTGGACTTGGACATGAGTGTGACATAAACATAACCTTATTAAGGTGGAAATTATAGGATTTCATTAGTTGGCCATTACTAGCTGAGTGAAAATTGGATTTTCATACCGCCCGATGGCCCGATAACAACCGGGACCGACGGCTTCACGTACCCTCCGAAGCACGGAAGCGCTCAAGAAATTTTTGCCACTAGCGGTCACATTAAAGCTTTTACAATGATCTAATTGACCACCAATTTTTAGTTTTGTCTATCTGGGCCTGAGTTTCTATGGAAGATGGGTGTTTCCTTTCAACTTTTTCATTTGGTCCAGTAGTTTCAGAATAAATTGGCTGTGATCGGCGGTCGCCAGGCGCACGAGTGATCCTATAAGGGTTCCGTTTTTTGGTTTTTCGTTCGGAACCCTAAAAATGATATAAAATAAGAATTTGTGGCGTATTTATAATAACCTGTGACGAGTTTACTATGGTATGGTGTTTCAAATCAAATCAAATCAAATCAAATGTTTTTATTCAAAATTGGTTTGGTTTACAAACACTTTTTGAAAGTCATGCAAGTTACGCCAATGCTTCAGACAAAGCCCTACTGTGAGAGGGCCCGGGAGAAGAAGCAGGGTACATTTATGGAAGATGGGTGTACGTTTATGGAAGATGGGTGTCTCCTTTCAACTTTTTCATTTGGTCCAGTAGTTTCAGAATAAATTGGCTGTGATCGGCGGTCGCCAGGCGCACGAGTGATCCTATAAGGGTTCCGTTTTTTGGTTTTTCGTTCGGAACCCTAAAAATGATATAAAATAAGAATTTGTGGCGTATTTATAATAACCTGTGACGAGTTTACTATGGTATGGTGTTTCAAATCAAATCAAATCAAATCAAATGTTTTTATTCAAAATTGGTTTGGTTTACAAACACTTTTTGAAAGTCATGCAAGTTACGCCAATGCTTCAGACAAAGCCCTACTGTGAGAGGGCCCGGGAGAAGAAGCAGCAGTCGCAGGGAAACTTCCGGGTTTGTTTTTTTCCTGCTCACAGTTACAGATAGCACTTAAATCATCTACTACAATCTATATTCATAAAACTCATGTCCAAGCAGTTTGAAAGTTTGAAAAATATGGTGAGCTTACTGTGTGACGAGTTTGCAAGCGGGATGTTAGCTAGTAGGACACATTTTATTATACTTATCTCTAAACATGCATTAATTATCGTTTCAGGGTTACTGGATAGAAAACAATTTGGGTCCAACTATACGTTGTTCTAAATTTAAGGATGTCAAAATTTTGAGCTGCGACGATCAGAGACCCCACATCCCGTTCTGGTTTAATTTAGTGAGTATTTTACTAACACATAAACTTTTCTTAACCTGACCCGACTCCCGATGTCTATAATCAAATATTGAAAGTTAAATCGAACCTATGTCCTGTAAGTCGAATGACTGCATAATAGTGATGAGCTGGTTTGATCATGGAGTCAGAACGTGGCAGCAACTCTAAAATGAAACATAGTGTTGTTGCTGTCGATTTTGAGCTTGATTAAATTTCGTTTTGAGAAGTACTTCGGTCTTACGTGCTACGAAAAAATCGTGTTTTAGTTTTTTTAAGTAACCTAAAATCTTGCTTGGAATTGCAACAAATTTAAAGATAGATGGAGGTAATTCCAAAATCATACGTCCTCAGTTGTGACTTGTGAGATGCTCAGGGTGCTCTGAACAATTTTGCATTGCACAAGTTAATATTGTGGACAGTGGTCTGCCAGTCATTCCATCTATTACACTAGCAGGTGAATTAACATTGTTTTTCACAGTTGAACATTACAAAAGAGCTGCTATACTTTAGTCACAATAAAATGCTTTTCATCGTTTTCCAGCTGCTGGACCTCCACCCGAAGGCGCTGCAGTACATCGACGGCGTGGCGGTGCACTTCTACGACGACGCCGGCACCTCGCCCGTCTACCTCACCATGACGGCACGCTCGTACCCCAACAAATTCATCCTGGCCACTGAGGCCTGCGAAGGTCATCTTTATTGTACCTTCACCTAAACGTTCTCATCTTAATCATCTGCTGTGTACAATGTAAAGTTAATATTGATATCTTGTTTTACATTTGCCCTAGTCACTTTGTATACTAATTTTTGGTTGTTTCTTTCCATGTAAGTTCTTTTTAATATATTTTTTGTCATAATTGTTTTCATTGCGTTTTAGGATTCGACGGAACTGGCGTCCTCCTGGGGTCTTGGGAGCGCGCTAAAAATTATGTGTTGGATATCATGCAAGTGAGTGTCGTGCGTTAACTGTTATTTTACAGTTGACAGTTACATTTTGTAAATTTCTCAAATGAAATAAACATCTGGATGGTTGGATGATCTACGCCTATGCAGCCGGTAGTAAACAATGTAGTAAATAGGTTAGTTTAGTAATAGTAGTTATAGGTATTTTTCAATACGCCAGACATTATATAAGAATTTATCATTGAAGTGACATTATTTTACTTCCTTTCAGGACCTCAACCATTATGTTGTCGGGTGGATCGACTGGAACCTGTGCCTGGACACCGAAGGCGGCCCGAACTGGATCAGGAATTACGTGGACTCTCCCATCATAGTGAACGCCAGCGACGAGGAGTTCTACAAGCAGCCCATGTTCTACGCCATGGGCCACTTCTCCAAGTTCATCCCGCGAGGCTCGCGCCGGGTGGCGGTGTATCCGTCGGGCCAGTCCAGCGTAACCAGCGTGGCCTTCGCCACCCCCCGGGACACGCTCGTCGTCGTGCTGTATAACGAGTGAGTCACTTGCCAGCCAATGTAGGACCGGGGAGGGGAGCGAGCTGCTGCATGCCAGCGTTAGAGACGATGAAGACAGAGCATCTAGGTGTAATCGACTGCATTTACATTTGTTATCCAAAGAAGAATGGTAACTTATTTCAATGGATGGAGATGATCCAGAGTAGAGAACACTGTATGAAATAGATATACATATAAAATTTCAGAAATTCAGCTAGGCTCAACTATGCTAAGCATAGACAATGATAGTGGTCGTGTTCCAGCGGCGAGGCGGAGACGGTGACGCTGCGGGTGGGCGGGGCGGGCGGGGGGGAGGCCGCGGTGCCGCTGGAGGCGCACTCCGTCACCACCGTGGAGCTGCCGCTGCCCAGGACGAGAACCAGGACCTGCAAGAATAGGTCAGTGAGGTCAGTCGGCTAACGAAATAAATACAAACATTTACATATTGAATTCCACGCGAAGTAAGCCGCGGATGTAAACTGACCGGGTCATCCTGCCGCATGCCGGCCGCACGGCGAGTGCAGTGGGGTGGATATTACGATACTTTGTTTAGTTAAACCTTTGTAATGAAATTCAGATTGATGCATTCGCTTGCAATTTACAATACAATTTAGTAATATTTACTACAGATACCCGTCGCCTGACACTGACCACTCTCATATTGTTTCAGTCGGATCCGAGGCAACGTAATAGAAGTGAACGCGAAGAAACCCATCGTCATAGAGTATAAGAGGGGCACCATCACTATTGTATAGTGTGCTGTCGGGTATATATAATTGTATGATGACCCCAAACAACAAACAACAACAGCATCAACAACAACAACGACCTTGCCTGGACGAGGTGACCCGACCACAGACCGAGCGACGGCAACAGCATAGCGTACCTCTTGACGTGTGTGGTGTGACCGCGGACCGACCACTCCGCGACATTATCCTCGTACCGTCGTCATGCTAGCCAAGTCAATGTAACGGTAGCCCTTCAAATTCCATTTCAATTACATTATTTGTTTTCATAATTATACGTTTACGTAATAAACAATAAATCATGATACCTTGCGCCCATGTGTTATTTGTTTGCTTTTGATTACTTCTGACAGGGGGCTAACATACCATCCAAACGACCATCCAATTATTTATAAGTAGGTATATTAATAAAATTGTATTACTACGCAATGTCGACTACGCTTTGGCAAAATTTTTGGCAGACAAACAGCTAAATATCCACAGATGACTGTGTAAATATCTGACTGAAATAGTTGTAGGCGCTCGTATTTATTTATTTTATTTCTTAATTTAAACATAATGTTTTATTTGCCAATTTATTGTAATTTATTATTTCTTAATTTGTAAAAGCATATTTCGACTGACTTCATCAAGTAGATGAACAAAAATTACCAACATACGACACTGAAGCGCAAATCACCGCCCTTTTCTGGAGATCCACGGCTTCCACAGGCGGTCCAGTGGCAGTCAGTAAATAATGAGCGAGCGCTGCGGCTCGAACTACTTATTTGAACTATTTATCATTATATTATTAATGCACCCCTACCGAGCGACCGCCGCTGCCGGCCAGCAGCTCTGCATACCTTAACACACCTCCTCTTCCTCCTCCTCCTCCTCCCTCCTCCCTCCTCCTCCTCCTCCTCCAATACACGCACACACTGATAAGAAACATTAAAATTACGCCACCACCCCACCCGCCCGGAAGCTCAACTCTTCCACACACCAACACCAGAGATCAACTTAAAGCATCCCCACATACCTACACCGCTGATAAGAAACACTGAAACGTAAACAAAACACCCTTACCACCGTAGCTTGAACTCTCCGCCCCATACACACTCCATGCCAACCAGAGGTCTTCTTACAACGACCTCGAGTGGTCCAGAACCAGCATACCTACGCGAGCTGATAAGAAACATTGAAACGTAAATAAACCACCCGAAACCAACATACATATGCCATACTAACCAGAGACCTTCTTACAGTGGTTTCGAGTGTCATAGAACATATATCTACTCTTAGTGTTCATTGCGCCCTCGTCTATTTCATTTAAACCAGAGACAGTTTATCGACATAATAATAGCGGCAGCATAATAATAATGGAGTCAGATTAGGACATAACGCTATCTTACTCCCACATGTTGGTGAGAGTGAGACACATTGATCCTGAGTCTGACAGCGATTTGATCCATCTTGAATGTCTGCTATTCGGCTAGTCCTCCAGAGTCAGTGTCAGAGCCACTCCAGCCACTGTAGGAACCGCTTCGATAGCTACAATCTACATTACGAGTACCTCTGTTTGTTTGAACAAAGTACAATGCGACTGCTACTTGTGATCGTCTTCGTGGCGCGGGCGTGCTGTGCGCGTCTCATTCTCGCCGGTAAGTTTATGTAACCCAACTCTTATCTTGTGTTCTTTACTTCACTTAAGTTTTGTAAACATATCAAATCAAAGTTATCAAATAGGTATTATGTGTAAACAAACTTTTAATCTACTAATCAAAATAATTATGATAGAGTATTGATGTGTTTATTTTGCATACGCTTCGCTCCAAAATGTGGTTTAGGGTGAAAAAGAAACGGTGAAAGTAACTCCAGTCTCCAATGCACATCGTTTGTATAGGTACATAATTGAGGTAATAACAAATTAAATAGAATAAAATATAGGATAATCCATAATATTTATTATGTTGGACTTTACGGGTACTTAATTTGTGATAACGTGTTATTATTCGTTTATTATAATTATTAATCATCAAAAACATAAATGTGAAATAAGAGCCAAGTTCAAAAAAAAGGAATTGAGATCTAACTAGATGCCAAGTTCTGTGTAGAAAAGCCTAAAATTTTAGTCACAAGGACATGTAATTCAAGCACTACATTTGACTTGGTCAGTTTTCACGTACCTAGGCTATATTATATTTTTATAATTATCCTCGTTAAGCCTGTTAGGTTGATGTAATACCTATGTAACTTTTTAAAGTTTGGTTTCTTGGTTGCTAATTAATGAATTTGGAGCATATATGTATTTCGCAAGTTGCAATTGTTTACTGTGGTCCATAAAAATCTTATTAATTATTATACTTACGTTGAAAAATTCTGATTAGCTCTCTGCTCTTTTGACTTTTGACCCATCTTGTGCCAAAAATACCTAACGCTCATGGGGCTGTTAGTCTGTTACTGAGTGTAGCCAGTGCCGGACTAAACGGTATCGTTGGTCAGACGCACCGTGCGCGGCGCGGCAGGTCCCCGGCCAGTCGGTGGTGTGCGTCTGCAACCAGACCTACTGCGACCGGCTGCAGCGCCGGCCGCCCGCCCCGGGGCAATACGTGCTCTACACCAGCTCGCGGGTGAGCAACGCTCATGTTACATTTCCACTGCCATCACTGCATACCATCCATTTGTACAGTTGCATTTAATTATTCTCTTACACAAGGCAGAAGTAGAAGTGATGCGTTTCGGTAGGTAACCTAAATATTGAAGCGTTTTCCTAATCCGATTCATCTCTAAGCAAAAGCTTAACTAATATTGCATTTCCCCAACTGACTAAGCCAGAAATTTACCTTCGACTTCGAACTATTGGCGAAAAGTTCATTTTCGTAACTCCAATGACTGAGATGTCTCACTTGAACCTAATTTTACCAAATTAATTTCAGGCTGGGTCGCGTTTTAGGAAGACTGTTGGATCCCTTCAAACTTCTACCGATGAAACCTGTAAGTAGATTATGTATAAAGGTTCTCCCACATGACACAGGTTGCATATCGACTCCTCTTCGACTTTTAGAACACACAATTATCTCGCAAAAACAACTCGCAAAAATCAGTTTTCTGTAAATCGTATTTCTTCCAGCCGCATGCTATTTTAATTTGCTTAAAAGAAGGGTACGATACGTGTACTGCCTGAAGTCTGAAACCAAGCGAATAATATGTTCGCATGAAAAGCTATAAAATATTTTATGACAAAATTTTCACCAAAACTACCGACTCAGTACATAAGAAACCTACTACTCGTATTTCAGCAAAGTGTTGCGGCACTACCGTCGAGCTGGATCCCGCGAGGAGGTTCCAAACGATCGAAGGTTTCGGCGGCGCGGTCACCGACGCCGCTGGAATCAACTGGAAGAGTTTACCGGACGCACTTCAGAAATATTTAGTGGAGTGAGTGACTGAACGATGTTCGAGGTTAAACCCACCTGCAATACGACAGTTTATGAAACACTATTTGAACACACACACCCACGCCTTGACTATACCATACGACTGTTGAATTATACACGTAAACTTGGCAAAGTACCGCAACGGAATCCCGTGCGGTATGATTTCTTCGTATTCACAAGGAACATAAAATCTAACATCGACTTTTATGATACGCGCGAGGAACGTAAGAACGTACTAAGTTCCACCGCATCAAAGAGAAAGTGTGAAATTTGAAACCTATCTGATCTATATTAACTCCCAGATCGTACGCGAGCGAGACAGGCTTGGAGTACAACATGTTGAGGGTCCCCATCGGAGGCTGCGACTTCTCCACGCACGCCTACGCCTACAACGAGCTGCCAGTCAACGACACCCTCCTCACTAACTTCACGCTCGCTCCGGAAGACTACAATTACAAGGTAACAATGCACAAGTAAAGTAGTGACTGCCCCCACCCCAACATAGAGATTGACATTAAAGCACTGTACTGGATCACCGAAGCTAGTCTTTATGCTTTTGACGCCACAACACATGACAATACTTGCTATTCTTGCTTCACGATTACATATCCATCGACCCAATAGTTACATGGCTATACTCTCTCTCTAGTTCAACTCAACCACTCGTATCGTAATCCCCAATTAATCCATGCGAAGTCTCTTGCATTACACATCTCAGAACTCCATACCACCCATTTCAACCGACTGTATGTAGAGCCTTCCAATATTGCTCTTTTCCTAAATAAATAAATTTATTTTCATCTGCCGGTCTTCAGATACCATTGATAAAGGCGCTGATGTCGGCGGCTGCTGCCCCGATCCACGTGGTGGGAACGACGTGGTCCCCGCCGACCTGGATGAAGACCAACAACAAGTACAGCAGCTACAGCAAGCTCAAGCGGGAGTTTTACCAGACCTACGCTGATTATCACCTCAAGTGAGCGCTACGGATGCTATCCCGATCGTGATCGCCAACACAAAACCTGGAGTTCAGTGATAAAGTACTCTTTCGTTAGTCGTTAAGTAATTAATCAATCCACTATCTTCGTATCAATTCTTTTTGAAGGTTTATAGAAAAGTACCAGGCAGCCGGGGTCCCGGTGTGGGCGATCACCACCACCAACGAGCCGATAGACGCACTGTTTAATCTCGCCAAATTCAACACCCTCGGGTGGACCGTGGAAGATATGGTAAAATAACATATTTTTAGTATCTGCATACTTTGAAGTTAATAGACGACATAACGGAAAATCGATCAATGTGTAATACTGTGGCTAGCACAAATAGATGGTAGTTTCGTTGTCAATCCAACATTGTTCCAGGGCGAATACATTGAGAAAAACTTGGGTCCAACTATCCGGAACTCAACTTACAAGGACGTAAAGATCTTCACCGGCGACGACCAGCGCTTTACGATACCCTTTTATTTTAACGAGGTGAGTGATCCACGACGTGGTGATATCATTGACCTGATTCCCCTACCCAGCCAAGATACATAGGGTATACCTACCACACCCATGGGAAAGGCCCCCAACCTAACCAATGACAATATTAAATTAAAACGTTGTTTTTGAGCAGCTGGTTCGCGATCACCCCAAGGCGCTGCAGTACCTGGCGGGCGTGGCGGTGCACTGGTACGCCGACATGATCACCCCCGCGGCCGTGCTCTCCGCAGCCCACGAGGCACACCCCGACAAGCTCATCCTGGCCACCGAGGCTTGCGAGGGTAACACTCGTTGCGATTGTCATTCTTCAACTAGTAATAAATAAATAAATAAATAAATAAATAAACGCTAACACACTCATACCCCCGCAGTAGGTTACCTGTGTCGCGGGTGGCATGGACTACACAATTACACATAACACATCACAATAACACCCATGACCCGAGTACAAATATTTATCTGCCACATAAATATCTGCCCCGGCCGGGAATCGAACCCGGGACCCCTCGCTTCGCAGGCAGGGTCGCTACCAACTAGGCTATAGGGTCGTCCATAGAACCATTGTAAGTAAACGAGATTCTAGGAGTGGAGTCGAGAGCTGGTTCGAAGGACGCTAGACTTTCGAGACATACAGGCGGATAGACACATTCCAGTTCCAGTGTACCCCGGTTGTTATCTTCAGATTACAATCGGTGTCCTTTAAGAGCTCTCAATGAAATTGTATCCGACACTAGAATTGTTGTCTTATTTTCTTCATTAGCTCTATCGTGCAAATATCTATTGAGAGTCACTATTGTTGATCGCCTACAAATAACCTATAATGAACATAACTCGCAGGCATGTCATAAATTGTCCGTACTCCTCCTTTCTTAATAACTGACGTGAAACTCTGAAAATGTCAGTAATAAGTAGTACACGATAGATGTATATCTTCTGTACGTAATGATAACTTCTGGCGGAAGGTTCGTACCCGTGGCAGAAGCACGTGGAGCCCGGCTCCTGGACCAGAGCCGTCAGCTATATCACTGACATCATACAAGTAAGTGCTGCACCTTTATTTACAACTTAATTCAGACCAACATAGCTGCTAATCGTTGACTAAACATGCAAGACATCAGTCCCTTAAGTAACTTCCATCATGTTACTCCTAAGCTTTTGATACCGATACCATTTCAACTCATGGGTATTCTTGAAACATCTCGGCTGAAAACGACATTAGCAAGTTTAAAGCATGATAGTGCACGTAAACACCTTGCGAAAGGTCAATTTATTTCATATTTTAGCCCTTCCAATGCTCGCAACTTAAATTCCAGGATCTAAATCACTACGTGGTCGGCTGGATCGACTGGAATATTTGCTTGAACACGGAGGGGGGCCCCAACTGGGTGAGGAACTTCGTCGACTCCCCCATCATAGTGGACGCCCCCGCTGCGGAGTTCATAAAGCAGCCGATGTACTACGCGCTGGGCCACGTGTCCAAGTTCGTGCCGCGCGGCTCGCGCCGGCTCCGGCTGACGGTCCGCACGGGGCTGCTCGCGGCCTCCCTCCAGGGTACAGCGTTCCTGACGCCGCGTCACACCGTGGTGCTCGTTATGTACAATAAGTAAGTATACGAACAGCTACATGAGGCATCAAGATTACCATTCCGTGAGGTAAGGTCGCTGGGATCTTGGTTATTTAATTATTACTGGTCTGAGTAGTGAGTATTGTGATTGATATACCTAACACATATGTACCTTGCCGAACGGCATCTGAGAAACAATTGTTTACCTACATATTAAAATCTGCAATAGGTACTTAAACTACTTAATAATACCAACAATACTGTAACACTTGGCGCTGTTGCAGGGGCGGCGCGCGGTCCGTGGCTGTCCGGTGCGGGGGGCGCCGAGCCGCCCTCAGTCTGGAAGCCGACTCTATCTCCACTATGGAATTTTCGTATGAATCGAATCTTGATGTGAACTAATGGTTAATATAATTTCAACACATGGGATTGGTTCGATAAAATCAATAAAAGACGAATCCTTCGATGTTAAAACTCTTATTCTCTATGAGTATCTTATAAAAATACATTGAACTTTGTACACACGTCGATATAATATCATAAGTTTTAGGATAAAACATATAAAAAAGCAATAAATTTATCCTGTACGAGGGTTAAGTTGAAACAATAAGAATTTTATTTTATGAAAGTTTTGAAGCAGCTAATAGTAAAATATACTATTTTTATTTCCTGAAATTATTTCTAAAAATAATATAATTATTGTTACGAGCAACACATACAGTATTCAATAACCTTACTACAAAACATTAAATTAAATTCGGAATCATTTTAATGATGACATAACGTAGTTAACTCGATGTCAGCGCTCAGCGTGTCGACTAGAGGCGGTAACTTTCAGTCAGGTCAGGAGAAACTGGCAAAACGGAGAAATATTATTACAACCATGCATCTCTCCATGTGCTTCATGCAACATGAAACAATTGTGGACACATGTCATCTACTATTAGGTACATAAGGTACATTACAAATGAGAGGTGAACCGTGAATGGCTAGTTGCTAGACGCTAGACGCTAGACGTTAGGGCAGCCACTCGGCGTCGGCGTTGGGGTTGTGTCCGGGGCCGGCGGGGCCGGCGGGCTGCTCCGTGAGGTCCTCCTTGCTGCTGGCCACCTTGTGGTACACCTTCTTGCCCGCCTCCACCACGTACTCCACGCCGTCCGCTGCAATCACAACATAACTTGCTTTATATTTAGTATACTAACAAGGGTGATAGCTGGAAATCTCCATATTTTTCTCCAATTTTTTGGCCGTATTGAGCAGAAGACTGACCAGTTCCAAACCAAAGACCATTTCAGTTTCTAACCTCCCAGCTTGGTGGTAGGCCTTCACGTAAAATCAAAGTTTATAATTATCAATACTGTCATTAATATTATTATCTTGACGACCCGTGTGCCGCAACGGTTACCATGACGGATCGAAGCGCCAAGGGTCCTGGGTTCGATTCCCGGTGAGGCGGAATTTTAAATGATGAGTTTGAATTTCCGTTCTCGGTGTAGGGGTGAAGTATTTTGTCGAAGTCAAGTATGATGTCATTATGAGATGGACATGTCCCTTGCTTGGGTCAGCCACCCACTTACTCGAGGTGTAGTTGAGAGTTTGAAAGCCAGTTCTTTCTTTTGTCAGCCAGCCTTTGGTTTCACTGATGTCCATGGGCGAGTTGGTCGACGCTGACTACTTACCATCAGGTGATTCGTCTGCTCGTTTGCCATGCATGGCTGAATCCAACTCGAAGCTGGATAAAGGGAATGAGGACTTAAGAGCTTGGAGCTCGGAGGTAGGAGGTGGGACTGACCGATGGCGCCGCCGGTCTTGCGCACGGCCTGGCCGATGTTGTGCGTGGAGAAGGTGTCGGGCTGGATGTTGATGTTGACGCCGTGCGGCTCGCCGTCGGGGTGCGCCGGGCAGCCGCTCTGCGAGATGATGGACAGGTCGTACGGATCCACGCCGTACGACGCCAGCTTACTGCGCATCTGCAATGCCAGCCAATACCATTTTACGGAGCTTCTGGGTCATCTTTTTGCCCTGTTGTTTAATGCCGCTGGGCAATAAAACACAACAAATATTAATGATATCTACTTATAATGTTTTACCGATGTCACTGTTCAATTCACCCAACTAGACCAAGAAGATGCATCGTGCTTCTCTTTAGAATAATAATAAACTGCTTCTCAGACTGTTCTGAAGGGCTAATGATATTGACACCTAACTTAACCTGACTTCATCCATTGTCTTCTTCGTATTCCAGCTGTTACTCGCGTCATGCGTGTGCGACTCTTGAATACACAGTGCATGATTTTAGTGAATATTAAGTAGAGACCAAATCTATGGATACATTACCTTGTCGACGTACATCTTGTCGAGCTCCTTGGTGCGCGAGAGGATGGTGGCGGAGCGGCGGTGCGCGAAGGCCAACTTCTGGCAGGTGAACACGGCCGCGTAGCTGCTGTAGTCCGTCGCCAGCACCGTGTAGCTGGCCGAGCCCGCCACGCCTGCACACAAACACAACGAAAGCATCATTATTGAACTATCACGATCGGTAGCAGTGGGACTATGGTAGTGTTAAACCACGAAGATATCTACTTGTAGTTTCAGCCGTAAACTTACGTTGCATTATAACGTTATATTAGCTAAAGCTTCTAAGTCTTTACGCTCAAGATTTATACCTTTAATTTTGCACATTTTCGATTGGCGATTAAACATAGTAATATGGTCGGTGCGACATAAAATTAAATGTTGTATGTATCTTCAACTTACTCAAAGGGAAGTTGACTTTCATGCGCGCCGGCACCGCCGGATCCGGCACCGTTAGGACACCCTTGTACCTGGAATTAAAAACAAACTTGTTGAACACGGTCATGCTTACAATAAACATGAAAAGACACAAGAAACGGCATAAAAAATATTTAACGAACCTCAAGATTCAACTGACAAGTTCTTGTACTAATTTGATGACTTAACGCTACTGTTTGTTCTGTACTGTTGTTTCTGTCCCCTCTTTCGATAACTTGATGTGCCAGCATGGGATGGGGGTTAGTAATTTAGGCCGCCGATTCAGAAGGCTCAGAATCGGTCAGATTGGCGCAAGTAAGGAGAGCTCTACATATATGTCCAGCAGGCTCATGGATAGATGGATAAAATAAATACGGCCGGGAGTTTGCACATAGGTACCTGTAGTCGTGCTCGAGCGGCGTCAGTCCGAGGATGAAGTGCTGCGAGACCTGCTCCAGCTCGTACTTGCCGGGCTCGTCCGTGCGCGTGAAGTTGTACGTGATGCAGTGCGACGCCGTCGACGTCTTCTGGATCACGTACCACACGCCCAGCATCTGCACAACAACAAGCAACGTACCACATCAGTTACCATTACCATGCACTCCACGATGGAGAGGACATTCTTCAATTGGAACACATCCTCACTGACATGAACATAAGTCAATGACGAGTAGATAATTATGTTTTTTTCTCACCGCTCTACCTCCGCTTTGAAAGGAACTCTAAAATGTGACCTCAAAACAATCACTCAGCAAGTCATATTTGAAGAGATCAACTCAGGTCAATGTCATGCAGATACATTAAAACGTCTCAGTCGGCTTTCATCAGGCCGTCAGTCGTCAGCCGACTCTACCAAAATAAATGTTTAATGCATTGACAAGGACAAATGACGATGCCGCGATGTAGTAATTAAATAATACAACGTGGCATACGTTTCGTAAAATTCTTACAATATTTCTGGTATGTAACCAGTCGACAAAGGAACTGATGGTAGGTGGCCATCCGCCATCGTCTCCCATGGACATGAGTAGGTAACACCAAATCCATCACCGATGCTTTGCCGACCAAGAAAGAAGAGACAGAAGGAATAAAAATACTGGCTCTCCAGCCCCCAAGCCCCCAGCCGGAACACGCGAGTCGTTCGGCAGCTGACTCAAGCCAGAGGGCGGTAGGTGGTAGTCGGCGGTAACTATCCAGGCGAGCTTCACACAGGATTCCGACCTTCGACGTCAATTGGTCAAGAACAAAAGGGGCTAAGTCTAACAAATGGTGTAGATGGGGATAAATTTCGGTCTTTTGGACTACATAAATATCAAGTTAAATGTTGGTTTCGATCATTATTAACATTATAATTAAGTCATAACTTCAGAATTATTAAAAAGAATTGTTTAGAGAGATATTAGAAATCTGGCTACAAAGCCAGAAATGTTAATTTTTTTGCAGTGAAATCTTCTTTAGCCGCGTTGGGCACTTTTTGGTAGGGGAAAATCTTATGGATTCGCGTCACCGACATGCTCGTGACGTATTGCGCTTGCAGCACTGCAGCAGACTAGGGACGCGCAGTATAGAGTGTATCATATTTCTGCGTGTTTGACTTTTTGGGTGGGTAAAATCTTGTAACTTCGCGTCACCGACATGCGGTAATAGCAGTAAGTGAAGTTATGTTGACTACTTCATAATTTTATCTTGTGTAGGTATACTGTGCACTGTTTTAACTGTGTTTTCGATTATCATTATTTAAATTTACAATTAATGAAATTTAAATAATTCAGACTATAATTCATTTAAAAATTTAAAAAAGTAAACATAGTTTTTCCATCGTTTTGAGTTTTCAAAGCATAAAATATCCGCAACTAGGTTTTTCTTCTGTTTGCAATTGCGTGACTACTAATTAGCACTGTCCGTTACTTATTTATTACTGTTCAAAGAGAAAATAACATAACACACTGGATTCAAAAAATTAAACCTTTATAATATTGTAAAGTGTTAACTGTTACGTGATTCATTTCCATAATTATGTTGCTACAACAGTAATTTCTGTGAATCGATCGGCGACTCATTTCGTAAACAATACCACCGCAGAGAGGACTTTGAACTGCAAACTGTGTCACTGTACTGTACCTACTGCTGACTGGCGCTGACCGAGTGCTGAGTGACCACACTCACCACAACGACCGCTAGGAGGTGAGTAACAACATCACATCACATCACTAACATCATGCCGGTGTGACCTGTGTGACTCATGGAGTTATCGACAGCGGTCAGCGATAACGCGGCACGACACGACGCGGATGGGGCACGGAGGGGCACGGAGGGTCACGCTTCTCGCTTTATGTAGATAACTCATCGACCGTTATCTGACATTATCATCTCGGCGCAAAACATTTACTGTTTAGTTATCGGTATTTACGCCTTGTCTAACAAATGATGGAGCCAACAAAGAGAAAATTGTTTGTAATGTTTGTATGTATCAACTAGGGATGTAACGGAAGTGATGATATCGGAACTAAAGTCGAAATCGGAGGTTTTATATTTGGAAAATCGGAATCGGAAACGGAACCGAAATCGGAAGCGGAGGCAGAGGCTGAAGAAAGATGTGTTAAGAAAAAGTAGGTTTAGTAAAATAAAATAATTTACATGCATTATTAATCCGTCTTGATCGTTAAATAATTCTTCTTAAAAAATAAGACTTCAAAATGGACTTGCAACGAATATTCGGTTACTATTCGGAATTCGGCCTATTCGGCTGCTTTTATTATATTCGGCCGAATACCGAATATGTATAATATTATTCGGCCGAGTACCGAATATTTATGTGATATATTTTGTTATAGGGAGATAATTGGTAAAATGAAAAAAAAAATCGATTCATTACGTATATATTCATCTTTTCATTTCTCTTATAATTATTTAAGTAGTCATTGGTACATAACACAGGTACATAATCATCTTCTGTATTAGAAAAGTTAAGGATTCTATGTATTTGAATTATTGTCGTAATCAAAATTTAGAAGGGTAAGGTTTTCATTTCTTTTATAATAATTTAAGTAATCATTGGTACATAAAACAGGTACTTACTTAATCTTTTTCTATAATAGAAAAGTTAAGAATTTTTCTATGCATTTGAATTATTTTCATAATTAAAATTTAGAAGGGGAAGTTTATGGTGCAGAAAGACAAATTTTTCTGCATTTTTAGAAAGTAGTTTACTTCTATTTTTCTCGTAGACCATCCCAGCTTCAGAGAAAAGGCGCTCTGAATAAACACTACTTCCTGGCGCCGACAAATATTTTGTTGCAATCTTGATCAAACACGGCAATTTAAATTTCCTTGCTTGCCACCAAGTATCTATATGGATTGTCATGACGTGATATATTACTAATACTTAAGAAAATATCCATTTCTGTATAAACTGCATTTTATACCGCGCAGAGCAACTGCGGGCGCGCGGGCAGTGAGTAGGTACATTAGAACAAACGAGCGCGAAACAATCACGTCTATACAAGTTTTGGCTCTAAAATCCGGCCGAATACTTTTGCCTAATATTCGGCTATTCGGTCAGGGGACTCGCCGAATATTCGGTATTCGGTATACTGCCGAATATACTATTCGTTGCAAGCCTACTTCAAAACTAATAGCACTAATAAATTAGAGATAACTCAAAAACTGCTAGCCAGATCTCGCTCAAATTATTAAAATAAGACTACATGACAAGCACCAGCTTTCGAATAAAAAAAGAATCATTAGAATCGTTACACCGAAAAAAAGTTATGAGGTAACACACATAAAAGCAGTCGAATTGAGAACCTCCTCCTTTTTGAAGTATTTTAAAAAACAGTAATTACGTTACATATTATAAAAGTACTGCACATAAAAGTACATGCAATTTGAAATTAACTTATTAAATTAAGATTTGTTTTTGGATGTCAATAAGCACCTGACTTTGATTAGTAAATGAAATAAAATGTGTGTAAATTAAATCGAATCGGTCCAAAAGAAGCAACTTATACCTATTACAAGTACTATTATATCTTCTGTGGGCTTTTAAAGTATTATAATTGTAACATTTTATTCTAATAATAAATTAAATAAAATTTTAATTAATGTCAATAAGTGTAATAAATGTCAAATTATAAATCCATTAAATAGTGATGTCAATCTGTTATTAATAGAAAAAATGCTTAAATAATAATAATACGTATTAAAAATTTAATTACATTAATGTCCTCAGATATCAAATGAGTTAACGATAATATTTCCAACATTCAATGAACATTAAGTTGGAATGAGTTCCTTTACAGAACAGAAACATTTATCCAGTAGCCATGTGCTTAGTGCTTTCTTAAATTTTATATTATAAGGTTTATCTTTTATTTCATTCGGTAATTTATTGTAAATTTTAACTGCCATGCAAAAACAATTTTTCCTATTGTACTCATTTAGTAAGCCCTTTCCTATAAAGTATTTGTCCAAAACTGCATGTTCGTCACATGTATTATTATCAAAATCATCGCTGCTATTTTACATCCGATTACCTCCGATTTAAAAGTTTAGGAACAGAAATCGGAACCGGAGCCTTAAAATCAATCGGAAGTTCAGACTTTTCGGAATCGGAATTAAACCTCCCCGTAACATAAAGCAACAATCCATAATTGTCCCACTGCTGGGCTCGGAGTCTCCTCTCACAATGTGAGGGGTACAGGCCATAGTCTACCATGCTGGCCGAGTGCGGATTGGTAGACTTCACACACCTTTGAGAACTTTATTTAGAACTCTCATGTGTGCAGGTTTCCTCACGATGTTTTCCTTCACCGAAGCAAGTGATAATAACTTATAATACGCACATATATTTGAAAATTAAGAGGGGCGTGCCAGGTGTAGTGTACGCACACACCTCACCCGTACCTCAGGTACATATAGATATAGTTAGCATATAAGCACATCTATGTACTCTTTCTTTACTCTCATTAGTCAATAAACGTCAGTCATAAGAATCACCCGGCTTTGTATTATCGACCTGGATCTCAACATCGCACAGGATTTGAACTCGGGCCCCTGAATTCGGGAGACCATCGTTCAACCACTAGGCTATCACTGCTTTTTAACCGTAAAATAGCCTCGTAACATCCCTGGCATCAATCTATAGTAGGAAAGTATACCCTATGAGATAATAATATGGATGTTTTTACAATAGTAAATAGCTAAACCAAGGTTAACTAAACGAGGGTTCACTTATCGGACAGCCAATTGATTCGAATTGAAGACATCCGTCGTCGGCGAATTAAAATCAACTAATAGGATACATAAGTAATTACCTGATTCATGTCAAACCCCGGCATGGGCTCGACCACGGGGCACGCTCCCAGGTGGTAGGTGTGGGAGAGAGCCCCCCCGCAAAGTGCCAGGAGCACCGCAGCTGCTGCCAATCGATACATCATGCGAGGATACTGTTCGCTTGCACGGGGTGAACAGGCGACCGCGACGGTCAGAACAATACTGATTACTGAGTTGCCAGCTGAGTCCGACGGGGATTATACGACTACACACGACACAATATCGGACGTGAACGAACCGCGGAAGATGACGCAGCCCCGGCGGCCGCGAGACTGGTCCAGCGGCTTCTAAACCAGTTCACGCGTCACCAGAACGTCCGCGTCACGCATGTTATGCGATTCTCAGAATTGTTTGTTTATTTCGGGAAGATAAGTATTATCCCTATTGGATTTATTTGCAGACTTATGTGGAATAAGTTGCAAAGTTTCGACAACTTAACACGTTGTTGAATAACACAGTTTTAATGTGTTTGACCTTGAGTTTGACCTGGATTAAGTAATTAAGCATGGTGACGGTGATCACTTGCCATCAAGTTTGTCTGTTGTTTGTCCAATATTTACTTGTATTTAATAGCCTTCCCTCGGCAGTCAGGGTTAACCAGCCATCATATCTACTGGGCTAGGGAACAAGCTTCAAAGCTAACGGGTCACACGAACGGCTCTTCAATCGTAAGTGATCGATCGTTGTCCCTGCTTTCAGACTCGTGGAATAATTAAGTCATTGGCCCCGGCTGTTATCAGCAGTCCTCACTCTTCAGTCGTTTACCCATGTGGACGAGATAGCTAAAAACCTTTCGACATTTGTTTGGCACTAAACTCTCCATCATCATTCTGCGTTCGGGCAACCTGCTGACTGCTGACTGACCGCACTCCGGATCGAGCCCGGCAAAACAAAACAAAGTAAAATATATATATATTTTTAATAGAAATAGCCGGCAAACGAGCTGACGATCCACCTGATGGTAAGTGGCTATCGTCACCCATGGACATCAGCAACACCAAAGGCATCACTGATGCGTTGCCGGCCAAGAAAGAGAGAAGAAAAACAAAGAAAGAACTGGCTCTCAAGCCCCCAGCCGGAACACGACGAGTCATTTGGCGGCTGACTCATGCTCGAGGGTGGTAGCTATCCAGGCGAACCCCATGGAGAAATAATAATAGTAATAATGGTATTAATTAACAATTAAAATCAATATTACCAATATAATCCCTCGAGGGGCTCTACCACCAGCGGGCCGGATTTAGTCGCCTCATGCGACACCCATCCGGCGCCGCGGCGTGGGATTGGGGTTAGTATTCTAAGCCGCCCCATTACGGCTGAAGTACAATAGGCTTATTCAGTTAGTCAGTTCAATCAAGATAATAATTTATGTTAACGAATGAATGAATAACCTGACTCATGCCGTCAGTGACTCATCTCGTGAACTGCTCCAATTTCCTGATGCTACGAACGCTACAACGACGAACTAGATAAATTCGTGTTTGTTATGATGTCGTGCGGCTTGTGCGGAAACGATAAAGATGGATTATAAGTATTATAACTTACTGCTTTTTTTCGCTACTTATACTACTGGATACCCGGCATGCGCTACTACGCTAAGAAATTTTATATGGGAAAAGTCGAAAACTTACTTCATAAATGGACCGAATGTGCCTAATGCATTATTTTAGTTTTTTAGCATTACTTAGTGCCTTTTAAATGAAACCAGTTTGGGGCACATCGGTTGGATAGTTTCAAAGAATTCACCACAAAAAAAAAGATTTTATTGTAGGTTGGTAGGTACATATATATGTATAAACTAGCTGACTCGGCAAACGTGGATCTGCCAAAAACTTTCTGTATAGGGACACTCTAATCGCCTAGCGGTATGAAATATACTTCACGACGACCTATTCCCACATCTACCAAATATTCACAAAAGAAAATATAAAAAACGGTCGAGCCGATTTGGAGGAGGGCGACCACAAACACCGTGACACGAGACATGATAGGGGTGAATATCCCAAGTGCATCTTTGAGACGGTGAGGTAGAAAATTAATGTGTGGAGGTAAACTATATATGTATTAAATACATAGATTCTTAATAAAAAAAAATATCTAAGACCTAAAATCTAATTCCGGTGTACTGTCCAAATTCCATTTATTTACATATTTTATTAATTTAGTTATTTTGGTAAATAACTTTCATTGTAAATGAATGTTTTTTAGAAATACATTAAATAACACAACTAAAATATGTATATTTACGGAGTAATTTAAGATAGTGCAGCAGCTCTTATAACATCTTTTAAAAATGTCCTACAAAAAAAGCAATACCGGTGGCGCATTTTGTATACTTCAATTACTTCATTACTTGTTACGGAACAATTTGGAAGACACCTTACTGACTCTTCCCGTACCGTTCAGTTGTGCTCTTCAAACTGCGTGAGTCTGCGTGTTAGGATGACCGACTGGCTGCGTAATTTTTCTGCCAATCACGTAGGTACTATGTAACTGCGGTGGCGCAGGAATACAAAATCATCCAATTCCGATGTCATGTAAGTATATTAGTAACAGTACAAAGCAGTTTATCAAGAAATTTTATGGAGGCTTCCATTAAAAGTTTTAGCCATAATAAAATTGTAAAATAAAAAACACTTGAGAGGTGTCAAGGGACACCCGGATGGAACGAAGTTTCTTTCGATTAATACTAAGCGACCAGAAGTCCTCGAGGGTGCGCCAAAAGTGACACTGCACAATCACAGTATGTGGCTGTCCCATTCACTCTTCGGCATTTAGCATAGGCACAACAAGGACGTCCATATCACGATCATGCACACCAAGCTATTATTGCCACTTCTCTCGTCATGCCAATCAATATGCAGAAGAGCGACAGAGATAGAACAAATCCATCACTGCCACTCTGACAAATGTCTTATCAGAGCGACAGTAATAGGTTTATTCTATCCCTGTCGCTCCTCCGCACACTAATTGGCATGACAAGAGAAATAGCAATAAAACTTAATGTGCATGATCGTAATATAGATATCCCTGTTGCGCCTATGCTAAATACCGAAGAGTAAATAAGACAGCCACACACCATGATTGCACAGTATCACCGATATCGCACCCTCGAACACTTCTGGTCACCTAGTAACTCGCTTTAATTAATAAACGACGGCAAAAAGTGTCGTTACAACTTTTCGTTACCAAATTTTCCGCTTAGCCCCCTTTCGCAACGCGCGATAAGGAACTTCGTTCCAAAAGTTAACCTGTGAATAATAGTTTTTCTTTAAAATTCAAGTTTTGACTCTGATTCTAAGTTCGGTGGCGCAATCCGGTGGCTCCGGTGGCAAATCAAAGCGTATAGGGAAGTATAGGCCAAAGAAACACAAGCGTGTCTAATCACCGCTAAACGGACTCCGTTCATCTAGACTCCTACTCTTCAAAATGTATCTTTAAAGTATTAAATGATCTTGCCTTTATTATTTCTCATTGGCATAAATCAATTCCGGTGGATCAGATTGTAATTCCAGTGGTCCTAATTTCGGTGGCATTTGATAATTTCGAATGGAAATATCTCATGAACTAATAATTTTTTTTTCGATCTCTAGTATATGATAAATTAGTACTACTATTTACCTATTATTTAGGCCAAAAAATTTATCAGAAACAGCAAATTTAAATTCGCCACTGTAATTAGGCAAAATTTGTGTTTGTTGACATTGTCCCATAGACAGCATTAGGTCTATGATAGACAGGTACAGTCACCTGCAGAGAAAAGTAACCCATCTGTTTACAACGCAACGGAAACGTTGCTGTTCGTATATTTATAAACAGATGGGTTACTTTTCTCTGCAGGTGACTGTACCTTATGTGTCAACATCGAAGTAGATAGATATTTTTCACCTCGGTTAATAGAAATAAAAACAATATATTGCTGTATCGCGGGATAAACAAACACGTAGCTAAAGATGTTATAGTGCGTGCGTAATATTTGCACTGCGTCATGGCTGTATCTTTTGCAATTATTAGGATACCTAACTAATTTATGTGAAAGTTTCCATGGATATTTTGTTACTCTTTCACTCAAAATTTACAGAACAGTGGTTTTTAATTGAATTTCGCAATTAGTTTTTCATTGAATAAGCAAATAATTAATTTCGCTTCGGCAATTTATTGTAAGAAATCACTATTTGGGTGAATATGGGTGAATATCAGAAACGTGCATTTTTTTCAAATTTTGGTGGTGAAATTTTCTCTTCAGTTTCGTGAAAAATTAGAACCTGGTATAAGAAAAGAAAGTCGAATGGTTACATTTTCTTTTCTTATACCAGGTCTTCATTTTTCACGAAAACTGAAGAAAAATTAGGACCTGGTATAAGAAAAGAAAGTGTAACAATTCGACTTTCTTATCTTATACCAGGTTCTCATTTTTCACGAAAACTGAAGAAAAAATTTCGCCACCAAAATTTGAAATAAATGCACGTTTTTGATATTCACCCATTTATGAACTACATTAAGGTCAACGAGTCGAGGGGTGAATTCGCCAAAGTCACAAAAAAGATGTTCCGATTGATAAAAAAATTTATTTACTACTTTTATAATTTTTTATTTTTGAAACTGCTTTTATACATATTTTTACATAAGCGCCCACATATTTCATTACATTATTTGAAGAAATTTATATAAAAAAATTGAATAACACACCCAAAACATCATTACCATTTGTAGGGAAATTGCTGTTATAGATATTCCAAAATATTTTTTGAAAAACCAGCCTTACACATTGCGTGTTTAATTTTATATTTTGAGACAATATTTAATTAGGTACATTATAACATATAATATTATGGAATCAGCAGTGCAGAACTAGTAAAAAACATCAATTAAAATTTAGTCACGAAAATTCGTCAACTCCATGTCAGTACCGTCAAACGTTATATTTCTCAAATGTTTTTTGGGCTACGCTATAAAGTACCCCTCGTTTCTCCTCGTCTGGTCCACTGTAAAAAGTTGAACAGGCCAAATTTTTACTGCTGCATGGAGAAACAATTTTTATTCATGAAAAACAACGACGTTCAGTACTTTGTCCCGATTTTGAATCATCGCCATGTACTGGACTTACAAGGTAAATATAAATTATACATTAATTTTAATACTCCACACGTATGTGTAATAGGAACATGATTTTCACTGGCACAAAGAGTTCATAAATTAATGAATAACAAAATGAATTTTAAGCAAAAAAGAAAAAAATATCATTACCATATGCATCATTCCCATTTGTTTTTTGTAAATGGGAATGATTTTGTGTGAATGGTAATTGGGGATTTTGAAATCAATTTTGATTGAGTAATGAGACCTAGCAATTTCTTTTTCAACGATAAATTTTTGATATGTGTGTTGTAAATTAAATTTGAGCTACAAGTTGTTGGTAAAGAATCTACAAAACTTTTTTATTTTGCAATATCTTTTTAGTAAAATAAATTATAAACAAAAATTTAATGCAAATAAAGGCCAAAACCATTAAGAGAAACAAAAAATTGCTAGACGGAGGAGATAAAACGAAATCAGAGGAGATTGTGCATTGTACGAAGAGGAGAACAAAGAAAGAGATAAGAAGAAAATAAATTAAAGAAAAGTTTCTGAAGAAAATTCTCTGAAAAGAAAAATAAATTAAAGTGTCCTCGTTAGTAGCAAGCTACTACGTGAACAAAGCCTATGAGAAATTTAATACCCCAGATTTGTTTTGGCACACTTGCTGCATGTTTTTGCTATCCTAGTACTTACTGCAAGAAACGAAAATATCTGGCTTGCTTTCTATAAGAGAGAGAGAGAACAGACAGAGAAACATGCGCACGCCGCACGACATGTAACGACGCCGCACGAGTTATAATGACTAATGATGGCAAAAAGTGTCGTTACAACTTTTCGTTACCAAATTTTCCGCCTAGCCCCCTTTCGCAACGCGCGTCATTTTTCAAATCTAACAACATTTCGGAACGGTGCTTTGTCATGGAGAAGAAAATCCGTAAAGAAACTCCACAGCACATCTTTTAAAATAATGAAATTATTACACAAGATGTTCTAACTGACGCGGAACTGGATGCATTACTAATTTACATGCATCTTTGTCAATAATATATTCATCTATACTATAATATCCTTTGCCTACTGGCTGGGATTTCAGAGATCTCTTATACATTTGAATAAGCAAATCATGTACTTAGGTAATTTAATGTAAAAACGTACATAGAGCCCCTCAAAAGAACGTTGTACTCTACGTAGGTGAAAATAATCCGTAACCAAAAGTATGTCTGTTTCAAGTTTGATGATTTTGCGTATCACTATTTTGCTTGAACCAACCGCCGTTGTTTCTTTATGAATAAAATATAATTGTAAATAAATTGAGATGTTACTGTTAATATGCTCATTTCTTTAAATCTCTCCCGCAGGTAGTGGCGTAATTTTAATTATAGATGGTCCTAATTGCCCTTTTCTGCAAAACAAATATCGCATCAATGTCAGCCTCTGCACTCCACATCAATAATATCAATATACCATAGGACATGAGGCTATGAAAGTGTGCAAAATAAACAAGTTTAGCAATTTCTACATCAGTAAACTGTCTTATCTTTCTAATGGCATTAACTAACTAAGCCGATATATGATTGCCCCATTGTAGTTTAGAATCTAAGGTGACACCCAAGAAAACCGTGGATTTTTCCATAGTTATAATTTCATTATTTATAAGGTGAATCAAATATAAACCGGACTTTTTTTACTAGTCGCAGAGTGAAGTGACGCGTTTGGTACTGCTGTACGTGTTAAAGGGGACTGTCTCGTATTATTCAATTTGGTAGCAAACATTCTATATACTTAGTTTTTTAGCATTTATCAGTAAATTATTTGTAGTAAACCGGTGTGACAAACACACCTGAGAACTTTTACATCGTCATTTATTTTATTTCTATTCGTCTTAAATATAAGAGAAGTGACATCAGCAAATATGATAATGGCTGCATATTTCTTAATTTAGTACGGCAGATCATTTAAGTATACTAGAAAAAGGAAGGGGCCCAGAAACGAGCCCTGTGGTACACCCATCACAGATTGAGATCTCGATCACTTGTTATCATTTATACTAACACACTGGATTCTACTCGTCAAGTACGACACAATCAAGATAAGTGAATTGTTATTGATGCTGTAGTAGTAGCTTAAGTAGTAATGTTTAGTGTTCAACACAATCAAACGTCTTAGACAGGTCACAGAATACCCTTTATGGGATTTTGTGAATTCTCCCAGGTCTCAAAGATAAGTTTGAGAAGCCTTGCACCTGCATTTGTTGTATTACGGCTTTCGGTAAAACCGTATTGCTCAGGGTGAAGTAAATTACAAGCGGTTAAGTGCTTCAGCGTTTAATTTAACTTAATTATTTTTGAAGACCGTAGGTAAAATAGAAATAGGTCTGTAATTATTAAGGCCTGTTTTGTCCCCAGATTTAAAAATCAGTATGATCTTTCTGTACTTCATTAGATCTGGGAAAGTATCTAGATTTACACATTTATTTACTAACCTAGCTAAATATGGGACTATCACATCTTTTATATTATTTATAATTTTAACAGACATTCCCCACAAAATTTCAAATTCATATGCCTTTCTTTACCAGAGGTAATTTTATTTCCATGAACTAATAATTCATATTTAGAATTGCGTAATTTATTACTACCAATCTCGTTACCAATAATACTCTTAATTAGTGGTTTTACCTTGACATTTTTTATCTTCTTATGCAACTTAAAGACATAACTATAATACACACGGCTTAAAATTTTTTATGAATAACATTAAATTTTGTCATTCCCACTAACAAAAAATCATTACCGTTAAATAAAAGTCATTACCAGGCTGCTCAATATCATTACCATTTCTTATAAATTTTTTGACGACCCAATAACTTTTGATTAGCATAACGAATTTCGAGGAATTTTGTAGGCTTAGAAAGGAAATTTTATGTGCTAATTTTTTTCATGGTTTTGCACGCATTTCCACATACTTTAAAAAAAAAACACCAAAATAATTCAAAAACGCGAATTCACCCCGAGACTCGAGCTAAGAAGATCATTGCAGACTACGTACCTTTATAGTCTGTGTTTGAAACACATGTGTATCAGTTATTTGGACACTGTGTCAGTGTCTATGTCAGTATTGACACTAATTGCATTGTCAGTCAATGACATTGTCAAAAATGTCAAATTGTCTTAATTTGCTTGCAAGTGAAATGAAAACTTGTAAACTTGAGGATTTAAAAATATTGAAAATTCTAGTAAATCTATTCATCTTATTTAGAGATTCCTAAACAACTATAATTAAAAAAAATATGTCCATTCAAACGCCTGATGATGGTTCAAAAATAGTACTCGATTTTTTAAAGAAGAATATTCCAAAGTCAGATATACCCAACTTAGAATCTGAACTGAGCAAAGATTTCATTCTCGCAAAGAGGAGAAGCAAGGAACAAAAACAAAAAAGAAAGAAAAAGAAAACACGTGCCCTCACCAGAGCAGAGAAGAAAGACTTAAGTTTTTATGATATACCAAGGAAAAGTTTGAAGTACACAGAAATGTTGCCACTGAATTCGTTGTGGTCAGAGTACATGAGCGGGCTCCTGGAGACAGACAACGCTATCCACGAAGTATCTAGCAAGGGCTGGGAACTTTTAACACAAACTGTCTATAAAGCGGATTTCCATGGCAGCTTACTAAAAGTCGTAAGGTCCAAATGTCCAAGTTATGTAGATAAAATGGGCATATGCATTATGGATACACGGAACACCTTTAAAATTGTATCAAAATCTGATATTGTCACTACAATACCTAAAAAAGAATGTGTTTTTGAAATGTATTTAAAGAATATCAAGATAACACTTTTTGGCAAGTTGTTGTGCGCCAGGCCGGCCGAGAGGTCAACTAAAAAAGTAAGATGCCACTTATTTCCAGATCTTTGATGTTCAATGTATTATTGTAGAAATTATCCAATAAACTAATAAAGAAATATGAAGGGCCACATCATTTTGACACCTTCCACACTCTTCACTGAAAATTAACTATTACTAGACATTAAAAAAATCTTATTAAACTTTGTACTGTATTTCAATACCACAGTATAGGTATAAGCATTGAAAGTTTTTTAAACAATAACTCAATATTTTTGTACTGCAGTAAAACTGTCATTTTTATAGTTTCTACTGATTAACTCCTGAATATATATTCTTGCTCACTTAGTATTATTCCCCGCACCATGAGCAGAGGTTACCCTTTACAGGCCAACATTTATCCTAACTTTCGAGACATACTACTGGTTTTGTATTCAAAACCATGAGTACCATAATAGTGAAGTGCTCAAAGGACTCTCAGACCCAATTTTGATGAAAAGTACATCATTGGATTAAAAACTCAATATACCTAGCTAGGAGTCAAACCCATTCATTTTGAAATAAAACACCCTGTAATTGTGAATTTAGCCATCTATGCCCACTTGAAAAATTCATCTTGTACAGCTAGCCTTTATTATTATAATATGTTATTTATTACATTATTTTATTAATTCTTACTTTACACATAGGTCAACAAACCAATGTAGGTCTTGGATTGTCTCTCACAAAAAGAGGGGCATAAGCTGTGATCCACAACATAGTCCACAATTACTTTTATATAGGTTGAAAACTCAAAATTAGGCATTCTACAAAATTCTTGCCAGATTGGGGAGCCAGCAACTTGGACTGAACCATTAATTTCATACAGATCTGCCTGCAGTGATCACAGTAACACAAGATTCTCAATTAAAATATTTCACTATTTTAAATACAAAAAATTAAAGTTTACTGAGAAGAAATATTTAATCGAAGTTTTCTTAATATAGAGTGACAATTCTCAATATTCCCAGTACATATTTCTAAATACATTTGAAGCGGTAAAATCCGAGGTGAATTAATTTGTAATAAAATCTTTTTAGCTGTTATTAAGTCTCCTCTTAAAATGTGGCACACTGCAGCTTTGGCCCACACCGAGACGCCAGCGATGTCCCTCATGTTATATGGTAGCGTAGAAATGAGCTCATGTATTATTGTAGGATTCAAATGATCCATGGCTTCTGAAGTTTTATCCAGACATACCAAGGCTTCAGAAGCATACATATGCGCCCACGCCTTGTGACTGTTGGACAGATCATTCTGACTCAGCAGTTCATTTGCACTGACGAGAGCCGAAAGTGGGTCCTGCAACTGCAAGAGAATGTAACTTTGAAGAACAAGTATTGAGTTCTTTAATTCACAGCGCTGCTTCCAATTAATTGGCGGTCCTGGAGGTGCTTGAATCAGGGCTGCTGTGGGGTCCGATGGAGCTTCCTGGTCTGGAAGAAGAGTTAGGGCATTTTTCAAGCAGAGAGCAGCAAATTCTAAGGACATTGACGGTATAGCGAATGATTCTCCTGATGTGGAATATTTTTCCTTAGTTTCTTTAGCCAGCAACACTCTTGTGTGCGGTCCGCTGCCTAGCTTCTTCACGGTTAGCTGTTGAGCTTCTTCACTGCAGCACTTCTTGACACAGCACTCGGCCAGCCTCAACCATATGCGGGCATTGTTGGGATAGTGGCGTGCGGCCTCAACCAGACATTCGAAGGCTCCGTCTGTGTTGTTAGCAGCCAGTAGAGCAATGCCTAAGTTAAACACATAGAGGGGTCTGTCCTTGCAAACTATCAGCCTCTGACTCTCCTCCGTCTCCATTGCTTTAAAATGTTCCTTGATTGCATGTTGAAAATATTTGGACGCTAAAAATGGTTTTTTCACCGACAAGTAAATCACTCCCAAGTTATTGTTTATGGCAGCCCAGATATCTTCGCCCTGGCTTTTCAAATCATAATTAAATTCCATATTTTTGTACATTCCCAAAGTGTTGGCCGCTTCCTTTACTTCGCCATTTAGGTATTGCTGGTGCGCCATAATAAACACATTTTCTATTGAGTCAAGTTTTAATTTTATCTTTTGTCCTAGGAACAGCTGCGCTCTACAGACCAAACGCTCAAACAACTCACTCACTTCATTATTGGATTTCAATATTTCTCCATGGGTATTGGCAATTTGTATGGTTTTATCATAGGTACGACGACACAAGGTGGATTCTAAAAGCAACAACACCGCTCTGCACTGGAGCTTGGTATCCTTGATATTCCCCGAAGCCAGTAACTTCTCCAATAACACTGTGGACTGATAGTAGTACCTCAAGTGGTAAAGCAACACTGCATAATTGTATAAAACGAAAGGACTACAATCCTTGACTTCAGTGTCGGGGAACACGACTCCAGCCAGCTGCGTGATTGATTTCTTAAATTTATCAACGTGCTTGTAATCGCTTGCGGTAAACTCTACTACAGCCTTGTTATGCTGCACCCTTTTAGCTAATGAATTATTCCCAAGCAGCACTTCGATTTCATTCAAATGTTTAATTGCACCAGTATAATCTTTGTTCAAGTAACGTTGATAGGCGACCATGATTGGTTCATCTTTTTGATTAGCCATGATTAATTATTAATTAATACACGAAAACTAATTCAGTTTCAATCAATAAAATTATTAACATCAACAATAAACACCATGGCGTAAATAAAAGTGCACTCAGATTTTACTGACATTTTTGTTAATACAAACATGAAACAGAACAGAACAGACTATATTTTCGTTATACAGTGGCTCATAGACAATAAAATCACAGAATTCTAGTAATAATAAAAATAAATAATATAAAATCCAACAAATAACCTTTTATAGTATGTGTGATTATCTTTGGTTTGTGTGACATGAAAAACAAAACAATGGACAAAACAAATGACCGAAATGACATTGATGACAAGACAATACAATTTGACAAATTGACAAGTTTGACAATGTATGTATCTGTTAAAATCTGTTTTGATGTTGTTGTTAGTTTTTATAATCGTGTTTTTAAAATAAAATTTAAATTGTAAATCCACCTGCAATGCTTTTTACGTCTGATTATTGTGGAAAACATACTAATGAATTCGTGTTCAATGGATATAGCATATTTCGTTTGTCATAAAACATTTTAAATGATGCTGAATATTATTTAAAACATGTCTCGTAAATTGATAATTTTTTTAACGGCGTTATCAGTTTGTGCGTACTTTGGAGTGATTCTTGTGATATTGAGTCCCTTGTCACGTATCGGATCACCTTTCTACGCAAACAAGTACATGCACAAGTACATCCGGCGCGCCCCCAGCGTGCAGTGGTGCAAGGAGCTGCGCTGGCGGTCGCCAGCGGCGCACGGCGCCGTGGCGCTCGTGTCCTTCCCCGGCAGCGGCAACACCTGGCTTCGGTACCTGCTGCAGCAGCTCACCGGTTATTATAATCACTGGTTGATGCTGAAAAAATTACTATTGTATAGGGGCCCCCATTAACCCTCGCCTAAAAAAAAGCTTGCCAGCGGCCTAACAACGGCTACAGTTGGCACTCCTTTTAAAATTTGACAGCTGACATTGAGGGGGCCCCACAACAAATATTGATATGGGGCCTCCCTAGGCTTAGCCACGCCACTGGTTGGACCGTATATATCTATGATTATATGGAAGAATCTGCTGCATGTACAGTTTCTTCAACTCGAGTTAAGTTAGTGCGCTCACCATCCTAGACCACATCTCCACTTACCATCAGGTGGGATTATGGTCAAGCATTGGCTTATTGTAAGTAAAAAAAAAAATAACTCGAGTAATTCTACATTGCGTATTCTTTCTTAGCAAATAGTAGATCATGTCTACCCATCATTGTATCCATTTCATTTTATTCTTGTCTTTAAGTTAATATGTTTCTTTTTTATAAATTACAGGTATTGTGACAGGTTCAATTTACATGGACTATGGTCTCAGACTGCATGGGTTCCCTGCCGAGAACGTGACGGATGGCTCGGTTCTGGTTGTCAAGACACATGAGAATCCTCCATATGAGCCGGATCGGTTCAAGGCAGCCATATTGCTAATAAGGAACCCGAGAGATGCAATACTGGTTAGTAAAATTAAACAGATAAATAAAGAAGTCTCTTAGTGCCACTTTAAACACAAGTACCCAGATGACAGAGCTTTGATCTGTATATTTTTTTTGTTAAATCATATTTTTTGGAACAACTGATTTTCTTGGTCTTACCTGAAACCTAATACTCATTAGCTTAGTGTTGCTTAACAACACCATCTATTGAAGTAGCTTTAGTGTTGCTGCTCACCAATAGATGTCAGGAAGAGTCTATTGTAGCAGTATTTTCATTGCTGAAGACATGGATAAAACAACATTTTCTAAAAGTGAATCCTAGCCAGATCGGTTTATCGCCCCCCAATTCCCCTGCATGCTAAATTTCATGAAAATCGTTGGAATTGTTTCCGAGACTCATATATATATATAAGAATTGCTCGTTTAAAGGTTTGAAATGACATGTCGTTAATGTTTCGTTGTAGTTGGTGTTGTGTTGTTATTGTTACTTGTTTGTTTGTAATTGTGTGCAGCAGACGTTTTAATTCTGTATGTTGATCATAGCCTGCCACAGTGCAGCTGAAAGCTCAATACTTAGTTCCAAAACACATTTGGTAAAAGTTTCTGAACTCACATCATCCAGTGGAGATTGTCACCATATTCATAGGCTAACACTTTTTTATTATTATTTTAGAAGACTGAAAGGTTTTGGTTTCTCTGGACTTACAGATATTATTACAGGTCTTATAGATAAGTAGAAAAGTAAATAAAAAGTTTTAATGTACTTTTTTTGTACAAGCCTTAATACATCAGTGGAGCCCTCTGCCATGTGCTGTGGCTGCTAGTATCCAACTATACATACAAATAATGGCTCGTCTCATCCATCCATCCAGCCATCACCATCTCTCATACCCAACGTGACTGTTTATAATATATTTTTATTTTTTATGATTTATTTAGTTTGTGTTGTTTCAGTTGTCGTAAGTCAGTTAACCCTGCCAAACACTTTTAAGTTTCCCTCTGCACCTTGTTCTAATGGTAATTATATTCATTTTAATATTCATCAAATTCAATTATTAAAAAAAATACCACAGTGAACATAACAGAAGATGCATGATTGTGAAGTATTTGGGTAATTTTCACGAAATTCCGAAATTCGGCTATCTTAAAATGACAAAAAATATTGAAATTATTTGATATTTATTTTACGTGAATTTGGTAGTACTAATGTTACTAGAATTTAATTATGTAGTGGTCCCAAAAATTATCGCGATTTATGAAAGTTATGAGGACATTAAAAAAAATTAAGGTGAGGGAATGATAATTACAGACAAGTCATGAAGCTTTTTGAATAAAATTAGTTTAATTTCAACGAAAACTTTTTATTCAATGAAATTTTGTTCTTAAACAATAAGTAAGATCAATGAGTAATTCCAGGAAATCACAAATTGCAGCACTTTGGCATAACTCTAATTTAAACTTATTTTTATTTATTATGGCACTTAGTTAAATAACAGTGACATCAAAATCCTTACTAACTTAAAGATTCATCTAACAGCATTTTTAACAACAGAAAAACTAATTATTTTAAACTTTAGTCTCATACTTGACCTTTTTCTTTATTATTATTATATTACGATCATGCACATTAAGTTATTATTGCTATTCCTCTTTGTCATGCCAATTAATATGCGGAAGAACGACAGGGATAGAATAAATCTATCACTGCCACTCTGACAAGTGTCTTGTCCCTGTTGTGCCTATGTTAAATACCGAAGAGTGAATAAGACAGCCACATACTATGATTGTACAGTATGTATGGATGTCGCACCCTTGAAGACTTCTGGTCGCTTAGTATTAAACGAAAGGAACTTCGTTCCATCCAGGTGTCCCTTGACACCTCTCATTTTTTTTTAAATTTAGCTTCTTCCTTGCTTATCTTCTTTATTCTTGACATTTTTTAACCTACAACAATATTGCAGCAATAAATTCAAGAGTTAATAAAAGAAAACAATAAAAAAGCCAGTAAGCCCACCCAAAAATCATTCTCTCATATATCATCATTCCCTCACCATAATTTTTTATGAGGGAATGATGGTGAGGGAATGACGAAATAAAGAATAACTGTAAAGAACTCGTGACTTAACCTTTCTTTTAAAACGATTTTTCTGCTTAAGGAAATTACTCCCAAAAGCCATCTTATCTGTGCAACTTATAATCAGTTAAAGTACTTACCTTTTGTTTTTTTAGAATGTGATGAAATGACGATCAAAAATGTAATTTAACCATAAAATTACTAAAATCTTTTTGCAGCGCACACCCGAACACAATCACAGAAAATTCGCCATTTTGATAAATTGACATTAGTGCCAACTTTCAAAAACTGGTGGTAGCGTTCGTATTTTATTTAAAATGCGTTCATAATTCAACTGCCAGTAATAGTGTGAGGGAATGATTTATTTTTGTGGGACACATATAAATATTCAAATTTTTAACGCGTTTTTTACTTTAAAACGCTAATTTCGGTTTTTCCCATAAATTCATACTATTTATAAACAACTCAACCTATCTGAATATGATTCGAATGATTTTTGTGCTTTTTTGGTAAATAAAAGTAAATAAAATTGGTACTTGGGACATAGTGAGGGAATGACGTTAGGAACATTATGGTTATGCATTTTTATTTATTTATTTATACAGCTCTAAAATCTTATGTGAAACCTTTAGGTATAGTTATGTAGATTGTATAGAAATATTAGTAACATCCATTTCTTTGTTGGATTTTTATATAATTTCCAAGGACAAGAATTTCGGGATTTGGTGAGAATTACCCATTTATTTATTAGTGTGGCATGTCACTAGTGGTATATTGTGTGTGGAAATTTAACATTTTATTAAGTCTATTGATTGTGTTGTATAATCCGATGTAAATGTTATCATCCAGGCGGACTACAATTGGCTCCACAAGGGTCATATAGGAACTGCACCCAAATCTGCATTCAAGAAAAAATCACCCATGCATCGAAATACAGGTACATTATTATTGACCTATTAATAATATACAACAGACATTATATTATCTTTCCCTGAAACCTATCTGGTTAGCTCGCACCCTATTGCTTGAGCCAAACGACTGGTCTTGTTCTAGCTATAAAATATCCATAAATAAAAAGAAATTATTTTTTAGGTAATAAAACGCCATGCCAATAAAAAAATAGCATTTCGCATTACGCACAAAAATAATGGTGGATGGTTGTTAAGATATTGAAACAAAAATTTAGTTTATGTTGCAAGGGAAAGAACTAACCACAATGCTTTTATAATTTTCAACAAAATATGTCATCTAGTGGACTGGATTTGAGACAATATATCAATAAAAAAAAATTTATGAAACATATTTCGATAGAACCAGAGCGGCCTAACCATTAGGCGCTAACATGTATAGTGAATAATCATGAAATCACTTTTAGGCCTCCTTGGTTCCATGAAAATATTAATTTTGAACTGTTTTAAATCAATAAAAAAGCCGGTATTGTAAAAATGTTGTTAGGTTTTGCTATCAGTCTATCACAGCCTAAATGATATAATGCAAGCGCAATGCCCTTAACATGTGAACAGTGTAAAGAGTTGTCCGTCAGAGTGGTCGGTGTGGGTGGGCGCGCGGCTGGCGGCGTGGCGCGCGCTGCACCGCGCGTGGCTGGCGCGCTTCCCGCACGCGCTGCTCGTGCTGCGCTACGAGCGGCTGGTGGCCGAGCCGCGCGCCGCGCTGCTCGCCGCGCTGCGCTTCCTCAACCTGACCGCCAGCGAGCAGGACATGGCGTGCACGCTGGCGCGCCGCGAGGGCATCTACCGCAGAAGGAAGAAGTACGCGGACTTCGACCCCTTCACCCCCGCCATGTACCGCCAGCTGCGCGCGGCGGAGCGCGAGCTGCGGGGGCTGCTGGCCGCCTACACCACACGACACAACGATACCGCCCTTTTGGAGTAGGGGGGGGAGGGGGACGCAACATACACACACGCACACGCGCGCACATACACATGTTCAAGAATTGACAAACATTTGTACACAATGTGTAACACCGTGACCTGCGTGGGCGAATCAACGCGAACGCGATCGCGAAGCGGTCCGATGCGAATTCCGTGTGACGCGGAGCGAAGCGGCGCCTCTGTCCTACGTGCACGCGAATTGTCACTTCACCGCCACTGACACACGCCGCGCCGCTGAAGTTCGCGCGACAATATCTAACCAACTGATCGCGTTCGCTTCAAACCGCGCCGCACCGCAACGCCCTCTACGTGCTTTTGGTCACGTACGACACTTCAATACATCTCGACTGTTTGTTATTTTCGCTTCGCGTTCGCGTTGATTGGCCCACGCAGGACAGCGCGTAACAAATTAATTTAATACATTGTTAAAGTATTGTGCCAAAATTGTTTAAGTATCAAATTAGGGTAGGTCTCTGTTAAATGTAGATCAGTGGAGTGTGTGAGAACATCGTATGAGAACGATATTTATTTGCAGTTAAGCGTCATTAAAAAAGACGTCGTAATATAATATGTACATACTTTAGAAATTACGGACAGTATTATTTTTTTATTCACTTGATTTTACTTTGTACAAGTCATATTATCTGGGGGCACGGTAGTGCTCCCGCCAAGTCGAACAAAAAAACGGCACGGCCGTACCATCCTTTTCTCGAAGCATTTTTGATCACCCTATAACTTCGTTGTGTAAAACTAGAAGCCTGAATTTTCAGTAACCAAACAGGCATTGTATAAACACGGTATTTAAGAAAATCAGTTGTTGGTATTCAAGAGGTAGAAGGTACTGAAAAGGAAAAATGTATCCACAAAAAGAAATGAGATGCATCAAAAACATAACTCGTTAAAAAAACCAAGTCTCACAACTCTGTTCTTTTACCGTAAAAAAATGGCGAGATCCATGTAATACCAAGTCGGTTAATTTATTCAGTGCGTACTTAAAGGTCCTTCTTTCTTAAGTTATTACGTAATTAGCTAACCTAACAACATCTTATAGTGATCATACTGATCATAGCAATATTAAAAACCTTTTTTGTTTTAAATAAATAGAACTTGGTCATCGCACTAAACAATCTAATTTAATATAATATGTATTACTTGGGGGCCATCCATAAATTACGTCACACTAATTTCATGACTTTTTGACCCCTCCCCCCCTCCTTGTCACAGCTGGTCACATTTGTGAGACTTCCCCCCCTAGTGTGACGTCACATATTATGAAATTTTACACCTAGAAATTATTAAATTAAAACAGCAGTTCCGAAATAATTACCAATATCCCCCCCCCCCAGCCCTTGTCACACAACGTCACACTATCCCCCTAACGTGTGACGTAATTTATGGATGGCCCCTCGTGAGATACAGTTCGGCCGCTGTATCTTGGCGCGTCTGAACTTCGCGCAGAAGGCTGCGCAGTAACTTAATTCGCCAGTACTCGATACGCGGTGTATTGTGTCTCAGTCACACGTTAGCATGTTAGTGTTGCCATCTCTGTCTTACATACGCTAAAGTTCGCAAAGCCTATGTTCAGACGCGCCAAGATACAGCGGCCGTACTGTACCTTGTGTTATCAGGCGTTGGCCAAGTCAGTGTATTTATTTACGCTAGAAGAACTGGTTGCGAGACCTGGTTGTTTTTAACAAGTTTTTATTTATTTATTTATTTTATTTTATTTACATTTCCATATAAACATTACAGATATAAATCTAACGCGTTTATACAGAGGCAATGGATTGAATGTATCTACTGGCCGTTCTGCGAAATACAGCAGGCGTGGATGAAAATAGATCTAATTCACGGCGACTCGCGGACCAAAACCAATCTATAACGAACCCTGAATAGTTTGTATGCCCGAGCTCTTTTGTGTATCTCAGGGGAAGTTATGTTTTTGATGGCATATTTTTCATATCTCAATATTTTCATTGATCGCCACACCGCTCACAACTCACTGGGGAGGCTGGGGACCCATAATATGAAATGAATCGGTCGCTGCCGCTAGCTTTATTATTTTTACGTTTTACGAGAGTCCTTACTTCCTTTAGATTACTGGAATTAGCATTAGTTAGCATTCGAATATGACACTGACTATAAAAACAGCACAAGTAAGTAACCACTTAATAGTCAACGATAGTACAACGGTCTAACATTATTTTAAATTAACGAACCAACAATATACATATTTTTATTTAACGAAGAAATGAGCTAAGTTAAAACAGTATTTAAGTATATTATTCTAATGTGTTTCCTAGTGTCGGCCTATGACAGAAATATAATTATAGGAAGTATTTAATGCAAACTTGACCTAATAATGTATTTTTAATAATAACTATGATAAATTATACTTATTTTGCTTACGTGCAGGTAAGTGCGTTAAACGCGAGCTTATAACATTCTAGTGTTTCGTGGGGTGCCATCCGCTTACAAACTGACGTTAGTTTTAAGTTTATAAGTACCTTGAAATAATAAAAGTATATTCTAGTTATTTACAAATGTATCAGTTAAACACTGTTGATGTACTTGTTCTTCTATTACTAATAGAATTGTGCCGAGATGAAAGTTATTGTTTTCACAAATTAGTTATCATTTTCACAGTTAGTCCAATTCTGGTTTATTATATTTTTATATGTAGTATAGCTATCATTTTTACGATCGGTTCCTAGTACCTAAGTTATATTATATGTATTTATCGAATTGTATCCAAAAAACAAATCCTTTAAAAATTGTAAATCGCTTTCGTCTCACATGATGTACCTTTTTGAAATTCCTGAAGTGGGTTTATCAAATGACCTTAGTCTGTAAAAAATCCATTTTAGAAATTTGTATTAGGTAACAATGGAACTAATCCCAATGTCGGAGTCCTGCTTACAGAAGTGGCTTGCGTACATTTGTAAATGGCTATGGGATGAGAATGCCGCGCTGCTTGTTGCTTAACGATCAGTCTTACATAGGAAACGATAGCCGAGGGGAAAGATGTGTGTTCACATACTGTAGTAATTATAGGTTACGATGCATTTAAACGATCCAGGTACTTCTTTGTCCAGTATGTGCTAGCTGAAGTTATTACGTAATTCTAGTTGGTAAGGACAATAAACTGTTGTTTTCAATTTACATTTGTTTAACTACCTACATTAACCACACATGGCTTACATCTTGTCCGTATATAAAAAGATATCCGATTAGAGCATTATAAAGATGCTGTCTTTATAACTTTTCATATTTCTAGTTCTACGCTTTGGTTAACGTTTTTGGAACAAAGTTCTAACTTATAGGTACAGTAGCTCGAGTGTGAGTTTTCACAAAGATTTACTTCACCAACGCGTTTGCGTAAGCAATCAAAATGTATGGAGGTATTGTCAGCGCCTCTAGCGGACAGATAAAACGACTAACACTGCGAGTGAGTTTCAAATTATCGTTTACGTGAACTTTTTAGTCAACGTTGAATGTAACCTAACGTTCGAGAGGAAGTATTCTGACGTGTGCGCGAGTGTAAGTTACTATTTTGTAGTTAACTATTGAAAAGTTTATGTGGGTCGAGTTACCCCAAATGAGTACACCGTAACTGAGTATAGATGACACGTACCCATCATGATAAGCGGCGATCAATGTGCTTATTGAGGACGTTTTACGTAATCTCTGAAGGAGGTATACCGCCTTGTTGATTTTGTCGCATGCTTTATAAATGTGCGCTTCCCAAGTAAAATATTTGTCAATAGCAATACCCAGGAAAATAGTATTCTCAACCTCATTAGTAGACTTTTTTGTCGAGAATTGCATAAGCTTTGTTTTATTTATTAACTTTTAGATTGTTATAACTAAGCCATTGTACAACTGCGTCAATGGTTCCATTAATGTCATTTTCAAATTTATCATTTTTTTTGTGCATGTCAGTATAACCGAAAAGTCATCAGCAAATAGGGAGCAGGATTATCTGTTACATCTGGTAGGTCATTTATATAGAGTAAGAATAGTGATGGACCCAGAATACTTCCTTGGGGTACTCAGACTTTATTCGTATAGTAATTAGATTTTTTATTCTTTTTCATATTTGCTATTTATCCTCACTACTTCGACACATTGACTTCTGTCCCATAGGTCCCGTGTAAATGAAGATGTTTTCCTAAACAGTAATAAAATTACAACTGTAGGTAGCACGGTAGAGAACTACCATGGTATATAATATTGTCAGCTAGCTGTTACCCGCGACTTCGTTCGCGTAGTATTTAACAAGAGTTTTTATTTATTTATTTATTTTTATTTCTATGTTATTGTTCTTTTTTATAAAACTATTTTTTTTCTAAAATAAAAGTAGCCTAAGTTACTCCTTGTTACATTAGCTATCTGCCAGTGAAGGTACCGTCAAAATCGGTCCAGCCATTTCAGAGATTAGCCGGAACAAACAGACAGACAGACAAATTGTAAAAAATGTTGTTTTGGTATATGTACCGTGTATACATCATGCAAATGCACTTATAGTCCAGTGCCGATAATTTTTGAAACGAAAAAAAATTATAGTAGAATGAAACCTATTGCAAAAGGAAGAGAATATAACGAAGATTATAGGAAAAATAAATTACGGGCGATCTGAGGTCGGGAAGGGGGGGAGGGGGGGTTTAATGGAAAAAAATGGTTTATCTCGATTTCCGGAAAAACTACAAGTCCTATTGAAAAAAGTTGAATGGCAAAGTTGTAGGTAATAAAAAGATCTACAACTTTTGTATTGACACTTTTTTACATAACCTCAAAATTTAGGTGAAAAATTAAAAAAACCACGTTTTTGGTTTTTTATTTTTATCTTTTACAAAAAAAATTTTTGTTTCACAAAATTTGGTGAAAACTTACCTTTGTATGTCCTTGACATACTGTAATTTTTTTGATTCAAAAATATTTTTTTTTCACCTTATTTTGACCTTCTATCGAAAAAGCACCCTTATTTTCAGTCGAAAAATCTCACGTCAAAAAATCAGATTTTTTTAAAAATTTGGTAGTCTTTTTGTTCGTTGGAATCTCTACTTTCTAATGGTATATAAAAAACTATACACTACCATGGTAAATGTTCTCAGAAAATGCAATGAAACGACAACTATTTTCGCATATTTTTTGCAATCTCGCAATCAATGGAATCCGAATTTTTTTTGTGAAAATAGTTGTCGTTTCATTGCATTTTCTGAGAACATTTACCATAGTAGTGTATAGTTTTTATATACCATTAGAAAGTAGAGATTCCAACGAACAAAGAGACCACCGAATTTTTAAAAAAATCACATTTTTTGACGTGAGATTTTTCGACTGAAAATAAGGGTGCTTTTTCGATAGAAGGTCAAAATAAGGTGAAAAAAAATATATTTTTGAATCAAAAAAATTACAGTATGTCAAGGACATACAAAGGTAAGTTTTCGCCAAATTTCGTGAAACAAAATTTTTTTTGTAAAAGATAAAAATAAAAAACGAAAAACGTGGTTTTTTTAATTTTTCACATAAATTTTGAGGTTATGTAAAAAAGTGTAAATACAAAAGTTGTAGATCTTTTTATTACCTACAACTTTGCCATTCAACTTTTTTCAATAGGACTTGTAGTTTTTCCGGAAATCGAGATAAACCATTTTTTTCCATTAAACCCCCCCTCCCCCCCTTCCCGACCTCAGATCGCCCGTAATTTATTTTTCCTATAATCTTCGTTATATTCTCTTCCTTTTGCAATAGGTTTCATTCTACTATATTTTTCTTCCACTTTTTACCGTTTTTAGAGCTATCGGCACTGGACTATTAGTAAAAAGCGATTATTTTAATATTACAAACAGACACTCCAATTTTATTTATTCGTACAGATGTCACATTTTTGTTTAAAAAATAAAATGTGTGTAATTCACACGTGGTAGAGGTGAAACCTTCCAAAATTTTGGTTCCAAGATAATGAGACGAATGTAAAATTTCGGGAAGATGATAATTGTAGATTTTAGTAAAGATCATAGTGATGCAAAGTTAGACAATAAAAATAAAACAGTGGCAGCTAGCGCCATCTATCCAGCATTAAAACGAATCTTCTATCTTGTTCCTCGCGTCATCTATGAATACAACTTAGCACTTTTTAAAGTAACACAATGAGAACCACGAACATAAGAAACACCGTATAATGCTTCCTATCTCATTTTCTCCCACGTTAAATCTTATGAATTTGTGTCTGTCTCTTTTTACTGTCGCTTTTTCGTTTCATCGACTTTCAAATCACAACGATGCTAAAGAAGTTTTCACTTCAGAAATTAAACTGATGGTTTTAATTAGAATAGTTTAACTTTAACTCTTTCAATTCAAACACTTTCAAACGTTCGAAATTCGTTCCTCCGTGGTGTTTTTTTTTTTTATGGAAATAGCCGGCAAACGAGCTGACGATCCACCCGATGGTAAGTGGCCACTGTCGTCCATGGACACAGCAACACCAAAGGCATCACCGATGCGTTATCGATAAAAAAAACACATTAATTTTTAAGAAATAAAACAATATTTCATAAAACTAAATATGCTTTATTGTAACTGTGTCAATATTCATTGGTCACATTATACGTTTGCACTTCGACAACGGAACTTGGGCCGCTCCGAGCTTCCTTTACAATATTATAAAATATATGCAGTGAACAACAATCCCCTCAGATTACAAATAACTTACAGAGTCATCGTATATACAGAGCGGCGCCGCGGCGCGGGACGCGTCTCGACAACAAGTGCACGGCGGCTTTAAATTCATCAGTAAAATTTAACTCGTAACAACAGTTTTTAAACTCTTAATAATTATACAAAATTATCATCAATATCACAAAATAAAATACAAAAGTCGGCTTTACTCGGGCTAGGGGCGCCCTCCACGATAACGGTCCTAACCTAGGAATGGAGTCAACGTGTAGCTCCTCGTCGAATGTCCAGTGAGTTACCGTGCTTCAGCTACGCCAAGTTTGGATGGATGGATGAGGATGCAAAGTATGTACAAAGCGAAAACATCGGAGGATAACGAGACACCGAATATACAAAACAAGCGGAGAAGATAAGGAGTCGACCGCTCCCTGTACAACGAAACATTACTTTAATAAAATAATAATAAACTAGTATTATACAAAACATTACTTTACTATATATATATGTATAGTGACGGCCCGGGGGCCGGGGGCCGGGGCCCGGGGGTCAACAACGCATCGTACATCAGTCAGTCTCACCGCCACACCACCCTCCTCCGTTACAGATACAGTTTAAATCAGCCTTCACTCAGCGGCGCCGCGTCGCGCAGCAGGTACACTAGCTCGACACTCAGTCGGGGGCGCGGGGGCGCGGGGACACCGGTCCCACTCGCTGCTCATGTCATATGACTATTCTATTATGGTCGGTAAGGTAGATAACCAAAAAAAAACAAGTTTATTATTGGAATAACTATTGGTATGAAGTTTGATGTTACATCTTTCGAGCGATATAAAACGGATAGTTCGAGACTCCGAGCCATCGCGGGTGGAGCGGTCCATCCCGACACCCGGACACCGGGCGGCGGTGGAGCCGCGTGGGGTACATACAGTAACCGATCGAAACGTATCTCACACCTCATATCATATACATAACACCTCCAAATTACATAAAAATAATCTTCATATAGATTGACTAGGGAGGTTATTCCAAGACAAAACGCAAAGTCGCAATCGTTTCGACGAACCGAGGAGTGGCGGCGCAGGCGCACGCCGTTAGCGCAATCTACTACATCGGGAGACGGGAACTACAGCGGGGAATCGTAAAAATGGAGCAACTTTAACATGAGTCCTTCGGGCGGGCGCGGGCGGGCGGGGTCACCGCTGCGCGCGGCACCGCCGGCACACGCGCACGGCGCCGCGCGCGCCCCACGCGCCCCAGGCGCCCGCCGCCCCCGAGCCCGCGCCCCACGCGCTCAGCTCCGAGCATGAGCCGCAGAAGATGCCGCCGCAGCGCCTGCGGGACAACCACACATTTTAATTTTAAAGTTTCTGAGATACGTGGCAGGACTCGGGAGGGTTTGTTACCAATATTAACTCCTTCCTTCCCTAAGTAAATAAATAAATAAATAAAACCAACCGTGAAATATTTTTGGCTCGATGTCGGAGCCAGAAACGAGATGCCTAATTGTTGTCCGGCGACTTTTAGGTAATGCCCGGGACGTACCGGTGTTCATGACCGACGGTGCACTTGTCTGTTCCTTCTTCGGTTACTGCTGTTATTTAAAGCATAAATGTTCCATCAATAGTATCGAGCGTCATTTTGCACCGCTCATAAGCTCGTGCGCAAGAGAGACGACGACGACGAGAGGCAGTGTACCTGCAGTGGTGGCGGCGGCGCGCCAGCCAGAAGTGGTTGCGGCAGTGCTGGCAGCGCGGCGCGGCGCTGTCGGGCAGCCACACCACGCCGCGCGCCTCCTCGCCCACCTCCACCTCGCTGCCGCTGCCGCTGCCGCTCGCGCTGCCGCTGCCGCTGCGGCTGCCGCTCCCGCTGCCGCTGCGGCTGCCGCTGCCGCTCGCCGCGCCGCTGCTGCCGGCCGGCTGCAACCGACGGGGACGGTTACACTTATGTATATTGTTAGCCGGACCACTTCTAACCCATTTATATTCGCGCGCCCGTTAGCCACGCCCCCCACGCGAGCGCGCCTATCTTGTGAATTCTTGTGTTTAGACTCGCGATGCGTTCAGTTGCGTTCGAACGTTCAAGGACGGAGCACGTTGACGTAATACATCGGCATCCAGTCAATGAAACTTTTTCAACCACGTCTTATAGGAAAAAATGGGTAGATTTCTGTACATTAGGCTTTTTCTGTACATTAAGGCTAAGTCCGCACAGACAGGCGGCTCGCTTAGCGCCTAGAGTCTAGCGAGTCACCTAGCTACTAGCTTAGTAAAACGAACGTTCTAGCGTGTTCGCGGCTGGCCGCACTGCGCGCTTGGTGCCTAGCTAGTCGCTTAGCGTGTATCGAAGTAAACAAACGTGTTGGTTTTTTGTCACTACGCGCGAGGCATTTTGGAAGAAAAAATGCTTACGCAAAAGCGACAATTACGATTTATGCCTATTTCCAGTTCGTCTCGCAGAGACTACAAGGACGTATGTATTTTTTTAACATCGTAAGTGAATATTAATAATTTAAATATGTAGTGAATGCTCCCGATCGCGGCGGTAAGGGGCCATCCATAAATTACGTCACACGTTAGGGGATGGGGGGGGTCGATGTAGTGTGACATTGTGTGATAAGGGGTGGGAGGAGATCCTAAATTTGTGACGTCGCATTTCAAAATCGAATATTGGTACATACCAATTCCATTACACCATTGATATTGATACCTATACATATAGGTACCTACCTATACATATAGGTAAATATTAAAAATGTAATGAAAATCAAACTTATTTCGGAACTGCTGTTTTAATTTAATAATTTCTAGGTGTAAAATTTCATAATATGTGACGTCTCACTAGGGGGAGGAGGTCTCACAAATGAGACCAGCTGTGACAAGGACGAGGGGAAGGGGAAGGGGGAGGGGTCAGTCATGAAATTAGTGTGACGTAATTTATGGATGGCCCCTAATTGATTGTGTACAAATTTTATAAATTACTTTAAATGATCGGTGGCACGTCATAGTGACGTCACTACCTATGCGGTGTTCGATAACAGGCAATGCACCGAACAGTTATTTACCAATTATAATTTAAACTAGCTGTTGCCCGCAGCTTCGCATGCGGAATTTATGCTTATCATATTTGTACCCCTTGCAGAAGAAAATTTTAAAACAGGTTAATTTATATTGAAGTATTTATATTTAGAAATTTATATACTGAAACCTACGATACAATCACAAATCATTCCTCCGGGAACGGATTTTGAAAAACAAACAACATTAACATTAGTTTTTTCTTTTTCATGAAAAATTTTGAAAAACTCGAAAACATAATATATTCCATCAATTAAATGAAGAACGTTTGTTTCAAATTTAAAGCAAGACGTTGGTATTTTAAAAATATTCCGTACTAAGTTTCATCTTGTTTCCTGGGAAAACTTTTAATTTTATTGCGACTAAAAGTTTTTTAAAACGTGATCCAAAGTATTAGGAACAACTTGACTAATTTCCGTCGAAATCAGTTCAAGGGTTTTCATGTGATGCCCGGACAGTCAAACAGACAATAATACCCCTGTCCTTTTCTCTCCCTCTCCCGCTCCCCGTGCCTCTCCCTCTCCCTCTCTCTCTCCCTATCCCGCTCCCGGGCCCTATCCAGCTTCGTGTCCCTCTCCCTCTCCCGCGCCCTGTCCCCCTCTCTCTCCCGCTCCCGGGCCCTCTCCAGCTTTCTGTCCCTCTCCCTCTCCCTCTCTCTCCCTCTCCCTCTCCCTCTCCATCTTCCGCTCCCTGTCCCTCTCCCTCTCCCATTTCCGGTCCCTCTATCGCTTCCTATCTCCCGCTCCCGTCCGTAAAGTCCTCCACACAATTTTTTTGTTTCTCACTATAAGCTTACATATTAATTTTCATGTTTCTGAGTTTGAAATTGACCAAGTCCTGGAAAAACTTGCAACCTTTTTATTTACCTCTTAGGGGATGAAATTCCAAAATACCTGTTACAATTAACGTAGTTTCTTAAATATTTAAAATCCCTTAAGGGGATGAACTTCGAGAAAACAGTGTGTACGGACTGGCCGTAACTAATATGAGATTAATAAATAAAAGATAAAATAAGAAATAAAATACTGTATTAAAACTGAACTTAATAGAAAATAATGAAAGTAATTATGGAGTATGAAATGTGAGTAGCGCGCGGTGCTCTTAATGACCGAAATCGTACTGACTATAATTTTATACAAAACTAATGAAATTAATAAAATGATGATTTTGCAATGCGAATGAAGTGCAATGTACGCGCTTGACCGTACATATTCCCGGGCGGGAAAGATGAGGCAGATAAGATGAGAATGATTAACAAGGTGATTAGACAATATTATCTTAAAATAAACTTAAAATGTAGAAGTGTCCAAGTCCGGTACATTGAAACGTGGACGACGCACAATTGGGGACGACCCGGTGTCTTTCCCTTGTAATCGCACACTATGCACTTTAGGCAACATGGACTCAGTTTTCACTGCACTATTATTGGAAAACTCAGTTACACTTATTTGATTTAATTCACTACACTGAGAAGTAGAAGGGTGTGTGGAGGCCGCCGGGGCCGCCGGACCTCGTCCGGGGGTGGGGACGCCGGCCTCCGTCACCTGGACACGCCTGCTGCGCCTGCAGCGCCTGCACAGCCACGCTGCTCCGCCGACTCCAACGAGCGCGAACAATACATATATCGCCGCGTAATGATGGACATCATGATAGGATATTCCGTTTGCTAAAGGTTCGGTATTTCTCATGATCTCAAGATTTCGTTGAATCTCCTGGAGCTGGACGGTATTGTTAATGCTGAAGTCGGAGGTATAATTTAAAGGTAAGTGCGGTAACGAGATGTTCACAATATAGTTTATTTGTGGAATCTCAGGCGATGGAATATTCGATGTTAAGCTCATTTTGCTCTCATCCTGTCTATGTGAGTACATAAAGAAGTCGGGCAGTTTAATAGTGCATCCTTGGTCGATGCTAAAAAGCCCAGAGTTAATTAAATGAATATTTGAAATTCTATCGTCGCAAACAAGTTTTATGTGACATGGTTCACAACAAAAGTAGAAAAATTTATTTAATGCATTTAGAGCCTCCCATCTATTCTTGCACGTTGATATGATAGTGTCGCACTTCCTGGATTGTGGTAATGTTACGCAGAAACTCTGGTCGTCCTTAATAAAATAAATAGACTGCTTGAGGTGACATAAACTTAATGTAGGATTTTGGTCTATACATGACCTTAGATCTGAATCAGTCAGTTTTATAAAAGAGTCATGCTTAAGATTGACGGCCACATAATCGGCCACTTGTACTACCACCACCTCGCGGCCGCCGCTCATGACTCGCGGTACCTGGATTATTCTTAATATTTCATACACGTTGTCATCTATTAACGGAATCGTGATTTCAAATATTATAAATCTATAGTTAGATGTCACTCTTGCACGGACTTGCAATAAATTATAAATCTGGGATAGACCGTCGGACTTCTTAACTGGTAGCGACAAATCTCTAGGGAGCTTTTCGGAGATAATTCCCAGTTCGTTCCTCAGTTGGTCGGGCGTCAAAAGGTGAAAGTCAAACTTGCCATTATATATGTTGGTGACAGCACCGAGAAGAGTCTGCTGAACGTTTTTCAGGCTAAATATCATCGTGTTCGTAAGCATGGCCGTTGTCAAAAAATCATTAAGAAGTGACATGTTTTGAGTTTCTGTATTGATTTGGTTAACTGCGGTCTCTAATGCATTAAGTTTTTTATGAATTAACTTATGACTTTCTTCAACAACGTTCTCAGTGCGCTTTAGCAGGTTGAATTCCGCCTCAACGACCGAGGTCTGGTTCTTCCAGAGGGAAGCTAAATGATTCTGATTTTTTCTTATCAGGTCTATATCTCGCTCATATTTTTGAGCGAAACGATCGTCTAGGACACCGAATAAACTGTTGGCTATATAACCTACCCCATTAATTAACCCACGTCTTTGACGTGTGCCATTATTTACATTATGATTCATTAACAGGTGATTATATTATTGCAATTCACTGACCTCGTGACGCACTTGCAATAGGATCCCGTTGCAATGTGATCGCGTTTGAATCTTTTCACATAAATTGTCTAAGTACTTGATATACTTTGTGATAGCCTTATTGCCTTCTAAATAGGGTCGAGTGTCATAATAAACAACTAATCGCCAGTTATCTCTAATTATTTGCATGTCCTTAATACGATCAAAATAAAGACTATTATTACCTTGTAACGATGTTATATTATGAGAGCAGTTACCTAATGAAATCGTCATAAAAAATAATAATAAGGAAATAGCCGTAGTGGCGAAGTTATAAGATTTAGCCTTTTTTGGGGGTTGAACTAAATTTTGTTGTGTTGGAGTTTTATTTTCATTTGTTTTTAGTTCTGAATCGTCATTCACCGGTAGCCTACATAATTTTACGACCGGTCGTTTTAGTAAACCGTTTTTAGTTTTTAACGTCACGACTCTTACATATCCGTCACTACCGGGGTGCAGCTCTGTTACGCGACCTAAGGCCCACTTCCCCGGCGGGAGGTTTTCATCCTTAATAATGATAATATCACCTAATTTAATATTAGTTTTAGGTTCCCTCCACTTACTTCTTGCTGTAAGCAAGGTGAGGTATTCATCGCGCCACCTATTCCATATATCATTATATATTTTTTGAACAAGATGCCACCTAGTTCTAAGATCTGTCTCCGTATCGTATAACGTCAAAACAGGACCACTAGCTAAAAAATGGGATGGAGTTAAAAAATTTAAGTCATCGGGGTCTTCGGTTAGGGGACAGAGAGGACGCGAATTTAAGCATCCTTCTAGTTGGCTGAGAAGCGTTGTAAACTCTTCATATGTAAGGTTTTGTTCACCTATAACTCTTTTCAGATGGTGTTTCAGGGACCTTACTGCGGACTCCCAGATTCCACCAGCTGATGGCCATGATGGACAGTTAAAGTGCCATTCTATTCCTAGGCTAGCTACCTCTGCCCGGAACTCATCATTCAACGTCTCTTGAATCTCTGATAACTGCTTTAATACATTGTTTGCCCCAATAAAATTTTTCCCTTGATCACTATACATATGACCTGGAACACCTCTTCTGGCAGCCATTCTACGTAAGGCTGCTAGAAAAGCCGACGTTGTTAGGTCGGAAACCAGTTCCAAGTGTACAGCCTTGGTTGCCATACATACGAATACTGCTATGTATCCCTTTGTGGTCTTAATGCCGCGGCCCTTGCTGGCCTTGACGGTGACGTGGCCCGTGAAATCTACACCACAATGATAGAATGGACGCGATGGATTAGATCTTGCTGAAGGTAAGTCCCCCATTAATTGATACTGAAGGTCAGGATTCTGTCTCCTGCATCTAACACACAAGCGAAGCCGTTTTTTAGTAACATTATTACCACCAATAAGCCAATATTTACGCCTAATGAACGCGGTGGTTAATCGCGCTCCGCCATGGTAAGTAAGCTCGTGTGCTTGGTCGATGATGAGATCCGCTAATCTTGTGTTACTAGGGATAATAACAGGATGCTTCATCTCAGGATCGATGTTCGCATGCCTTAGTCTGCCACCGACACGTAAGATACCGTTTTCATCTAACACGGGATTTAAATTAAATATTTTACTATCCTTACTAACACCCTTTCCTGCTTTTAAACTATTTATATCTTGTATAAGACTTTCTGCCTGACAACTTTTTATTATTAAATTCTTAGCCTTACTTAACTCTTGTACGCTTAAATAACCTAACTTTCTATTTTTTGCCGTGAATCTTAATACCCACGCTAAAATCCTAACTGCTTTACTTAATGAGCTATGCTTTTCTATCAATTGATTAATAATTTCATTGCTACTTAAAACTATATTAACTTGCTTAACGTTTTTCAAATCCTGATCGGTAGTATAATCCTGTTGATTATTTTCGGGTACATAGGTTGGTAGCCAGGCTGGTCCCAGCCACCACAGCTTATGCTCTAAAAGTTGGGAGGCCATGAGACCTCGGCTTGCGCAGTCAGCCGGGTTCTCTTTGGATGCTACATATCGCCAGCAGTCAGATGGCATCGACGCTGTGACTTGTTTCACTCGATTCGCGACGAAGGGCTTCCATCTGTCTGTTTGTCCATTTAGCCATCCTAGCACCACCATTGAGTCTACCCACCCATAAATAGTAACCTTGTAATTTAGGAGACAATTCCTAATTTTTGTCATTAATTTTGACAGTAAAACTGCGGCGCATAATTCTAATCGCGGAAGTGAACAAGATTTACTAAGAGGTACTAATTTTGTTTTGCCAGCTACTATGACTACTGAAATGCTATCAAATCTTTTTATTTTACAATAAACTACGCAACCGTAGGCTTTTGTGCTTGCGTCACAAAACCCATGTAATTCCACTTGATCATTCTCGAGAGTTTGCAGCCACCTTGGTACTTGAAATTGGCTGACAGTATCAATATCATGTTTTATTTTATACCATTCCTCCGAGATGTCGTGTGGTACGGGTTCATCCCATTCTATGTTCAGTCTCCATACATCTTGAAATAGTATCTTAAGTTTAATAGTAAGTGGAGAGAGCCAGCCTAGGGGATCAAAGATCTTAGATATGTCTGACAGAAGCGACCTCTTCGTAAGTTTCGATGAAGGTGGTATATTTGCCTTCAACGTAAAAAAGTCACTTTGTGGATTCCATCCGAGGCCCAGAGCTTTAGTTGACTCCGCTTGCTTGAAGTCAAAGTGCTCTTCCTGTAGTACAGACGCGTTGACATGCTCCAGCAGCTCTGACGAGTTAGATTTCCATTTTCTTAAGTGAAATCCACCCGATTTTAACAGCGCAATAATGTCAGTTTGTAACTGTCTGGCCGACTGTACCGAATGGGCCCCATGGATGAGGTCGTCCATATAAAAACATTCTTCTAAGACCGTGGGCGCTAAACTATCTTTAAAGTTAATTTTCTCGTCATGCGCTAATTGTTTGAGCGTCATCATGGCAAGAAAAGGCGCCGCTTTGGTCCCATGGGTAATTGTAGCTAATAGATACTCCATTAATTTTTGATTTTTGTTATCTCTCCACACAATCATTTGTAAATATTGATCGTCCTTGTTGACCCATATTTGCCTAAACATCTTTTCGATGTCGGCAGTAAATGCGTATTTATATTGCCGCCACTTAAGAAGGAGACATTGTAAGTCTTGTTGCAAATTCGGTCCCCGAAACATAACGTCATTTAAACTTAAGCCTGATGACGTTTTGCTTGATGCATTAAAAACAACACGTAACTTAGTTGTCGTGGAGTCGCTTCGGGTAACACAATGATGCGGTAAATAACATTTGAGTACTGTATTACGGTCGTCGACCGAGGGTGTCATATGACCGAGCAACAAGTATTCATTAATAAATAGCTTATAATCACTCGCAATCGATGAATTCGACGCGAGTTTTTGTTCTAACTTATAAAATTGAGCTACTGATTTTGACTTAGAATGACCTAATTTTTCTTCGTAGTCAGGCCTCATTGGTAGCCTAACTTCGTACCTGCCGTCATTTCGTCTAACAGTAGTAGAATGATAAAACTCAATACATTTTTTATCTTCTGAGGACAGATCAGCTTGTTCCGAAATATCCTCGATTTCCCAAAATTTTTGAATATCTTGCATATTGTGCAATACAACATTACAATGAAAAGTTTTTGTGTTGCCACTCAAAATCCACCCGAGCCGCGTCTGTTGTGCGGTCGGTAAGGTTGAATTTGCTCTACATATTCCATCCATTAAAACAGTTGAATATATGTCGGCACCTAATAAAATATCTACCGGGCGGCTCCTATAAAACTCGGGATCCGCTAATTTAATGTGATCTAAGTATGACCAATCAGGCTTTGTAAATGTATAAGTTGGAAGATTTTTAACAAGTTGTTTCATTATTAGAGCATCAGTTTCAAACGTAAAATCACTATCAATGGAGGAACAGTTTAGGGTGACCATCCCCTTACTATTGCTTGCCTTATCGCCAATACCTGAGACCACTCCCTTACAATTCTGTCTAGGGATTTTTAACATTTGGGCTGCGTGCTCTGTGACCAGGGACGTCTGAGAAGCTTGGTCAAGCAGGGCACGCATGACATAGAATGACCCATCCACGGCTTGAACCTTAATCATTGCAGTAGGAAGTAGGACTTCGTACATATCATCCTGAACTGACACGTGTGAGCTACGCTGGACACGTTTCCCTGAGCTGGCATTTTCAAATGTATCAACTAAGCTACCCCCTCGCGCATCCGCGCCCTCACCGCCGCGACCTACTTCCGTTGCTAAGCGCGTGTAATGCGGTTGCGCAAACGCCTCGTGTAATAAACGATTATGATTCTTATTACATTCGCGACAAGTTTTATCCGAACTACATTTCTTTCCTTGATGATTTGACAAACAACTTACGCAAATATTAAATTTATTAACTGTTTTTAGCCTATTCTCCGGTGTCATTTCTAAAAATAGTTGGCAATAATAAATTCCGTGATCATTGCTACTACACATCGGACACCTAAATTTAGAAACTATATTATTATTTTTATTAATCGGCACTGGAGGAATAATTTTACTACTAGTAAAGGATGTTTTATGAACGTTAGGTTTAAGATTACTATTAAAATTACTTTTATGACTAACTGGATTTTTTTGCGAAGGGTTATCTTGCTTCCTACGCGACGACTCTAATGAAATCTTCTAAAAAGCTTAAAAATTCTGTAAGACATGGCAAATCTCTCGGGTTTTTAATTGACTCCATGTAATCGGTAAATGAAGCAGTGTCTAATTTTTGTGTTAAAATGTATACTATGATAGGGTCCCAGGAACTAATATCTACTCCTAAATTTTTGATCGCATTAAGGCACTCTTGCGTAGTGTCGTGCATTCGTTTTATTAGAGCGGCTGTTTGCTGTTGCATTATAGGAATATTCATAAAAGTGTTCATATGAGATTGGAAAATTAATCTGTTATTGTTATACCTCTGGTTTAAGATGTCCCAGCAGATCGCATAATTATCAGAACTGACATTTAAATGTTGTATCAGTCGTTCAGCTTCCCCTCTTACCTTGGACTTGAGGTACTGCATTTTCTGTGCGCTGGACATGGTGTTATTTTTATGAATAGTTTCATTAAATAAATCCTTAAATGATACCCAGGTGTTGTAATTCCCACTGAATGTAGGAATTTCTAACTGAGGCGTGGATTTCTCCATGTGGGCTACAGACCACATTTTCTGGTTGATGGCCTTCTTAATGGCCTGGTACTTACTTTCATAAGAAGAATAAGCACTCTCGTACTCCTCATTGGACCCGTCCAGCAGGCTGTCCAGCTCCCAGTGTAGCGAGTCTATAGCGGACCAGCGTGACTGGACGGTGCGGAGCAGGTCTTCAAACTCCCATCTTTCGCTAACGGTATCTAGCCGAATACCTGTTACTGTGCGATGGAAGGCCTTAAAATTACTATGCTGCTTTCGAAGCATGTCCTCGGTCCTGCTTGCTGTGGCACTCGAGGACTGGGATGTAGTTGCGCTAAAGGTCGGCTGTGGATTGACCTGGGGCTTCGGCGTAAACGTAGGCGGTCTTATTAATGGAGATTGTGATTTCTCCTCCGCTGCTGCAGTCCGACAACTTTGGATATGAGCCTTAATGCTAACATACCTCTCATTCGTTCGCTCCAGATCCTTATTAATGAGCTCACTCATGTTTGCGTCCAGCTCCATCGCCATCAACTTAGTATGATTGGCTTCATACTCGAACCAGTAGCTGTCAAGTAGGGCTAACCTTTTCTTGACATATTCCGGAGTTTTCCTACTAGCACCGTCTTTGTTAAAATTGGTGTATATGCTTTCAATACCGGACACCAGCTGCAGCTGAATCGCCTGGATGTCGCTAACTGAAGACATTTTAAGTTGCTCAGTATAATAAAATGGACAGATCTTACTTGTCTGCTGCACTCGCCCAAACCCTTGTTGCTCAGGCGCTCCTTACTGCACTTCTTGATCGCACAGCAAGATACTGGATAGCTGCCACCGCTCTTCTTGATAGAGCAATAGCGAACTGCACGTGTGTCACGTCACTGGTATACGGAATCACGTGTACAAGGATCCCGCTTTACGGAAAGCTCGAAGGACCAATGTACGGACTGGCCGTAACTAATATGAGATTAATAAATAAAAGATAAAATAAGAAATAAAATACTGTATTAAAACTGAACTTAATAGAAAATAATGAAAGTAATTATGGAGTATGAAATGTGAGTAGCGCGCGGTGCTCTTAATGACCGAAATCGTACTGACTATAATTTTATACAAAACTAATGAAATTAATAAAATGATGATTTTGCAATGCGAATGAAGTGCAATGTACGCGCTTGACCGTACACAGTGGGTACAGTTATTTTTTGTGTCTAACTATAAGCTTACATATAAATTTTCAAGTTTTTTACTTCAAAACTGACGAAGTTGCCATACTAACTTGCACTCCCTAATTAATTAACCCTTCAGGGGAGGATTTTCCAAAAAAACACATTACTGATTATTTCTAATCTTGAGCTAATATAATATTTTTTTATGTTTTTAACTTCAAAAATGACGAAGTTGCGTAGTAAGTTCCATCCCCTAAATTTGTCCTTTAAGGGATGATTTTCAGCTAAATTTTAACTTTTTTTAATAACAATAAACTAACATAAACATTTTCATATTTATAACTCTAAAACTGACGAAGTTGATTTGTATGTAAATGACTTCCAACCCCTATTTTTAGGGGATGAATTTCGAGACAACAGTGATGCAGTTATTTTTTGTGTCTAACTATAAGCTTATATACAAATTTTCACCCTTCTTACTTCAAAACTGACGAAGTTGCCCTACTAAATTGCGCCGTCTTAATTAACCCTTTAAGGAATGATTTTCCAAAAAACATAACACTTACAAATTTTGTTTCTAAACTGGAGCTAATATGTAAATTTTCATGTTTTTAACTTCAAAAATGACTAAGTTGCCAACTAAGTACCATCCATTAAATTAACCCTTTAACTCGTTAGGATCCGCGTGATCGCGGTACCTTTGAGTTCGAACGTGCTGGAACGTTCCCGGTAACCGACGGGTTAAGGGATGATTTTCCAGAAAAATGTGTTAAACTTAATTTTTGTTTATTACTATAAACTTACATAAAAAATTTCATATTTACAACTCTAAAATTGACGAAGTTGGTTTGTATGAAAATGACCTCCAACCCCTATTTGTAGGGGATGCATTTTGAGAAAACAGTGATACAGTTATTTTTTGTGTCTAACTATAAGCTTATATACAAATTTTCACCCTTCTTACTTCAAAACTGACGAAGTTGCCCTACTAAATTGCGCCGTCTTAATTAACCCTTTAGGGGATGATTTTCCAAAAAACATAATACTTATAAATTTTGTTTCTAAACTGGAGCTAATATGTAAATTTTCATGTTTTTAACTTCAAAAATGACTAAGTTGCCTACTAAGTACCATCCATTCAACATAACCCTTTAAGGGATGATTTTCCAAAAAAATGTGTTAAACTTAATTTTTGTTTATGACTATAAACTTACATAAAAATTTTCATATTTACAACTCTAAAATTGACGAAGTTGGTTTGTATGAAAATGACCTCCAACCCCTATTTGTAGGGGATGAATTTCGAGAAAACAATGATACAGTTATTTTTTGTCTCTTACTATAAGCTTGTATATAAATTTTCACCCTTCTAACTTCAAAACTTACGAAGTTCCCATACAAACTTGAACAACCTTATTTGACCCTTTAGGGGTTGATTTTCCAAAAAACACATGACCCTTAAATTTTTTTTCTAATTTTGAACTAACATATAAATTTTCATGTTTTTAACTTCAAAAATGACGAAGTTGCGTACTAAGTTAAATTGAAGAAATTAACCCTTTAAGGGATGATTCTCCAAAAAAATCTGTTAAAGTTAACTTTTGTTTATTACTATAAACTAACATAAAAAAATTCATATTTATAACTCTAAAACTGACGAAGTTGGTTTGTATGAAAGTGACTTCTAACCCTTATTTGTACCCCTTAGGGGATGAATTTCCAAAAATCCGTTCTTAGTGGACGTCTCCTTAGCAGGAACTATCTACCTACCAAATTTCATCTTAATCGGTTCGGCAGTTTCTGAGATTTTTTCTTTAATCAGCGGTGTCGCTTTTCAATTTTATATATATAGATAAAATGAAATAAAGTTCAAACGTAAATAATGAAAACGTTTTAACTGTGCACAATAAACAACTTGTCCTTGAACGGTTGGGGTTTTTCAAAACATGAAATCTAATTGTCTCGCTTGCTCGCAGCCGGTTAAAATGCACTGGCACCATTTAGTGTCAATAAATAAATATAGGTGTCCAAATTTTTAGTACTGAACAGCCTGTCTAGTATAGTATACATATAGGTCTATGTTTATAGGATACGAGTAACCGCCCTCGATTTGCTTCGGTTTTCTTATTGTTTTACACCTTATTGGAGTTTTATTAAGGATCCCTAATTTTTTTGAAAATATAATATAGCCTATGTTACTCGGGGATAGTGTAACTTCCCAACAGTGAAAGAATTTTTGAAATCGGTTCAGTAGTTTCGGAGCCAATTCAATGCAAACAAAAAATCAAATCTTTCCTCTTTATATATTAAGCATAGATAAACTACGTAGATATTAAAAATCAATTCAGTTAAACACATTCTTAACAAATAACCCTATTTTTCAAATTAAAAGACCATCCTATTGGTGAAGGAATTTTTGAAATCCCTCCCTTTGGCGCGCGCCACATAACCGTTCCCGACACGAGTCTCGTGGCTGGCGGGCGCGCGTCGACAGCGGTTCTGGGGCCGCGATCCAAGAGCTGCGAGTCGAATGAACCTCACCTGTGCTGGGTGCGGCGACGCGGGCACGGCGGGCGGCGGGGCGGCGGCGGGCGGCGCGGGGGGCGAGGCGGCGCGGCGCAGCGCCTCGCGCGCCTCCCGCAGCTGCCCGCTCAGCTCCTCCACTACTTTCTATCGTAACGTGAAAACAAATTATTACGAGATGATGAACTTCCTTGCACTTTTTAGTTGTTCAAAAATATCTAGTGCCCTCAAGGGGGGGAGACCTAGCTGATACAACCGACGAGCAGGCGCAATGCAATTCCTCTAAAAGGAGGAGCAAATTTTTACCTTTAATTATTCGCAAATCCGATTCCAGGTCCAAATCCGAAATTTCACGAGTAAATTCATCTATATTTTAGTTTCGAGTGGATAAGTCGATGAACATAATATACCTTCTGATAGAGGATGATCTCGTGGAGGCGCGCCTGCAGCGGGTCGGCCACGGGCGGCAGGCCGTCCGGCGAATCGGGCGCCACCCGCGCGCCCGCGCCGCACACGCAGCGCACGCCGCCCCCTGCGCCGCCCCCCGCGCCCCACGTCGCACCGTCGCCTGCGCACGGGGCATACTTTCAAGCTTACTTCAAAAATATTTTAATTGCAATCACCTAAACGATATATGAGAGCAATACACGCAACATTCACAATATCTAAGCGCATACACACGTATTAACACACGCACCAACACCAGCATACGGCCGTAGAACGCTCGGACCAGATCGAGTAAGTGCTCACCTGCGGAGGCGGGGCAGGGCGGGCAGGGCGGGCGGCAAGCGCAGCAGGCGGGCGGCGGGCGGCGCGGCGAGGCGGGGCACAGCGTCAGCTGCGAGGCGCCCCGGCGCGCGCCCTCCGGGTCGCCCTCGCCGTCCTCCTCGCTCTCCGAGGACGCGCCGCTCGAGGACGCGCCGCCTGCACGCACACACACGCAACCTTATCACATGATTGACCCTCTAAAGTTCACATCACCAGTTATCGGGAGTCGATGTCGTAACATATTTTATTGGTCATCGAACATCGTGCAGGAAGAATATAAATGACGAACGCTTTAACGTACGCAAGGCGTTAGGCGTAAGGAGAGCATCAACAATAAGACCTCGAACTAACTAATATTGAGAGCTACGTGTTGGATGAGCAATGAAACGCGCGGCGCTCACCGTTGAGGTCGACCTCGAGGAACTTGGCGGCGATGTCGTCGAGGCGGGGCAGCGCGCCGGCCGCGTGGTTCCGGTTGTGGTTGGTGAGCTCGCCCGCCCCCTCCCCCCCCTCGCCCGCCGCCGCGCTGCCCTCGCCCGCCGACGACTGGTTGCTGGACTCGGACACGGAGCGCCACGTGATGCTGATGTTGCGCGTGCGGCCCGCCTCGCGCGCCGCCTGCCACAACACACAACCGAACACCGTGTACATATTGTCTCCTGTAAAACTGTGATCTCCGAGGAGGTACGAGCAGTGTGGACACATCACCAGCATATTTTTATCAGGACGAGTGAAATTTAAGTATCCACTCCAGACTGTTCCCCGTCGACTTCGAGACGACGGCTCGTCAGGGTGAGCCTTGCGAGTGCGAGCGAACGAGATGGGGATTAATCGTCAGTCAGGATGCACCGCGGAGCCGCCGAAAGGAAGTGAGTAAATACCGTCCTCATTGGCTGGACGGTCCCACAGAGACGCCCTTTACTATATTCCCTTAAATTTAGATAGTAAACTCACGTCGGCCATGCCGAGCACGTCCGTGTAGGCGTCGCCCAGGAACACGGCGGGCTCGTCGGGCGAGGCGGCGTGCGGCGCGCGCGGGGCGGCGGGGGCGGCGGCGGCGAGGACGGCGGGGGGCGCGGCCAGCTCGCGCTCCAGCGAGGACGAGGTGCTGGCGGGCGCGCCGCTCTCGAAGTGCTCGGGGTGCAGCCCGTCCACCTGCAGCGTTACGTACTGTCGTGACGTGCGCGGAGCGACCGACCCTACAGATCGTTCACGTGGTAATGCCGCGCCCTGTCGGAGTGAGCCGGCTCGGGCCCTCCAGCCTCTTACGACTACGTTCATTTCGGTGTGGATGGTGAAGCCTATATTAGAAGTTTTTTTTTTAAATTTGTACCTCAATTTTCATTAGTGTTAAATTTTTTGTGTAGAAAATAATTATTTCGTACGTCGTTTCTGCTATGGCATAGTACCTGGTCGCCGTCCACGACGTCATCCACCACGTCATCTCCCGCGACGTCGACGGAGAGCGCGGGCGGCGCGAGCGGCGGCGCGGGCGGCGGCGTGGGCGGCGCGGGCGCCGGCAGCTCGTCCACGCAGCTGTCGGTGAGGCCGCCCCCCGCGCTCCCCGCGCTGCCCGAGCTGCCCGTGCTGCCCGTGCCCCCGTTCACCACCAGCGACAGTTTTCTGTTGGACGACAACTACATTATACTGCATTGATACAAACTATACCAAAAAATCTAGTAGGTCGGAGGTAGGAAATAGGAGGTGACGCACGACGGGTTCCCACCCCCCGCTACACTGTGGAGCCTGGATGATTGGATCTCATAGCGTGTTTCTGCGACTGGGTGGCATTTTATTTGGATGGTGGAAGCGCACGTCTTGGAGGCAGTCAGGATCGCGATATGCTTGTGTGTGTGTGTGTGTGTGTGTGTGTGACAGACGGACGATACGTACATGAGGTCGGGCTGCAGGCTGGGGTCGCTGCAGCGGCGTGGGGCGCTGCGCCGCTCGCCCTCGCCCTCGCTGGCCAGGTTGTCGCACGACCGCGTCTTCGACATCACCCCTGCCGACGACGATAATAAATATAACACCAACGTTTGCCGCAAACATCACGCACGGTACGCAACGCGCGGGGCTGGACGACACGCCGCGTCCTTCGCAGAGGTTAATATCTTTGTAAGTTAAGTCTGTACTTTATAACGTTCCTCTCGATATAACGGACGCGTGCGTCGATGAGCAGATATGACGAGCGTATTACAAGAGCACAAGAGCAGCGTACCGTTGTGGAGCGGCGGCAGCGGGGGCAGCGGCGGGGGCGGCGGCGGCGCGCCGTCGGGCGCGCGCTCGCCGCAGTACATGGCGGTCCAGAGCTGCATGGCGCGCACGCCGGGGTCGGGCCAGATCATGTGCGCGTGCGGCGCGGGCGGCGCGTACAGGTGGTTGCGGTACGCGGGCGCGCGCAGCAGCGGCCACACGCCCGCCGCCTCGCCCGCGCGGCTCTCGGCGCGCGCGCGCATGCTGTTGCACAGGAACGTGCCGAACATGCACGAGTGCGCGTGCGTCGCCAGCTTGATCTGTCGCACGACGTGCATCCGTTAACACAATCATCGACGGACGAAATGCGATACGAACTACTTATGGAAACGTGTTTACGTTAAAGGAAACAGCGATATCCAAAACTGATCGATTTATACATAAGTATGTTATGAGGTACTCGATATCGCATAAGAGGGCCTTAATAACATGCATGAAAGGAACAAAATGTAAGAAATAAAATAAATATTCGACTGACCAGATAGGCCTCGTTGAACTCGAAGCTGCAGGGGTACTGCAGCGTCATCTGGTAGACGACGTCGAGCCACTGCAGGAAGATGGGCGAGCGCTCGTTGGGGTCCTCTGGCCCGAACTGGTGGCCGCAGCGGTCGGCGAACTTGTGGCCGAAGTCGAGCCACTCGCGCTCCACCAGCACGCGGAACCCGTCCAGCGTGCGGTAGTGCGGATCCAGCAGCAGCTGCGCCGCCGCCACGATCTGCGGCGTGCGGTCCCAGCCGTCCGAGCAGTGCACGAGCACGGGGCGGCCGGCGGCGGCGGCGCGCGCGGCCACGCCGGCGGCGCGCAGCACGCCCGCCGCGTACTGCAGCCACAGCGTGCGCTCCAGCCCGCCCAGCCAGTTGGCCTGCTCGCCGTCCGCCAGCAGCGCGCGCAGCTGGTGGAACGCGCGCCGCACGTTGTGGATGTTGGGCAGGCACATGAACTGGATCTCGGCGTGCGGGTAGTACTGCGCGCACTCCACGCCGCCGCCGCGCGCGCGATTCGTCACGGCCGACGCGTACGAGCGCGCGTCCACTATCAGCAGCTTCACCTGCTGCACACGCATCCACATTCACACATCTGTCTACCCGATCTATATGCGACCTATATGCGAGTATTTTATATTCAAATTAAACTGATATGAAAAAATGGGCACTCGTACCTCGCAGTAAAGCAGAGATGCGGTGTGAACTAATGATCGTTAACAGTTTAATAGATAACTCGGCAACACGATACAATGTACATTAAGTCGTTACCAGTGACAACCTGTTGCGCACGCCTGCGTGAACACTATAAATGGCCTCGTACCGAAGGGCAATCCTGTCGTCGCGATCGCCATCAATATAACTAGTTAACAGTGTCTGGGTGCATAGTGACCTTGTTGTTGAGGTGTCGGGCGGCGCGGTCGGCGTTGGTGGCGGCCACGAAGGCGGCCAGCAGGCGCTCGTCCTCGGCGGAGCGCCAGCCCAGCCAGCCCACCTCGGGCTGCGAGGAGCGCGCCAGCACGCCGCCCGAGCCGCCGTGCCGCCACACCGCCGTCGGGATGCGCCGCATCGCGCGGAACCTGCCATTACATCAGAGTCTGTTGCACCAACCGAGATCGCCACCAACTAATTCTATTCTATTTTAGCCTTATAATAAAATTGTACATATATATACGATACACAATTTTTAGTCCTTCAACTCTTTACTTGTACGGACTTTCCTAACGGACCAACTACGTACGCACAACTAGTGCGGCACATGGTTTTAACAAACACTTCTTATGTAAGTGACTTTTCAAAGTAAAATTACGCAGCAGTGTGTTTGTTTATACGTAACATAATCTACTCTGTACTACATTCCGTGAAGCTACAATGTTTTAAAGAAGAAAGAAAGAAAAGCTTTATTTAGACTAAATACAAACACACAAGACTTAAACTTAAGGTCGCTGCATACGTAACACGGACGGGACGTAGACGGAGCATAAACATACGTGCAGGCCCCGTTCCCGTCCCGTCCGTGCCTCCGTGGCTTATGCGCTATCGTTTACATTTTCTATGAAACGATGTTTCCAAAACTTCACGTCCTGTCCTGTCCCCGTCCCGTCACGTTACGTATACATCGACCTTTACATGTAATATAGTTAAGATAAAATAAGAACATTGTAGTGTAGCCCGTAGGTGTTACAGGTAGGTTTGCGTCTCAGCGTACGCCCTAAGGCTAAGCGTACAAACGGTCCAAGTACTGTACACTAAGTACGACGGTCACGAGCTAGTATTTAGGCCGCGTGCGAGACCGTTATACCTGGCCACGGAGTCCAGGTCCTCGTCGCACACGGCGGCGGGCACGACGAGCAGCGGCGGGTAGGACGCGCACAGCTTGTGCTCCGCGTTGGCGGCCGACACGCGCCACGCGCCGCCCGCCGTGAAGCCCAGCCGCTCCACCTGCGACCGACACCATGTACATGTACATTACTTCAACATTCTACATCTGGCCCAGGTTACATGTATTATATACAATAATTATTGACAATTTTCACTACTACAAATTATGACGGATTACGATGGATGTCATATGTAGGAACCTAGTCTATAGTGGGTTTCACTTAACTCTGCACTTGAAATAAGAGTTGCCAACATAATAAGCGAAAGTTTTCGGTACTTCGGTTTCATGATTGATCAAAATTATACGATGCACTAACAGTAGGTCCTACCGCATCTTATCAGGCTTAGCAAAGTGCACCTATGATAAGACCGTGACACATGACTTGCTCAGCATTGAGATATCTATATTTATCATACTTAAAAGGAATCCATTATAAAATTGCAAGACCACTACTACTTCCCACGACCCGGCGTGCGTGTTCTGACATACATACATACAGTACTGGCCAGTGAGGGCTGCCGGCCGAGCAGCAGCGACGTTCTGCTCGGTTGCATTTAAACGGCCAGCAACTGCAGGTATTCAATCGACTTAGCATTCCAACATTAAGATTACGCAAGCTACTTCCTATGAAAGGAATTTCACGTATGCGCCACGTTAGTTACGGCGATAAGCCGGGCCTAATGAGAAACACTCGTCGGGGCTAACACGTGGCTCTCTCGACAACACATTCCGCTCGACGCCCTAACGCCTCACCGCGCCGCGCCGTGAACAACTAAGTTGACCAGATCCTACAGGAGCCCGGCAAGTTAACAGGTGCCGCAGAGGTCACCACCTCACGAAATATACAAACATGATTGCTTCTTAATTTCCACCTCAGCAAATACATCAAAACCTCCCTTAATCTCATTCACTCAATCCCTCGAGGGGCATCATTACCGAGACCTTACTATACGTAGATCTATAACCTTCGACAGCAATAAAATAATAAACGCTAATACGATACACTGTATCGTCTGTGTGGATTTTTACTTTGGATGTAGCCGACAAACGAACAGATAATCCACCTCACGACTGCTCCTCGACCGACCAGAAGACATCGGGGCCCACGTACCGGCTCGCGGCCGGCGTTGCGTGAGTCGTGTCGGTGTTAGCATGTCGGGCGGCAATCGGCATTCACCTCGGGTCCGAACCAGTGGCGGCGCGGCGCGTGCGAGGCGCGCAGCAGCGCGCGGTGCGCGGAGTGGCGCGGCTGCTCGCGCGCCCAGGCCGCGTACGCCGCCGCGAACGTGTCGTGCACGGAGCCCAGGGGCGCCAGCGCCGCGCCCAGCCGCCGCGCCCACTCGCCGCACTGCTCGCCCGTGCTGAACGTGCACCTGCAACACGCAACAACGCTGTAGCACCACGTTACTCCAATTAGAAAGTGGCCGACCGAGTTGACCAACTTCCAGGTGGTCAAACATCTTGAGCCATTCATTATTACGTTTCTGTAGGAAAGATCACATCTACATGACTAACATGACTATTGATGTTTACAATACATACTGTTAAGAAAACCCTTAACTTGGGTACCTGTGCCAGGATCAGTGCAGGCTTGCAGCCCCACAGCTGCAGGTAAAATAAATACCGTATCCTATAAATAACGACATTGGTCATGGACTGAATACTGCAAATGGCTGTCAATATCTGGCCTTCTCGAAACTACAATAATGTTCTGACATAAACCTGAGTCGAGGTTAAAACTTAATAAGTTTAGCATAATATGCTTTTACCTGAACCGGGCGATTCAGAACAGTTATGATTTTTAAAATATCCCAAGTTAACTGTTATTTTCTATTTCTATTTTATTTATTTTCTATCGAAGGAAATTTATAATGTTTCTTTATTTAACATGCTTATCAGTTATCAGTGAGTGCCCCCCGGGCGGCGGGCGGCGGGGGGCGGGCGGCGGGCGGCGCGGCGGGCCGTTATCGCTTATCTTGCTAACGTGCACGTGTTCATAAATGGGTGTATAATGTCATTCATGATCGACGTCAACAGGCGTTTACTTTCTGTATCATGTATGCGGAGTATGCGTAATGATGGGCGGCGCCGACCAGGTGGCCAGGTCGCCGGCTAGTGGCTACACTACCCTATCCTAACTGTACCGAGCTGTGACTGGGAGGAGAGCTCGATATTATGCTGCAGCAATCCTTACGAAGCCGCACGACGACACGACACGTCAGCGCCAATATATAATTCTTGACAAAAAAATAACCGGCTTCCATTCGGCATTAGCATTAGGGATAACTCAACAACTACTCGTCAAATCTCGCTCAAATTCAAGTGGGACCACATGACAAGCACCAGGTTTCGATTAAATAAAGAATCATCAAAATCGGTCAAAAAAACAGTCAGATTGAATACCTCCTCCTTTTTTGAAGTCGGTTAAAAATAAAATAAAATTTGCCATAATAAAATGTTTATGTAAATGTAAATTGTAAACGATCTCTAAGTTAATTTAATTCCAACGCTTGCGTACAAGATGCAATTGTATGATAATAACAAAGCATTAATGTAAGGCGTTAATATTCCGAAGTTCATTACCCTGCGGCAACCCGCGGCCCACGGCCCACGGCAGTGACGGCAGTAACCTCACACGGTACGCCAAAATTTATTTTAGTTTTATATTCGAGAACTAGCTGACCCGGCGAACTTTGTATCGCCTAACAATTTTTTTTCTAAAATAAAAGTAGCCTAAGTTACTCCTTGTTACATCAGCTATCTGCCAGTGAAAGTCCCGTCAAAATCGGTCCAGCCATTTCAGAGATTAGCCAGAACAAACAGACAGACAGACAAAAATTGTGAAAAATGTTGTTTTGGTATATGTACCGTGTATACATCCAAATGCACTTTGTAAAAAGCGGTTATTTTAATATTACAAACATACACTCCAATTTTATTTATTCGTATAGATGTATAGATTTAGATAATGGTAAGGTTAAGATAAGTACACATATTATTAAAACATTATTATCATGCATGACCATAATAATATTGATGTTCTAAAAGTAAATATTTGTCTCCGTGTAACACCAAAACCCCAGCTGAATCAAGCTCAAACCATAACCATACTGGATGGATTGAGTCATTGGAGTCATTGCACGTGATGTAGGTGTTACAATGTATCGACAGCGACGCGGCCAGCCACCACGTGATGTAATCTCTCTGGATTTTCATATGGACATGTCGCTGAGGATGACGTGACGCTGCCGATGATGCGAGTCAAGCGAGCCGCAGCTCCTTTAGGTGGGGAGAGTGGGGTGGGGAGTAGGTATTATTTCAACTACATGTTCTATTTCATTTGTCGATTATGTAGTCCATGACTCCGTGAGAAAACGCCTTTTGTATTTTTTGGATTTTATTATGAGTACAGTGGCGTCGCATCGGGTATAATAATAAAATTTAAATAACAAAGAATACTTGAATATATCTCATTTTGTTTACAACTGCAATTGTTAATGCAGCAGTCCACTTGACAATAACACGAAACTCTGGCAAAACATGACACACCACGAATCACGTTGAGCGGTGGACTCCTTTTCGTATTAACTTGCTGCAGTCTTTGTTTAATAAAGAGTAACAATACTAGAGAATAACTGTTGGACTCACTTGAGCTGCCGGCCGTGCTTGCAGAGGATGAGGAGGCACAGCAGGTCCCGAATCTCGAGCGCGTCGATGAGCCGCAGCGGGACCGACACGGCCGCGGGCGCGCAGCCGCCGCGCCGCCGCCCCTGCAGGTGCAGCCGGTAGTTGGACATGGCGATGGTGCCGCCGTCCGCCGTGCGCCCCACCCACTGCGACAGGAACAACAACACTGTGTCGATACCATGGTAACGGTTACGAGGGAGACTCGAGAGATCTCACTCCAAATACTACGTCGCGGTCGTTGCGGTGGCAAGCTATCATTTTATCAAATCGCCAACCACTGAACGACGTCGCCACGATTGATACCACAGAAACAGTAATAAATTCACCTAACCTGAAACCTCCATCGATAAGATACGTAAACAAGATAATGATAATATAATAATACCTTACGAGCCACTAAACATGGGTATTTGTTTTTCATCTATAATAATTATACTTAATTGTTTTCTTATTGCAGGTAGGTACTGCTTATATAAACGTGTCAAACGTATCAATGAACGACAAAAAAATCAACACATTTTTGTTTCGCGAACCGGTTCGGTACACATTTACCTGGACCGTGCGCACGCAAAGAATGCGGTGTGTAACATAATTACATAACAAATAAAAACATAATATTTACTAGTTCTACTACTATACCAAATGTAGTATATACTACAGTACTATACTATTATTTTTCTTTCTTAATATCATTTTTATGAATGTAAGATGTACGTTTCGATACGATGATGAATCGATAAAATTGGCTTGCAGGTCCATGTCAAATGTCAATCTATCACCTGTCTTCTTCTTACGTAGTCATTAATGTGAGAGTGGCAAAAGTTACGGAAGGACTATGTCTATAATATTATATCTATTACATTATAGAAGTGGAACTCCAAAAGCTGACGGATGAATGTAGGCATGTACCTGTAGTGACTTGCGTAATTTTCAAACATTTTGATTTTGATGTGTATACTCTGTCTATTACGGCGCGGCGGCGCGGCGCGGCGTCACCACAGCGATCACTTTTGCCTTATGAGTGAATTAGGTTTAAGGTTGGCAAATTTTCGGGATTCATCTGGATTGTCCCGACATTTCACATGATGTCCAGAGTCCTGACAAAATACAAAATGTCCTAACATTTTACTTGATTCAACAGAACGTGTTTGCCGCCGTGGCGCCCGCAACCTGCCGCATGTGCTCTAGCAGTTTTTATTCATCGTCAGCTCGTATGCCGACTATTAAAAAAAAATTGTCCCGCGACAAATCCCGACTTTTTGAAGTTTTGTCCAGATATTTCAGTGTTGTCATCTGGCAACCCTAATTGGGTTACGAACGTGGAAGCCGACATTCCTGCGAGTATACAAAAGCATCTACGGTTAAATGAAGTGATCCTTCAGTTGAGAGTTGCGCTCAGAAATCATATCCAGAGAAAACAATTCATGGCATTCGTCAGGTCAAGACTAGAACATGACTGATGACAAGGTGTCCCCGAGCCCCGGTGGACTGTGGACTGTGGAGTCTGTGGAACACAATGAATCGTGTTATTATATTAAACGTTTACCTACATGTACCTACTTATTGTATGGTATACCTATAGTTCGTTCAACTCGATACATTCGACCTGTTGACCTTCTCAAGTGACAGTGGGCGGCGCCGCGTGCTGCGCTGCTGCAGTGCGGCGTGCTTTACATTCCACGATCACATTCTATCCCACGCCACGCGTGTCGCGACCCGCTACGACCTACCCTACCGTGCCCGCCCCGGCGGCGCGGCGCCGCGCCACTTCATTATTGAATATTTTATAATTATATCGCTTCAGTGCTATGGATAATTTTGGAATTTCCTGTTTCATTTACAAAACCTACATGAAGAGAAGCAAGTTTTTATTGTTTCCATACCTTCCAATAGAATAGAATAGAATAGAATAGAATAGAATAGAATAGAATAGAATAGAATAGAATAGAATAGAATAGAATAGAATAACTTTATTTCATAAGATAACTGCAATACTTAGCAAGCAAAAGAAAAAGAAATAAACTTAAAAAATCCCGTGTAACACCGACTAAATGAAGACAATACAACATACCTAATTAACTCGTTACGTTCTTATGTAAATTACTTAATAAATACCTTAGTCATTTAGAAATATGTTGTATAACCGCCTCGCCACTGGCGAATAACTCCAAACTCCAAGACGTTCATAAGACGCGACCGGCTATAGCCTCTGCAGTCTGCCTGCTTCACTAGCGTCACTTCACTAGTACAACCTTCGACGGTGTGATCGTAAAGTGGAGTTCAACAAATAAAGACGCTTCGCTCCCAATAAGACCATTAGAGGATGAGCGAATCACAGTGAAGGGTATGTGCGAGTGCGACAGTACGAGAGAAGATAAATTGTAACTCCGCCACCGCTCCTATCAGAGAGGAGAATGACATAGATGACGAAGGAAGACATGGCTTCAGTCATGATTGCGGTACAAAATTGGAGTGGAAATAGATATATTTACTATCGAAACTAGTGAAAATATCGGAGTAATGCACTTGTACGAACATAATATACGAATACTCTGAGCATTTATATGAACAACATTAACATTTCTCGCCCAGATTTGGCAGTTTTTAAAACTATGTTATTGTGTAAAGAGGGGTATAGAAATTGCGTGCGAACCAAAATCACAAAACTTCCACTCCATGGTGCACTCGCCGGCTAGCTATACAAAAATGTTCATACAATTGGCGCTGCTATAGCAGGTGCGTCACTGTGAGTGCGTCTCAGATGTTCCTAATAGTGATACGTTTGGTTTGGGAATGTAAAAAAAATTATGTTTGGTTTTGACACCTAGCATCTTGAAAAATTATATTTGGGGACATTATATAGATGATGAAGTATAATACGGTAGGAAATTCGTACGGTTAAACAGTTGTGCCTGAAGAGTGCAAAAAAATATCGAAGGCTGTGGCCGGCGCGTCACTGTAAGCACCCCTGGCCCTCTAGCGATGGTCATAGCCGGCGCGTCCGCGAACGTGTTAATAATTAAACGAACGGCCTACTTCGTAAACAAACACAATAATATACTTTTGTTTATAAGGGCATAAGGGAAAACTATCTTAACAAAAACTGTCCTTAATCTTCATCATAGAACATGAAATATGTACTTTTCATGTTTGTGAAACTGTCGCGGTCGACAGCCGACACTGACCGCCTGACGACGTCGCACCACGTGGGGACGGACAATTGACAGTACGTCACTAGACGTAGCCAGCTAGCCAGTAATGATGTGGAACGAAGTGTGGAACAATGTTAATTGACTGTTAGTAGTGGTAGTGACGACGACGAAAAGTTGGCAGACCACTACTGCGGTTCAAAGATTGTGTCAAGCGTGACTTGTCTGCATTCAAAATAAGTTGTAAGGACTGTGACCAACTCGCGATGAATAGAGACGTCTGGCGAAAGAATACCATAGAGGGCAGAGACAATCATGATAGGGACTGGTTCAGACTGCTATCCGACAGGAGAGGCAAGAAACAGAAAATGGCTTCCAGACCAGCCCACTCTACACTCTCCTGTCGCCACTGCGGTAAAAACTGTCGCTCCCAGCTTGGTCTCTATAGTCATGAAAGGAGGTGCCATCCACAAGATGCTGTTTAAATCGTCTGTTATAGACGGAAAGGCCGTAGATGAGTACAATAAAATACACGAAATACTACTGTACTAGCCACTGGTGCAAATGGAGCGATAACATTTTCAGTGGGTTATCGCGAGTTCTGCATTCAACAATGTTATTTGTCGGAATTAGCGCTCCACTCGCTAGCGATCAGCAATGTAGTCTATAATTATGTCATTTAACGATCAAACATGGTTACCTTGTTTTATGTAATACAAATGAATAGATCAATATCACCAAAGACCTCACCGACGAGGAATTAAGCTATATTGGAGCTTTCTACAGCCCAAAATGTACACACATTAGTTAGTGAACTGTCTGGTTACCTGTACAAACTCAGCGCAAATGGGCGTGAAGCCGGCGTCGAGGCCGGGCTCGTCGTAGTGCGTGCGCAGGCGCGGGAACAGGTCGGCGGCGCGCGCGCGCGGCGGCGGCGGCTCGGGCGGCGGCGGCGCGCGGTACCTCTGGCGCTCCGTCATCTCCGCTGCTGCCGCCTGACAACAGACAATATCCATTTATCCAAATCCCAAATAAACTAAATCAAAACAAGTCCATGCCTGTAGGAAACTTATAATAATCCTCTTTTTTTGTAAAAGTTCCAGCAGCGGTTAAAAATATAGTGTTCTCTTTTAATTTTTTTGTTTGGCATGGCCAATGAAGGCGAAAGTGGATCGTTCGTTACTGACCTACTCTGTTACAAGTATATCTTCGACCTCGACCCTAACTGGAACGGAATGTGTGAGTATCGCAAATGCTGATTTTATTTTATTTATTAACAAAATATTCTTCTGACTTCAACCCACGTGTTCACAACAACACTATGAGATGAGGTGTCGTCTCACAGCGCCGACACCGCCGACTAATGCATAGGGTCGTTCAAACCAATTCTTAAGCAATCCTACTTGAGTTGTCAACGCATAGGTAAAGTAGTGCCAGCAGTTTATTTGTAACATTAAGATATGTCTATACTAATATTATAAAGAGGAAAGATTTGATTTTTTGTTTGCATTGAATAGGCTCCGAAACTACTGAACCGATTTCAAAAATTCTTTCACTGTTGAGAAGCTACACTCTCCCCGAGTAACATAGGCTATATTATATTTTCAAAAAAATTAGGGATCCTTAATTAAACCCAAGGTGTAAAAAAATAAGAAAACCGAAGCAAAGCGAGGGCAGTTACTCGTATTTAATATTTATGCAACACGACGATCTTTAAGGTCGCTGCAAGGTAAGAAAACAACTTGCCGACATTTTCATACACTCAAGCTTATCGGGAAATACTGGAGGCGCCCGCGCGGCCGACTGGTTTGTGTACAGATAAATAGGTACGTTTAAATTGCATGCATTTATCCAAGTGCACGGCGTTCGTCAAGGAATTTTCGCTTGGTCATCTTCTATAAATACAGCGCGGCAGCGGCACGAGCACTGACTGTGCGGAAGTTTTAAACATATCCATCAAAACATAGCCTTCACCGTTTAACATACACGAATGCGTGGTCGGGCCGAGGCCCGAGCCTGAGGTCGATTCTTGGCTTGCATCGGATTTTGAAATGACAGCTTAGAGAGATTAAATGAGAGCTTAGTTTCAGCTTCAGTGAGCCGTGCACTAAGATGACGTGTGTTTGTTTACACTGTAGTACCTACAACCTACGTATCACTTAAGAGCAGTAAGTTTCTTTTGCTACTTTACTATTAGTATGATACAGTACACAGGGCAGACCAAATAAATGGTAAGTTGACAGTCACACATGCAATAAAAACATTTTGGTAACAATATTACAAAAAATATCGCATGCAGTGTCGACGCAGTGCACTCTCACCGAGTGTAGTAAACTAATAAACACGTCATGGCGGACGGCAAGGTCACAATCAATAAAAAGTAGAGTCCGACCGAAACTGGTTTTTCAGCCGAAACCGACACCGAACTTTCGGCCTTAGTTTCAGTTTCGGCCGAAACCGAAACTGAAACATAGGGTGGGGCCAACAACGAGCGTATTTTGGAGCTGTAATTCACGTGAAATGAACCGGTTTCATTTCATCACAAAGTTCCAATTCAATTATTTGGAATTTGTATTTTACGCGATTTTACGCGACGCACAGCTAAAAAAATAAGCTCGTTTGGCCACACCATTAGGTTATTTTTTGAGCTGCTCATTTGTGGACTCAACAGAAAAAAGAAGGGTAAAGGATTTTTTTTTATTTTACAAAGGTAATTTATTGACACTAGATAGTTCAACCCTTAAGCTAACTGTCCCCTTACGTCGATCCACAACTTACGGGACACCCTGTATAGGTACTGAAATCTAGCGTGTTTTTTACACATTTTTATAGGTATTAGCAGTTAGTAAAAATGTTTAGTTTAATCTTTGGTTCTGTAAACTTATCATAGAAAGAGCGGTGTTATACATAAGTTTGACGTGTCTGTGTATCTATACGTCTGTCTGTGGCATCGTAGCTCCAAAACGGAGGAATCGCTTGTTTTTTTTTTGCATGAAGGCGACTTGAGAGAGAGTGTTCTTAGTCATGTTTAGTGTATATCAAACAGCCAAAGGTTTTTTAAATTTTAATTTAAGATTATTTGGAAAGACTAACTTTTTTTATTGAACATTGTCTTTTTTGTTTTGTAACGATTGAAATTAAACATAAACATTAAATTTTAACCCTATTTTACTAAAATACGTCAGTGAAAACTGCATGAAAATCGATCTAGCCGGTTTTAAAATTACCGCGAATAAACGCACATACTAACAGACGAAAATTCTAAAAATAATATAAAAATAGAAAATTCTAAATATAAAACGACAAAAAATCAAGTTTGTTGTATGGGAGCCCCACCTAAATATTTATTTTATTCTGTCTTTAGTATTTATTGTTATAGCGGCAACAGAAATACCTGATCACTGAAAATTTCAACTGTCTAGCTATCATGGTTCATGAGATACAGTCCTGGTGTAGGGCTTATAATATCGGAAGGTTTTCAATTCCGATATTGATTTTCGATATTTGATCTTAATATCGGAATTATACATTTTTTTTAATCATTTAAATTTAATTTTATATTGTAAAGTAGGACTTCTTAGATAGTAAAATAGTAAAAATCAATAGGATAAAGAAATAAGAACGTCTTTAATACTATTTTATTCTCATTATTTTCAAATATCACCTGAATCTATTCAATTCGGTTTAGTTTTCGCGTTAAAAATTCACTAGCTTAAATTTTTTAGGATTTTTGAATCGCAAAATAGTTTTTACTTATAGATGAAATTCAGCTGCACCAAATGTGACAGCTTTACGGCAGAAGCTATGCTTTGTACAAGGATGAAAGCTGATGTGACTTGAAGTATCGCCACACTCGTGTATTCCAAGGAAACATTCTGATAAGTAGGAGCCAAAATAAATGCTTCTGTTTTTGTGGCGTTGTATCTCACAAGGTTGGCGTCACCCTATTCGGTGAATGCCTGAAGTCATTCATTCTTTCAACCCAGGCCTCTCGTTCAGACTGTATTTTGGTCGGAAGCTTGCCAGATATCGCTCGACCAGATCGTTGATATGCAGCAGGAATAGAGTTGTGGAGACAAAAGATCCCTGAGAAAGTTCGGCATTGTTTGTAGTATGTGATGTAAGGTTTCTTGGGACGAGTAATCTTTGATAACGACTCTGAATTAACGTTCACTCAGAAAGTCTTTAACGCAGCTGATCAGGCCAGGGAATAGTACATACGCAGGAAGCATGATCAATAGGCTAACTTGCTAAACCATATCAAAGGCTTTCGAGATGTCAAGGGAAAAGGCAAGCGCCTCTCCATTATTCTCAAATTCCTCGCCCCAGATACGAGTGGCATACGCTAGAATGCGGTAGAGTGGTATGCATTAGGCTATAGCGCTAAGGTCACTGAGGAGATCATTGTGTTCTAGGTATGCAATGAGGCGCATGTTCAATATACGTTTCATAATCTTCCTGAATATGTAAGCAATTGAAATTGGCCGATAATTAGCAGGGTCAGCTCGATTGCCATTCTTGGGCACGGACTGCACTTTGGCAAACTTCCATGATTAAGGCACTATGGTCGTAATTGAGAGACGAACCAAGCGTGGCAAAACAGTAAATAACTGGAGAGATCTGGAATACCATCTGGTCCACTAGCTTTGTTCACGTCTAGACATCGTAAGTTTTTAAGAATCTTTGTTGTAGAAGTGGTCCTCCGATATACAATGAGGTATCTGCGGTGAATGATCATTGACAGTTAGATGCGAATCCTCAGCAACTAGAGATTCGTACAGATGATCTACACAAGATGATGAAATGATTAACTTACGTACACCGAGATTAAGGGGATAAATTAAGTTTGGAATAGTTTTTTTTTCGGATCGCATTTTTCGTGCGGTAGGCTGAGCAGGCTCACAATAGGAATACGGTTAACGATATGAACTCTACCTCCTTAAACTGTTAAAATATAAACTTACTTGCTCCATTTTATGACCTAGTGGCCTATATACCGTGTGGCACGCATTAAAATCGTTTTGTTTAAATTAAAATCAAAATTTACTGATTCCGATATAACGATATCGAATCACTCAGTAACGGAATTTGTAATATCCGGTTTCACGTTCCGAGATTCCGAGATTCCGATATTCAAGCCCCAGTCTGGTGACACAGACAGACAGTGGAGTCTTAGTAATAGGGTCCCGTTTTTACCCGTTGGGTACGGAACCCTAAAAAACATTAATAAAATTAAAGTCCTTATGAAACAAAATTAAGTACTAATTTTTTTATGTCATTATTTCACGATCAAATATCATCATTATCAGCCTTATTTAATCCACTGCTCAACATAGGCCTATGCAAATGAGCGCCAAAGCACTCTGTCAGATGCCCTTCGGATTAATGAACAAATATAATAAACATGTTAAATTAATAACTTCATTTGAAAAGTTAACCGAACGACGCAGAGTTTCGGTGTGGCCGAAAGTTTTGGCCAAATTTTGCCGAAACCGAAACTAAAACCGAAACTATATTTTTTGGCCGAAACTTGCCGAAACCGAAACCGAAAGTTCGGTCGGTCTCTAATAAAAAGTAAGTGGATAAAAAAATATTTCAAATCATCGTGATGTACAAGTATTAACTTAAATGACTGCGTTTACATATCGATATCGGCTCTATTAAAGAAAATGATTGGAAAATAACAAGCCATAGCTATATTATTGAATCTCTGGATTCGCAAATAACTGAATATTACTTCTACTGTAGTAAGTAAAAAAATGATAAGAGTGAACTGAGTGAGTTTACAGGAGTACTTGACCCCACTTTGAAAAACTCTACATTGGAAGGAGGATATACGTACAGTCGGCCGCAGAAGTAGCTTAACATTTTAGTACCTTGTCACATTACATTTCTTGAATTTGTCATAGATGTTGCTAGGAAACCGTCGAAACAGTTACTATTACAAAGTACTAAAATGTTAAGCTACTTCTACGGCCGACTGTACAACAAAATGGCATTTACATGAATGATATTTAAAAAATATAGATACGTTATACCCTTACAAATCAACCAAAAAATCTATTCCGAAAAGAGCTACACAACATACACACTTTTATCTTTTGTTTCACAACACCAATCACTAAACCTCTATGTTAGGGTTCCGAAGTAAAATCGGAACCCTTATAGTTTCGTCATGTCCGTCCGTCCGTCCGTCCGTATGTACGTCCGTCTGTCCGAAGCAAAGCGCCAAGACCTTTAGTGCTAGAAAGCTGTAATTTGGCATGAATATACATATTAATACTCCAGAATCGTAGAATAAGATAGTGAAAAAAAAACCAGGGGTAGCGTGAAGATGGTTTTTAGGGTTCCGTAGCCGAATGGCAAAAAACGGAACCCTTATAGATTCGTCATGTCTGTCTGTCTGTCTGTCTGTCTGTCTCTCTGTCTGTCCGTCCGTATGTCACAGCCACTTTTTTCCGAAACTATAAGAGCTATACTGTTGAAACTTGGTAAGTAGATGTATTCTGTGAACCGCATTAAGATTTTCACACAAAAATAGAAAGAAAACAATAAATTTTGGGGGTTCCCCATACTTAGAACTGAAATTCAAAAATGTTTTTTTCATCAAACCCATACGTGTGGGGTATCTATGGATAGGTCTTCAAAAATGATATTGAGGTTTCTAATATATTTTTTTTCTAAACTGAATAGTTTGCGCGAGAGACACTTCCAAAGTGGTAAAATGTGTGTCCCCCCCCCTGTAACTTCTAAAATAAGAGAATGATAAAACTAAAAAAAATATATGATGTACATTACCATGCAAACTTCCAACGAAAATTGGTTTGAACGAAATCTAGTAAGTAGTTTTTTTTAATACGTCATAAATCGTAAACCACAAAAAACATTGATCAAAGTTACAACGAACTAAAAGAACTTTTATATTATGTTACTTGCTGCTACGGAACCCTTCATGGGCGAGTCCGACTCGCACTTGGCCGCTTTTTTTATTCGTCGCGTACCCTATAGTGTGAGGTATCGTTGAAAAGGTCTTTTAAAAATATTATGGGTCTTCTGGACCTTTTTTTGTATTAGGGGTCCATTTCCGAAATATTTGGCTTTAAAGTGTTAATTTTGATTAGAGTCAAGTGTCCCCCGCTGCCGGCCTATTGCTAGAGCGCACATTTGCCGGTCAATCATATAAAAATATATACTTTAGTGTATGTTGTCAAGATACTGTTAAAATTACAGGATACTGTAGTGCACAGGTAAATATATAATTTTATTATGTATGAGGTGATGTTATTATATCACCTTCACAATATTTTGTGCAGGAAACTTGGCCGAATGCTGTGAGGCCGAATCTGAATATAAATGATATGAAAGTGTAGAATGCGTTAAGCAAGACATGCTTCGCATTTGGCGATAGTTAAATTATGTCATTATTGTTTTATAGCGGCAGGCGTGTTGGGCGCCGGCCTGCTCCCCGCGCCGCGCCCGGCGCCACGTCCCCACGTCATACGCTTTAAATAGTTGGAACATCTCAACTATCTGCGTCTTGTACTACAATTACCAGTCGGACGGGGCGGCGGTCGGCGGGCGGTTCATTCAACCCGAGCACCGACCTGCTCCGGGCGCTCCCGGCGGCATGGCGGCAGGCCCGGCCCCACACACATACACACACCACTCGATAGCGTGTTTGATCAATAAAACGACGGATGACTTAAAATTTTGTTCTTCTTGCACTTCTATTAGAGCCTCTACATACGGCGTATTTTTACGCCGCCGAAAACGCGATCGTACACGGAAACGCCTCGTCCGCCTCGTCATTTGCAGCGTGGAAAACGCGCAGGTTACGCGCGTTTTCGTCGGATGCGCTTCAAAACACCGATATATTCATGTTTTAAAAGCATAAGTTACATGTAGGGTAGGTAGGTACGTATGTTTTTAGGTTTCCGTAGCCAAATGGCAAAAAAGCGGCCAAGTGCGAGTCGGACTCGCCCATGAAGGGTTCCGTAGCAGCAAGTAACATAATATAAAAGTTCTTGTACTTCATTGTAACTTTGATCGATGTTTTTTGCGGTTTACGATTTATGACGTATTAAAAAAAAACTACTCGTTAAAAATTAATTTTCGTTGGAAGTTTGCACGGTAATGTACATCATATATTTTTTTTAGTTTTATCATTCTCTTATTTTAGAAGTTACAGGGGGGGACACACTTTTTACCACTTTGGAAGTGTCTCTCGCGCAAACTATTCAATTTAGAAAAAAATGATATTAGAAACCTCAATATAATTTTTGAAGACCTATCTATAGATACCCCACACGTATGGGTTTGATGAAAAAAAAAAATTTTGAGTTTCAGTTCTATGTATGGGGAACCCCCAAAATTAATTGTTTTTTTCAATTTTTGTGTGAAAATCTTAACGCGCTTTACGTTATACATCTACTGACCAAGTTTCAACAGTATAGTTCTTATAGTTTAGGAGGAAAGTGGCTGTGACATACGGACGGACAGACAGACAGACAGACATGACGAATTTATAAGGGTTCCGTTTTTTGCCATTTGGCTACGGAACCCTAAAAACGAAACCCTTATAAATTCGTCATGTCTGTCTGTCTGTCTGTCCGTCCGTATGTCACAGCCACTTTTCTCCGAAACTATAAGAACTATACTGTTGAAACTTGGTCAGAAGATGTATTCTGTAAACCGCGTCAAATTTTCACACAAAAATAGAAAAAAAAAAACAATAAATTTTGGGGGTTCTCCATACATAGATACATAGAACTGAAACTCAAAATTTTTTTTTTCATCAAACCCATACATGAAGTGGACGAGAGTAACATTATTGACAACGACAACAATCACTTGTGAAGAAATTGTAATGTTATCAGTAACGATAACAGTTTCTACAAATTAAGTATGCATAATCATCATGATTCATGGCATAGCTATATTAATTGACCGACTCGACTGAGAGCGTAGCTACTTATTATTAAATACATCAGGTACATACTTGTACTTGATTCAACTTGAAATTAATGCAATGATCAATCCTTCGCTGCGATAGACGCTTGCCCCAATGCTAGGGTTGACACTACGAGTATAATGCCTTGTCAATTTACTTCCAAATCAAAAATTTATAATAGCCCAACACTGCGATGTTAATACATAGAAATCATTTATCTGACGATTTTATAAGGTAGGCTGCCTGGCCACCAGTGCCAGCACAAATCCCAGGCACCTCCAACAGCAAGTCCAGGCGTCATCGCCTCGTCCGTTGTTCAGCAGACTGCACAGTGCACCGCAGTAGGGGGGATTGGCTTCGTCGCAAGGATGGATGGAGGCCCTCACACCAGTCACACCCAATGTTTGCGTTTAAAATGTGTGGTGCATACATTAATGCTTACATTACATTGTATTTATGTACTTAATATAATTTTATTACTTATTGTTAGATCATTAATGAACCTCACAGATACATTACATAAATTATAAGTCATTAGTCCCGTAACCGTTAAGGATGACTTATATTTATTATTAAAGTAATTATTACATAGTTGTGTTGTGATATTTTTATGTATTTTTATCATATTCATTGTATTTGTTGGCAAGATTTACAGTTATTGTTTGCTGAGGACTTTTATGTGATTGGAAAGATTTTATTGTCTACGATAGAATGCAATAAAAGTAATTCGAGGATAATAACCTCTATGCTGTAGCGTGTGCGGCAATGATCACGTGGTCTGACATAGAGTGTCTTTAAAATATACTTATATACACCTAACAATATCGTCAGCTTACCACTGCAAAGTAGAACATTCATATAATCATGAATGTACCTTAACGAATATATAAACTCTATGAATAAACTGAACATGCTTGCGTCGTATTTCCTTTATGTAGTCGTAATCAAATGCTTGCAGCAACAAAATAATGTGATATATTTTTAAGTATCTTATAACTTACAACACAGGAAAATTTCCATTTGTGTTGTTGTTTCCCGGTTCGTCGACATCAATTTAATAATCTTAAATTAAAATTAAAAAAAAACTCCCGATAGTTTGATTTACACTAAAAAGCTAAAAACACTCTCGATTAAGTCACCTTTCATACAAAAAAAAAAACCTAGATTAAAATCGGTTAATCCGTTTGAGAGCTACGATGCCACAGACAGACATACAGATACACAGACACGTCAAACTTATAACACCCCTCTTTTTTCGTCGGTGGTTAATTTTATAATATTAATTCAAAGAGATTCAATATCACTTGGTTTAAAACTAAAAACACGCATTTATTTTTGTAAAAAGCAGAAAATTCGTGACTCTACACGGTCTACAGCACATCGTTCGGCAGTTGTTTCTCTATCTTCCTAGTTTTCTCCTGGAAATGCAAAGGACGCACAATATCGAGAGATTTACGCAGGTGCGTGCGTAGATTTTTTGCTTGTTTATTTTGAAGGAACCTCTTTCGCTGATTCATGTAACTGCTGCATTGGAGAGATTGGGTTTGTAAGTTACCCGCCACACGGTATGATACCCAAGTACCTACACGTTACACGAAGGGAAAGTTGGAACCACATGCTAGACTTAGGGTTGTCAATCGCAACTTAAGGTAGGTGCTAGGTACACGCGCATTTACACATACATCCAACCCGAACTCACTTATAAACTATACAACGAAAACTCAATTAAATTTTGCCAAACGATTGCATGGGAGTTGGAACCTAGCACCTTAGCTTAGTTCAGCAGCGTGCACGAGCAAATATTGGCTTGAATATGAAAATGTATGGGGAGCACTTTCACACCCGAACTATACGATACGATATTAATGATAGTTATGATGATAAAACATCATGTTTCTAACATTATATGTTTGACGACCCGTGTGGCGCAATGTTTACCATGCCGGATCGCCGCACCAAGGGTCCTGGGTTCGATTCCCAGCGAGGCGGAAATTTGAATGATGAGTTTGAATTTCTGTTCACGGTCTGGGCGTGAATGTCCTCGTCTAGTGTGTTGTCCATGGCGCCCACGACACGGGGAATCCTATTGTGGGGCTATGAGTGTGAAGCGTTATTTATTTATTTATTATTTCTGCATGATTATGCAGCCATTGGAGTGTATTAGATATTTCGGAGTCTATCTTGAACAGTTTCTGAATTTTTGAATTAACTTAAAACAACATCTCTAGTATGTATTACGTTACAAGTTCAACACAGTGACTCGAATAGGAGATCCGGTATGTATTGATGCCTGCATGGCGTACCCAACAGTATTCCTACGACAGGAGCATGTTGGACGGATGTCGCTGGCAACATTATAATTTCTTAAGGACTGTTTTACTTATTATCTCAAATTAATTTTAGTTTTAACATATTGACAAGTGACAACCCTAATTGCGGCACAAAAGAGCAAGCCAGCCGGCACGCGGCCGTGTACCGCCGCGGCGCCGCGCCGTGCCGCGCCGCAAGACGCGACGCGCGATGTACTTGCAAGGACGTACGAACATTTACACAACACACTCGCTGCTTGAGGCAGGCGAGGCATCCCACAGCCGCAGCCGCAGCCGCCAGCAGCCGAGTGAGCAGCCGGTTGGCCAATGGCGGAAGCGGGTGCGTCCGTTGCGTAATGCGTTCAATGCCTATCAATCCGCTCGGCGCTTGCTGTGAAACAACTTTACTGGAGGCTACGACCCGCCGCGTACCGCGATACGAGATGGATGTACTTACGACATATGTACATCTCTCAAAAAACAAACCACGGACTGTCCTACACTTGCTCATTACTCACTCACAACTCTCACAATAGTCCGGTCAATTTAGACCAAAAAATGATAGTGAAGGTGCATAAATTCCCAACAAGCCAAAATCAGTAAGATTGTTCAAAACATAATTATAAATAAAAATTTTAAGTTCCCCATCATTCCCGTGTATGGAAAAAAAATATTCAAGGTCAAAGGTCAAAAAAACGAGTTTTTCGCGATTTTCAGCAAAACGGTAAGTTTTATCATAAAGTACCCCAGACAAAAATTGTAGATCATAAAATTATCTATAAAAATGTATCAATACTTTTTTTTCCTACGAGCCACCGTTTCTGAGATATAAGGATTCAAAAAGTTGTAAGTTATTATCGTCATAATATTCACACGTTTACCTTGCTACCTCATGGTAGTGTACTTAGCGCATTTTTGAATTATTATTATTGAATTATTAATGTTGCTAGTCGTTTCTCACGGGTCACGATCACGACGTCACGGCGTTACCAGCTGTTTATCAACCAACGTCGTCGGTAACGTCGCTGATTGTAAAATAAAATATCTGTGTCCTCCTCTGAGGCTCTGAGTCAACATAATGCGCTAGTAATGTCCGGTATTGTGAGCGCAACGCACCCACCAATATTAGCGTCAATTGTGTTAAATTGCTACACGACTCACGAATGCACTGTGCATGAGCGATCCGATCGATTTATGTTAATTCTGAACAGGATACAAATAAAATTGCAAGATTCATTTGACAGCGTCGGGCGGTCGGGCTAGCCGCCATCGCCTCAGCCGCGACGCCCGCGACAAAGAATGTGATACAATGCGTCACTTGTACGGGGTCGGTGTGGGTGGTGGGTGGTGGAAGTAGATGGCGGTGATGGCGGCCGTTGTTGTGAGTTGTGTTGTGACACTTGTGAAGTTGTGACCGAGTGTGACGTGTCACGTGGCCCACGTGGCTGAGGGACGGCTGGGATAATGAGTGTCGCGAAACATTGGGAAACGAATGAGTTTGCACTTTTGTTGTATCAGCTGTTCACAATAGGTATGTACAAGTTATATTGTAACATAAAGCACGAAGTATCGTCCAGGTAGCTGCCTGAGAGAGTTGAACTAAACAGAAATTGGTTTCGTCACGTTGCCACGAACTCCACATAGGGAGTAGGGACTGAGCGGGAGGCGCCAGCCCGAGCGCGAGCATGAGCACGAGCACGCCGTGATATCACTTCAAGGTGAACCGTCGGCCTCACACTCACGCTTCATTCTAAGTATTTAACGGAATGATCACTACTACACGTCTGTCTACACGACAAGCGCGGCGAGGGGAGCGGGAGCGGCGATGAACTTTATACATAATACGTCATATTATTACACGACGAAAAATACAAGGTACCATTTTAAAAAATTGTCCTCACCGAAATAAATATGTGAAACAAAAGTCGTATGCGGACAAGTCCCTGATAGTTTAAAGGTAGGCAAGGAAGCTACTGACAAGCAAAGCAAGTGATCTCGAATTTAAATTTAACTCTAGACTGACATTTTGAGGATGTCAAGACATTTTTGTACCTTGGCCATGGAGGATTGGCGTACAACAAATCACGTATTCAATCTGCGTTCAGTATCTCTGTCATCATTACTAGGAGGGTTACATTTCCAAAACAATACTCGTACTGTACTGTATCAATGATGCACAAAGTTCACAAAACAATTCTGTGGAAATCATAAATATTATACTCACATGTACAGAAGGGCCCAAGGGGCATAGTAAGCAGCACTTGGTGACCTTGGTGGTGGTGTAATCCGTAATATTGAGACTTATGATTACGAGAAGAGAGCAGAGTGCAGGTGGCGAGCGGTCGAAGCCAGCACGGGGAGGTGCCGGGCGGCAGTCGTCAGTTACCTGGTTGTAGTCGACACAGGGCGAGGGCGGTCGCGGCGGGTACTTGGAGGCGAGGCGAGCGTTGGCCGCGCAGCCTTGGGCGCCCGCCGCACCCTCATCCTCGGGGTAGTACAGGTGCACGAAGTCCTCCGTGTCCAGGAATGTGTTGATCAACATGCTCCGGGACCTCCCACCCAACGTTTCACTGTCACACTGTCACACTGTCTCACCGTCACACTGACACTCGGTGCTCGGTGCTCGGTGCTCGGTCCGATGCCACCTCACAACACGCGACACAAACTTGACGCACCAACGTCACAATCACCGCGTCCAACGCGAACGTCTCGAACCGCGTACATTTTAAAACGTCTCATTTTATCCGATACACTAGGTAAGCAACGGGCAAATAAATTAATTACACTCGCTATAAATATTCTATTTTGTATACAGTGAGAAGTCACGCCTTCGGTACACTTGTAAAAAATCACATATTTTGACGATTTGCACCGCAAATATATTCTTCATTATTTATCCCCTAAAAAAAATAAAACACATGAGTTTTGGGAACGAATCAGATAACTAGCTGTAGAATCACCGTTAACGACGTGTTTGGCAAGTCAACTTGTCTTTTCTTGTTTAACCGTGTAATTAATTTTTCACAAACTACTGTAATATGGCAGTGGCTGATGGGGGCGGCGCGGTGGTCCGCGGCTGGCGCTCCCGTCGCGGCCGCGGCATCGCCATCGGTAGCAGATATCGGTGGCATAGGAGCAGATGGCAGAACTTATGTCAATGTCAGGATACTGAGGATATCGAATGAGCATTTGGCTATTGTCAGTCTTCCTTCAGTCGACGGCAAGCGAGCGCTCGTAGCCCGGCGGCATGTGTCTATGTGTCGTTAACACAAATCTGTTTGAAAATGACGAGGTTTGCACGGTTTAAAAGCATTAACAGTTGTTTCGGGTACGAGCCTTTTTGTTCTTGAATCTGAGGGTATGGGTACTAGAAGCATTGACTTATATTATATAGACAGGCTGTTCAGTACTTACATTTTGTTCACCTGTGTTGACCCCAACTGGGGCCAACTCAGTTTAGTCTGTTGCGAGCAAGCTACACAAGTAAATGTCACGTTAGAAAAACTCCGACTGTTCAAAAACACTTAATAACGTATTATTGTTTATTGAGCGCAGTTAAAACGTTCTCATTATTTACGTTTGAACTTTATTTCACTTTATTTAATCATAATTGGTAAGTAACTATATTTTTATTTACAGTCTTAAAAATTATTTAGTGTCAAATATTTAATACCGACATCTTGAACCAAACTTGACAGAACGAACACAGAGTACTTAATCACTACGGAACAGGGTTGCCAGACGTCGCGGAGTGAGAGATCGTACGGTGGGTAAATAAAAGTCGTATTTCCTAAGATGGCTCCAGAAAAAAAATAGTACGATTCATTTAATGTAGGTACTAAAACTTTAATTAGTTTTAGATGGCGGTCTACAAAACGAAATTGAAAGAAAAGTAATAAGTAAAACTATAAATTAAAATAAAATCTTCTTATCTTTATATATATAAATTACGTGTCACGTTGTTTGTCCGCGATAGACTCCTTAACTACTTAACCGATTTTAATCAAAGGGCTTCCAACATTTTTGTATGGAACCTGGCATACCTACAAGTCCGCCATTTTGAAAAAACCTTGATTCGGCGGCCAGTGATGAAACATGTGTCAATCGATAGAGTAAATGATTACGATCAAAAAGTATACAGTGATGAAATGTCGTAAGTGGTATACTTTCTGAGATATTTGAGTTCAAACCCGTAGAAAAATAAAGTAAAAAACTTTGTTTCGGCGGATATTGATAAAATATGTGTCAATCGATAGACTAAGTGATTACGATCAAAAAGTATTAAGTGATACAATGTCATAAGTTATATACTTTCTGAGATATTTGATTTCAAAACCGTAGGAAAATAAAGTAAAAAAACTTCGATATATCTATCTTCAGCATACGTAAATATGACCACATTTCCCAGTTTGATTCCTAACTTAAATGGCTACCAATTCGACACAGGTGAAACTTCAGAATTCTCTCAACATTTTATGCTATTTTGAATAATGTGTCTTCTCCTGTTTATTTAAAGGAAACCCATAGCACTGCTTATTTCGGGAATTCCTTTGCAATACTGTTCTGGAACTCCTTGCTTGTAGACATCAAAAGACTACCAAAAGTTCCTTCAAGAATCACGTCCGGCAGCACTACCTGAAGCAATTAGAATGTCCTCGCCCGTGGTCTTCAACCACATGTTATATACGTAGTTATAAATATTTATGTACTTAATATATAATATAATATGTATATATGTAAATATGAATAAATATGTATTTATTTGGTTTTGTTAATGATATTGTGATATTTTATATGTATATAGTTATAGTGTTGATCCACTAATAAATAAAAAAGACAATTAATTACCAATGTTTTATTTTTCTACGGGTTTGAACTCAAATATCTCAGAAAGTATATCACTTACGACATTTTAGCACTGAATACTTTTTGATTAAAATCACTTAGTCTATCGATTGACACATGTTTTATCAATATCCGCCGAAACAAAGTTTTTTACTTCATTTTTCTACGGGTTTGAACTCAAATATCTCAGAAAGTATACCACTTACGACATTTCATCACTGAATACTTTTTGATCATAATCATTTATTCTATCGATTGACATATTTTACATCACTGGCCGCCGAATCGAGGTTTTTTCAAAATTGCGGACTTGTAGGTATGCCAACTAGGTTCATTGCCCTTTGCACACCGTGTGCAGTTTGATCCAACTTGAAAGATAGGATAGCTTACATCTCAATGTATAGTCGCAATATTATTTTATTGCAATTTTTTTTTTGATAGAACGAAGTCTGTCCGGGCAGCTAGTTATAATATAAATTTACATAATAACATACAAAATTATAAATGTAGAAATATCGGGACATAGGTAATTATAATGTGCGCCATCTATTGATAAATCTATGAACCTATAATAATTATATCATGAACCTATTATACTCGTACATAATTTTCTAACAATGCATACAAATACATATTTAAATTATTAATGTTTACTTACGATGTTAAAAAAATATATAGTAGTCACTCCGAGATGAACTGGAAAAAGGCATAAATCGTATGATTGTCGCCATGGATATAATTATAACTTTTAACTGGATACATAACTTCGAGGTACTTGAAGACAGATGACGTCACAACGGAATGACTATTTGACCAATCGCAGACCGGATTGAGATTATCCTTCATAATTGTGGGGTGTTATGTCCTATTTTCCAAATGTTTTCTAATAATTTTTCTGGTGGTAAAAAAATATATTATTGTATTAACACATTTTATTATAATTTCTTCAAAATTGTCCTTACGTCATGAAAACGGATGTTGAAGGTGATAATGAAATGAAACAATGTAATTTATTACGGTACATTTCTTTTATTTTAAGTGCACAACACTTATAAAAAAAATTTAACACAGCTGAATGATATATCCTGGGATTACAGATAACACAATGAATGGATGAACACAATGGTCATTCCGTTATGACGTAATTAATCCTCAGGTACCTCTACAAAGTAATCCAGACAGAGTAATATATCCATGGTATATGTCCAGTTATAGTAATGTATCCATGATCTCTTTCGGAGTAGGGTGCTGGCAACACTGGGCGCATATTGACTCTGTGATTGAGTTCTCTGTGGCACGAAAGCGTGACACGAAATTCCTTAGAAACAGCGCGTCCATATAATATAAGTCAATGACTAGAAGTAAAGAATAGGTTACCGAAGGGAAAATATCAAAATAATCTAAAATCTGCTAAACAAAGAGCCAAGTTTTTACTGGTGTATGTCGCGTGTACTTTTACTATATCAACCATTGTTTCCAACCATTCACAACAAAATCTAATTTGATCCTACTGTAATTTGAATATAGCTGTCATCCTACCCTCATTTGATTTGATATGACACATGTCAATGTTCCTGGAATTCACGCTAGCGTCTAAAGTCTCAAATTCCCTATGTGAGATACAAAAACTACTTCACTGCTATCATATTAGGTGTTGAAGTGTATAATATTTTTATTTTTATTGAAACATAAATTGACACGGAAAATATAATCGTATTACAGGGCTTCTCAACTTCACAGCCTCTTATCTGTGGCGATGAAAACAATGTTATTATCTTCCTTGACTACCTAATATTTGCCGACTGTAAAATAATATTATATTTTTTAACATATAATATTATTTTACAGTCGGTAACATTATTTAACAGTCGGCAGGCATAGACAATAGACATATAGATAAAGAAATAAAAGAAGCAATAGTTAATAGTTAAAAAAACAGAAACAAAACGTGGTGCAATAAACAACTACATAGACAGTTTGCAAAGTCAGTTTTAGATCAGCCTAACGTATAGATCAGTCATTCAAGTGGATCAAAAAACAGCAGGTATCTCCATCCATAGTCATCCATTTTCACTATACATGATCAGGCGGTTATGACGCAACAATAGTCAACACCAACGCGATATCCTTAAAGATCCGGTGAATGGTAAATGACGTCTTTGCACTGTTAAAGTTGAAACTGCCCAACATATAGTATCGGGATGCGAAAAACTGGCGAGAACCTATTATGTCAAACGGCACAATAATCTCGCCCAGTACGTCTACTGGTGCCTAGTCCGCAAGCACAAAATGGACGCGAATAATCTCTGGTGGAAGGAGACTCTGGCACAAACCAAAGTAGTAGAAAATAGTGTAGCTAAAATAACGTAGGAAATTCCAATACAAACCGACGTCACAGTTTCACACAATAGACCAGACTATGAAGACAGATACGTAGACAAAACCACCAACAACACCTACTTGATTGACATCACAGTACCATCAGATTACAACATCGGAGCAAAGGAAATAGAAAAACTCAGCAAATACCACTTATTGAAGACTGAGCTCAACAGATTATGGGACACCCGAACACAATGCATGACATGTCATTCCACATATACAAACTCGATGCATTCATAGATATTACCATTTTACAGAAACAAGCAGGCATTCCACTCATCAATTATTTTAAGTAAAGTATTATTAGGAGATAAGAGTTTTTGTCAACGGTTCAGGTACAGACCAAGACAACCAATATCCACACAACACACACATACCTAGACGTAAATTTAGTGGGTGCAACCGCCTGGTTGCACCACCTAACCACCATTGCCTAATAGGCATCTCTTTTCCTGTGGGTTACGGGGCGAGACTTAGAAATCTTCTTATCATAATAATTATTTAATAGTCGGCAGGTACATATTATGTAATTATTTTGGAGGTGACGAGAGCCGTCCTATTGGTACATACACAATATTACGTATTGACTATTGTACATCGGTCGATGGACGGACGGATGCCCGCTCTACTTCTAGCGCGCTCGGAGTCTGTGGACCGGCGATCGCTCGCGGAATGCGGTCACCGCTGTCACCGGCGACACTACTCTAGTATGTCGTGTAAATGATAACCGTACATACCATATTTTTTAAACACCATCAATGAACAACTATTTATCCAATTCCAGATGGCGACGTCTCGATTTAAAATTCACTGTGCTTACTAGAACAAATTAGGTGTCTGTTCAAAGCTTAGTCGGTTGTTACTTTGCTTAAAATAAACTTAACTTTTTCTTACAAATCGTACTACTCGAAATACTTCTTACACTCGTCCAAACGTAATTTATTTCATAATTATTAAAGTGATCGTAAAGTCATGTTATTAAAATGAAATATATTTTAGTGGTACCGTTTATAAATGATGATTAGCAGAGCATGCAGTTACTGCATTTCCGAACTATTAAACGCTCTTTAAGCTCTATTAAAAGCTCTTTATTTTATCAAAACTGTCTGACGGTGGGTAACATTAATATTTAATTACATAATGTTACATATTAGATTTTAAATGTTCTGCTTATTTTTTTTTGTTACTATTGTTTTTTTATGGAAATAGACGGCAAACGAGCTGACGATCCATCTGAATGATGTTATGTGGCTATCATCGCCCATGAACATCAGCAACACCAAAGGCATCACTGATACGTTACCGGCCAAGAAAGAAAGAAGGAAAAGAAAGAAATAAAGCAATGTGAATTGTGATTGACCTCCTAATTTATTGTTCCGCTGTAATTGATGAAATGATGGACAAATTGGTATGTTCTGTTATGTAGTCGGTGTAACAATAGTAGATAGGTCCGAGTTCCAAATTAAACAGATATGTAGAATTGAAACATTAAAACAATAGTTATATGTACATGCGCACGCGCAGGTTAGGCGGTCGGTCGCGTACTCGCGTATCACATGGCTCGCACGGCTGACACGGGTGAACCGCAAACAAAGTCCAGTTGTCGCTCGTCGCGCGTTCAACATTCTCATCTTACCGTCCCGCGGCCTCCTCCTCGCCGATACCCACGGCACCGCGGCGACCAGTCTGCGCGCCGTCGCCGAACGCGCGCCGCCACGAAATACGTTCTTATTGCCACACCGAAATAAGGTCCAATCGTTGTCAATAGCACGTTTCTCGCTATCGGCGACTGGCTTGCTTTAGTTACGGCTTGAGTTTCGGTCATGTTATACGATACTATTTCTGTTTCTCTTAACGCGGTCCGTGTCCGACGTCCGTGCAGATATCTAATACGAAATACGACCGACACACAATTTTCAATCGTTCTTAGGTTGCAATACGGATAATATAAATTCGGACCAGTTCGAGCTATAGTGAAAGGCGCATATTTATATGAAACAATATACATATTGTTCTAATTCATAATCATAATCTTCTTCATAAAATTGTAAATAGAGTTGGAGAATCGGTGCTCAACATTAAATTGATCTGCGTATTACAATAATTTTACGAGTAGGTAGGTACACCTACTTGTAAAATTATAAGCGTAAAATGCCAAAACAACCAAGTTTATTCTATAGCAATGTACCTGGTTTACGGGGTTGGTATTTTATTTGCTATAATTTTCATTAGGTACGAGGATCATGTAGGTTGGTCTGGCTTCGGGATCGAGGCTGGAGGGGCACTTGATCATAGACTGCGAAGCTAGCAGTAGCTATAAAATTCTGAGATTATTATAAATTGTAGAAATAAAAAAATAACAGATAACAAAAAGAAGAAGAAACTGTAATGAATGTGTCAAGATATTTAAATCATCAAAAACATACATGTGAAATGAGAGCTTTTTTTTGAAATAAAAAAAATGAATTGAGACCTACTTAAATGGGTGCCAAATTCTGTGTAGAAAAGCCTGACATTTTAGTCACAAGAACATGTAATTGAAGCTCTACATTTGACTTGATTAATTTTCACGTACCTATCTAGGCTATATTAGAATTGTTAAGTCTGTAAGTTTGATGTAATATGATGATGTCTGTAAGTATGTTGACCACAGAAGAAATAATAGTACTTATGTAATAATTAACTTACTTTTAAGGTTTAAGGTTTAAGATAATTTATTTCTCAAAAGATTTTACAAATCACTTACTGAGAAACAAGAAATACATTTAGATAATTACTTACTTAAGCGTACTCACAGAAAGTGGGTAGTTTAACATTTGTACTGTGATCCGAAACAAATTCTTAAATTTCTTAAATTTTGTTTGTTGATACTACACAGAACTAATGAAAATTAGCCAAGTCAAATGTAAGCTTGAATTACATGTTCTTGTGACTAAAATTTTTGTCTTTTCTACACAGAACTTGGCACCCATTTAGATCTTAATTCTTTTTTTTTGAAATTGGCTCTCATTTTACATTTATGTTTTTGATGAGATATCATTACTTTTGTCTAGAAAATATAAGTGTTTATAGATAACGAGTAATCGCCCTCGCTTTGCTTCGGTTTTCTTATTTTTTTTACACCTTATTGGAGTTTTATTAAGGATCCCTAATTTTTTTGAAAATATAATATAGCCTATGTTACTCGGGGATAGTGTAGCTTCCCAACAGTGAAAGAATTTTTGAAATCGGTTCAGTAGTTTCGGAGCCTATTCAATGCAAACAAAAAATCAAATCTTTCCTCTTTATATATTAGTATAGATATACCTATTGTTATTTGTAAAATTACTCTATTCACTAGTTTCACTAATTTTCAGTTTTTAGATTTTTTACTTTATATACGCCTAATAGTCTACCTTGAAGCCAAATATCAAGTTTCTTTGTCATCTGGAACTGGGTTAGAGTTTTGATCTACAGGTCAGTCAGTGATAAAAATGACTTTTGGTCGTAAATATCTAAATAACCGTTTGAGGTGTGTTTATGAAAGAAACACACGTGTATTTCGCAAGTCTTAATAAATGAGCCAAACTTTACAGGTTTATGGGGAATAATTTTTGAGTTATGAGGGGGTCAAAAGTGGCTCCAAATGGTCCGTGTAATATTACACACGGTGCTTGCTCGCCAGTTCTGTTAGCTTGACGCACTACCACGTGTCTAGATGCTTTCTTCGGTCTTTTACAACTTTAATTTGAAGTATTTGATGTGGTATGTTTATGTTATGTCACTCCCTAAAACAATAAAGTATCACAAGTTGTTTATTTACGCCATACAGAATTTCAATTTCTCTTTTGTGACGGACGCGGACGCACTCTGAAATGTGTTATGAACGTTTCATCATTATACGTCCACGTTCAGACAGCTACAGAGCTCTCGGAGGAGCATTACAAACTACTAACAAAGGCAACGCATCACACGCTACTCGGTGCACGTTACCGCGTACCTGCCTCTGTTGGTAACAATCTGACTTACCAATTCAAGGGCACGCGTACCAAAAACAACTTAAAATTGACAAAGACATACACAATTAGTAATTAGTACGCGTCATAATAATGAAGATCCTCAGGACTCTATTTGTCCATAAATTGGACGGGAAGGTACGGGATGGATTAAAAATATCGATACCGGATAAGACAAAATAAACGTTAAAAAATAAGTGACAAAGTAAAGTGTAAAAGTAAGGACAAAGACGCAAACAAAGAATCACTTTTTTGTGTTCCGTTTAGCGAACATTAATAGAATGTGTTAGTTAATGGCATGCATTATATCCGATTATACTTCGGATGAGGAAGGTCATGCTATTTCCTGTTCGACAAGTCGTGATACGCCAAAACTTGTGTCGCCTTAAACAAGGTTAGCCACGACGAGGACATTATAACAATGTGAAAACTAAAGTCGCATGTCTTCCGCAGCTTCACGTATTGATATTTCATCATAAAACACTAGCTACCTACTTTCATTAAATATTTTTCAAAATTTACAACGGCCTGTCCATTGGCAGTGACCTCAATCAAACACTTAACTTATCAATCATATTAATGGTCATCGTTGATATCTACTTGTGCCATCCATCAAATACAACTTAGTAATAAAAATGTAATCAAAATAGTTTTGCAATGATGCCTTTGGTGTTGCTGATGTCCATGGACAACCATAGCCACTTACCATCAGGTGTATCGTCAGCTCGTTTGCCGGCTATTTCCATAAAAAAAAAATTAATAAGTCGGGATACTCGGGATGTACGTACCGGAACTTATGGCGAAACTTCAGTTCCTTCCTAAACAATGTTTAATTCAATATGTTTTTGCTTACAATTATGTAGATAAAAGTAAGGGTGTTGAATGAGCATGAATAAGTCCCGGTCAGTCGGCACTCGGCCTGCGCCTTCATTGAGTAAACTTAGCAAGTATCAGAAAAAACAAATTACTTTTACCTCGTTCTTTTACCTCAAATCAACCGAAGGTGTATTAAGTCGGAAAAAGGTTTAGGTACTAGTGTACATTAAAAGAACGACGAGTAAACGAATATTAATCAACTCTCCCTACAATTCCTCCATAAACAAAGATTACTATTTATATTATTTATATTCATATATTTAGAAAAGTATTACTAAAAATGAGTTTTGCATACCGGACTAATACATGACGGACGTGATAACTGATAAGAAAGTTATTTAGAGCCAAAAGTTCAATGTTGGTAAAGTACCATTGGACGCGGCCGGATCCTTTCCATGGAACAAATGGATACAATGAAGATGTATCGCAATTACATTATGCCGTGACACCGTTGCCCGTGTTCGGCCATTCGCGTGATCGACGTTCATCGGCACTCGGAATTTAATCACCTTTAATAATAAGTATTGAATGCTTAAACCATTCTAAAAACATCACGCTGCTAATTTAATCACAAACTTAACGGAATAAAAAAGTCGCATCTATACTGCGAATAGTAAATAGACAGACAATAAAAAGTAAGCGGGTCAAGTGAAGGACGACCTATCACGCCGGATGGCCGCACCACACCGCACACCGATAGACGAGTATCGTATCGTAGCGATACTTTACAAACTGCAATGTCCACAGTGCACAGTGTGCATGGTGTACACCATATCGCTATAGCATATTATTATTATATGTTTTGTGACAGCCGTGAGACATGCACGACTGTTATATTGGAAGGATAGTGAATTCCTTTTTATGAGTCAAATATTAACATTTATACAGGGTGGAAAATAAAGACAGTCATTGGAGGAATGATGCAAATTTTACTGAAATGAAACATTCCTTTATTAAAGTAAAACTGCATTCAAAAGATTTTTGAAAATTCAATTCTCTTCGTGTCGCGTTTTGTATCGAGTTATGGTAAATATTTAAAAATATTCTGAACTTTGGTTTTTAATTCCTCTACTGACCGGTAGTATCTTATAACCACATTCTTTACATGAACCCACAAATGCCGGCCATCTAATCCAACGGGACCGTTTGTACCCATCTGTCCTAAAAAAATAATAATATGGTAAGTGTAAATTCTTCTGTTATGGGCCGGCATGTAAAAGAATTTGGTTTATAAAAGATAAAACGGGTCAGTAGTTTATAATTTGATACTTTAAAGTAGGAACTTTACACGAAAAAAATTTCAACTAACTAATTTTTCTTGGTCTTCCCTTAATTTAATTCTATGTTGTTTAACAAAAATTGATTCTTATTAATGACCCTTTCGGTTGGCATCATAAAAATACAGGCTGTCTTTTTTTTCACATTTTACCGGTTTGATACCCGGCTCAAGCAGGCGAATTTTCAAAAATCTTTGAATGCAATTTTAGTTACTTTTGAAGGAAACTTTATGATTCCTTTATATAATGTTTCCTTTCAGTAAAAGCCGATATTCAGGGTATTTTTCCTCTTAACTACCTACCTTCTTTATTTTCCAACCTGTATATGTGTTACCGGCAAAACCCGATTTCAGGTCAAACCAGTTTGGCCTAGGCCAAACTAGTTTATCCTACTCGTGTCAGGACAAACCAGTTTGGCCTAGTCTAAACTAGTTGGGCCTAGGCCAGACTAGTTTGTCCCGACACGATTAGGCAAAACTAGTTTCTTGTCAGGCTAGTCGTTAGTTAGAGTAATATTCATTTAGTTGCATATTGTTTACCAAAATGATGTATTAAGTAAGGTTTCGGACCAATTTTATAAAGAAAACGACAAATCATTATAATTACAAAGTTGCTTTGTATGCACTTTTAGGGAGAATTCAGGGGTTTTTGATACACAAACAGGCTTCCAAACGTCTCCGGCGCTGCGGGAAATGCAGCCCCTCCGCCCTTGCGTAACTAACTGCAGGCACTCCATGCTCGCCTACGCAGCTTCGGCTTTTTGGTCGCCTGCGGCGACCAGCCTCAGCCGCTTCGGCTCACATGGTGTCTGCAGTTTGTTACAGCGGGCGGGGGCTGCTCTCCCTCCGCACCTCCGGGGTTTACATTCACTCTAGGGGTAGGGCAGACTAGTACCACGTGGGGTCGGGGTTGACTAAGTCGGTTCTGTCACTAATTTTGAAAAATTGATAAAACAATTAATAAAGGAAATCATTACAAACGAGGGGGAAATAGAAAATATATTAACAGGTGCCCCACCAGAACCCAAGAAAAAAAAATTACTTGGACAAAGAAGAAAGAAGAAAGAATCAACAGAACTCTTTTGAACACAAATCTTCATATTCAGAGGAAAAATTATTAATGTGCATTGCTACGAATTTAATGTGTTAAGGTTTTTTTGTAATTCTTAAATAAAAATTGCATGTAAAAATGAGTTTTTTTTTTATCATAATACATATAAATGTACGAATAGGGAACCGTTACACAGACGAAACGTTATTATTCGTCTAAAAGTTGTCTGGCCTAGTGAAGGATTTGACAAATGATAAGTGCTCTGAACGTGTTGTGTCATCATAATAATCAGCTCCATTAATTCTACCAAATGAAACGTTTTCATACAAAAATGTTAAGTTGTTAGTTGTTATTTGTCAAAGTGAAAAATAGGCGAACCGTTGGTTGGCAAGTGATAATCGGCCAAACAATTTTCGGCGAGAAAGCAGGATCCCGTTTTAAGCACAAAGATTTGTCGAATAAATATAAATCCGTAACAATTCGGTTCTAATCAGTACTAGGCCAAACTGGTTTGTCCTGACACGAGAAGGATAAACTAGTTTGGCCTAGGCCAAACTAGTTTAACCTGAAATCGGGTTTTGCCGGTAACATATGTATTTCAATTCTACAGTCTATTTACCGCTGGTATTTGCCGGCATTGTTGTTGTCGTGCCTCATTCATTCGACTAGGACATTCTAGGGTCACCTCCAGCCGGACGACGAGGACTCGGCTTAAGCCGATTAGTGGACATTTTCTACATATCAATCCCGAGTCCCAACGGAGTGACATCATTTTCTTTTTTTTTATCGCTTTCAGTAGTAAACTGGTAAAAGTTCGATATAAACTAGCTAAGACAACACTCATTTAGTACAAATTGTGGCGATCTTTTCCTTTTATTACTTTAGCAACAACGGCGCAGTGTGATACTGATAACTAAGTATCTTAACTTAGTGACTTCCATGTTCCATGTTATACTACATAACTGATCGTGTTTTGTTTATTGGATTTATAAATATCTTTCAGATAATGAGCAATGCTAGTAGAACAAGGCCAGCTGCGTACGACCTAACTCTTGCCGCTCGCGGCCTCGCCGGCGAAAACACTTGTCATTGTGCGCGATACGTCATCATTGCAAATATGAATTTCATTTAAGGTTATATTAGCATTGGCACATCTCCGGTGCAAGATTGAATTGAAACGAATGAATGAAAGAATTGCAGCCGGTCGCCGTGACGGTGGTGGTGGTGGTGACGACCAATGGCGCGGCTCCACGTAGCTGCAGGCAACAGGCACTAGAAGCGCGGGTGGGTGCCACGATCACACGATGGCTAGTTCCAATCCGCGTGGAGGCGCTCCACGCCGTTCACACGTCCAGGCTCGGCCATGACCTTCACCCGTGCGCGCCACTTCACAGCTGTAAACAGCCATGTGTTTGTTCGGCCGCGCTAATTCACGCCACGCCAACGAAACGGATATTATAAAATGTCATCGCAATTCGCAACGTTTCTATTACAATAGTCACCTGTAATTTATCACAGGCAGTGTCATTGAAATTTTCAAAAATCTTTGAATGCAGTTTTACTTAGGAATGTTTCCTTTCAGTAAAATTTGCATCATTCCTCCAATGACTGTCTTTATTTTCCACCCCGTATAAATGTTAATATTTGACTCATAAAAAGGAATTCACTTTATAACAGCTATCCTTCCAATATAACAGTCGTGCATGTCTCACGGTTGTCACAATACATATAATATGCTATAGCGATATGGTGTGCACTGTGCACACTGTGCAGTGTGGACATCGACAAAAATCTTCCACATTTAATTTCTATATTTGAAGTGAAATTCTCAATAAAATAAAAATATAAGTACGTAATAATAACCTTAAACAATATTGCAAGATATCTTAAAGAAAACGAGTTCTTTAGTAAAATAAATAAAATTGAACCAACTGTAAACACAATGTATGAAATTTAAATGAAATTAATTCATTTGATGATGAAAAAGTCACCGGTATAAAAGTTTGTACAGCTGCACTGAATGATTCACATAATTTGAATTTGATTGGGGAACCGAAGTGGAAAGATAAAATTGTTAACATCATAATTATTTTTATACTATTATGATGATCAAACGATAATTCTACGTTACGTATGTTACGTATATGTATCTTCTCACAATATAGCACTTACTAAATTTATGTATGAACATTTAAATCGAAATTCCAATGCCAATTAACGTGCAATATTACAAAGTATCCACCAAAACATCTAAAATTAAAAATAATAAGTGAAGTACCAACCTATGTGTAACTAAGTTGTAACATAAGTATTACAATGTACTTTAAGTAAAATGATACTAGATTTAATTGGGACACACGGGTTGATTACGCGACGGTAACTATCTAAATCGTCTTTCCTAATCATATCGCAACTCGTAAACATTATCTTTGAACCATTAACGAATCGCTCGACCGAAACAAATACATTTGATTTTCCGTTTGCAACAGCATATTTATCATGAAAATATCTAAATCATCATGCTCGTAAAGCAGCAAAAAAAACAGAACTCAATTTATTGTTATAAAAAATAAATAATAGTTTAAAAAAATAGTTTTTTCATTTTTAGTTTGATTTTTTGAAATTAAATTTAGTTTTTTCTTTCTTTCTTTTTTTCTTTAAATTTGAATTGTCATCGATCCTTTATAAGTCTACGAAGTTTGAAAGAAATCTGACCGTTTAAAGATAATATAAAGCGTGTAATTATGTTTTCTTTCTTTCTTTTTTTCTTTAAATATTGAATTGTCATCGGTCCTCAATAAGTCCACGAAGTTTGAAAGAAATCTGACCGGTTGAAGTGGGTCAAAATCAAGTTCAAAGAGAAGTTACAAACAAACATACAGGTGAAGCTAATATAAAGCGTGTAAAAAGAGATACACTGTCAATCTTATTACATTAAATAACACAGGCATTCAAAGTATAAATCTCGTAAAGGATTTATTTGGGTGTTTTGTTGGATCAAAAATTACAATTTAGCTCCCACATTGATAACTTGGTGTCAAAAAGCTTCAAAATGCTAGGCTTCGTGTTAAGAAATAGTAAAAGCTTCAAAAATCCATCCAAAAAAATAACACTTTTTAATACTTTCATGCGAAGCAACCTTGAATATTGCAATTTTGTATGCAATCCCCATTACGATGTTTATGTTAAATGGATAGAAAGAATGCAAAAACGTTTTATTTTGCATTTAAGCTTTCAATGTAACTTGGCGAAATGGTTACTATCATATCAAGACCGTCTTAAACATTTCAAACTAATCAGCTTTAAAGAACGCAGAGATTTTCTTAACGTTGTATTTCTGTTTAAGTTAATGAATGGCGAAATTGACTGCCCCCACATTCTAAAAAGAATAAAACTAAACGTGCCGTTCAAAACACCAAGACGATCGAAACATCAGCCACCCTTTGTGTTAGGCGCAGCCAAAAGTAATCTCGGTCGTCACTCTACTGTTAACAGAATACAGCGGCGGTACAACTCTCTGGCCAAAACTATGGAAATTGACATATTTTGCAACAAACTGTCTTAAAAAGTCTCTAAGCAATAGTCGGCATTGTTTTTTTTATTTTTATTTTGTATACTCAATTTTAAATTAAGTTGTTTCAAAAGTCAAATGTCAAAATATTTTATTTTCATATACCTAGGTATCACTGATACACTTATGCACGTCATCATTTTTTTATCTACCAGCTTTTCGGAAGGGTGCTTTGTCATGGAGGAGAAGAAAAGCCGCAAAGAAACTCCTCAGCACATCTTTAAAAAAAATATTACAAAAAAGAAAATATTACAAAAATATTTACTAATCTGAGTGGAACTGGTTGCAGAACTGGTCATTTGCATGCGTCTTTGTCATTTAACTCCTCCTACACTATAATAATATCCTCCTCCTCTACACTATAATATCCCTTGCCTAACAATTGTGATTTTACACGTTTTTTGAAAGATTCTATTGGCAAGTCACGTATTGATTTTGGAATTTTATTATAGACGAGTAACCGCCCTCGCTTTGCTTCGGTTTTCTTATTTTTTTATAACTTGGGTTACATTATTGGAGTTTTATTAGGGATCCCTATTTTTTTTGAAAATATAATATAGCCTATGTTACTCGGGGGTAGTGTAGCTTCCCAACAGTGAAAGAATTTTTCAAATCGGTTCAGTAGTTTCGGAGCCTATTCAATGCAAACAAAAAATCAAATCTTTCCTCTTTATATATTAGTATAGAAGTATAGAAAATGTACACCAAGCGCTGTGAAAGATCGCTGCACTTTACTTAGACGGAACGAAGGCGTAACTAATTGATGCATTCTTCTTCTTTATCACAATTTTGTTTATACGCGCTTATATTCTTCCGTATAAAAACTACATTGCTAAAGATATACTGGGAAGCTACTGTAAGTATGCCTATTTCCTTGAACTTTTCACGCAAAGATTTTAATTTAATTGAGAGATTTAAAGAGTTTAATTGATTAAGCACTTATTATAATCTCCAATTGGGAATATATGCATGTGATTTAAATTTTATCGAGGTTCGAACCCCGCAGGGGGTGCCCTTAGTACGTGGTTGGGTTCTAAGTCAGCGGGCAGTTCAACCAGTCACAGGTCTGTGGTACTGGATTCGGCTCGGTCGAATAAACCAGTCCACCCCCGATGACTATGTCCTAAAACCAGCGTGGGAGGGGGGACTACGGGGTTTCTCTCTCGTGTAGTGTCAGCGCCGTGAAGCTGTAAAGGCCAGCAAGGCCAACACCAACTGATCCAAAACAAAAGAATGTTGAAAGGCCGGCAACCGGTAACGATTTTCTGAGATGAGGCTCAGCTGTGACGCCTGTGACGAGACGACCGCTACGCGGGGAGGCGAGCGAGGTGTAGCCGACCCAGTGCGGACATGCGCACTGGACGCATCCGCCACGTGCTCGCCGTCTGCTCTGGCACTTGCTACTCTGGCTACACTACTTCTTTAATTTCTACTAACATTCTCATTTAAATTTAATTATGTACACCAACATTTTGGTCACATCGAGCACTTTTGTGTTAGGTACATGAATCCTGTTTGAAATCCTTATTTCAAACATTTTTTAACGATTTTTTCATTAATTATTATAAAATCGGAATTGGGCGATTTATCTGTTGAGTTGTGCATAATGTATAGAGAGGGGGGGGGGGGGGGGGGGTTCTAGTGTCTAGTATTTTATTGGTAGCGTGCAAGACATGCGCACTGTAACGCTGCACAATGTACAGGAGAGGGCCACCGCGGCGCCGGCCACGTGGTCGCGTGCAGTTGCATAACCTTCCCCACTGCGACAAGCATGGAGGCTGGAGTAACGAGTCGCCGCCGCCGCGCCGCGCCGTAGTCTTACTACTAGTAGCCAGAGCGCAGAGCCCAAGCCCACTCTATTATCCTAACATTATCCTTCTCAACATGACTCAACATTTTATTTATCTTTAGAACATGTGTGTACTTTAAGTTTTAAAAAATTGGGATACCTAGATTTATTGAATAAATATAATACTACAATTTTCTAGGTTGACTGAATTCATACCTTCTAATTCTTATTATTTCTAATCAATATGATCAAAACCCACTAAAACTGGAAAAGTAACTGGGTATTTTGAACATATTTAAATGAACTATTACTTTTCCAAATTCCCATTGTATAATTTAGTAGATTCAGAAACTGGTTATTTTGCAAAGCTATTCATATTTCTGAGTCTCAGCAGACCATTCAATGGATGGATCGCAATTTTATGAAGTCTTCTGGAATTTGTCATTATAATTTAGCAAATTAACACAACAGTTTCGGCCTTTATTTATGAAACAGGAAACTTATGTTGACATTTCGATTCATTTACATTCATATGTATATATATACCTATGTATGTTACAATATTAGTGACGAAATTAGAAAACGTCCAAATGTCACGTTCCAAAGGCCCTGAACCGTTTGGCTTATAAGTTTACGCGGCGACCAGGAAATCCGCGGTGAAAGAATGTCTAGCACCGGCCACGCCTTTGGAGCCTCGCGATCCACGGCCCGCCAGCCCACCACCACACTGCACTCGTTGCGTTGCACTGCGCTCGGTGCGCTCAGTGCACAGTACCCTCGCCCGCTACGGGCGGCGGGACGGCCGGCGCGGCGCATATGCAAAGTGCAAACTGCAAACCGGGCATGGACCAAGGCAAATACTGCAGAACGCAAGAATGGCGGCACAATGCACATTCTCGCAATAACTCTATTGTGAATCAGCAAAACTAGAATATTGTGGCAATAAATAATACCTAATTATTAAATAAACATTGAAGAATTTCAGTATACCCGAGCAGGCTCAACGAAACAATTTTCTAAGTATTTAAGTAATCGATTAGCTAACGTTCTGTGAAGCCACTGACCTCGGCGGCCGTACTTTGAACAAAGCAACCGCAATACAAGTAATCGTGCACAAAAATCAAACAGTTGCAAAACCACTCTCAGTTTTATAACGTACGCAATTACATCCTCGTAATCATACTCGGATTCATTGTTTAATTTTACTTGCGTTGTTTGTAAATAACTATCGCTCCATACGACACGCTGATCTAAATAAAAGATAAGTTTAAATAGAATCACTTTCTCCTAGCCATAAGGAACAAGAATAACCGCCATAATGTAACGTGGACGCCACGACGGCCACGACGCGAGGCCACGAGAACGCCATGCCGCGGTGCCGTGCGCGTACTCGCTCGATACTATTAAACATAAACGTTAACTCCAACTTTAAACCGAACAACGTTGAGTGTTTCTTGTATCTGTCGCTTTACCGTAACACTGGAAGTAGTAGATGTGACGTAATATCAGCCAGCACCACATTACAATAAAGCCATGTGCCAAACACGTCGGCAAACTCGGCTCGTTTGCTAGAAATTCCGATGCGGACCTCACGAGCGCGATCGTTTCCGAGGACACTTTACAATATAATCCATTTATACTTGTCGGCGACTTCGCAAAACCACAAATACGAGAACTGAAAGTTGACGAGAGCGCGGATGTAATGTATATCCATATTATGGAAAAGGATCAGCGATGTCGCATGAAACATGCGACGATAACGCGCGGCAGTTGCGGGTCAACTGGAGGAGTGGAGCGGAGCGAGCGGAGGGAGGGGCTCGGCACGATGCGGCGCGGGGCGCGGTGCGGGCGGTGGGTGGCGGTGGGTCCAGCGCTGGAGGGCGGCGGGCGCGGGCGGCAGGCGGCGGGGCGCGGGGCGCGGGACGCGGGGGAAGCCGGCGACGGCGTCTGATCTGACTGAACTGAACCGCGATGCGAAGGCGGCCGCGGCACCCCGTTGTGGCTGGTCTGTTAGGGTTTACTATCTGTATATTATTTGGTACTAGAGAGGTCCGGCCGCGCCGATCTCAATTGTGCAATGTCAGAATGCGCGTGCGTAAACAGCGGTGTCCCAGTATGACACACTCTCGCGTCGCGTCGGTCAAATATTGTATACGTTTAATTAATGTCTCAGTAATGTCATTTAATTTTATTAATCTTCTCTTACGCTCGTTATTTAACGATGCTTTGTAAAACGTTGCGTACCAAAGGAATATGAATGCCCTTAGATCTGTTCTTGTCTAAGACTTGATAACGAACAATTCGTCTTTTAATGTTGTAACAATTTAGGTAGACTAAAATGTATCAATAAAAATAAATCTATTGAAAGTGAAGATAACATAATTATTTAAACTTTTAACATACATTTAAACTTACAGCAAACAATTTTGGGTAGCGATAATCCAAGATTAACAAAATAATAAGCAAAACAAAGATACAGATGAGAAGATACACAATGAGATGATTCTGAAGAAAATTCATGACATTTAGAGGAATTAAAAGGATGGACCTTTTAGTAGCATTAGAAAGGGGCCATAGATACAGTAGGTATGAGGAAAGTAGATACCATAGATAAACATTTACATAAAGAAAGCTGAGTAATTTTGGTAAAACTTAAAGAGTGAAACACATGACAGAAAAAAACCGGGCAAGTGCGTGTCAGGCCACGCCTTCGATCAGTCGATCGATTCACTAATGATCTCGTGCCCGCAGCCTAAGGGGGGCCTTTGCTTCCGACAGACGAACAGAACGAACGGACAGACGGACGGACGGACGGATGGACATGACGAAACTATAAGTTTCGATTTTACTTCGGAACCTTAAAAACATAGATTACCCCCAATAGATACCGCATAAGTGAAATTTTCTTAGAGTTTGAACTCACATAATTTGGCGGAAAGCGCGGGTTGCGGGGGACAAAACAATGCGCTGTGATTGGCTATTTCTTATTCATACTTGGACTTGACGGGTCAGTATTGGTCGACACTATTGTCGTCGACTTGTAAATGCACGTATGTGTTGGCGCGCGTCAGTTGCCTTGTATGCGGTATCTATTGGAGGTAATCTATGCTTAAAAAGCAGTCAATAGTATGCATCATATTATATAACCACTCAAAAAAACAATATTTAAGGTTTTGAGTAATTAAAAGTAATCGCAGAAAAAGTAAATAGTGTAAGCAAAAGTAAAATTCAGAATCACTTGATGTTAACTAGCCAGAAATTAGGAAACACGCGAAGCCCAATAATTGAGGTACTGACCTTTTCATAAATTGTAGATATTTTCTAGTTTTTTTTTATCAATAATATCCGTTGCAAGACGATAGTTGTCAGTGATGGTGATGCAGAGAGAGTGTCGAGATGATTTCCATGCCTTTTTCAGCGACTAGTATACGAAGCAACAGATGAACAGGCATCATCAGTAAACATCTTGAGATACTAAGGGCAGTTCCAATCAAACTCTTAACCTGCGAATAAAATTACCATATTTTTCTAGAGTTCGAAAATGTTTCGTTCGACCGAACATTAACCCAATGTAAAGACAAAATAATTACTGAGGTCAAAATATGCATGCGAGCTATCTGATGGTAAGTGGTCACCGCTACAAGTGGAAGTGACAATGTAATCCGTGGAATCACGGATTCGTTACCGGCCAACAATGAAACGGAGCTGTCACTTTTTCATGTTGCAGCCGAAACAGGTAAACACATTTCAGAGTTGATTCTAGCAGACTACAAGCTAACCAACCAGATAATAATCCCTGTCAAGTTCGAGTTTGATACTTTGCCACAAAATTAGCAGAGATCTGCCATCAATAAACAAACAAATGAAAGAATCCATGATTTGGGAGACGTGGGCGGTAGGATATGATGTGGCCTAAGATTGTTGCATTAGAATTTGCAAGCGGCGAAATAGTGTATGAGTGTGGTGGTGATCTTGTTGAGTTCCGGTACCGATGTGGGCCATGTGGGCGAAGGCGGCAACTGAATCGCTCACCCACGTTGTACACCCACCAGTTCCCTTTCATTATTATACGATAGTGGTGTTGAAAGGTATTGCGATAACGTAGATTCATTGTAGACATTATACGATGGAACTTCTGCTTCTGGTGCAGGGGCAATTAGATTTTTAGATACAGGGGCGCGGGCAAAACAAATATTATCGGATATTACGGAAGTAACTTCATAATTTTGTGGGTCGTACCGGTAGGCAAACTAACGCTCAGGGCTGGTTGTGTAAGGAGTAAAAACATCTAAATGGTTGCACAAAGACTAATCATATCTGACTATAGCGTGTGAATCACAACATGCGGTTGTGTTGCAAGGACGCGCTGCATTTGGTTCGTGTTGTGTAGTGCGATGTGCGATGTCACAGTCGGCCGTCAGTTCTTCCGTAAACATATTAGCTGCACAATGAGTTCCGGAGCCGCAGCGAGCCTGCCGCGATGCCGCCTCGCATCGCGTCGTAAACAGGGAAACGAACGTGTACCGTCCAGCAGTAGGCCCGGCGCCGGCGCTAGCTGTCAGGTACTATTGTGAAAGGGTCTCAGTAGAATGGCCATTATCAGCGTCGAATTCCTATTTGAAAGACACGTAATTTTAAAACTACTTCATTTAGCTTGACTCCGTGTTGTCCGTATATTCATTTCGAATGTTGCGAGAGCTGGTATAACTTCTCTCGATTCGATTTTTATGAAACATTGTACATAGATTGATCTTTGATCACCGATTGGAAGACGCGTGCCTTGAATTGAGAACGAGTTTGGAAAGAGAATTAGCGTGAAAAGCTCGTGCGCGTTTCGAGGTAGTCCTGCCTCATATTGAACACATAAGTAAACTGGAATACGCGACCGGGTCAACTTGATAGCGAACATCTGATGATGAAATCATGAGGTGGAGACGAGTTACTAGCACGAGGTAACCACCAAACATGTTTTGGTTATTGATTTGATCATAGTCTACAGTACAGTAGTCAAAATCTAAATGAATAATAATAAAATTCAAGTAATAAATATAGTTTAACTTCCTTCACTCTTCTTCTCTCTTTCTTGGCCAGCACTTCTGTCTTTCTTGGCCAGCATGCAGGTGGATGGTGATGGGATGATGGAATTTTTGGGCTCCATTTCCATATAAGAAAAACAAGATTTTGTCAAAATCCAAACAAAATGAAAATATGCTAGTATACATAAATGTGAAAATGTAGCACAACGGTAATCGCATTACGTTGGCAGGGACTGGAGGGAAATTTTTAAGAAAAATGCGTGAATCACGTCACGTACGCGACCGACGACCACGCGGCCACTACACCGCGGGCGCCGCGGCTCAGTGGCACAAGGGCGAGCGCTCGAGCGGTTGCGGCACGCAGTGGACGACGCGGTGCGGACAGCTGTCTTAATACATCCATGGTAGGTATGTACATCACACCACATGATTAATGAAGACATTGTGCACCCACTCCCCACCCCCACACTTCGGTCACAAGCTTACCAGTACATAGGATTAACAGACGGAACGGATATCTCACAACGACAAGCACGAACAGCTGGAACTGTTTTTGTAGTTTGAAGTGCAGTCACGTTCGATAAAAACTTTGTTCCCATATCGGTATAAATAACAAAAAGTTTAAAGCTAATTTTTCATTCTACATTTCCCCATAATAGGACGCCATGCGATGTCGCAGAGTATTTCTTTGTACGTGAGTAACCGACAAACGAGCAGCCATCTATGGAGTGCTCACCGTCAAATAAGATTCATAAACACATAATTATTATGACGCACTGGTGTGCCACCGGCATGGAATTGCACGATTGGGGTCAGTATTCTAGGGCGCCTCAATGCGGCCAATATCGATTTAGACCCAAATTTTACTTGCGACAGGTTCTCAGTCGGTCTTAACAATTTATAAGGCTGTCGTTATTGTGGTAGAAAAAGTAATCCAATTTCATGTATTAAGTAGGTTAGGCAGCCTATAATTAAGGTGACATAGGATACGACGCACGACGCGACGGATGGGGCGACCTTGAACAGTCTGCGGCCGCCGGGGGATGGCGGATGGGGATTGAGGATTGGGTGGGACCCTAGGACCTCCCGTCTCGATCAACATTCATACGATCTAGACACGCGGTAGCGTGTCAAGCCAATTTCAAGCTAACAGAACTGGCAAGCAGCACCGTGTGTAATATTACACGAACCATTTGGAGCCACTTTTGGCCCCCTCATAACTCAAAAACTATTCCACATAAACCTGTCAAATTTGGCTCATTTATTGAGACTTGCGAAATACATGTGCTCCGAATTTCATAAACACACCTCAAACGGTTACTTACGATAGATATTAACGTCCAAAAATCGTCATTTTTATCACTGACCTATAGATCAAAACTCTAACCCAGTTCTGGATGACCTAGAAACTTGATATTTGGCATCAAGGTTATTAAAACGTCCAAAAATTATCATTTTTATCACTGACTGACCTATAGATCAAAAGTCTAATCCAGTTCCGGATGACCTAGAAACATGATATTTGGCATCAAGGTAGACTATAAGGCGTATGTAAAGGAAAAATCTAAAAACTTAAAGTTATTGATAAATAATTAGTGAAAGTAGTGAATTAGCGGTTCCACTGTATAGATATATAGGTTTATTCATTATCTATTTAAACACTTATAATTTATATACAAAAAGTAATGATATCTCATCAAAAACATAAATGTGAAATGAGAGACAATTTCAAAAAAAAAGAATTAAGATCTAAATGGGTGCCAAGTTCTGTGTAGAAAAGCCTAATATTTTAGTCACAAGAACATGTAATTCAAGCTTTACATTTTAGAAAAGTAATATAGGTATTACATCAAACTTACAGACTTAACAATTATAATATAGCCTAGGTAGATACGTGAAAAGTAATCAAGTCAAATGTAGAGTAAAGTCAGAACTTGGCACCCTTTTAGATCTCAATTCTTTTTTTTTAATAGCTCTAATTTCACACTTATGTTTTTGATGAGATAATAGATTCATAAGAATTACAGAAAAAACCGTAGACCAGTTTCTATAGCGGACAAAAATATTCCTACAAAGCTTTAGAATAGGCACTTACAATGAAAAATGTTATGCCACGCTAACGCCATTTGGATTTGACCACTTGGTATTTTAACAATACTTATAACACTTCCGACAAAGTTAGTTAATAGTAGGTATCAGGCGTTACTTTACGGAAATCCATTGTTATTAAATTAGTACGTACCTATTAGTCTGCTTTGCAACAATCCGCGCTTAACTTGTATGTCGTACTCGTAGTACGAGTACGCTCACATGTCTCATACCACTCTCTCTCATAACACTCGCATGTCGCATACCTACATGCCGCACGTAGAACGAATGAGGATCCCTTGGGAAACAGGTAGGGGGCGGTGAATGTTTATATGACTTGATTTAAAAGCAACAAAGTTCCTTGCTTAAATACGTTTTTAGAAGACAAACGAAGCTACGTAGTTATTTTTAAATTAAACAAAACCGCTATTCCAGGCATAGGTTCCAGGTTTAAAGTAAGAGCGGCCAGTTTGTTACAGATAATATTGAGATTTTTAAGAGTCCAGTCGGTGAGACATGTACAATCCGACTCAAAACATCTGGCAACTCCAGAGATATGGTAACCCTACCTTGATTCCACTATCGGTGGGCATAGAGTTTATAGAGCCTTACCACGGCGTGTAAAGTCAAATATTTATTGAACATTGCAGTAACATCCTGATAGCGGTCAGTGAAGGCAGTAGTAGAGTTATTTGTCGCATTTATCAATAATCAATAATATATATATAAAGAGGAAAGATTTGATTTTTTGTTTGCATTGAATAGGCTCCGAAACTACTGAACCGATTTCAAAAATTCTTTCACCGTTGGGAAGCTACACTATCCCCGAGTAACATAGGCTATATTATATTTTCAAAAAAATTAGGGATCCTTAATAAAACTCCAATAAGGTGTAAAAAAATAAGAAAACCGAAGCAAAGCGAGGGCGGTTACTCGTCAATAATATTTACATATAGATACGTTATGCCCTTACAAATCAAAAATAACCGACTTCAATATTACTCAAAAAGTACTTATCAGATCTCGTTCAAATTTATATGGGACCACATGACAAGCACCTGCTTTCGATTAAAAAAAGAATCATCAAAATCGGTTCACCCAGTCCAAAGTTCTGAGGTAACAAACATAAAAAAATACAGTCGAATTGAGAACCTCCTCCTTTTTTTGAAGTCGGTTAAAAAGCGTGCGTATCATCTTGTATTGAGAGAGCGACTACGAGCAGAGTGGTCAATTGCCTGTTCTTACGCTCTTCGTCGTTGGCGCGCTAGTGACATATCTACCTCTTTTTACATTATATTATAATTAATATATGTATATAATAATATCATTGGCATCTATCTAATAATGTGTAAACAGGGACGCGAGACCGTGGCAGTGTCGTTGACCTTTGCTGGGCGATAAACAGCACGGCGCCCCGCCCCCGCACCGCACCGCAAGGTCACATTCCGATTAAGCTGAAAATGTTATTGGTAATCGTTTCAGTTTTCAGTATTTTGAACTACATGCCGTCAGCCTTCATACCTCCGTGTTGCTTGTGATCGATGCCGCGGTGCAACCATCCCAACAAGCAAATAACTAATCTCACATTCCCAGCTGTACCCAAGTTGAAAATCGTAGCTATAATTATTGCCACCACTATCTATTTTATTATTTTATTACCAACACGCTCCCAAATTGATAAATTGAGCAACTGGATAGAACCACCTATTAAACGATGAATTACTTATTTATTTATAGCAGATGCTTGCAGTACTAACAGCAGCGCCAAAGCATACTGCAAGCTATTGGTATCTTATGTTATAATTATTGTTTAAACATAGTATTTTACACATACATATGTCTTAGTTCAAAGATATATTGAATATACCCGTATCTGGTGCATGAGTAATCAGACTGTCAAACAGTGTAAAACTAACAGTTTTTTAACAGCTTATAACAACGCAAAAGGCAAATATAAATTTTTATCATGTAGAAAATTGTGGAGAGAACCGTTTATTGGAAACGGCCACTCAGAACTGTTATTCAGTAGAAGCAAAGTACTCCGCCATCTGGAGAGTTCGGACTACAGGGATGACAGGGGCCTCTTATTTTATTATACAGAAGTAGGTATACTAAATTCGCCAGTCGTTATGTAATCATAACAACGTCAATGTAAGCAACAGGTGCCCCTGAGAATCACGGAGCTGAAGGTCAAACATATTTACAGAACAAGACAAGTGTATCAAATAAAGCGGATATCTTATCTGACGACATTCAATTGACTGATAAATAAACATCTATAACTTTAACTTTGGCGAGCTGTGAGACAAACATACATCGAGCCGACGGAGCCGACCACCAATTCAACAATGTGAGGATCATTATCTCAATTGCAGCAATCAGATACCGATAAGTAACGAAGGGCGTTCGGTGTTGCGAGGGAGAGGTTTCTCGAGCAAATTTTTTATTGAACAAAACTTATTGAGATGAGCCAAAGACCAACTTGATACATGATATATAAAGGCACCCCACAGAGCCACCCCAATTTCGAATTAGGAATATAAAGAACTATCATGTCAGAAAATAAGAATTGTCATGATTTATACAATTAATGTTGTTACTTTCGTTATAACTAATCGTAAAGACTTTGACATGGCACTATCCAGAATTTCTATAAAAGCGTGTTTTTAGCTTTTTTAAACTATTGTTTATTTTTTCATTTTTTAGTTTGATTTTTTGAAATAAAAGTTAGGTTTTTTTTTCTCTAAACATTGAACTGTCATCGGTCTTCGATAAGTCTACGAAGTTTGAAAGAAATCTGACCGTTTGAAGTGGGTCAAAAACAAGTCCAAAGGAGTCAGTTACAAGTTACAAACACACAAACAAAAGATAATAAACAAATAATATTTAAGTAAGGAACTATTCTCTGTATCTTTTTCAAAATTCTAGCGTTCAGTAGTTTCGGAATTAAGGAGGGGATGGTCAATTTTTGGCTTTAATTTTCGTTCTTTCTTAAATAATTTTAATAGTGTTAAAATTGTAGAACTATAACAAAAATATATTTGAGATCTTTACCAAATTTATACTTATTTGGTCCAGTAGTTTTGAAGTAAATTGGCTGTGAACGACGGTCGCCCAGACGTAGGAGTGATCCTATAAGAATGATGATGAATCTACAAGGAAAACTATTACGGCTATGTTAGCGTAAGTAGTTAATGAGTAATAGTCGATAGACTTACTACTTCGGAACTCTACATTGCGCGTGACCTGACACGCACTTGCCCAGTTTTTGAAGTCGTTTAAAATATAAACATAAATAAATCTAAAATGAGTATGTTGCGAAACACCACATACAATAAACAAACCAATGGCAATCAAAGTGGGCAAGACAAAGCCGACACAGGAGCAGGCTGACCACAACATGGTGATTGGCCACCACTGCCGATGGACAGTACCGCAGTCAAGAAAAGTGGCAGACACTGTGACAACGTAATTTTCAGCAAAAAAAAAACATTTAAAAAGGTCAGCCCAAACCAGTAAATAATTAAATAACTTTTCATTCAAATTCACCCCTTTGACACTGAAATGGCTTCTACTTCAGAAATTCCCTAGCAACCTAGCCCGTATTGTCCCTTTTTAGAACCTGCATTTAATAAAAAAGTTTTTTAAGGAATGTGCAGTACTTGCCCAGTACATTTTTCTTCAACCACCTCGCGTCAAAGTTGTGTAGAAGAAAGTCAAAAACAAAAATACCCACAATAGCCGCTATTTTCTCAGGGTTTTCTGATTATTTGAACCAAATTACATAATAATGTACTGATAATTGTAAAAGAACTGAGAGTTCTAAGATAAAAATCAAAATATCTGTTCATTTGTTGACTCAATACCCAAAAGTCGGGTAAAGGAGGCAAATTTCAGAGAAGTCCAACAAAGGTCAAAATCTCGAAAACGGTTACACTTTTACCAAGTCATTTTTTGACATAGGTATGGTAAGTCAACCCCGAACACAGATTCCGTGGCCTCGAAGCTGTTCCCTTTCAGTTTCTTGTACTACTTTTTTGATACCCTATATAATATGTAATTATATTCTAGTTACCTCCATCCATCCATCCATCAGCCCTTAGAGGTCCACTGCTGGACATAGGCCTCCCCTAACTTGCGCCACTCTGACCGGTCCTGAGCCTTCTGAATCCAGCGGATGCCCGCTGTCTTCTTCAGATCGTCAGTCCACCTGGTCGGGGGGCGTCCTATGCTCCTTTTTCCGAGACGTGGGCGCCATTCGAGGACCTTTCTTCCCCAACGGTTATCGGTCCTTCGCACTATGTGGCCAGCCCATTGCCACTTCAGCCGACTAATTCTTTGAGCTATGTCGGTTACCCTTGTTCGTCTACGGATCTCCTCATTTCTGATGCGATCACGTAAAGAAATACCGAGCATAGCCCTCTCCATAGCCCGCTGCGCAACTCCAAGCTTGTGGATCAGGCCAATAGTAAAGCACCACGTCTCGGATCCGTATGTCATCACTGGCAACACACACTGCTCGAACACCTTCGACTTCAGGCACTGAGGAAGTGTTTTGGACGACAAGATATGACGCAGTTTCCCGAACGCAGCCCATCCGAGTTGGATTCTACGAGTGACTTCTTTCTCGAAGTTGGACTTACCCATCTGGATCACTTGTCCCAGGTAATTGTATTCGTCTACAACTTCAAGAGCAGAGCCGTCAACAACAACCGTTACGGGTGTGACATGGACATTCGACATGATCTTCGTCTTGTCCATGTTCATCTTAAGACCCACCCGTTGTGAGGCGCTGTTCAAGTCCCCGAGCATTGTACCAAGTTCTTCCAGGGAACCCGCCAGGATGACTATATCAGTTATGACTATATCTGGAGTCAGGATGACTATATCTAGTTACCTATGTAATATGTAATTATATGTATATGTATACCGACCGTTGTTACTTGCGGCATTGGGGGAAGTGGCGGACTGGCGCCGGCCCTGTAGGCGCTGTAGGTGTAGGCCAGCCTAGAGGCGAGCCCTAATTGAACAGATACTACAAATGTATATACTATTATTAATAATACAAATAAGTTTGCTTCATGCTTCGACACCGCAGCGGTTGGCACTCGTCCAAACATTAAATTAACCGAGGATATAATAAGATATAATTGAGAGTTCTCGTGATTTGCACGCTCCGCGTCCTGGAGGCGTGGGCGCGGAGGTCGCGCGGTCGGGTGAATTTTCAAAACTGCCATTAATGCATGTTATTCAATTTTCTGTCTTGGAATATAAATGTGATCACTCAAAATGTTTACTAAAACCTTAATTGTGTATTTACTTAAAAGTCGTATTAAGTTAAATAATAAAATTCTGATGTTAGAGTGTTAAAAAATTTAAAATAATGCTCGGAAAGTCATTAACCTCCCTGTTATTTAACGGTATGTTTCATTAATGTCACAAGGAACTCAAAATACCGCCCTAAAAAATGCTTTTTTACTCTCTATACGTAAGAATTAATGTCTAAGCTGAATATTCATAAATGTTTTTCAAGCGTAAATTATCTGTAATACCATTATTTGACCGTTTAAAATTTTGTCACGAGATTATCGTCATTAACATCCGCGGTTTTTGTTTCGTGAAATTTGTTCAACGAAATTATTATTTAAAATTTTAAAAGCAATTCAAAGTGTTCCTTACACCCGCTTCTCTCAGTTGAAATCAAGATTTGGATGAAAAATGCATTGTGAATATGATAAAGTACGCGAAAGTTAATGATAAGTATAGTTTGTCAGAAAATCTCGTCATCAAACTCCTGAATATATTTTTGATAAAAAAATATATAATTCAACAATAAGTACCCATGAATATCGCCTAATGGTATTTAATAAAAAAAAACTTAATTCCATTATAAGTGATATAAAATTGAGCAAGTTTTGGTATGTTTTGTACCGTTTCGTCATAAATCGCTACATCATTTACCGCAAAATTCTAATGACGTGAATGATTCTTGTAGAGGAAAATGACGAATCTAAATAATATTAACAACCTGATTGAGTGTAGCCACCAAGAACTTAACTCAAAAGATGCCGTTAATCCATAAAATCAACCCAAAAGTGCGTATATACTTGATAAATATGCAATTTTCTGATTTTCTTTGCATTTTATACTTGTAAATAGATCTGATTCGCTTTTAAAGATCCGTCGATTTAAAAGGATGCTGTAAACGAAGTGGTTCGTCAAGGACTATTTCATCCCTTTTTCTAACGGTCCTAATGTTGGTGAAACTTGTCTATGGGTTATTGTCGAAAGCATTTAAGCTGAGAAGCGCAAACATTTCTCATATCTTGCCTGGGTCTATGCTCGAAGCTAGAAAGCTCCGGATTTTACATGTAAGAAGAAAGCTTTTAACTTTTATTTCTTAATGGGGTTCGCCTGGATAGCTACCACCTACTACCACCTACCCTTGAGCATGAGTCAGCCACCAAACGACTCGTCGTCTTCCAGCTAGGGGCTTGAGAGCCAGTTCTTTCTTTTTCTTATCTCTTTCTTGGCCGGCAATGCATCGGTGATGCCTTTGGTGTTGCTGATATCCATAGGCGACGATAGCCACTTACCATCAAGTGGATCGCCAGCTTATTTGCCGGCTATTCCCATAAAAAAACCTATCTGCTTAGTCCTACAAAAAGACATTCAAAAGAAAACTTACTATCGAATCGACCGTATTAAACAATGGCACAAAGCCTCTGGCCATCCAATCTGCCAATAGAGCTTTTGGATTCCTCATCAAAGCTAAGACTAACTAACGTTATGGCATACTTAGAACAGAATGACTTTCTCAGTGACTGGCAGTACGGGTTCCGCTGAAACAGTTCGACAGACCTTCTACCATATGACACTCACACCTGAGGCGAAGTCCTCGTTTCTCTTGACATCTTGAAAGGCATCATCTTCATCATAGGGTTTGGCAAGCTAGCCTTTCAGCTGAGTTGCTCGACATTAGCAATGACAACCTTTGCTGGAATTCCAGAGGTCTTTTCCCCCTCAACTCTATTCTTGCTGCACATCGAAATCAGCTCATGCTCAATGTGTATAGGTCCGCAGATGACAGTACAATTGTGGAGAGGTAATTGTCTACCACTCGGACGATCCAATAAATACAGTTATGAAGAAGTGGTCTTGGTCGAGCGTGTGAATCTCACACTTCTGGCACTCAATGGAGCGATACCAACTCTTTGAGATTCAACGCCACAAAAACATAAGCTAACTATATTCACTGCCAAAAAGGAGCCCGTTCATCTTCTTCTTCTTCGTTCTTCAGAAGGTATCTTTCGAATACATCGTCAGCCTTCGGTTGTTAGAAGTGGAGATACACTTGAAAATATATTCTGGCCGGTTTATTGAATCCAAACTATGGCAGCTTCTAGAATTCTGGGTGTCCTAGAGACGAACGGAAGAAGAAAAAACAAATGCCATCTATCAGCGTGTGATTCCATGTAGGGGCATGCTTTAAAGATGTATTGATGACCATTGAGACCAACTTAGAAAGCCTGAAGCACGTGTGTAGAGTTTCTAGTTTTCTGTTTTTTTTTGTACCATTTTGGAGAGTCTGCATGGGACAATATTATGAAATAATCCGTCAATCTCCACAATCGAATGTCCAGATAAAACATCATTATCTTGCCTTCGCCATAAGCATCCCTATGTCCTCTATGTGCAAACGATCCTTTGCTTGATCATTTATTATGCGAACCACGAAGGTCAGGAATAAAATTCCTGCGATTTTACCTTGGGTGTCTTCAAGTTAAGAGTAAATAGGCTTAATAAAGTAAGTGTGGCTTATCAATCAAGCAAGTCTTCATTACCACTTACCATTGATTGTAGTCTTGCTTTAAGCTATAAAAGTCATGTTGTTTTTATAATTGATAAAATCTATTAAAATACGTAATCAGTCATTAAAATACTACAATACGTTATGTTGATTTTATCAAATCAAACGAATATTGTTATTTTTCTTGATAAAAAAGTTGATTACACGTTGGGATTTAAATTTTCGTCATTACCCTCTACACCTCATCATTTACGTCAATGGGCTATATCATTTTCCTCTACACAACATCATTTACTTCAACAGAGCTTTTCCTTTTTTCTGGATTTTCTCCTGAATTTGCTGTTTAAATCATAGTTGCAATATATAACGAGGTTTCTCTATAAAAAACTAATCTAATTCAGTTGTTATTCCTTAATTTCTTGGACAAAATAAAAAGTTACCTAAAAAACGTCATAAAAATGGCAAAAATGAAAATTCACCCGGTCACTAAATTGAAATCACAACATTCAGTCTGACCCACTCCCACATCAGTAAAATATAATTTCCTCCGATGACATGCTAATTGGTAGTAAATGTTTACAAGGTTAAGTTAAAAACAAACATTTAGCTTTAGATGTGCATAAACCGTAGCTAATCGCTATTTTGTATGCACCGACAGCGTCGTGCGGCTGTGCGGGCTGCGGGCTGGGTGCTGGTATAAATAAAATAGTACAAAGGAGTGCGTTCAGGACGGGAGGTCGGCGCGGCGCGATGCAACTCATGCCAGCGACTGGCGCTGACCGTCCAACCACAATATAGGAATTTAATATATTGTGGTCCAACGCACGCGACACCTCGTGTCGCTCAATAAGACAACAATCATTACTTGTAAGTAGTGTCCGACCGAAGCTTCGGCTTCGGCTTCGGCTTCGGCCACCTTCGGCCAAAACAGCACCTTCGGCCAAATCTTCGGCTTCGGCCAAAAATTTGCCGAAGGTTTGGCCGAAGCCGAAGGTTTACTAGTTGTCAAATATTGAAATTTACTGAACGATGCTAGAGCGAGACGGAGAGTGTGCAGAGCAGCAGTTTCGCCGCGCCGCCGCACCGGCCCGAACGAATCGCAGTTAGTAAACTAAACGAGTCAAAACAAAATAAAATATGAGATAATTAAAAAAATGTGACTGATTATTTGATTATTTTTTAACATTGTATATTTGAAACTTTTATTTTTGACAATATTTTATTACCTACTTGTATATGTTGGTCACTCGGCTCGTTATTGGGCTAAATCTCTAAAGATCTCACAATATATATTTAGTATATTCTGAGATCAAAGTAACTATCGTATTTCTCAAGGTCAATGACACCTTCGGCTTCGGCTTCGGCTTCGGCCGAAGGTTTTGGTGAATACCGATTAATCGGCTTCGGCTTCGGCTTCGGCCAGAATTGCACCTTCGGTCGGACACTACTTGTAAGTAATGAGGATGAAATGGAGCTCTGGTTTTATTTATTTATTTAATTTTACCGTCTTACAATATTTCAATAGATCAGATAGTGGATAAAACAATCATTTAAGTAGGAAGTTCAGTTTTTCTTTAAATTAGTTTGTAGGCGGTTCGATTTTTTAATTAAAAGTTTTTAATATTCAATGTAGAATAATGTAGATGCATACCCGTGGCAGCATTTAAGTCTCTTAAATAAGGATTGCAGCTCTTGTAATAATAATAAAGCAACTGAGTCAACAGTTCACACAGTTATTCTATGACATCAGACCAGCTAGCAGTCACCAGGTACCCGGCTACCCGCACAATCTCGACTAGCGGGTCCTAAGTGCACTATTGGCTAAATTGTCGAGTTTTTATGACACTCCTTAAATTCCTCAATAGTGTTTTTCTTTAGATTTAGTATGTGTTATTACGATTGGACTGTTGAAAACAGGCATGAGTTGACACTTGACAACCTTGTTGGTTCTCACAGGTCATCGCCGGATATGGTTGTTTCCGGAGGAAGGCGGTAAAAAAACAATTAATAAGCTAGTGACACCATAGCTGTGTCGAGGAAGGTCGTTGTAGAAGCGCTCAGCAGCGGGCGAGTGTCGTGAACGTAGGAGCAGCGAAGGTGAAGCATGACTGTCGCGGCGCCGCGCAGGCCCCACACGTCATGTTTTTTGTTCAAAAGTATATAGGCATTTGAGTAAAATATTGTAAGTACTATAATGTCTTCATATGGAATATCATATGTATATTATGTTATCAAGTTTCAATTTTAAATCCGAATAATATTAAATATTTCAAAATGTCAACAGCAAAAAATGTATAGGTACAGTAACCGAACTGTCACTGTTGTTTCACATTGTTTGTAAATATCATCTCATACATGAATTTAATACCTACCTACTTGTGAAACATTCAAAGTAGTGGTGTACAAACAAGTCGGAGATGTTGTATGTGGAATACAGAGTAACATTAACATACTTAAATTACACAGCATTAAAAAAAAAATTCAAAAACAACAGCACTGTTTGACGAAATATACAAGAGGAAAGTTAGGTATTGAAAGATTCTTACAATAAATATTTAGAGGAATTTGTAGCTCATATAAAGTATCTAAAAATACTGAATGAAATGAACCTCCCTCTCCCTCTCCCGCTCCTGTTCCCTGTCCCTCTTCCGCTCCTGCTCCCCTCATAGTTTAGATAATTTCACATATTCATACAAAACATTAATTAATAGCTCAGATAATTTTACTCCTTACTGCAAACAATTTAGTGATATCTTAGATATATTTACATGCCACTGAAAACCTTTCGGTAATAGCTAGGATAATTTTACCTATTCACCAAACGAGGAACTTTCTGTCAAAGCGACATAAACTCCTTTCTATATGAGTGTTACGTGACTTTATTTAATACCTAAGACAGCAAAGCCCTTGTAGGCTGGGGTCCCATATAATTAATAGGGTTGATATTGCAGTAGCTATGCCCCTGCTAAAGACAGTAAAAAAAGGGGGAATATAATATGTAATATCAAATCCAGTAGTAGTGTTGATATGAGGTGCACATAATTTGTATTACCACAGAAGAAATAATAGTACTTATAATAAGTACAGAAGGCGAACTTCGCAAAATCATTTAAATACTTGCTCCAATAATCATTGAAACTCTTGCTCCAATGCAATAAGGTGTAATTCAGCTAATTAAAAAGGCGTAATGAGTTGCCTTCATTTCTAACACTATCGCTTATCCTCTCTGGCAATGTCAGGGTTGTCTTTTTTGATAGAATAAAAATAGTCTGCAAGTTTAATGACAAGTTAAATGCCCGTGCTACTTTTATGAAGGAATGAGAAGATGGCTATACAGCATAATGTTAGTGTGTACATGTCTGTTTAAGAAACAGAAAAACAGTCAATTTCAAACATCAAATATTTGTTTAATTCTTATTTAATTGTAAGTACATATCTAACTAGTAACTATACTATAATAATAATGTGAATATGGGAGACATAAATAAGGATAACAAATGTCAACAACGTAATGACTAATTAGGTCGAAGTTCATTTCTTTACCTTTCAATGTCCTTAGGAAGTGTGAAAAACGTGAGATTCGGATCTTTGTTATTGTTTAAGCAGCGGAATTCGATGCAATATGCTTTTGCCCTCATTTTAGTTCTTATTGTAGGAATAGCGCGACGCAGCGTGTTGTATCGAACTAACGTGTGACATAATTATGTGATGACAGGAAGAAAAGTGACAAAATCAAATCAAATCAAAATCTTTTATTCACATAGGTATCACGGGTACACTTATGCACGTCAATTTATTTTATCTACCAGCTTTTCGGAAGGGTGCTTTGTCATGGAGAAGAAGAAAAGCCGAAAGAAACTCCTCGCACATCTTTTAAAATCATGAAAAGTTACATAATATGCTCTAACCTGTGCGGAACTGGATGCGGCACTAATTTCTAGGCGTCTTTGTCATTAATATATTCATTTATACTACATATAGTATCCTTTGCCTACTAGCTGAGATTTCACATATCTCTTAAACATTTGGATAGGTAAATCACATATTGACTTAGGTAATTTATTGAAAAAACGTACACCGAGCCTCATATAAGAATGTTGTACCCTACTTAGGCGAAAATTAATACATTTATAAAAATGAATAAATTTTGTATTTTTTTCTGAAAGTTTAATTTTTAATATGTGTGATGGATTATGAACGTATGACAGCCATTATGAATTTTCTGAATTAGCCAGACATACCGAACGTGGCATGTACTTGTAACGTTATAGCTAAAATGCGAAGTGCGCCAGGCCTGGTTTTACTCAAGATTTGGTACTCATAAGCATGGACCAATAGAAGGCTACCAGTAAGTTTTATTGTTGTTAGTTGCTACATTTGACCATACATTTAGAACCAGTAGATTCTCCCATACATTTGACAGAGCTAGATCACCAGTTACTAAATCTATGTGAAGGACAGAGACAAAATATTATTTTTTGTTCCTGTCACCGTGGCCGATATTGTTTGTCACAAATAAAAACAATGAGTGAGTTGTGACAAGCAATGAAGAGTGAGTTGGTTATTTGGATAATAAAAGTTTCAGTTTGTTTTTAAGAAGAAAATCGTAGTTAGTTTAAGTATATTTATTTAGTCTAAGTATGATGGTGGATAGCAGTTTTCGGGGCTGCTTGTGAAACTTTGTTACATTTCTTTAAAAATAACCTCAAAGAAACGTAAATTGTCTGTCTCATACATAGACCTATATGTATAATGGTCTCATTATGCGGCCACCATATTATGCATTTGACAGTGGCGCTGAGTGACTGAGCGTCATTGTTATTAGCGCATAAAAATTTTGATCTTTTGGACTGTATTTTTAGATTCGTGAAGATTCTAGCCAAATCAATAACACAATGAACATAAATTTCTTCTTAATTTCTCTCAATATGGTAATTAAAGGATTGAAACAAATTAAACGTCTGTTCATGATAGAACCACGCCAAGTGAAAGTGAAAACAATATTATGAATAAGTATACTATTCAGCTTTGATAACATTTTTAGGGCATATACAAACATATGCAATCTTCGAGATTGAGGGTTGATATAAAATGTAAAATATGCAATAAGTACCAATGTAGACTGTGATAATAGGCAAGGAAGAATAAAATTCAATGCGTAATAACTTACCTAAAATATATCAGCCAGAGAACTACACTTTTCACCGAAATCCAGCTGTCCAGGATCAAAGTCACGGGAACTTATCACGGCAAAAGGCTTATCATAGTTTTTAAACAATGAAAACTAAAGTCCACGATAAAAATCAACAACATCAAGAGAAAAGGAAAACATATCAATTCACAAAAATACTTACGTGCAACATGAGAATGAGACTGAAGATTCCAAAGACGCACAATAGAAAGAGATAGAAAATGTTTAATTCCATAGACTAAAATCAGCTGTTTCAGGCCATGAACTTAGTTTTCAGCACTGTCATAGATTAATAAATGAAAATGTCTCTTGTTCATAGTGCTATTTACTATATTTTAATCTGTAGAATCCAATAAATTTAAATGCTGTTGTTAGTCGTCCGTAAATTATTATACTTTTACAAGGCGGGTGGCTTCATACTCTTCGTACTCAATTGACGTCATAATAATAGGACTCCGTTCCTTTTTTCCCATAAATAAAAACAGGAATCTATCCTATCTTTTGATTTCGGGACGTTCATAAAGAAGACTAGTTGTTTTATTTGTCCGAAAGTTGGACAACTACAGTACTACCAAGTTATCTGTGAAATGGCGAAAATTGGAACTAAATCCGTGCCATTCATAAGTTTTTTGTGCTCATTCTTTTGACATTTACTACGTCTCGAATTGCGTCCAATGATTGGTCCAATGCGTCCGACAGCGCCCTCCTCCAATTCACAGATAAGTTGGAGGCACTGTAGGTTATTTATTCGTCAGATAGTCGGGCGACTATAGTTGAATCCATGATTCGACAGACTACTTTGACAACTCAAATGCACAAATGTTGCCAGGAAATAGACATTGCTGTTCTCGACATTATGAAAATGTTCTTATCGATATTTTGTATGACTTTTAAAACCAAATTAAGTCTATGTTAATTGTAAATGCATTTTTCGTAATAAAAATGTTAGAATGAATTTTGTTTAAATTAAATACAACTTCTCTTAGTTGATTTTAGCAGGCATCAATCATTAAACGGAAAATATTTTAATTAGATAAGAAGTAGATACAAACACATTAATCGAACACTATTTTATCAACTTAAGTAAACGTTCTCCATTGCACGCCAAAAAAAAACGTTTTTTCATCACTCACTTTCTCGGTGAATCAAGCGTCGACACTAAATTACTCTCACTATTAATTTTCTACAATATGTAGACAGCAACACTATTTGTCAAAGTGGTCCGTCGATCAGTGTTGCCAATGCTACGGCAATTACTGTGTTCTACGGCTTTCAGGCCAAAAAATCACAAAATCTACGGTCTACGGCTCGAATCCTAGGGTCGTAGCAAATTCTACGGCTTTTCGCAAATTCTACGATCTTTTTGTTATTTATTATTTTTGCAGACATTTAACGAATATTAAAACCATTAAAACAGCGCCAATAGGCTAATATGAAAAGTGTTCCTTGTTTTGTGGACATCAAATTCACTGCCGACGACCTTTTTTTTTTAGTCCAAGCGTCAGATGGCATAATTGGATAGCTTAATATATTGGCAGCTGTGACACGGCCCACAGTTGATCTTTTTCCATAGAAACACGGCTTTTTTATCTAATGTACACGGCCTTCCAAAAATTTTTATTGGCAACACTGCCGTCGATTTGGATTTTGATTTGATTTCGACTATAGGCCCTTTATGGTTACTTTATTCATCTGACAGTGAAACACTGTTTAAGTTCTTTGTTTCGGATAATAAGGATACAAAACTATTTTATTCGTCCGTTTAGTGGACGATTGGACACTTCGATTTTTATATAGCAAATTCAATTTTATTGAGAACCACCAAAGAACCACAGGATAAGTCGACAAGTCATCTGTATTTCTATCCTCCATGACATGTGCAATCTGAAATGTCAATGTCAATTTGACATTCAAATGTCAATCAATATCTATTAATTTTTTTTCACTACTCGGTGATCAATCGAATAAAAATATTAAAATTTATAGTTTTAATTTAACTCATCTGATAACATGTTTTTGTTTTATGTGAATTTTAAACAGCTTTAAATAAGGAATATGCGCCTATCTATTATACAATACTATGAGTGTGTTGTTTAATGTGGAAACTGTCGTTTGTAGTAACCTTTCGTCATTGTGAATGGACTGCATAATCTGCATAATCAAGGCATATAATATTGGCTATAGTTGTGATTGAGATCAGGAAGAAGGAATATAACTACAGCGATTATTAACATGGCAAAAGAGGAAGATGATGACAATTTGCCTGATAAAGATGCGGCAAAAGAATTTTACGCGAAATATGAACCCAAAGAAATAATTGGCAGGTGAGGATATTTGTTATTTATATACTTAGTTGACTAGTCTGATTGTAGAAGTTGTATTGTTGCCAATTTTCGTGGAGTTCGTAGAGAATTTAGAGCATAGCTTAGTTCCGCATCATCCCGAATACTTCGCGTGACCTTGACAGGAATGTAGATTTGCTTAATAAGTATAATGTGCCGATGAGAAACAATCTGTTTTAGTATGCAATTGATGTTATCTGCGGAGGAGATTGTTACCTCATCTCAAGATCTATGTGGACACAGGGAAAATTGAACCAATCCATATCACCAGGGTACATGTAAACATATTAATGACTATCTGTGTCCCGCGGTTTCACCTGCGTTAATTTGTGGAAAATACCAACTACTAAAATATACGATGCTATATAGCCTTCCTCGATAAATGGACTATCAAACACAAAAATAATTTTTCAATTCGAACCAGTAGTTCCTGAGATTAGCACATTCAACCAAACAAACTCTTCAGCTTTTTAATATTAGTACAGATAGTATTAGAAAAGAAGTATGGCCATATAGGGTAGGGTACAGTAGTAGAAGTAGGGTTATATAGTAGGAACATAATTATTTTAAGTGTGAGGATCAAATCAATAAAGTTAGGTTGCCCACCGTCTTATACTGCATCTCCGCTTGCCCTTAGGTGGGATTGTGGAGAGCATTAACTTATATGAAGTGTTGGCAGTTTTTATCTCATCCAAAGGTCTCTATTATGACTTACCGACTGTTTATCTAATTCAGTTCTTGTATAGAATAGAGCTACCTTGTATCCTTTTTGATTGACAATTGATGATTGTCTGTTTATCGGCTATTTATGTTAAAATACAGTTTTATCTTCTGTATAGCATGTAACTTCATCCAACATGTCATCCATCTAAGAATAATCAAATGTTAAAACTAATAATAAAATATTATGCCGCCACTGCATGCCCTAGCCATACCTTTAATATTGATATTCAGCTATAGACAAGGAGCCTGGGCATCACAGCCAGAGGGTTGGTAGGCTGTGAATATAAGCCACAGCCATTCCAATTACGTACTATTTATGACGAGTAAAAAGTAATAAGAGCGGGTTGTCAGTTTGGCTTTTGATGATATCACTGAATTTACTATTATTTATCTGATTTAAACTTCAGATAATAATACAGTACACTACTTACTTAATACTATAGTATACTAGCTGCCCCGACAGACTTCGTTCTGTCAAAAGTTTTATTAGTATTATTTTTGTATGCTGTATCATAAAAAAAATAAAAACAAAAAATTTTGTCAAAAAATTAAAAAAAAAATTTAGGACCCTTAACATTTAGGGGGATGAAAATAGATGTTGTTCGATTCTCCACCCTAGCCGATATGCACGCTAAGATTCACGAAAATCGGTCGAGCCGTTTCGGAGGAGTTCAACTTCTAACACCGTGACATGAGATTTTTATATTGTATTAGATTTATTATTATACAGAGGTATAAGCTCGACGGTGAGAAGATGCATCGAGAAGGACACGGGTCACGAGTACGCCGCCAAGATCATAGATCTGAGCCAGGAGTCGCAGGACGGCGTGGACACGCACACCATGCGCGACGCCACGCGGCAGGAGATACACATCCTGAGGATGGTCGCCGGACACCCTTACATTAGTGAGTGAGTTGTTACTAAACTATCACACTGTTACACTTGACACATTCTACACTCAAGAGTACTATGAAACTTTATTAGTACCGTTAATACCGTCAAATATCATTTACTGTTATCAGAAGAATAGTCACTTAAATGTGGAATTTAATATTACATCTTTCCTATTAAAGAGGATAAGATCCTATATTAAAAAAGATAAACTCCTGCCAATAACCTATACATATCATATTGGTAAAAGTGCTGAATCTGATTTCAATAAAATAGTAAAGTTTTAAATAAACTTTGCTACTGGCTAAATGTAATTTTTTTTTACACTGAAATGTCTACGAAACTGTGAGTACAAGCAAATTTTCTCTTTGATAGCACCAGTAGGTGCATCACTGCAGAGTAGGATAGTGTAAGCCAATGACTGCTGCTTTGTGAATGCAATGAGCGCTGTATTCGTATGGGTGTTGTGGCATTTACCTGCTCAATGAAGGCAGGTGACCTGCGTGTGAGCAGTCGTCTTCGCCCATATTAGTCCCCAACACCACAAGTGTCATCGACGCATTGCCGGTCATAAAGTAAGCCAGAGTGCTAACTTTGCAGTATTTCAGCCCATGCGATTCGATAATTTGTTTTCAAAATATGTTTGTTTATTATAACATCTCACAATCAGTAAAGTTCATTTACCCTCCCATATTGATGGTTCACCGTCGGATGTTGGTTTCAGTCGAGCTGCAGGACGTGTTCGAGTCGGAGACTTTTATCTTCCTCGTGTTCGAGCTGTGCAAGAACGGCGAGCTCTTCGATTACCTCACCTCCGTCGTCACCCTGTCTGAGAAGAAGACCCGCTACATCATGAGGTAACTCCTCCTTACTATACGATGCATCCAGCTCCAGCGATATTAATGTATGAAACTGCTGGGTCTTTTCAAAATTAGAAAAAAAATAGTAAATTGATTTTATCCATAATGCTTTGTGGATGTCAGCTTTGTCAGGCGGTCGTTGTCAATGGACAGGACTGTTAATAGTGGACAGGCGCAAGCGCAGCCCAGAACTATCGCGCGGCGGTATTCAATGCGCCATGCATACGCGAGACGGGTAGATGCGTACACGATGTCTCTATCCATTGGCGTCGATTTAATTGTCCGGTGCCCCGGTTATACGCAAGGGTGAAGGCTAACCTTCAGTTGAGGATTATCTCGTACCGCCGTGTTGATAACAATGGTCATTGCTACGTCATAAAAGTTCTGAATGTTTGTTATCTAGCTAATGACACGAACGAGATAGTGATCGCGGAAGAAGTGCTGCGGGCTAAGTCACGACGTACGTCAGTCGTAATGTGATTAGGAAGACGACGACCGTCAGTCTCATCACAGTTTTGAACAGTTTCGCTGTAAATTACATGACAAATTATCATATTTTAGTTAGATAGCAATATTTGCAATTATTATTACATAAAAAAAATATTGAAACAAATTAAAGTCAATATTTATGTAATTAGTATTATTATTATCATCTATGTTAGTCGGTGTAGCTTGTAATTTTTAAGGAAAAGTACCTAACTATATGAAATGTATTCAACTATTCACTACAAATAAATGATAGTGAATATGTAGGTATATCGCTCAATGTATAGTTACGTAATATTATATTGTTTACTTGTAAAATGTGTCAACCACACAGGCAGCGGGTGTCGTTGTGTCCTGTCCTGTACGGTGAAGTAAAGTTGATTCGCGAAATGTTGTAGGAGAGCAGCGGTTCAGACAGTGTGCCGCACGCCGCACGCCGCACGCCGCAGGCCGCCGGCCGCACTAGCTGCATGCAGTATAACTGTGTAACTGTATAATATATGTAAATAGGCCACAGATACTATGCCGTCGTCTGTAGATACGAGCGCAAGTCGGTTTTATCGACCCTGTTGATAGCGCTTGTCGCCCAATTTCTACTTACTTATTTTTGTGTATGTACCTAACTAAATAGTAAGAGCCACTCTCAGTGAGGTATAGGGATAAGGATGGATAGGTACAGTCCGCTGCAGATGACCCCCGTGGGTGTTCGTTCTGGGATTCTGGGATTTTCAGTGACGCATATCGACCCGTTTGGGAGCCTCATTACAAATTCTCCCTTGTTATCTTCCTCGCAGGACCCAGGTTAAGATAGTGACCATCGGCGGACCACGCTTGCCGGTTTTGTAATCTATGTCACGGCTACTTTGTAAAACTATTTGTGTGACGTGTTCGCGAGTATCTAATATTGTAACATCACGACAGTGAATCATGTAACATGTTATTGTATAAGTAGATCGGATATCAATCAACGCTAAGGACGCGCGACGCGGCCGCGGGCGGCGGGCGGCAGGCGGGCGGGCGCGGCGCGGTCCATAGTCTTGTGAACCTAGTTAATGGTTTACTAGTAATAATTATCGTTAACCCCGCACCACCGGCACCGCACCGTCGCCATCGCCCTCTCACAAACTCGTGTACTGTCAATCAATGCTAAAGACAACCACGCATATGTGTAGCCGTGGTGTAGCCATGTTAACAGATTAAGAGAATGCCATGCAATTTGTTCTTCAGTAGGAAGTCTGTGACTCTCCCAAGGTTTTTATCGTGTGGATACCATAACTGATACGATAGGATTTCTCCAGGCACCTAGATTGCTGCAGAGAGAAGAATACAGGCACCTAGATTGCTGCAGAGAGAAGAATAGGTGCTGTAAAGCATTCTGGCAGTAATGGACTACCTTTTGAATCGTACTATTGACGAAGTCATAGAAACACATTAACCGTTTCATTATTCCATGATCCATCCGTAATACGCGTACATGACCGACGTAGCTACTAGCTGCTCTTATTAGAGGTTGGTCATATCATAATAGTCACATGTCTAGGAGATCCAGTAACAACGCGAGTATAGGATAAACCTACTTCCGTTCTCATTACAAAAATACGTCAATACAATAAACAATAATTCATTTATGTAGGTAATATTGTAAGGGCATGCGTTGACCCTTGTAATCTGAACTTGTATTGTCGTTTACAATTTGGTTGATATGGTCCCGTGCGTACGTCACCGGTCGCGCGTACGTCGCGGCGCGCGTCGTCGTGTGCGCCGGACCGTGCCCGCAGATAGCGCTAGGATACGCGTAACCTGTGGCGGGTGGCCCAGTCGCACCTCGCGTCTCGCGCGCCTCTGGTCTCCCGGTACTTCGAGTGCTTCTCGAAACCATGGCCTTAATGGTCGCTCCCAGTATGGCTCTCGTTAAAATTCCTGAAACGAAGAAGCGTCGATACTCCTATGATGAGCTGATCGCCTACTTCTTTAGGATTATTATGTAAGTAAGAAATTAATAAAAAAGAGTTACTTATATACAGACATGGATTCGTGTGGATCCTGCTGATGCGCATTTCTTTACACGAGTAATTCCTGTAAAATTATCTTATCATTAAAACAAATTTAAATTTCTAAATTAGAAATTGCGAAAATAATTATGTTCACCTAAAAGTAAATAACTTGGATATTTTCATTAAGAAGTTTGCGCAATAAACGGAATCTGTACCGTGGTGGCGTGGTGGTGGTGAGTGAGGTTGACGTGTTGACGAGCATGTCCGCTGGCGGGTTGCAGGCAGGTGCTGGAGGGCGTGCGCCACGTGCACAGCAAGAGCATCGTGCACCGCGACCTGAAGCCGGAGAACATCCTGCTGGACGACCAGCTCAACGTCAAGATCACCGACTTCGGCTTCGCCAAGATGCTTAAGGACGGGGAGAAGCTCTTCGGTGAGGACACGCAATCCTGTTCGATCGACTAAATGTTACATACATTCATTTAGTGTAGATGAAAATGTTCTGCTTTGATTTAAAGTGCCTGTATGATTTTGTTGACTTATGCAGCGACACTCCTAGATTCTTTCAATTGAAAACTTGTAATAATCTATTTGCTTATTCTTTAAAACTGCGAGGTAGTAGTAGTAATCGAAAGCAATACTATATGGAAGAAAACAAAATGTCTATAAGTGTTACATGTAATGAGTTGGTGAATTCTCGCTGTCGCGACAGTGGTACTGCTGGTAGGGTGGCACCATCCGCACAAGGGCAAGTCGCGCTCGGCCGCCCGCGGCTCCTCTTACATCTGGTTCCCGGCCACACACCGTGCGCATCTGCCCGCGAACTTATACCTACATTTATGCCACTTAAACATACGTACCTCCTGCCTAATGCTCTATAACTCCTTAGCAGATGTAAAATTGCGTTTTCGACACATCATCGATCTTTACAAGTAGAGATAGCGTTCGTTACTTCCACCCTCCAGCATCATGTCTAAATTAATAATAACACGGAGATCTAGCCGTATTGGGGCGGCTTAGAATACTAACCCCAATCCCACGCCGGATGGGTGTCGTAGAAGGCGACTAAATCCGGCACGCTGGTGGTAGGGCCCCTCGAGGGATTATATTGGTAATATTGATTTTAATTGTTAATTAATACCATTATTGCTATTATTATTTCTTCATGGGGTTCGCCTGGATAGCTACCACCCTCCTTCTAGAGTCAGCCGTGAAATGTTCTCTAACGTGTTTCGGTTGTAGTGTCGGAGAGCCAGTCTTCTTCTCTTCTTTCTCCCCCATCTTTTATACATTTTCCCTCCCATTCTTCGTCTGTCACCCGTCCTGGAGAGGTGTACTTCTGTTGGTGTCTTCCGAGTCCGGTATTGTCATTGGCAACTGATCTCGTGCGGTTGGGCATGATGGACTGGCTCGGCGGCCAGGGAGAGCCGATGAAACGTTACCGCTGGCGCCCGTTGGTTGTAGGGGACCCGAACCCAGGTGATCCCGCCCTGGGAGGCTGTCCCGCCGCCAATGTCAAAAGCCCGTCGATTAATTTTCTTGCCGGTTAGGGAGCCGGATGTGGACGAGGACTTTAATCGCGGGTCGGATCGGGGGTCCTTCCGTCCGCCGAGCCAGTGACTCAGACTACCCACCTTTCCGAGATAGTTTTTTGTGACTACTCTTTGACTCGGGTAGTGCTGACGATGCACTACTCCTATTCTTTCAACTCTTCCCCGCAAGCAAAAATGAGAAAGTCGAAAAAAGGAAAAAAGTTAAAACCAGCGGCACCCCCTTCCACATTTCTTGTGGACTTTTGTAATATTAGGGGCTTACATTCAAACCTCAACGCCGTTCACCACCATCTTGAAACGTCGAGGCCGGCCTTATTCTTTCTGACGGAGACACAAATATCAGCTCGAGAAGAAACTTCCTACCTCCATTATCCGGGGTATAAATTTGAACACAAATTTATACCACACGCCGGTGTCTGTTTGTTTTCTCGAGATGATATTTGTTGTCAACGTCTCGACTTTCTTGAAGGAAGAGACCTGTCCACCATCTGTGTACGCGTGGACCATGGTGGTCAGACACGTGTCTACATCGGTTTGTACAGGTCTCATAGCGGCAATACCGAAGTTGATCGACTCTACGAGCACGTTCAAGGGGCGATCGACTATGTGCAAGAGCAGATCCCTCGTGCCGAAGTGGTGGTCCTGGGTGACTTCAACGCCCATCATGTTGAGTGGCTAGGATCACGTACAACGGATTACGCAGGAAAATCTGCTCAGAGCTTTGCCTTGGCTAATGGCTTCAGTCAGTTGGTGTCCAGCCCAACTCGGATCCCTGACATTGACGGCCATGCTGCTTCCACCTTGGACCTCCTGCTAACCTCCCACCCTAACGATTATGCTGTATCCGTCGAGGCGCCGCTTGGTTCGTCTGATCACTGCCTCGTACGATCTTGGGTACGATTGGCACAACCCGTTGACAGACGACCTTGCGCGTCTCGTCGGGTCTGGCATTTTGGATCGGCGGACTGGGATGGTTTGCGGGAATTTTATTCATCGTACCCGTGGAGGCGCATTTGTTTCTCTTCAGCTGATCCCGATGCTTGTGCGCTTTCCATAGCCGATGTGGTACTCCAGGGCATGGAATGTTACATTCCAAACTCTGTGGTACCCGTTGGTGGTAAAACCCAAGCCTGGTTTGACAGAAACTGCTTTAAGGCAATAAGCCTGAAGCAATCTGCTTTTCAGGATTGGGTTGTGGCGCGTGAGCTCGGAGACGCATCTGTGAGTCGGCTGAAAAAGAAATTTAATGCTGCCTCGTGGTCCTCAAAAAAGCAAATAGCCAAGGCAAAATTCAAGCACATTAACAGAACCGGCAAGAGACTGCTGAGCTATCCGTGTGGTAGCCGAGCGTTCTGGTCTCTGGCCAAAGCCATTCAAGGCAATTTCTGTGTATCGTCCCTTCCTCCTTTGCGCAGAGCAGATAATACCCTGGCCCACACCGCAAAAGAGAAAGCCGAAATACTGGGTACCCTCTTTGCGTCGAATTCGACTGTTGATGATGGGGGTAACACACCGCCAACCATCCCGCAGTGTGGTGAGCTGATGCCTGACGTGCATTTCACACAGAATGCCGTGCGTCAAGCTCTTTTTTCCCTTGACATCAACAAGTCGAATGGGCCAGATGGTATACCTGCTATTGTGCTAAAAACGTGCGCTCCGGAGTTGACCCCGGTTTTAACGCGCCTATTCCAACTCTCTTATTCTGCCGGCATTGTCCCGTCTCCATGGAAGGTAGCTCTGGTCCACCCTATTCCCAAAAAGGGAGACAGGTCAAATCCATCCAACTACAGACCAATCGCCATAACCTCTCTGCTCTCCAAACTAATGGAGCGTATAATAAACACTCAACTGCTCCGGTATCTAGAAGATCGCCAGCTGATTAGTGACCGTCAATACGGTTTCCGCCACGGCAGGTCAGCTGGCGATCTTTTAGTATACCTTACTCATTGCTGGGCAGAAGCAATCGAGAGCAAGGGAGAAGCATTGGCTGTAAGTTTGGATGTTGCAAAGGCCTTCGATAGGGTGTGGCATAAGGCATTATTGTCTAAACTTCCTTCCTATGGAGTACCCGAGAAAATGTGCAAATGGATTGCCAGTTTTTTATCGGAGCGGAGCATCAAGGTCGTCGTTGACGGAACATGCTCAGATACGAAGCCCATAAATGCTGGCGTCCCACAAGGCTCTGTGCTTTCACCTACACTGTTCATCATGCATATCAATGATATGCTGGACATCGAGAATATTCATTGCTATGCTGATGACAGCACGGGTGACGCCCGTTATACAGGCCGAGCAAACCTTTCTCGGGTGCAGATTGAGGAGAAGCGGATGAAACTTGTGTCTGAAGTCGAGACATCTCTGGAGCGGGTCTCAGAATGGGGCAGACTAAATTTAGTCCAGTTCAACCCCGAGAAGACACAAGTTTGCGCGTTAACCGCTAAAAAAACCCCATTTGTCATAGCACCACAGTTCCAGAACATTCCTCTTAACATCTCTAAAAGCATTGGGATCCTTGGTGTCGACATCTCGAATGAAGTTCAGTTTCGAGACCACTTGGTTGGTAAGGCCAAACTAGCCGCAAAGAAATTGGGAGTGCTCAACAGAGCTAAGCAGTACTTCACGCCTAAGCACAGGTTGATGCTCTATAAGGCGCAAATTCGACCACACATGGAGTACTGCTCCCACCTTTGGGCTGGAGCCCCAGCTAGCCAAGTGGATCCGTTCAATCGAATTCAACGGCGAGCTATTCGTCTTGTCGACGATCCCATGCTTACAGACGGACTAGAATCACTCGAATTGAGGAGAGATGTAGGTTCTCTCTGCGTATTCTACCGTCTGTACAATGGGGAATGTTCTGAAGAACTATTTGGCTTAATACCTGCAGTTGGTTTTCGACACCGCACATCACGGGGTTCCAGGTTCCACCAACATCACCTGGATACCTGGCATTCGTCCACAGTTCGGTTCTCACGTAATTTTCTACCTCGTACGTGTAAACTATGGAACAAACTTCCTGCATCGGTGTTCCCTCTAAGCTATGACATGGGGTCCTTCAAAAAGCGGGTTTATCGTCATTTTCTTGGCCGGCAACGCGTTGGTGACGCCCCCAGTGTTGCTAATGTCCATGGGCGGCGGTGATCACTTACCATCAGGTGACCCGTCTGCTCGTTTGCCTGCTAAAAGCATAAAAAAAAAAAAAAATAAAGATTAGGAAGATGCTTTAGAATGAATCGTCAACCTTCGCACAAAGTTTTATTTTTATTCAAATAGCGGGAAACCGAGCAGACTAGCGAACACATCATTATACAATTGACGGTTAATTGTAACCCAGCCACCATACTATTGTACGATCGGGATGAAACTATGCTGTTTGACACCCCGTGACCTGCAGTATGAATCGTGCAACCTGGCGCCATGTCCTAGTAACTAGGTCCGCAGGGTGCACCGTGCACCACTGTACGAGCAGGGGAACTTGACTCAAAGGTGAATGGGAATGCTCATAACCTAAATACCATCGTTCAGAAGAAGACCTTTATTTATTTGATACGTTTTATCGTATATGAATGTTAAAAATACGTGATGTCCGTCGCCAGAGCTGTGCGGCACGCCGGGCTACCTGGCGCCCGAGACGCTGAAGGCCAACATGTTCGAGGACGCGCCCGGCTACGGCATGGAGGTCGATGTGTGAGTACCTCGTATATTACAAGCCAGTCGCCACACACTACACACCTCTGCCCTCACATAATTACACACTTACGATTTTTCCCACTGTTTGATTCTTGTGCGTACCGATCGCATTCATTAAGATCAGTAGGAGACTAATCGCACCCACTACACTCCTACTCAACTTTTCAAACACTTCGTTTATGGTGGACACGAAACAATGAGACCCTGTATTCTTGTGCGTAATGTAAATGTAATGTAGTGTAATTATTAATCAAATGATACATATACATTTCAGGTGGGCCTGTGGAGTCATCATGTTCACATTGTAAGTATAGTTGGTTACTTAGATATAAAATCTACCAACAAGGCAGATAGCACGAGTGCCGAGCATTAGTTCACCGACCACTAATTATATGGACGCCAGTTCATTGCGTCAACGATCGATACACGATGCTTGAAGCTCGCTGCTAGCTTGAAATCAGTAAGCAGTCAGTCATTGTGGCTAGTCGGAGGCCTCCAGGTGGTTCGGAATTTAACCCCTCCGCCGGCATGTTTGCAATGTTTGAGTCAGCCGCCAAGAGACTCATCGTGTCGCTGGTGGCTCGAGGATCAGAACTTTCTTTCCAATTTATTTATTTTCTCTTCTTTTTTTAAAGCTAAAACATAAGCGGTGTCTTTGATGTAACTTATATTGGTGACGCTGTCCGCATTCAATCAGGTGGTTCGTCACTTTGTTTGTCGGCTACTTACATTAAATAAACGTTGGAGGTGTAGTGACACTGTGTGTGTGTGTGTGCGGCAGGTTGGTGGGCTGCCCGCCCTTCTGGCACCGCAAGCAGATGGTGATGCTGCGGAACATCATGGAGGGGAAGTACTCCTTCACCAGCCCCGAGTGGGCCGACATCTCAGGTAACTCGCACTTTTGCTAATTGTCTAATTGCCATTCACCCCTGTATGTATTAATATAATACATACATGAGCAGCTTAAAGGTTGGATTTTAAGACGTCCCAAATCAGAATAACTAATTATATTTAAACGTTAATTTAACGCGTTTTGACATCCGTGATTTATGTGACTTTGAGCGTCTCCAGCACCGGACTGTAGTGTGACAATGTTGAATGATTCGAGAAAATCAAGTTACCTTTGACAGTATCACGAAATGGACAAGCGTCGTTGAAAAACTGTAGCGGTTTTCCATTCAGTGATATGGCCTGCCGCAGACAGATTACTGTATCCAAACATAGCATGTGGTGAAGTGGATTTGAGTTGGAGTACATCCAATATGTCGTGGTGTGTTTCCAGAGGAGCCCAAGGACCTGATCCGGCGGCTGCTGGTGGTGGAGCCGGCCCACCGCATCCACCTGGAGGAGGCGCTGGCGCACCCCTTCTTCAACACCGTGGTGAGTCGTGACGTCACGCACGCTGCCCACCGCTTATACACTCGCTTGGACCGACACTATCTTATTGATGATTGTCCAATAGTTACTTTTTAAATTTCCTTTTCTTACTTGCTTTAATTTATAGATTTCTGTAGATTTTCATTGAACGATGAACGAGGTGTCATCGAAGCCAAGCGCATGTTGTTAAATTTCTATATCAATTTTAAAGTTGTAGTATCTTGTTGCGAGCCCCGACGCTATGTTCCTCCGCTTCAACTGTGATTAACACGTACATGATGGTCGCGTCGCTCGGAGCACAGTACAGCTTATGCCGTCTGCCAAGAACCGTCCCCCGAACGCAGTCGACTTCAAACTAAATTATACACGAATTAGAAAAAATGACATTGCACACCGTACACTGAGAATACCATAGACGATCGATCGACTCGGCCACACGGCGCACGATTGAAGTTAAATGTTTGCTTTCTAGCAAGTAAAAATTATCTGCATTTTTATTTGGTCGAGAGCTTGCGACCAGTGTTAGTTCAGAAATGGGCACGCGTATGGCACGCGTGTACGATCGTCGTGTCGTTATTCTCGGTGTGCGTGGTGCGCGGACGGTGACCGTTGCGTTATGTTCGGCCGGTGCCGCAGCTGTGGGAGCAGGACATGACGCCGCTCAAGAAGACCTTCTCCAGCGCCGGCCGCAAGATGTCCCGCATTGACCAGTTGAACATGGTAAACACACACCCGACACCAACACACACACACCTTCACCTTGTAAAGTACCGCTCTCTAGGAAATTTTGCGTTCCATCTTTATTATTATTTACTCTGGTGTTGTCACTTTCGCTCCACTTGTTGTTCAGTCTACCTGGCGGCTACGTGATCGTAGAGAAATGTCACCAGTTTTATCATTTCGTTAGGAGCTACGTATACCAGTTTCGCGGTATAATTACACTATCTTTTTTGATTTTTTTTTTGAGATTTACGGAACGCATGATTTCTTTATACTACAAAATACTTTTGACAGATATATTTTTTTGTATTGAGAATCAGTCTCGGTTTCTAAATGATATTAGTTAAATGTTTAACTAACAAATGTTGTAACGTTGCTAATAATTATATAATTACACCTGTGTGAATCCAACACAACAATGACGTAACAAAATACTGACACACCTAAACAAGCACACCCCCAGAGTGAGAGAGACACACATGCTGCAACACCGCGTGCTAATGAACCGGTGTCGTCCACACCACACGCTCACACTGCGCATGCACCGCTTGTAGCGATAGTTGCACCACGTGTTGCACGCATGGCTCTAGGTCAACTGTACGTTGTACCGCGCACGTGTCTGTGGCCCTCACCTCATTAAACTAAGATTAAAATGTTGTCGGTGTGATAACCATACGTGAAGCTCGTTTTGGTCGCGGTTACGAATGTTTCGGAACAAATTGAAGGTCGCCATTCGAGATTCCAATGTAATTTTGTCCACGAGGCTCCGACGCTTAAATCGATCGAGTTTACAGAGCAAGGATCGACAGATGGACATGAGATAATAGTGAGTTACCTGCAGTGAGGAGCATAACTCAATACAGAGCGCACTCGACCACCGCACACATGGACACCGTTCACGGACACGAAATAAACCGCGAGTCGGAGCGGTATTATTGATCGTGTCGATGAACGGCGTGGATGTGTGCGTGCGGTGGGTGGGGTGTGTGGAGCTATAGGATACAGTGGTGTGTGTGTGTGTGGCAGGCGATGAAGGTGGGCGGGTGGAACGCGCGCGCGCGGCTGCGGGTGGCGCTGACGGCGGTGCGCGCGGCCGTGCGCCTGCGCCGCCTGCCGCACACGGCGGCGCGCGCGCTGCCGCTGGCCGACGCGCTGCGCGACCCCTACACCATGCGCGCGCTACGCAAGGTACCCTCACAATATTTTTTACATTATTTTCCATGGTATCTCGTGTGTTCACACAGTAAAATAAATACACAGGTATTAGTAGCCTTTTGGTTAAATAGAAAACCTCCAGACATTTATTATTTCTTAATGATATTTTTCAAAAGGGAAGGGATGTAAAGTATGAAAAATCTTGTATACGATTGATGGGGCTTTAAAAACTAGGCAAGTGCGACTGTACGTAAAGTGAAAGTGTCGATTAACATTGTGGTTGTGCACTGTGCAGGTGATCGACGGGTGCGCGTTCCGCGTGTACGGGCACTGGGTGAAGAAGGGCGAGGGGCAGAACCGCGCCGCGCTCTTCGAGAACACGCCTAAGACCGAGCTCAAGAGCCTCTACGTCACCAACCTCAGCCGATAGCGGTACGCCCTCTCCGACCGACCAACATCTTCACTATTATAATCTCATTTTTGATAGCACTTTGCTTCGTCCACCGATCATAAACCGGCACTCGCAAAACTTTTGCACCGGAATACTTAAAATTTCTGGCAAAGTAAAGTCGGCTATATAAAAATTTTACGAACAAAAAATAACCGACTTCAAAGTCTCAAAAACTACTTTTCAGATCTCGTTCAAATTTATGTGGGACCACATGACAAGCACCTGCTTTCGATTAAAAAAAGAATCATTGAAATCGGTTGGCGTGATATTGAGTTATTCGTCAATTTGTCGCGCACAACTTAACACAAATTTATGACTTATGTGGTTTTCTCATGGATGCCATTGTCAGATCTCAATAAAATTTATGTGGGACCACATGACAGCCACCAGCTTTCGATTAAAAAAACAATCATTAAAATCGGTTCGCCCAGTCCAAAGTTCTGAGGTAACAAACATAAAAAATAATAAAAAAAACAGTCGAATTGAGAACCTCCTCCTTTTTTTGAAGTCGGTTAAAAAGAGAGCCTCTTAACTTATTACTGAAATTTATCGATACTATCAGACACTATCTGAGGTGTGTGCATGTCGTGTTGCAGGGGCGGCGCGCTCGCCGGGAACCAGCACTGTCGGAGCGGTGCCGCACGCGCCGCACGGGCCGCACGCGCCGCGCCGTAGGTTAGTGGAGGCCGCCTAGCTCCCGCCACACTAGTGTTGTCTTCGATAACGTTATGGCAAGCATCGATACGTCGAGTACTTCGGGCACACCTCGCCGTCCGCTCCGAAGGGCGCTGAGAGCAGTCGTCCCGCTGCGGCCGCAGCCGCCGCTCGGTGCTTGTCATACTGTCGTGTCGCGTCGTCTAAGGCCGGACGGAAGCGACTAGACGTTTCGGTAGCCACAAATGATAATGTCGCGTAGTTGTTAATTGTTTTTTCGTTTTAATGAAGGTGTACCAGCGTAACGGACGGCGGCGATCGAGGACGATCGCTGCTCCGTTCACAACCTATGACGTATGTACGTTATTGACGTGTTGTGTACGTTGTTCATATCGTAAACGTAAGTTATGTTGTTTACAGTTGTTGCCTAGTATCATATCCTGAGATTAATATCCACTCTACACCCTTTACGGTTTGAAAATAGTGCTCAGCTTATGTACGCTTATTTCCGGAAGCCATCAATTGTTAATATTCAAATTGTTATCTTGGAGTTACGCAACGACGGGGGTGGACAATTGGACATCACTCTTCGGTTGACCGGTACGATGTACTACTTTAAAGGTCAACTTTATTGTTAAACTAGTTGTTGCCCGCAGCTTCACATACATAAATTATGTTTTACCTTATTTGTACCTCTTGCAGAAGAAAATTTAAGTACTTATTTTTAGTAATTTATATACTGAAACCCACGATAAAATCACAAAGGACCGGGTTTTGAAATTTTATTTTTTTATTTTGCAACATTTTGAAAAATTAAAAAATATATGTTCCATCAATTTAAGCAAGGAAACTTTGTTGCAAAGAAGCAAAAATATTCCATATAAACTTTCATCCCGTTTCCCGGTGAAATCTTTTAATTTTTCGGGATAAAAAGTGTCCTAAAATATGACCCAGAGTATTAGTAACAACTACACCAATTTTCATCGAAATCCGTTCAAGGGTTTTCATGTGATGCCCGGACAAACAGGCAGACAATAATTCTAAAAAAATATTTTTGTGCTCTAACACGTTATGGAAGTGCCCCCTAATCGAAATTTTTAGAAAATATTCAATGTACAGAAAATTGGCCCTTGAGTTTTATTATAGTATATATAATATTCATTGTTTCAAGTTCGCAAATGTCAGAATGGAAGGATGCGATGTGTAGCAGCTATATTGTAACTGTGGTCGTCCCCCGCAGTGGACAGATGAGGACGAGCGGCGATAAGGATGCGTCATCGCCATTTATTATTATCAAGCGACTAGGTAATTTAGTAGCAAAGCATGGGTGACATGGGTGTATGAGGCTGGAGGTGCGTTCTGGAAGCCTTGTCAATGTGTTTACTGTTTAAGCGACATGATCGCCGCAGCGATCAGTCAATGGTGCACATTTAATTATGTACATAGATAGTATGTAGTGCGTAACGGACGGACGATACGAGTTGGTAATGCATGCATACACGTATTGTATTGTATGTATGTTGGCTAGGAGCTTGCCGAAACGTTCAGTGTGGAACGCAATGCCGCCACGAGACATCAGATGTTCAGGTTAAGCTTCGATTTTGAATTTCTATTTAAAAATAAAATCTGTATTCTTTTATTTATTTTATGACGAGTAACCGCCCTCGCTTTGCTTCGGTTTTCTTATTTTTTTTACACCTTGGGTTACATTGTTGGAGTTTTATTAAGGATCTCTAAATTTTTTGAAAATATAATATAGCCTATGTTACTCGGGGATAGTGTAGCTTCCCAACAGTGAAAGAATTTTTGAAATCGGTTCAGTAGTTTCGGAGCCTATTCAATGCAAACAAAAAATCAAATCTTTCCTCTATATATATGTATAAGTATAGATACGCAATCTTACGAGACACGTCTGTGGGCTGCTGGACTTGCAGATGTGAATGTGTTGATTACTTATTTTATTTAGTAAATTCCATCGCGTGGCGTTGCGTTCGGCTCAGTAGCGTTCATGCTACAGTCCTACACGTAGAGCGCACGTAGCTAATAACGTATTTAATGTATTTATGTATGACGTATGTTTTGTTTTAGGTCTGTAACATTATTATTATAATATAGTAAGTTGCATTGTATTGGACTACATTGTCATTGGACGATAATTTTAAACGTTTTGTCACTGGATATTTCAGTAGGAGTGCGACGAAACATTATATTTTTAAGGATATGAAATACGTACTGTTGTGCAGTGGGCTTGTCTACTGTTGAACTCGGTATGTTCATATTCACAGATCATTACCATACTATACCTTATGCAGCCAATTACTGAGCGCCATTATTGTCGGCGTGAGTTTTTTAATTTTATACAAATAAGTGAAGTCATTGTTAACTGGTGTGATTTAACGATTTGTTTGTTTCGGATTGAAAAGAAAGTAAAGGATAACTTGCCACTGAAAACATCCAGCTACAGTTCACTTGGCGGGCGGTGGCGCTCCCTGGCCAGCGCGAAGGCGGGGACACGTCACATAGTGTACACTGTAGACAATGATTTATAAAAATGTAATGATCAATTGTTCATTCGATAGCGCCACGGGCGTACCAGGCTTCTCGTTTCAAAGAGGGGGGACAAACTCCTCAGACTTTTTGTTAACTCATAACGAATGAGTAGGTACTTTTACAAATGTTTGGATGTGTCGATCCCCCCCACTGCCCCCCAGGTGAACCGTGGCTGCGCGGCGCCGGGCGCCCGGGTGACGTGAGCTCGTCTCACACACTCGGACACTCGTAGCCGACGATCAAATGTGTTATATTGTATCCGTGTACTAAACAGCGATGCAAGAATTGTTTCACTTTTAGGGCCATGTAAATCGTGTAAAATAATTATGTAGGTCTCATACTGTAAATTAAAATATACAACCAAGATATTTTTTATTTGTATATCTACTTTCCCTCGGCCGGTGCGATGTCCACCTGTTGCCAGGTCAGGCGACGCCCAGTATCGGTGCTATTATCTCGAGAGGTGTCACGGACGAGGTATGGAATAAGTATGATCTGCGGGATGACAAGATCTCAGGATATTATCCGCGATAAAAGGAATCCTGGAAGCTTTCGCTGAAGGTTAGCTTGGATTAAAAGTTATCTTTCGAAGACCTTCGCAATCACAACATGAAAGGATAGATCTTAATGCTTTCTTCAACGATCAATTAGATATACCTACGAGTATCGGAGTGACCCTTCCACGATGACTGGATTTTTATCTTTCAAATAGTATCCTGAAATTCTACATACATGTCATGTGTCATCTTGCGTGGACGGTGTTTTGCATCCTGTACTCGGGAGTTGACTTGAGACGTGCCTTCTCCCCACTAGTACGAACGTGGGTAGGTATCGTTGAACTAGCGCGAAGTGCAAGGTTTCGGTGTATAAAGCACAAACTGCATGAGTTGTAGGTTTGGCGACAGCTGATTACGTGCGCAGCACTTCAACAATTGCTGCTTCAGCTGACATTGTTACATTAGTAGCTGTAACCTAGGGAAATTATAAGTACACTAACTTTAAAGGCAATAAGTTGCCAGTCCTTCAGGGGTAGCACTGACTCTTAGAGCGGATGAGAGTAATTTTTACTGCAAATAGAGATCATCTACTTTAAAAATTAACGTGCCCCCCTCTTTTTTTTACAATTTGTAACTGGTTTATTTATTTATTTAATACAATATTAAAGTAAAAATGTTTATTTATATTTCCTTAATAGTGTTTCCTAATGATTATTGCCACTTAAACGTTATAACAATAATATAACGCGTCCCCACGTTCATTTTTAAAGTAGACGATCTCTACTTCGGTGAAAATTAAAATTGTCAACTTTTCATTCTGTGCGTAACGCGACCGGCGGAGTGAAAGTCGGGCGGCACGTGCCGGCGGAGACCGGCGGGCGGCCCCCCGCGCCCCGCGCGCCCTCCGCGCCAGGAAAAGTAAAGATAAACAAAGCTCGCGTGCGGGGCCGGGGGGGAGGGGGGAGCTGCAGCGGCGGTGCACCGGCATCGATCAGGCACGCCGGCCGCGCATTGGCCGGTCGCTGCCACGTGACGCGCGCGCCGCGCTAGCATTGGCCGTCGCGGCCGGGCCACGTGAGCGGCGCGCGGCGCGCGTGGCGGCCAGTCGCGGCGTGACAGCGGGCGCGCGAGGACCGCGCGCGGCCGTGTCGCCGTGTCGACATGAGCCTCCTCGACACGCTCCTCGAGGCGGCGAGGTTCATCGAGCTGCAGGAGCGCCGCCGCCAGGCCGGTAAGTGCGACCCCGCCCGGCGTCGGCCGCCGCCCGAGGGCCCCGCGCCCGCCGCTCTTGACCTTGAGCGACACGCAGCCGCGGCCCGCCCCGCCCCACGTAAACAAAGAAACCCCGAAATCGCGCCCGCCAGCCGGGCTCCCGAATCCGGAATACTCTTCTGTGTAATACTATGGTTCGTTCGATCCGCTCGGTTGACCCTTTCGAGTGTAATTTCGAATAACTAGCGTCGAAATGACGCACTCGACTTATTTTTTGTCGGCGGGCGCTCGCCGCCCGGGCGGTTTCCGTCACCGTGCGGCGTACCGAGAGACAGTTTACGGAGTGCGACTTCTTTGCGCCGATTCGCGCCAGCGATTCTCCGGCCGAACGCTCCGCGTCCGTCCCGAGCTCATCTCGCGTGCCTCCCGTCACCTCCGCCACCCAACAGACCAACTCGAACAATCCAATATCTGTTTACTACGGTGACTGTAGTCACCGGCAGGGAGCCGCTACACCTCGAGCGACCCGGACGCACCGCACTTGACATTGCGTATTTATGTAGTCCGAGCGTCTATCGGTGGCTCGTGCGACCGGCGCGCTCTGTGTACGTGGAGCGTCCGCCGACTCTACATACACTATCGGATCCTACACTCGACGGCGAGTGTCAATTCGACCGAGTACGTCGCGACTCGCGCAATGAGCGTCGCGTGACGCATCGCCTGCGAGCGACGGCGCGGCGCGGTCAGCTGATCGCCTCGTGCGCCTGGCCCGGGGGGCGGCGGGCGCGGCGCGGGGACGGGGGGCGGCCGGCCGCTTGTGTGCACACGCAGTGTCGATGCGCTTTCCGATGCATTCGAAACTACAAAAATATTCAGATTTTTTAGGTCTCAGAACTGGCACAATTGCGTAACGTTCGTATACATTTAGTTTCGACGTTAAGCTTACAATATATCCACACACATTCTACTACTATCCATACTTTAATTTGCACAGAATATAAACACAAGATCAGTCCTGGATACATACCAGAGCCAACGTGTGTAATTACGTCCCGAGAACTACAAGAACACAATAATAAAAATTTCGATTTGACTTCCACTAAGTGCGGTAATGGAACGATGGTATGCGTTTACCTGCCGCACTCACTTAAATCGCTCCTTAGTACAGACTACAGAATCACAAAACAAATTCTGTACCAAAGAGCGATTTAAGTAACTCGAGTGCAGCAGTAAGTCCTACATACCGCCGAATGCGGAAAACAATTTCATTTTATGTTGCCACCCATAGAAGAAGAGGGGCTACCCATTATTTCTGGATCTCCAATACTGCACTAAACAGGATGGTACAGTAGCCAGCAATGACCAACAGGAGTGGAGGGATCGCTCGCCCTAGCCTCGTTGGTTATTCAGCAGAGTGCTCATGGAGCAGGGCAAATTGGCTTGGGCACAAGATGTACATAGCCCCTTGCAGCTCAAAACTATATTCTGTAAAGTCTGATAGATGGATGGATGATATTGGATTTTACCCCGAGTTTTTGTAAAACTCCAAGGAAGGTTGTGAGTGGCGAGTGTGACCAAAGTCGTGAATGTATGAATTCAGTAAGTAGTTGGATATAGATTTTATTTTTAGGGTTCCGAAGTAAAATCGGAACCCTTATAATTTAGAAAGCTGTAATTTGGCATATATACATATTTTTTAAAACCACAGAAGTAATAGTAGGTACTTGTAATAGCATTAAAATTCCAGAATCGTAGAATAAAATTTCGCAAAACATTTTTAATTTTAATTCCCCTACAGGTAACGTGAAGATGAATTTACCCGTACCCTATAGTGTGGGGTATCGTTCAAAAGGTCATCTAAAAATATTATGGGTCTTCAAAGACCATTTTTAGAATTAGGGGTCGGTTTGCGAAATATTTGGCTTTTAAGTGCTAATTTTGGTTAGAGTCAAGTGTCACCCTCCCCAGCTAGTTAAACGGTTGGAGTTGGAAATATTAAAAAATTCCCAAAAATAGGTTATAATATGATGAATTTACAAGGAAAACTATCACTGCTGTTTCCATAAACTTACTACTTGGGAACACTACATAGCGCGTGGCCTGACACGCACTTTCCCTTTTATTTTATTTACTAGTGGATACCCGGCGTGTGTTACCACGCTAAAATAAAGAAATAAATTTCAATTATGGAAAAAAATGTTTAGGAAAAGTGGAAAAACGACTTAATGAATGGACGGAATGTGCGTAATGCATTGTTTTAGTGGTCTCAAACCATCTTCTCATATTGCCTTTCAAATGAAACCTTTTTGAGGTATATCGATTGGATATTTTCAAAATCTATAAAGGACCCGTACAATCATTTTCTGTGTTTTATATATTACGAGTAACCGCCCTCGCTTTGCTTCGGTTTTCTTATTTTTTACACCTTGGGTTATATTATTGGAGTTTTATTAAGGATCCCTAATTTTTTTGAAAATATGATGTAGCCTATGTTACTCGGGGATAGTGTAGTTTCCCAACAGTGAAAGAATTATTCAAATCGGTTCAGTAGTTTCGGAGCCTATTCAATGCAAACAAAAAATCAAATCTTTCCTCTTTATATATTGTATAGATATAGATTCATCAATATAAATGATAATAAGATTTAGGAAGATAATATACTGTGACTGAAAGGAACAACTGTTCGAATGAGAAGTTAAGGCGTTCCATTCATTTCAAATTCGCGTCCCATTTTTTAGTGTTGTTTCAACCTGCTGAACAACAACTAGGACTTGGACTACCCGGTCCCTCCTGATTGAAATCACTGAGTTTCATACCATCTTGTAAGATTATGGAGCGTATATTGAACTCACGGCTCATGGCATACCTAGAACAGAACGATCTCCTCAGTGACCGATAGTACGGTTTCCGCCCAAACCGGTCGACAGGAGATCTTCTAGCGTATGCCACTCAGATCTGGGGTGAAGCCCTCGAGAAAAATGGGGAAGCGCTTGCCGTTTCCCTTGACATCTCGAAGGCTTTTGACAGGGTTTAGCACACTAGCCTTATTGGCAAGCTTCCTGCGTATGGCCTATCTCCTGGCCTGATCGACTAGATCAAAGACTTCCTGAGTGATTCCGAGTGGTTGTCGGAGGTTGTTCGTCGCAATCAATGACAACCAATGCCGGAGTTCCTTAGGGGTCTGTTCTCTCCGCAACACTATTTCTGCTGCACATTAACGATCTGCTTATGCCCGGTATCTATGGGTACGCAGACGACAGCACGGTTGTGAAGAGATACCTGCCAAAGGGTCGGGCCAGTAAAGACCATATACAGTCTGAAAGAGAGGCTATGGTGGAGCGTATGAATCTTACACTTCAGGCAGTCTCCGAATGGGGCAATGCCAACCTAGTGGGATTCAACGCCACAAAAACACAAGCGTGTCTATTCACCGCTAAAAGGAGTCCATTCACATTGACTCCTACTCTCCCCAATGTATCCCTGGATTACACCGACCGCCTTCAGTTACTGGGCATTGAGATATCCTCGAACCTTAACTTTGGGCGGTTCATTGAATACAAAGCTAAAGTAGCTGCTAGGAAGCTTGGAGTCCTAGCGAAGGTGCGGCGGTACTTCACACCACAACAGCTTTTAACCTTGTATAAAGCACAGGTTCGGCCTTGTGTGGAGTACTGCTGTCACATTTGGGCTGGTGCTGCCAAATGCCACCTGTCAGCATTGGATTCAATGGAGAGGCGTGCTAAGAGGCTTATTGGTGATCGTAAATTGGTCGAGACCAATCTTCAGAGCCTTGAGCACAGGCGCAGAGTTGTCAGCCTCTCGGTGTTCTACAGGATACATTTTGGAGAGTGTGCGCAGGAATTACATAATTTAATTCCGCCATCCCCTTTCTATCATCGAACGTCCCGACGCACGGCTGGTATCCATCCCTTCGTCGTGAACATCCCCCTGTACGGACGGCGCGCTTCGCCTCGTCATTTATTATACGTACAGCGAAGGATTGGAATAAATTGCCCGCGTCGGTGTTTCCGCTCGATTATAATGTAAGTGTCTTCAAGGCAAGAGTGAATAGGCTTTTACTAAGTTAATGCGTTTTACCACCCATGACTACATCACCACTTACCATCAGGTGGGTAGTAGTCAAGCATTAACTTAAAAGATATAAAAAAAAAGTTTAATTCCAAAGTACTCATGCATGGTGGAAGGGATTTTGTGTTACTGATGTCCATGGAAGACAGTGACCACTAAACAGCAGGTGCCTCGTAGGGAACTCGAATCTAACCAAAATTAGCACTCTGAAGTTCAACATGATTTTCGAAAACCCAAGATATTTTTTAAAAGACTAACGACTCATACTAAGGAGTACAGGAAATTATAAAATTCATGACCATTTTACATACCTACCGTATGTGTAGGTGAGATAATTCCCTTAAAAATGTTTCAATGATTTCATTCTAGCACTTTGTCGTCGTGATAAATTAATTATTATTATATTAAGGGTTTCCGAGCTAAGCCACGGGCCCTAAGGACTATCAAAAAAAAAGACAATAGGATGTACCGGACCATTTAGGGTTGCCAGATGACCGGGATTCTTCTGGATTGTCCCGACATTTCATATAATGTCCAGAGTCTCGACATAATACAAGATGTCCCGACAATTCACTCGATTTAACAGAACGCGTTTGGTGGGTGCAAATGGTGCAATCAGTAATGCAACACGGTGGCGGGCGGCCGTGGGTGTCGCAGCTCTAGCCACCGGGCGGCGGAGGTGAGACGAGCAGGGTAACTAGTCGGTCGTAGTATTATTATGTATTCGCTCGGCCGTTCTGATCTCTTATTTGTCAAAAAAGTAATTATTTTAATTTTTATAAAATAGACTTCCCTTCGTCAGGACCCTACTACCTACTACCTACCCCTTTAACGCTTGTCATTAGGGCTGGCTCAGCTGGCTGTTCCCATATCAGAGGACTTACGTGCTGGGAGGGAAACATGGAATTTTGCCACATTGCTAGGCCTATCACAACTGGTAAAGTAAGCGACTAGGGTGCCTGATGTCGACGTTTATTCCCACTTGTAGTCCTGTTGACAGTACTAGTGGGAAAAAAATCCCATTTTCACATTTATTATCGCGGTTCCATGAAATCGTATCAAATAAAATTACTAGTAGGTACTGCTGCTATTCTTCTTACAAGCAGTAAACATGTTTTTGCGACGCATCACACGCCAGAATTAACTAGAGGATTTATGAGTTTAAATAAACACCAAACGCACGATACTGAATTCGTCACTTTGGATACAAACACTGCACGTGGCGTGTGGTGGGCCGTGTCAAACAAGATAGGTGACCATGCGCCAAATGGTTTATTTTATTTTTCGCTTTTCAGTTGTTTTTTCGTTGGTTTAATTTTTTGTTAAAAAGTAATTATATTAGATTACATGCGTCTTGGCGAGATAAGTATCGAAGAACTCAATTTTCAAAAGCTTTAGGCTCGATATGACTACCTCTAACCTTTGCAACGACGACACTCCAAAACTCTACATTAACATGTATTCATTTACATGTTTGAGACGGCGATAATGTTTTTGAAACAAACAACAATTACCAGTACGTAATAGCCGTTACGCGAGTGGTTGTGCGCTGCACCGACGGGCGTAGAGGAGTCCGTAGGTTTTGGAAAATTTCAAATGTGCGAGGTCCCTGAAGCCGGTTTGTCGGGCGTATCCTAGGGGTTGCAAGATTAATTTAAGGAATATACTTATAATATAATTTTTTTTTCGTTGTCATTTGAAAGTCGATGAAACGAAAAAGGGACAGTAAATAAAAAGAGACAGACACATAAATTCATAAGATTTAACGTGGGAGAAATTGAGATAGGAAGCATTATACAGTGTTTCTTATGTTCGTGGTTCTCTTTGTGTTACTTTAAAAAGTGCTAAGTTGTATTCATAGATGGCGCGAGGAACAAGATAGAAGATTCGTTTTATTGCTGGATAGATGGCGTTAGCTGCTCATTTTGCTCTTCTTATTATGTTAAGAGATGGAGTTAGTTACTACTATTTTATTTTTATTTAGGACACAATAGTTATTGAAAGAAAATTAAAACTGACACACGTTATTAAATTAGTACCTTTATTTTTAAGGTTTCACTTCTACCACGTGTGAATTGCACACATTTTAATATATATTTATTTACATTTTATTAAAGATGTGTAAAAACGGTGGCACTAATTTAGATTATGCGCTTAAACAATTCGGTGCATTAAATTAATATTTAGGATGTGCTTATGAAAACATCGTTACATTCCAAGCCAACCAAGTGTTTACTTTAAGAAGCGTAGTTGGCAACCCTAGGCGAGGCGCGAACAATCGCTTCATCAAGGCTCACGTAAGGTCGCTCTCGGCTCTCGGTACCGCCAGGCCTCCGCCGCGCCGCCGCCACCGCCACCGCCGCGCAGTCCGCGCCGCGCACCGGTGAAAGGGATCTCGTGACCTCGCCATCCTCGAGCGGCACGGAGCCGACGCCGCCGTCCGATGTATATTTCGACTGCGAGCCTCTACGATTGTGATCCACGTTGGCAACTTGTTTTTAAAAGTGCACACGCGTTGCGCCTTGCGCGCCAAGTGACTTCAACTACTGCCATTGTATTTAGAATTTCAGATCTTGGATTTCAACAGATTTAATAAGCGTTTGCTGAAGATCGTTCTGGATGAAATTAAAAATTCAAATAACCTCACTCATTTCTTAATTCATCCTTTTGAATTGCAAATATTGAGGAAATGTGTATTTCCATATTCCCTATACACTAGTTGTTGACAACGGTATAGCCCAAATCCGTTACTTGTTGAAATTCTAGTGGGGCGGTGCGGTGAGCACGTATTGTTTAATCGTGTTAAGGTGCGCGGCGCAGTAGCGACTGTCTTCATTGTAATTGTTTTCGATGTTTTAAATCTGACTACAGTTTTCACGTTACTGAAAATCAACATCCTCCCAACATACTCAGTATGTTCTTAGCTGATTTGAAATCTTGTCAAATAAATCTTAAACTTTAAGATTCATCAATCTCCTAAAACTCATTCTAGGTTTCTTAGTTTTCTTCAGTTCACTTCACTTATATGTATTTCATCAGGAGAACAGGCGCGGTCGATCTTGTTATATTTTTTTTATAAATAATTAAATTATGTATAAGAGGAATTATTTCACGTTTGTTACCAGTATTTTTGTGCCATGCCAATAAATGTATGATTCGTAAACGTTCTAGCGTTGCTTACCGTATTTTTGTGTAAATTATAAATGAAGGACTTAAAATTTAGTTAGTCTGTTTTTTATTCCGTTCCGAACTTTGTTAAAGCAAAATATGAATAGTAACGACTCAAAGTTTGCGGCTAGTATGTCCACAATATGTTATTCTCCCGTACCTTGTTACTTATGATGTGGACTATGTATTACTTCCGGTACGTCATATCAAAACGTTTCACTTGGACTCCGGTTTATCTCACGCGAGGCCCTCCGTCGATTGGTTTTGATCTAATAAAAACACTCATCCCATCACTGGTCACAGTTCTGATTACATGTATATTAGCTCTAGAATTACCACAGTTATCCAAGTAACTGAGTAAGGTTTAAGGAACCAAAACTGATATATTGAGCCATTTGCGGTATCGCTCTAATACGGCTTGCACTGAGACATGCATGGCTTAATCTAAAGTTATGTATTGAGTCAGTTGATTGTTGAAACAAAAATGGCCGATAAACGGTTTATGTATTTTGCGGCTTGCCAGGACGGAGTTTAGTATAATTAATTAGTACGAGTATACACAATATTAAGACACGCGTCGATCGTTCTCCACTAGCTTTGTCATTAGTGTCGTTACATATCAACAACTAACAGTCTAACAATTCTACAGATACGAGGGGTATCTGTTTTCATGTAGTACTTACGTGCGTTCCAGAAATAGAATCTAGGCGTGATGTTAGGTCGCCTCGCAACCTGTTAAACCGGCAGGTGTGGTTACGAGGGGCGGCGGGTGCGCGCATGGGGGGCGCGGGGCGAGGGGGGGCTGCACGCTGCATCGCGCCAAGGTCAGCCATCGCACGCATGCGCCGCGCCCGCCGCCGCCGGCTCCGACCCTCCGGCCTCCGTATATGCTCCCACTGGACCACAACTTGGAACTTACGTGCTTCGGTGTCTTACACTAGTTAAACTATCAAATTTAGTATCAACCGTCGCTACCTATGCCCCCGCGATACGCGTCGACGTCACTAGCTGATAAAGATATTATTATGAGAAAACTGTATTGGTACACTATATGTAAGTAGATAAAGTAGATTTCACAAATGTTTGAGCATTGTTTTATTGTAGGATTGTTTATTCCGGCGTTAAAATTATGAACCACCTTGGTGAGGCGCGTGAACGAAGCCGATGTTTACGTCACCATTTTTACAACTAGCAAGTGAATAATGTAATCGATAGCCGGATTATGGTTCCTAATATCGAACTGTAGATAGATTAAGATCCCACGTGCCAGACGCCTCGCGTGGGACGGCGCTAGGTATGTAAACATAATGCGGGCAACTACGTAACTGTTCCGACGAAAACTTATTATTTTAGACTTTTAGGCAAGTTTTGAAATATTCTGAATGGAATGGAAAACGGAAAGACCGTCGTTATGGTCACCTTTAATTAGAAAGCTGAATGCTTTCATATAGGTAGTGTACTACATCGGAAGGAGCGAGGTGCCTCGGCCCCCACGACCCCACGAGCCACCATCGCGCCAGTCGACACCTACGTCTGCACCGTTGCTTGCGCTGCTCGATTCGTTTGCAATGTTCCATTCACCTTATTCGCCGGCGCGCCGTCGAGGTTCAGTGACTCCGCCGCCGACCGACTGACTCCTCGAACACGTCACCGGCGCGGTAACACGGCACGGTCCTTTCATCACCGGCCGTTCGTCGTCGACTCTTTAAATTCTGTGGGTGTAGCGTGCGGCGCGACCTCGTTTCGCGGCAGCGTCTGACACGAGGCGAGGTGAAGAGTGCGATTGCTAGTGGCGAGGAGCGAGGAGCGGCCGCGGCGCGGCGTTATGTAAAGTGGAGACGGTCCGCGGTGCAGCTAGCGTTGCGCTCGGCCGCGTGCGCGTCCCGCGCCCCCCTCGTCGCTCGCAATTTTGCTCGCCGTCGGTCGTCGGTCGGTTTCACTCGCGACGGACGGCGGCGGCGCGGGGCTTCGGAGGTCGCACTCCACCCTCCTCTCCCTCCACCGCGAAGAGTAGTGCGCCGCGGTCCTCGCTCGCGTCGTCAGTCGTCGAGCGGAGTGCGTCGGCGCCGGTAGGCTCCGCGCCCCGGCTGTCGTTGCGGTAGTCGGTTCGCCTTCGCGTCGCCCGACGCCCTCGGATAGCTAGCGGCCCGCCGTTTCGGGAGTCAGGAGCGATAGTTGCAGTGCGTTTGCGACGGTCACGACCGCGGAGCCGACGCCTGCGGCCTAAAATAGCGTACGTTATCATCGTGACCTCGGGCGGCGAGACGAGATAGCGCGAGGTCGGCGGCACCTGCCCGCCGCCGGCCGCCGGCCCCACGTGCGCGCTCGGCGCTCACTCGCTGCACCCGACAATTTGCGAGGAGCGAGGAACGAGCTCGCGACTGCCCTTCCACGCCCCACCAGCCCACTAGCCCACTACCCACACCACGCTTGACCATTTTCCTCGAAACATTTGATGTGTTCTTCATTAACTACATCTACCATACCATTATCGAGATCAGATTCAGATTGTTAGTGTTTCACTTGTAATAAAGTCGTTTTCATTATCTTAAAGTCGACAAGCAAGGAAAGATAATTACAAAATTATAAATTGATTGCCCAACCACCGACATCGCGAATAACCGGCTGGATTGACAACATTTCTTTCTTAGTAATTCCATTGTTAGTTAGGAGTGGAGTGTTATAACATTAATGATATGAACTTCGTTATCTTCACTGCCGACATTCAACTACCTATATAGCATTAAAATTACAATGTTATCGAGATAAAAATGTTTAAAACAGCTGTGAAATTAGTGTTATCGTTCGTTTCATTCTGTTGTAACACAAATGATTTTCCTTTGTGTTGTGTCTAGTTTATCTGCCGTGATCCGTTAGTTTATTTACTTCGGTATATAGATGTTTCGATTTAATTGCAATGACGGGGGCCGCGTGGCCGAGGGTATACGGTACACTGCTTGGGTCGTATTGTAGCGTACCAGCAACGTGAGCGGTAGAGCTATTGTGACATTGTCAGTAAGTAGGCTACTATTGACCAGGGGCGCATAACACTAGTGGGTAGCGGCGGTCACTGAATTATTAACGCTTGTTGAAACTATATGATTCAACATTTAACAGTTCGTTTTCAAAAATTAATTTAGCGCGTTTAAATGTTCACCACAACCGGCTGTGCTCTGCGCAAAATTACTGAAACTTTATCGACCAATGTTTAATAATTAGGCATAGATTTGAAAATAAAACAATAATTTTCTCCGGTAGTCGATTAAAGGGCTTCCAACATTTTTGTATGGAGCCTGGCATACCTACAAGTCCGCCATTTTGAAAAAACCTCGATTCGGCGGCCAGTGATGAAACATGTGTCAATCGATAGACTAAATGATTGTGATCAAAAAGTATTCAGTGATGAAATGTCGTAAGTGGTATACTTTCAGAGATATTTGAGTTCAAAACCGTAGGAAAATAAAGCAAAAAACATCGTTTCGGCCGATATTGATAAAACGTATGTCAGTCGATAGTCTAAGTGATTACGATCAAAAAGTATTGTGATAAAATGTCGTAAGTGATATGGTTTCTGGGATATTTGAGTTCAAAACCGTACAAAAATAAAACATTTGTAATTAATTATCTTTTTATTTCTAGTGTATCTGTAACTGTATCAGTGTTATGCCAGATAAGAAATATTATGAATATTTAGAATAATTACTATATACATATAAAATCACAATATACGTAAACAAAATTAAATAAATACAGTTTTATTCAGATTTACATATATAACATCTGGTTGAAGACCACGGGCGACAACATTCTAATTGCTTCAGGTAGTGCTGCCGGACTTCTTGAAGGAGCTTTTGGTAGTCTATGATTTTTTGATGTCTACAAGCAAGGAGTTCCAGAACAGTATGAACTGTATTGTGAAGGAATTCCCGAAATAAGCAGTGCTATAGGTTTCCTTTAAATAAACAGGAGAAGACACATTATTCAAAATGGCATAAAATGTTGAGAGAATTCTGAAGTTTTGCCTGTATCAAATGGATAGCCATTTAAGTTAGGAATGGAACTGGGAAATGTGGTCATACTTACGTAAGCCGAAGATATATCTAATACAGTTATTAAGAAGGCGCTCCAATTTATTCAGAAGTTCCTCTGACAAATCTGTACAACACACATCAGCATAATCAAGGTGAGGGATGGCCACAGTGTATATGGCGTATTTATGGTTAAGTTTTTATGGCGATACAGCAATTGAAGTGTACCGGTCACTTTTTTCCTTACCTCAGTTACGTTATGTATTATAAAAATTAAACAAATTCGTCAAACAAACAACTTATGGGTAGAGATAAAATCGCGGGATGGTACTGCTCATGCATAGTGGGAAAAAGAACCTTGTCATGTTGTTCCCATATAATGTGTGTTATATGGTTCTTGGCATGGGCTTGACATCAGGAAACATTGCCATTATCACCAGCAGAATTTTTAGATTCAGTGATTGTCAGACATGATATAGAAAACTAAGCCAATAGTGAATTTTAACTTTTGGTTTAGAGTAATTGCGAAAGCTGTAGCCGGTGGTGGCAAATAAATTATTTATAAAACAACCTAGTAGTTTGCTTTTGCTTTGCTTTTTTTTTAATTCAAATCTACCCGTTATTAATAAATCAAGTACCTATGCAGCACATACACATATGACATAATATACTTATTTTTCATTATTGACCCAATAAATTCAAAATAAGTAAATGATAATTTTTAATGCATTATTTTTGTACGGTTTTGAACTCAAATATCTCAGGAAGTATATCACTTACAACATTTCACCACTGAATACTTTTTAATCGTAATCATTTAGCCTATCGATTGACATATGTTTCATCAATGTCCGCCGTAACGAAGTTTTTTTGCTTTATATTTCTACAGTTTTGAACTCACTTATCTCAGAAATTATATCACTTACAACATTTCATCGCTGAATACCTTTTAATCGTAATTATTTAGCCTATCGAATGACATATGATTTATCAATGTCCGCCGAAACGAAGTTTTTTGCTTTATTTTTCTACAGTTTTAAACTCACTTATCTCAGAAAGTATATCACTTACGACATTTCATCACTGAATACTTTTTGATCTTAATCATTTAGTCTATCGATTGACACATGTTTCATCACTGGCCGCCGAATCGAGGTTTTTTCAAAATGGCGGACTTGTAGGTGTGCCAATTAGGTTCGATGCCCTTTCCATGGTATTCCATAAACATAGAACTTACAAAATATTGTCCACTGTCATGCGATGATGTCAGAGGAAAACAATTTATTGCAGGTTGAGAAAATCTACATCATCATCAAATCTTATTGTACTTTTATGGCTTCTTTGGTTTCAGGACCTTTCGAAAACACAAAGAGGTGTTCAATTTTTTGGCTAGTAATATTAGTTGAAAGGTTTTTCAGTACTATCTATTTATTCACTATTGTTACGTTCTTGTCATTATGGATTTGGGAGCTTTCATCAATATTGTTAAAACGACTCTTAAAACTGCACTTATCATATTATTATTTACTTTCATTAGTCATTATTATTTATATATAGTTGTTATAAGTGATGTAAGTCATGTAAATCATCGCATAGTCAGAGTTTCTTAGTTTATCTAAGGACCATTCGATAGTTCTAATCAAAGATTGTTTCGATTAGTAATTTGACCACTATGCGATGTCCAAGTTGATTACGTAACATGTTCAATGAAATTAAAAGTAATTGCGCAATTTAACGCACCATGTTTTGTCTCTGAATGCAATAAATATGTGGATTTGCTGTTCGGGCGTCAGCTTGGCCGCAAATGCTGACGTTGATTTCTGTCTTGTGAGTGTGACTCAAACACATGACCCGTCTCACTTTTGTTTCATCGCAATGATGTTATTATTAATTTTATTTACCATTGGTTGTCTTTTAATAGTAGAATTTAGATGTTTGTTATTGAGTTCGTATTGGTCGAGGTGAACAACACTTGATACGACATGAATAGCATTCGCTTTCATAAATATACCCCGTTTTCTTAAAATGTCAGTAGGTATTGTAAAGATAATGAAATTATCGTAACGTCGGATTTAGTAATTGCAGTTGAGAGAGGTATAATCGCGTTCTGCAATGTAGATAAGCCAGAAGATTTTCACTTAGTAGAAGAGGCTCATGATCAACAAAGGGATTACCGTCGCGCTTCAGAGAGAAGTATTTTAAAATTGCGACTTATCCAGTGCGGCCCTAACTCGTCGGCAATGTAATCGATCAGTGTAATTATTTATAATGTCGTAACTGTACTGCGGCAGTAGAAAATAATCTCTAATAGCATTCCGCGAAGAGCTACGATAGAAGCACTGCGGAGTACGAGCGCGGCTCTGTGTGGCAATAGGCTAGTTACTACGCGTTACATAATACATAAACATGTAACGTACACAGTATGTACACGTGTCACCGCCGACTACCTATTATTCGCTTCAGATTCTACTATTGTACATCTCCTAAGTCTGCGTTGTATTGTGCTGTGAGTGTTGTCATGATAGCTAAATATACTAAGTGTATAAACACTGGTAGCAGCGATCACAGGGACGCTATAAGTGGTGTTGAGAACATTCTCAACACCTTTGGGTGTAGAGCTATGCAGATTAACGAGTTGTTAATATTTTTTAACAAACGAATGTGTTGTAGTTAGTTCACTTAGATTTCACTTATTAGATCTCGCATTGCTTTTTGGGCTTTGTTCTCGCAGGTCATTAATATAAACATGACTTTTATTGTTACGGTTTCTAGAAACATGATACGGCGTTTGACATTCGTTCATTCATTTCTGAACTTGTATAACAGCGATGAACATAGTATTGTTGGTTGTGATCGTTTGTAAGCCAACATGGCTATGTTGTTATATGCCGTCCTATGTTATTGCTCGTTAACGGCAATGCATTCAACACGTGTTCGCTCTATACCGATAACGCTCGTTTACATTATGTACAATGCACCTGCCAGCCTTTCTATAACTTTTAAATTACTATCCCTTTCGAGTACCAATATCCGAGAACTCTGTGGGATCGGGTACATTGAACTATATTTTACATAAAATATAGTACGGATCTCGTTTTATGTTACCTATTCAACTACTTGTTGATCATAATCATAACACCTAATATTAAAAATGTTTGAAATTAGGTATGCTATAAAAATGTAGGTCTTAGTAAATCAGGATTTTAAAAAGGAGCAAAAAATGTTTCCGTGGATTGATCCACAATCCACAATGTCTGCCAATTCAGTCTGCCTCTGTACCAGGGGCGCAGAGTACTTCAGGCGATAATGTTAACTGTCGGACGGTGCGGGCGACGTGCGGGGGAGGGCGTAACGGCGGAGTGGAGAGCGGGGGGAGCCGCAGCGAGTGCACGTGCCCGCAGCCATGCCACCGTGCAAGCCATGCGTTCGACGCCCTCCCCTCACTTGTTGAGCCAACGCAGCGCTACAATCGTACGTCGCGTCGCACATCGTATCGGAGCGGTTGGCCTTCGGGTCATACATCAACTTGCCTTGTTTGCCGTACACGTCAATCTGCTTATCTGTTTTCTAAAAAATAATATATCGCCTGCGCCCGCGCCCGTCGAGAAGACGTGGTACGTGGCAAGTAGCGCGCCGGGTTTGCGATGTCTCCCACAGTCCCACACCACAATCAGACGTTACGTTTTTGAAGCTTTACGCACGAGCCGATGGTTGTGCAATTATTTATACGAAAGAAAGAAATTTCGTTTCCCCGAGTTTAGTTTTCATTAAGAAGTTTTATTTTTAACCGACAAAAAAAAAGGAGGAGGTTCTCATTTCGACACGTATATACATATACATATATATATATTTTAATGTATGATCATGCAGCAATCGGCACAGGGTAGTCCGATTTTGATGATTCTTTTTTTAATGGATAGGGTATGTCTTGAAGTTAGTCCCATTTTTTTTTTGAAAATTTTATTGCCACCCTAAAGGGGATAATCCCATGAAAATAGGGGATGATTGATTACTAACCCACGGAACCAGTTACCCCAATAACTTTGTACTGATTGATTGTACTGGATGATCCGATCTCGATTATTCTTTTTTTATTGAATAGTGTATACCTTGAAGTTACTCTTATTTAAATTTGGAAACAAAATTTTACCGCTAAAGGTACGAAAATAGGGGATGGTTGATATTTCACCAACTTCATTTTTACCTGTTAACTGAATCTACCACCAATAACTTATAAATTTTCATAGCAACAAAAATTAAAAAAATAATTACTTTTTTTATTAAAAATTAAACCAACGAAAAAAAAGAACTGAAAAGTGAAATAAACCATGTAGTATTATAAATTAAGATCATAAATTAACAGTAAGTAAGTAATTTTGAGGCGGGGCCAAGGCCAAGCAAACCAATGAAAAAATAAACGGTGAAAAAATGTGCGCCGCGCTGCTGCTGCCGTGTGCATCGCATGCCGCTACTCTCATAAAATGAACTTTATGTAATTAATTTTGCTTGTTTGTTTGGCACGGTCTCAAAATTATTTATGTACTGGTAGTTTAGGATCTTAATTTATAATACTAAATGGTTTATTTTATTTTTCACTCTTCAGTTTTTTTTTCTTGGTTTAATTTTTTGGTTAAAAGTAATTATTACACAATTGTACCAATAGGGTGTATATTTAGATTTCTGGGTAGAAATTTCACGTTTTTGCCTCTTATGGAAGCGAAACCTTGCGTTCATTGCGACAGAAATCATATTTACGGGCTTACATCATTTCTTGTAAACTTGTCACAAGTAATTCTAGTACAAACATTTTTTCACTTCACAATTTCATTCTCCATTGCGGCTTAGACTTCGCGTCATACGTCGCAAACGCATATGCACTATTTCCGTTATAAAACAACATATCTGTACAGGAATGAGTTACAAAAATGAAACAGAAGTAAAATATAGATAGATAAGAAAAAGTGACTTTCGCATAAAATATTTATAGTGTGTGTTAAGAAATGACGTGGACTTTAATAATGGAGGACAACAAAGTGCGTAGCTAGCGAAAACTGCAAGCCCATCTAGGAATGGGTACACTAATGGAAACCGCCCAAGTTAATGTAGCAGTCACTACGTACGGAAGACGTAGCGTCGAGCAGGAGATACTTAGCGAAATGGAAGCTCAGAGGGAGGCGTTCTACACCGACACCTACCACACCATCGCTATCAACACCAGGGAGACAGAATTCGGAAGCATAGTGGAGCCGATACCCATAACGTTAAAAACGTATAAACCGTACAATACGCACAGACAGCCTATAAATGGATACGGGTTTCCACAGCCGGTTATCACTCCCACATATGCGGCCCCTTCGATCCTTGAAGCTGTAAAGCCATCTACTTCAGTGTGTTTCGAGAGTCCTGTCGAGAAGCAAGTCAAGGACACTCCCAAAGTGGCGAGGCCTCCGCCTAAGAAAAAGTGGATAAAAGAATATTTAGGTACGTATTACCATCCACACAAACATATTAGTATCAGATCAAATAATATTAGTGTGTATATGATAAGTACTGTGGTGTATTATTTTTAGGTACTCCATTTATTACCTTCATACCTTTATAGAATGATAAATAAACGTGGAAATAAGTGTTAAAATCATTAGAAGCGTTGCATTAGCGACAGCGTCAACCCTCCTATGCTCAAGTTTCAACTTGCGAAATAACATACAGTTCAAGCCAAGTTCAAGCTAACAGACTGGCTAGCAGCACTGTGTGTAATATTACAGGAACCATTTGGAGACACTTTGTTATGAGGGGGTCCCTCATAACTCATAAACTATTCCACTTAAACCTATCAGATTTGGCTCATATTATTGAGACTTGCGAAATACATGTGCTCCAAATTTCATAAACGCACCTCAAACGGTTATTTAGATATTAATGTCAAAAATCGACATTTTTATCACTGACTAACCTATAGATCAAAATTCTAACCTAGTTCCAGATGAGTTCTAGAAATTTTAAATTTGGCATACAGATTAGTGGAAGGAAACTAACCAAGTCAAATGTAGAGCTTGAATTACATGTTCTAGTGACTAAAATTTTAGGCTTTTCTACACAGAACTTGGCACCCATTTAGATCTCTATTCTTTTTTTTTGAACTTGGCTCTCATTTCACATTTATGTTTTTGAAAAGATTGTATTTTTCGTAAGCCTTATTAACAACACTAATGAATGTCGTTCTTGACATCGTTGTCTGGCTGGACTAACAAGTGTCGACCGTCGGCTGACGGCTGACGATCACCTTCCCTACGGCGACGTACGAGGAAGGAAGTAGCAAGTGGCATAAATCAATATCGTTCCGTCAATAAAATTATACTATTAGTCGAATATTTATCTATAAGGTTTTCGAGGCTCGAGTAAGGAAAATAAATGTACCTTAAGTTTTTCATGCATGTAAAAAAAATTATATAGGTCGTCAACTAATGCTAACAGAAATGTGTCGCTGGATCTGAGAATGCTGTAGGTGCTTGCTAGCCTGATCTACTCGTATCTTCAAATCGAGTACCTTGAAGTAATTTGCTCTACGGCGAAGTTACATAGTTCTAAATCAAATTAAGTGATTCTGCCACCGGCAAATTGTAAAAAGGTCGTTAACAATCTTATAAAGAATTTAGTTTCGAAAACGTTACAGGGTCTAGTAAAACTTGTATCGCCACAATGAAAGGTTTAGGACCAGGTTGAAAACGCCCTGTCCCGCAGTAATGGAAAGAAATAAAAAAGGGTTCGTGTACTTTTGTACGCGCGTGAGAAGTTATACTTCTTTGACATAATTAAATATGACATATTACAAACAAGATTCATAAGTAGGTACGAGTAGAGTTGAGTAGACTACTACAGACTACTCTTGTTTACGCAACCTGTCACTGCTAATGGGGGATGTCGAGGTCGCAGAGCGCACGGTCGGTGCCGCATGGCGCATAGCACACGCGGCCAGTAGCTAGGGTACTGACGCCCCAACTCAAGAGTCACTTAACGGACGTCAGTTTACGGACAATTAAAGTTAAGTATACAAATACCTTTACTTAATTATTTAATGTTGATTAACTTTGAATTTTTTGAATGTCAAGTCAAATCAACCACTCATCATTGACATTGACACTTAGCAGTACTGCCATAAATAAAATGGCGTAACCTCCATATTTTATTTTAAAGAATAAAGATTCTTTGCGATGTTTTTATGTAAGAAAAAAACAGTAAACGAATTTCTTGAATAAATCATAGTTATAAAAACATTAAAATAAATATTATCCTTGATTTACTATCAACGTATTTTACGTGTGGTTACACTGACACTCCATCGATGTGATTATCGATAAGGTTATATGACGTTGCCGACGTTGGTTCGCACTAGGGTCACTTAAAGTTGACAATGACTCTGAGATGAACCGAAACTTAACATAGTTAAGCGACTCCTTACGACCAAATAAACGAACCTTTCTGAGTTGGGGCGTTACGTACCATTATGCCCTCTTGCTTAAATCAATGAAGAACTAGATTGAATTACTAAGTACTGATTATTTATTGTCACATACAGACATAGACAAAGTTTTAAATCAATCATGAGAACCTCGGGCTCAATGCCCTCCTAGAGAAACAAAGATGACTGTTTGTGAGGTTCCGTGAAGCATTGAAATTTAAAGTCTTATTTTAAAGTTAGAACATTTGAATATACTTCAAGTTTGAAGACCCCACGAAGAAATCTTAAACTTGGCACTGAATTGGATATTCGTTTTTTCTTATAAGAGATCGTGATTCGTGGCTTTTTTGCCATAATTATTTATGCACAGTAGAAATGGAAGCTCCAAAATAAATGTTTCATTGGCGGGGATTTTTAATTTGACCATTATTTTCAAAATTACAAAGTGGTAAACGTCTTTTGTTTGCATGAATTTACGGCCGGTCTCAATAATGTACTAACAGATGGAAGACTGTGGATAGGGCTACCATTAGTATGTTATCTGTCATATTTGTCAATTTTTGCGTCTGAAAAATTGACAATTATGACAGATAACATACTAATGGTAGCCCTATCCACAGTCTTCCATCTGTTAGTACATTATTGAGATCATATTTGTCAATTTTTGCGTCTGAAAATTGACAATTATGACAGATAACATACTAATGGTAGCCCTATCCACAGTCTTCCATCTGTTAGTACATTATTGAGATCGGCCGTTAGAGTATCAAAGTATGTATTTTAAAAAAATGTTAGGCAACAATTCTGCCTGATGGTGTGTGGTGATGAAGTATGCTTGTATTTAATTTAATGAGTTTTATGTGCATGTATGTATAAACTGACCATTTTTCTGAGCACTGAAAGCGGGACGGGCACTAAAAAAAGGTCATCGGGTATAAATCTCGTAGTTTCAATGACTTTCATGTCCATAAGTAAGTTAATATATACCAAAGCAGGACATTTGGTCCAAAGCGGGACTTTTTGATCTGGCGGGGACAGCGGGACAGGCAGCGTCAAAGCGGGAGCTTAACTTAATAGTCTTCTGTTATCTAAACAAAAATATGGCGGTGAATTATGATTAAATTTATTCGTTGCCGAAATCCGCTGCGCACGTTATCTGCTTACTCTTAGAATACGATACGAGTATGTAATTAGTATGTTTCTAGAACTCGTTTTAATGATCTGCGTGTGGGTTCCAATGCGTAACGAAACGCATGTTGATACCCTCATAGATTACATAATGCGATTGGCCGCCGGCCACCGGCTCATGTTAGATTAGCACCGCGGCGCCGCACATTGCTGTTGTCTGACCTAGGTATGTCTCCTCTTTCATCACTGTTATATCGTGGCTACGCCGCGCAGATGGGCGCTTGTTATTTCAAATTTTCCGATATCGCAATCTATCGTCATTCATAGTGAATATCAGGCTAGGATCAGGACTACTCTCACATCAAGCCGAGGGGAGGGGAGGACGTTGTAGTAGATTACGAGCCAAATGCGTATTTGTTAAATTCGACCCTATCTGAGAATTTGAGCTAGGCTATCATTCGATGTTTATTCTTCTTATTAAGTACTTAGAAGTCGAAGGCGTAAAAAAAGACGAAACAAATATTTTAATTTAAAAAAATCAACCATGAAGACATTTATTGTAAAGTTTTGTAAAAAGAAAGGGCGAATTCTGTGAGCACAACTACGTAGGAAAGAATACTCTTGTCACATAACTCGCGACCCTAGGAGTGGCTCGACTAGGCGGCAACGGCTGCGTGATAAACCGTACGTCATGATAAAATGTCCTTGTCAAGCGAATATCGATAACTGGGTGTTCGCGGCGCGCGAGGCTATTGACATGACATGTGTCGCAGCGCGCACACCGCCATGTGACACTGCCACCGCCGCGCCACCGCACCCCCTGCACGATTGATACTCAACACAATTCTGTAATATCACAGGTGTTTTGCGTACGATTATTGACTACTACTCTGTCTGCAGCTTTGCTCGCGTTTTCGGTATAATAAGTTTCAGACAAGTTTCAGATCATGGTCTGGTCATGGTCATGGTCATGGTTGTAAAAATACTTGATACGTGTAATGCAAATATTACTGTCGACATATTGTATAGCGTAATGGTTTCATGCCGGACCGGCCGGGGCGCCTTTCGAAGGGCTCTGGTTTCGATTCCCAGCGAGACGGAAATTTAAAGATGAGTTTGAATTTCTGTTTTCGGTCTGGATTTGTCTTTCTTTGTGTGTTGTCCATGACATCCACAACTCAGGGAATGTTTAGTTTTGAAATATTAACATTCTCGTAACGTTGCACTCCAACAAAATTTCAAACATGAGGTATGATTAAACTGACCATTTTTCTGAGCACTGAAAGCGGGACGTGCACTAAAAAGAAGATCATCGGGCGCCTTCGTGTCAAAGTGGGACGCCTACGGAATTTTGTGAACAATAATTACTATTTATAGCTTGCTATAAAAAACGGTCGTCGGGCGTCAATTTGTCTACAATCAGTAGTATTTATAGTTAAAAAAAAGTTCATCGGGCATAAATCTCGTAGTTTCAATGAATTTCCCGTCCACAAGTAAGTTAATACCAAAGCGGGAAAAAGTGGGACCTTGCGGGGGACAGCGGGCACAGACAGCCTCAAAGCGGGACAATCCCGCCTAAAGCGGGTCGTATTGTCACCTTAGGTATGATTCACTTGCTAGAGATGGCACGCGCCAGCCATCTCTCTCTTTTGGAACTCCGGTCCTGATGCACCGCACACCGTTGCGTAAGGCCGCGTGAGCGTGACGGCTGTCGTCACCTTGTCACGTGGCAGCTTCCGCCGCCCCCGCTCCCCACCGCCCGCTTGTCATTTCCAGGCCTGCGCGCACCTTCGCACCCGCCCCCTTCCCCGTCGGGTGACGGCTCCAGAACACGTGGACTGACCGACCTCACAGTCTTCTCTTTCTACCGTTTATATAAGCTCCGAAGGCTTCTTAAACAAATATTTTGTAAAGTTATCGCAATTATTGAAAAAAATAGGAACGACCCAAATAATATCAATTACATTCATTTCACGCACGATGTTACATGGATTGTGGTACCCTGCCTGGCGGACAAAAAACTTTGCCCCAGAGTCCAGCGACCTCCAACAAGAGGGACCTGACGACATAAGCTTGTCCACTATTCAGTGACCATCAAAACTTGTACTCGAAATGGATGGATGGAAATTCCTGCAAATACAATAGATATACTTAGAACTAGTTAACAAATACAGAACCCTAAACTGTGCGTAACATGACGTACTTGGCGTTTTTTTAATTAAATATTTAATGGTCAGACCTCAGGGCGTAGAAATTTCAGAGATTTTTTTAAATAATCGTGATACATACTGATTGCGTAAAATGAGTTATTCTGATGGTAATGTTTTGCTTTCAAAATATCGTCGCAGACACAATGTATTTGCGCCAAAGATACTATAATGCATTTAAAAAAGTAACATATACTTTAAAATCAACTTTCAGTCGTTAAGGCTTTTCTCGGCAGCTTTTTCTCAAATTTTTGAATGATATTTATTGCTCGTTCAAAAATTTTCATGAGAAAGAATTTCCTCATGACTTAATGGCATTCCCATATTAAAAAAAATTCTTTATATGAATACTTCAATTTATTATGTTTAAATCCATGAATCTATTTTTTGACTTTTCCTTTCATTCAGGTTACGTAACTAAATTACGAGATTGATTTGTAACGGGTCTATCGAGGAGACTTGTAGTGTAGCGGGGAACTTTATTCCAATTTCCAAGTGCGGCTTCGTGCGTCACTACGCTCCTTCCCGCTCTTACACAACCACCCGTTCTGACGTTTATTCTACCCTGGTACTGCTTCTGTCAGCTACCCAACAAAAGGTTTATTTTCTCGTCTTTTGTTTTATTGCTATTCGTTTCGCTCGGTTACATAACATCAATATGATACTGACATGATTCAACTAGCAGAACTGGAAGGTCTTCTATCTGTAACTACTATTTGTTACCATTTACATTCACATCTAAACATTTAAATAGTTTTGAAGTGATAGGTCGCTCAAGATTGACACCATGTCACATTGTCTCTTTGGGGACTGAAGACCATATACAATATTAATCTGAAGACTGTAGAGCTCGAAGAGAGGCGGACGTGTCGAATGCCTGTTTGTTGATATTTAACTCTTTTTATTATTTTTAAACTAGCTGTTACCCACAGCTTAGTTTATTTCGGGAACTATATTGGTATTTCTATGTTGCCCCTTTTTAATTGAATCATAATACTCCCTAGGTACTCAATTCCATCTTAGCATTCAGCTCTATTCACCGAATTCATTCTCAATCCAAAATCGTACGGGTGGTGATAAATATTTACGAAAGGAAAAGTTAATTTGGAACTACGTTTGAAAACACCTTCAACGAAACTTATATTTATGTCCCTATTTAATATAAATTTAAGTATGGTATGTGCATTGTGCAATGTTTGTAATAGCAAGGTTTTACAATCACAGAATTAGGGGGACCTGTGTCTCAGAAGGTTTGTTATCGACAAAATGATAAAAAATGGTAGCTAGTTTTTTTCACGGTATGGGCATTTCTGTAACCATTAATACTAATAAGTAAGTCAAGTTAAGAATTACACTACAGTAACATTATCTAAAGCTTTTCAAGCTGCGGTAGAGAAAATATTTTGGGGAATCATTCTGCATCACGATAATGCACATAGAATACATTTCTTACAATAAAGGCCTTTATTGCGGAATCTGGTGTTAAATCTCAACTCTAGTCCTTAGACTTCACTTAGCGTCCTTATTTTTGTAACCAATAATGAAAGAAAAAACAAAACGATTTTTTTCCGAGCTCCGAAGTTTGTGGCTGCATACGAAGTAGCGATTACCGATCTGTCGAAATAAGATTGGAAAAAGTGTTTGCAATGTTGGTTTAGGTTAAAGTTAATGCATCACACTGCATCCGACCGAATCTGTGAAAATATGTTCCGAAGTTGCCGTTATACTTACTCTGTGGAAGTTCGATGTAGTGTCCGAATTTCGTGAATCTTTCCAATTCAGAGCAAAATCTTGGCGAAACGAATTTAGCGCTCGCGCATAACGTCCGAGTCCGAGCAATGCAATGAATGGAATTTTGTATAGAGCACGAAGGAGAGTGCTTTGAAAGATGCAGAAAAAAATAGATACTACTGAAAACTTACTAGCATTTCTTTATCGGAAAAGTATTTGAGTGACTTCACGTACTGGCCAGTTATAAGTAATTATTGTAACGTCCATTACATTACCTATGAACATAATCTTTGAAGTAAGATTCAGAATGACGTCACAGTAGTATAAATATTTCTTGCTGCACATATTATAACAAACTATCACCAACAAAATATACACTTATTTACTGGTATTTTACCTGTAGGGTAACCTATACCTGTAACCTCTTCATACTTTATGTCGTATTTTAGGTCTACTTATTTTGATTATCTGTCTTATATCCTGTTATTGTCTGAAAACTACGATAAAGTTATAATATTGCAATGTACTTAATGACTAATCAATGACCGTGGCATCTCGAACATTGCTTCGTCTGCGTTATACTTAATACAATAATAAATAAATTACCACTCAGTAAATATTTTTTGTAGGTACGTAACGTACATACCTGGTTAATAATTTATTTATGGAGGTAGCGGATTGATCTAGAATTTTAAGTATCATTGATTAGCAGAGTGCGGACAGCTCAGCAAGTCCTCAGCTGTGACAAAGTTACGAGGTCAACGGTCCGACTCCCGGGGTCGCGCCCGCCTCCTTCTGATGTACTATGTTAAAAAATTGAAATTTATTGTAAAACATTTTGAATCCATCGGATAAAGCTCATTTCATTACAACTGTAAAAAACTTTCCACTCTGCGATCACTAATTTGTTTTTGTTCCATTGGACGCGTGTTAACTTTAAATTACACGTTTAGTTTACTTTAATACAGCCGAATGCGTTTTAGTTATATTCAAAGTGAATATTTCATATTCGATTACAGCCGCTGGAGTCGCTGAAGACGCGCAATGTTTATCCTTGACCGAAACACACTATCGGAACACTGTCATATGGTGCTCTAGTGTCAATGACCTTGCAGCTATCGGTGCGACGCAGCGCGCTGTTCACTTTCATTGCGCATTGTTAAAATTCGCATTATGTAGAACTTCTACTTCTAAGAAATAAAATATCATCAAACAACGGGAAGGTTTACACGCGACGATTATTTGCGGATCGGTTTTTATAGCATAGCAGCTGATTTTCGGCGTAGCAGTCAGTTGGAAACGTCGAACGTGTTACACGGCACGCTTAATGACGTCATTTTATAAGGCCACGCCTCTCTCGTATCTCTTTCCTCGTTTTCGTCGATGTTGTTGTGCTGTCTCGCTCTTCGGTGCTAAGAGACTCGTAATAGAGACACAAGAGAATGAGCCTTATTCCTTACAATTAACGTTTGATTTCGGGTAATAATGATACGTGAAAACTGTTATTGTTTTATATCGCTCTTATTCATTCATGCTATCGGTTTCGTCCAACGCCAACGTTTTGAGTACCTCGTATTGTATGCTCGCCTAGTACTTTACCGCCTCGGACTGCAGCGGCCGATGAGCGTTTGACGCAGGTTTGACAAGAAGTGGCGGTCGCTGATGGCGAATCTATCCGGAGAGGTGGCTGTTGCGAATTAGCTTGGACAGATTTCAAGTTGGACCGGTTTTCTTAGTCGCAAATCGCAAAATAAACGTATGACTGTTCTGAAGTGGCTCTTTTATTGCAGAGGAGGAGCCAAAGTCGCCGGTGTCGGTGCGGGTGGTGACGGGGGTACCGGTGGCGGCGCGCAGCAACGGCGTTGTTACGACGACGTCTCCAGTGACGGTGGCAGTGGCACCCGCCTGCCCCTCGCCCGCCCACCCCGCCGCCACCCTCGAGCCGGTCCCTGCACCGGTCGCACCGCTCCCCGCACCTCACCTCGAATTTGTACAAGAACATTCCAGGCCGCGTACTATAAGCAATAGCCACGGGTAAGTTCATGATCTCCTGGTAGCGACGGTGTCTAAATCAGCTGGGGAATTACGGACGGAATGCGTGCAAAAAATAAAACTGTTAAAAATGCTTGTTCAGATACTGACATTTAATTTACTAACAAGTTTTGTTTGTATATATTTTTAATAAAGGTTTTATTTATTAAGGTGATTTTCGGAATAGAATTTTACACCTTCTATTATAGCCATAGGAAAACAGTTACTAATTAGGTATTTTGTCTGAATCTTAAAAACTTTTCGTACCTATCACTGTTGCCGCCATCACAAAATGCTTGCATTTTTATACAAAATATACAAATATTTTTTTTGATGTGTGTGTGTGTGTGCTTTGTTCGCAGTACACGTACTGTGCTTCTAAAAATTGTTGGTCGGTGTCTTAATTATCATGATAAAAAATAGTACCTCCACTACCTACGCAGGTCCAGTTGCCGACAAGGCGTTGTCTATAGACTGTTAGGATCGTCAGTGTCACGAATTCAGTCGACGTGGATGAAAAGTCGGATCTACGACGAGTAGCAGTAGAATAATGGAAAGGTGATGATAATGCAAAACAACATAAATATCGTGGGAAGTACAAACCCAGTAAACACCACCCTTGATAGATTTTATTCAAGCAACAACTGGGGCTGCACTAACTTATTCGGGGTATATAAAAAATTGTACGTGTCAGCTCCGACGCACGACTGGAGTTTACTCCTTACGAACGATTATAAAATAGATAAGTAAATGAGGGTAAGAAACAAACGATAAACGTGTGTTGTAGCTCTTTTCGGAACAGATTTTTTGGTTGATTTGTAAGGGTATAACGTGTCTACATATATTTTTTAAAATCATTGACTAAGATTAATTATGTTTATTAAACAAATTATGATTCTCTCAAACGCATTTTTCAGGCTTTGTATGCATGTAGACTGTGAATAATTTTGAACTCATTGATTAAACAATGTCAATCGTGGCAATAAAGGGCATTAAACCAAGTTGGCATATCTACAAGTACCGCCATTTTGAACATTTTTCGTTTGTTTCGTTTCAAAACATGTGTCAATCGACGAAGTAAGTGATTACAATCAAAAATCAGCGATGAAATGTCGTAAGTGATATACTTTCTAAGATATTTCAGTTCAAAACCGTAAAAAAATAAAGTAAAAATCTTACTTTCGGCGGACATTGATAAAACATATGTCAATTGATAGACTCTGTGATTACGATCAAAAAGTATTCAGTGATGAAATGTCGTAAGTGATATACTTTCTGAGATATTTGAGTTTGTTGTTTGTTTCGACTGTTTAAAGAATTGGGTCACGTCATTTACTTAATTTTAATTTATTTTTGGGATAAAAAATTACCTACATAAAAAATGCGTGAAATCGATTCAGTTACCGATTTTTGAACAAAGTACTTTCACTGTGCATATTATTCTGAAACACGATGTAGTTTCGTCATATCCGTCCGTCCGTCCGTCTCTCTGTCCAACGCTGCGAAAGCATAGCTCTGAGACCCTTAGTGCCAGAAAGTTGTAATTTGGCATGGATAAACATATTTATTAAAACTTCAAAATCGTAGAATATTAATATTGATTTTTTTTTTCAAGGTACCTACCTCCCTTACAGTAATATGATGAAATTTTTTTCCGTTACATAGCGTGGGGTATCGTTGAAAAGGTGTTCCAAAAATATTATGGGCCTATTTTATTATTATGGGATTATTTGGCTTTAAAGTGCTAATTTTTACCGTTTTATTTTTATCGACCGCGTCACTATGACTCTTTTACTGACAGCCGCAGTAACGTTTATTGTTACTAACTCCCTTTTTTTTTCATACGGGGCCCTGTATTACGCTTTTACATGGAAATCGATTCCTAAGGAGTAAACTGCAATAAAACGTATTAGACAGCTACAATTTTTTTCGAGGTCGGTGCTAGCAAGTAGTTGAGGTAACCTCTAACTTGGGGTTCCGTAGTCAAAACTGAACCCTCATAGTTGCTTCATGTCCACAGTCAAGCTAAGAGACCCTCATTCCTTAGAAAGCTAAAGTAACTTGGCATGGGTAAAAAAAGGGCAAAAAAAAAGCTCTTAAAAACATTTTTTTTCTGGCACGATGGCGATATCGCAGACGATGGGTGCGGCGGCGGGAATAGTCATGTATTAACAGTTCATTATAATTCCATCCTTGCCTGTCGTCCTGGCCTACGCATGAGCTACTTTGTTTTTCACTATATTGCTGTCAAGGTTTGGATATTTAAGAGATGCGAATAGAATACGAGTATCTCGGCCGACTTTGCTATTCATGAGTGGATTCGTTGCATGCATGATGGACAATCCATATTTTAATTGTCCAACCAAAGACATTGTATATTTGAATCGTCCTATGGCTTTGATTATGGCATAATAATATAGCTCTTGCAAATTGTTCAATTTTATTTCGACTTGTTTAAATTGATTGTTTCAATAAGTTAAATCAAGTAACGGTACTTACATCATTGACAACTAATCTACAATCTACAATGCAAAAAGGAAATATATCATATTCTGTGAAAATTTCTCTGATGCATGCTGAGATGTTTGGGTTCTATCACGCGCCTACCGTTGCACAGATTGAGCTGATATTTGGCACACAGACAGACCATGTCCAGACATAAAAAAAGGATAGATTTTATCCCAGTTACACGTTTCTGTGGGATGATTTGGACGTCTATATGTTTGTGAAACCACTCATCCGCGGGCAAAGCCACAGGCGGAAACTTGTATTAAAAATAATTGCAGATTGTCAGGTATACCTCAAATATTTTAATCTTATCATTAATTATTTTTAAGTGTTTTTTTATCTATTTTCTTATTGGCTTATTGTGTTATCCTATTTTGTATTATAAAATTAAATGGTAATGTATCTTTTGTAAAGAAACATTCTACATTCAAATTAACATACTGCTGTAAATACCTACTTTTCTACTTCTCTAGAACAATTTTGTTGTATTTTTATGTTTTCTGGAGACACAAGATAAGTCAAGTCAAAAGTGCAAGTTTTATCTAACAATAATGTTATTAGTTAGATTACAATAATTTGAATACAGTAATGTGCTGTGGCTGCATAGTCTGTACACTCCAGGACCCTAGAATTTCAAGTTTTTAACATTCGCTCACTGTGCATGTAATTGTAATCAAAAAATTTTGATGTCGGGTTGCATCCCCCAGCTGAATTTTCGTTAATTTCTTATCAGAATACAATTGGCATCCTATACAACTAGCCACATGCTTTGTCAATTAAGTACCCTTTCTTTAGTCTCAAATGACCATTATCATCATGATAATTTTCACATCAGATATCTGTAACCTGATGCAATGGTTCTTGTTTTATTGTTCAATACAATACAATTGAACATAGTTTGTTATTCACAGATATTAATTGAACTTGATCTGAGAACCCATATTTGCATCCCGATCTTATGAATTTTCCTCAATAACGCTTCAAATAACGCTTCACACTCATAGCCCCACACTAGGATTCCCTGTGTCGTGGGTGCCATGGACAACACACTAGACAAGGACATTCACACCCAGACCGAGAACAGAAATTCAAACTCATCATTCAAATTTCTGCCTCGCTAGGAATCGAACCCAGGACCATCGGTGCGGCGATCCGGCATGGTAACCATTGCGCCACACGAGTCGTCAATATGATGTATTGGTATTAGATTTTGCTTAAAATCTCCACACAAGTCATTGTTGTTCCTGAACCATCTTCTACATCCAGATCAAACTCCTGGAGGTTAAGCCAGTATCATATTATCATAGTCTTGTTATTACTATATTGACCTCAATGCAAGTACAGTATTAAAATTTTGTCCTTAAACATACAATTTCATAATACTGAATCTAATTCGAAGTGCAATACTTGAACCAAGTATTTTCAGTTTTATGTTTCTTACAAAAGATTGTATATTATTTCTTCAATATTCACTTCAGCACATTCTTCATATGGAACTGGTAATGGCTATCTTATGTGATGTATATTATCCATTACATTGTCTAGAGTTTGCTGCTGAGATGATCTAATAAATTCTGAATAATCGGTAGGGGATATCTTTTCTTTTCGGTTATATTATCCCAAATCCTCTCTAGTTTTTCTTTATAATCTCTGCTTTCAATCATTAACAATGATCCTTATTATCTCTCATCAAATGATATCCTATATGACTTGTAATTTATCACCTCATCTTCTAATGGTAATAAGTATATTTAAAAGAATCTTGTTCACCCCCTAAACTTGAGATAATAGTATTGACAAACTTAATTATGTCTTATCTTATGCCTACCCACATAAATCTGGTTTAAAAGAAATTAAAAATAAGTGCAATTTTTTCATCAATATGTTTTAAGTAAGTATATTATGCCATCAAAAACATAACTTGTAAAAAAAACCAAGTCTCGCAACTCAGTTCTTCTACCGTAAAAAGTTGTGAGATCCATGTAATACCAAGTCGGTTAATTTATTCAGTTCCTACTTAAGGGTCCTTCTGTCTTAAGTTATCACGTAATTAGCTAACCTAACAAATAACAACATCTTATAGTGACCATATTATCAATATTAAAAATCTTTTATGTTTTAAATAAATAGATCGACTTGGCCATCGCATGAAAACACAATATATCTCACAAGTAATACCTACATATTATATTAAATTTGATTGTTTAGTGCGATTGCCAAGTCAATCTATTTATTTAAAACATAAAAGATTTTTAATATTGATAATATGGTCACTATAAGATGTTGTTATTTGTTAGGTTAGCTAATTACGTGATAACTTAAGACAGAAGGACCCTTAAGTAGGAACTGAATAAATTAACCGACTTGGTATTACATGGATCTCACAACTTTTTACGGTAGAAGAACTGAGTTGCGAGACTTGGTTTTTTTTACAAGTTATGTTTTTGATGGCATCTCATTTCTTTTTGTAGATAGTTCTACTTTTTTTTTTACAAGTTACCTTTGAACATAATTATATCTAGGTACCTATCTACACCTATTATTCCATTATATTATATACAGGTACACTGATTCTTTCACTGCAAATGTTACTTTGTTATACAGGTACAGTAATTTATTAACTGCAAATGTAACTTTGTAATCCTATACATTTATATGGGATTACAAAGTTATTTATGCAGTTGATGTATCTAGAAAACTAGACCGAAATTGCAAAATGTTTTAGTTTTTCCTTGATCTATATACTAAACACTAATTGTGTTCCAAATTTGAAGCTTCTATGTCTGCTAGAAGTGCCTTAGAGTTTTGATGATCGGTCAGTCAGTCAGTGAGTGACGAAATTAAGAAACTTTGACTAGTTATAACTCTTAAACTACTGGTTCAAATTGAATGAAATTTGAAATATACCGTGTTTATACAATGCCTGCTTGGTTACTAAAAATTCAGGCTCCTAGCTTTATCCACAACGAAGTTATAGGGGGTCGAAAATGGCCTGAATTGCTTCGAGAAAAGGATGGTACGGCCGTGCCGCTTTTTTGCTCGACTTGGCGGGGGCACTGCCGTGCCCCCAGATGAATATTGCTGAGTTTTTTGTCATATTATGTATGTGCTCAATATGTTGCTAACAGATTATTATGGTAAATAAAATTATATTTGCTATCTCAATAAAACAATAAATCTTTGAGATGATAATTATAATAGACTCTTTAGGATAAGTATTTATAAGATTGCAATATATAGTGTTATTTATGTTGGGTGTCCTATTAATAATAAATAAATAAATAAATAAATAAATAAATAAATAATCTATTGGTTAATGTTACTTGTACATTATACAAAGAAATTAATATGGAATAAGCTTACCAAGGCTTCATGCACCCCAGATACCATGTACGCACATCAGTTTTATGTTGACTCGCACAGAAATTGTCCTTTCAGAAGCATAAACAAATAATATTTGCTTGGGGCTAACACTGTACACATCGCACAAATAAAACACTGGTTGTATGGTTAAAAACAAAATTTAGTTAAAACATGAAAAACAATAAATTAAGAACCTTGAAACAGCTGCAAGCGTCGGCGTAACTACTTATAACTTACCAAAGTAGAAATTAATTGATTTAGGTAGGTACATTGCCAAGCTTTACTTTAATATGCACGTGAGGTTCAACTTCTGACACGAAATAAGAACAAAATTAAATGTGTTTTCTTATTTATTTTAATTCTCAAATAAACACAAGTCAACACTCACAATTTACAGCACAGAGTACTTAACTGTATACTTCACTCACTTCAATTCAATGAAATCAAACCACAGAGTACTTCAAGGTACTACCGTGCTTTGTGAATCAAACCTTTGATTAAAGAAAAAGAGAGGATAGGAAATAAGGTCACGTGATCTGAAGCCAAAAGTTTCTCAAATATGGCGTCGACTCCGCCCACAAAATAGCGTTGTATTTTTCACATATCGATATAATATTTTAAATATATGATGAAATGAATATATTTGATTATTTAGTTTAAAAAACACAAGAGTTCTAAATCAAATGTAGTGTTATAGAGTGAGATATTATTATTTATATGATGTTCCTACTACTTAGCACATTGTTTTAAAAAACCCTAAGTAACTTTTTCAATATTTAATTAAACAATATTTTGAATAAAATGAAATCTAAAAATTTAATCTAAAACGATTAACCTTAATATTGGCTTAAAGATTAGAGATTGGCTGATATTTATTTAGAAACCCACTGAATTAAGCTTGTCGATAGTTTAAATAACGATATTTAAAATATTTTATTCGATTATGAATCGATACAAAACATCGTATTAAATTATACGTATAAAATATAAATAAAATATAAAATATGTATCATGTTTTAATTATTAAAATATTTCTTTCTTTTTTTCTCTTTCTAGGCTGACAACGCTTTGGTCGCTGTTATTCATTGGCCGCGATACCCACTTACAAGTATATTTAATTTCATGAATCGATATTTGGACTATTATTTATATTGGGATATTCATGACGAACCGGAGTATCGATACGTAAAACACCCGGATTAAACATTCCTATTAGAAATTTACTTTCTAATTGCTAATTCTAGTTGCCGGCCAAGAAAGAGAGAAGAAGTTCTCTCTTTCTTGGCCGGCAACGCATCAGTGATGCCTTTGGTGTTGCTGATGTCCATGGCCGACGATAGCCACTCACCATCAGGTGGATCGTCAGCTCGTTTGCCGACTATTTCCATTAAACATTACACTGCGATACGATCCATATCGATCTAGAGATTCTAGAATATCGATACAAGGCACCTGGATCGAACATCCCTAGAAGCAACTGTTATCATAAAATGGCGTCCGAAAACAGGCTTCAAGGCGGAGCTTAGATAGATTTCTTTAAAATGTTGCCAAAAAATTGAAATATGCTACATGTATTGTACTCTTTCTATAAGTATAAATTGTGGCGTGTAAGAACAGGACAGATGTATTTTTGGTATTTCGGGTCATATTTGCATAATAAATGTATAATGAAAAAATGTATATGCAATTTAGGGCATATCCTCTACTTTTCTTTAATCAATGAATCAAACCCATTGAATTCTTTAATCAAAGATCAAACCACGCAGCAGTGTTGCCAACCCTAATCTAGATTAAAATTGTAAAGCTAAGCTTTCAAAAATCTGTAGAAAACCATTGAAAAGTACAGAAGCAATGTTGCCAATGCAAATTTTTAGGCGGCCCTGTACATTAGATAAAAAAGCCGTGTTTATATGGAAAAAGATCAGCTGTAGGCCATGTCCACAGCTGCCAATTTGTGAGAAGCCGTAGTCGTAGTCACCGACTCCAAACCTTTACAAGCTCTTCCAAATTCATTTTAGATTTAATGTAATGTCGACCCTGTAACCTAGTTGGTAGCTATTTGATTCGTGTCAAAAATCCAACATCTTAAATTGGTCACCAGCGTCGGCAAGCTTATGCAAGCCTATTTAATACATTAACACGGTTGCGGCTTGCCAAGTATGTAAACGCGGCTTATGATTTTTTTAATGAAAAATGGCGGAAACATTGCACAATAATGAAATAAATTAGTTTTGGTTGATTTAAGTTAATGTTTTGTTTTCTTGCCGATGATAAGTAACACAACTATCTTTTTTTTCGTAGTTGATTGATTTTTACAGCTTCCTAACAACGTATTACGGCATTTTTGAAATATTATATTGTTACAATTTTGACATGTGGCCGCCATGAGCGCAACCGAGTGACAGAATGAATGAAAATTGAAATGAAGCCAGCCGGCTGCAATGCATCATACCCCGAACCCGATGTTCGCGGTGTCTGTTCTATACGCTAGTAATAATACTTCAATGTAGAAAACTACATATATAGCAAAATTCTACTCAAAGAACTGTAAATCTACAGTTTTCTTATTTTGTATTAGTTAATAGCTGTAATCAATAAAACAACTGGAGATTTAATTTTAATGTTTCAGTGTGTTTTTTAAGCAGAAAATCGTAGTTAGTTTAAATTCTATTTAGTCAAAGTACGATGGTGGTATTCTAGGTTGCTTGTTTTTGGTTACATTTCTTTAAAAGTAACCTTCAAGAAACGTAAATTCTCTGTCCCATGTGCGGCCACGCCGTGGCTGAATCTATAGGTATTAGGTACATCTATGGCTGCACCTGAGGGCTGCACGTTATCGTCATTGATTAAAGAAAAGTAGAGGATATGCCCTAAATTGCATATACATTTTTTCATTAAACATTTATTATGCAAATATGACCCGAAATACCAAAAATACATCTGTCCTGTTCTTACACGCCACAATTTATACTTATAGAAAGAGTACAATACATGTAGCATATTTCAATTTTCTGGCAACATTTTAAAGAAATCTATCTAAGCTCCGCCTTGAAGCCTGTTTTCGGACGCCATTTTATGATAACAGTTGCTTCTAGGGATGTTCGATCCAGGTGCCTTGTATCGATACTCTAGAATCTCTAGATCGATATGGATCGTATCGCAGTGTAATGTTTAATGGAAATAGTCGGCAAACGAGCTGACGATCCACCTGATGGTGAGTGGCTATCGTCGGCCATGGACATCAGCAACACCAAAGGCATCACTGATGCGTTGCCGGCCAAGAAAGAGAGAACTTCTTCTCTCTTTCTTGGCCGGCAACTAGAATTAGCAATTAGAAAGTAAATTTCTAATAGGAATGTTTAATCCGGGTGTTTTATGTATCGATACTCCGGTTCGTCATGAATATCCCAATATAAATAATAGTCCAAATATCGATTCATGTAATTAAATATACTTGTAAGTGGGTATCGCGGCCAATGAATAACAGCGACCAATACATATTTTATATTTTATTTATATTTTATACGTATAATTTAATACGATGTTTTGTATCGATTCATAATCGAATAAAATATTTTAAATATCGTTATATAAACTATCGACAAGCTTAATTCAGTGGGTTTCTAAATAAATATCAGCCAATCTCTAATCTTTAAGCCAATATTAAGGTTAATCGTTTTAGATTAAATTTTTAGATTTCATTTTATTCAAAATATTGTTTAACCCGTCGGTTACCGAGAACGTTCCAGCACGTTCGAACTCAAAGGTACCGCGATCACGCGGATCCTAACGAGTTAATTAAATATTGAAAAAGTTACTTAAGGTTTTTTAAAACAATGTGTTAAGTAGTAGGAACATCATATAAATAATAATATCTCACTCTTTAACACTATATTTGATTTAGAACTCTTGTGTTTTTTAAACTAAATAATCAAATATATTCATTTCATCATATATTTTTTTCTTAAAATATTATATCGATATGTGAAAAATACAACGCTATTTTGTGGGCGGAGTCGACGCCATATTTGAGAAACTTTTGGCTTCAGATCACGTGACCTTATTTCCTATCCTCTCTTTTTTTTAATCAAAGGTTATCGTACAATTCGGTGTTCCGTTCTGTCTAAAACTCACACCTAAAATTGTTCAGTACATACATAGAGCAAAGTATACTATAATTTGCTGTTCTTACCAATACTATCAAAAGATGCATAATATTTTAGTGTCACTTTTTTCAATACAACAACAATAATCCATATGTCAATAGTCCGTCAGATCAGATAACAGAGTACTTAATCACTATTTTAAATGAATCGACATGGCGAGACTTGGAGCGTTAAAGTTTCTGTTCGATGCATCTATCCATTGTATTCTAGCTTTCCATGAGATTAAAAAGATGTATTAATAATCTTAATACTGGGAACTTGTGAGGATTAAATTTATTTCTTGTTTGTCGACAGGCTTCCTCAAATTCCGTCTCCGCCCTCCGTTGGCAGCAATGGCAGCAGCAGCGGCAGCGGCAGCAATGGCAGCAACGGCAGCGGCAGCAACGGCAGCGCACCCCGCGCCGGCACGCGCGAGGTCCACAACAAGCTGGAGAAGAACCGCCGCGCACACCTCAAGGAGTGCTTCGAGATGCTCAAGCGGCAGCTGCCCGCCACGCCCGACGACAAGAAGACTTCCAACCTGTCCATCCTCGGCTCGGCCATTCGATACATCAATGTTAGTATCGATAGTTCTTGTTGCACCCCTATGGTACGGATAAAATAATTAACACATCAAAGACATATAGCGTAGTAAATTGCTGTTGTAAGTTTAGTGTGCAGCCGACAAACGAGTGACAACCGACAAGCTACCTGTTGGTAAGTGGTCCACCTCAGTTCAAGGGCCTGAGTAACGAAATCTAAGGTTAATGAATGCTATACCTACTGGTGACACTGAATGCTTGATATTTATTCTGCTCCACATGTTGACGAACGAGTATTACAATTTTGACCTTGAAAATAATAATGTAATCTGCCATAGAAAATTTAAACATAGAATCTAATGAAGTTTGGCAGAGTTTTTAGTAATTAATACATTGAGATACATACATAGAGGAGACATCTCAAACAAAATGTGTGTTCCACCGCCGGCTTGCCTTCCGTTCTCTTTTCAAACTAGAAGCCTCGTTTGCACACTTGCCATAGAGTAACTTTGTATATGACACTTGCCGAACCAAGACGGCAACCTAAGCAAGGTTATATATTCCATTAACACGCTAGTGGCTTGCCAAGTTCAAACGCTCCTTATGATTTTTTCGTTCCAAAATGGCGGGAACATTGCACAATAATTTAATTAAATACGTTTTAGTTGATTTAAGTTAATATTTTGTTTTCTTACCGATGATATTATGTGATACCATTATCTTTTTTGTTTTTGTCGTGCAATTGTGACACGTTCTTATTACGCACGACAGCATTTTTTCAGTTTTTTCATAAACAATTTTGGCATGTGGCCGCCATGAGCGCAGCCGAGTGACAGCCGAGTGACAGAATGAAATGCAGCCGGCCGGCTGCAATGCGCACCCCCGAACCCAATGTTCGCGGTGTCTGTTCTATACGCTAGTAATACTAGTTCAATGAATTAATATTATATTTTATTTATTACTAACATGATATAAAACCAACCTCCGAAGATAACGGCTTTTATTGCTTTTACATCACATGAGTAGAAAAAGGGCTTAGATTGAACATTCAAATTACGATTATCTCTACGTTCGCGTTGGCAACTTGGCATTGGAACAGAAATTCTTTACAGAGTGCTATTGTTTTGAGAAACGCTTGTATTTTGACTACTTGTTATACGAAGTCGTAACCATAACCTCTTTCCATGTTACTACTGCAGTACTCTATCTGATCTATGTAGGGTCACCAGATGGTCGGGATCCGTCTGGATTGTCCCGACATTTCACATGATGTCCAGACTCCCGACAAAATACAAAATGTCCGACAATTCACTCGATTCAGCAGAAGGCGTGTGCCGCCGTGGCGCCCGCGACCCGCCGCACGCGCTCTAGCCGTTTTTATTCGTCGAAGCGAGCTCGCTTCCAAAAAAAAAAAATTTGTCCCGACTAAACCCGACTTTGAAGTTTTGTCCCGATACTTCAGTCTTGCCATCTGGCAACCCTAGATCTTTATCATAATACGTTATGTTAATTTAATAAATTGCTTATTCGAGATTATGCAGTGCTGAGCTGCTGATCGTCTTGTATACGCACACACTCCTGTATCGATTTGATTGTCCTTATCTGTTAACTGTTTGTTTCAGTATAAAAACTATTACCAAAATCGTTCTTATCAGTTATAAACAAATAAACGTTGATAACAAAAAATACACAATGTGTATGGAACACGGCTCTCAAGTGCGGAGTGCGCGCTCTGGCCCTCTCCGGTCTCTGTCGTCCTGGTACTATCGTACGAATAACTTTTGCAACATTGCCTTCGCATGTTTCGTGGGGCCTTGTATATATTTCTGTAATGTTCTGTATGACTCAAATGCCGTAACTTTCTTAAAGTAAGACTGGCTGGTGTACCCGCTACTTCTTATTTTACCCCTTTAGATCTTTGCTTAATTATTTAACATACTATACAGGCAGACTATTCACCTGATCGTAAGTGGTCACCGCTGTCCGGTGGGTGGTGAGTGAGGTGACAACTGTGACGACACTGTTATGATAACCAGCTATCAAGGATTAGGAGTCACATCTCTCAACTGCGAACGAAACGTAAAATATTTTGTGTGTCAGCTCCAACCATAGTGTTGAGATAAGGAGAGTCATCTCATATGGGGAGAAAGATGAAAAAGCGTCCAGCTGTTTGTTTACTGAAAACAGAGGTTCCAGTACCTACCACCATTATACTACAATAGCACTGGCGTCGGAAAAACTACGATATGAACTTAGCTGTTGTAGACGGAGTTTGCTGAGTTCAATCAAATTTATCTTAGGCTACCGCACTACCGCAGCGCCATCCTTAGTGGGCGCGTTTTTACGAACACTTTTCATACACAGAGATGACTCTCCTTACCACGCTCCATGGCTCTGACGCACGACTGCAGTTTACTCCTTACGTATGATTATAAAATATTATATAGATTGATTATAAAATGTATGACGATTATAAAATACGAGTATATGAGGGTAAATGAACGTATTTATTATATTACTGAAAGCATGCTTGATACATTTATTTAATTTAACATGACGTTATCGTCAAATCAGTAACAATCTAGATTCTTTGTTACGAATTACAAACATAGCGGATAACGTAACGGAGAAAGTTTGATTTTACTATTATTTTACAGTGGACAGTGTCGACACCTCTATATAAAGGCTTTATAATAAAGCATGCATTTGAATCATTTGTTAAGATCGGTAAAGATTATATTAGTGAAGTATATTAGTGAGTGGTCGGCCGGCAGGTGCTGCGGCGCAAGGAGCGCGAGTGCGAGCATGAGATGGAGCGGCTGGCGCGCGAGAAGATCGCGGCGCAGCAGCGGCTGGCCGCGCTCAAGCGGGAGGTCAGCTCGGTGCGCGCCGCCGCCCCCGCCGCCCCCGCCGCCCCCGCCGCGCCGTCCGCCGCTCTCACCGCCGCCGCCACCGCCGCCGCCACCGCTGCGGCAACTGCTGCCGGCGGTGAGTGTGTTCTCTTGATAGTTTTGGTCCACTGTTGTACAGAGATGTTAAGGGAGTGAATGAAGACTGACATTATAATTTAATCGAGTGATACCTTTATCTTATTTTCATAACAATAATATGAAGGTTTTTTTTCGACATAATAATATTAACATAATAGGGTCGAGTCGACTACGTGTTACTTTGTACGCAACACGCAACCTCTTACCGTGAATAGTGCGCACCGCGCTCGGCCCTCTTGCTGTCATGTACTCCTGGTGTCTTGCGACCGCATTGTTTAATATTTGGCGCAGTGACATTGAAGACATTTGTTTATTCCTCAACAAAGTAAGAAAGAACCTTCATTAAAAGTACTTTTTTTTTAAATTTCAGATGCTGAAGATAAAGAGAGGGACGATAGAGTCGTCACTAATAAATTGTTAGGTATTCCTGTTAGTGTAAGTATAAATGACAATACCCTTTTTAAATAAAATATATAATAAGTGGTTATAGTACGATGCGTATAATTAGTGTTATATCTTTTTCAGTTAAGGTCATCCCCGCCCGCGTCGCCGCCGCGCGCGCCGCCCGCGCCGCCCGCGCCGCACTCGCTCAACCTGAGCACCAAGCTGCGCGCGCTGCCCATCCAGATCAGCGCCGCGCCCTCCCCCTCCCCCGCAGGCCCCGCCACCTCGCAGGTAAACCGCCTGGTGCTAGCTCGCTTAATCTCGGGTCACGAGAATTGGATGGACTTTTTCGGATTTTCCGTCGTACATGAAATAGAATGGGTTATTCCTCTACCGCTACTTACCATACTTACATCCAATACTCGCAAAATTTTCTGGATCTTATAGCGGAGTTATGCCGCAAATCACTTTTGGATTATCGGGGATGTAATTTGGAGGAAAAATTCGCTCCGGACCGTCTGACCACCAAATCTCAACACCAGTGGTCAATTGAGACGAAAATTTTCTCATCTGACCACTGGAGGTCAATTGGGAGCAATTCCTTCCTAATTCATCACCAGTGATGAAGTGGGAATTTTTTTGTCTCAACTTACCACCTGTGGTCTTTTGGAACAATCTCACCACCGGTGGTCAGTTGAGACGAAAAAATTCCCTTCTGACTACTGGAGGTCAATTGGGAGCAATTTTTTCCTAATTCACCAGTCTTATTTGAGTGGATAGAATACAAAAAGTTAGCATAAATGATATTAAGTCATCGGGGCCACCGGCGGTGATGGGTGTACCATAGGGCTCGATCTTGGGCCCTTTTCTTTTCCTGGTATACATGAATGATTTACCTCATTATGTAAAAAACCAAGCGGATATGGTTTAATTAATGATGATACATCATTAATATTTAAGTATGATAGGAATAAAGAAAATTTCGACGACGTAAGTAGTGCTCTTTCACGTGTCTCGCATTGGTTCACTATTAACAATTTACTGTTAAATGAAAAAAAAATGTATAGATTTTGTATCTATCATTCGCTCATTCAGTCATAAATTCATCCATTCATTCAGTCTACCATTCATTCAGTCAATCATTGGTTTAGTCAATAATTCATTCAGTCATTACATCAAAACTATAACCATTTTCTTTCGTTAAAATACCTTTTAATGGAAGAAAGACAATGACCTAGTATGAAAATGAGAAGATGATCCATTCGCACCACCCTTTTAAGGAGATTTATTTAAAAAAAGCGGCCAAGTGCGAGTCAGACTCGCCCATGAAGGGTTTCGTAGCAGCAAGTAACATAATATAAAAGTTCTTGTAGTTCGTTAAAAAAAACTACTTACTAGATCTCGTTCAAACCAATTTTAAGTGGAAGTTTGCATGGTAAAGTATATCATATATTTTTTTTAGTTTTATCATTCTCTTATTTTAGAAGTTACAGGGGGGGGGGGACACACATTTTACCACTGTGGAAGTGTCTCTCGCGCAAACTATTCAGTTTAGAAAAAAATGATATTAGAAACCTCAATATCATTTTTGAACACTTATTCATAGATACCCCACACGTATGGGTTTGATGAAAAAAAAAAATTGAGTTTCAGTTCTAAGTATGGGGGCCCCCAAAATTTATTGTTTTTTTTTTCTATTTTTATGTGAAAATCTTAATGCGGTTCACAGAATACATTTACTTACCAAGTTTCAACAGTATAGTTCTTATACTTTCGGAAAAAAGTGGCTGTGACATACGGACGGACAGACAGACAGACATGACGAATCTATAAGGGTTCCGTTTTTTGCCATTTGGCTACGGAACTCTAAAAATACTTATTATTTTGACAGTTGAACTAATGAGAAAAAAAATCCCACTAGTCCGACGATTGGTACGTAAATCTAGATGATTTTATTTTGCCCCTTTTGTAACTAGGTGGGTGATATGGGAGTACCATTGTGTTATTTGGTCACTGGTAGTCAGTTGAAAAACTACTGACCACCAGTGGTGAAATTTCGTAGATCATGGACCACCATATACCTAATTCGTCACCAGTGGCGAAATGGGATAATTTACACCACTGGTGGTAAAATGGGAGTAACATTGTGTTATTTGGTAACTGGTAGTCAGTTGAGAAATTGGAGTGCCAACTGACCACTGGTGTTGAGATTTGGTGGTCAGACGGTCCGGAGCGGAAAAATTATATTTCGTAACTGTACAGTGCACCACACAGTGGACCGACGACCTGAAGAAGATAGCGGGTATTCGCTGTATTCAGAAGGCTCAGGACCGGTCTGCGTATGTTAGGGGAGGCCTATGTCCAGCAGTGGACCTCTAAAGGCTGATGGATGGATGGACGGAGTGTTCGCATGTTAGTAGGTACATATTGAGCGTGGGACTGTGGGTCCGTAGTGTCCACACAGTGCCATGTACTTTGCATTGCGCAAGTGATTGAGGTAAGTGTAGCGCGATGGTGAATGTACAAGTGTTGTGTTGTGCGAGCAGGTGGTGCGGACGTCGTACGGCGCGCGGCACCCCGCCGTCACGCTCACCGCGCTGGCGCCGGCGGACTCCTGCGCGCCGGTACGTTGTCCTCACTCTATATTATTGTGCCATTCTCCTTCCCCAATCTTTGTGTTCCGGCTGGGAGAGACAGTACTCTTTTCTTCTCTCTTCTTCCGGAAATGTGTCCGTGATCTCTTTGACGCTGTTGTTGTTATTCATGGGCGAAAGTGACCATTTACCACCAGGTGGCTCGTCTGCTCATTTCCCGGCTTGGATAGATAAAAATACAGTACACTAGAGTAACCGAATGGTACAGGCGGCAGTTAACGTGAATGTTTAACGTTTGCTTAATCACACGCCCGTACTGGGATTCCACGTGTCGCGGGTGCCATGGACATTTTTCTGTCACATACCTGGACATTTTTGCTCCTGCTGCGAATTGAGCCCGGAACCCACCGCTTCGCAGGGAGGTACTACCTCCCAGCTAGGCTGCAGGTCAAAGGTTAAGTGTAACGTGACCCTGTTGATTTTCAGAACGGCCACGTGTCGGAGAGCAGCATCAGCAACCCCATCACCACTACCGCCACGCTAGTGCACCCCGCCCAGATACACCTGCCGCTGTCGCAAGTAAAATGCTTTCACTTTCTATGTGTTACTATGTACTGCAATCTGCAATAGGTGCAGTAGGTATACTATTTCAGACTTATCGTTTAGGCGTGTGTCAACTATTGATCGGGGTAGAGAGAGCAACGGTAGGCAACGGTAGGCAACGGTAGGCAACGGTAGGCAACGGTAGGCAACGATAGCGACAGCAACATTACGTAGGACAACAAGTTGGACAACAATGACATGGAGATTGTTGCACAAATTGTTTTACATAGTTTCTTCTTACCCCCTATGCGCAACGTTGGTATAGGACTTTCATTTAAATCATGCGTATTTTATAAAACATTCATTTATTTTGACGAGTGTGTGTGAGGTGTATGACGTATGGTGTGGCGGGCAGGTGGTGAGCAGCGGCGGGCTGGTGGTGGGCGGCGCGGCGCTGCAGCTGCTGTCGGGCGGCGGGCTGCGGGTGCTGCACGCGCACCCCGCGCTCCCCGCGCACCCCGCGCTGCCGCCGCACTCGCAGCACTCCCAGCATCATGTCAACGGTAAGTCATGACACCGTATCGTCCTGTAGGAACCATATGCATGTACGATGCACTAATGCAGCGCACCGCTAGCCACGGGATTGTCGGGCTACGGACTGTCGCATACTTGGAATCTGGACATAGAAATAATAAATAATATATTCGTGCATATCCGACCTTAGCTACCCGATTCCCGTGCCTCAATACTCGACAGTCCCGATCTGGTTCGAGCGACCACTTTTGGTTCCAACACTTCCAACCAGTTGTTTCAAGGAGGATTATGTTACTACTTAGATAGATTAGCAGGTTGGGAGCGCGTGCAACCCACTAACGCTACGGCGCGGTGCAGTGTCGTTGAAACGAAGTCTAGTAGTCATGAATTTAGCCACCTTTGATGGATCGAATGATTGGGCATGGATTAAGGATGGATGCACAAAGATAACAATTTCAAAATGAAAATATTTTTTCTTTAAAAAGTAAAACTTTATGCATTAGAACGATTATACATCCCGTTACGGAATTACATGACGCAGTCTGATGTCATACTTCCAACCACCCAACCCTAAAGAAGGTTCAGACGTCAGGCACAGTAGCGCAGGCTGAAAGACGCGGGTGCCGAACCACTGAGCTGATTCCTACATCCAGCCGTGAATTCCCAATGATTTCTAACAAAGCTACGAATTACATTTAACTGGGAGTCCAATTACCCGCGATGAATCAGTATTAACTTAAAAAATGAACAAGGAAGGTATGATTGTTGCAGGAGTTGTGGAGAGCAACAGGATAGCTAGCAAAGAGAACGGAGTCGTAGCGCCCGCGCCGCCGCCCTCCTGCACCGGTAAGCACGAGATATACGACATACCAGTAGCTAGAGTAGACGAGAGCATGATACAGTGTTGCCAGTTGCCAGGTAGATCTACCATATTCAGCTTCGATCTACCGTAACCATTTTAAGTGTTTTTAGTACATTTAACCATATTTTGACCCACCCAAAAATCTGATTTTACTCGTAGGAGGAAAAAACCTCAAATCTCAATTGATCTGCCGTATTTTATAAGAATCTACGGTATTCCACGGAAGAATCTTCCGTAATCCAGATTTTGGACCTGGCAACACTGGTATGATATTTCACCAATATATAATAGTCATGGTCAGACATTCATTAAAAAATTATTCGCTTTGGGACGTAGGATCGGCGATGCCGACTGTTTTTGTAGCCTGATGGGCTGATAAAAAAGCTGCAGTAAAACACGCAGAGAGAACCGAGGTCTTTTCTGAGACTCAAGTGTGCTAGTGTATGAGTTGTTCGTGGGTCGTTGACTCCTCGGATTGCGCGCTTCTGTACGGCGTCAAATCGGTTAGCTAGTATGAGGCTCCCATGCCCAGAGGTGGTGGTAGCAATACTCCACGTGAAGCCTGACTAGAGCATGAACAGGAGTCTCGTAGTACGGCATTTGTCCGACAGGACCGTCAGAACGCCAAGCTGTTTAGAGGTCATCTTAACCTTGGCTTCCAAATGACGCCATTGCACATTACTTGTGATGTCAACTCCCAGAATCCCAACACTGACGGTGAGTGCGGTACACTTAGGGTTGCCAGATGATCGGGATTCGGCTAGATTGTCCCGACATTTCACATGATGTCCAGACAAGTCCCGACAAAATACAAGTACAAGGCCCGACGAAATACACAATGTCCCAACAAATCCCGACTTTTTAAAGTTTTGTCCAGATATTTCAGTCTTGCCAGCTGGCAATCCTAGGTACATACACTGGAACTGAGGCGTTATGAAGAATGGTGAATTATCTTATGAATGGTGAATAGAAATTCACTTTTTTAGGAATAATCGCGCAAATTTGTACCCTCGTAGGGTTGAACCCGACTTAGAGTTCGATTGAGTCGACCTCATTCCGAGACTTGCTCCAGTGAGTTCTCGACCTTAGACACAAAGATTTGATTTGACCTATGATCCACTTGCAACTAAGAAAAATGATCAGGGCCTGTGAAGTATAATATATAGACATCCCCATAGCATGGCTGCCATCTGCATAGCAATAGATTGAGCCGTTGGCTTGCTGCAGCATGTGATTGATATGCAGAATGAACAGTGTAGGAGATAGCGCAGACCCTTGGGGAACGCCAGCATTAATATTTAATAGGTATAATATCTACGAGTTTTTTTGTATACAATAATTACTATGCATTGCAAAATCGGTTCCAAAAAAAGGTCATCGGGTGTCTATCCGTACATAAGCATATAGGAATCAGACTTAATATGCTATGCGCTTTGTGGAGCAAGTTATTTTATTTTTAATCATGCTGTATTATGATTTTGGAGCCCCCCTTAAACTGCCGCCCGGGGTGGGTACTACGGTCAGCCCCCTCCCTAGATCCGGCCCCATCGATCTATAATCTGGCCCTGATAATATTTGAACAACAGCCGTGGACTACCACTTCGATATGCCGCTCTGGTAAAAAGCTGGTTGCCTAAATGCTTTTCAGAGATTATTATATATTATATATATTATATATATATAGAGATAATTGCCTTTCAGAGAGACCATGATATGGCAACTTCGTGAGAATTATAATAATTGCAGTTCATTGACACCGTACGCTACATTTTTAGCTTAGCTACAGCTGAGCGTTACCATGAGCATACTGTGTTCAGCTCGCAGTGACTACAGTCCGTCGATCCGTTCCAATACGAAGCCTTGTGTGAGGACACATGAAAGTCTAACACCGTGTCCTACGTGGGCGATTCAACGCGAACGTGATCGCGAAGCGAACCGTCGCGGATTCAGTGCGACGCGGAGCGAAGCGGCGCCTCTGTCCTACGTGCACGCGAATTGTAACTTCACCGCCACTGACACACGCCGCGCCGCTGAAGTTCGCGCGAAAATATCAAACCAACTGATCGCGTTCGCTTCAAACCGCGCCGCACCGCAACGCCCTGTACGTGCTTTTGGTCACGTACGACACTTCAATACATCTCGACTGTTTGTTATTTTCGCTTCGCGCCGCTTCGCATCGCGTTCGCGTTGATTCGCCCACGTAGGACAGCGCGTAATAGCGAAACACGTAAAAAATTTGATGGTCGGAAAAGGGTGGTAGCTAGTCAGGTGGGTAATATATGTATACCTTAACTCAGGATTAAACTGGATGGTGCAGTACCCAGTGACAAGGAACCAGCGACAAGGCACCTGGCCCATAGCCCCGTCCGTTGTTGCGCAGGATACACTGGGAAGTTAGGGGGGAGGGGAGTCGGTGTTAGTGTGTGTGTCGTGTGGTCGTGTGGGTGACGTCGGTGTCTCTGTTGCAGAGGGCGGCGTGGTGGTGGGCGTGGTGTCGCCGCCCACCGCGCACCTGCTGCACACGCACACCCTTACGCATAAGGTAAGCACCACATTTACTTGTTTATATTCTTCAGTACAGTTTTACAAGCCAACGTGCAGGTTGTGCAGTGAACTATAGAGCCTGCTGGGCAACCGGCCCACGTGACGGGATGTGGTCATCGCAACACCCGCAGTGTCACCGACGTGTTGCCCGCCAGTTCACATGTCGGGGTATACTGGTTAACTATATTTCCAGCACTGCATCTGGCACACAATACAATTCTTCCCACACTAGAATAGAAATGGTGGATTGTCTGGACGACACCCGGCAGCAGGGCCAAGCTCTACTCCAAGATATTACTATTGAAGAGGAATCTCAAAACCTCCTTTGTTCAGCAGCTCAAACCCCTCGATTCGCGACAGTATATTGTGTTATCTCGCAGATGGTGGAGACGCAGCTGGTGAAAGGCGGCGCGGCGCCGTTGACGGTGAGCGCGCAGTACCTCAGCGCCACCACCATCGTCAACCCCGTGGTGGTGGTGTCTTCCGCCGCGCCCCCCGCGCCCACCGCACCCGCCGCACCCGCTGCACCCCCCGCACCCCCCGCGTCCTCCACGTGAGCCCTACCCCCGGCACGGAGCATGGATTCAGCGCTCCGGATCCCACCACGGACAGAGGATTCTATACGTGATTCAATTTTAATTGGCCATCATAAAGTATTGTGTCGTGCTGGCTTACTAATGAGAATGACAGAAAAATATTGTCTCGGTCGCTGCCTCCGATCACAGTTTATCTCGAAAAAATGTTGGTCAAATGTTTTAATTTTTAACTGATTAGCAAAAAATCGTAAGTGAACCTTTAATAAGCGTCGTTGGCTACGTAATAATTTTGTATCAGAAATATTATAATTGCTTCTGTCTGTGTACCGGCTTAGCCAATAACTAGTGCACGATATCCTCTGTCCATGGATACGTCAGAGCATGTATGTGAGTGTTCTGACGTGCTAGTAGTGCCACGTGCGTCCGGTGCGCTCCGTCCGTCCTCCGCGGCCGGTCCCTCGCTCGCCGACCACGCTGATGGGGATTATCGGACACTAATGTCAAAAGTATATTATCGTAACGTACTTATATCCTACCTGGCGCGGTCGGCGGGCGCCAGCTGCAGTCACTGCCAATGTTTGTCAAGCAATACGTGGGGGAGGCGCGAAGCGGAGTGCGGAGTGCGGTGTGCCAAGTGCGGAATACGGAGTGCGGAATGTGGAATGTGTGGCGGCCAACTACCTCATCCCCGGGCCGGGACAGAATTACGTATTCATGCAACATGGACGTACGGGGCCGCGAGAGACGTTATAGCAAAGTGACAAGTAGTGATGGACCCGGCCGCCGCGGCACGCGTCACGCGGCACGCGGCACGCGGCACGCGGCACGCGGCACGCGGCACGCGGCACGCGGCAGGCGGACGTTTCACTTTATATTTTTCTACATATACCTAATGAATTCCATGTTGTGATTGTGTACAATATTGTTATGGAACGGTTTGGGTGTAAAGAATATAATTTAACTATTTATTTATATTTAGGATCCGTTGAGCAGCGGGGCGCTCGGTGCGCTCGGTGCGCTCCGCCACCGTACTGTTGTTATGTATAGAGTGACGCGACGACGGGATAAAGTTTATTTTTCTATAATCTGTGATGTGTGCAGCAGGTCGCTGCTGTAGTACTGGAAACTCTGTACAAAGACGTCTTTAGCTATTGTCAATTTCATAATCGTACGTTAAATAAAGTCGATAAGGGTAAGTTATATGAAATTAGTTACTAAAATTATGTGGCTTATTACGCGTCGCGGGAGATCCATGGCCGGAGCCGTCGCAACCGAGGGCGGGTTGCCATGGCGACGCAGCTGTGATAGGGGAGGCGTTGCGCCTGCGGAACAGATGCAACATATTTTCATTCGATATATCTGTATTATACCGGCCGCGTCCCGCGGGCCGGCGTGCGGCAGCCGCGCGGCCCGCGGGACGCGGCCCTAGTGAAGCTTTAACTCGTCTCCGGCGCTAGTTGGGGCCGCCCGGCCGTCCTGACACTGTGCCTACCTGATCGTAAGTGATCTATTGAGATAGGATCCAAACTTCGCGGTCGAGCTCACACATTGCCATTCAGCTCCGTCGCCAGCGACGCGCGACACGTCCGGCCTTACCTTGGTTTTTTGTTGCTACATCAACTCCACCTCGCGGTTTATCTACGTTGTTATTTTGTGCGGTGAACAGATCGAGGCGCGAGCGGCGCGGTGCAATATGTTAGCTCGACCGATTTGTCTTAATATTAAGTAGGAACTATAACATTGTACATTGACGTTGACGTATACTGTAAGGGCCCGGCCCCCTGGCGGCCCGGCACGCCAGCAGCTCCAGTTTTGATGGCGGGGCGTGCCGCGGGGCCGTTAGTGGGCGCAGGCCCTAATTGTAGCACAGTGTTGTGTTCACAAGTTGTTAAGTTTGTCCGAGGGCCACCCCCGCCGGCTCCGCCCGCCCGATTGTACTTTCATTGAATCATTTTGATGCTTGGATTTATTGTTATGAATGCGAGCCGGAGACCCGGCGGGCCCCCGCCGGTCGGTGGCCGCTCACCTCGCTCTACACGCGAGTCTTCAACGCTTACTATGTTATGTTGCACCGATGGATTACATATTATGTTCATGAGCTCAAATATTTCTTGTCACGTATATGAACAAGGAGAGAGCGGGGCGCGGGCGGGAGGGGGCGGGGGCGGTGCCCGCGGGCCATATTGTTGAAACTTCGTTGCTTTATATACACAGTACGCTCGTGTTTCCAATATCAATATTATATTTGAGAAATATGTTTAAATATATAAATAAATATTTATTTTTATTAAGAAATACCTATATCATTTGGAGTTTTAAATTTTACAACATGTGCAATATTCCAGAAAGATGTGTTTTGAAAGACGACCTGATGGGCTTGCTGTATGTAAAGTTTTAGCATTTCGTTTTAATGAATGACGACTGCGTACGACCCGCGTACGACACGCGTACGACCTTGCTCGACCGTTGTGTTTATATTCTATGCTGTAAAATCGTATGATTTCTGATCGCATTTTTGAAATATTGTAATTTTAAAATGTAGTACCTATTTTAAATGTAAGAAATGTGAAAATTTTCATTAGTTTCAATTAAATTCAAATGATTTATAGTACAGCGGACGCCCCGGCAGCGGGGAGCTGGTCACACTGGCCACTGCGTCCGTGTCGTTACAGTGCAGTGGGACGTACAGTACGACCACGGGCCCGCTCCATTTTTCTTTGCTACGGTCAAAGACGTTTTTTATCGAACAGAGATATGACAGTATTTTTGGTAGCGTTTGAGAGATGTTAAGTATTTTGTCACTTTGCCTAAATATCTACTGTAGTTGGGATGATAGAAATGTAAAAATAATATAATAAAGAGAGAAATTTATTTTAATAGTAATAATACTGTAAAACAAAAAAAATTAAATGCTCATGTAAATAAAATGACGTAGTGTATAAAGTTCTAATATTATGTTAGAAATACAGGAAATTGCATATTTCACATTTGTTTTATTTCAACTGAGTTCCAAGCTTTAGTTTATTAGAAGTTAATCCAATCCGCACTTGGCCAGCGTGGTAGACTATGGCCTGTACCCCTCACATTGTGAGAGAAGACGCCAAGCCCAGCAGTGGGACAATTATGGGTTGTTGCTTTCAAGGGTTGCTTTGCTTTTGTTTTGAGTTTCAAGCTATTAAAGCGATGCCACAGAGTCGGACATAATCCCTACAGTATGAAGACATGTAAAAATGTAATTTTTTTGGATTATGCTTAATGCAGTGCATTTGTAAAGCACAATCATTTCGATGACGCTGATACAACTAATAATTAGAGCTAATAATCAGTTCTAATAATCAGAGCGCGCAGCATAGGTTTATCGTAATGTTATTTATTAATGTAATGTAAAGGTGATTGACACGTTCGTATTCACATTTACCCGACGCACTACACATAATGACGTATGTTCGTTGTGTTGTACTCGTATGTACAAGTAGGGATCCACCCGCCTCGAGGCCAAGCCGAGCTGGCTTGCTCGTGCTGCGCTGCTGATGCGGAACGATCCTGCTGCAGGTTGCTGGGGTCGCTGGTACCACCCAGTTTCATTGTTTGGGGCCATCCATAAATTACGTCACACTAATTTCATGACTTTTTGACCCCTCCCCCCGTCCCCGCCCTCCTTGTCACAGCTGTCACACTTGTGAGACCTTCCCCCTAGTGTGACGTCACATATTATGAAATTACCACCTAGAAATTATTAAATTAAAACAGCAGATCCGAAATAACTTTTATTTCCATTATTTTTTAATATTTACCTATACATACCAATTATTCGATTTTGAAATGTGACGTCACAAAACTTAGAACCTCCCACCCCTTGTCGCACAATGTCACACTACATCGACCCACCCCCTCCTAACCGTGTGACGTAAATTATGGACCCTTTCGGTAGGTACATGTGAAATAATGTGCGTATGATGGTGGGATTATACTTAGTAACACCAATTGATTTTCACCTTATGAAACACGAGTAACCGCCCTCGCTTTGCTTCGGTTTTCTTATTTTTTTACACCTTAGGTTACATTATTGGAGTTTTATTAAGGATCCCTAATTTTTTTGAAAATATAATATAGTCTATGTTACTCGGAGATAGTGTAGCTTCCCAACAATGAAAGAATTTTTAAAATCGGTTCAGTAGTTTTGGAGCCTATTCAATGCAAACAAAAAATCAAATCTTTCCTCTTAATATATTAACTAGCTGACCCGGCGAACTTCGTATCGTCTAAGAATGTAAAATCGGTACAGCCGTTCTTAGCCGTTACAGTTTCTGTGCGCTCCTCCCTCTCCCTCTCCCTCTCCCTCTCCCTCTCCCTCTCCCTCTTCCTCTCCCTCTACTTCTCCCTCTCCCTCTCACGCTCCCGCTCCCGTTCCCGCTAATAGCTATCTATCAACTACACATAACAAAATTTTATCTTATCCCGCAGGAATAGGTCTATTTTCCGGGATAAAAAGTATCCTATATCCATCCCCGAGCTTTATTTTATATCTGTATAAATAACTAATCTATCAACTACATATAACAAAAATTTACCTTATCCCACAGGAACAGGTCTATTTTCCGGGATAAAAAGTATCCTATGTTCGTCTCCTGTTTCTAAACTAACTCCCCACCAATTTTCAGCCAAATCGGTTCAGCCGTTCTTGAGTTATAAATAGTGTAACAAACACGACTTTCTTTTATATATATAGACTAGCTGTTGCCCGCAGCTTCGCATGCGGAAATTATGCTTATCATATATTTTGTACCCTTTGCAGAAGAAAATTTAAAAACAGGTTAATTTATATTAAAGTACTTATATTTAGGAATTTATATATTGAAACGTACGATATAATCACAAATCATTCCTCCGGGAACAAATTTTGAAAAATAAACATTAAAAGATAATATTAGTTTTTTCTTTTTCATGAAAAATTTAGAAAAACTCGAAAACATGTATTTCATCAATTAAATGAGGAATGTTTGTTGCAAATTTAAAGAAAATATTCCACCCTAAGTTTCATCTTGTTTCCGATGAAAACTTTTAATTTTATCGGGACGAAAAGTTTTTTAAAACGTGATCCAAAGTATGAGGAACAACATAACTAATTTCCGTCGAAATCAGTTCAAGGGTTTTCATGTAATGCCCGAACAGACAAACAGACACTAATTTTAAAAACAAATTTTTTGGTGTTCTAACATGTTATTGACGTGCCCCTATTTAGTGTACAGAAAAACTGGCTCTTGAGTGTCATTAGAAAAAAAACAAAAAGGTTCCGTTATTTCCATCCATCCAGGAGTTACATATCTTGTCTCCAAGTAACACCACCAGATCCTAAATGGATCAATGATGAACTGGTTTTACGATGCAGCACAAATATCTTTAAAAACGGTTCTGTTGTTTCCATCCGGACACTTACACTCCCTCTCCCTCTCCCGCTCCCACTCCCTCTCCCATTCAAACTATCTCTCTCTCTCCCTCTCCCTCTCCCACTCCCTGTCCCTTTCCTTCGCCCGTTCACGGTCCCTCTCCCGCTTCCTATCCCTCTCCCGCTTCCAGTTCCTCTCTAGCACTCGGTCCCTCTCCCGCTTTCTGTCCCGCTCCCTCTCCCACTCCCTGTCCCTCTCCCTCTCCTTCTCCCGCTCCCGGGCCCTCTCCCGTTTCCTGTCCCTCTCCATCTCCCGCTCCTCGGCCCTCTCCCACTTCCTGTCCCTCTCCCTCTCTCTCCCTCTCCCTCTCCCTGTTCCCCTCCCGTTCCCAGTCCCTTTCTCGCTTCCTGTCCCTCTCCCCTCCCCCTACCGTCCGTAAAGTCCTCTACAAAATTTTTTTGTTTCTCACTATAAGCTTACATATTAATTTTCATATTTCTGAGTTTGAAAATGACAAAGTTCTAGAAAAACTTGCAACCTCTTTATTTACCTCTTAGGGGATGAAATTCCAAAAAACCTGTTACAGTTAATTTTTGATTTATTTTCACATTTCTGAGTTCGATATTGACGAAGTTTCGTACAAACTTACATCCCTGGTTTTACCCCTTAGTGGATAATTTCCAAAAAAAACCTGTTACAATTTATTTTTGTTTCTAATTATAAGTTAACATATACATTTTCACATTACTGAGTTTACTTACTTTAGTATTACCCTTTATGGGGATGAATTTCGAGAAAACCGTGATACAGTTAGTTTTTGTGTCTAATAGGTACAATACTTATATACAAATTTTCATCCTTTTCAAAACTGACGAAGATGCCATACTAACTTGCACTCCCTTAATTAATTAACCCTTCAAGGGAGAATTTTCCAGAAAAACATATTACTGATTGATTGTTTCTAATCTTGAACAAATATACAATTTTTTATGTTTTTAACTTCAAAAGTGACAAAGTTGCGTAGTAAGATCCATCCCCTAAAGTAACTCTTTAAGGGATGATTTTCAGCTTAATTTTAACTTTTGTTCATAACAACAAACATACGTTAAAATTTTCATATTTATAGCTCTAAAAATGACGAAGTTGATTTGTATGTAAATGACTTCTAACCCCTATTTTTAGGGGATGAATTTTGAGGAAACAGTAATACAGTTATTTTTTGTGTCTAACTATAAGCTTATATACAAATTTTCACCCTTCTTACTTCAAAACTGACGAAATTCCTATACTAACTTTCACAATCTTATACAACCCTTTAGGGGTTGATTTTCCCAAAAAACACATAACCTTTAAATTTTGTTTCTAATCTTGAACTAATACATACATTTTCATGTTTTTAACTTCAAAAATGACGAAGTTGCGTACTAAGTTCCATGCAAGAAATTAACCCTTTAAGGGATGATTTTCCAAAAAATGTGTTGAAGTTAACTTTTGTTTACTACTATAAACATACATAAAAAATTTCATATTTATAACTCTAAAATTGACGAACCTGATTTATATGTAAAAGACTTCCAACCCCTATTTTTAGGGGATGAATTTCGAGAAAACAGTAATGCAGTTATTTTTTGTGTCTAACTATAAGCTTATATACAAATTTTCACCCTTCTTACTTCAAAACTGACGAAGTTCCCATACTAACTTGGACAACCTTATTCAACCCTTTAGGGGTTGATTTTCCAAAAAAACACATAACTTTTAAATTTTGTTTCTAATCTTGAAGTAATATATAAATTTTCACGTTTTTAACTTCAAAAATGACGAAGTTGCGTACTAAGTTAAATTGAAGAAATTAACCCTTTAAGGGATGATTTTCCAAAAAAATGTGTTGAAGTTAACTTTTGTTTATTACTATAAACTTACATAAAAAAATTCATATTTATAACTCTAAAACTGACAAAGTTGGTTTGTATGAAAGTGACTTCTAACCCTTATTTGTACCCCTTAGGGGATGAATTTCCAAAAATCCGTTCTTAGTGGACGTCTCCTTAGCAGGAACTATCTACCTACCAAATTTCATCTTAATCGGTTCGGCAGTTTCTGAGATTTTTTGTTTAATCAGCGGTGTGTCGCTTTTCAATTTTATATATATAGATATAGATATCGGTGATCCCTTTGGTATTGCTTATGTCCATGGGGGACGGTGGTCATTTACCATCTGGTGAATCATCAGTTCTGTTGTCTAGCTACATAAATAATGTGGAGTGTTTACTCGTGTGCTGGTTACTACTCTCCTTCCAAAATCAACCATGAAATGATATTTTAGTCTCAATCGGAGAGCCAGAAACAACGCGGAGCAGTGGGAGCTTTGTATTAAGCATTGGTGGTATAATTGTACCTATGTATAAAATATGTAAAACAAAGTTTAATTGTAAAGTACATTGCTCGTTCATTCCTAAAGTAGTTATTCATTTTTCGCCGAGATGGCTTATTCAGACTGGACAGAGGTTGCCGGTGGGGGTGGGAACCCAAAATAACAGTTATCTAGATTAGGTTAGATTCATCGTGACTAGCTGTATTCATATCACCTGATGCTGTGAACCTGATGATGGAACTGGAAGGTAGGTGATGAAACTCAATAATGCTTAATAATAAGTATTTGAGCTCATTTTCTTGATAGAACTACAAAACGGCTTGCAATACAGACATATTCTGAGAGATACAGAGGATGCAACAAGCTCAGGAATCGGCGATATACCTTTGCATATTGATAGAAAAAACACCGGCAAAGGACGAGTCGGACTCACGCACCGAGGGTTCCATACAAACTGGTAGAATCGAACATAATATCAATTGAATTAAATAATATATAAACAAATAAATAACGTTAAACACTCATAATAATTATAGTCCCACTCCAGGATTCTCTGTGTCGTGGGCGCCATGGACGACACACAAAGACAAGAACACACTAACCCAAACCGAGAACAGAAATTCAAACTTATCATTCAAATTTATTTTCTGTCTCGCTGGGAATCGAATGCAGGACCCTTAGCAAGGCGCGACGGCGCATGTTCATTACGTCACTGACGTCTGAGTCTTATTTGATAGCTTTTCGCGTTCTTGACAAAAAGGGGGTTTGCACTACTAATCTGTCTTTCCCATAGTGATCCATTAGTGATCGGAGACGGGCGGGACAATAAAGATTTAATATCTTTGTACACACAAAAAAAATTGAGTAATAAGAGTAGGTAAGGTATGTCTACGAGTAAGCACCTATCTATTTATATAACTTAGGTAAACGATCGCTGAGAAATATGCGGGGCCCCTAGTCGTGAGTTGTATCCACAGACGCACAACAAGCTATCAATTTATCGTGCTAGTGTTCAAAAGGAAGCTACGACAATTAAAAGTTAACTGAACCGCCTCCATCTTCGCTAATTACCGTAGATAGGCGCGGAGGTTTTATAGGATAATATATTTTTACGCGCTACGAACCTGCATTTTATAGTTTCAAAGACCTTAAGTGGAGTCCAAACTAGGTGCAGATTAGTCATCTGCTCCAAATTACAATCGTAAAACGTGGCGATAAACCTCCGCCCTCGATATGGAAGTAGCATGCTGCTGATCTATCGGTGTTCAACGGTCTCTGGTTATACAGGTTGTGCAGTCGTCACAGATGTGTTGCCGAATGGATGGTTGGACCCATTTTTAAGCATTATTGTACAAACACGGTGCTCCTAAAAACATCTGAATAGAATAGACAATTGTAGGGAGTTACCTGATTGGTATTACAGCAATGCAGTATAAAATGTTTGTTGAAACAATTTCGTATCCAATTTGCCCTCGACGGAACGGAAAAGGTATAATATTTGTTTAACGTAGAGGTTGTCCCTTTGCAACATTGACAGAGTAAATAGTAAGTTTTGCCAAATGACCGCTCATCACCTCACCACGAGTACCAACACTCCCAACTCACTTGACATGACGCAATACCACAAAAATCGCAATGCGATCTCTCAGGTTCCAGATCCGATCGTTGGTTACAGCATGTTACAATACAATTCCTAACCTGTCCTCAATTTTGTTACACCAGCGAGTGGTCTACGTCATACGTAATTAAACATAGGCACTCAGGGCAGTGCAGAATGCTAGATTTATTTATTTATTTATTTATTATTATTGGATTAGATGCGATTGTGGTAACATATTACTTTAATATTAATAACATAAATCCGTGTTGAACTTCCTGCCGCCTGCATGCTGTAGCCGGCGAGGGCACACGGTATTTTTTGACATTGATATAAGAGATAAGGTAAATTATTATGCATTTATGTTTATGATTCACATTGATATCGCAGGGTTCCGCCCGAGAGAACCTTGGCTTGCTCGTGTCAATGCAATAATCTGATGTTATCTAACATTACGTTGTTTTGTGAAACAAGTTACTTATTATTGTAAGCAAAAAAGTGCATTCCACACACGCTTATTTAGTTACATATTGAAATTATTAATTGTCTTGAAGGGAAACCTGTTGAAGGGATATTCGTTTAACAGATTTAATATTGAAAAACTTGACAAGTGCGAGTTAATGTCACTTGGAGGGGGTTCCGTACGTTGACTATGTACTTGAATATTTTACAATTTTTTTTTTCAAATCTAAAGCTATCGAGAAGGGATTATGATAATAATGAGAATCTTTGTATGGCGGGTTACATATACAATTTTTCTTGGTGTTTAAATTTTATTGGAGAAATAATACGTCCAGCAAGAAAACGTCACTTAGGTAATAGAGAGGAACAAAATCTTGTTTTTTTTTTACACAAATTAGTTAATGCTTTACCCGAATCCCACTTGATGGTAAGTGGAGATGTGGTCCAAGGTGGTCAGAACATTAACTTAGTAAAAGCCTATTCACTATTTTCTTGAAGACATCCACGTCGTAGGTTGGTGGGAACGCCGACGCAGGCAACTTATTCTTGTCCTTGGCAGTGCGTATACCGAATGACGAGGCAAACCGCGTCGTCCGTACCGGCGCCGGCGGGATGGTCACGACAAAAGGATGAATACCCGCCGTGCGTCGTGTCGTTCGATGGAGAAACGGGAATGGGGGAATTATTTCAAACAATTCCTGTGCATATTGTTGTTCATCTATTACCAGTTATAACCACCAGTTACGAGTAATAGCCAGTTCTTTATTTTTTCTCTTTCTTATTGCCAGCGTAGTAGACTATGGCCCGAATCCCTAAGTGAGAGAATGCCTTCGCCCAATAGTGGCACATTAACAGGCTGTTGATGACGATGATTGTCCTGTTTGTTGGCTATTTACATAAAGCTATTAACTGAAAGAAACTCAAAAATACCTACTGATAAATCCAAATGCGCCTCGTTGCTTTATTTTTATGTTTTATGACAACGAGACTGTAAACCCAATCAATAAACTGCAGCTGAAGCTTTTTATTCGTTCCCGTAAAACGAAAAGATAAAGACACGCGGAGGAAGTATACGTATAAAGTGATGGGTGATGACATGACGATAAGGACGTATCGTACATCACGGCGCGGTCGGAAACGGGAGTCAGCGTTAACAGCAACATCACCAAGGCTCCCCTTATCGATTACTTTACATAATTTTTGTATGTAACAATACCTTTATTAGGAAGTAGGAGTGAACGAACCTTGTCGACGCTATTCTGTTTACCCTATGAAAGTCCTCGGTATATAAATTCGGCGCGCTTCGCGAATACATCATTCTTGCGACTCCTGATCGCCTGGTACTTCTAGCACGGGCCGTGCGAAAGTTTCCATATTGAATTAAAAAATAATTCTTAAGAGGCTCTAGCTACACAATTAAGATGCGTAGTTTACAGCTTGTTATATTAGCATGTTTTATCTGTGGTCGTCAGTCGCTGCCGGCAGAAGACGGCGATGTTGCGGCCATCATGCTGGATGACCTGGACCTAAACACTATTGACGGTGATGACGATGAGATAGATTTAAGCCACCTGGGCCCTGAAGCGTACGGTTCACCGAAAGACGAAAGTGGTGAGTTTTTTATTTTTAATATTACTATATTTAATTATTCTGATCATCATTAATAATACATTAATTATAGGCACCAGTTATCTCAGTCCCGATTGTGGTACTACATGACGCGGACGGTATGATTCCAATACAGAGCTGTTAAGGGTTGTAGTAGTAACTTCATCGACAATCACTCATTTACTAAAGTTAACCTAGTCGTGATAGTTTTCCTTCTACATCCATTATTATACTACGGCCGTGATTTTTTTCACAAATTCAACATTTACCAGTTAGCTGGCGAGATTGGGGGATTGTGCCCCATAATATTTTTTAAAGACCTTTCAACGATACCCCACAGTATAGGGTAGGGGAGAAAAAAAAAATCATTCCCACTCTATACCCGTAGGGGAGGTACCCTGAAGAAAAATATTTTTATATATTTTATTCTACGATTTTGTTGTGTGTTTTGACTATGGAACCCAAAAAACCTTGAAAATTGCTCGATAGCTCTTATAGCTATGTTTTATTACTGTGAAATGGTACCAGACGACCTACAGATCCGATCCCAGAAACTTAATAACTGTTCGGAAGCTACATCGCATTTAAATCACATTATTATGTCATTACTTACATAGAATTAACGAGACTTGGTTTTGTTCTTTTGGTTTAAATATTGCGTTGAAGTAAATATCCGGTAACAGTACTTCGCCTTGAAGACCATGTTATTTTAAAATTCTATGAATGGAAGCAGGAAGCGCGTTATCGGCCTGACAAAATCCTGCAGCCGCGCCTTCAATCATTTTTATCGTACAACGTTTACATACTGCTTACATTACAACATAATTATGTTAGAAACACGTGAATTTTACAAGTTAATTACACACTACTTTAGTGTAGTTAGTAAGTACTAACCTGAAATGATAATTCATAACTATGGAGCTATGTAGCCGTGTTGGGGCGGCTTAGAATACTAACCCCAATCCCACGTCGGATGGATGTCGTAAAAGGCGACTACATTCGGCCCGCTGGTGGTAGGGCCTCTCGAGGGATTATATTGGTAATATTGATTTTAATTGTTAATTAATACCATTATTACTATTGTTATATCTCCATGGGGTTCGCCTGGATAGCTACCACCCTCGAGCATAAGTCAGTCGCCAAACGACTTGTCGGGTTCCGGCTGGGGGCTTGGAAGCCAGTTCTTTCTTTCTTTTTCTTCTCTCTTTCTTGGCCGGCATTGCATCAGTGACACCTTTGGTGTTGCTGATGTCCATAGGCAACGATAGCCACTTACCATCGGGTGGATCATCAGCTCGTTTGCCAGTTATTTCCATAAAAAAAAGCTACGACGACCCCGTACCTATCGTACCTGCGCAGCGAGGGACTCTGGATTAGAATCCCGGCTGGTGCAGACATTTGTGGGACGGATAAATAACAAAAAAGTAGGTTGGTGTCATTAGTGATGCCTAATTGTGTTGTCCTCATCAGTGGCGTAGCGAGGGGGGGGGGGGGGGTATGGCCCCGGGCGGCATATGAAGAGAGGTCGGCAAACTACTAGATTAAAAAAAAAATGTTTTAAAATTAATTATTTTATATTTTTTCAAAGTAAATTGTGTTCTGAAAAAAACCCAAGAAAAGTGCATTTTTAATGAATAAAAAATTATTTTAAACGAATAACCGCCCTCGCTTAGCTTCGGTTTTTTTAATTTTTTACACCTTGGATTACATTATTGGAGTTTTATTAAGGATCCCAAATTTTTTTGAAAATATAATATAGCCTATGTTACTCGGGGATAGTGTAGCTTCCCAACAGTGAAAGAATTTTTCAAATCGGTTCAGTAGTTTCGGAGCCTATTCAATGCAAACAAAAAATCAAATCTTTCCTCTTTATATATTAGTATAGATATAGATAATATGGGGTCGGCAAAGATTATTGGGGGGGCGGCAAATTTTCGGTCGGCTCCGGGCGGCGGGAGCCCACGCTATGCCACTGGTCTTCACCCGCAACACCTTAAATCTTAGTACGCGGGTTTATGTATATAAGAAGCTATCAAAGTTACCACTTGGGTTCTACGATAGAACAATGATATTTAAAAAATATTGATACGTTATGCCCTTACAAATCAACCAAAAAATCTGTTCCGAAAAGAGCTACAGCACACTCAACTCACGTTTATCTTTTGTTTCACTACACCAATCACATTGGTATAATACACGAAGGAATTTTAACGCTGTATTTCAAATGTCAAGCACTTCTGATAACAACAAAAGTGTGCGTATCGCCTTGTATTGACAGAGCGAGCACGAGCAGAACGGTCGATTGCCTATTCTTACGGTCTTCATCGTTGGCGCATAATATCTACCACTTTTTTACATTATAATGTCATTGCGGTAAAAGTATAAATACGACTGACCACTATTTCTGCTTAATCGTGTCAGGGGACGCAGTAGCCACATGGAGTGAAACCTCCCTAATGAACCCGGAGGAGATGGGAGGGTACGGGGAGGGAGATATACTGATGCCGCATCTGACCAGGAACGGAGTGCGGGATCAGTCTTCCCGGTGGCCTAAAGGAATCATCCCCTATATGATTAAAGGAAGCTTCAGTGAGTAGTGTTATATTAAGTATTTCCATAATTATTAATTTACCGAAATAGTATCAATTTAGTGGGAACATTGTCCTGTACTGCGTTCATGCATATAATTGCTTAGAATTTTATTGTATCTTCCTCATAGACCAAGACCAACAGGACACAATCAAAAGAGCCATGGCGGACTACCATAGGTTGACGTGCCTCCGCTTCGTGCCCTACAGCGGCCAGACTGACTACCTTGTCATAACGAGCGCCAACACTGGCTGCTGGTCTAGTGTTGGCCGTATCGGTAATACTTTGCATTTATATTGCTTCTTGAGATTTTATCTCATAGCTGTTAGAAGCTTTAAAATTATATTATCATACTTTACTGTTAATACTTGCTGCTATTATTCTTTTATTCCTCAATAAGAAGGAAATATGTTTTCTGGCGTGGTCATCTTGTAAACGTTGCCCGACAAACATAAATTAATGTTAGCAAATAATACCAGGTGGTCGGCAAGAGGTAAACCTGCAGATTCCAGGGTGCGTCTCCAAGAAGGGCACGGTGCTGCACGAGCTGCTGCACGCGGTGGGCTTTGTGCACGAGCAGAGCCGCCCCGAGAGGGACGACTTCGTCACCGTCATGTACCAGAATGTGAAGCCAGGTCAGATCCTTATATGACAACACTGTCACTAAAACGTGTATTTTGGTCACTCTTTGCATCCGAGCAATAAAATAGACCTCTTTACGCATCGTATCGTAATATATTTATATACTATTTTACAGCTAACAATGGTGGTAGTTTTAAACGAATAAATCAAGTGTTTAGTTGATAATCATGGTACTTTTTTCTTATCAGAAAAATCCTGCTTAATAGTTTTTCTTAGTAGTTGAGACAATTTAAAGGTGAGGCCAAAGGAGCGTACTTTTTGACCTGTGAGTGACGTAAAATGAGTCGCGTTTACGTTGCATTCGGTTTTAATACTAAAGTCCTGTTTACAAACACACAGCGACGTCAAATGAGTTTTTGACGCAATATTTTCAATCCTCTCATAGATCACAGCATTTTTGGACATATGTCAGAACTAGCAAGCGTGTTGTACTCAATGTCGCACCAAACTTGAAAACATACAACATAAAAAAAGACTTGCGATGCTAACTGTTGCAGGAGCCGAGAACAACTTCAAGAAAGCAGAACCCAAGAACACCCACGACTACGGCATCGGATATGACTACAACAGCGTCATGCACTACTCCGAGTACGCCTTCTCCAGGAACTCGCAGAAAACAATCAATCCTAAGGTTTACTCGGTTATCTTATCTTGGTTGGAAGCTTACACATTTATTTAAAAATTTAAAAGTAACTTACCTACTTAACTATGTCTATTCCTTATGGCACGTGTTTACCGTTACCGCCACCCATAGGCTGCGTCTACTTGTACCAAATTTTGATCTCAGAGTCTTTTTAAAAGAGGAGAGTATTTAAAAATAAGATGTTGAAGGAATAGTTCAAGAAATGGGTGACTCCTTTAGTTTGACGTCTAATGTAGCACCAGCAGCAGCAGCAGCAACAGCGTCATTGAGGAGATTTAATATTTTACAGATCGGAGGTGTGAAATTAGGACAACGGGAAGGGTTGAGCCGTGGTGATGTGAAGAAAGTCAACAATATGTACAACTGCAAAAAGGAGTAAGATTCTTATTGTCAGATATTTTAAAAAGTCTTAAATTTCCATTCCTACGATGTTGAAATGATGGTTCCCCGAGGTTTGAAAAGTCTTGAATGTCATTGTCCAAAAGGTCTGTGAGCTGCTGGGTCCGACAGCTGTTTATATGGTGTTAAGTAGATATTGCAAACTTTAGATCGTAATCAAAATCAAATAGGAGCACCTACAGTAAACTTCATGTCATACGTTGCCAATATATGACATGAGCCAGGCAGCTTGGACGTCCTTAATTGAAAGTAGAATTAAAAGAGATAGTGGTTTTGCGCATTCGCTTCAGGTGACCTGATTATACCATCTCATGATTTCTGAGTTAGTGCTTATAGACTGAATAACTTCTAAACTTCTCATAATCTGTTATGGTTGCAGGGAGCCCCAGACCGGATGGCTGGGATCGATTTGGCAGATGTTCACCGGCGACAAGAATCAGTGAACGTCCAGAACTACGTCTACTATACAACTTAAGCGCGACTTGAGAACTAATTCTATGTACAAGGATAATTATGTTTTGTGTGTAATGGTTAAGGATTCCAAAGATCTGATTTATATAAGTTTACTAGTCTATATTATTAGTCTGACCTGTTTGCAGGGTTTTAGTGCAGCGTGCATACAATAAAGTTTTTTTTAAGATTTATGAAGATTTTTCATTGCATTAAAGCAGTAATTATTATTTATTACATTGAATTAGTATTTTATAGATTTGAAATTTGAGTGGTTATTACCATTAGTAATCAGCTGTTCACCGTACTTACTTTAATCATACTTAAGGAAGTCTGAACAAACTCTGTCAGACTGCTTTGGTCATGCAGGAGAGGTGTCTAATAAACGTTGAATCTTCTGATGTCATCTCAAATGATCTCTAAGATCTCTAAGCACTGATGAAATACTGTCAGCAGCGCGATGGTGGTCACTCATCCGACTGGTGACCGCATCCGAAGTTTCTGTATCGATCTTTAACGCTAGTAGTTTTGATTCTTGAATACCAGTGAATGTTTTTGTGGACTGTTAGGAGTTATCAGTTTGCAAACAATTTGTCACGTGAAAATGTTTGTTTATTCTCGTTTAAACAAATTTGCTAATCTAATATTTTGTTGCCGAGGTTATCGTTATCGTCTATACGTATGTATATAATGTCTTCGTTTCTTCAGTACGAGACGGCCAGATGGAGGCACTCAGTACACAGTTTTCTGGATTTTGTATTTATTCAGCTCCATGTTGACCACACATTTTACGAACTGATAAGATTTTTCACAAGGGCAACTTTCATCTGAAACAAAAATATTGTAGTTTTGATTTTGTGTTTGTTTATTCTAATGAATAAACTCACAAACAAACCACTGTGGGTGCTATAGTATCGTAGTTACTAGAAGTAGGGTATAAAGTGATTGATACTTCTGTCACTGCAAGCGTCGGTGCTGTTCCTGAAGTCAGCGTCGGTGACGGCTCTGCTGGTACTGTTGGCGCTGCCGGCGGTACTGCTGGCCACGAAGAACGCCGGCGCGAGCTCCTGGTCGACCTCGCCCTCCGCAGACACCACGCCACTCTTTTCCAGCAAGCACCGCACGAAACACTGCAAAATCGATATTTGGTTGGTAAAGACTAAGACAAGAACCCAATGATATTTAAAAAAATACAGATATGTTATGCCCTTACAAATAAACCAAAAAATCTGTTTCGAAAAGAGCTACAACACACACGTTTATCTTTTGTTTGACTACACCAATCACATTGCTACGTATATTATAATACACGAAGGCATTTTAACGCTGTATGTCAAATGTCAAGCACTTCTGACAACAACAAAAGCGTGCGTATCGCCTTGTATTGACAGAGCGAGTACGAGCAGAACGGTCAATTGCCTGTTCTTACGCTCTTCATCGTCGGCGCGCTAGTGACATATCTACTATCATTGTAAAAACCCTAATACCCCATTTACACGCGCGCGCGAGCCACGAGACAATCCGCGAGACGCGCGCATACGCGCGCGTGTGAACAGGGCGCTCGCGGACCAGACCGCGGCGCGTCTCGCGCTCGCAGGGCTCGCGTCGGGAGCGGTTTTGTATGCGCGCGCCAAAGGGTCTCGCGCGAGCGCTCGCGTGGTGTTCACACGCGCGTAGGGGGCGTGGCTTACGGACGCGCCACGAGACGGTCCGTGACACGCGCGTGTAAATGAGCGGTAAAAAGATGAATTTGATAGGTGAGGAATACCTTCGCAGTCTTGTCGGTCTCGTCCGGGAAGATGCCACTCTTGTTCAGGGAGTCCACGTATGCTGCAACAACAAGGATACACAAATTGAAATATTTAAATTATATTATGTATAGTCTGAATACAAATATTACTGTAAAATTACTCCTCCTAGGCGTGAGATTTGATCCACACAGATTGTATTCCGTTTGCAGCTACTCTGATGGCTTTCAACGTAATGACTATTTTACCGATGATAATTGGAGATTTAGAATAACGCAAAAGATATAAAATGTAGACTTTGATAATTTTGAATGGAAGGCAAGCGAGGGATCGTTTGTTGGCAACAAGATGAAACCTTAAATAAGTTATTAAGAAAGAGATGATAACTATTTTCTTGGAAATAATGCACCGTTTAGATAGATACTTGGAATAAAACCGAAGACGCTCAGCGAGATAAAAATGGAATCATAATGTTGAGACAGTGGGTCAGAGTCCTTGGCCCGAGATCAACTTTGGTAGTTAAGTACGGTTTCCAGAACTTGCGTACATACACAAAAGATCAGTTTCATCTCACTGCTCGGTGGGCTTGGCAGCAGTGATTTATATTTACATGTAAATATTTACACATTTCGGTCCGGAAAGTCTCGTTGCAGTCGTTCATTATTGACATTATATCTAGAACTTCGACGTCACGGGTTTCTTTGGACTTCTCCACTTCCATTTGCTCCGGGGTCGTCTTGTCCGTTGTATTCGCGCATGCTGTCGACGACAAGACGGTGAACACCAAGCACGCGGAGAACCACTTGCTAGTTAAGTGATACATGGTGTAGCGTGGGATTGAAACGTTAGCTTTAGGATTTATAAGTACGGTTGGCAGAAGTATGTAACAGTTAAAAATTAACATCATTTTCATGTTTGTATGTTTGTAGTCAAAGCAAAGCTGTCAAAGCAATACTGAAAGCTTCGTAAGTCGTGAATTTGACAAGTTTCTTGAGGTTGGTCGCGGTCAGCCGCAGGCTAATCACAGGTATATTCATAAAATAATTCATTTTATAAAGGTGTTAAGATTACATTTCAAGAGTTATTATTTGTAAAGGCACTCAGGAAGCTTAGGAATGAATTTGGGAAAATTTAAAAAAGTTCATGTTTATCTTCTACTATCATAGATATAATTACTACGAAAACAATACTTTTTATTTCATTTCGATACGATACGTATTTACAAAGTTATAAGACTTAATAATTTGGGTAAAACGCTATAATATTCTGCAGAATTCGCTGGCGCTCGGCTGATGGCCGCGTGACGTCATCGTGTCTGAACGAGACGGTCAAGCGGTCGGTTGGCATCGGTGGGCAGTGTGGCCACCTTCATACACATTTACAGGGTTCTCAACTTTCCCCCCTAATTTAGGGGGTAAATATTATGTGAGATGGGATTTTTTAGGGGTCCTATATGTTTAAGGGTATTTCATAACTTTATTGAGAAAGGCTCTGAAGAAAAACTAGCCAATCAAAAGAAGACTGGGACATTTGGGCTATCGTATCGCCGAAACAAGTAAAGTTAAGAGTTTAATATTATGATCATATTTTTCTATTTTTTAATATAATATATCAGATAAATCTGCAATCTGTAAGAAGAAAAATCCAAAATTGAGTATATACAGCTATTTGTGACCTTACAAAATATTTTGATATTGTAATCGGAATTGATTTTTTAGTAAGAATTTTAAACCCAAGTAATGAATCAAATGGCAATGAATGAAGAAACAAGAAGTAAATTATTATCACCGTATTTAATAATAAAATTAATTTCATTTAAATGCAGAAAAATACATGCATAATGGTCTTCACGGAAGCTACAGCGCGTGGATTTTTCACGAAAGTTTAAAAATTTTTTGTGAAGATATTTGAAGTGCTAGAGAAAAATAATTAATGTCATATTTTAAGTTCAAAACTGTATTTAAAAAAAAATTAAAATAAATGTTGTTCCCAAGCTCATTATAATTTTATATTGAGTATAATTATATTTGAGGACTTGATTCATAACGAGATATCAACGTCAGCGTCAATAGTACTTCATGAATATTTCATAATTATATTACGTTATTCATGTCTTTTAGTTTCAGGTAGTTGATAGAGTAAACAATAAAGTAAACAGGAAATTGTATTTGTCGTGGCTTCAGCATTAAAAGGTAAGTTTGCCCCGATTGAGAAAAAAAAAGGTTTTCCTTTTATGCAAAAAAATACCCCCAACTCTATTACAATTACAATAGATCACATTACGAAGGCTAATTTTGCAATTTAATGCACCAATACTGAATAATTACATAATTATACTTTGATGTTCCAATTACATACATCCTCGTCATCAGCATTCAGTTATTCAAAACACATTGCAATAATCAAAGTTTGTAATCAATCAATCAGGAAATACATATTCGTTGACCGATTTGTTGATGAAAAATGTCCTGAAAGAATCCTGAAAATATGTAAATATTTTAAGCCCTTTAAAAGAATGCGTTCCCGGCTTTTTACGCGGCTGATTTTTCTACAACTGTAAACTTTAGAGTCGATCTTTTTATTGTATTTTTTTTAATAACTAAAAATTATTCGATTCAAACTCAAGTAACTATCTAATACTAAGCACAGTTAGCCTTTCACAGCTAAGCGTGTAATGTAAATGAGTTCACCAGTATCTTATCTGTTAGGAAATTGTCGTTTCCAGTGGCAATAATTAGAGGCACTTCCTAAGGAACGACAGAGCTCAGAGCCAATTAATACACAAGAATGGTATTCCTCATTGCATTAGCTAGGCGTTACTCGTAGTAGCTAATGTTATAAACAAAACTAAAAATGTTACTCAAAATATTGCTTGTGGCGTTCATTTGTATAAAAGTTTACAATTGTGCAGGTAAGAGTGGGTTAGAATTTTTAATTTTTTAGAACAGTGAAGTAGGTATGGCGACATCTGTAATAAAGTAAATAATATTATTGGAAGAACTTCTGCAGTTTTCTCCAAACAAACCCAAAATTCTAATGCTTAATGAAGAAATAAATTGGTAACGTCGAAAAATATTCAAGTTCTAATCTAATTGAAAATGTATTTTTTTTTCCTTCTACTAACGTTTATTTCTATTGATTCTTTATCATTGAAAAGAAGTAATGGCGAAAAAAATCCCGTAAATACCGTGCGAAAATATTAACAATAATAATATGTGTAAGAAAAGATTATAATAATTGAACCATCACCTCCATATAATAATTGTATCATCAATTTCCTCCTCTTTTCGTGTAATTGTTTTCGTTATAAAATCTATTACTTACAAGTGTTACAAGTCGTGGTTTCATAAATCAAATGGTTTGACCTTTTCAATAAGTAAATTATGTATCTCTTAGTTCATTGTAAAAATATACACCCGTTACGCGATTCCTTCGACCTGCATATCTACATATTTCCTTTGACCTACATATTTTCTGTTGAATTAAAAGTTCTCTTTCTTGACAGAGTACCAGTCTGAAGTGACCGAAACGTCGTACGTAAGCGGAGAGTATCTCAATATATTTAATACCATTCCCGCTTTTTTCGAGTATGTTTTGGATCTTATTATACACAAGCCAGAAATCTTAGAAAAAGACGATGTAACTGTTTTCACCGAGGATGCTATCGACATGTTTGACGATGTTGTTGTGGAGGACGCTACGGTAAGTTTTGATAGTAGCACAGATGAGGATGAGCAATCACAGTTTGATCTATTTTGGGATTGGTACCCGGGTTTTGGAGCGAAGGGGTTCGGATTGAGCCCTTCGGAGGTTGCTGAGAAGACTTTGGAAGCCGAGAGACAGTTAGAAGAATACAACGACAATATAAGAAAAACATAATGATGTAACTATAAGCAACGAATAAAAATAATGTTTATGTATAATTATTGTACTTTTAATTAATTTTTTTGTTAGTTTTAGATATCTGTAAATTAATTAAATATATGCCAAAATCGAATAAATTGTACTTTTTAATTTATTTCTACGATGTTTCAAGAAGATAGCGAATTTTCCTAGTTTCCATTTCCTTGTTTATCTTCAGAACTCATAATCCGAGACTCTGAGTAAAAGCATCTGAAAGTAAATGATTAACTTATTGCTTAAACTATTCAAGTTGCTATATGTGACCTTATGATATTCGAGTTTCCTCAATTCTCGCTGGATGCCATCATCAAGATTGGATTTTGGTAAAAATACATCCAATATAATGTTAGATAGGTACATTAAAAAAAATTTAAGAAGCAAACTTAACAAAAACAGCCTAATTGAGCATCCCTTCTTCTTTTTGAAGTCGTTAAAAAACCAATGTAATGTTCTGTTTAAGGGTTCTCCGTAAGATCCGCGCATAGAAAGACTAAAAAACATAATTAAATTATTGGACCCCGTTACAATTTTCCTTTCGTGCATAATACTCTTTTGATGACCTTGTAGCTTAGTTGGAAATGACACTGCATGCGAAGCAGGGGTCCCGGGTACGATTCCCGGCTGGGGCTGATATTGAGGGACATATAAATTATTCGTACTCAGGTCATGAATGATGTAATATTTATGTTTTTATGCCATCTGCTACACAAAAGAGGGGGTATGAATGTGCAAGCGTTTAGGTTGACTGGTAGATCACGCTACCAGGCATTAAGTGCTCCTTGGTTATAAGGTTGTAATAAGGATTAAATAAATAAATAAATAAAAACGGTCTTTCCTCGATATCTCTATCATCGATGGTATTTCATCGCAATCGATGGCTACGAACGCTGGAGTTCCTCAGGGGTCCGTTCACTCTATTCCTGCTGCACATTAATGATCTGCTTATGCCCGGTATTTAAGGGTACGCAGATGACAGCACAGTAGTGGAGAGATACCTGCCCAGTGCTCGAGCCAGTTGGGAAGAAATACAGTCTGAAAGAGAGGCTATGTTGGATCGTGTGAATCTCGCACTCCGGGCAGTGTCCGATTGGGGCGATGCCAATCTAGTGAGATTCAACGCCACAAAAACGCAGACGTGTCTGTTCACCGCAAAACGGAGCCCGTTCACCATGGCTCCCACTTTCCGAAATGTATCCCTGGAATGCACCGACCGCCTACAGTTATTGGGAGTTGAAGTTTCCTCGAACCTCAACTATGGGCGGTTCATCGAATCCAAGGCTAAAGCGGCTGCAAGAAAACTCGGGGTCCTTGCAAGAGTGCGGCAGTACTTCACACCGAGGCAGATTTTAACACTGTATAAAGCCCAGGTTCGCCCTTGTATGGAGTACTGCTGTCACATTTGGGCCGGTGCCGCAAAATGTCACCTTTCGGCCTTGGATTCGATGGAGAGGCGTGCAATGAGGCTCATTGATGACCCAGATTTGGTGGTATCCAACCTACAAAGCCTCGCACACAGGCGCAGAATAGCCAGCCTCTCGGCATTCTACAGGATGCATTTTGGAGAGTGTGCTCAGGAATTGCACGAACTAATTCCCCCATCCCCGTTCCTCCATCGAACAACCCGTCGTACGGCAAGCATCCATCCATACGTCGTGAATATTCCACCGATGCGAACCAGGCGATTCGCCTCATCTTTCATAGTGCGTGCCGCGAAGGACTGGAATAGCTTGCCTGCGTGGGTGTTCCCGTCCACCTACAATGTAGGTGTCTTCAAGAGAAGAGTGAATAGGCATTTATTAAGTTAGTGCGTTCACCATCTTGGACTCCATCGCCACTTACCATCAGGTGGGATTGTTGTCAAGCACTAACTTATCTAATGTAAAAAAAAAAAAAAAAATCACTCTTGTTATGATCCATCGTTACCATGCGAATGTAGATATTTGGAATAAAACTATAGCTTCACCTGACAACATGTGATACAGTTAATACGAGTATATAATTTATGTTGTTACAATACTCATAATCGTAGAACCCATCGTACGTACCTTATCTAGACAGACATTCCACCAAAAACGTAGCAGGTTGCCATGATGTCTACGGGAAGAACACCCGCTTCCCGCCGCCCACTTCATAGTCTTCCACTCTAGCATCTGGTGTTGTGACAGTTTGCATGCATGAGGAGAATGAAATTTGGCACTGTTCTTTACATGGAGAAAAAGTGCAGAAAGCTAATATTTTTATAAAGTGTGCATTAGAAACACAAAAAATGAATAAAAATCGTCTGCGGAAAATTAATCGAAAACATTTCATCGAATTACAATTCGCCGAATACAATACATCGAAAAAACATTTCGTCGAATAACAAAACGTAGAACAACTAAGTCAACGAATGACATTTCTTCGAATAGCATTACGTAGAACAACCATTTCATCGAATGACAATTAATCGAATTACATTTCATCGAACGACATTTCATCGAATGGCAAATCATCGAATGGCGATTTATGAATGCGATATAATATTTTCAGAATTTGGAATAGCGGAATCAATATGATGGGCGGAACAACAGAAATAGCACTCTGTCTCGAAAATGTTGTCTATAGCGATTTTGGGCAACGCAGATTTTGAATGCGATGTACGATTTTTATTCCAGTTAAGATTAATACAGAAAAATTGTCATTCGTCGAAACAACTATCGGAAACACGAATTTGTCAAAATGTTTACGTTAGTGACAGAAACGAATCGCTGCAAAACCGACTTCACGTAGTCTTGTTTTCCCTACCCCTAGAGTGTAATGAAAACCCGCGTAGGCGCGGAGGGACGAGATGGCTCGCGAGCTAAGGCTCCGCCAGCCAGCCTTAGCTGCTGCGGCGAGCATTAAAAGCATCTGCGACGATAAGCTCGCGTGGGACCGCGTCGGAGCTCCGCAGCGCCGGAGCCGTGACAGAAACTATGTTCGGTTTAAAGAAACTTTATTCTCATAAGACATAGTCACTTACATGAGAATTACACATTTTTATAAACACAGTAATAATATTGAGTCCGGTGCGGGTAGATATTTGAGGGTAAGATGCGTGTTCAAAACGTTAGGCGGTGGTCCAAGTAAAAAGAGTTTGGTTGTTACGCTATAAAATTATGGAACAAAAAATTTTGAATAGTTATTCCTCCTGTTGTAATACAAAGTCGAATAATTTATTTTTGAATATGTGTATTGAACTCGCTTCTTTTACATTGTTTGGAAGTCTGTTATATAATTGCGCTCCTACATAAGATAAGGCGGTTTTTCCATAGTTAGTTCTTGGACAGGGTAGTACGAGATGGTTTGCGCGTCGAGATGCATATTTGAGTGAGTTTCCTTTTGTAGTAAAAGTTATGTTTGCTGCATGTTCCATGTTGCTTACGTCTTAGTGCTGCCTTTTAAGGATCTGTGACGTTTAAAATAATAAAAATTATTTTTTAATGATAATATGAAAATTATATCATTGGATTCGCCGAATTGCGAGTCGATAAATTGTCATTCGATGAAATGAGATTCGATGAATTGTTTTCCATGAAATGTTGATTCGATTAATTGTGTTTTCGATTAAATGTGTTCAATGACATGTAATTCGATGATATGTTTTCGATGATTTTTCCGCAAATCATAAAAATATATATTACACACACTAGTATTCATGACCAACAAGCCACGTTAGTCAATATCTCCGATCTAGCTTTGATTGATGGTATTGATATACCTACAAAATGTTTTACTGTTCCTGTTGAATATATGTTATTTGTTTTGTCATTACGTGCACAGTTTTACGTATATAACTAACTGTTACTGTAGCGTGTCGGTAATAGACGTTAACAGTCAATACACGAGAACGTGACAAAGCTTACAAACGGAATTCTAACTATGTATGTATGCAATTTGTTATTGTTAATAAATTGTTAATGTCGTTAATTTGAATATTTTTCTATTCATTTCTTTCTCTATGATATTGATATTGTGTAATCGCTCTATTTGGTTAATTAAATTCATCGTAAGTAGTGATTTATGTATAATTTATTTATTGAGCTATACATACTTATTTAGCTCGGCGGAGATGGCGAGAACGTTAACCGAGCAGCGTGCGGAAAGTAGCGGATGTCAGCTACACGGCACCGGCGCCGGCGTCATCGTGGTGTTGCTGTGGCTGTCGCGTGCGTGTGGCGTGGCGCCCGTCACCTTCGAACGACAGCGGTCCTTGATCATCGCCTGTGTTTCTCGCAAATACGCATATATCGCTTTTGCCTTTGTTCTCTTAATGGGTAACTAACTTACTACTCACTGACTTAGATGGTAATTTTTATGGCAATAAAACATCAGCTGTCGAAGCTTAGACTGTAAAGTTCGGCCTCTCATTTGTATTGCCATAAATAATGCATGGTTTTTATCTAGCATGTAGAGGACACTGACTTTATGATTTTAAGAGGAAATTCTGAGAACGTAGGAGCGATGGAAGGGCGATTATTTTATTTATGTAACTTCGTTATAAATTGATTAAGATTGAATTCCGTGGGAATTCAATGAAACAAAATATTAATAAATAAACTGTGGTGTCGCAGGCGTGCTGATATTTGTCGCACTACTGCTCAATGTGAGTTTCGAGGTTGAGAAGAATGAACATCACAGGTACAATTTGGCGCGCTTAATGATTAATTGCATTAATTATTTAATGACAAGTGTCGTTATCATTCTGGCCACGGCGAGAGGACCCGCCAGGGCCCAGCGCTTCCTGTCATACTGTATGCAGATTCAACAGGTCAGTATCACCTATAGCGTATATCAATGTGCATAGTGAAAATGTACATTTTACGATTAATTTTGAATCCGCTGGTGATCAGGGATTTCTACAATAATTACGCTTCGAAGAGGCGAAATAGGCGAGAACGTAGATATGTCGCCGTTGATATCGTTTTGCGATAGGCATCAGTACCAGGACACCAGGAGAATGAGAGCTCCCAGTGCTTGGGTATAGGATAAAGAAGGATGGGGAGGGAAATGTACTGTACGTTAGACTATGCTGTGATTGAGTGATACAAGTACGATGGAGTCTTGACTTGAGTGTGGACTGCCGAGTCGATGACTTAGAATAGGAGTCGATGATTAACAATAAAGGATTTCTTTTATAGAAGGAAGTATTTATTGGATTTCATCTCAGTGTTCAATAATATCACAGTGTTCTTGCAGATACACGTAAGCATTGAAAACAAGCCGATGTCAAGGAGACTGCAGAAGTTGTTGCGCGCTCTGCTGGTGGGAAGCTTGGTGGTTGCCGTGCTCGCGTGCGTCACCAACGTGGTCACCAGCACCCGGGAACTACTGTTCTATCAGAGGAAATGTAAGTACCCTGTAGTGCCGTGTACTCGGTGGACTATTGAATTACATTATTCTTCAACAAATTGTTTAATACATTTCATAATTAAATCATTAATTAACAGTTCAAGTAGTAATAAATGGACAGTCAAGTACCTAATAAAATATGACATGAAATAATAAAATTAAGACATGACATTATATTTTGAATGTTAACTTATTTAAATTTTCTATCATAATAACTACGCTGTTTTAAATATTTTATTCGAGTAGGGTACTCTCATTTTCAGATTCAGATTCAGTTATATCTAGTTAACGGCTTTAACAACAAAATAATATTCACAAATTAAGCTTAACCCGTGAACGTGTTTACTAACAATATTTTTATTTGCGTCAAGTTTCACTTACTTATCGAGGTAGCTTCCATTTATGATGGTACTTTGCATCCTGTAGTTTCGCTTGATGTTAATAGATAATGTGACTGAATAATTTTGTTTCAGGGCCGCTTCACATAATTCAAAAATTAATGTACATAAGTCACTTCATAGCAACTTTACTGATTCTCCAAATAATGTTTATAGTCACCCAAGCGTTATGGACACTGAAAGCTTTGAATAGGAGCATCACAAGATTACAAGCAAGTATACAATGTGATGGTATGTATTACACCTATAATGTAGATTTTCACATATGTAAGGGAGCCTAGGGATGAAATTCTTTTCAGTACACATGATAGATTGGTCTCTCAGCTATCTTATAACACTTGACCAAATAATTGGAACATCAAAGGCGAACAGATTTGAGCTCTAGCATTTTCTACGCCGAAGTTATGAGGGCTTACAAATACGACGACTTCATCTTTGCAGTAGCACTCTCGTGCCCTGAGATCTGACATCTGGTGCCCTATTCCCGACCAGGCAGCGAACTGTCCAGGGTCTCGGCATCGAATATTTGTCACCTACCATATATGATGGATGAGTGAGCTAAACTTAATGTACCTTGAAGTGCACAGTGTGCTTTTCGGCGTCACTTTTATTATTTCAGGAGTCAGTAGCGAGGCGGACTCGGCGCTGATGGAAACGATCCGTTGTCAAAGTAACACGTACGCGATAATCTACGACATAGTTCATCAGATCAATGCGACGGAGGGGCCCATGATGCTGCTGCTACTGCTGGACTGCACGTACCGGTTTTTGTCGGTGGCGTTCTACATAACACTGCAAGCTTACACTACAGGTATAGTTTCAGCCTCTCGACACGTTTCGTGAGTTTTGTCTTAATTGTATATTGGATTAAAAAGGAATCCTTATTCGATCACTAACTCATCTGGCCTGGTTCTACCTTCTGGTTCTTCTATTATGGCAGGTTTTAAAAACTCAGTTGAAAACCCCTGATAAATAACTATTTCATTCTTATTATATTTATTTATTTATTTATTTATTTGGGACAGTAACAGCCACTACAATATACTGAATACTTACAATTAAACCACATATTAGGCCAATAACAACTATCCACTATTTACAATTTAACGATTAAATTATACCGTTCGGTCAGAAATGGTTACAATCCAATGAATCTATAAAAAAAGAAATAGTTAAATACAGCAGAATTAAGAAAGGCATCCTAATTTTTAAAAGCTAGATCATACTGAAGGTATTAATAATTCAGACATTATAACAGCAAGCAAAACAAAAAATTAGTGAAAAAGTTACAAGTGTCTATTTAGGTTAAACTAAGAGGTGTCCAGAAGTTTCGATTTGATCTCGTTAAGAAATTTCTGTTTAGAACCGACAAAAGGGTCAACATCACTAAATTTTTTATTGAAATTATCTAAAATTCTCGGCATTACTGCATTCTTAGCGTAGTTAGTAGTGTGTGAGGGTGTTGCAAACAATTCGGTGTGGCGCGTGCGGCGCGCTGGTGCGCGGAATGCCACGCGGCCCAGCAGCTCCGGACAGTCCAGCCGGCCGCGGACCACGTCGTAAAGGAAACCCATGTCTAACACGATTCGTCTCTCCTCCAGTGTCATAAGACCGTATCGACGACAATCATTTATATAAGAAGATGAAACTTTTTTAAATTTAATATTTAGATGATTAACAAATCTCTTTTGAATGTTCTCAATAGATTTTTTGTGAACGGAGTACCTTGGAGACCACACTGGGCTGCCATACTCCAAAGTACTTCGTACATATGCAAAGTATACAATTTTAAAACTAAGTAAAGATTTAAATTGCTTACACGTGCGCATGACGAAACCTAAGTTGCGGAATGATTTATTTGTGATGTGTTCTATGTGATTCGTGAGAAGCATTTTGGAGTCAAACCATATACCGAGGTCTCGGACCATATCGACCCTCTCAATTACAACGCTATCAAACATGTAATTATATATTATAGGGTTTCTACTACGTGTGAAGCTTATACATTGACATTTAGAAATGCTTACAGTGATATCATTTTTCTTATAATAAGACATGAGATTATTTAGATCTTCTTGTATTAATGCACAGTCTGCAGCAGTATAATGCTTGACCTAAAGATAAATTTTGTTTTGCACCAGATTGATTTTCGTTATATGATATTGTGTATTGTAGACTCCAGCTGGATGTCCATACACATGGCGGCGCAGGCCACGCATTTCCTGCGCGTGTGTTTCCTCATGGTGCTGCTGGTCGAGCCGTGCCACCGCACACACGAGGAGGTAAGTCATATAGTATATGGTACGGGTGTTGATATGGGTTTGAGGTATTTATTACACATCTGTCACAATAAAATTTAACTTTAAGTGAGTCTTATACAGTTTTGTGATTTTTGTTTTTTATGTCTTTTTGTGTTTTTTGTGTGTATTTAGGTGATAAAGGAGTAGACTGGGAAGTAAAATCCCCACCAGTGGGTCCTTCTTGGTGAATATTTCAGAAACGAATCTACTTAAGTAGTGTAGCTAAGACACCTTAATATAAAGTTAGGTTAATTCATATTAAAGAGAGCACTAATAAAGACTTCGTACGAATAACATATCTTATTCTTTCACCGCACTGCACACGACATCACAGTAGACACGGATGCATTGCGGGCCAAAAAAATAAACAACGTCTAATTTAAAGTTCGTTTAATATAAGCTTAAATTGTTGTATTCAGTCGTTATTCAAGGTTAACTGGAATGCATCAAAACGGCTGTAAATTGTCCTTCGGCAGCCGATCAGTACAAAGCATGAACTAGATCTGACTCCAGTATGGTTCCAGCTTAGGAAAACTCAAGAGCTGATAAGCCGCGCGCTGTGCGGGTTCCCGTCGGCGCTCCACGTCGGGTCCGCAGCCCTAGCGCGCTTCCACGCCACCACGGAGCCCTACCGACACGTCTACACGCCCATGGGCACCTTCAAGTTCTCCAGCTCTGTCTACACTACGGTCAGTAAGACTGAATTTTGATATTGCTTCATCAAACACACACAGGGATTCATGAGGAATCTTTTACGATTCGACATTTAACTTTTTGCAGTGCATTAGCATTCAACCGCAAATAGCCGACAAAGAGCTAACGACCGGCATTAAATCTTTAGTACAAACTTTCTCTTATCCAATTCTAACGGAGTGAAAATTGTACAATACATTTTTATGATAAGCATGACCTAATATTATGCCCAGAATTGGTTCCGTAACAGAAAACAAAAAATTTAAAGCCCCTTTTTCCATTATTGTTTCAGGTATTTGGTGGATTGACAACTCTAATTATATTTATGGTCCGCATATAGATACATTCCAGGGAAAGTGGGTGGAGATGTAGAAGATAAGAAGAGCTTGACCTGTTGTTGAGGTTTTATTACAAATGTCTAGGGTGTTAGAAATATTTCATATTTACGGTTCACGGGTTAAGATTTTTATTTCTCAAAAGAACTTTACAACAATTCACTTACAGAGAAATATATAGGTACTAATTAATATACAATGGTATGCCGCAAAGCGTAGTTACAAATAATTTGACTAATACAAAATAAAACATATTTTTAATGTTCATTATGATTGTATTGTAGTGTTGTGCGCAATAATTGTATAAGTGATGTAGTAGTTTTGGCTTTTTGGCTTTTTATCTAGTTCCGCGGGCGTCGCATCATACATTATGTTATTGTGATTTTTCGATAATGGATTTAGCAATAAATAAATATGTTTTGAACGCTTCGATGTAATTCTTCCTCCTAAGTAATTTCTTGTTGATTATTTTATTTACGACTTTGGTTTTAGAATTTTATGGATTACTTTGATTAAAATTGGAATGTAAATTATTTCTTTTTTTGGAAGGAAAAACAAATCAGTGCTTTCCCATCCTCCTGAAAGTCAACCTCTTCTTTATGAGGTGCAATTAAGTACATGGTAGATAAATATGCATATTTTAGCTGTGGCACTGCTAGTGGTGCTACCAGCAGGATGACCGCCCCACTGCCCCACCGCCCCACCGCCCCAACGCCCCAACGCTCCAACGCCCCACCGACCAACTGCTAGGCACAATAGTTGTGATGTCTGGAATGGTTAAAAAAAAAGATAAGTTAATGCTGGACTACAGTTCCATTTGATGGTGAGTGGCGCTGGCGATGTAGTGTTGGGTGATAGAACGCACAAACTTATTAAAAGCTATTCACTCTTGCTTTGAAGACACCAACTTTTGTGTCGTAAATAAAGACTTTGTTGAAAGCTTTGTTGAATCGTTTGCGACTGCACAATTGGTTGTGTAGTAATCACCAGTGCCACATGAAATACAGCGTCTGAACTCTGCCGATCAATGGACAAGGAGTTATCTTCTTTTAAAAGCTTATATAGTTTTAACACGCCAGATTAATCGCCATTGTATTCAAGCATGATGGTAGTTTTTTCATTAACCATCTTCCAAAATGTAAATCAACCGTGAAATGTGTTAAAAATGTTATAATTGTAGTTATTAGAAGTACCTAATATTATTTATTCTGTGGTTGTAGCGCTGCCGAGTAAATTTAGAAATGACCGTATTTAAACTGCGTCGGAAAATGTGAATACACACATTGTATAATATGTCAAATTTTAACAAACTCTTAAAAATCGGATAAAAGTGTACCCCTATCTGATTATTTTGTAATGTTATTAAAATATTGGTTGTTTTAAATTTTAAATTTTTAAAATTATTATTAATCTTGGATGTTGGATTGGATGGGATTATCTTGGGTGGCGAGGCAAAAGGCTTTTCTGAAGATCATGGTGTTACAGGTTTGAATGGCCTACAGAGATACTCATCATTATGGTGCCATTCTACTCATATTAAATTGTCGATTTTTTAATGGAAGTAGCCGTCAAACGAGCTGATGATCCATCTGATGATAAGTGCTATCGTCGCCCATGGACATCAGCAACACCAAAGGCATCACTGATGCGTTGCCGGCCAAGAGAGAGAGAAGAAAAAGAAAGAAAGAACTGGCTCTCTTAAGCCCCCAGCCGGGACACGACGAGTCGTTTGGCGGCTGACTCATGCTCAAGGGTGGTAGCTATCCAGGCGAACCCCATCGAGAAATAATAATAATAATGGTATTCATTAACAATTAAAATCAATATTATCAATATAATCCCTCGAGGGGCTCTACCAACAGCGTGCCGGATTCAGTCGCCTCTTACGACATCTATCCGGCGTGGGATTGGGGTTAGTATTCTAAGCCGCCCCAATACGGCTAGAGGTTGTTATTATATAAAACATTTCAAAAATGGGTTTGTTAAAGTTCGAAATAAATAAAAAACATTGCAATGAAGTGCATAACCATTTTGTATTTTTATCATAATATTCAACACGTGCGGACAATTTTCTGACTTACATAAAACTATATTTTTAAACTTCGTGAAGGTAATCACAGTAACCAAGGTGCATCTCACCGCGTGAAATTTAAATTATATAAATAAAAAAGATTTAAAAATTCACAAGAGTTATTTTATTGAATACAAGTACCTACAATTGTAATCACAACCCGTTAGCTACTGCAATTCGTGAGAACGAACTTCTAATCTGAAGGCGCATAGAACATCGTGAATTGGTTTCTGCTTGGTTTCTGCTGCGGAAGCATCGGAACCTTAAGTCAAAGTCACCAAAAGGTTTATCACCTATACAGTGCTGGAATTCCAAAATTCAGTGAACGATTCATCTACGAATATCACATCAAAGCATGACTTCATTAACTTAAAACAATAATGTGTCCTTAGATCCCAAGTAATACTGCCAAGTACGTCACGATAAAGGCAGCCACCTGCAAATCAAAATACGAGTCAATGTTAATTTCATAAATTAATTCAAATCTCATTTCACAATAGAAATGGTATGGATTATAAGCCCCCTGCTAATCCCCTGGTTCTAAATAGGTATCTCAATCAGTGTAAAGGCAATATTATAGAAAGCATGTTTACTTATTACCTAAGTTACGTTGAGTATTAGTACTGCCTACCGTGTAACGGCCATGGGGGTATTGAGCTATGACAATTACTATATTTTTGAATGCTTCCATGGTTCAAATGCACAACGGGCCGTCGGTCTAGGTTTTATTATTATGTAGCCATATTTCTGCCAACATTTCTGTTAACGGAACCTAAGCATATCCTCACCACCAGTAGAGCAGTGGTGGAAAGGGCACACCACGATCAGTATCTCAGTAGTATCATGAAGGATGCCCTCACCTTGAGCGCCAGCGGTCTGCCGAGCGTGCAGACGCCGGGCGCGGAGTAGTGCGGTTGGTTGCAGCCCAGGTGGATGGAGAACACGTCTAGCTCCGCGCGGAATGCCTCACTGCCAGGGGACGCCTCGCAGGACAGGTGGCTCACCAGGAAACGGGTGTTTTCTAACTAATGGGTAATATATTATGTAGAATGGTCAGCTGAAATTAGGGAATCGAGCGTGACTGAAAGCGAAAACTGTATGTACCTATGTAAGGAAGTCACATTCCATACGCACCACAAAATTGTCCCTTAAAATATTGAAAGCTTTGCAATGAGCAGGAAATGAAAGTTAATAAATATGTATATGAACATCCGTGGTTAAGAGCCTAGTAATTTCAAATATGCAGTACGTCCGCTTGTTCTATGAGCATCGAAGATTAGCTTGATATCTCAGATGAAGACTCACCACTTACATTACACTTTTTTCTAATAATCTCAACTAACCTCTTCCGATAAGTCATGACAAGGAGCCACAAGAAACATGAACTTTACGATGTACAACAAAATATTTGTAGTCGCTGCACCGATCAAAACCATGGTATTAAGATCTGTCACATTCAGCCGACCTAGAACAACGCACACACATTTAATTCATACGAGTATTTAAACAACATTTGAAGTGTTTAGGTACTAGTAAATTTTATTATTAACTAGCAGTTGCCCTCGCTTCGCTTCGGCAAAAATATTAGGTACTTTAGTTTACTTACAGAACATACATTGATCATTAGAACCGCATTACAATGAAAGGTCAATACACCACATAAAGTTTCCATATTTTTAGGGTTCCTTACCTCAAAAGAAAAAACATGGCTTCCATAAGATCACTCACTCTATTGCTCGTCTGTTTGTCTGTCTGTCAAAACCTTTTCTTCTAAGGAACGCGTGAAGGTAACAAATTAAAATTAATATCCAACACTCAGGTCTGCAATCCCTAGGAGCTGTGAAAAGATCAATATTCTGTGTTGTGAAAAGACACTCGGCTAAAAAAATGTCTTAGGTATAACATAGGATAAAGAAAAAAATAAGAAAACTATGAATTTGTAAGTAGGTAATAGGTATCACAAAGAAAATGATTTTACACCTATTTGCAGAACTTGGTAATTTGATCGGGACCCATGTCGATGTATGAGGAGACAGTTTTTCAACGGTAAAGTTAAGTTTGTATCTCGATTCCGTTTATCTTTTCGTTACACGTTTTGAGGCCGGCAACACATTAGTGACACCCCTAATGTTGCTAATGTCCATGGGCGACGGTGATCACTTACCATCGTGACCCGTCTGCTTGTTTTCCTGCTTAAGGCATATAAAAAAACAGCTATATTAGGTTCCACTAAATAGTTAAGTTAGGTTCAACAACCCTAGTTCGCACTTGGTCGATTGCTTTTACTTATTATTATTATTTCATCATATTATTTTCTAAATTTTGTGTTTCCTGCTAAACCCATAGTAAATTACATTAAATAAATAGTTTCTATGGTGCCTTTTGGCTAATCCATCAGTATTTCACATTATATAGGTACCCAGACTTTAAAAAAGTAGTAATCCTTCTCTAAGGTACAATCTATATTTATCCCAAACACATCAAGATTGGTTCAGCGATGCGAGAGAGTTAAGGTTAATTCGATGAGTTATGTGAGATGAGTTATGTATATGGCAACACATTTTCACATTTATTACATTGTAGTTTTGGCAAATTCATAATTCGGCAAAGGGGACCTCCCCTTTTGCTTCACAGAAAATGAGAAAATTCAGCACTCACTCACTCAACGTGATGTTCCTGAAGATATGCATTATAACAGAACTACAACAATACTCTAACTACTAACAATACTCTAAAAATCATGGAACACTTATCTATTTCAAAGAACAATCCTATGCTTTATTTAACACGTCGCAATACGCTTTCTATGTGGAGTTATGTATTTTATTATCAATTGTTCAATTTGTTCAATGTCAACTGTTCGTACAACTAAATTACGATTTTCAACCCCTTCCATGGTGAAATATAAAACATGCAAAATTTTTGTTGGAGAGCATAAATAGGAAATTCGTGGTTTAAAAAAAAACTGAAGATAAAAATAGATATTTAGTCCGTTATAGCTATTTGAATTATTGTAAAAAATTACTTCAGTACCACATTCTGGCTCCATCTTGCAAAAATTATATTAAAAAAAACTAAGAAATGTATGTACCTCTGTGCCTTATTTGGATGAAGAAAAGGTTTCTGTAAGTTTAAAACAAATCGACTCATATTTTATTTTCTCCCTTTGTTATGGAACCCTAAAATATATCCTATAATTTAAGTTGAAGACTCGATATCGTAGAAAAGTCCTGTTGAAATCCTTTCATTGGTTTCAGAGATAAGCGGAGACAAACAGACAATTAAAAATTAACAAAAAAAACTCTTTTTCGGTTTTGATATCGTGCAAGTAACGATGCAACATGAAAAATTCAGTTATTTCGGAATCACATACGGACTCTTAAATTTTATTTATTTGTAGGTAAAAAAGAGGTTTGTATGTATTAAAGTCGTTGGCGTGAATCAACAAATACAGCGCCATCTAGTGGCCAAGACAGTAATAGATCGGTTACTCATACATAATTAATTTGCGGTTTTCCACCACTTCCAAGGTGAAATTTATAAAATGCTGAAATTATATTGGAGCACTTAAATACGCAAAAAACATGCTCTTGAAAACAAAATAAGAAAACAGATATCCACTCAGTAATAGGGATTTGAATTATTGAAAAAAATAACCTTTAAAGGCATTTTATGGTCTTTCCATGTCATATAAGTAAAAACTAAGATTTGCATGTATTACTCTTTTTGTACGGAGAAAACGTTTTTTATTATTTAAAACAAATCAGCTGACATTTTTTTATTTTTCCATACAAAATATCCCTAAGGAACCCTTTGGTGTGGAACCATAAAAAATAGCTTAAATGCTAAGTTGAAGACTTTTTAATATCTTAGTTAAAGTCGTGTTAAAATTTGTTCAGTGGTTTCAGAGATTTGCGGAGACAAACAAACAGACAGACAGGAAAATTTTTTAAAAACTCATTTTTCGGTGTTGGTATCGTGCAAATAACGATTTGCAACTTGAAAAAAACATTTTCAAAATCACAGTTTAACTCTTCAATTTTATTATATGTATAGATTGTATCAGCATTTTATACGACACCAAGTCCTGAACAACTGGAGTTTTTTGTCTCTGAGACAAAAAAATCCACTATTTCACCTAAAATATAAGGTGAATATTCTTTCAGAGATCCTAAAGAAGATACCTAATTTCGAATTAGTACATAGGTTTCGATGATCCTCGGAAAGCAGTATTCCTAGTTAGGTAGAATAAAGAAACGGGATGGGATGTTGTCTTAGTCCTACTTTACCTGTATTCATGATGAGAAAGTAAATCCCTTGTATGAGGTTCAGAATATTGGAAGTGAGGAGCAGGAGAAGCAGGGGTCCGGCAGCATTGCCCAGCGTCCTGGCCACATCGCACGAGGAGACATATGCGCAAGCCAGCGAACGGAGCCTCACGTGCGCTGCCGTGCCTTGTACCAGCACCGAAGAAATGGATCAATTTAGAACTACCAAATACTTAAAAATAATCCTATTTTCCAAGAGATTTTTGTTAAACTCCATTTTAGAGGTCCCTTCAAAAGTCTCCCATAAGAATGTTTACGATTTCAAGTATTAAAAATAAAAATAATAATTAACAACAGTCACCTATAACGTAATCGAACGTTGCCACCATTTTTGGCTTCACATTTATGAAGCTCACGCCATACATGTCCTTAGGGCCAATCAAGTTTCCTTGCTTCTCTTCCAGGCCCCCTAAAATCGAGAACATTATTTATGTATGAGAAACGCCATTCCGAGATTTTGTGATCCGTACAACCAATCCACACGATCCACGAACGTATGACGTAGAGTGTACAGCAAGCCACAAGCACCGGCAAGCAGCAGCAAGCACCAACCGTGTGGACACAGCTCCGTGCACAGCTGTCGGAGCGCGCAGTTGACGGCCGCCAGCGCGCAGTTCACCTTCGTGCTCAGCAACACAAACTGCGCCGTCAACAACAACAACACGATACTCTTCATGTCGAAAAACATCTTCGCATATGGCTGTTTTTCTGAAGAAACAAAACAACTTTGGTAAAACGATGAGAGTTATGAATGAACTAGTTTTTTTCTTCAGTGTACCGGAATGTACGGTTGGAGGATTGGGGGGGGGGGTACTAACAACTCAAAAAACCAGCTTCCTGAAATTCTATGGAACTAACCCCCGTATTCAAGAACAACACTGTGAGGTCTCACAGTGTTTGCGAGTGCATAGTGGCATTAAAATCATTTCGTAAACAATACTTGATTGAAGTCCTTCGCTGTGCGTTTGTCAAAATCGATAAAGTAGCTGCCGAGGTACTTTACCGAACGCATAGTGTTGGTTTGATTTCTATCAAAATAGAAAGAAAGGATCGATTGTTTGTATTGTTATCTTTGTCTTTTGCTTATGTCATATGACTAGAGTGAAGTTAGCCGCGTCAAATGGACCAATAAGAGGGCTGTATACAGCCTGTGTGTCCGCACAGCCAAGTGATACTTAAAAGGGTCGACTGAGAAATGCCTTACTTCGCATAGTATTGCTTCTTTACTTATACAAGTATTGTTCTTGAATACGGGGGTAAGCCACTAGGAAATTGACAATATTTTTCGGTAATAATATTATGTAGTTTATTTTCATTCTGGCAATACATTAACAATGAATATTTTGTTATGCATGTGGTGGTCTTATCCCTAATATTATTTATTTTATGTACAATCAAAAATATTTATCTATTTTATATTTATTTAATTTACAAAAAGACACCAATACATACACAGACATAATAACATATACATACATACATAATAACATAACATTAATATATATACACACACATCATTTATTTAAATATCATAATTACACAATTATTATCCATTCCGGCGCGGCCGCCATTTACCGGCTCGGATCGTGGAAACACGCTCCGAGATAACGGTACTCGCCCAGCTGGCCGGCCGGCCGCCACCGCCGCTAGCGCACAGTAGTAGTCAGTCAGCCTACGATCGTTGCCCGCGAAACGTGTGTCGCCCGTAGCTTGACGCTCCTTAACAACCGCTTGCGCGTAGTATGCGAAATAGTGCCTAAGTCTTTCCGCTTTGTGTCTAGACCATTCTTAGTGCTTAAAACTTTCACTGTCGCTTTCTATTCTATCTTTCTACTCCTTCTTTCTAAGTAGTACCTATTACTTCTTGTGTGAACTGTGCTATTCGTTGTTGTTGTTACTGTCATACTGTGTATCGCCTTCTTACATTGTGTTAGTGCATTAAATGTGTTTCTAGTGCTATCTGACTTTCTTCTGCCTTCTTGCCTAACGCTATAACGAACTCTGCTACGCATTATACACGTATATAATATTTGCTTGGTTATATATACACAGTCCCTTACAACACGAACACTTAAATACCACATGCATAGATTTAGTTTCTACCCTCCTATTTTTCATTCGTCGTGCGCAAGCGCTGCCGACGCCGAACGCGTGAGTTGAGTTCCATTCGCGGTTCGGTTAATGACAGAGTGCAGTTGAGTACATACTTCGATGCATCGCTGCAATTCATTTTGTTCGTTATTTTTTCGGTAATTCAGCCGCAAAAATTTTTTAATGTAAGTACAGGCTACTGAGTGAAGTTCAGGTCAAACTGGTGCAAAACAGGACATCGAAATCGATCGGAAAGGACCGGGGTCAATGTTAATCACCAACAAGTATTATGCAGTAAATAGCTTAGTAAATATGAAAAGAAAATTGTTGTATACCAGATAATATTATATTGGGTTCGTCAGTGTTCAAGAGTTTGAGTGTTAAAATCAACAGCAGTGGAGCACATTTTGCGCACACCATGAACATGAACATCCGTCGAATACTTCTTTGGGCTGCATTGCTTGTATCGTTATGTTTGGCAAGCCTGCATATCTATAAAATATATGTAATTTACATGTTTAAGTCACAGCGAAATAAATAAAACCGAGATTTAATGAGATCAGATTTCACTAGTTGGAGTTGGTTAACCAGGAAATTTTGACGTTTGTTACGATAAGCAACACTGACCATGGTTCCACAATTTATTGAATTAATTAGAAAACATAAAACTTAAATTTAATTCGTAAAATCCTTAAAAATCCACGATCAAATATCTCTCATATCCGGCCGCAAAAACAGACTTGTTATTTACAAATTGACGACCCTGTGGCCTAGTTGGTAGTGAACTTGCCTGCGAAGCGAGGGGTCCCGGATTGGATTCCCGGCCGGAGCAGATATCTATGTAACAGATAAATATTTGTACTCGGGTCATGGGTGTGGTTGTAATGTGTTATATGTGTCGTCCATGCCACCCGCGACACAGGATAACCTACTGCAGCGGTATGAGTAATGAGTATGTTAGCGTTTAGCATTTAAATGAATCAATAATTTACACAAGCAAACCTTCTTGACACGGGTGAGAACAAAGAGAATGTCGCGCAATTTCTTGGCTCCTCTGATAACTGAGATCCAAATGATGATCTCTAGGACAGCCGTGTTGACGAGCCAGGCCACTCTGCTGTAGCCCATGTTACTGGTTTCAACGTGCAACATCAGAGAACCGGTGGTTATACCTGCAACAGAGGCTCCGCATTTGTTATTAGCTTCAAGCGTAAGTGGTCACCACTTACACTTCTGAATGATTTTAACGAAATGCACCAAAATTTAATTGGTAAATTCTTTTGTTAACTGGGTCTCCACTGCAACCCCGCTAAAAATTGTATATAAAAAAAGCAAAGCAACAACCCATAATTGTCCCTCTCGCAATGTGAGGGGTACAGGCCATAGTCTACCACGCTGGCCAAGTGCGAATTGATAGACTTCACACACCTTTGAGAACATTATGGAGAACTCTCCGGTGTGCAGGTTTTCTCACGATGTTTTCCTTCACTGAAGCAAGTGATAATTAACTTCTAATAAGCACATAATATTTGAAAATCAGAGGTGCGTGCCAGGATTTGAACTCGGGCCCCTCCGTTCGAGAGACCAACGTTCTAACTGCTAGGCTATCACTGCTTTTTTCAAAAATTCTATATACCATGTACTAATTTCCTTGAGATCCATAGCCTCCTGTATATGTATATTCAGCAGAGTGAAATGGACTGATTTGATTTTGAGGTATTCCGCAACGCTATGACATGGGTTCTTCAAAAAAGGTCTACAATGAGTTCTCCTTCAGAGTATTTCCATTGGTGACTTCCTTGGTGTTACTCATGTCCATAGTCGATATGACATTTACCATCAGGTGGTTCGGCCGCCAAATATGTGACTCCGATAAATCTCATGACAAACAATTAATGAATGTTTGTGGGGTATAAAAAAAGAGGAAACAAGACCAACTCAATGAGACATGGAGCAAGTAGCTGTAGAGGAGGGCGGGGCGGGAGGGTCGCATGTGCTGTAGGGAGTCGTACGGCGCCAGGCCAGCCGCCCGGGACAGGGGCAGCACCAGCGACAGTGGTTCATGCCCCTCCATGGTCAGCCACGCGGTACCGCTGGAGATAAACATAGTGTTAGCAATGAGGAAACTAATCCAGCGTGAAGATGGAACAGAATTTTAAAGGAAAAATATTGTTGTCACCAGTTATCCGTTACATCATGTATTTATAGTGTAACTAGCGCTCTGCCCACAGCTTTGCCCGATAATACCCACGGACATAAAAAAAGAACGGACCTAACCTTGTCTAATCGAGAGTGAAGCTGACAGCTGACAGCTCGCTTACCATGTGTGCGTAATTTTGTAATTTTTGATTCGCGATGGTGTCAATGTCGTAGCCGTATGGTGTCAATGTGTGGGTGTGTGTACTTGTACGAATACAGAGTTGGTATTCTTATGGGTGCGTCACTGAATTTGTTCTTGGGATTACGTCAGTCTTTTTTTTACGTCCGTGTGAATACCCTATATTTTATTCCAATTCATGGTCTATCAGTGTGCTAAGCTTTATGAAAATCCGTCCAGTAGTTTTTGCGTGAAACAGTAACAAACATTCATACATCCTCACTAACAAACTCGCAATTATAATATATAATTATATAATAGTTATAGATTACTTACGTTAAAAACCGTATAAACAATGTAGGTACCTACCTAATAAAGTTTTTGAAAGAAATTATTTAAATTTTTCAAGTAAGGATTATAAATATGTGAACGATATATTCGTAGGTACAGATGGGATTCGACAGAGGACTGACGAATACACTAGAACTTTCAGCACGTTATTGCATCAAGATCAGAGCTTTAAATAAACAGCTGAGTATAAAAGGCCACCAGAAGCTTTTAAGGTACATCAATAATTAAACGATCATTTTCTTATCAGCGCATTGTTATGCATTAAAAGCAATACCCGTGATAGTAGTCTATAATAACTGCAAGGTCAAATAACTAATAACCGGCTTTCTTGTTTGCATTTGAGTTCAACTATGTAAAACCGACCCTCACGTCAGTTTCATTAGCTTCAAAGTGTATATTACAAACCTTCACATAAGTTACTTTGTATCATAAATATCGACGCTTGAAAGGTAAAAATTACCAAGCGACATGTTGACAATTTTACACTAGAGCATTTTAAAGTTTTTAATTTTAGAAAAAAAAATCGTAAAAATCGCCTATTAGTCATAGCTACTTAATTCCAATGAATTTTACATTCAGTTTAAATGCTTAATAAAGCGATTGTAAAAATCGCGAAGTTTTTTTTTTCTAAAATTAAAAACTTTAAAATGCTCTAGTGTAAAGTTGTCAACATGTCGCTTGGTAAATTTTGCCTTTCAAGCGTCGATATATAGTTTATTTGTATCATAAATAAGGCCTATGCTTAATTAAGGCCTATAGTGCCGAAAACTCCTTTAAAATATAGTTACATGAAAAATTCTTTCTTTTGATTCTCCCTTTCTTGGCCGGCAACGCATTAGTGATGCCTTTGGTGTTGCTGATGTCCATGGGCGACGATAGCCACTTACCATCAGGTGGATCGTCAGCACGTTTGCCGGCTATTTCCTTAAAAAAAAAACTTCACACACGCATAGAAGACAGCACCAGAGCGCGGTAAGCAGTGCGCAAGCGGTCTGCTCGCGTTCACAGCGACCGTGGAGGCCGGTCGTTTGTGAAAGACGTGTGCTTTCATGGGGCGTTATTAATTTGTCGCAATTTCGATCGAGTCTTAGTCCGTAGTATTATGAAATTTTGTTTTAAGCAATGAATGCGGATCATAGCATAACTAATTAAGAACCTATGACTTTAAATTGGATTATTTAGAATATGCGAATTAAATACAGCTCATAACATCTTTATAGTATGGTGTACTAAATAAAGCCTAGCTTTTATACTAGGTCTTATTTCTGACCCTAGGCCTTAATAGGAGTCTGTTAAATTAGTACTTTGATGTTTATTTACAAATTGATTATCTTAGTATGTCTCCACCAAGACCAATAGAGGTTATGTGGTCCGAAGAAAGCTTGGGAGTGGTAGTTAACGATTAACGTTGTAGCCGAATGTCGACTTACAGGCTTTATTTAGTTACCTTGTTTAATTAAGGCCTTTCACAGTAAATTTAATTTTTAATTTTTTTATCATTTATGTTTGAGATTATAATTATGTTAATTTGCTTATTTTTGTTTGTATGGATACGTTTTTTATTATAATTCTTTATTTTTCATTAATATGCGCCTTCATGTCTGATTAACAATTAAGCTAAATCTTTAGTAAAATAAGAAAGTTATGAAAGGTATCATGGAAAAATTTGATAAAAGCCATAGAAGTACGTATTTTTATATAAGGCTATATGTATAATTTAAGTATAGGCGTTTAGGAGTTCGGTTGAGGATAATTAATTGGGATAAATACGCAAGTCCCGTGATAAATATTAGCATTTACAGCAAACACCCTAATGTCCGATTACAGTATAGAGGACACTATGTTATAAAAAGACCTAAAGCTAATGTTCCAGAATAACAATTTTCAATTCAATTCAATTCAATTCATTTATTTGTATTAAGTACAAAGGCACTTAGCCTGTATTAGGCATACAAATATTACAAAATACAACATAAACAGTACACAAACACAAACATAATTTATCAGTAATTACATTTCATAAATATACTAAAATTAATTTTACACAATTATATCACATATTTGAATTATTTTAATAAACAATACATTTAGATTAATTTAGATTCAGAATTATATTAGACATTTAGAATTCAAGTTAAAATTAAATTTAAAAAAATCAAACAATATAAATATACTAAAGATTAAATAAATTCATTAATGTCATAATAACAATTATTTATTAAATGTCGCTTAAGTTCTGTTCTAAATTTATTAAGGGTAAGTTTTTTAATGTCATCAGGAATTTTGTTATAAATTCTAACACACATCCCACACGCAAGTTTCAAGTGATTTTTGATGAAAAATAATAATATTATTTCTCAGATATTTGAAATTAACGAACCTAAGATAAGAATAATACCTTGCTATTATTTATCATATTTTTCAAATATTGATTAAGATATTATGAGTGTTTGAAATTAGGTAGGCCTTATTTGTATCACTTACCTTACAAATTTATGATGATTTTGGTTTTTCAAATTTTTCGTAAAACTATTATTTATAGAACCCAACTAAAGCAATAAAGGGCCAGGACTAACAATTATTGTACAATTTCTTACGTGCTTACGCGATGTGACATACACTTATAGTAGGTAATTTTCCTGTTCTGATAATGCTTGAAGAAACACGAACAAATTACGCAATTATACCAGGAGTTCCTTGAGGGCGCGATAACCATCAACGGTCTATTTGAAGAGTTCGGTTGAGGATGATGAATTGGGGTAAATACACAAGTGGCTTGATAAATATTAGCATTTACAGCAAACACCCTAATGTCCGATTACATTAACGTTTTTGTCTGTAAAAAACATTTTTAATGGTTAAAAGTAATAACTCCATCATTATTCAGGTCTGTTGTATTAAACAATATGTCTCCGTTTTTCCATAATTTAAAGCAACATAATATTACTATTATGTTTCAGGCAACAAAAGCCGATTGATTATATTGAAAAAGGCGATCCCGTAGCGTAGTAGTACCACCAGAAAATAAATAATGTCCCTGCTGTGCTGACATCTATTGCATCGAATACGAATTATTGCCGCGGCAACAAACACGTTTGTTTTTTGTGTACTTGGTTAACGCAAACAATAATTATATTCGTATAATTATGTTGGATACCGCTCTAGATGTCGCTATAAAATTATACGTACTTTGCTGTTGTCAATATTTTGCGATAGATGACGCTACCATCTCTACTTAACGGATTTCATCTAAGTCCACTACCTGGATGGACAAGTGTAAGTTCTTCAGGATTTTCGGGAGCATTACGGAGAAGTTTTGTTCATGCATGTCTTCATGCTGCTTGCTTTGCTTTTTTTGCCGAAGTAAATCAATTCCCGATTTGTGACCATCCCTTGGTTAAGTTGGTTGCCATGGCTAGATAAGATTTAGAATAATTATTGAAAGTGAAGAATTACTTATATTTAGAAGATTCGGCTTGGAAGCCAGTACTTTCTTACTTTCTTAGCCGGCAATCGGTGATGCTTATGGCGACTTTGACCCTTTACCATGAGATGGCTCGTCTCGTTTCCCGCTATTTACATGAAAAGCCGCAATCCTGACTGGTGTAACATACGGTCCCCCTAGCGGTGGGTCGTAAACTGAAGCAGTTTTATGATGGCCGCTCGCAGAGACGGCGGGCGGCGGGCGGCGCGGCTCTCGGCGTTACAATCTATTTTGCGATTGGAGGCTGTTTACGACCGCCTATATACATTGCGGCCAAATTATGAACGTAATGCAGCCTTGGAGAAGTATATGGCGTCATAAAACAAACGTACAACGGAGAAAGTAAACATTTAACGGAATTGGTTTAGCGAGCACTTGTCACATTCTTCTCGCGATGTCATTGTAAAACTTCCAAACGTTATGGTTTACCTTTACATCCTCACGAGCGCCGGAGCTGAATACTGTTTAAGTTAGTTCAACCATCCGTCCAACCAATTATAGGCCTTTAGAAGTCCACTGCTGGACATAGGCCTCTCTTGCTTCTTCTGACCGGTGCTGAGCGTTCTGGATCCAGCATCGTCGTCAGGTTGGAGGATTCCAATGCTCCTTTTTCCAGTTGCTCTTATTTCCCATCGAGGTCTTAATAGTTAGTTTCATCAAATTGGCAAGTAGCACAAATTCTCCTTGAGGTTGTATATCGATGTATTTGTGTATGTACATATTATGTATGTATAGATAACACATCGTGGGCTGCATGTATACTGTATACTGTACATATATAAAAATATCTTGAGAGAAAAAGCACTTTTTCGTTATGGTTTTGAAAAGACTGAGATTAAAATTAATTCGTCATTTCCTGACAGAGTGCAGCGAGCGCTCGGGCCGCGCGCCCGGGCGCTCCAAGAGGGGATTTACAATCAAACGCCGCGCCGCGGCTTTTATAAACTCCTGGTAAGTTGGTACTTGTATATATTATATATATTATATACAAGTACCAACTTACCAGGAGTATAGTATAGGAGTATAGGAGATAGTAAGTATATAGGATCAGAAGCAGTTTTATCAAGCGTTGAATTAAGTATCACTAAACTTTACATTTAAATTTACCTTATGATATTAATCAATTGAATAGTCGTATTTTTCAACCGTTTTTCTAGTTAATAATAGGAGAATATGTTTAAAAACAACAAGCCTGGGTGTGGTATAAGATTATGTGGGACGTTTTCTGTTTAAACATTTTTGGATGATGATGGGTAGATGATGTTGTCTTCAGCAGTTGATTGTCTCTCTCTACAATTTGTTCTGTAAATAAAAAATCTAAGGGCAATAACTTTAAACCGATGCCTATTAATAATATCGATTTTAATAGGACGCAGTACAATTACAGCAGCGATATATGTGAAATTGTCCATAGAATTATTGTTGCAGTCAATGATATTTGTATTTACAGCAAAATTTTCAGTCAAGTTATTCAGTTTTTTATCTCCAAACCTTAACGATTCCGCCCACTGAATTTTCCTGCCATATTATTTCTGACCGACTTTTTGTAGGACGTGTGCGTTGCACTATTGCTGTCAGTACGTTCTATTTTTCTCCTACAAAAAATCAGACACCGATTATCGGACGTGGGCTGGAAGCGTTCAAAGAGAATGTTACAGAGTACTTAAGCACTACGTTTTAGGGAATTGGCCGTTCCTAACTGACAGGCCTTTAATTGTTTCTATCGTCTTCCAAACGCAAAATAAAAGAAGACGCTCTCGACTGCCAGTCAAAAATCACGGTAGCCGTTGAGGAGTCAATAGTTGCCAACACAACATCTAGATACCGACAATAATATCGATAGCTCGTAAAATATTACCCTGGCCGCATTTGAACTTATGTTATACTCACTAATTACAAATTACATATTATTTTATTATGTCCTATCTCAGTCTTTATAAATAGCGTAATTCTCTACGTAGATATTTCGATCGATTAAAAAAAATCTTGTGTCTAACATACGAGTATCACACTTGTTGAAGCCATCGCAGGATATAGGATTGTGCTACGTGTTTCCTATTTATTTGCAGGTAAATTATTTCGAGTGTTAGGTAGGTACATAAAAATATGAAAGTCACAAAGAATTATTTTATACATGCGCATAATTTTGTTATGGATTCTTTAGGCAAAGTATCATGTTCAAGGAAAATGTTTAATGTGTAAATATGATTTGAAAATACTGTCGGGAATAAGGAAAAGTGCAGTACAGTGATGTAAGACATTATTATAATTTTAGGAAGGAAGCCTCCTCACTTTTACACTGAGTGTCGATGACTGGAGTTGATGGATCATGTTTCGTACCACGGTTACCGAGAGAGCTTCCTCCATCTTCTATTAATACTTGCCACGATTATTTGGTCTGTCAAAAAGTGAATCCAAGAAGCTAAGTCGTAAATGGATGGGAAAGTGTAATGAATATGAATAAAAGATGTAATCTAAACAGCCTGATGACTCTTTAACTGGATTACAAGTAAAACTAATTAAGTTGTTTCGCGAATAATCGAATAGTAAAATGGTGACCGCTAGTGTCGAAAAATTCTTGAGCGTCTCCGTGCTTCGGAGAGCACGTAAAGTCGTCGGTCCCGGTTGTTATCATTAGATAACAGTCTTAAAGCCATGTCGGAAGCCCTCGGGCGGTTTGAAAACTTCCAACACTCGGGTTGGCCACTAACCCCTCCACCAATCTGCACTGGAGCAGCGTGGCGGAGTATGCTCTAGGCCTCCTTAAGAGGAGAGACCCGTGCCCAGTAATGCTATGTTCGTAAATAACAGGAGTGCACGCAGCAGAGGTGTCCGTGACCGTGCCCTGGTGACGTCACGGTCGCCACGGTCGCCACGGTCGCTACTCGCGTCGTCTCCACGCCACGTGCCACCCGCTGTCAGCCGCCAGTGCCGCGAGCCTTCTCCACCAGTTGTCAGCTGGAGCCGCAAATACAACGGATGTGTAGAGCGAGTGATGTGCTACGGATAGGGTTGTTTTAAAATTGTAAGATCTGCCAATTAGTTCGATGTTATTGAAAAAAACGAATATTTCTAGAAAAGACCAGAAATTTCAATAACAAAATAAAATTGTATCTTGTAAGCAACTCAAACAATTATATTAGAGTAGAGCTGGATGGTCTTTCAGCGCCCTGTGGTCGACGCTTTATGCCGGACAGAAGTCTAATGATCGTTGCTACGTCCTTGCTACGAATACTTCTTTTTGAGGCTGGTCACCACTCGACATATTCCATTTTACTTTATCAATAGTTGTTTGCTTGTAGTGTTGTTTGTTACAATCTTTAATATGGCTCACTGACCTGACACATTCACCCATTGTCATGTCAGTGAGACCCATGTTAAACATCCATCGTCAGTTTAATCTTGTACCATCGGCATCGTTTCGGAAGATGACTACATGAAAAAGAAGATTAATGTTTCATTCACAAGCTCTTAAAACAAAGACATCTCGCACAAATACCAACCTCATTAATGTATAGAGTCAGCACAAATTAGATTCTCATAGTATAAATTTAATACAATTTTCCAAAATTGCTATCTAACTTACTAATGATAAAATAGTACTCTACATTCTACAATATACAATAACAAAATGAGGAGCGGCGAAACGATTCCACAATAAATTATTTTAAGTTGCGGTTGTGTGAAATTATATTGATCTACCGGCGTTATTAGACGGACGAGCACTTAATTGATGAAACAGATCCAATCCAGCGACGATCGAGCGTTTGACGGAGTGAACCGAAATTGGGCGGACAGTCTGGGTCGTGTACCTCCCTAGGCTACTCGCGGTCGGCGGCTTTTGTACCTACTTGTACATTGTTAGGGAGTTCGCGAAACAAATGAATACTGTAGAGGGACTTACATCTTAATTAGAAGCTAATTACGTTATATGATAAGTACTTTAATACAAAATGAGTAACATTGTAATATTTTTCAAATTGTTTATTAAAAACCATCCGACTGCACTATTGTCGAGTACACTTCATATAGTTAATCACATTCTCCCAGAAGCCAGTTAAACAGAGGGAGCAATATAACTACTAAGACCCGTTTATGTACGATACCGACTAGCGCCGCCGCCGCCGCCGCCGCCGAGCCAACGAGCCCTGAAAATAGATGGAACACGGGAACAGTTTCCATGTATTCGGATACAAATAACGGAATGGAAAGCCGGTGTTTCATTAATTAGGTCTCAGAATTTGTGTGAATTCGCTAAACAAGCCAAATAATTGCGAGAATAACGAGCGAGAAGCGGAGGCCGCGAGGTGTTTACGTAGCGTCGAGTGTTAGCAGATTTGCGCTCCGCGGTGCGGCGGTGCGGCGGTGCGGTGCGGCGGTGCGGTGCGGCGGTGCGGTGCGGCGGTGCGGTGCGGCGGTGCGGTGCGGCGGTGCGTGCTTCGAATTGAAATGCTTCACCGCTGATATGTCTATTGTTAGTTACATCCAGGATTATTAAATTTTGTACCGAATTACAGAGCAAAACATTGTTACATATTCGTGTCATACTTTGAGTTCGCTTGTCAAAACTAGGGATTGCAATCCGGTGTCATTTTCAATCCGGCCGGATTTTACTGGATTTTCACCAATCCGGCCGGATCCGGCCGGATCCGACCGGATTGATCACGTGATCAGAATTTTTCCTTCTCATTCCAATATAGACTGTTTTTGAGGTAATACTTTTTTTTTGGATTATAAAGGAACGCAAATTCGAGCCGTAATAAAGCCGTAGCACCTAATGATAATCATCGTAATATTATTAAGAGGAAAATTTTGATATTTTATTTATTTTTAATAAGTGATATACTCAAAAACTATTGGAGTCATTTCAAAAAATTTTACACCAATAAAAAGACCACTCGATGTTCTTTGACTGTGTTTTTTTTTAATGAAAAAATGTAGTTATGCTATTGGATTGTGTTTATTTCGTGTCTAAATATTTGTTTTCATTAAGTAGAAAAATGATATCAGCCAAGTGGTTGCCACTAGAATCGGGCCTGTATGGTCCCGATTTATGGCATTTTCCATCAATCCCGCCAGAACTTTTGGCGAAAGGTTTCCGCATTTATGACGGATATTCTCTTTGAGGGTTTCAAAAATCTGAGGCTTGTAGACAAAATCTCGTGACTTCAAGAAACCTCACCAAGAACCCAAAATAAATCTAAAGCGGTTAAAACGGGTGATCTTTCCGGCTAGTGCAAATGACGAAAAACGAGAGATTATTATGATTCCTCCGCATTTTGAGGAGTACAGCGATTTATGTCTTATTGACGTGTATTTTGTATCTACACAAATGTCACAGCAAAACTGATATTTACTGCCATTTTAGAAAAATATAGCATCTTCCGAAAGGGTAATGATGTCTCTTGCGCCATCGCGCCACCCTATATTATACCTGCATTTGGATGTAAGCAGTCCGAAAACTGTAATTTTAGTTAGAAGTAAAACAGATTGTCAATACAACTTATCTTCTAAAAATACGTATATATATATCAATTGCTGTATTTGTTTCTCTTTATTTTCTTTAAGAAGGGAGCCAATAACAAGTGTACATGTATAACTACTACACTTCTTCATAATAATATGATTAAGGGCGTTTTTCTGTTGTAGTGTTATCGCGCATCAATTGAAATACATCTACAGCTTACAGCTACATCCATTTAGGGCAAATGTTACAAATTATAATACTAACGAGAACATAATTTCACACTTTTATAACTTACAATTTATCCATTCAGTAATTTGTGTTGTGCATTTAACATCCTTATTGAACGTTAGGAATACCGGAATGCCATGCTAGATTAATTACAACATCTATACCAAGCATTTATAGCATCTACTAGTGTAGATGATCCGGTCGCCGGATCCGGTAAATTCGACCGGATCCGGTATGCGAAAAAAACGCCGGATCCGGCCGGATTACCGGATCCGGTTTTCCGGATTGCAATCCCTAGTCAAAACATATCTTCATTACGAAGACAATAACTCGGATTATAGGTAAGTATATAAAAAATATCGTGTTAAAAATCCGCTTTTTAGACAAGACTTATTTAGTAAAAATACACTATTATAAAAGTTTGTAAGTGGTGCTTGTTAGTTGAACGTTGATGGTTGCAACAAGGTTTTTGTGCAAAAATAGCACCTTCATATTTCATTGTATTTAGTAAAGACATAGCATTTTTGGAATCTTAGTGGCTTTCAACTGAAATGTTAGTGTGACACGTGATCACCTTGTCACGGCGAGTACCTGCGGCCACTTACGTCACGCTCTCACAGCGCTTGCCGTGACAAGGTTATGCTGATATCAAGGACTGACACTTTACCTTTGTATCTTGTATTGTGTCACAATGAACAAAAAAGGGTTTCTTCACAATGACATTTTGAATTGTTCTATTATCTCTAATAACTGTATTTGTTACACATAAAAAATTAGGTTTCTGTACTTCTTCCGTACGTAATTTTAACACCGATAAAATTTCAGTCTCCAAAATGCATTGTTCTTAAAAAAAATTGTTTATATTTTTTAATATTTTTATTCAAGATGATTGGGTATTGGTTAAAATGAAAACCGCTGATAGGGCTTTAAAGATCACACAGCACAACTACACCAACATTACTGCACTGCACTACAAACGCATATTTTCGACATTCACTGTATTTAATCTCTCGAGTTGGTTACGACACGGCGCGATGCCATGATACTGCACTCTGTTCCGAATATCTGTAATTTTTCAATACCGGGTGTTATTTTTCCCATCGTGAACGAGCACTCGGTTGAATTCTGCTGCTAATTCACATGCATGGCAGTAGATTATGATAAAAAGAAAACTATCACGGCTTAGATAGCATAAGTAGTTAACGAAACAGTCGATGAATTACGGAACCCTACACTGCGCGTGGCATGGACACGTACTTGTCCAGTTTTTATTCAAGTCTGTTTTAACTCTATTTCTATTTTTAACTCTAGCAGTGAAGCTGAATCGGGACCTCCAACCTCGTCTCCCTCTGTCGCTGATGACAATCTGCCAGCCGGTTGTGAACTCTTCAAAACATCTTTTTCGTGAATCATAAACAGTAGAAATCATAAGTAGTAGACATTAAATAACTTAAGTTGCTATATCATACGACCAGTTTGGCGCAATGGTTACCATGCCGGATCGCCGCACCGAGGGTCCTGGGTTCGATTCCCAGCGAGGCGGAAATTTGAATGATGAGTTTGAATTACTGTTCTCGGTCTGGGTGTGAATGTCCTTGTCTAGTGTGTTGTCCATGGCACCCACGACACAGGGAATCCTAGTGTGGGGCTATGAGTGTGAAGCGTTATTATTATTATTATTATTATACTGTATTTTTAGTGCATGTTTTTCACAAAAGCTCCTTGCTGACGGTATTATCTTTCCAAAATAAATTTGATTATCATTACATTTTCTCCTATCTTGTATTGTAAGCACTTCAATTCACTTCTCAGCAGTATGGTTCCACTTATTCCTTCCCTCACGTAGATATTGCGGCTCGTGATATTTTTGATTATTGTATTTATCACACTCACCAAGATTAATCTCGCTATAGTAAATCTGGTAGAGAGTTCAGTACTCTGTTTGTACATAAATAATGATAATATCATGGACCTAACCCAAAGGCGGGAGGAAATAAGACTGCGTTATCGACCAATAGCCTTCATTGAGCATCTCACTCCACAACGTTTTGCTGCTAGAAGCTGCGCCGCGGAAGGTGTAATGCAATAAGTTCCAAGCAAACTCCGATTACCAGCTGCACAGAATAAACGAAACAACAAAGTTCAGTGGGGGCCGAACCTGCGCCCCCTCCCCCATGGAATCCGCACCTTGCTTGAGCGAATTGAAAAATTGCTACGCTCTTCCACCATTTTATAAATAACCTGGTTTTCGTTGCTTGAGTTAGTTTATTATTATTATAGAAAATATAAACGAATTCATTTCTCTTTTCACCTGGGTCTTGTTTCCTGAATTGTTACACTTTTCATTGTATTAATTAATGTTAGACAACATGTGTTTTCGTCGCGTAAACGTTTCAACCATAAGCCGATTGACAACTTTTTAAATGTAAGGTGAAGTAGACAATAAGTCAAGCGTTACTAACAAAGCACCGGGTAAGTCAGGAGAATCTTCCCCTAATAATACCCCTGAGGGGGTAACGCGTGTCGAGATGCACGAGGTACTATAGTTCGTTGGTGAAACAGAGTGGGTTGCAGGTCACTTTATTGCACATACAATTGCCCGTGATGCGACGGCCAAGTGTCAAATTTAATGTACCAAAATGCGTCAAGAGTAAATAGGCTTTAACTAAGTTGCTTTTTATCGTCCATGACGGTAATAAACCGCTCAATATCAGGTTGTTTTGCAATAAAGAATTAGCTTATTTAATATAAAAAACATGATTGCAGATTGAAATAAAGATATCGGATTTACATTAGGATAATGGTTTCGTACAGTTATTCCATGAGATGTGCGTATGCGTGAGTGAGACGAAGATAGATGTGATTCTTACGAGATTTCCGCGCACCGTTACTGAACATTCAAAATTGGTTTTCTGTTACCTATATTGTATTTTGGATGTCTTACTTTACATACCTATTTACTATAATTAGAAAACATTAGGTACTTGTATTTTGATGTGGAGCGGTGATGTGAGGAGTGATGGTGGTGGTGAGGAGGTGAGGTGAAAACAAGAAGCATTAAGGGCGGGTGCGGGGTGCGGGGGGGCGGGAGGCGGTTGTCTCGTCCGTCCAACTTCGCGAGTGCTCTCAAACTGTGATTTGATACGCTTCACGGTGCGCGGTGGTCAGCTGACTGCATAAGTGTACAAGAAGCAAACTTTACTAAAACTTACCGAACTACCCGCTGTATGTTTCGGGTGTAGTACCTAATTAGTTTGTGTGTTGTCCTCGTGTGTTGGTTGATACCACGCGGTAACCTTGTCGAGCCGAAGAGCGCAGGCAACAATTGGCGATGTTTTCATTTAGACCATTGAAGTACAGTACGGCCGACGTATCTTGGCGCGTCTGAACATAGGCTTTGCGGACTTTAGCGCATGTAAGACAGAGATAGCGACACGAACATGCTAACATGTGACTGAGACATAATACGCCGCGTACCGAGCATCGCCGAAGCATGTTACTGCGCAGCCTTCTGCACGAAGTTCAGACGCGCCAAGATTCGTCGGCCGTACTGTATAATGTAATAAAATATTAGAACAAATGTTTGTGTCGCGTCGGGAGGTTCTATTTTCAAAAAATCGAGCACCTGTTCTCTTTTCAAAATAGACTGTAGCCAATTGGCTACAGTTCTTTGCGCAAACATTGGGTTCGTGGTGTCGGTTCCATACTATTATAGACTCGTCTTTTACTAAATATAGCAGGTAGTGAAATAAAACGCAACGACATGTAATGTGCTGTTGTCGCCCAATGAGACAGCGTGCATTCAATTACAATTTTATAGAATTACCTACTAGATTCCGCTCGCGGAAGAGTGGTTTCACAAAATGAAATCACAAATGTATTAAACGTCCAAACCATCCTACGAGATCATAGGTTGTTTGTACAGGCAACCCACTCGCGATATATAATGTTTTTTGTATGCTTTATTGAATATAAAACACTTATCATCCATTAAAGAGATGGCTGTAGGTCGCGCCTAGTTTGGATCTTAGGGCACGGCCGTAGCTAGGGGGGGGGGGGGCATTGTGGGGCAATGCCCTACCTTGAAATCGCAATGCCCTACCTTAAAAATACCAAAAAGTAAGATAAATTATTAAAATTAAATTGTTTGTTCATAATTTGAGATAAAAAAAATTGTAGCGATAGATAGGTATTCAAACTTTTCCGAACATACCGCAGTGACATTCATTTCATATTATAATAATTCTTTGCTCTGTGACCTAGAGGTCGGAGCAGATCAATTATATTTTTTTTACTTCCGCCCTACCTGTAACCAATGATGCCCTACCTCAAATTCGACTCTAGCTACAGCCCTGTCTTAGGGCATTGAACAAAAGAAGCTAATAAAACTAATAAGCGTGTTAAAGAGAGAAGGCGTGCTCGTACTACTCACGTATTAATGAATTTCGTGCTTAACATTACGTGTGGTGAGGCTCACGCAGCAGTAACGTTCGATTTACACGTATTTAGTTAAGTAGAAAACTATACCCGGCCGCCTGGCGACGGGAGAGTGTTATCGTTTGCCTCATATCCTTCCGCCTGCCCTCAGCCGGCTGCCGCCAGGACACTGAGGAACGCCGCCACACAATTACCTGCAAGCAATTACGGCTCTCACGCACCGTGGATAGCTCAATGGTTAAGTGTACATCCACGGTAGAGATATATTTATCTAAATAAAAATCTAACAAAGTATATGTAATCTCTGATGATGCCATCTGGCAATTTCCAGTGACTTGACCCTATATCAAGTAACTGATTAGGGGCCATCCATAAATTACGTCACACTAATTTTATGACCTTTCGACCCCTTCCATTCCTTGTCCCAAATGTGACGTCACATATCATGAAACTTTACACTTCGAAATTATAAAATTAAAACGGCAGCTCCGAAATAAGTTTTATTTCCATTAATTGTTTTTTAATATTTACCTATAGGTATATACCAATTATTCGATTTTGAAATGTGACGTCACGAAATTTAAGACCCCCTCCCACCCCTTGTCACACAATGTCACACTTCATTGACCCCCCATCCCCCTAACGGTGACGTAATTTATGGATGGCCCCAAACTAAACTTTATTTTCCGATGAACGTCAAATTCATCATGTCGCAGTGATGTAGCGTGGTCACCCACCGCCCGGGGCCGATCGAAAATTTGCCGCCCCCAATGATCTTTGCCACCCCCATATAATTTAAAATCTTTTTTTTTATTAATTAACAATGCACATTCTTGTTTTTTTTTCATAACACAATTTACTTTAAAATTTAAATAAAAAATAATTAATTTTAATGTACATAGTTAATTATATATATTTTTTTTTTATTTAAAAATCGAGTGGCTTGCCGCCCTCTATTTATGTGGCGCCCGGGGCCATAGCCAACGCTACGCCACTGTCATGTCGTATTACTCGTATTACAGCCTCTAGTTTTAGGTGCTACGTTATCTCATTTTTATCAATGTAAGTTAATGTACACGGACTGCGATGTCACGTGGTAAATCGCGATGGTAAATGATATTCTTGGGTAGTAAGGCGCGCTTACCTGAGGATCATCTACGGTAAAATCTCAACTTAGCTACTAGCAGGTGGGAAAGGGATTCTGGTAAAAATTGTGGTCAGTACATAGAAAGAATTATTAACAGAATAGATGAAATACAATTAAGTTGATCTGTCCAGTAATTAGAAGGTCATCGAAAGTTTTTTGTGCTATTTTGATTTGATAAAAAATGCGATGGACTCCATAAATTCAAAATCGCCAATAACGTTACACTGATGAGTAATTGAGTATGTGGTAAAAATCCAGTGGATACCGAAAAACTGTAAAATTAATAACTAAAAAACCCTTGCAGCAGTCAGACATGAAACTCGTGGACGTCGCGCTTAATCACCTGTTATTGTCTTCATCTTCAACGCCATATTGTCATTCACGTAATTGAATACTCATGACTGTTGTGCAGACGTATATAACAGTAGAGGTACAAAATAAAAGCCACACGGAGCGACGAGTAACCAGCACTTATGGATCTGAAACTTACTTTATGCGGCACTAAACAACGTCGAAAATACCGACGTACGGACGGAACATCACTAATGGGACTTCGTACAGTGGGGACCGGAGTGAGGGAACCGGTAAGTACGAGTAGGTTTAACATCGTCACTTCATGACCTGTTAATAGTTACCGGTTCGCGCCGGTCAGTCGCTGAACATTGTCCACATTGTTTAGGTGTTTACATCCAAATTCCAACATTCAAGCATCCTACTTCAAAGGGCATTAAAAAGTTAGGGTTCGTCATTTAGTGCTTTTAGTTTTGTGAGATAGAAGCCCTAGAACCTATTCATAAAGCTGTGAACGTAATTTTCATACAAAAAATCGGGTATTTCGCACCATTCACGAAATCTTTTCACTTCTCTTTCGCAGGCCCACGTTGAAGTGTTGAAATAGGCGTGGCCTTTCCTTTTCGCAATTTTTGTAGAAACCAATTTCATAATATTTTTTTTTTATAAAAGCGACTGCGTGTATCTTTTACATTCTCGTTTTTAGTTTATATTATACGAGTAACCACCCTCGCTTTGCTTCGGTTTTCTTATTTTTTTACACCTTGGGTTACATTATTGAAGTTTTATTAAGGATCCCTAATTTTTTTTAAATATGATATAGCCTATGTTACTCGGGGATAGTGTAGCTTCCCAACAGTGAAAGAATTTTTCAAATCGGTTCATTAGTTTCGGAGCCTATTCAATGCAAACAAAAAATCAAATCTTTCCTCTTTATATATTAGTATAGATTAACTACACAATATACATACTGTATATAAGAATGAAGTCAACTATGTGCCGTTAAGGAATTCTACTTCTGTTTTGGAAAAGTGCTTTAATATTTGGGAGAAGAAAGGCGAATTAATTAAACTTACCAGTAACTCAAGCAATTTTATTCGATGCTTTAAATTAAATTCGTATCCCCTTCATTCTATTCCGCTGTCCTCTGCTCTACTCTGTGAATAGAACTTATTATAGCATACGTTGAATACGTAATACTCATTATAACATTCCAACTCATACCAAAATTAGAACGCAAATGAGCTTTGACAATAATATTACTATTTTGCTCTACCGCGCTTATAGAAGTTAGTCTATTGCAACAAAAACACGAGTAGATGTCAATTTTGTTAGTATAGGTCAACATACAATATCATTGGTATAGGTAAATTATTATTATATTATCACGGTGTGTACCTACTAATTTTATTATAATCCTACTAATATTATAAATTTGAAAGTTTGGATTTTTGGATGTTTGTGCTGCAATCACGCAAAAATGGCTGATTGAATATAGATACAATTTGGTACACAGATAGCCCACTGCTTACCGGGAACGTGAATTCACGTTCGAACTCAAAAGTACCGCCGCCGCCGCGATGCTCGCGATGCTCAGGTAATAGTTTAATACCTAGAATAAAATTTAGGGTACTTTTTATCCCGAGATATTGCTCTGTTCCCGAGAGAGAATAAGTAAAATGTATACGAGTAGTACTAGGAAAACACTTTTGACGTTAATCATCACAGTGACATTAGAAAACTCAAAATAGCTGAATAAAATAATTATGGTTAATTCATGGACCTAAAAAAACAGTTCATTGTTTTAATATGTTTTATTAACAAACATAAAAAAAAATTGCGATTGTGATAATTTTTATCATACAATGGAAGCTTTAGTAGCCATCGATCTCGTAATTATTATGTACGAGTAACCGCCCTCGCTTTGCTTCGGTTTTCTTATTTTTTTACACCTTTGGTTACATTATTGGAGTTTTATTAGGGATCCCTAATTTTTTTGAAAATATAATATAGCCTATGTTACCCGGGGATAGTGCAGCTTCCCAACAGTGATATAATTTTTGAAATCGGTTCAGTAGTTTCGGAGCCTATTCAATGCAAACAAAAAATCAAATCTTTCATAAGTTTGCAGTGTGATACGCGTGTGTGCCTACCGAATGACGACTTTCGTTTGTGACGCGCGTCACGTGCGCACGTGACAGACGCGTGACACTTGACGCGCCGTGACCCCGTCACGGGCGGGACGGGCGGGACTGACGGGACACCGATCACATGCGACACGCTCAGCGCTGGCTGACACTGATGTATTATACAGCACGTCGTTGCTATCGATGACGGACTGAATATTTTCTCTGATAATACAAAATACCGCTTATAGAGAATTTAAGAGAAAAACGTAAGTTTTATTTAGAAATGCGGTAGTGCATTAGTCAAAGAATGCTAGTGTAATATAAGAAAATTAATAAGAGTTGAGATTCAAATCAAATCAAATGTTTTTATTCAAAATTGGTTTCTTTTACAAACACTTTTTGAAAGTCATGCAAGCTACGGCAATGCTTCAACAAGGCCCTACTGTGAGAGGGTTCGGGAGAAGAAGCAGCTAGAAACTACCGGGTTTGGACGTCGACTTCGTCGAGTTGCTGCCGACGCGCGTCGCGTCGCAACGATCTTACTCGCGAGCTATACTTACTCGCGAGTTTATTTACTCGGGAGCTCACGACTCTACTCGTTACTCGTGATTTTTGACACCGAGCTTACTCGAGTTTACTCGAGTTTTTACTCGAGTAAGTGGTTGCTTTTGCTCGAGTAACTCGAGTTGTAAAAAGTATTACTCGGCCCATCGCTAGTTGATTTTTAATCATTATAAATAACTTTCACAATGATGAAAGTTATATATTATGTCTGTTGTTTGTTGTAACAGAAATTATGATGCTGTAATGAAAAAAAAAATTGTGAAATAAATAATCGCCAAACCAGAAGAATGCACCAATTAGTAACGCCATTTTACCGTCTTTCTAAAGTGCAGCGATCTTTTATGGGGCTTGGTGTACAGTTCTATAATAAAATCCCGAAGTTAATACGTGATTTGCCAGTAGAATTGTTTAAGAAACATGTAAAATCTCAACTTTTAGGCAAAGGTTATTATACTGTAGATGAGTACTTAAGTGACAAAGACGCATGGAAATGACCTGCTCTGCAACCAGTTCCGTACAAGCTAGTAATATATATATATATTTTTTTTTGTAATAAATATATCAATGTATTTTTATTTTTAAAAGATGTGCTGAGGAGTTTCTTTACGGCTTTTCTTCTCCTCCATGACAAAGCACCTTTGCGAAAAGCTGGTAGATTAAAAAAATGACGTGCATAAGTGTATCAATGATACCTATATGAATAAATGATTTTGAATTTGAATTTGAATTTGAATTTGAAAATAAATAGATACACACCGTTAAATCACTATACATTTCTACATGCAATTTTTTTAAACCTTTAAATGAAGCTTTTCTGCCTAAACAAATTTAATTTATTTACGTAGTTTGACGAAATGCTAGTCCGAGAAATATGCAAGAATTCCTACAAACACTTTATTATTAATTGGGACAGACGGAAGTCGGAACTTAAAACACGAGGAAGGTACTTGCGTCTTATGTGAATATTCAAGGAACTTCGTAACTGTCTCATTGATTTCATTTCTTTAATGGCTCTATTAATATAGCAAAGATAATTTTTCCGTCGCATTTTACAGTCATTGTGTTGCAACAAACTATTACAGTTAAATAATTAACCGACTTTTTTTAAACCGTTACGCTTTAATTAAGATAACTCCATGTTTATCGAGTTTCATATCGTGGTCAGTGTTCATTACGTATTAGCACGTTGAAGCCATTGATATCCAATCTATTTAAACTATCTTAACAACCAATCCTCCAGACATTTATCACAAAGTCTACACAGTCGAGAATCGAACCCAAATCCTTCGCTCTTCATGAAACTGTTAACCTGTCCGTTCCATTTATTTTGAAAGCCAAGATAATGAACGACATAATGTCAAAAGATATTATTCGGAACAGCGACGTAATCAAAATTTAATTAGTATCTATTATAACGTAACCTGAGAAATTAAATATGATGAACAGTATATTAAATATATTTCATATTTTATGGCGGTAAATTGTGCGACAAAAGCCTAACCCTCTTATTTATAGAAATATGCAAAGTTATATAAAGATTTTAAAGTGTTTTGTTTACTAAGCGTTGAATAAGGCCGTTAGTTTAGTGAAGGTGGCTGTAGGTAAGACGCGACATCGACATCTGAGGACCAGACGGAGAGCTATATACAGGGTGTCCCAGTGCCAAGTGACCGCCCGGCGTCTATGGCTTATTTGGACAAAACTAACACCAAAAAACCAATAAAGTACAGGTCTAATCGGTTTGGTTCTTTTTTTATTAGCTTTTTAATTTTTTTGGAAAAAAACCTGACTTGCTGCACTATTTTCGACATACTTTTTTTGTTTTTACATTTATTTTCATTCTGTTTTTTTCATTTACCAGTTGTTATCATAGTTTATCTATTCGAGGTATAAAATCTACCCAAAATTAAATACAACATATTTTTTAAAGACATTAACTGAAATTTTTTTGAAAAAAAATTACCCTTTTTTATTTAATTTCGCTAAAAAGTTGGAAAAATGTCCTATGAATATTATTATTTTATCAATTATTATTAAACTATATGATATTACCTACAAAATCTCATGAACATGTTTGTAGTTATCTAAATCTTTTACCGAACTACAAACTATTGAAATATGCACCCTATTTTCGATAATGAGAAGGGTAGACTTTTAAAACCAGGCTAGTGGAACATTTAAGTATCTTACTATCAAAAATACGTTTTGCCCTTTGATAGAATAATTTTAAATGTTAGGAAACAATAAAAACAAGTGCAAATTTAAATCATTGATTAAAAAAAAAAACAGTAATTAATTTATAACATTTTCGAAATTACTGCCATTGGCGTTAATACAGGCTAGGCTCTAAATGACGAGTCAAAGCTCGTTATTTGCACTTCGAAAGGTTATAGTTTTAGGAATCAGAGGTGGAATTAATTGAAAAAAAAACCAAAAATTTAATAAATCCAACCATTATTTATTTTTATAAAAAGCGGCCAAGTGCGAGTCGGACTCGCCCATGAAGGGTTCCGTAGCAGCAAGTAACATTATATAAAAGTTCTTGTAGTTTGTTGTAACTTTGGTCAATGTTTTTTGCGGTTTACGATTTATGACGTATTAAAAAAAAAACTACTTACTTGATCTCATTCAAACTAATTTTCGTTGGAAGTTTGCATGGTAATATACATCATATATTTTTTTTAGTTTTATCATTCTCTTATTTTAGAAGTTACAGGGGGGGGGACACACATTTTACCACTTTGGAAGTGTCTCTCGCGCAAACTATTCAGTCTAGAAAAAAATGATATTAGAAACCTCAATATCATTTTTAAAGACCTATCCATAGATACCCCACACGTATGGGTTTGATGAAAAAAACATTTTTGAGTTTCAGTTCTAAGTATGGGGAACCCCCGAAATTTATTGTTTTTTTTTTATTTTTGTGTGAAAATCTTAATGCGGTTCACAGAATACATCTACTTACCAAGTTTCAACAGTATAGCTCTTATAGTTTCGGAAAAAAGTGGCTGTGACATACGGACGGACAGACAGACAGACAGACAGACAGACAGACAGACAGACAGACAGACATGACGAATCTATAAGGGTTCCGTTTTTTGCCATTCGGCTACGGAACCCTAAAAATCACAAATTATCAAAACAACTATTAATCTGAGCAAAAAGCGTTTTAGTATACCACAGAGATAATGCAGTGTAAAAACACTTACTGCAAATTGCGCCGATCACCAATTCAACAACCTCACTGTTCGAAATCCAACGAGCAAATGGGTCAATTTCAACAAACACGAATTTTGCCTAATTACAGTGGCGAATTTAAATTTGCTGTTTCTGATAATTTTTTTTGGCTAAAATAATAGGTAAATATTAGTACTACTTAATCATATACTAGAGATCGAAAAATTTTTGTTAGTTCATGAGATATTTCCATTTGAAATTATCAAATGCCACCGAAATTATTAAAGGACCACCGGAATTAAAATCCGAGACACCGAAATTGATTAAATTTAAACCTGCTGTTTCTAATACATTTTATTTGGCATAAATAATATGTAAATAGTAGTAATAATTAGTCATATAGTAGAGATCGAAAAAAAAAAAAATTAGTTCCGGAGATATTTTGAAATTACATTATCAAATGCCACCAAAATTAGGACCACTGGAATTAGAATCTGATCCACCGAAATTGATTATGCCAATGAGAAATAATAAAGGCAAGATCATATTTTAATACTTTAAAGATACATTTTGAAGAGTAGGAGTCTAGATGAACGGACTCCTTTAAGCGGTGATTAGACAGGCTTGTGTTTCTGTGGCCTATTAGACCAGTGCCGATAGCTTCTAAAACGGAAAAAAATGAAAAAAAAATAGTAGGATGAAACCCCTTGCAAAAGGAAGAGGATATAACAAAAATTAAAGGAAAAAATATTTACGTTTAAGGGTAAAAAATGGTTTATCTCGATTTCTAGCAACGCTACAAGTCCTATGGAAAAGTTAAATGGCAAAGTTGTAGGTAATAAAAAGATTTACAACTTTTGTATTAATACTTTTTTACATAACCTCAAAATTTATATGAAAAATTCAAATAACCAAATTTTTTGGTTTTTTATTTTTACCTTTTATAACCATAAAATCACGAAATTTAGTGAAAACTTACCTTTGTATGTCCTTAACATACTGTAATATTTTGATTTAAAATATTTCTTTTTTCACCTTATTTTGACATAATATCGAAAAAGCAACCTAATTTACAATCGAAAATTCTCACGTCAAAATATCGACTTTTTTAAAAAATCGGGGAGTTTTTGTTCGTTGGAATCTCTACTTTCTAATGGTATATAAAAAAACTATAAAGTACTAACTACTACCACTACTACTTACTACTAAACTAACTATAAACTACTATGGTAAATGTTCTCCGAAAATACAATGAAACGACAACTATTTTCGCATGTTTTTTGCAATCTTTATTTTTTATGGATTTGTAATTTTTTGTCTAACAAAGTAACATGGAATCTTATGTTTTATGATTAATTAAAGTGTAAATATTAATAAATAGCTCAAAATTGTACACAATGAATGACAAAAAAAATTAAAAACTCGAATCCGAAAATTTTTTGCGAAAGTAGTTGTCGTTTCATTTTCACCAAATTTCGTGAAAAATTTTTTTTTTGTAAAAGATAAAAATAAAAAACAAAAAACTGGTTATTTGAATTTTTTACATAAATTTTGAGGTAATGAAAAAAAGGGTAAATAAAAAAGTTGTAGATCTTTTTATTACTTACAACATTGCTATTTAACTTTTTTCTATAGGACTTGTGGTTTTGCCGGAAATTGAGATAAATAATTTTTTACCCTTGAAACCCCCCTCCCCCACTTCCCGACCTCAGATCGCCCGTAAATTATTTTTCCTTTATTTTTCGTTATATTCTCTTCCTTTTGCAATGGGTTTCATCCTACGATTATTTTTTTCGTTTCAAAAATTATCGGCACTGGTCTATACACGTCCCTATGCGCTTTGGTTTGCCACCGGAGCCACCGAGATTAGGCCCCCGGGCTTAGAATTAGAGTCAAAACTTGAATTTTAAAGAACACCGTTATTCACAGGTTAACTTTTATTTCACAATTATGGCTGAAAACCTTTAATGCAAGCCTCCATAAAATTTCTTGATAATCTGCTTTGTACTTTTACTAATATACATGACATCGGAATTGGATGATTTTGTATTCCTGCGCCACCGCAGTGAGTACTTACGTGTTTGACAGGAAAATTACGCAGCAAGTCGGTTATCCTAACACGCAGTTTGCAAGAGCACAACTGAACGGTGCGGGGAGAGCCAGTTAGGTGTCTTCCAAATCGTGTTGTAACAAGTAATGAAGTATACAAAATGCGCCACCGGTATTGCTTTTTTTTGTAGGACATTTTTAAGAGATGTTTTAAGAGCTGTTGCACTATCTTAAATTGCTCCGTAAATATATATTAGTTGTGTTATCTAATGTATTTCTAAAAAACATTCATTTTTAATGAAATTTATTTACCAAAAAAAATTTAATTAATAAAATATGTAAATAAATGGAGTTCGGACAGTACACCGGAATTAGATTTTAGGTCTTAGATGTTTTTTTATTAAGAATCTATTTATTAAATACCTCTGAATACTTTACTATCGTGTAGATCACTATTTAAACTACCTATATAAAATTATGCATAATTGTAGTTTACCTCCACACATTAATTTTCAACCTCGCCGTCTCAAAAATGCACTTGGGAAATTCACCCAAATAACTTATAAACTTACTAGCATGAGAGCAGCTCTATTTATGAGTTTTGTGATAGTGACGTCACGACCGGTACAAGTTGTAGTAAGTTTTTGGCCATTAATAGCTATGATGTCTTTAGCGGAGTATAAAAATACCTTTTATCACAAAAAGAAATGCTGTAAGGCAAATGAACTCCGCTCCGTAGGCCGACTGTGTTGAAAACAGTGTCTAAAGATAAATGTGTAAACTTTACATTCGAATGCATTAGATATCATCTATCCGCATAAAACCTACTTGAATTTTAAATATAACATCGTAGCACCGTAATAGCAAAGTCATAACTACGGCAACTTCCCCGAGCAGAGCGACGAGTGTCGTCTATGAAACTTGCTACTACGCGACGCTACGTAACAACTTCTGGAGTATCAGGATTGTTGTCAAAGAGATGCAGGACGGATACTTGGAAAATAAATTTTCTGCGATACTTTCAGCGGGAGCTACTTACAGGAACATACATACGTGGATATCTGTAGCAAATTGGACTGTGGACTCTTCATTGAAGTTGGCAGTGCAGTGCTGCAGTGTTAGCCTAGCGGGGTGAACGTTGGTCAGGACTATCTCTCGTCTGCTTATTCTGCTTATTATATGGACGTAAACTTGTATGAATCATTCACACCTGTAAGAGCTACCCGTCAAATGGTATTCATGGTATAAAACATCGACTTGTCTGGGTAGCGAGCGTCCCAAACCTCCCGAATTTGAATTGCAAGTACCTGTTTGACGGCGGTTTGTTGCTTAAACAGTACGATACTGTTTGTTATTCACGAAATGAGAGCGGAAGAAAGGACAAGGATCTCGTCTCTCGCGACGCAGTTCGCAACTACCACTTTTAAGGCCGTTTTTAATTTACTACGATTATTGTATTTTATACCGATATTTCGACCCAGTTACATGGGTCCTGGTCACGGCGGGGCTGCCGAATAAAGATTTATCTATACTCTATACAAATATATAAAATTGGAGTGTCTGTTTGTAATATTAAAATAACCGCTTTTTACTAAGTGCATTTGGATGTATACACGGTACATATACCAAAACAACATTTTTTACAATTTTTGTCTGTCTGTCTGTCTGTCTGTTTGTTCCGGCTAATCTCTGAAATGGCTGGACAGATTTCGACGGGACTTTCACTGGCAGATAGCTGATGTAACAAGGAGTAACTTAGGCTACTTTTATTTTAGAAAAAAAAAGTTTGTTAGGCGATACGAAGTTCGCCGGGTCAGTTAGTTACACATAAATTTTGAAGAAAATTAAAATCTCTCGAGACAAGATTACTTTGCATTCACGGACCTTAAAGAAATATGGACGTAATCTCAAGAACAAATTCAGTGAAGCACCCATCGGAATACAAACTCTCTATTCGTACAAGTAAACACGCACACATTGACACCATCGGCCGCCATTCCGGCGGCGCCGGACCGCACTCGAGTCATACGGACAACGGGAGTTGATAAAGAATAATAAAAATGTCTTTGTGTGCTGTTAAAAGTTGCAAGAACAATATTAATTCAGTTAAAAAACATAAAGGGATCACCTTTCACAAGTAAGCTTGTAATTTAATCACTGATTTCTTTTATTTTTCCTAAAGTTATTATCAAAATAAACTAGAAAAATTGTAACCACAAAATCAGCCAGTGTTGCCAACAATATTGCATATGCAAATACCCAGAATGTGTGGGAAAATTATAGTATATATAAAATCCTCGAGTTTCTTACTTTAGTTTAATAATATATATTTTTGGGGTTCCGTAGTAAATAACAAGGAACCCTTACCTATTATGTTTGCCATGTCTGTCCATCTGTCCGCGGCATTGCGTACAAACTAACATTATTAGAAAGCTGAAATTTGGTATAGATTAAGGTATATTAATTACGTTAAGATAATGGTAGAACAAAATTTGAAAAAAAATTTTTTAGCTACCTCCCCTATAAGTCAAGTGGGTAAACCAGTGTATTTAATCAGTTGTCAATTAATAAAATTCATTAATCTCATCAAATGTAATAATTTGCTTTTATTGAATGTGAAATGTGTTATTTTCTATTTACATGCATTATGTATTTATGTAGATAACTAAATTTTAAGTGAATAATTTTTAGTGCGCGTCTAAACGTAATAATTTAGTAAAGCTCTTTAGTTCATACAATTCTTCACAGCCTACTTAATTACTTATGCATTTTTACTAAATTTTAACTAAAAAGTGTCTGTCCAACCATGTTAAGTGATAAGCCCCGCCCACCTACTTAACAGAAAAATAGAAAAAAATCAATCTTTTTTGTTTACTTAATTCGTACTAAATTTTAACTACTAAATTGTTCGTTTACCGTATTAATTTACTTAAAATTTAGTTATCTACTTAACTACTTAATACTTGTAAACCGAACATTACGGAATGTTATTCAGTAAGTACTACATTTAGTGTTTAGATTTTACTACTACATAAAGAAAAAATAGGGAAATGTTCATATTGTGGTATCCCCAAAATTACGCACACGTAGTAAGCGATCGGCCATTACTATGCTTCACGCTCGATTAGACAAGGTTATGTCCGTTCTTTTTTAACGTCCGTGTTTGTATTATTATTTCTATCTCTAACGCATCCCGAACCCGATGATTAAACATCAAACGATTATAATTATTTATCGCACCACATAAGGACCCTTTGATTACATTAGGTCGGATGTCGAGCGGAGTGATCACATTGCCCCGCGGATCAGCGGCCGCGCTCACCTGACCATTACTGGTGAATTTAAGAGGTTCCCTATTTAGGAGCCCATTTAAACCGTAACATCGTAAACCACGATTAATTGGCGGTTACCACCCGGTCCCTTTCTTTGCGATATGCGTTTATACATTTATATTATTCGATAATATGCATCGGTGAACCTTTATGAGTCAAAATACCTATAAAAGGATAACATAATATTTTACTACGCACAATGTAAATATTTAAATGTTACTAAATATTTGTTGTTTTAGCATAATGTAAATGCAGTTTTGGGTTAGATAGGTAGAAAACAATGTGATTATGTAGCCATAGCCTTATCCGTCAGCTGTTGATGAACGAGGGGTTTCCGAAGCTGGTACTACGTCGCTCAGTCGATGACTAATCTGATTGATGCGTATAGTAATGGCATTGCAACGAGGGTAGTCTGTAATGCGCGCGCAAGCAGCTGAGTTATAGCGATAAGTGAGAGCCCGGCAGTACGCTCGCGGCCGCCGGCGGGGACGGACGCGTCGCGCGAAGACTGTTACTGTTACAAATACGATGAAGAGCAGTTTCGAGTTAAAATTCGTGGTGTAGTGTGTTGGAAAAATGTTTCATTCAGTAAAACTGTACTGTGTTATTAATAATTGTTGCACAAAATATGATTAACGATGTAAAGTGCCATTTTAAGAATTTAATAGTGTACTAAATAAGTTCTTCGGTTTACTTGAATAGTGTTCAAAAGTGGACGAGAATTGGACAAAATTCAACGTAAGGTCAACATAAAAAGTGTCCCAAGCCCGGTAAGTGATGGTTTTTAATTTATTTTTAGTTTTTGTAAATTATTCACCGACACATTAAAGTAATATATGTATACGTACGTACGAACAGATAATGATGATTTTTAATGACTATGAATGCTGTAAAATATTTTTTACGGGGTATTTTCTAATATTTATTGTTCTTAAATATACTGTGTGGTTTAGTGAAAATTACAACTTATTCTATGTATAACATTCAACAACCTCGGATGTTAATTTTGTTTATTAAATCATAAAATTAAGGTTCGATTATTAGAGAAAATTTGCAGTATAATCAACTGTTTTGCTACACTATGGAGGTGACTGCCATTTCTACGGACGCTTTTTATGGATGTTTTAGTTTGACGTCATAGGCGTAGCCCTCGCCTGGCTCGGGTATAAAATTATCTTTTAAATAATAATTTAAACTAGCTACTCCAATGATGTTATTCTGAAAAATGTATCTATTTCCTCGCCTTTATGCTCTCTGAAAGCAATCATCAAATCTCTATTAAAATAATTAGGTATCATTAGTTAAATTATGCTTTTAATGAGACCGACTGGTAGGAAACTCGATACTTATAATTTTTAGTATTCTCTTACTTGTTATAAGTTAATGCTTGAATAGTCTCGTTTATTTAGATGCTTGATTAAAATACCTGACAATATTTATTTTAATGATCGGTAGTTTTATTGTTACCTTGAAGATGATTAGGGTCCCATTAGTGGGACCAAATTCTAATAATATAAATTGGTTTAATAATATAAGTTCGTATAGGTTTGAGAGATGAGATTCGATTAATTTATATTATTAGAATTTGGTGAGATGTATTTAACGAAACCTGAAGATTTAGACTTCATGTGATAGTGTCAAATGCTGTTACTTCAAGCAACAAGCTTGAGGGAGAGTGGATTGCTGCCTTTGAAGGTCTTTCATTATTATACATGTTTAATAACGTAATGTTGGTATTGTATTGTAAATAAGAAAAAATATAATTTAATTTCTCACGAAGCTATTTGCCCGGCCTGGGCCCGAGTTTCGAACCACATGTTACGATCATGACCACAGCGTTAAAAGACGTCGTTAATTTTAACACCGATCAATCAGCTTTTAAAATATTTCAAAATTCAGATATTTATCCGATTGTTCAACTGTCTAATAATAATAATATTAAATGTTGAAATTGAATATACCATATTAGAGAAAATTTTATTGTTCACTTATAAATAATCGATACCAACTGATCTTTTTTCACTGCTCTAAAGTTTCCAATTTCATGTTCTTGAAGCTGCGCAAGTTCTATTTAAAAAGTTAAGGATTATGTTTCCCGAAGCATAGCGAAGGGAAGTCGGACTATGAGTACTTTAATAAATAATTTATTACTAGCTGTCCGGACAAACTTAGTTCTGTCAAAAATTTTTTTTATTTTGAAATGTAAGCTATCGTATCTTTCAAGTTGGATCAAACTGCACACGGTGTGCAAATTTGATTAAAATCGGTTAAGTAATTTATATATACTAGGAAGGATTTTTTTTATGGAAATAGCCCGCAAACGAGCTGACGACCCACCTGATAGTAAGTGGCTATCGTCGCCCATGGACATCAGCAACACCAAAGGCCAAGAAAGAGAGAAGAAGAAGAAAGAAAGAACTGCTTCTCAAGCCCCCAGCCGGAACACGATAAGTCGTTTGGCGGCTGACTCATGCTTAAGGGTGGTAGCTATCGAGGCGAACCCCATGGAGAAATACATAATAATAGTAATAATGGTATTAATTAATTTGTATTGTAACAATTAAAATAAATTTTACCAATATAATCCCTCCGAGAGCCCTACTATCAGCGGGCCGGACTTAGTCGCCTCTTACGACACTCATCTGACATTGGGATTGGGGTTAGTATTCTGAGCCGCCCCAATACGGCTTTTATTGTAACTTAATAATTTTTATGTTGGCAGTCTATTTCCGTGTCTTCGGCCGCTGGAATTGAGTCAATAATTCAGCACAACAGTACGAAATAAGACGAACATTTTTCAACGCTTTCGAGGAATTGGAATTCAAATGTAGCAAATCGTGGGAAGGCAGAAGCTGTACAATCAAGAGCACGTTTCATTTGGTTCCCACCCACAGTGCACCGTGTGGGCTAAATGGCTAAATCTACCTCTATTAACGTTTAGGAGTCCATCGCGGACAAACAACGTGACACGTATGTACATATATACATATTAAGATATTCACTTTTCAATATAACAAGATAATTATTCATACAAAAGGTTGCCTACCTTATTAATATTGTTCTTTTTGGGTTTTATGTCTTTCGGCAACCTTCTAATTTCTGAACATAAGGGAATATGAAGATTATTCATATGACGGCTTATATCAGTTAAGAGGAATATCTAAATAATTCTGGACTTCGGCGAAGTCAAAAGGTGGGTTACTCGTACGATTCCAGCCCGTATGTGTTCTCATAATGTTCATCTGTAGTCGCAAAACTTCTAAACTACTTATCGTAATTCGATAAATTAGATAACTTTGGATCGACTGCGGATATTGACTACGAAACGTGACACAAATTTTAATATGACGCCATCGGGGGGACCTAAAATCATCTTTTGCATGTTTCTACACCTGAAAAGATAAGGACAGCCTACAACTGTCTTTATGAAAGAAATAAAAGGTGTGTCGATTGGACCTTTAAAAAAGATTTCGTTAATTATTAAAATTGAACATCCTAAGAGCTTTAAAAACTTGATAAATATCCAAATTCATTTTCTCGGTGGAACCTTTTAGTAAATCAACATTTCTCGGCGAGATACATTTACTCCCCCCCTCCTCCCTATTCTTCATCGCTGCAAAATGGCTTATTCAACCGCCGCTATTTCGTACCACTTCCGGCGAGAATAATAGCGCTAACACATTATCCGATACGATTCGTTGCCGGACAGACATCAGGTGAGCAGCGTACGAGTATAAAGAGAAATAATATTGTTCACAAGTCAGCGGCAAATTTTACGACTGCTACTGAATAAATAATAACTTGTGACATTATATTTTCAAGGCGTTTTGAAAGACAAAATAAGTGGGTTGACAACAGCATTGCTATATTTCTTAGACCAACTTGAAAGACTAGTTTCTTTTTTGAAGATAGTTATGAAAGTAAAAGGATTTCCGTGGACAATCACCACATTCGTTTTGTTTGCAATTATCTTATGAAATGAAAATATTGTATTCTATTATATTCTATCTATTCTATCTATTCTATCTATTCTATCTATTCTATCTATTCTATCTATTCTATCTATTCTATCTATTCTATCTATTCTATCTATTCTATCTATTCTATCTATTCTATTCGCACACAACGAACATTCTAGTATCGGTATCCGATGTATCGGTGAGACAGTATGTAAACGGTTTTATCTATAAATGCACCTATTGCGAAACTTGTCTGTGTCTGCTCCATTTCGTCCATTCAAGGCCGGCCTTATTTCGTTGATTCGTCGAGTTGGCCTGTATTTTGTCGATGAACGGGCCCCGGTGGAGTATTCAGCCGGAGCTCCCCGAGGGCCGGTTACCGAAGACCATAAATAAGTGATGGAATCCCCGCAGGGTACCTGCTTCCCGTTTTATTACGGTCACGAAACTGAATTGACATCCAGTCAAGATTTTTTTCCGGAAAAACATTTGTTTTGTCTTCCTCTCTACCGAGACAGAGCTTTAGTCATCGCTTTGATACTATATACGAAAGAGTACTTTATTATATCAGGGCACTTTGCAAATTCAACTTTCAATGGAGTAGAATAATTGAAAATAAGAACGGTTATAAAGATCTGCATTAAGGCAACCAATTAAAAATAAATGTTGTCGTAACATAATGGTTACTTTATACGTCAATGGGTAACAGTTTATTTGGCTTTGCTTCGGATTCAAAAAATTTAAATCTATCGTTTTAAATTACAGCACTAATAGCCCATGTGTTACTAGCGAGTGTACAGATGGTGTGTTCCTGGTGATGTGTAGACATATCCAGGATGGGTGACTTATGACAGCTTGTGCTAGATGATCAGCACTTATTTCGAAGGTCATCAAGTTCATGTTGGAACGATTCTGGTGACATTAAAAATATTCGCCAAGATTACAATCTGAAGCGAAGGTTTGCAGTTTACGATACCACCTGATATCCTGCGTCATCACAGTCTGGTACTGGTACAGTCAAATTTTCATCACTTACGTCCAAGGACCCATGTCGACAGTACACATATACAACGGCAAGTATTCGACAAGAACGATATTCGTTTACACCTTAATGAAAAGATTATTGGATTCACGTCCTACTAGGTCCCTCACGTTTCCTGTTAAGCATGAGAAATTTTGCATTACTCGCCAATCCTAGCTTTAAATTCACATTTACTATAGCGACACATTCAAATTGGTTTCCGGATCCAATTCATCCTGAAAAAGGTTAAATTCTTTAAAGGTTAAATTTAAATCGGCATTGCAATACAATGTGGAAACTGCAGTAGACCTGGTACTGTACTTTTTATTCACGATCGGTTATCATATCAATTAGACTGTCCCACTTCCACCTTATCTTTTCACTGCTGGGTTGGCACAGTCAGGGGGCTTTAGATTGTAGTTTGAAGCAAGAAATTATGTTACTGTAACAGGTAGTGATAAAAATGCCAGATCAGCACCACAGTTTTTATGGCTTTATTGGACTCGGAGCAGTCAAATTTGGATCTAATAATGGGATTCTTCACGAATCGAAGCAACTCTTCAAATAGGTATATACGGCAATTTTTACATATTAAGTTCAACTATAACTATAATTTTAGGAGTCCATATAGGTTATTTTTTGGTAACAGTGATTACCTAACATAATTGAATCTTCTGGCTCGAGGTCGTCTCGATTCCCTGCACAGTACACTGATATCGTAATATGAAAATTGTTTCGCGGAAAATGCGTTGCCTTATAACTTATTATTATTAATACGATCGAATATTCGTGCTTCGAGGGCCATAGATGAATATTTTAATATACGAGAATTTCATTACATACTTATATTCGATTTTTCTCGTCGAGTAGCCAATGTAGATAATAATTCGATTCGAGATATGATATCTGCAGAACGAGATATGATATCTGGAGAATGATTCAGTGAGTACAGAAATTAAATTAAAGTCGATAGAGGGGAAACAATATCTTCGTATTTGATATGTTCTTGATGGAGACTTGCATTGGGACCATGCTTACGGTGTATCGTTTGAGGGATTTAGTGTGGTACCTTACCGGGACGCCAAAGCGACGTCGCCGGCCACGTATCCAACCAAACCGTTTGTGCGGTACCTCACCGGGACGCCAAGGCGACGTCGCCGGCCACGTATCCAACCAAACCGTTTGTGCGGTACCTCACCGGGATGCCAAGGCGACGTCGCCGGCCACGTATCCAACCAAACAGTTTGTGCGGTACCTCACCGGGACGCCAAGGCGACGTCGCCGACCACGTATCCAACCAAACAGTTTGTGCGGTACCTCACCGGGACGCGAAGGCGACGTCGCCGGTCACGTATCCAACCAAACAGTTTGTGCGGTACCTCACCGGGACGCCAAGGCGACGTCGCCGGCCACGTATCCAAACAGTTTATCATATTGTATCATATTGATGTATGTATTAATAGTCCAAGAATATTAGTCAAACGAGGACAAGTATCTCGGAATGAAAGCTAGTTAGCAATAAACTTGTATAAACCTTTATTTCGACACCCTAAAATTTATCTCAAAACCTATTTATCGTAGGGTGTCCGCGGCTACAGATATTCCAAGGTCAAAGTTTAAAAATCGTTTTTTTACACATTGCAAATATCTCGTTTCCTTTGGGTTTCATGCCCTTTGTATCCTATCCTATTCCTACTTTCCTACTATCCTACTAATATTATAAATGCGAAAGTTTGGATGTTTGGATGTTTGGATGTTTGGATGTTTGTGTTGCAATCGCGCAAAAACGGCTGATCGGATATAGATGAAATTTGCCACACAGATAGTTTAATACCTAGAATAATATATAGGATACTTTTTATCCCGAGATATTGATCTATTCCCGAGGGAGAAGAAGTAAACTAAATGGTAATAGGAAAACAGTTTTGACGTTTGTCATCACAGTGACATTAGAAAACTCAAAACAGCTGATTGAGTGATTAAATTATAATTGGTTCATTGTTTTAATATGTTTATTTACAAACATATAAAAATTTGCGGTGAGGCACATTGTGATCATTTTTATCATGCAATGGAAGCTTTAGTAACCATCGATCTCGTGTAAAATCAAGTAAAACAAACACAGCATTTTTTTTAAGGCTGCTTACACATCAGCGTTTGTCGAGCGTTCCTAGCGCTAGACGCTTGATCGATGAATTATAAAAAAATAATAATTTTACGTTGAATAAGTATTCGTAGCTTATCAACGTTTTTCCTAGCTCTAAATATAAATTGCAATTGAAATATTATATTATATCTTATCAGGTTTAGTTAATAGCAAAAATATCAAAATGGCTGTCTGTAAAGTCTGTATACGGACGGAGATTTAACGTGACAACGTCTGTTCGTAGTATAAGTTTTTGGAACATAAGTTCACTAATTAGTCTATTCAACTCCGACGCCAGAAACGCTCGCGTAGAAGAGAGACGCAAGGCGCGCGCCGGTCGAGCGAGCCTCTCTCTTTAATGCTGCGCGTGCATGGTAACGTTCCGGCAAATCTTACTTGGTCGTTACACAGTTTTCGTGAATGACACCTGAGTCAACCAATTTATAGACGTTGTCACGTCAAAAAATCATCAAATTTGGTTTTTAACATTCGTAAATATCTGCCTATATTTTTTCATTTACCTTATAGAAATAAATATAGATTTTTTTTACTTATTTAGCAAATCATTAATCACGTGTGTCGGATGAACGCGTACGCTTATAAAATCCTAGTGTGGTGTCGGCCTTATGTCAATTCGGCCTTGTCAATATTTCTTTATTTTTTTATTGCTGTGCATGCATATAACCAGTGCTTTAGCCGAACACTACAAACCTTAAATAAGTTTTTAATGAACAAGACCGTTAGTATACAATGGGTTTAGGTAGGAATAGATTCGTTGTTTAAGAAGCGATTTTCATGATTTTTTTATTGTACTGGGAATTTACTGAACTTGGTCAATATAGTGAGACTATGGATTCTGGTTGTTAAGAGTGAGCTTCTCAGTAAGGAATAACTGAATCGTGTTTAAATATGTTCGCTGTTGTTATCGTTGACATCGCAAGATGTGTGTCAGAGACGAAATATGACTCCTCAACGGAACAATTCAAATAACTAAACAATTTTCAAATATATTTGTTGTTCGTAAATTTAAGGGTAAAATCTACAAATCCGTCATAAGACTTGTCGTAATGTATGGATCAGAATGTTGGGCTACAAAGAAGATGGATGAGAGACGATTGCATATCATAGAGATGAGAATGTTGAGGTGGATGTGTGGAGTGACGAGAATGGACAAAGTAAGGAATGAGTACCTATATTAGAAGAAAGTTTGAAAGTGGCAAAAATTACAAAAAAGTTAAAAGGGAACCGAATATCACGGTATGGGCACTAGATGAGGCGAGTGGAAACGCATGTGACGAGAAGAGTGATGGATATGAATGTGATGGATAGACGAAGGGGACGAGGACGACCAAAGAAAAGATGGATGGATTGTGTTACAGATGATATGAAAGATAAGAGAGATAGTGTAAAGATGACGGCTGATAGGGAAGTGTGGAAGAGGAAAACATATTGCGCCAACTGGAGTATTGAGTGGAGTGGAGACTGGAGTTGAGTGGAGACTGGAGTTGAGTGGAGACTGGAGTTGAGTGGAGACTGGAGTTGAGTGGAGACTGGAGTTGAGTGGAGACTGGAGTTGAGTGGAGACTGGAGTTGAGTGGAGACTGGAGTTGAGTGGAGACTGGAGTTGAGTGGAGACTGGAGTGTAGTGGAGACTGGAGTTGAGTGGAGACTGGAGTTGAGTGGAGACTGGAGTTGAGTGGAGACTGGAGTGGAGTGGAGACTGGGGTGGAGTGGAGAGTGGAGACTGGAGTGGAGTGGAGACTGGAGTGGAGTGGAGTAGTAAAACCTACAATTATCATCTTCCCGAAATTTTATTCGTCTCATTATCTTGAAAACAAAATTTTTGAAGATTTCACTTCTACCACGTTATGTGTGAATAGCACACATTTTATTTTTTTAAATTGTAAGTTAATGCTTGACTACAATTCTACCTGATGGTAAGTAGCGATGTAGTCTTGGTTTATTATAGGATCTATTTAGTACATAAATATACATATATATTTTTATACCATTCATACTTTAAGTATGATAATGATCATGTTTCGCGATGACCCGCGATGATTGCAAGGAAAATACTTAATTTGGCATGCTTTTAATTTTAAATCATAGTTTAACGATATAACAAACTGCAACTTCATCTTCGTAAATAAGGTCCACAGACAAATAAATCTTATTTTTGACTACGGAATCGTGTAATTTTTTAGCGATATAATCGATATGGCTAAGACGCTATATAATTTTTAGCTACTAAAAGATATGCATGGGGCAACCTCCCTCTTGCCACTCTATGGAGTACATAAAACACTGAGTCTCTTCGTTTCGTTTCGTTTCAATGCCCTTAATAAAGATGTCATATTATATGGAAGCATCCATTAAATATACCGATGTTATTTAAATAATGATATGGTTCGTTTGTGTTACGTTTGTGTAAACGTAATTCTGTTAATGGTTCTGCTGTTTGTTCTAATTGCGGAATAACTTTATAGTTTTCCTCCAGTTTCCTCGCATCACAAAATTTACACGCTTTGTTAATTTTATCCCTTTTTATAAGCTTTTGGCTACTGAGATTCGCGTGTTGTGACTCGCTTCATACTCTAGCAACAGCCCATCTCCGTCATTCTGTTTCATGAGCATGTTGCTAACGTCGTTTACCTGCCTGTTCTAGCGTAGCAGCTCTCAAGCTTGCTGAAATTATTCCTCACGACGTTTCCTTTGATTTTTATGACCCTTAAGCAGCTCGCTGGTACGCCAAATAATGAATATGGTGCTGGTGTCGATGATGTGCCTGTTTAAGCAGCTCTTAAGTTAGCCTGCCGCTGAACTTCTTCCTCACGACATGCCCTATGATTTTTTCGAATCTTTAGCAACTTGCTAGAACACGAAATAATAAGCATGTTGTCGACATCATTCTTTGGGATGAAAAGCAGGATACTGTAAGTTTAATTCACAAACATCCAAACATCTAAATCTAACATCTAAATTTTAGTAGGATCTGGATCTAATTCTAAATTCTCGCGGACGAAGTCGCGGGTAGAAGCTAGTATATTATAAATATTGTAGAAGATTAAATTCTCTACAACTTTTGTTTAAACATTTTTTTATATCTTGAACCATTTTCGAGATTGAGGGCAGAGCGCGCGCAGTGTTTAACTATTTATAGTATCGTTCGAGGTCAACATTAATTAGAACATTATTTAAAAATTTAATGTTTTCCTCTTTATTTAGTTAGGAAGTAATTAGTATAAATAAGATTAGAGTAAAAAATAATTAAATTATTTTACCTATTAATTTTATAATTACACATAGCTTCATGAATTACACGAATAAATGTTATTAGCATAAAACCCAAAGAAAACGTCTCGTTTTCTTGCAATTTGCAATGTGTAAAAAAACGATTTTTTGAACTTAGACCTTGGAATATCTGTAGTCGCGGAAACCCTGCGATAAGTAGGTTTTGAGATAAGTTTTAGGGTGTCGAAATAAAGGTTTATACAACTTTATTGCTGACTATCTCTCATTCCGAGATGAAACCACTAATATTCTTCAACTATAAAGCCTTTTCTGGAAAACCGAGTTCTGCTGCTTACACTATTAAGAAAGTAAGGCTTTTATTTCATGAATTTACTTTAATTTTAAATTAAGTTTGGTCCAGTTCAATATAGCGAGTCCATAGACGAGTTTTTATTGGATAATAATTTCGCTTGACACAAAAGAAAGTAAAGACAATGTGTACAATGCGGAAATTGATCCCAGGAGGTTTGATCGGGTTGGGAGCAGGCGGAGGTGCGCAGTGGCGGAGGTTGGCGGAGGTGCGCGCCTTTGATTGAATCCGATACGTAACTCCACGTCGTCTGGTATGGCCGTATGAGCCCAATTGATATCGTTTGAGTGGATGTAACCTTGTGTCTACTAGTAACCAAGAGTTTTCGGAAATTTAACAAATGGTTATTTGTCAATTAATTGCATGCCATGTCCGATATAAAGTTATTTTTGTGCTGTAACGCCCCAACTCAGAGTCACTAACCGTTACTTTAATCGCTCCTTAGCACATAATTTTTATAGTGATTCTTTACTAAGGAACGATTTAAGTAACCGTTGCACAGTGTTTTATGAGACCCGATTTTGTGACATCCCCTTTTTAATGCAGAATCCTATAGGTTAAATGAATTCAAATGCGAGAGTAAAACTCCCGCGTGTCTATTAATCATAGTTACTGAGAAATTAATTTTTGAAAATTGTTATTTTTTTACCGGATAAATACATAAAAAAATCAAAACTCCTAAAATTTAAAAACAATAATTAAATCGATAATGATGGTAGATGAAACCATCGACGGCGCACATTTTAGTGCAATAAGAAAATACCTAAGTTCAACCGTTACGAAATTATTTGATTTTTTTCATTTTATGTTTTTATTTTTTTTACTCGATAATCCGCCGTATTAGGACGCGATATTTCACCAAGCGGTTGCTTAAGGTGTCTTTCATGTGCTCTAATTATATCACTATCTAATTCCATGGATTATTGGAATTATCGCAGAAATACGAATATCCGGATTTTTCCGACGTTAGGGTTGTCACAAGTTCACAACCGGCACTAAATATTCCGTTCTATGTGCATTTAAGATTATCAACGCTCTTTTATTTTATTTTTAACTGGATGAAGTAGAAAATTATTCATTATGACGTTAGGGTTGTCAGTATAATATTTTATTTTGATGTTAACCTGTTAACCTTTTCGTGGGTATTTGAAATCGTAATTAATAAAGGTAATGATAACTTTTGATAATACAAAAACATTGTTCATACGTAATCCAAAACAATTTTATTAGTAGGTATACTTAACAAAAGTTATATTTTTAATTGACTCAGAGAATTACTCGATCTAAAATAAACATAGGCAGAAAAGGCTTAATTAGCATCATTCACCCATTAAATAAAATGTGAACACACAAACTATAAGGATAACAGAGATAGAATGAAAAATACACACTTAATTGAAAAAAAACTGGTTGTCTGTAAAGTCGGTTTACGGACGGTAGTTTAACGTGACAACGTTATCACAAAACATTGACGAAGTGATTGCATACTTTTATAGATAAAATTGAATCATTTTAATTAAATTACCAATATTTTTATAGGGGTAAGGAAGTAAGTTGTATGCTGCCGCTGTCTCTCTTCTACTCGGACGCACCGGCTGATCGAGAGGAAGAGAGATACATGCGGCACGAACCGAGCGCTTCGGCCGATCGATTTTAAACTTATAATTTGAATTGTGTTTATTTTATACTAAACCTTATTTTTTGCGGAAATATGATATACGTTGTAATTATAATATATTTCCCAACAATATAGAACAGTATTTCAAAATTTGTCGTCATGCCTATTAGAGGATCAATCGGAATTTCTCGTTGTCGAAGATATATAATTTTAGGGTTCCGTAACCAAATGGCAAAAAACGAGACCCTTATGGATTCGTCATGTCTGTCTGTCTGTCCGTCCGTATGTCACAGCCACTTTTTTTACGAAACTATAAGAACTATACTTTTGAAACTTGGTAAGTAGATGTATTTGTTTGAACACCGAAAATTGGTTTGAACGAGATCTAGTAAGTAGTTTTTTTAATACGTCATAAATCGTAAACCGCAATTTACCTTTCATTATGATACTGGCTGCTACGGAACCCTTCATGGGCGAGTCTGACTCGCACTTGGCCGCTTTGTTATATTTAAATAACTAATTGATATCCAGTTTGTATCCGGATATTGGAAGTGACAACCCTGACAAAAAACGAAAAGTGCTTATTATTCCAATAATCCATGGAATTAGGTCGTGATATAATTAGGGCACATGAAAGACACCTTAATCAACCGCTTGGTGAAATATCGCGTCCTAATACGGCGGATTATCGAGTAAAAAAAATAAAAACATAAAATGAAAAAAATTCAAATAATTTCGTAACGGTTGAACTTAGGTATTTTCTTCTTGCACTAAAATGTGCACCGTTGATGGTTTTATCTACCATCATTATCGATTTAATTATTGTTTTTAGATTTTAGGAGTTTTGATTTTTTTAAGTATTTATCCGGCAAAAAAATAACAATTTTCAAAAATTAATTTCTCAGTAACTATGATTAATAGACACACGGGAGTTTTACTCTCGCATTTGAATTCATTCAAACTATAGGAATCTGCATTAAAAAGGGGATGTCACAAAATCGGGTCTCATAAAACACTGTGCGTTGGTGACTCTGAGTTGGGGCGTAAGAACTATAGGATCATTTATTAAAGTTGAAACAGCTGACATACTTTACCATAGTGATCACTAGTATCTATTTGATAGGGGCCTACTTATTATTGTCTCTCTGGGATAACTAGCGACGTTAAACTACTTGACGATTGATTTAAGCCGTAGTTCGGTTTAGAATATTGACCACAATCCGGCAACGATCCGTGCCGGCGTACTAGGGTGTACGCATGTAGGTACGTACAATGATATTATACGCGCCGACGATGAAGAGCGTAAGAACAGGCAATTGACCCTTCTGTAGCTTGAGCACGAATATTTGCGAGAAAGTATTCGTATGGTTAACGTAAGCAATTTGTATGGAATTTTTTCAAAAGCGCCCCTATCGTGCGTAAATGGTACTAAATTGGCAGCACCACAGACCTGTATACTGTCTGTGGGCAGCACGAATATTTGCGTCAAACTTGCGTATCGCAAGCGTATCGCAAGCGTATCGCCGCGTAACGCTACGTAAGCATTTTGTATGGAAATCGGTAGCACGAGTATTTTTTTGACATACGGACGATAGCTGGCTAGCGTCATCTTACGAATGTTTTTTCACGGAGAAATGTTGCGTGAGAAAACTTTCGTATCACTTTTTAACAGCGAATTTCAGTGTTTACATTGATTTTTAAACTAAATTTAAGTAAAAATGCATGAAAAACGTATAATTGAACGTATCACCATTTATTATTACCTTGCTGCACGATTGATTGGAAGCAGCGGAGTGATGAAATATAGAATAGTTTCTAAAGAAAAAATAATTTGTTTAAATGAAAATAAGTTTAACATTGTGTGACTAATCCAATAACTAAAATAATAATAATAATAATATGATTGTCATAATTATGATGATTGTCTCATTTAATTTGTTTCCAGTGAAATAAATTGCAGAGTAGAATAATCTCTAATTTGCCAGGTGCAATGAAATAGTATTTAAAATTGATATCTTCTTAGCAATGCAGGTTTTAAAATCTAGTGCAATTAACTTCGTCGTCTTTAAAATCAAACTAAAGAATTATCCTCAAAGTCAAGGTTTTGTACCTACCTGCTACTTATGTGAAGTGATAAATAGGTTTATGTGAAATACAAATGCATTTCCTAATTAATTAATTCTTCCATTAGTATCACAAGATTAGTTTTCAGTTATTACGAGTAGAAGCGATTAGAATATACACCAACATCTATGTAATTAAATAACAAGTCACACTTGAGGCACCAAATAAAAGAAGATAATAAACAATAATATCTTTATTTCAAGCAACGAGGTCATATATAAATACCGTACAAAGTAACATACAATATTTCCATTGCACATCATTTATAACTAAATCACTAATTTTATCGACGTAGAAAGACGCGCATTCGGTGGCTGATGGTCGTCAGTCGTTCGGCCACAACTTCAGCATTGTAGATAAGAGCTCTATTGTAAAGCGCACAATAAATGGGTTGAAGTTCACTGCATTGCGCGAATCCAAGTTATGGTCAAGAATCAACCACTACTTCGTCTTCTTCACCAACTACTCAACGACATCGGAGACCTTCGCAATGTAATGGAGATGAAGTCGAGAAACTTTGTATATCATATAGGTCATTGGGACGTTGTATCCTATATACAAATAAGTCTTTTAATGATGGGTACTTTTCCATTAACGCCGCAATCACTATTAAGTATTACATAGGTACCTATTTGTATTTTGAATTACTTTAACTAAGGTACATAATTAATTATAAAATTCACAAAATATTAGTTTGACAACAATAACAAACGTAGTACCGCAGACCGCTAAAGGCGCCAAACCACAGGCTAGATAGGGACACAGAGTACTTAAACGGTAGAGATTCAGCTTGACAATGTACGCGTTCGAATACCAAAGTTCAAGAGACACGGAAATATTTTTATTTGTGTAAAATATATCATTAACTTAATGTTTCTTAATGTAAACTGTATTTTTATTGAAAAGTTAATACAGCTTGATGTAAAAAGTGTGATTTCATAGAGTTTTAATGAAATTTCTTTACATAATTATTTTTTTTCAATTTACATGTAACTTTTGAACGCACCATTCATTCGTTCATTCATTCACTTGGTCCCCTTCTTATTTACGATAGGATGACGTCACTTGCGAGTTGACGCTAGCACGACGCAAGTAACTCGTGCTGCCAACTTACGTCTACGTAAATTACGTATCGTCAATTCGATACGGAGACGCTACGAATGTTTTAAAAACTCGTGCTCGCTGTACTGCTCGTAGTCGCTCTACCAATACAAAACGATACGCACGCTTTTGTTATTGTCAGAAGTGCTTGACATTTGACATCGAGCGTTAAAATGCCTTCGTGTATTACGAGTATACCAATGTGATTTGTGTAGTGAAAGAAAAGATAAACGTGTGTGTGTTGTAGCTCTTTTCGGAACAGATTTTTTGGTTGATTTGACAGGGCATAACGTATCTATATTTTTTTAAATATCATTGGGTACTTATAAGCGCACGTTGTGGTAAGACTGCTGATAAGTTTTGTATTATTAATATTATTATTCCTTGATATTATAATATACTATCCGGTATAATTACCTCTCCATAAAACCTGCCTGGTTCGTTACCACCCTCTTGTTTGCATCAGTCGCCAAACTACTCGTCGTTCCGGGTGAGGCTTGAGAGCCAGTTCTTTCATTCTTTTTCTCTCTTTCTTTTTTCTAAGAATGAAATAGTACGTAAGTATAAGTACACGAAATGAAACCTTCAAAAATTTAATTACGTGTATCACTTTTAATCATCTTTCAAAAACTATTTTGTACTAAATAAAAAAAAACAGTGGTAACTAACGCCATCTCTTAACATAATATGAAGAGTAAAATGAGCAGCTAGCGCCAACTGTCCAGCAATAAAACGAATCTTCTATCTTGTTCCTCGCGCCATCTATGAATACAACTTAGAATGTTTTAAAGTACCACGAACATAAGAAACACAGTATAATGCTTCCTATCAAATTTTCTCCCACGTTAAATCTTATGAATTTATGTGTCTGTCTCTTTTTACTGTCCCATTTTCGTTTCATCGACTTTCAAATGACAACGTTTTCACTTCAAAAACATTAAAAACAAAAAATATTTGAAATAGCAGCAATACTTATGCACAATACTAATGAAATGAAATGAAATAATCTTTTATTCATGTAGGTATCACTGATACACTTATGCACGTCATTTTTTTAATTTACCAGCTTTTCGCAAAGGTGCTTTGTCATGGAGGAGAAGAAAAGCCGTAAAGAAACTCCTCAGCACATCTTTTACTTCACTAGATATTATTTTCATATACAAACCTCGAACTACCATTAATTGCATTAATAAATGATAATAGGTTCTACACACAGCTGCCTGTGGTATTATGTATTCTGTGACACAGCCGGGTTTCTGAGCTCGTGTTGTTTGATTATTAACGAACGTCACTTCTCATTATCCTCCCCGCGGCCGCGCCGGTCCCATCCAATATCCCTCCGGAGACATTACTTGGACTCATCATTTACAGGCTTTGATGCCAGGCCACGGAATATAGGAAGATAATCGTCTTAAGGCGGATTCGACCAAATACCGTGATAAATCAGAGTTACCTCGAATAGTTTGACTCTCTGGTTTTAATCTCATTCGATCTTCAGATTTGTTACGTTTGAACTAATTTACGTATCTTATACATCTCACGCACTTCATTACCTTACGCACGTATTAGTGCTTTAAGATAAGTAGCATATAATTATATTTTGTTTTATATCTTGTTTGTCATTCAAAACGTTATTTCAGTCTGTTTTTAGGGTTCCGTAGCCAGATGGCAAAAAACGGAACCCTTATAAATTCGTCATGTCTGTCTGTCTGGCTGTCTGTCTGTCCGTCCGTATGTCACAGCCACTTTTCTCCGAAACTATAAGAACTATACTGTTGAAACTTGGTAAGGAGATGTATTCTGTAAACCGCGTTAAGATTTTTACACAAAAATAGAAAAAAAAAACAATAAATTTTGGGGTCCCCATACATAGAACTGAAACTCATTTTTTTTTCATCAAACCCATACGTGTGGGGTATCTATGGATAGGTCTTCAAAAATGATATTGAGGTTTTTAATATCATTTTTTTCTAAACTGAATAGTTCGCGCGAGAGACACTTCCAAAGTGGTAAAATGTGTCCCCCCCCCTGTAACTTCTAAAATAAGAGAATGATAAAACTAAAAAAAATATAAGATGTACATTACCACGCAAACTTCCAACGAAAATTGATTTGAACGAGATCTAATGAGTAGTTTTTTTTTTAATACGTCATAAATCGTAAACCGCAAAAAACATCGATCAAAGTTACAACGAACTACAAGAACTTTTATATTTTGTTACTTGCTGCTACGGAACCCTTCATGGGCGAGTCCGACTCGCACTTGGCCGCTTTTTGCGAATTATTTATGTTAATCCGATAATCCTAAATAACTTCAATAATATTTCTGTTTACATTGCGAATGTAGAGGAAACGCTGGTTGGAATTTGCACTCAAATTATTCACTGTAAAGACATGGATATTAGTACTTCCACTACGAAATGTTTTATTACGTAAAACCAACTTCACTTCAGCTGTTTGGTCGAAAGACGAATCACTTTTATCCAAAAAATGCAATCTTCTACTGATCGTATCATAATCACTTCGTCTAAACTATGTATTTACTATATCCGTTAGTCACACCATCCTTTGTAGTTGTTCATCGGTAACCAAAAGATTATCCGTTCAACCGAAAATTTATTAGTTTCTTTATACTGCCAGCTATGAGGGATGGTTAGTATGGTTACCATACTGCATACGTAATGGCGTTTACCGAGTCGGCTTTCAGAATCGTTCATGTTTTACGACGGCCACAATTCACATGGCCCATATTATGCTCTCACGCTAAATGTCACGCTTTCACCGCGAGCATTGCGATAGGGACACGAGGACGTGTTTAACAGACTGTAACTCAGCCGGAGAGAAAGAGAGATAATAACGATAGGACGTAAACCTCCCGCTGCACTTTGGGATTATGTTATGGAAAATAATGTTCGAGATACGTACATAAAAAAGAACTTTGATAGTTGGTTATGGTTATTGCAATAAAATTATTTACATATTCTCTCATACATATTCCTTCTATGTTAACATATTCTGTAAAAATCAAAAATAAAAGTGAAAGAAGAAAAAAAAAGTGAGTGTTAACGTATGTGTCGGCGAGCGATCTCTTTGGTTCTACAATGATCGACCGATACAGATGCTGTCATATAAGAAGTCATGAAGAAAAACTAAATATTTAGAATAAGGAATGGTTCTCTTATAAGTGATCGAAGAAGGAATGTGTCAATCTATTTAGAACAATTCGTGTGGGACATTCGGGAATTGTGTTACATTGTGGGGATTCAAATATTGATCACGGAGTAGTACAGATTGTTGTTGATGTGAACGTTAGGAGAACTGGAAATATATCATGGAGCAAAGTAAAAGGAATATTATTGAATAACAAACACCATAGAACACCCCTTCTGCTTGTGTATACCGACTCCTTTAGAAATGCGTACCACCAGGTACCACCTCTCTTCCACAATAGAGATCCATGGAATAAATAAAAGTTTACTTTGACATATCGCAGCATCCGTGTTTGAGAAAGATATGAAGCAATAGCTTAAATTAAATTTTACAATGGTGTGAAGCATAAAGTGTATTCCGATTATAAATTATCTTTATTGTTAAGGCCTTTGTTACGGTCATTTAGATATATTACCTTATACATTTCCAATTACTTCATCTGCCCTTCCCTTTATTAGTAAAATATCTTTAGTGAAATAAGTTTTCTCAGAAGATTTTTTTGTGTGACCATTTTCGTAACCAGCGCAGTGCTATGTTGCTGCCCGTTTGACCCACTTTCAACTTCCGCTGCATTCGAAGAGATGATGATTCGAACAAATAGATGTTGCAATGTAGATTAATATTCCTTAATATAGCGGATATTCGAAACGCTTCAATATTAATAATCTACTGCCTGCCCCTCAGGTTTATAATTCATTTCTTATACTTCTTTTGACGACCCTGTAGCCTAGTTGGTAGCGACCCTGCGTGGAAGCGAGGGGACCCGTGTTCGATTCCCGGCCGGGGCAGATATTTATGTGACAGGTAAATATTTTGTACTCGGTCATGGGTGTTATTGTGATGTGTTGTATGTGTCGTCCATGCCACCCGCGACACAGGTAAAAACCTACTGCGTGTATGAGTGTGTAAGCGTTTATTTATTTAAAAATACGGAAATAGCAAAATTATGTTAAATTCCTGTTTGATGGCCACTGTGGGCTATAGACGATGAATCGTGCGGTGTGCGTGCTGTCCTATTTACCTCGGCCACGGATGTCAACACGTGTCCTGATAAATGACACTTGATGGGTGGGTGACTTTACTCGATTTATGAATTATCGGACCTACTTACAAGACTTCAATGAGGCAGTGCATGCCAGCGAAATGAACATTGTGGCTACGCATTTAAACAACTACAAAAGTAATTTAGTAGTAGCAAGGTACTAGATAAGTAAAGTTCCTTCATAACTTCATACTATTGAAGTAGTGACGTGAGTTTGTGTGACTTTAATAATAAAGTCAGTAACCCGAACAATACTAATCATAATATCACAGCATGTTAAGTAAGCGTTTATATGGTACCTAAGTAAAATTTATAGATGCTTGATCTCCAAGCACTGAAACAAAACAATGTCAAATTATTTCTGTTTAAAGCTGGCTTAGCAAGAAAATATATTTTTATTATTATTTATTTACTTTTTGTTGCATCACACAATATTAAAAGTGAAACTACAAAATTTACTTATTTTTTCACACTTTTTATTTCCATAGTTTACACGTTAATTATGAAGTGAGATTACAACACTTTAATCACATTATTTTAAACTTTAGATTAACAAAAGTAAGTGAATAACATTACCTTGTGTAAATTCACAGTTCCTGACGAATTCACTCACAATTCTCACAAAACACTTTTTAACACTGAGACACTATTTGGTGTTAGAGCACAACCTTTCTCTTCGAACGTCCAGAACAGAATGCCCGAGCGGTAATGAAATATCGTCCGATGAAGTCGCGGAGGAATAATTAAAAGTACCTTGCTTATGACTACCTACTTTTAAGATTATAAATATCGGAGGTAGTTGGCGGATATTGCGATTTATGTGGGTAGCAACCCTTGACTAGTTAATGTTTCCTAACAGCTCGGCCATCCTGCTCTGGCGAGTCCTCTCGCCTTAACTGAACTACAATTTTATTACACTATACTTAAAGGATAAAAGTAAAGAGAAATACTTTGTAAATAAATTATTGTAAAAAAAAATTATTTTTAAAACAAATAATTATTTTCCAAAAGGAGAAAGAAAAGAAAAAAAAAATATGTATTTATAATTTCATGAAGTAAGTATCTTCTTAGAGGTCTAACTTTAGATACAATTATACTGTAGTGAATTAAAATAATCCATAATGTATGAACAATTACACAATTGATTATAGTTAAGTTTTATTATAGTCTAGACTTACAACTATAGTTATAATTATTATCATAGTTACAACTTACATATATTTTTACTTAATTATTAAATCATTATTTGATTTTATTAAATGTTGTTTTATTTAGTAATAAACAGTTAAATTGAATACTATAATTTAATAAATTAAATTTACTTTCGTATTAGTTACTATTGCTCATCATCTTGTTCGGAGCTACTCGAATCGAAAGTCTTGTTAAAATTAAGCCATGGTTTAATTTTATCAATTGCTATAATATTTTCATATTTCCGACCAGTTTTGCGTGTTAATGGTGTATCTCTAATGAGAAATCTTTCGTTATCCAGAATTTTACAAATACGATAGGGACCCTGATATTTAGGGACTAGCTTTTTAGATTGTCCGTCACTGGGGACTTCCCTCCTAATGCTTATTAGATCACCCACGACGTAAGGGTGTGCTTTCTTGCGCTTAGAATCAAATATTAATTTGTCTCGAGCTTGTTGATCCTCGATTCTTTTACTACTTTCGGACCTTATGTCGTTTACGCTATCTACGGGTGGCTTATCGTGAAGCGATTCGTTAATAACCTCATGAAGGACGTTTTCTGTTCTGCTGTTAATTTTGAAACCGAATAATAGTTCGGACGGGCTCTTACCGGTAGTCTTATGGACCGTTGTATTTAAACCCACCTGGATATCTTGAATATGGTCATCCCAGCGCTTATCATCACAGCCGTGATTTTTAGCAGCCAGGGCTTCGAGAATCGTACGGTTAAATCTCTCCACCTGGCCATTTGCCCTCGGTGTAGCAACAGCGTTTAGAATGTGTTTGATGCCCAGTGATTTAATAAACGCGCGAAAACTATTGCTAGTGAAGCTCGTACCTTGATCGGTGATAAGACGGTTTGGTGCACCAAAATAGCTTATATGGTCGCGAAGTATTTTAATTGTTGTGACACTTTTTGTATTACGTACTGGTTTAATATTTATGTATTTAGTAAATCCGTCGATAATTACGAGAAGGTAAGAGTTTCCCTTGCTACTCCGAATGAATGGCCCAAGGTGGTCGGCATGAATGGTGTGGAACGGCACATCGACTTTAGGGATGGGATGTAATTCACCTGGCTGTTTTCCACTTACTCCTTTATGATGCGAACATTCTAAACACGACTGGACATACTTTTTTATAAACCGTCGCATTTTCCGAAACCAAAAGGACTGTTTAATGCGAGCTAAGGTTTTCTCGAATCCAAAATGACCTATATCGTCGTGGTTCATCTTAACTATTTGCCAGCGAACTCCCTTAGGTGCGACCCAACGTAGCTCGTCACTATTACCGCCGATTACACGATAAATTTTACCGTTCTTTAATTTATAATTTTTCGATATTTCTACAATATCCTCAGTCTGTGGATCGCTCAGGATGTTTTTAATCCTGACTATCTCATCGTCATTGGATTGTACCGTACTAATCCAATCTTCACTTCCAACAGTAAGAACGTCTAAGACGTGCGGTTCTTCGAGAGCAGTATCTACCGGGTTCCTACTTAATGCATCAGCATGGCTCATGCGCGTTCCAGCTCGATACTCGATTTCACAGTCGAATTCTTGCAGTTGGATCCACCATCGCGCTATACGAGGGACAAGATCACGCTTTATTAAAGTGGTTCTTAACGCATTACAGTCAGTCAGGATCTTAAAGGGGATTCCAATCAAGTAGACTCTGAACCGGGCCAGTGACGCAACAACAGCTAAGGTCTCGAGTTCAAATGAATGGAGTCGCTGCTCTTCTGGCGTAGTTTTACGACTGAAGTATGAGACAGGTTTGAAAGGACCTTCTTCGCTCCTTTGGAGAAGTATGCCGCCGATGCCAAATTTACTAGCATCTGTATGGACTTGCGTTTCACGGGAAGGGTCATAAAGAGCTAGCAAAGGTCTTTCTACAAGTGCATTCTTTAATGTGTCGAATGATTCTTGCTGTTCTGTTTGCCAATTCCAGTTAGAGTTCTTCCTCAAGAGATCGGTTAATGGCCTTGCTATAACTGCAAATCCCTGGATAAACCTCCTGAAGAAGCTGGCAAGACCGATAAATTGGCGAACCTCGTGAACGTTCCTAGGGGTGGTCTTCCGCTCCCCTGGCTTAATACCCTGAGAACTAACTTCGAATCCCAAGAATTCAATTTTATTGCAAAAGAAGTGACATTTGTTCAATTTTAAGGTTAACCCACCCTTGCTTAAAAGTTCTAAAACTTCTTCCAAACGAGACAGGCCTTCATCGAAAGTTTTCGAAGGGATTAGTATGTCGTCCATATACACGAGGGCGAATTTAATCTTAGCTTCGGAGAGGATTTTATTCATCGTCCTTTGGGAGACGGAAGGGGCGTTAACAAGGCCGAAAGGCATCCTATTATATTCAAACAGCCCATCGGGCGTAACAAAGGCTGTTTTGTCACGAGAGGATTCTGAAATTGGAATCTGGTAATAACCAGATGCTAAGTCAAGAGAAGTGAACAGGTTATTGCCCGCGAGCTGGTCAAGTTGGTCCTCAATGCGTGGTAAAGGATAGTGGTCTTTCCTAGTTCGACGGTTAAGCGCACGATAATCTATACAAAGTCTTTTTTCCCCGGACTTCTTTTTTACCAACACTACAGGACTCGCATATGAGGATGAGGATTCTTTTATAATGCCAGCGTTTAGCATGTCTTGTACCATTTCGCGAACAAGGACCCGCTCACCCTGTGACATCCTATATGGACGATAAACTACGGGCTCAGTGTCTGTTAACTCAATAGTCATTTCACTAGCGGTAGTATACCCTAAGTCAGCCAATCCGGAAGAGAAACAGTGATTATATTTATTGAGTACATTTTGTAACATGAGCTGTTGACTTTCCGACAGCTGCGAGCCACATTGTATGTCATCTTTTAAGGTTTTCTCGTCAAACACTACTGAATTTACATCTAGTTCAGCTGTTACAGGTAGAGACCGTGTTAGTAAGTTACCTTTTTGCAAACACAAACTAGCACCACTAATATTTTGAACTAGTACTCGACCTCGGCCACTACTAAGATTGTAATTACCTGGTAGTAAATAGAACTCACAACCAGCTATACCCCTTATGGAACCATTAACATGTACATCTCCTGAAAAATTGGACTGAGCTTCAACAGCAACTACTTGCATTTTATTGGCCGGCAAGTCTGTATCTTCACAAACACGTAATCTCAATTTTTCTGCTGGGACCACTTTGAACAAAATTTGATCTGACGTTTTAATAATGGTGATGTATGGTAACTCTGTAAAGGAGTGACCCAGTAAAACGGGGTATTTGAGGACATTGTCATCTACAACATATATATATATATTCTCAGTAATGCCTTGAACTGTGATATTAACTTTAGATTTTCCCAACGGCTTGATGTAGTTACCTCCAATTCCCCTCAGTACTGGCAGATCCTCTGTTTGTAATTTCAGGTTAAGAATAGATGCATCTAATTTTCTCATTAGCGTACACTGACTTCCTAAATCTACGTAACAAGTAAAGTCATGTCCGTTTACAGTTATTGTTATTATATATTTGTCATTGGAATCATTTGGTACCTCAAGCTTAGCGACCTGTTTCTCTTGTTTAGTGACACTTGTATCGTCTTTGCTATTCGGATTACTTCTACAATAGACGTCTAAATGACCATTCCTTCCGCACTTAACGCATTTCGACATAGGTTTCGCGCATCGAAAACTTTTATGGCCCTCTTCGTTACAATTGTGGCATTTTATAGTTTTTGTAGGGTGATCAGATGATACCTTAGAGGTTGTTGCTGTAGTCTTCCTGTCCTGCTTTTGTGTGTCCCTACTGTTCCCGATTTTAACAGTTTTAAAGTACCTGAGAACATGTTCAGGTTCGCGAAATTGCACTGCTTGTGCACCTACACGTACAGTACGGTCCTCGACGCCAGCTAGAAGACAATCTACTGCTTTTCGTCCCTTAATTCCGCATCTATTTAATAAATTCATTTTTCCGTAATAATATTGCTCTAGAGATTCACCATAACGCGCTTTCTTAGCCAACATAACTGTTAGTAATTCCGCATAGTCGTCTCTAGGGGGAAACGATTCGATAAGCTTCCTCTTCCACTCAACCCACGAATAACGAACGGTCTCAAGACCCCGATACCAAATCTTCGCAGTGCCAGTTAATTTGGGAAGTGCAAAGTGTATTATTTCTTTGTCACTCCATTCATAGATTTCTGCGCATTCTTCGACTTTTGTCAACCAGTTCAAGATAGATTGTTCTTTAGCCATCGGATCGAACTCGGGAACAACGTTAGTTAAAGAAAGCTTATCGGTCGCTTGCCCCTTCACACTTTTTAAAATATCCAAGAATTTATCCAAAATAGTTTCGGTTGAACCTTTTAAGTCATTATTAGTTACCCCCTTTTTAAAACGTTTTCTTATATTATGACAGGTTATGGAACAATTAGAAGAGGAGCTTGAACGCCGCGCTGAAAGCTTATGCCTCGCATGGCGGTCGTTAGCAGAAATACTTTCAGCGCGGTTCCTCCCTCTCCTCGTAATTGTTTGAATAGACTCATTACTAGAACTTAATCTTCGAATCCGTCGTCGAGGTTGACGTTCGTGTTCGGAATTATCGCGCGTTCTTTTACGGGTTAATCGTGGAGTTACACGACGTGGTCTCTTACTATCTCTACTTCGAGATCGGTCCTCATTATGACAACTTATTTTACCGCGCCTTTCGCTTATTACTTTATAATTTGAGCGTTGCCGTCGAGACTCCCCGTCAATAAGACGTTGCCTCGGCCGCTCCCCGCTCGAACTACTTGAACTTAATTCATTACGTGTTAAGCGATTGTGGCTTTGCCTACCTCGTAGACTCCCTTCCACTCCCTCGCTCCTGTGTCGTGACACTCGTGACCGCGACCGCCTCACAGCATTGCTCGGACCCGCATCACAGTCCTTATCGCGCTCCTCTATTATGGCGCCTCCTTCGTGGTTCATATTATCGTCCATGACCCTGGAACTTACAGACATTACCTCTGATTAGCGTCATGTGTTATAACGATGCTTAAGTTTGTAGATTAATTCAGTGATTGATTTTTGAAATAATTTAAATGAAGTATAAAAAAAGAAATAAAAGGATAAAGACAAACAAAAACAAAAAAAAAAATCTATTACAGATATAATAACTCAAGGCATTAAGTAATAAGCACATTTCATTAAAACAATGTTAATAGTATGTCGTAATAATTATGATTTTTTTTTTATCGTTCATGAATAATCGAGTAATATAACTTAACGAGTGGGTATATATGTATACGGTACGTATAAACACATTGAATGTATAAACAAAGTGTACTAAAATATTAATATTTATATGATATTAAAATTTTACCATCGGTGCTAAAATTTACAATTCATCTTGCGAAATCTCGTTAATATATAACACGGCTCATTTATAGGTGTAAAGATGCTTTATATTACAAAGCAATATTATTTAGCAAGCATGGAAGCAACAACGAAGAGAGAGGAAAGAGAAAAAAAAAAAAAATATTAAAAGAGGTTAGAAAACATTCAGATAGTATCAGTAGAATCATAATACCTGATATCATAATACTTACTTTAGGATATAGCTAGATTGCACGAATAATTAATGTAATGGCCTATTTATATTGGGCGAGGATGTACAAATGCTATATAATAAGAGAAAACACTTGCATATCGCACTTCTGAACTAAAAGTGAAACTACAAAATTTACTTATTTTTTCACACTTTTTATTTCCATAGTTTACACGTTAATTATGAAGTGAGATTACAACACTTTAATCACATTATTTTAAACTTTAGATTAACAAAAGTAAGTGAATAACATTACCTTGTGTAAATTCACAGTTCCAGACGAATTCACTCACAATTCTCACAAAACACTTTTTAACACTGAGACACTATTTGGTGTTAGAGCACAACCTTTCTCTTCGAACGTCCAGAACAGAATGCCCGAGCGGTAATGAAATATCGTCCGATGAAGTCGCGGAGGAATAATTAAAAGTACCTTGCTTATGACTACCTACTTTTAAGATTATAAATATCGGAGGTAGTTGGCGGATATTGCGATTTATGTGGGTAGCAACCCTTGACTAGTTAATGTTTCCTAACAATATCATGTATTCAACATTTCGAATACTTGAGTAGCCATCGCTGATATAATAATAGCTTGCCGCTTGTCCGTACTCAGTAGGACACTCGTTTCAGATTTCATAATACGTTTTATTACCGAGATAGGTGCATCCCATCCCATTTACGGTCGCACAGCTATTTATGACAACTACTAGGGTATCATGATTCACCGCGGTTCCACTCCGTCTCCGAGTCACTTTGTCTTTTTATTGCGCTATTTGCCCACTTAAGAGGATTGACTACGAAACGAAGTGAGCTTTAGAATGAAACTAATTTATTTATTCAGAACACAAGCCAGTGGCTCTCTTGTGTGATCGCGGAGAGAGGTTCGAACTCGGGTCGGTATCGTGATCCCGACACGAAATCTTATTGTTTGTTTAGGCTATGCCGAGCTCCTCAATGAAGTACGTCTCTTGAGAATAGGTTGCGTCGACAACTCCACTATAAATGTTGAACGACAGTCTGAGGATTCGTTGTTAGTTATGATGTTTTACCAACTCTATTTATAGCAACATCATGATTAATTTATGTTGGTTAGTTGGAGTTTTGGCTTATTGTCTTACAACATTTCAGTGAATAAGCAGGAATTTCAGTTTTTCATTATATTATTTTTCACCTTTTCAAGTCATTTTGTTTTAATTTTGAAGGCGGTTCGACTTTTTATTTAAGTTTTGTGAAGCATTTTCAAAGCGCTACAATGGGTTCTTCAAAAATAATGTAAAAATAGAACTTAAGCCCTGAAGCCATATGAGGTTTTTATTTCCTTTAACAAGGAGAAATAAATGTACCTCCAGGCTGGCACGAAATCATTGTCCCATGGGTTAAAAGGTCGAAATATAATTTAGGCCATTTCAACATCCACAGCAGCTATTCAAATCATTATTATTATAACGCGCGTAAAATTTTATGCATCGAAACTTTTACATCGCGTGTGATGTCTGGAATGAACAACATAGCGCTGAAATTTTATATTAACGGTTTCCTGGCGGCCGCGGCGGATACACAGTAACCAGATTACATGGTAATTGCTTTGGTCATGGTTGCTTCTGCTTGGAAAATGTTTGTCGACGGCGATCACTTTGTTGCTATTACAAAGGATAGACCTCTCAATGAAGGAGAACGGCAGGTAGGTCCAATTGTCGAAAATTTCTGACCGTTAGAAGGTGCGCTATTAATAAAACTTTTTTTAGGGGCTATCGTCGCCCATGGATATCAGCAACACCAAAAGCATCACTGATGCGTTGCCGGCCAAGAAAGAGAGAAGAAAAATAAAGAAAGAACTGGCTCTCAAGCCCCCAGCCGGAACGAGTCATTTGGCGGGAACGTGGGATTGGGGTTAGTATTCTAAGCCGCCTCAATACGGCACAAAACTCTAGGGAACTCAAAATTCACTTCGAAACAACAATTTAAAAATTGATTGCTAGCTTTAAAGACAGTTTTTTTTAATTAATATGCACAGTACGTAAGCGATGATAAATTCGATAGGCGTCGCAACTGCCCAATACGCACGTAGTTCGTATATACTCGCACGGCTCACACCACCATATTGGGTCTGAAACGAGAACCGGACCGATGACCGAAGTAATCAAATTTGTAGCAAGTTGGACGTGAAATGTCGAAGCGCGCGACGGAGCGTTTCCCCCGCTGCGTTATTATTATGTGGGGCTTTGTTTCCTTAAATTGACTGCCATCGATAGTGTACTGAATTACCAATACAAAGGAATCTTAAATCTTAAAACCAATACAAAGGGTCTTGGAATATGAATGAGTCAACTAGTAGATACTAGTATTGAAGGGGATTTTAAATGTTGTAGTGGGGATGTGTTTAGTGACGTATAGGTAATTTATGTTTTATCAATGGTCTGATGGGAATGAATGGGATGGATGAGGATCTCGGCAACCCCACTTGCAACACCAAGAAAGTCGAGAATAATCCCGATTATTACATTCGCTCAGACTCTACAACCGAAACAGTTAACGTCACGAAATATCCACGTCCACGACTGATCTAGAGAAATGGCGATACGACAGGCATCCATTACATGGCATAAGTACCTACATCTCGCACACCTTGGGGGCCTTCCATAACTTACGTCACACTAATTTCATGACTTTTTGACCCCTTCCCCCTCCTTGTCACAGATGGTCACATTTGTGAGACCTCCACCTAGTGTGACGTTATACTATATTATGCTTCTATATTACCCCCTCCTACCCCTTGTCACATAATGTCACACTACATCGACCTTCCCCCCCCACCCCCCAAGGTGTCACATAATTTATCGATGGCTCCTTGTACGACTACCGTTGAGATATACCGGGAACCCCCGGTAGTGGTTAGTAACCACTAAGCGCCAGATTATTAAGGTACTGAGCCTAGCATTCTTCAATATGAGGCTCCGCGTTCTCGTACCTTGCTACCGCGTTCGTTGGTTATATTCTTATGTATGTATTATTATGTATTAAGTAAACTCGAACACTTCCGTGTAGGCGTGCAAGTGGTGTGGAGCTTAACTTGAAGTATAAAGCCGTGTGTCGTTGATATGTCGGTAATTGAAGAACCTACCTGCCAACGTCGTACCGTCGAGTGTTTATATCGTGTAAGTTATCAAGTTGTAGACCTCTTAGGAGTTGCGAACTCTCCGATTGCAAAGGATAACTAAAATAAACGTGTATTCAGGAGCAGTGTGTCAAAGCGACGAAGAGCCAAGCGAGCGGGGACACTTGGCGGGAGAGCAGCTCTGTTACGTTCTCGTCTGAGCTGCTACAATGTCTCGGATACTGATTACAAGTGGCTTGTTATGGATATGAACGGAATCAAGAATAGGCTAGAATAAAATTCTTTTTCTATTGAAACTTGGTACTGTCTGTAACATACGTTTTCGAACTTAGATGTGAATTGTATGTACATACATTACATACACTATGTTGTTAATGGCATTCTTATTCATATACTAGCTGTTGCCCGCAGCTTCGCATACGGAAATTATGTTTTACCTTATTTGTACCTCTTGCAGGAGAAAATTTAAAAAACGGTGAATTTATATTGAAATACTTATATTTAGTAATTTATATACTGAAACCCACGATAAAATCACAAAGGATTCCTCCAGGAGCAGGTTTTGAAAAATAAGCAATATTCACATTAATTAGTAATTTTTTTTCCTTTTTTTGCAAAATTTGGAAAACTGAAAAACATTTGTTGCAAATTTGAAGCAAATAGTTTGATGTTGTAAAAATATTCCATACAAACTTTCATCCCGTTTCCCGGGGAAACCTTTTAATTTTCCGGGAAAAAAGTGTCCTAAAATATGACCCGGAGTATTAGTAACAACTTTACCAATTTTCATCGAAATCCGTTCAAGGGTTTGCATGTAATGCCCGGACAGACAAACAGACAGACAGACAGACAATTCTAAAAAAATATTTTTGTGCTCTAACACGTTATTGAAGTGCCCCCTAATCGAAATTTTTAAAAAATATTCAAAGTACAGAAAATTTGCCCTTCGAGTTTTATTATAGTCCTATAGATAAATAATTATGAAGTGAAAAAGGCGTGGGCTTACTTAATTTTGGATATAAAATTTAACAATAATACAGCGCGATATCTCGGTGGCAGCTACAGCGTGGTTCTCACGTGGACCGCAGCTGCAGTGAAGGTACCGCTACATTAGACACGACGACACTCGGATACCTACTTGTCTATCTCGTGTACTTTGTTTCTAAAATAGTATGCAGTTGTATTGTTATATTCCGCCGGGAAATATATTTTAGGTAATAATTCGATGATATTTGAAACTCACCAGTGAATAGGTTTGGACGACCTCTATATATTGTTAGATAGATAAAAAATGAAATTAAAAATTATGAAAAAACCCACGCTGGATGTATACAAAAAAAGGAAAAAGGATGAAAGAACTGTTTTTAAAGTCCCCCGACTAGAGGAAAATAAGAAAAGAAAGAAAAATAAAAATCTTAAGAAAGCATTAAATTCTGCCACAAACAAGTAGGTAATTATGACTTTTCTAAGTACTTATTATTTAATTTATTATTATTATTATAAGTAGTTATTCGTAGAAATAGACAGCAATATATTAAATATTCGTACTATACATAATATACCTACTCACCTATTTAATAGATATAATTACATATTAAAGCTAATCCGTCGGGGGCTCGGGGCTGCCAACGTCCTTTCTGTTTGAAATTTCATTTAAAATAAGTATAGCAAATTATATGAAACCAAAAGTACATACATGGGTACTGAATCAGTCAACTTTCTAAACTTTTCTCTAAGGCGAAGTACCTACCTACCAAAAAAATTATGAAACTCATAAAATTGCGTGTATTTAATTTATTTCAGAGTAGGGAATGGCAGCCCCCGACGGATTTTCTTTGATTTGTAATTATTTGTAAATAAATATTATATTATATATAAAAAAATAAAATAAAAATATTGCATGAAAATTTTGATATCCGTAAATTTAAGGATATAAAAGCAAAACCGAGAAAACTTATAATTCCCCTCATGTCCAAAGTTACAACATTTATCCCACGGGAGGAGTCCGATTTCAACTAGGTATATGAGTATATTATAATATTTCTGGTAAGATTACCTGCTTTTGTGGCTTCCTTTATTACTCAATACCTACTCATGCTATCCATTATTGTCACGGAATGAAGGCAATGAAGCTGCACTGAAAATGAAATACATTTCAACGTGCATTTCATTTTCAATTAAGAGAATTTTCGTGTCGACGAGGACATTGAACTGAAGTATCCATTGTATTCGGAAACACTTACTGTATTCATCATAAAACATAAATATCTTCCGTAAAAATATTTTACACGTGCAGATTTAAGATGTAAAGCGCGAGTGCCTGTACCTACTCTTGGTAGATGAAATTCTATTTTCTGGAGCACTCAATACTTACGAGTATTTTCTTTTGTTCGCGTTCTGGCGTCTCTTCCTTCTAATTTATTATAATCGCATTTCGATCTAAGATAAAGTGTACAAAAAGGTTATTTACGACATTCGAACCCGATAAATGTATAAATTATAGTGATTTCAGTAAGTATTTGTTACGGCTGGCGCTGCGCCAGCTGCCGGTCGCTCCGAATTGGAATGCTGCGAGCTCAGACATGCAACATGCCACATCATTGCTACGAGCATAATTTAATTGAATTGCTCGACCATCGATTACTTATTTATTGCTGAGGACAGCTCAATGTTCGCGTAAAAGCTCTCCGGAGTAATAGGCCATTTAAAACCACGACGTCGGAGTATCGCTGCCGTGCTCTGATTACAGATACGTGATTGTTATTTTCAAGTTTTTTAGTAGCTCTTAAATTGTTGCTTTTGAAAGCAATTTTAATGTTTCATATGGAAGTTAAACGGTAATTCGTAGCACTATCGTATGATGCAATCATTTCAACATTGAGGCTTGTCGTAAAACCATTCGTGAGTCTTTAAGGTGGTCGAGGATACATTTAATTTCATTAAAATAAAGTATCATTACGTACTTGTTCCTAGTTAGTTATATTGTACTCAGCCTACTGTACTATTCTGTCGCCAAACAGAGTTAACATGGCAGAAAATTTACTTAATTACATACGTATCGTCCATTAATATACGTCACAAAATGAATGTGGATAATGGATAATGGAGTCAGTGTATGAAGGATTTTTACTGACGGCACGTCAATTTCAAATTAAATAGACGGATGCGACCGGTGAGATAAAGCGTTTAGCACGTTTACGTGTGACTTTAGCCTTAAGTTGGCGTTGGGACAATCTGAAGAAAAAAATATTTTATTAATCACGCCTTGAAACGACTCATAAAGTTTCTAATCATGATTCTTACAAAAACTGAACATCGCTCATCACTTTTAAATTAACTTTTTCAATGTGATATACAAAGAGGATAAAAGAAAAGTTATTCATTTGAAAGAGCAAATATTATTCAGCATTCTAATGTAATACATAGAGAACGTTTCTTATTAACTGTATAGACTTAATGCGGCCAATGATAAATTACAGACATTTACATATTTATTGCTGAAGTATCGGAATTAACTGAATTGAATAAACGTAGTTATACGAAACGATTGGCAATTACGTGGGGATTTGCAACTAGCTATTGAATATCGCTCAATAGATCGTCAATTATTTCCAATCCGTATTTGCATTGAAAAGATACACGGTAGAATCAGGCTCGTGGAGACTTCTGCAGTATTTTAGCACACCTCAAAACGCCAAACGCAGTGAATGCCTGGTTTGAAATCGGTGGGATGAATTGAGTCTGGCTAGCTAGACTGATCTCGGTTCGAGTTATATTTTTTCCTCAGAACATGTATGTTAAAAGATAATAATTATTGCTTGTTTTGTTATGTAGAAGATATTACAAAGGAATTATAAAAATGTAATGCGCACGTGCTTATGTGTGTTATATGGGGAATCATTTTTTTAAGGAGCCAACTAAAGAATTGACGAATTACCTGATGGTATGTGCTCGGTAAACATATTTTTTTTTATAATTACTAGGTGGTGCTATTTTTTTCACATACGCGATATGGTCTTAGTTAAAGTAACAGCGAAGATCTTCAATAGTTTAAAATTGCAATAGGTAGTTTAAAGTTGCAATAGGTAGTTTAAAGTTGCAATAGGTAGTTTAAAGTCTCCCTGCCCTTGTCACTGTCTGATTACGTTACTTAAAATGAATAAACAGATCTGTAGGTGTTAAGAGGCACGGACAACTAATTGCCTCAGTTAAGACGGCTCATTAGAGCGGGACGGTGGACGATAATGAGATGTGCCTGACGACGTGCGCCCCGCGGCCCCGCAACCTGTCTCGGACGCGATGTTATGATGTACTACGAGTATAAGCATGTGTACCTATATGGCATAATAATTTGGCACTCTCGGTCTGGGTGGCGGACACCGGTGCTACTGTCAGATTGCCATCAAATATAGTCGGGTTGGAAATGTAGTAGTAGCTTTATTGTATTAATTAATACAATCGTACAATTGTAATAATACAATAAAGCTAAATTTTAGATATAATCTATATAAGATAACAAGAAAACATAATATAATCTATGGAAATTTAGAAAATATAACAAAGACATTACTATATTAACTACACTGTCATAACATGTCAATCCTGTCATGTATGAAATACAATGAGCATATTAATAAATGTTTCTAAGAAAATATTACAGAAATCATTATAAAATAAAGAGAAGGTAAATAAAATTTTATTACAATTTCTTCGCTAATCAATCGAAAGGAACTTCGTTCCATCCGGGTGTCCCTTGACACCTCTCATATTTTTTACATCACCGTGAGTACCCGTATTATAGTGTGTTCAAATAGTTTAGTATTATAATGTTTCATGCGCGCTCTACACTCGCGCGAGAACCTCGCGAGAAGGCGAGAAAAACACGAGAAACGTGAATGTGGAGCCGATTCACAAAATCTTCGCAGGTTCTCGCGCGAGAACGCGAGAACTAACGCACAGAACACTTATACCCTAGAGGGAACTGACATAAATAAATAAATAAATAAAATATTCTTTATTGCCACACAAAAAATTAAAAAAAAAATAAACACTTAAATCTAACATAATAGGTAATTATTGTGGGCAAAGGGAGAGTCTCTGCTTCTGCTAACACGAGGAACTTCGTGCAGCGCTGTTTTTCAGACTCTCCCTCTCCCTTAGGCGTCGTTTGAGAGTTAGTCAGGTAATTCCCGATCGCCGCTAGGCATTTTTCTACTGTATGCATTCGCGTGCGTCTCTGTGTGTGTGTGTGTGTGTGTGAATGCTTGTTTTTAGATGTGAATATGGTGAGTACTGTTATTATTACATCATTTGAAGAACTGTTTCAGATCTAAGCACTTCCAGTAAGCATGTCTCAGGTTCACAGAACTTGTATTGACTCCACACTCGCATGTTTCTCAGTAGCGAGCGACTCGCCGATTAGAAGAGTTGTCATTGTGGTATTTACTGAGCATAAATATTAGCCAGATTATTATATTTATATTATTATTTTTATTTATTTATTTAACTTTTTGCACCATACAATTTGTTTAATAGCAAAGGCGGACTTAATGCATTAGCATTAAAGAATGCTTTTAAGCATTCTCTCCCAGTCAACCTTCGGATAGTGAGAACACAACGATATGGCGGTATATCTAGGTTGTAATAAAAAAACTACTTAGGATATATAGATATACTATAAACAAACATACATACATACATACATAAATAAACACATAAATACATAAAAAATACTGATAAACATGTCAGGATAACCACATATTTATTGTACTATATATATTTATATTATATAAATTGTTCATATTTATATTATTATAATTATTATAATAAGCGAATGCGCATAGCAATAAGCTTGCCGCAGCAGTTACTTCTGCGTCCATCGTCATCGAGCGCGAGAACAGTATTGAGAACCTTGCGAGTGTGGACCCAAGGAAGTTCTCGCCGAGATTCTCGCTGAGATTCTTGCGAGATTCTCGGCGAGAATCTCGCGTGAAGTGTGGAGCGCGCATCAAATAGTGTGTGTAAATGTGTTCAAATACAGTGTCCATATTGTTCGATGCTTAGAAATGACGTATACAGCGTCCAAGTCCAAACCATGGACGTACAGCCTCCTCTGCGTCATACGTCTAAGTCAGATGACTATAATTCATTCCTGTAATAAACATTCGCCTGCTGTGTACTTCGCCCCCAAGCAGAAACCTCAGACATTTGTAATAAGCCGCCGCCTTAGGTACACTAAGCATAATTTGTGAGGCCGGCCACTTACTTCAAGAAATGTCATTAAAAGACGGCGATATAAACTGCTCAACTTTGAAGCAAAATTTGAAACGTTTTGAAGTGGTGAAAGCATAAACATAACACATCTATTATTTTTAATCTGCTTTTAAAAAACTAGTGAAAATTACTAACTTTGTGTAGGACCTAGCATTAGATCTTACCAATAGAACTTCCATTAACTTACGTCGACTCTTTATCAGTATCGTAACCTAACCGAGCGTACTCGTCGCCAATGTCGCCATCGGGTCCTGTGAGTACCGCAAACCATTAGTCATAGCTCCCATCACCCGGCGGGTGCCCGGGCGCGACGCGGCGTGCTGTACCGTGACAATCTCTGACGAAATTTCATGGCTCGGCCGCCCGCCGCGTGCATTGGGACTAATCACGCGTTAATGACGCCCCCTGTCGGCGCCCCGTCGACAGGCAATGCTCGGGAATTATTCCCACGTTGTATTGTACCATGTGCACGTATTTGCGAAGCTTTACGACAATGCAATGGCATTAATTATGTTGAACAGAACGCAATAACAGCCCCGGATCTACGATTTTTTTCGAACAGGGGCAGAAACTCGATAGTGGCATCCCTCTCTCCAGCGTTTGAGGTAAATTACTTTACAAAACTCGCAAATACGTAATAGTTGTCATTTTTCGTGAATGGGACAATAATAACGCTTTTTTAACTTTATTTGTTCTTCCAACCAGGGTTCCGTGTGCTAGGCGCTTTGTGGAGCAAGTTTTTTATTTTTAATCCTACTATATTATGATTTTGGATCCGGGGCTGCGCAATAAACCCTCAAAATTCATTTTACTATAATACGAGTACTGACGATATTTATTTTGTATTCCGATATTTCGACCCAGTTGCATGGATCGTGGTCACGGATGATGAGTTCATCCGTGACCACAACAACAAAATAAATATCCAACAAAATAAATATCGTGAGTACTCGTATTATAGTAAAATGTGTTCAGTCCACGATGAGTTAAGTTTAAAACCTCAAAATTCATACATAGACGGTATGGCTCGTGTTTAAAATTAATCTGTCTACATAATAAAACGCTGTTACTAAAAGAACATACATAGCTTGAACCAGCAGACTTAGAAACATGTAACTTTGTACAAAGGTTCTTAGGTATATGTATTAATATATACATGGTGTAATGGTGTAAGAGTAACTAAGTAAGCTTATTTGAAAAATGAATTCCCTACAGGGGTTAATTAGGGGCCATCAGTTGGTTTGGAACGACTGAGAAGATTAAATGATAAATAAAATAATAAGTTTCCAGTGTAGGTGGTGATTACAAGTTTATGACGTAGATTTTATAGACATAAGCGAGGGCGGGTAATTAATGGGTACAAAGTTAATACAATCAGAAGATAAGTATCGCGTAAAACTCATCTTGTATCCCAGCGAATCCGAATTTCATCTGAAGAGACAAGTGAGAAAGCCAGAATAACAATAAGGTATACCTGTCAGTATCTGTACTAATACATATTATAATGAAAGTTAAATTTTTTTGTTTGTTTCGTCATCGCTAATCTCTGGAATTTTTTGTCGGATTTGACAAATCCTTTTTGTGAATGATATTCTGCTATATTTATGAAGTAGGCTATATTATTACAATGGTACCCGAATCGAAACGAGTTACTAGTCAATACTATCTATGCTGTTTTTTTACATATGACCAGACGAACCATGTGACAGTAGGTACCTATAATAAAAAAGTCATCGCCATCCTCTCACATCTCATAGAAGCAGAAGTGATGCCAAAATCGCAGTAGTAAATCAACACGCTACTTATGCGGTATCAGAATTACGGATATTCACGAATCATTTAAAATGATGTATGATGTGCATAACATGCGGTGCAGTCCACCCTCGTACGAAGCGCAAAATCGTGCAATAAATAAATTAATACATTACATACATTGTTACGTCTGTCACAGAACTTTTAATGATTGATTTGGTTTGCAAGAAACGTTATTACACCAAAATTACTGATATTTAAATATACTGCAGATCATCTTCTTTGTCACCTTCACCAAGAGCATTGAATGGGAAAGCATTTACAAGGAGACAGAGTCTTCATCGCCTTTTGATATCTAGTCTTGCTAAATTTTGACACAACCCAGCCATAACTTTGGGCTGTTCATTCGTTTATACAAATTCATTCTTCATTCACTTTTTGCTCTCCAGCGATAGCGGTGGGAGGTCGCGCTGCGTCGTCTGCGTCCCACAGAAAGGGTATATTTAACTCTCAATGCGCTGAAAGACTGCAGTAATTACACCGCAGCGGAAATCCACAATCATTAAAAATGTTAGCTTTAAATTTAAATCAATGGAGCTCACTATGTTTGGTTTTGAAATACCGAAACAATAGGTGGTTTTAAATTGAACTAACGAAGCGTGCATTGCTATTCTGCTCAGTTACCACAACCTACTAGCGGTTCATCGCGTAGTTGTGAGCTGAAGTTCTTTAAGAAACAAAGAAATTGCTTCCTATGTCGCAGGAAACAAATGTGAATCAATAATAATCTGAAAGAGGAACCTGGCACTGCAGCCTCGGCCGTTAATCAGCAACGTTCACCAAACGATGGTCATGAGGTTGGCTCGATCTAGGGTCGGATGGAAACACACTATCAGGCCTGTTAAAGTTTGACCACTGCTGTTTGGTATAAAGTACCAATCGGCATTGGCATCCCGATCAACTTCGGCTTCGATGATGATGATGTTCTCCTTGTCATGTCCGATGACGTTGACTCTCTGCTTTAAGTTGCATATTGCCTATTGCTTTACAGCCAATTTGCTTTAAATAAAATTCACACAAGTGGCACAGTAATGAGCACGTGACGTAATACATTTAACGGAGCAGATATTTCCACTTCTTAGCGACGTCTTTGTATCACTCATTAATGTGATAAGTTCACTGGAGCATTACTTGGAAAGCCGAGCGTATGTTTTCACAAACTTCTTGATCAACATCAACTTATTATTTGAGTTCCGTCGGCTTGAGCTTATCTTTATAACCTTTGCAAAGTTATATCTAAATGAATATTCTCAGTCGCGGCTTCATACGAAGTTGGGTCTGATTGCAGACCAATTCCAACGCTGTGTCAGTTACATTTGTGCATACGAAATTAATGGAAGTGTATTTTTCAACGCTTCTAGATTTGCGCTTTAGATTCAATTGCATTTTCTAAGCAAGGAGTGTACTTGATTTCGCTCTTTGGTCTCGATAATGAATTAAAAACATTATTTTCTTTTTAAAACAACTTTTACTCGGAATTTTTTTTAATGGACTGTATTTCAAGTTAACGTTGATCTTGTATAATGATTCTACAAGTAATGCACTGATAAACCTGTCTTTTATACCGTTCCGCACGTTCAGTACCGCACCGTTTTCATGCTGCTTTCAACCGGGACCGACGGCTTTACGTGCCCTCCGAAGCACGGAAACGCTCAAGAAATTTTTGCCACTAGCGTTTATCCATCCAACTGTTACGACAACGCGCCCGCTATTAACTTTGTCGATCACTTAGGATCGATACACAACGCCGCGCCGCCGCGCCGCGGGCTATGATCGCTTCGGTTACTATTACTAACTTATAATTATATTAGTTTGTATTTTAGTTTGTTATTAGTAAGTCTATTCGTTACCTTATAACGGAGTGCCGGGAAGCAGTGATTGAGTAAATAATGGAGTTATTTTATGTTTTAAAACCGAAATAACGGTTAAACTTAATTAAGACAAAAGGGGTACTACACGTATTATATGTATATTAGTGTGTATGTTTAGTGAATATTAAACTGTCAGGCGCTTCATAAATTTTACAATTTAAAGTTATCATATTACTTAACAGTGATATTTATGTGAAAATCGTTATAGATTCAACAGCGAAATGAACGAGGACTTTCATAACAAAAAGGTGTTGGAACATTGCACAAAGTGTTTCACTGACACTGGTCCACTTCAATTGGCGCGGCCGCCTCATCGCCTCGGTCATCGCCTCCGAACATTACGCGATATTTCGCGGCGAGTCGTGCAACTTTACAAAAATGATTGAAATACTTCCAGTGCCGAGCATTTCTTCAATATGCAGTTTATTGCTGAACAATCGGGAATATTTCGTTTGGCTTTTCGAGATCCATTTACCGTTGAGCCTATAACAGACGGACTTTTCATTATTCTGCCAGCGCGAGAATAAACGCGTCAATATTAGAAATAACAATATGGTTTTATACAACACAGTCTGTAAACTACAAGTAGAACAAGGACACAAAACGCAACCTTGATTTATTCGGCCCTTAAATAAATAATAGCCCTAAGAATATAAAATAGCTAAGACACGTTCTTTCAATTTACTGTAAACTGACGAAGGTCTTCTCAACCCTAAATGCTTCGGCATGGAGAATTCGAAGCCGCTGGATCGGAATTCCGTTGAATATTGCAGTCAGAAAATCACAATTTTACTGGCCCTTACCTTAGATCTCTGCTAAAAATATTATGGACAGTTAAGTAATAAAAAAAAACGTATTTTATTTGAATCTTAAAAAAATATTCCACTTCTTGATCCAATAGGGTTTAAAACCCATTTTGTAAGTAGAATTAACACGAAAATCAATAATTTTGTTGATTAACGCCTCGAGGTTCTAAGAGGTACTGTGATAAACTTTATAAGCACTTAAATCTATTAAAGCGTCTTCGTTAACTAAATTACGAACTGTTACTTTTATTCTCGCCATTCGTTCATAGCAAACTCTGTAATAAAATAACTCTTCGGCTGTATCTAAGTCTCAGTCGGAGCAGTTTCCCTATAATCTTTATCGTTCATCGTACGATCGTGTGTGCGGCTTGCGGCTCGCGGCTGCGGCTCGCGGGTGCGGCGCGGCGCACTTCAGCGGCCATCTCGGAAAGCCCTCACGTCAGCCGCGCCCGCTTCCGCCGTGATGGATGGGGTTTGCCGCGCCACTGGATAGCCACTTATGGCCGGTGCCATTCAGTATTGAGTGGCGGGTGCCAATCTTGGCGAATGACTCGTAAAGTCCGCTGACGTCCTAACGCTCAGGTTTTTGCTTCTTGTGGCTAAAGTGCCTTTGTTATACCACTCAGACGTGGTAATGTTGAGTTTAGTCTAAATACGTTTCTCTCCTCACACATTTGAAACGAATTTGAATTTATTTTGTTTATTTTGTTGCTTCTATATCTATTTTTCTTTATATTTATCCGTTAATTTGCTGGTCGAGCGTAAATTTAACTATATTTATGGCTTCAGCGCTTTAGCGGCCCTCTGCAAAGTGTCTCTCCTCTTTATTGAGGGCATATTAAAAATATTAAAATGAACTTCACCACATTTTGAGTTTCAGGCATAGATGTAATTAAAAAACGGTTTTTTAATTACATCTATGGTGTCAGGGTTAAGTTTCAGTCAGAGTTTCTGATTAGCCCAAATATTTAATAGCAGATTTTAGAACAAGAGTTGTAGATAAAACGCTTAGCTGGGTAGAATATCATAAAAGTGCTATCGGGATGATGATACTAGGATTACTAGGTGGTATAAAATCCAGCGACCTCCAAAATTAAAAACTTGAAGCCAGAACCTCGTTCGTTGTTTAGAAGGGTGTCCTTGAGATGGGGAGATTGGTGTGGACTTAAGAAGAGATGAAACCTTACATTCCCGCAAGTGGTTACAAGCGGTTCGATAGATTTCTCTATATTTCAACACAGCGTTATAGGTTAATAATAATAATAATAATTTATTTATTTGCTAGAACATAGTACATGCATGAAGATGGTTCACAAAAATACAATTTGACCTAATAAATTTAATATTCGATATCCGTTGTCAAAGTGTATGGTACATGTTATACGGTACAGGTTCGTCAGTAGTTACATTAGTGGAGTCGGCGGACACAAGATAGACAGGAGTTAGTGGCGGTGAGGCGTAGGCGGCAGTTGGTAACTATGGGCCGGTTGAAACTTTACATAAATTGTATTACAACAATGTTACCTACGAACATTGCTCCTACGAATAATGCATAGGCAGAGATTATGGTTTAATAAATGTTGAGTTCAAGTCCGTTAGGGTAACCGCGTTAAGTCAAAGAGACACTATGTGTGGTTTTAACGTGATTACAATAATGACAACGTAAGCGGAGAACGTCTGTGATAATTGTTTTTTACCCGACTGCCAAGGAAGGGTTATGTTTTTAAGCGGAGAACGTATGTGATAATTATTTTTTTAATTTTCGCTGAGTAATATAATTTACATATACTCGACTTTAGTCCGAATTTGAAATTTCATTTCAGTTTGTTATAATGAACCTTAATTTTTAGGATAGGATAGGATAGGATGTATGTTTGTGTTAGACATATGGCAGTGTGTGTGTGTGTGTGTGTAGATGCGCACCTATTTTAAAATTTTGTATCGAAGCTCCGAATGGTTCCAATACCAGTGTATATTATACTAACATAGTGTGAGCAAGGTCTAAGCACGATTTATATATCTCACTTTAGACTCTAGCACAAATATTAATTTGGCAATTAAAATTCCACGAACTACCGACGAAGATATACTTAGGATGGTCACTAATCGTCTTATTGGAATGCATAGCAATATTACTTAGAACGAAAACGAACCATCCGTTTACCTCCCGCCGTATAGCGCCGGACTGAATAAATAGATTTAATTTTAGACCGGCTTCTGAGCACTGGTAGTTCTGATATTTTACGAGAATAAAACCTTTAAAGTCTTTTTCTTTTCTTGTTTTTCTACAGGGTAAAACATCAGACGTAAAAGATTTTAATTTATCTCCAGACGAAAGTAATAGAAACCTAATAAAGTTTTAGAACATTATTTTCATCGAGTAAAATTTATGAAAAAGATTTCATTGTGATTTGTATTTGAAGATAAGAAAACAAGAGTCAACAAGTACAGGGGCATCGAATTCGTTGGCTAACAAAGGAGAAGGGTTAGGTCTTAAAATCTACAAAAATGATATAAAGAGAGACGGCGAATTTTGTGAGTTTGCATCTACGCGGGAAGTTATCTCCAGAACTACAGAACATGAGCTATAAATCATGCTAATATTTAAGACAAAGGTTATGGTATCAGGCCGCAGGAAGTAGGACTCTGTGATGGTGATTGAATTCAGCGTTCTATAGAGGTATTGTAGATGTAGACTATTATAGACGAGGAACATTGGTAACTACAGGATTTGATTAGGGTAATGGTATTTGCACCATGTACTATAATGCCAAACTAAAATAATGCCACAAATTACAGTGTAGGTTATTCCTCTAGACGTTTTTTATTCATACCTAAGCATACCACCAATCCAAACTGGAGCAGCGTGGTGGGGTATGCTCTAGGCCTCGAGGAAAGAGACCCGTGCTCAGTAGTGGGCAATCAATGGGTTGGAGCCATCCAGTTCAAAAGCTCTGCATCATAAAGCAGTACAGAGTTCACGGTAGTAAGATAGTCAGTGAAAGTTATGTAAGCTGGGTTTTGGTGGTGATTTCAGTGGGGCCTGGGAACGAAGAAACAATATTATACTCGTTATTTGTAGAACAAATTATTTGTGTTCTGAAGCTAAATGTGATATGAAATCAATTATACAATCAAAAACACAAAAGATCTGGTTTACGAAGTATAATTGGCGAAAATACGAGCTACGAAATCCTTCAGCGTGTTGTTTTCTGTTATAAATCAGTAGACATATCACGTTATCACGTGACGACGAAACAATACGACTCGCGTTTCGAATCTCGAAACGACGTGTTAAAATTATTTTCCGATTTCATTGGGAGATTCGCTCAAGCGTCGATACGTTCGCATTCCCCAAATGGCGGTGTTACTTTATGTGCTCCGTGGAAAGAGGAAAATTTGGGACAAAAAGTACCACATTTAAATATTGATAGAAATATTATGATAACGCTTGTCTGTCAAAGGATAACCAATGATGTATTTTTATAACGAGTAACCGCCCTCGTTTTGCTTCGGTTTTCTTATTTTTTTACACCTTGGCTTACATTATTGGAGTTTTCTTAAGGATCGCTAACTTCTTGGAAAATATAATATAGCCTATGTCCCCCGGGGAGAGTGTAGCTTCCCAACAGTGAAATAATTTTTCAAATCGGTTTAGCAGTTTCGGAGCCTGTTCAATGCAAACAAACAATCAAATCTTTCTTCTTTATAATATTAGTATTTTATTTTATTTTATTTTATTTTATTTTATTTTATTTTAACAGTTTTAGGAAAACTTACAGCTAAACAAATACATTGTAGTCACAGAATAATAATGTTATGGCCAATTATAAGTTTCCACTTATAGGTAGATAATTATTATATTGTGTGAAATTAGTGCGCTACGCTTACTAAATTTTACCAATATAAACAGTTTGCTACGCTTTACAAATTAGTCTTAAAAGTAGTTTTAAGGAATGTTACAAATAATTATATTATTCAAGTGAAACTAAATTATAAAAATGTTAGCTAATCTTTTTTGAAAAATCTGTTAGCAAGTATGTTTTTGAGTTGCCTGGGAGACGTATGGAATAGGTCAATATCAAACTGCGTAGAAACAGTATTGAAACACCTACTCGCTCGCATCAGGTAGCTATTTTGCCTATAGCTAGTTTTAGCGTCGGATATATAAAGTGTGCCTGGTCGTCTACAAGAATAAGAAACACGTAAACCAATAGCTTTTAAAATATCGGAGCAATCGATCCACCCATTAGCGATCTTAATCAAATAAACAAGATCAGCTATACGCCGTCTCTCGTACAGTGGCAGAATATGGAACTTTTGGCAACGCTTCGTATAATTTGGTATGTATAGATTTGATCGGAACTGTATGTAACGTATAACGTGTAATGTATAGATAGCTCTTGACTACGATTCGACCTTACGGTAACTAAGTTTTATGTTTCGAAGTTACCTTATTCTATAACCAAAATTGGAGCAAATTTTAAATCCGGTAGTAGTAGGTAAAGATTACAATTTAATAAAGTTTACTACCAACTAAACTATTTGTTCAGTGAAGGTGGCTAAAGCGATATTTAAGGAGTTGGTTGTACTCGATCACTCCGTAATATAATCAGCAGCATGCAGTGGAGCTGGCACGCGGGCGCGGCCTCGGCGGGGCGCTAATAATTCAATTTCTCGAGGACATGTATTTTATTATCATAATCACGTCGCGGTGATGCGTTGTCGAATTCTGCGAATAGGGCGTCTGTACACTGAACATCTTAGTTTTCCGACACGTAGGAATACATGCGACAGTAAAGTTACTTACTAAAATATAGTGCTTGAATCTCATCTAGATTTTAAAATATTAATGTATTGCGATTGATACAAAAAAGCATTCAAAACTTTATTTATTAATCTTTTTACTGTGCTTCTATTATACTATATTCATACTATATTCTATGCCGCAGAAATAAATCCATTTCCCGAGATTAAAAGTACTCTGGCTGTTTTGGCCTCTGTCACAGATATAGATAGTATCTGTGGCCTCTGTATTAGTAACAAAGCCTATATACCTTTTATTCTTTCATCTGAGTCTCTGTAAAAAATATGTCTAGATTTGGAGCAGTAAGGCTATTCTGTTTTGTAACTCGACAGCGGAATCCGCGATGAGTGTCAAACTTCAAACGACTAAAGATAGGATTTTGACACTCATCGCGGACTCCGCTGTCGAGTTACAAAACAGAATAGCCTTGCTGTTTCGGTATTGGTTTTTTATCCGACTGCCACTGGATTTTTGCGCGTATCTTGTATGTTCGTATGTGTAAAATTCTTTATTACCTCGTATCTTCCAAACCGCTGAACGGATTTATACAATTAAGATGTCGTTAGATTTGTCTTGGTAAACTAAGCGTTTTTAGATAAGTGAAATAATAATAAAAAAATCAAAGATGGTGGCTGTGAGATGTCAATGTTTGAAGTATCAAAATATAAAAAATAAATCGAATAAGGCAATATGGGTATCAAATTAAAGAGCGCACCGTAAGGATTCCAAAAAGTATATCATGATAGGTTTTTTGACAGCAAGCGGTTTTTTTTTTAATTTTAATTTGTGTGCTACCTCCACAAACCATACTGTCTGTATCAGCTTGCGTAGAGTTAGCGACGTTTACATAAAAAATATTCTACGAGAGATGTATTAAGTTTGATGTAACTTTATTTAAGATCGATCAAAAGCATCCGTCTTCCGCGCTGTAACTCATATCAATAATAAAAAAGTTTTCAGTCGGCAAATCGAGTGAAATCGAACGGAGTGTGGTTTATCCCTAATGTTCGGTTTACACGTATTAAGTAGTTAAGTAGTTAACTAAATTTTAACTAAATTTTAAGTAAATTAATAAGTGTAAACGGACAATTTAGTGGTTTAGTAATTTAGTAGTTAAGTAATCAAGTAGATAAGTAATTTAGAATTTTTTCTATTTTCTGTTAAGTAGGTGGGCGGGGCTTATCACTTAACACGTTTGGACAGGCACTTTTGAGATAAAATTTAGTAAAATGCTTAAGTAGTTAAGTAGAATTGTATGAACTAAAGAGCTTTACTAAATTATTACGTGTGGACGGACACTAAAAATTATTCACTTAAAATTTAGTTAAAATTTACTTATCTACTTAACTACTTATTACGTGTAAACCGGACTTAAGGGGATTGGCTCGCTCAAATCTCAAAAATACTGTAAGTTTGAAGAAGATTGCAGATGAATCCTTTTGTGCGATTTCCATATAAAAAATATATGGTATACTGAAGGTCATCACAATGATATTCTATTATTTAAAATTTTAATAACCTCTCCCTAATATTGGGAAAAAAATTTGTTAAATAAGTCCTTCTTCAACCTAAATTGTAAATGTTCTCTGTAACGGTTAAATAGTTCGGCATGAATATTGTACTAAAAAATATGTAATGACGTGTTTCACAATTTGTATGGTTTTTTTTTTCTTAATTATTTTAATATTTTGAAAAAATGAATAAAAACCCAAAACTTCACCAGTACCCCGCTGGAGCGCCCCCGCTAAGCCCTGCGTCGCGTGCTCGGGAGTCTCGCAACGCGATACATCAGTGTCTCGATGACTCTTGTGACGGGTGGATTGTACGCGCGTTATTTTTTCCAAATAAAAACTAAAACCTCACGTTTTGAAAAATTTTTGAATGAAGTCATATTGTAAATAGTACAAATATAAATATTTCGTAAAAGAACAATAGAAATTAAGTTTGTAAATAGATGTAAAGTAGATTATAATTTCGTTTAGTTTATTGACCCTATCATAGAGTAAGACTGACTGTGGCTAAATATATGAATAAATGTAAAGCTATATAAGCTATATATAATATAACCATTCCCCATCTTTCCTTGAACATGTAAAAAGTTATTCAAAAATTTTTAAAGCCGTGTGTATTATGGCTAAGTCTATGCATATCAAGGAAAAAATTGTCAAATCAAGCAATAAGATAAAAACCACTTGGAGTATTATTGGAAACGAGATTGGTAGTAATAATTTACGCGATTCTAAATATGAATTATTAGTTAATGAAAATAAAATAACCTCTGATAAAGAGGTGGCTAATGCATTTGAAAATTTCTTTCAAAATATTCCGGTTAGGTTGACTAAATCGCTGACTTCATCCCCGGCAGCAGCACATTCTATTTTAAAAGATACCGTTGATGAATGTAGTGTTTCGTTTCAATTTAAATATACTTCCTCATTGGAAATAGTTCGAACTTTTCGAGCATTGCACATTAAAAATACGGGTGATTTGTGGGGAATGTCTGTCAAAGTTATAAATAATATAATAGATGTGATAGCCCCTTATTTAGCTAGGTTATTCAATAAATGTGTAGATTTAGGTACTTTCCCAAATCTTATGAAGTATAGTAAGATTATACCGATTTTTAAATCTGGGGATAAAACAGACGTTAATAATTTCAGACCTATTTCTATTTTACCAACTCTCAGTAAATTATTCGAAAAAATTATATTAAATCAAATGCTGATGCACTTCAACACTTGTAATTTACTCCACCCTGATCAATACGGCTTTACCAAAGGCCGTAGTACAACAGATGCTGGTGCTAGGCTTCTCAAACACATCTTTGAGGCCTGGGAGAATTCACAAAATGCCATAGGGGTATTCTGTGACCTGTCTAAAGCATTTGACTGTGTTGAACACGAAACACTTCTACTTAAGCTCAGCCACTACGGTATCAAGAATAACTCACTTAACTTGATTGCGTCGTACTTAAAGGGTAGAATCCAATGTGTTAGCATAAATGATACCAAGTCATCGGGATCTCAATCTGTTATGGGTGTACCTCAGGGCTCGATTTTGGGCCCCTTCCTTTTTCTAGTATACATAAATGATCTGCCGTATTATATTAAGAAACATGCAGAGATTGTCCTGTTTGCTGATGACACTTCCCTTATATTTAAGACGAATAGAAATAAAATGAATTTTGACGACGTAAACAGTGCTCTATCTCGTTTATCACACTGGTTTACAACAAACAATTTGCTACTTAATGCTAAAAAAACTAAGTGTGTTGAATTTACACTACCTAATGTACGGAATATTAGTAAAAGCCTGAAATTAAATAATGAAATTCTAACTATGGAAAAATCCACAGTTTTCTTGGGTGTCACCTTAGATTCTAAACTACAATGGGGCACCCATATAACGGCTCTCGCGAGTAAGCTGAGTAGGTCAGTTTATGCGATTAGAAAGATAAGACAGTTTACCGATGTAGAAACTGCGAAACTTGTTTATTTTGCATACTTTCATAGCCTCATGTCCTATGGTATATTGATGTGGGGTTCAGCGGCTAACATTGGTTCTATATTTGTTTTGCAGAAAAGGGCAATCAGAGCCATTTATAAATTGAAATCACGTGATTCTCTGCGTGAGAAATTTAAAGATATAGGCATATTAACAGTAGCCTCTCAATTTATTTACAGCAATATTATATTTGTAAAAAACAACTTAGGTATGTTCAAGCAGAATAGTGATACGCATAATCATCTAACTAGAAACAGACATAATTTGGTGACGTCATGTTTTCGCTTAAGTAGGGTACAACGCTCTTATATGGGGCTCGGTGTACGTTTTTTCAATAAATTACCCAAGTCAATACGTGATTTACCTATCCAAATGTTTAAGAGATATGTGAAATCTCAGCTACTAGGCAAAGGATACTATAGCATAAATGAATATATTAACGACAAAGACGCCTGGAAGTTAGTGCCGCATCCAGTTCCGCGTAGGTTAGAAGATATTATGTAACTTTTCATGATTTTAAAAGATGTGCGAGGAGTTTCTTTCGGTTTTTCTTCTCCTCTATGACAAAGCACCTTTCCGAAAAACTGGTAGATTAAAAAATGACGTGCATAAGTGTATCAGTGATACCTATATGAATAAAAGATTTTGATTTGATTTGAAAAAGTGAAACGTGACCGAGCTCTCCAAAACTATTGGTAAGTACCTACCCTATTGAGTACATTTCTTGTGTGTTTATTTTTTTAACGTTTTAGCTATCTTGAGAATTTCGTTTGACGGCGGATGGAGACCTAAATGATGATGGACTCCGAAGGTGGGTATTAGCATCTCATTGACGGCACTACGTATAACCATCGTGTTTGGATTCATTTGAAAGGTCTCATGGAGACCTTGGTGACTAATGATGTCACCTACCTGATGGTGGACTCCGAAGGTGGGTAAAGGATCTCATTGACGGCACTACGTATAACCATCGTGTTTGGATTCATTTGAAAGGTCTCATGGAGACCTTGGTGACTAATGATGTCACCTACCTGATGGTGGACTCCGAAGGCGGCTAAAGGATCTCAGTGACGGCACTACGTAGAACCATCGTGTTTGGACTCATTTGAAAGCTCTCATTAAGACCTTGGTGACTGATGATGTCACTTACCTGATGGTGGACTCCGAAGGTGGGTAAAGGATCTCATTGACGGCACTACGTATAACCATCGTGTTTGGATTCATTTGAAAGGTCTCATGGAGACCTTGGTGACTAATGATGTCACCTACCTGATGGTGGACTCCGAAGGTGGGTAAAGGATCTCAGTGACGGCGCTACGTAGAACCATCGTGTTTGGACTCATTTGAAAGCTCTCATTAAGACCTTGGTGACTGATGATTTCACCTACCTGATGGTGGACTCCGAAGATGGGTAAAGGATCTCAGTGACGTCACTACGTAGAACCATCGTGCTTAGACTCATTTGAAAGGTCTCATTGAGACCTTGGTGACTGATGATGTCACCTACCTGATGGTGGACTCCAAAGGTGGGTAAAGGATCTCAGTGACGGCACTACGTATAACCATCGTATTTGGATTCATTTGAAAGGTCTCATGGAGACCTTGGTGACTAATGATGTCACCTACCTGATGGTGGACTCCGAAGGTGGGTAAAGGATCTCAGTGACGGCACTACGTAGAACCATCGTGTTTGGACTCATTTGAAAGCTCTCATTAAGACCTTGGTGACTGATGATGTCACCTACCTGATGGTGGACTCCGAAGGTGGGTAAAGGATCTCATTGACGGCACTACGTATAACCATCGTGTTTGGATTCATTTGAAAGCTCTCATTAAGACCTTGATAACTGATGATGTCACCTACCTGATGGTGGACTCCGAAGGTGGGTAAAGGATCTGTGTGACGGCACTACATAGAACCATCGTGTTTGGACTCATTTGAAAGGTCTCATTAAGACCTTGGTGACTTATGATGTCACCTACCTGATGGTGGACTCCGAAGGTGGGTAAAGGATCTCATTGAAGGCACTACGTACAACTATCATGTTTGGACTCATTTGTAAAGGCTTTTGGAGACCTTGGTGACTGATGATGTCACCTACCTAATGGCGGACTCCGAAGGTTGGTAAAGGATCTCAGTGACGTCACTACATAGAACCATCGTGTTTGAACTCATTTAAAAGGTATCATTGAGACCTTGGTGACTGATGATGTCACCTACTTGATGGTGGACTCTTAAGGTGGGTAAAGGATCTCAGTGACGTCACTACGTAGAAGCATCGTGCTTAGACTCATTTGAAAGGTCTCATGGAGACCTTGGTGACTGATGATGTCACCTACTTGATGGTGGACTCTTAAGATGGGTAAAGGATCTCAGTGACGTCACTACGTAGAAGCATCGTGCTTAGACTCATTTGAAAGGTCTCATGGAGACCTTGATGACTGATGATTTCACCTACCTGATGGTGGACTCCGAAGGTGGGTAAAGGATCTCAGTGACGGCACTAAGCAGAACTATCGTGATTGGACTCATTTGAATTTTTGTGTATGGCTTATTACTGACTGTAGCAGCAAAAACATTACCTTCGCTCACTTAAGTTATTATGTTTCAGGCAGTTCAGGAACCAGCAAAACTCAGAATTACAAAATCAGGAACTTAAGCCGTTAACAGAAACATACGATCTGTCTGGGATGGAAGTTGATGAGGGGGCAGAGCAAATTTTGCCGGTAACTTATTCTGTTTGCTTACACTGTGGTATTTGTTAGATACTAGATAGTTTCCCTAGCTAATTTAATTTGACACTGCATTGTTTGTTTGTTTTAGGTTGAACAAGATGAAGAAGATTTACAATATTTGATTATTGAAGAAGAATCACAAGCAGAAACAAAAAATATATCTGGAAGACGAGTTATAGATCTAACTTACTTTTTTCCAAAATATAAGAAATAGGCGGCCATGGTGCTTTGAAAGTTTGAATTGCATGTCCCTGTGACTAAAATTTTAGTCTTTTTTACATTGAACTTGGAACCCATTTAGGTCTCAATCCTTTTTTTAACTTGACTCTCATTTCACATTTATGTTTTTGATAATATATCATTACTTTTTGTCTAGAAATAATAGAAAGAAACCTATTGTTATTTGTAAAATTACTCTACACAGTGGAACCGCTAATTCACTTGTTTCACTAATTATCAATAACTTTCAGTTTTTAGCTTTTTTCCTTTAGATACGCCTGATAGTCTACCTTGATGCAAAATATTTAGTTCCTAGGCCATCTGGAAGTAGGTTATGTTTTTGAATTTTGATCCTATATCAGTGACTCAGTCACCAAAATGAGGATTTTTAAACGTTAATGTATCAAAAACAGTTTTAGCCACATCTATGAAATTTTAAATTTTAAATAAGCTAAGGGGTTTTAATAAATGTGCCAAATTTCATGTATTTAGGTGAAATAGGTCTCGAGTTATGAACGGGTCAAAAGTAACTCGAAATGATTCGTATAATATTACACATTATAATAAGATTATAAAAATTTGCTAGTTTCTGATTTATTCCTTTGTATTTGTATTTGTATACTCAACTACCTATCTGGAAGCCAAATTTTAACTTTCTAGGTCATCTGGCACTAGTTTAGAGTTTTGATCTATAGGTCATTCAGTGATAAAAATGACGATTTTTTGACGTTATCTTAATAGCCGTTTGAGGTGTGTTTATGAAATCTGGAGCAAATATGTATTTCGCAAGTCTCAAGCAATGAGCAATTTTACAGGCTTATGTCGAATACTTTTTGAGTTATGAGGGGGTCAAAAGTGGCTCCAAATCGTTCGTGTAATTTTACACGCGGTATTGCTCGCCAGTTCTGTTAGCTTGAACTTGGCTGGACACGCTACCGAGCGTACCTGCTAGATATAATAGGTGAGGCTAGGTGATATTTCAAAATTTTAAACTCTACAGATTTCTTGACGCCCCCATAACCTTATTTCCAATTTTTTTATTAAAATACACTAATCTCCTTTGGCAGGACCAAAGACCTTGATTACTCCGTATTTCGTATAGAATTAAATAATTATTGTAATTTAGGAACAATCACAAAGGGCCATCCATAAATTACGTCACACGTTAGGGGGGAGGGGGGTTCGATGTAGCGTGGCATTGTGTGACAAGGGGTGGGAGGGGATCCTAAATTTTGTGACGTCACATTCCAAAATCGAATATTTGGTATATATATGTATATTTATAGGTGAATATTAAAAAACAATTAATGGAAATAAAACTTATTTTGGAACTTAATTCATAATATGTGACATCACACTAGGGGGGGGAGGTCTCACAAATGTGACCAGCTGTGACAAAGAGAGCGGGAGGGGTCAGAAAGTTATGAAATTAATGTGACGTAATTTATGGATGGCCCTCAGTGGCAACATTAAAACAAGGTCATCAACTAGGTCATCCTAAGTACTTCCGTTACTGAGAACCTATAAGCACTTACCTTGTCATCATCAGACTTCAGAATGTTTCATGTAGTAGCACCCGTGCTCAATTAGATAAATGTTGAAAGCTAGGTCATCCTAAGTACTTCCGTTACTGAGAACCGATAAGCACTTACCTGGTCATCATCAAACCTTCAGAATGTTTCATGTAGTAGCACCCGTGCTCAATTAGATAAATGTTGAAAGCTAGGTCATCCTAAGTACTTCCGTTACTGAGAACCTATAAGCACTGACCTGGTCATCATCAGACCTTTAGAATGTTTCATGTAGTAGCACCCGTGCTCAGTTAGTTAAATGTTGAAAGCTAGGTCATCCTAAGTACTTCCATTACTGAGAACCTATAAGCACTTACCTGGTCATCATCAGACCTTCAGAATGTTTCATGTAGTAGCACCCGTGCTCAATTAGATAAATGTTGAAAACTAGGTCATCCTAAGTACTTCCGTTACTGAGAACCTATAAGCACTTACCTGGTCATCATCAGACCTTTAGAATGTTTCATGGAGTAGCACCCGTGCTCAATTAGATAAATGTTGAAAGCTAGGTCATCCTAAGTACTTCCGTTACTGAGAACCTATAAGCACTTACCTGGTCATCATCAGACCTTTAGAATGTTTCATGTAGTAGCACCCGTGCTCAATTAGATAAATGTTGAAAGCTAGGTCATCCTAAGTACTTCCGTTACTGAGAACCTATAAGCACTTACCTGGTCATCATCAGACCTTCAGAATGTTTCATGTAGTAGCACCCGTGCTCAATTAGATAAATGTTGAAATCTAGGTCATCCTAAGTACTTCCGTTACTGAGAACCTATAAGCATTTACCTGGTCATCATCAGACCTTTAGAATGTTTCATGTAGTAGCACCCGTGCTCAGTTAGTTAAATGTTGAAAGCTAGGTCATCCTAAGTACTTCCGTTACTGAGAACCTATAAGCACTTACCTGGTCATCATCAGACCTTTAGAATGTTTCATGTAGTAGCACCCTTACTCAGTTAGTTAAATGTTGAAAGCTAGGTCATCCTAAGTACTTCCGTTACTGAGAACCTATAAGCACTTACCTGGTCATCATCAGACCTTCAGAATGTTTCATGTAGTAGAACCCGTGCTCAGTTAGATAAATGTTGAAAGCTAGGTCATCCTAACTATTCCCGTTACTGAAAACTGATCAGTACTTACCTGGTCATCATCAGACTTCAGAATGTATCATTTTAGTAGAATGAAAGCTACATAATATGTCAGCAGTCATAATGCATAGTGTAGTTCAAAATAAATAAATTATTATCATGTAGGCAGGTACTCGTACAAGACTACAAAAACTATAGGAACAAAATGTATTCGAAGATCTCTCAGAGAGCGAATATAAATAGGCAAAAACGGTGACAACTCTGTGCCACATGTTTTCTTGCTTTATCTTCAGTTCATTTTATTGTAGTATAGTCGTTGGTCGGTAGATGGCGCTTAGTTAAAAAATACTAGTAGAGGGACCAAATCTTCAAGGTCATCGGGCAAGGCAATCCCCTTAAGGCAAGCGTCGTACGCCAGCGGCGCGGCGGCGCTCACCGGGCTGGAATACACATGAGCACATTGCTTCCATCTGGTTGCAGTGCACGGGTTATTTTGCTTCCTTAACTATATACTATTGGGTTTATATGGATTTTCTATTATCCTGTACGCATCGGTGCTTCCGCTTGTTATTTTATGCTTTCACATCAAATTAATAATAGCTCTTGTTGTTCAAAGTCATTACACCAGATTAATTGGTAATCTGCAGAGGCGTAGCTACCGCCGTATCAGCCGTATCAATTATGCGGGGCTCCAACGTATAGGGGCCCCCACTAACACTCCCAAAAAAAGCTCGCCAGTGGCCTACGACCACTACAGTTGGAACTCATTTGACAGCTAACGTCGAGGGGGCCCTACAACAAATACTGATATGGGGCCTCCTTAGGGCTAGCTACGCCACTGGTAATCTGCAATAGCCCTCATGAGGTATACGCAGAGACTTGTGCCCTATAATGCGCCGTTGAAGGCGTAAAGAGTCAAGAAAAGCACTTATCAGCTCTCTTCTTGCTCAGCCAACAGTTACCTGCTGCCCTCAGTTGGTCGGTCAGACGATCTCGTATTGCAATAAAATACGCAAACATATTGAAACGACACGACACTATTACATTTAAATTATTAATGCAGATATATTTTGTTTTTGTTGTGAGAGCGCTTGACAGAGCGGCTAAGTTGAGCTCTTTCCAACAATTAAAGCGACCGCGACTGGCGGAAGCTATGAATAATGTATGAGACGCTCGCGCCGGGCTTCGAGCGCGAGCGCGAGCGCGAGCCTCGCCGATAAATAATGCGGGTAGACTGTTCGCGCCAATAGCTGACTCGTAATGAGATACGATTATGATGTTGTTGTGTTGTGAAAACTGCCGATAGAACGCCGACACGAGGTGGCGGTTGGTTTACTAAATATTGCTCCTTTTTTGGGCAGGGACATGGTTCTAACAAAATTATATTTTTTTGTGATTTATTTTTATTTTATTTTCTTGAGATTATTCATGGTAGCTTGCTGATAGAATAGCGTGTTTGACTTCAAGTTTGTAAAGTGGAAATGTACTTTATTAAAAATATATTTATAATAATATAATAATTTATATTTATAACAATAAAACAATTATGGTATGTTTTAGTATATTTTATTCTTACGTTTGATTTAAATTTACGTATCATAATATTAATATTGACAAGATAATGGTTCAGCTACTCTCATGTAATCCGATAAACATGGTTGTAGTTACTTCGATAAGTTAGACACCCAGTAAGTAACTTAGTAGAAAGTTGCTTCGAATTTGCGAACTGTTTGCTAAGCCAGCTATTATACTAACTACATGAGTATACAACAATAGTTAGTTCTACTGTGAGCTTTGTCAATGATCAGAAATTCAGAACAATAAGCAAGAAATTCAATAGTCCATAACCCAAGTCTGTACCTGCAGCTGTGCATACAGTACAAAGGTCTGCGAAGTGAAAATAAGGCTACAGAGAGCGTCGCACGTCGGTCGCAACTCAATGCCTGGCACAGTCACATGCAGTGCCTGTTATACGTAACGAGCAGTCACCCATATCATTAGGATATAGGAGGCAAAAAGTCTCCCAGGCATCTAGCTCCTATTTGGACAACGATATCGAATGGACGTATTGCACGTAATAGATTAGTATAAATAAATACGATTAATATAACTTATAAAATTAGGATGTTTATGAGAATGAGGCGACTGATGCTTTATGTTTTGCAATTATTCTGAAAGGAAGTTGAATTGTTTATACTTGGACCATTGAAATATTAATATATTATTAGCTGTTATTTCAGACTTATAAACTATTGTAAATTAACACGTTCGCTGCGTAAGGATTTTTAGAGTACTTTTTGCTGGTGCGTCGTGAGGTTATATTGACTCACAGAGCACCTTTTTACAGTGCGGCGTGAGGTCAAATAAGCCCTCATTCAGTTCTGTCTTGATATAGGTTTTTCTCAATGGGGATATGTATTATTGAATATATTTTATTTTGAGGTCAAAGACTAATAACCAAGCAATATATACCTAGCTGCGTTTTTAGCTCGCTTGTTTCGTTTAGCCTCTAAAAGAGAAATAATTTGAGAGGTCAATTTGACCACACAACGCACTGAAGATATCAAAACACTAGTGATGGGAAACACCTCTGTTGTATAGCACTCGACAAATTTTCCCAGAATTTTATTGACAGTTTAATTTTTAACCTTGTAAGTCACATACGTGAAAAATAATAATAATACTAATAAAACTTTATTTCGGACAAAGTCCATATGATGTTAGTAAGTACAAAATTCTTATAAACTACTAGCAGCGAAACCCGGCGTTGCGTTGGTTAAAATATATCACATGTTTGATGGTATAAAAATATGTAAGGATCTATGGAAGATTCCATAACGATTACAACAGTTGCACACATTCTGAAGTTTTCAAGAACATTCTAGAATTTTTTTAGAACTTTCTAGAACATTCCAGATCGATGACAACAGTTGCACACATTCTGGAGTTCTAGTAGATTCTAAAATTTTTTTGAAGATTCTAGAACATTCCAGATCGATGACAACAGATGCACACATTCTGGAGTTTTCTAGATCATTTCTGAAATTTTTCGAACTTTGTCAAAGTTCACATGAGTTAGAAAAGGACAGAGATTTGTTTTTTCACATTTTCGCCACCCCCAACCACCCCATTCCACCCACAGCCACCAAACTCTCTTACTTTCATCGGGAGACCAAGTTGCACACATTCTGGAGTTCTAGAACATTCTAAATTTTTTTAGAACATTCCAGATCGTGACAACAGATGCACACATTCTGGAGTTTTCTATATCATTTCAGAAACTTTTCGAACTTTCTCAAAGTTCTCATGAGTTAGAAAAGGACAGATATATGTTTTTCACATGGGTTAGAAAAGGACAGATATATGATTTTTCACATTTTCGCCTCCCACAACCACCCCCTTCCACCACCCGTCACCAAACTCTCTTACTTTCACCAGAAGACCAAGGGGTATCTACTACCCCAACGGGGAGTCGATTGGAATTGGTGGTGATAGAGAAAACCGTGTCTTCACGTACTAACATTAGCATTTTTTAATATATATTAGATTGTTAGTAACATAAAAAAAGCGGCCAAGTGCGAGTCGGACTCGCCCATGAAGGGTTCCGTAGCAGCAAGTAACATAATATAAAAGTTTTTGTAGTTCGTTGTAACTTTGATCGATGTTTTTTGCGGTTTACGATTTATGACATATAAAAAAAAACTACTTACTAGATCTCGTTCAAATCAATTTTCTTTGGAAGCAATTTTCTTTCTTTGTTTGCATGGTAATGTACATCATGTATTTTTTTTAGTTTTATCATTCTTTTATTTTAGAAGTTACAGGGGGGGGACACACACTTTACCACTTTGGAAGTGTCTCTCGCGCAAACTATTCAGTTTAGAAAAAAATGATATTAGAAACCTCAATATCATTTTTTTACTAAATTTTTTTGAGTTTCAGTTCTATGTATGGGGAATCCCAAAATTTATTGTTATTTTTTATTTTTGTGTAAAAACCTTAACGTGGTTTACAGAATACATCTACTTACCAAGTTTCAACAATATAGTTTATCATATCATATCTATAATATGGCATATCTTACACTTGACGACAACACCACACGACTTTACTAATACAATATTATATAATATTACTTTACTAATATAACTAACATAATATTGAAATTAAAAGTTGCAAAACATATATTTCGTACGCGCGAAAAATGGCTGAAAGCGACGTCTTCCTTATCGATCGCGTGGCACAACACTAAGCGCGCAAAATGGCGCTAGTGCAACGTTCAGTGCGGGTGTGAGGTGCGCGGAGCGCTAGGTCATATTGACCTCACACCGCACTAGAGTGAAACAATTTTCTTTAAGTGCGGGTGAGGTCATATTGTCTCACGAGTGTTTGAAAATATAGGATTGTTCACGTTAAAACGGCAATTGCAATGGTATAAAAATCTTTTTCCTACGATAGAAATACACAAAGTTAAGCCTTCCGCACCAGGGGAAAGAACGCTATTTTGCTCGCCGCACCACATGAAAGTTCGCTGTGAGTCAATATGACCTCACAACGCAGTGAACGTGTTAACGTAAAATTATGTTTATCCAGTATGATAAATTATTTGTTATTTCATTAATATAAAGCCATCAAAAACAAAACTTGTAAAAAAAACCAAGTCTCGCAACTCAGTTCTTCTACCGTAAAAAGTTGTGAGATCCATGTAATACCAAGTCGGTTAATTTATTCAGTTACTACTTAAGGGTCCTTCTGTCTTAAGTTATCACGTAATTAGCTAACCTAACAAGTAACAACATCTTATAGTGACCATATTATCAATATTAAAAATCTTTTATATTTTAAATAAATAGATCGACTTGACCATCGCATGAAAACACAATGTATCTCACAAGTAATACCTACATATTATATTAAATTTCATTGTTTAGTGCGATTGCCAAGTCAATCTATTTATTTAAAACATAAAAGATTTTTAATATTGATAATATGGTCACTATAAGATGTTTTTACTTGTTAGGTTAGCTAATTACGTGATAACTTAAGACGGAAGGACCCTTAAGTAGTAACTGAATAAATTAACCGACTTGGTATTACATGGATCTCACAACTTTTTACGGTAGAAGAACTGAGTTGCGAGACTTGGTTTTTTTTACAAGTTTTGTTTTTGATGGCATTTCATTTCTTTTTGTAGATTTTTTTCCTTTTACATGTTACCTTTGAACATAATTATATTTAGGTACCTATCTACACCTATTATTCCATTATACATATTATATACAGGTACACTGATTCATTCACTGCAAATGTTACTTTGTTATACAGGTACAGTAATTCATTAACTGCAAATGTAACTTTGTAATTCTATATATTTATATGGGATTACAAAGTTATTTATGCAGTTGATGTATCTAGAAAACTGGACCTAAATTGCAAAATATTTTAGTTTTTCATTGATCTGTACACTAAACACTAATCGTGTTCCAAATTTGAAGCTTCTATGTCTGCTAGAAGTGCCTTAGAGTTTTGATGATCGGTCAGTCAGTCAGTGAGTGACGAAATTAAGAAACTTTGACTAGTTATAATTCTTAAACTACTGGTTCAAACTTAATGAAATTTGAAATATACCGTGTTTATACAATGCCTGCTTGGTCACTAAAAATTCAGGCTTCTAGCTTTATCCACAACGAAGTTATAGGGGGTCGAAAATGGCCTGAATTGCTTCGAGAAAAGGATGGTACGGCCGTGCCGCTTTTTTGCTCGACTTGGCGGGGGCACTGCCGTGCCCCCAGATTACATATGGCAATATTCAACGAGTAATCGATCAGGTGACTTAGTTTATGATGAGGGTGGAACTATAAAAAGAAGCTACGTTGTACCGTCAGTTCTCAATTCTGGGCCGGTAGGATACCGATTAAGAAGTTACGTTAATACATTGCTATTATATTGTTATAATAATGGTTTAATGATTTAAATAATGGTTTGGTAATTGTGCTAAGTTACGTGGTGAATAATTAAGTCGGTGACGACTGTGGAACAAGGAATTACTCCTGCCGAAGTTAAGTACCTGTCTACCTTACTTTCAGTATTACGTTTTACTGTTGTAATTTAATTGTAATGTGGTAAAGCATAATGTGTCTCTGCCAGTTTATATAATTATTTCTGTATCTCAGTCCTATATGGCCATACTAGTATAGTAAGGTGATAATTGTAGCACTGCCAGTTTATTAATTATAATATATAAATGATTGATAAAAATATGATATATGGAATGATATAATATTATTGCGGTAAGTCTGTGCTGTTATGGAGTTTCTTCCTTGGCTCTTCTCCATAACTAAAGCACATTGCGAACTAAGGGCTTCAATAAATTAAGTACCGCAAATATGTGTATTACTTATTCACCTACCTCCATGATAATATGAAAAAGGTTACTTGATTAGAATTACTAATCAAGTAATAAAACTATACACTTTATGTGTTTCTTTTGGTGGTTCACTTTTATTAATACCAATATAGATTACATACAATTCATTATTTCATCGATCCTTCCTTTAAGACAAAAGACACATACTTTTGTAATATTATAATTATCGTATTTTAAATTATGCCTACTCTACACCTTTCAAATTTATTACACGCGTACTAAATATCTGTTTTCTTAGTTAGTTACATGAAATCAAGGTCGCTTACGGAGACGATATATTATAAAATAATATATCTCAGTTATTGTATTATTTATATATCAAGCACATTTCACTTTTAAATACTTTGAATCACAGTACCTAATAGTAGAACAAAATACGAAATAGAAAACGTCTATTACGTAGCAGTGCCAATTCCTATTCAAATTCAATACTTGAAAAGATATCCGTTTCTTTTTTCGTATAAAAATAAATCAACCATTATTACTCGTAGTATATTCTTTTATTGATTACGCATAAATATGGTAATATTACAACCCGGAATCCTTATGGTGGAATTCTTTCTGCTTAATGTATCATATCGGTCCCAGTGAGTTACTGCAATGGTCGTTACATTTTATCTTTTGTGGGTTATTTTATTCAAAGGTTGTGTACTTTGCGCTCAAATTAAAGCGAGTAGTAAAACTAAAAGAAAACTTGTCTTTTGTATTTAAAATAGATATTTAGAACCTTACGCTAAGTTAAAAATGTCATTAATATTATTAAAATAGCATCGTGTTTAAAACGATTATTGTTGCACAGCATAGGCAGGATTCGAATCCGAATCGAGCTATGCGTTTTATCACTTGCTCAAGTGAATGTAAATACCGTTAAGAACTCTGTGCATCTAAGAGTTCCTTGAACTTTTCAAAGAAATTCAGTCACAACAAATTCAAGAGACGGAACAGTTTAAATTGAATAGAGTTGTGTCAGTGAGTCTATCAGTGACTGTTCATATCGTCCGCGTCGTGTGGAGTGGCAGCGACCGCTAAAAGCACTTTATCGTTGCTCCCACTGCGACTGCAGACCGCAGACCGCAGAACAAATCCTAATTAGGGTACATGGACTGAGGGACACTCTCACATTATAGCATTGTCTTGTGACTGTCGTGACACACAGCCCGCACAGGACATTCACCGGACTTGGAATGAAATTACTCCGAAAACGACGTAATTTGTTCTATTACATGAGCCTCAGTTTCAATTATCTTTCCCTTTCAGTAGGGTCTTTGTTTTTCTGCAAAAAGCATCACAATGAGTATTTATTAAAATTTAATCAACTGTGAAAGAAGTTCATGATTACATTAAACTATTTAGCTTGCCAGTCGTACTGCGGAATTTATAATTTCTAATTATTTGGCTGATCCCATTGTCTCCCACATCAGGTACTCCAGAAGTTTTATAGAAGATACGCTTCGTATATGCTCATGACATTTAAACACTTTTTCTATGGCTGTGATTCAATATCTCCAGTTTGTCCGACCTCCGACATCCGATCTCGGTCGGTGACCGGGTTTTATATTAAAACTAAATTAAGTATGAATTTGAGAAATAATCATTTTACAATATTCGATTAATGTGATTTTGATTCACTTAGGCTTATTTAGACTCACTATACATATTTTGGTTCAAGTGATACATCTAAGGTCAACAAATGGATACATTAATTTGAATTCAACTCTCTAAATACGCCGATGTCACGGCAATGTTCGTCAATGTCCGCAATTCGAGCTCACACACAGCTGAAGTATGAGCGTGGCTGAATTCGCTCGTTTTGTTTTCTTTAATTTTCGGTTTATTCGGTTTTTGGCCTAAAAACTCTATGGACGTCTGACTACATGAAGTTGAAGTCATTACTACCGTCGACGTAGAAAAAAACACCATCCCGATTTCATGCAATGGAAGTTGGGTCTCTATGGTAGGTAGTACCCCTTTTTGTTGTGTGCATTTATTTCGTTCCTCGTATTATACTATCGACTATCCGTTTTCCACCATCCACTATTCTGTACTTCCAGGCTTGAATAAATAAATCGTTGCTTTCCGAACATTGAAAACTCGGCTGAATGTCAATTGCATTGCATATGATACTATCATATCAATCATAATAAAAGCTTGAAGCTACTAACCATATTCCATGTCAGTACATCTGCTTCTTTAGTAGGTAAAAAATCATTTGGTACGTCTATTAATTCGGCATCAAATTAATGCAACGCATTTACTGCCGGCGCGGTCCCAAACAGACAGACGGAGTGGCATAACAAAACACATTTTTAATCGAAACAGAATAATTTCGGGTCCATTGAAAAAGTCCGACAGCTTTTGTCGGAAATAACAGGGCGATGAAATTGTTCGTTCTCCGGTTTGTATTCTTTTTAAGTGAGTACTCATTTTGATTACCATGTGTACGTTTACTGTTAAGGATAAGGTGACCATACGTCCCGCTTTCAGGCTGCCTGTCCCGCTGTACTCGGCCAGAAGAAATAATCTAAATTTTACCTACTAACAAAAAATAACCGACTTCAAAGTCTCAAAAATTACTTGTCAGATCTCGTTCAAATTTATGTGGAACCACATGACAAGCACCTGCTTTCGATTAAAAAAGAATCATTGAAATCGGTTGGCGTGATATTGAGTTATTCGTCAATTTGTCGCGCACATCTTAACACAAATTTACGACTTATGTGGTTTTCTCATGGATGACATTGTCAGATCTCAATAAAATCTATGTGAGACCACATGACAGCCACCAGCTTTTGATTAAAAAAAGAATCATGAAAATCGGTTCGCCCAGTCCAAAGTTCTGAGGTAACAAACATAAAAAAAATACAGTCGAATTGAGAACCTCCTCCTTTTTTTGAAGTCGTTTAAAAAGTCCCGCTTTGTACCAAATGTAAGTATATACTTACATGTGTACATTAAATTCATTGAAACTACGGGATTACGCCCGATGACCTTGTTTTTTTAGCTGTAAATACTAATTATTATTGTAGACAAATAGACGCCCGATGATCTTTTTTTAGTCCGAACGCTAAACCGATAGTAATAATTGTACAGTCACCTTCAGAGAAAAGTAACCCATCTGTTTACAATGCAACAGGCAAAGGAAAAGTTGCTGTTCGTATATTTATAAACAGATGGACTACTTTTCTCTGCAGCTGACTGTACGTTATAATAAAATTCTTTACGCGTCCCGCTTTGACATGAAAAAAACCGCTTGATCCTGTTAATCCACTAGCGCACTGCGCATGTAAAGGGATAGACGACTGGTTTGTATGTTTTATTATTAAAGCAATTCGATAATTTGCATCCTGCCCGACTAGTTATCACCCTCCTTTTGTCTAGAAAAGTGTATCAGGGCAGCAGGAGCGATCTAAGGAGCTAGCAAGGTCTTGCACCCCTGTCACTCAGCCACAGAGAAATATTATAAAATTGCTCTTGTGCAAACAAATAACAATACAAGGAGAAATGTGCAATGAAGGTATTTATTATATCAGGTTGATTGTTATTAGGTGCGTGTTTGTTGTAGTGTCGGAGAGCCAGTAATGAGCGAGCGATGATAACGGAACTAAGGGATTGACTGACGTCTAAGGATATTGCGTCGGATAATTATTTTAATCTGTTTGTGTTTCTTTAGACACCAAGAACACTTGTTGTTGTTTCAAATACTACCGACATTGCATATTAATTTTGAAGATATACGATTGTTACGTGTCTCGAGAGCCTCAGCCAGAAGACATCCGTCAAGGCGGGAAGCGTCGCTGATTGCACTCCATTAATTTATTATCCGTGTAGGGGCGGCACGCGGGGGACGCCGATAAGTAATTGATTCATTCGTCCTCGGGGGCAATTAGTGGCAACATCTAGTCTCCAGATCGACGTTTGACAACTTGTTGGAAACATTACGCCAGTTTGACATACCTAGTTTAGTTATGGTGATAATGACAGATCGCTACGAGTACTTGAGAAACAAAGTTTAAGATAACAATATAAAGCCTCTGATACACATGCTTGAAACTTTGCATAAATATTTGAATTATATAAGCTTTGCTTCCACCCGCACCTCAGGTACCGTACTTCATTGCTCATGCTCGTGTGGTAGAAATTAGCATGTGTATCGGAGGCGTTCCTAATCCAAATTCAATGAAGAATGATGAATGATGAATGATGAAGTGTATCAGTTATTATTTAACTGTTTCGTTTCATCAATAAAATTATTGATACTTTATCAACTTAACAAGCAAATTCCACTAGATAACGTTGTCATCGTACCAGGTGCAATATTAAATACATCGAGGGTTCCGTACATCTTGTTGAACCGAACATTTCTTTTGAATATTGCTGTTATTCAATAAACTGAATTGAGTTACAAATTTAAATTTGCCGTTGGAAAACTGTCATACATTGAACATACATTACAGTACCATTGAAGTAGGTTGCGATCAATTAGTTGACTTAGAAGCTTGAGTTTTTCACAGCTCTAAGGGATTTCAAAGCTGAATATTGATACCTTCACGTGATTCTGAGAAAGAGACGTTTGACATACAGATATTATACGGACAGATAGACAACAATGTGATCCTATAAGGGTTTAATTTTTCTCCTTTTGCGATACGGAACTCAAAGCAGCAGTTAAGTATCGGCATACATACATACATACATACATACATACAAATACCGTACCGTAGAGTTGCAGGTCGGTTCATTCGTTTAATAAATATCCAGCAAAGCTGTAGAAATATGACATCGTCGTGGTGATAGTAAATGCTTGCGGATTTCTCTCGGATTTCAGGCGGATGTCGATAACATGCGAACCTTCTCCGAAGCGTACAGTGATTTGAATAGGACAACAAAAGAATATCCTGATAAGACTGGCACGGTCTTGTATGTTATGGCATTGAACGTTAATAAATAATATAATCATAGCTTTCCTATATACTATCCAAATATGAGGAAATGTAGCTCTTTTTTAATGCAAGACCGAGCACAAGGTTGACGGACCTTACACAGTTCATAATGCCTCCCCTATGAATAAACCTCAGGGATATATAATGATGCCTTCATTCATTTAAACCATACATTCATATCATACATTATGTTTTTATGTAAATAAATTTAAAAAATAAGTATCTCTTTTGTAGTATAAATTATGTCCTTATGGAAGTCAATTTAAAAATAACTCCTTTAACAGTCTTTAACAGTCACTTCTGCTGTGATATTTGTGAAGTAAACAGATACAAAATACACGTCAATAAGACATGAAGTGCTATACTCCTCAAGAACGTAAAAAATCATAAAGTAATAATCTCTCGTTTTGGTGATTTGCACTAGCCAGCCAGATCGCCCGATTTAACCGTTCTAGACTTCCTTTGGGTTCTTAGTGGGGTTTCTTGAAGTCACGAGTCTTTGTCAATAAGCCTCAGACTCCTGAAGCCCTCAAAGAGAATATTCGTCATAAATGATAGAACCTATTGCTGGAAGTTCTGGAAAGAGTGATGGAAAATGCCATAAATCGGGGCCGTACATAAATCGGGGTCATCAGTTCTGGCAAAGCTCACTTGGCTCATATGATTTTTTCTACTTAATGAAAAAATAAATTGAGACATCAAATAAACACAATCCAATGGCATAACTAAAGTTTTTCTTTTATTAAAAAATATAGTCAAAGAACATCGGATGAAAACTTTTGCGCCACCTTCTTTAGCATCTTAGTAGGTTGTACTTATAAACCACGACCCGTGAAGTTAATGTAAGAAAATTCATTTCGCTAGACAAATTAAAGCTTATTGAAGTTAATAAAGTAATCAAAGTACCACGAAAGTGTTTACGAATGATGTAATTATAATTTCGACACGTTCGTTATGACAGACTGAGTGGTACAAGGGCACAGTACTAATGGTAATGAATCCCTAACAAACCTGTACTGTTTTAATATTCATCTGACTTGGGTATTTCGTGCCCACGCAGCGCCGCAACGGCGCAGGGCCGCAGCGCCGCAAGGCCGCAGCGCCGCAGCACCGTGGCGCCGGAACTATAGTTTGGATGTCAATCTGAGCTTATACTACCGCGCTGAGATCTTATACTACCGCTCCGGCCACGGCTGCGCCCGCGTATTCCGGGGAGTACCCTATGTCCAATCAGCAAGGCTATTCTGTTTTGTAACTCGACAGCGGAAATGCGACAGCGGATGAGTGTCAAAATCCTATCTTTAGTCGTTTGAAGTTTGACACTCATCGCGGATTCCGCTGTCAAGTTACAAAATAGAATAGCCTTACTGATCATGGTCTATCTGTGTGCTAAATTTCATGAAAATCGGTTCAGCAGTTTTTTATGTGTGTTACCTCAAAACTTTTTACTGGGTATACCAATTTTGATGATTATTTTTATATTAGAAAGCTGGTGCTTGTCATGTGGTCTCATTTAAATTTGAGCGACATTTGAGTTGTTTTTGAGTTATTCCTAATTTTGAACTAGGTTATTTTTTTACAAGAATTATTAATATTACAATTTCAAATTATAACCAAGAATTTTAAATTTTGATACCCTAAAAAGCAGATGATCCCAAACTAATAAATGTTAAACCAAAAATAGTAAACCACCAAAATTTCGACCACATTTTAATTTAAAATGTCATTCAATTTCTCGCTATCCCATAAAAGTAAATTACCCAAATCATTGCGTTACCAAACATAATTAAGGAACTAAAATTTGATATGTTTTAACAAAATACGGCAGGAGACTTTAAAATGTATCATCTTATGTAGAGAAGGTAAGTGACCTGAAGTCTACCAAACGCCGCACGCCGTACAGGATCCTGGGTTCTGAAATCTGACTAATTGGTCTAATTAGTGGTTGTGTTATTGAAATGAAGAGCTGAAACAAAACAATGAGACGCATACAGACTTTACTTACACGTTTGTAGACGTGACTTCACTGCGATAGAAAACAAAGCTGGTAAATAGAAGGTTGCAGGCAACAACTCGGCGGGGTCTCGGTATGATAATAATTCGATACTTGTACGTGAGGCGGGACGAGAGGCGCACGTGACGGGAATGGAGCGAGATGCTATTGTTTTAAATCACTTTACTACAGCACGCGAGTGTCAGTGACACTGCGGTGTGTTGCAGTGGAATATGAGGCTAAATTCAATGATATTTAAAAAATATAGACACGTTATACCCTTATAAATCAACGACAAAATCTGTTCCGAAAAGAGCTACAACAAACACACACGTTTTTCTTTTGTTTCACCACACCAATCACATTGGTATAATACACGAAGGCATTTTAACGCTGTATGACAAATGTCAAGCACTTCTGACAACAACAAAAGCGTGCGTATCGTTTTCTATTGACAGAGCGACCACGAGCAGAACGGTCAATTAGGCAATTGTTCTTACGCTCTTCATCGTCGGCGCGCTAGTGACATATCTACCTCTTTTTTACATTATAATATCATTGGCTAAAGTTACGTCATGTTACTCCTCTATCTCTTGCGGTCGCTGTACTTTTTTAACATAATTTTGTAAACTGTAAAACATTCTCAACTTCGCGTCCGAAAACTATAAGTTATGCTTACCATACAGTCGCGTGTAAAACATTTTATTTTTATCCGGTTATTAGTTCTATTATTATATTATTTAAGTTTATTGAATAAGGACTTAATTTCACTTGGTTAATTTATTGCACACGTATCAATTTATTTTAATAGCTACGTTTGGTTAAATAAAAGAAGAGTATAGTACTCGTTAAGATATTTAAAGATCGTTAATACTCAACAATAAAATATTTCTAAAACAGTAAATAAACACAACTTCGCCGTTGAACTGTAACGACACGTTTGAATCTTTGAATCTGTGAAGTTAACAATTTCCTCGCAGGAAGTTTCAGTCAATACATAATAGATCCGTCCCGCGGGACCGTCAGACCGTCAGACCGTCGACCGCCTCGCAATTAGGCTTCGTGTCGTGTCGTGACGGGTGTCGTCTCCACGTCGCAGTTGACGTCTCTGTGGAGACGGGTAATACATTACGCGTCAGCGAACACTGAATACAACAATATTACAGGGAGTTCAGACAAACATTGCTCATGTCATTCGACTAAGGGCTTGTTTCACAATCTTCAAGTAGAGTCCTGTAGCTCGAGCACGAATATTTGCGAGAAAGTATTCGTATGGTTAACGTAAGCAATTTGTATGGCATTTTTTCAAAAGCGCCCCTATCGTACGTAAATGGTACTAAAATGCCATACAAATTTGACAAATTGCTTACGTTAACCATCGAGCTACTGAATAAGCTATTCGTCGGTTAAAGTGACGTTAAAGTGTCATTTTACATTCATGAAATGTCAACTTAACCAACGAATAGCTTACTTCGGACTTACTTGAAGATTGTGAAACAAGCCCTAAGCCTACCGAAGTTGTTTGTAGATAACTAGCTGTGCCTCGCGGTTTCACCCGCGTTAATTTGTGGAAAAAATTAACTACTATAATATGTGATGTTATATACCCTATAGCCTTCCCCGATAAATGGACTATCAAACATAAAAAGAATTTTTCAATTCGAACCAGTAGTTCCTGAGATTAGCGCGTTCAACCAAACAAACAAACGAACTCTTCAGCTTTATAATATTAGTAAAGATTATCAACATCGTCACGAGTAAATATTGTCCCACTGTTGGGCTTTGGACTCGTCTCACGACGAGAATGGATACTGTCGACATTGAAGTATTGTATCAGGAAATAACCTTTTGACACATCAATAATAATTGAGAATTCAATACAGAACCAGCCAGTAAATAATTTTAAGAACACAGTTTTGAAAAAAAATATATACATGCAGAAATCTAATTCCTACCATGTTTTCCACATGGTGGCTGGCGTTAAACCATTAAGCTATATTGCACGTACTGGTAATTAAAGACATTGGTACTTAGTATGTAGTTTTTAATTCCATCTTTTTAACGAATCACTAAGTTTCCTTAATAGATCGTGTCTCATTAAAAGGAGCATGAGAAACGTGCAAGTCTCATAAAAAAATTATAAAACATGATTGTACTTTGATTTGCTCTTTAAAAGATTAAGGGGTTTGTTGTGCACGAAACACGAAAAGATACAAAGAAGGATCGGTCGGTTGGAACTGATGCAAGGCCAGTAGTTACATAATTCATAAGTTGCTCGTATAATGAATGTTTCAGTAGCCATTCTGAGATTTCATAGTAGCGATAGGAACAGACATTCTTATGCTTATAGAAATTACAAATAACATCTTGTTAGATTTAAAATTGATTTAAAAGAAGCAGGTTTTTGAAGTCGGTTAAAATAATGCTGGATATATTTTAACCGACTTCAAAAAAGGAAGCGGTATTCAATTCGACTATATTTTTTTATGTTTGTTACTTCAGAACTTTCGACTGGGTGAAGCGATTTTGATGATTTTTTTTTTTAAATTGAAAGCTGGTGCTTGTCATGTAGTCCCACTAAAATTTGAATGAGATCTGATGAGTAATTTTTGAGTTTTTTTGAAGTCTGTTATTTTTTTTTCATATAATAAGTTCTGTTGATTTAAAGTGAGTAGTAATACCTACCTACGATACTAATATTATAAGTGTGAAAGTTTGTTTGCGAGAATGTTTCTTACTCTTTCACGCAAAACTGCTAAACGGATTTTCATGAAGATCATGACCCGAAATAACGTAACTTATTATCACAGAGCATGAGTTAAATTATAAGAAAACATGGACCAAATTCAGGTAGGTTCACATAACTCAATTCAAAGTACTCAGAGTGTAATTGAGACGTCCCGGTGATCTCAGACGAATATTGAATATCTGTCGAGTGGGGTACAACGGCTGAGTGGAGACGGCAATTTAATTAAAACGTTATTTCATAGTCTTCATAGATCTTACTGTCAGCACTCCACCGCACGCCACGCCCGCGCCGGCTGCGACAGTGAGACACGGCCAGACAGACGGACAGGTTTTTATAATAAGATATGTCGTCGAACTCTGTTGCTGTAACCGAATTTAATGGATTTGTAAGGTTAAAGAAAGTCACCTAATATTCTTTACATATTTTATGGATATAGCAAGCAATTAGACAATCCATCTAGTGATAAGTGGCAAGTGCATTAAAAGGTCAACGCCGACAAAGATTTTAGAAATTTGCCTAGAAAAAATCTGCTCAAGCGTGTCAGCGCAATGTAAGGTTCCGTACTCATCAAAAACTTATGCTTAAAACTTGTGTATTGTATTATGTAACACAAAAACCTTAAACGTCAAATTATCATTATAACTATAAACGTTACGGAGTCCCCAACCTCAATCAACGTTTGAACTTAAGTTGTTGACTATCAGAGTGTACACATCTGTAATGCGCCCTGGGACGCCAGTACATTGCGGTCAGCGAACATGAAGTTAGTCACGATTAACAGGTTCAGTAATTATATCGGAGTCACTGATGCGGTAATGGTGGTAAAGGTCGATGCATACGTAACGTGTTTTTTCCCGTAAGGGACGGGGACGGGACGGGGACGGGACGGGGACGGGACGTGGCTGAAGGGAATTTTAATGCATACGCAACGTGGCAGTTTACTCGGACCTAACGTGCTAGTGTTGTGAATAAAGAAAGATGGATTTTTCATTTGAAGAATTGGCTTGTTGCTATTACTTTAGATGACGAAGAAACTATGGCCGTCAAGAGGAAAAGGAGATTACGTACATGGCAGAAAAGAAAACAAAAAGTATACCACACTCTCTACGAAGAACTTTTGGATGACGAGAGTCAATTTTATAAGTATTTTCGTATGACAAAAGAATTATACAATTTGCAAAATTATATAAAGCTCGTCGTCTATTGCTTGTTAGGTAAATACACAAAGTCAAATGATTTATTTCGTCACAGGAACAATCTTAACGGCTCACTTAACGAAAGTCAATTTACAAAGCAATACGGACATAACTATAATATATATGTATTTATTATAGTTATGTCGGGACGGGACGGAACCGCCCCGTACGTGCCACGTCCCGTCCCGTACGGGATTCCGCTGCGTATGCACTATAGTAAACATTTTCTATGACACGATGTTTCCAAAACTTCACATCCCGTCCCGTACGGGAAAAACCCGTTACGTATGCATTGACCTTAACACGACCGCTGCCATGGGTAACCAGTAACCTGTACAACGTCTAGTTCCATAGCTGTTGTGACCTTCATGGCTGTCGTGACCACCTTTGTATGTCACTGAAAAGTGCTCGAAGAAAGTAATTTCAAGCAAGACAGTTTTTGACGTGATAACGTCTTATAATTCGATGAACACGGGCTGCATGCGCGAAAAAGTGTCCCGTTCCGCGAGCGAGAGAGCGGCAAAAGCGAGAGAGAGAGGCACGATCGGCTACGAGCGTATCGTGGCCGATGCCGTAGGTGAGCCGTAGGTGATCGTAGTTGAGTGGAGCGGAGCGGGGCGGGGCGGAGCGGAGCGGAGTGATGCGGAGCGGAGCGGGGCGGAGCGGAACGGAACGGAGCTTTGTTATGACGTTGTCACGTAAAACAACCATCCGTAAACCGACTTTACAGACAACCATTTTTTTTATTTGTTTCGAAAGTCTTTAAACTATTCATTAGTTGATTTTTATCAGTATGCTTAACACATAGCGTATTTTTGTTGTAAAACTTCTTTAGGCGCGACTTGAGAGTAACTCACATTATTTTTCGGACGGAAGTATTCGGATGGAAATGAACACTATAGTCTAGTCTGTCGGCGCAGTTTTCAAAAACAGAAACTTACGATAGAATGTTGTGAGTATATGTGATACATAACTATACATATTACACTTTTAACCCCCGACGCAAAAACGAGGGGTATTATAAGTTTGACGTATCAATTGAAAGAATTTCATTTGTGTCAAAATTGGCTGTTGAAGGGGGGGAGGGAGGGTAGTTATTGGGAAGGGGATAAATTTACTGAATTCAGCGAACATACCCTAGTGAGGTATGAAATGAAAGGGCTTGATTCGTGACACAGACACAGACACATACACACAAAGACACACACACCCACAAAGATACACACAAAGAGACACATCACATACAACCTTACAAGCTAACATAATTATTTAAACATACAATAAAAATAGTTTACTTACATATTAATAGTTTATCTAGAACATTAGTCTATTTTTGCTTATTATAAGCTTTAACAATAAGTATAATTATAATTAGTGATGGGCCGACTATGGGTTTTGCCGATCACCCGACTAGCCGACTAATTGGTGAGAAAATTGCCGACTATTCGGCCTACTATTCGGACTAGTCGGCAATGCCGATCAACCTTACTTTGGTCAAATATTTATGAAAACAATAAAAGGAATCGATTACTTCGTGATAAACCTAAAATTCTGACGTTTCTTCAACATAAATTACTTTAGCTTAATCCAGTAAAATTAAAATACTAATAATAATTAATAATAATAGTAATAATGGTAGATATTAATTAACAATTAAAATCAATATTACCAATACAATCCCTCGAGAGGCCCTATCACCAGGCCGGATTTAGTCGCCTCTTATGACACCCATCTGGCGTGCGATTGGGGTTAGTATTCTAAGCGTCCCAATAAGGCTAAAATATTATTTTTGAAGTCTGTTAAAAATTAGTATAATGCGTTTTCATCAACATAATAATTAAGTTTTTTAAGGAGAAACAGTATATTTGTTGGCGCCAATGGGCATACATATTTCTATGGTTCTACCATATATTTGAAGGTCATCATTCGCATTCGCGAATGTGACAAAACCAACATTCGTTACATCACTATACAAACATAAAATATTTTTCTTTTCTTTATGATCGGATTTATTAAAATAAATCTCGTTATGCTAATTCTATAATTTTGTAATTTACTTCATTTCCTTTATTTTTTAACAGCGAAAATTAACGCCGAATATTCGGCAATTTTTGCCGACTAGTCGCCGACTATTTGCCGACTAGAAAATATGCCGAATAGTCGGCTTTCCCGACTAGTCGGTATGTAGTCGGCCCATCTCTAATTATAATATATTGTAATCCACGAGAATTACTGCCGACAAACTGCTTCGCAGTTTGGCAGACATGTAAAGCATGAAATTGTACTTGTTTGTATATATAAATAAAAAATAAAAAAGTGTATTTTTTGTTATGTAAGTTTAGGTTTAAGTATCGGTGATTACACTGTGAGGTCCACTCCTCAAAAGAAATGGTAAAATTTTGCCCCGAATTTTTCAGATGATCAAATTCTATCACCATGTCAGCTTTGACGGTTTTCAAAAGTCCTGACTATAGGTCTGATTATATTGGGTGATTTGGGGAGTTGAAATCCGGAATTTGCAAATAAAAATCTCATATCTGGGTCAGCACAAAAACCGTTAAGAGAGTAACCACCTTTGGAAACCATTCTTGAAACTATCATCTCCATAGACCTTTCATTTTTGAAAAAAAAAAATCACTTTTTTTCTGTTTTTTTTTTTGTAGGTATTTCATTTACTGAAGTCTTATTTTCATCTGGTTAAGGTGTAGATGCAGTGGGAATTAAATTTGTTGCACAACGTTTCAACTGACATTCTCCAGAAACTAAGGTCATGCTGTGCTTCGATGCTAAATGTGTTTTAACACCTTTGTAAGATCTTATTAGTTACTTTGTATACATACTTTCCGGGTCCGGTGACCGGGCCCGGTTTGCAATCTCTAGTAACGAATAACGGTATTATTAACAGTAATTGTTTATTGTTTTATATTCGTTTTTGTAAAGGATATTGTTAATAAATATGACTCAACAGTAATATGATATTTATTTTAAAAATTTTTTGGTAATACGTGTCATAAACATTACACGCACACACTTTTTAGGGTTCCGTAGCCGAATGGCAAAAAACGGAACCCTTATAGATTCGTCATGTCTGTCTGTCTGTCTGTCTGTCTGTCTGTCTGTCTGTCTGTCTGTCCGTCCGTATGTCACAGCCACTTTTTTCCGAAACTATAAGAGCTATACTATTGAAACTTGGTGAGTAGATGTATTCTATGAACCGCATTAAGATTTTCACACAAAAATAGAAAAAAACACTAAATTTTGGGGGTTCCCCATACTTAGAACTGAAACTCAAAAATGTTTTTTTCATCAAACCCATACGTGTGGGGTATTTATGGATAGGTCTTCAAAAATGATATTGAGGTTTCTAACATAATTTTTTTCTAAACTGAATAGTTTGCGCGAGAGACCCTTCCAAAGTGGTAAAATGTGTGTCCCCCCCCTGTAACTTCTAAAATAAGGGAATGATAAAACTAAAAAAAATATATGATGTACATTACCAAGCAAACTTCCAACGAAAATTGGTTTGCATGAGATCTAGTACGTAGTTTTTTTAAATACGTCATAAATCGTAAACCGCAAAAAACATTGATCAAAGTTACAACGAACTACAAGAACTTTTCTATTATGTTACTAGCTGCTACGGAACCCTTCATGGGCGAGTCCGACTCGCACTTGGCCGCTTTTTTAATGTTTGTTTGACTGAAATGGTAAAAGGTGAGAGGATGTTTTCTTTCAATTAAACTGTATCACTGTGTATCCTACTATAAGATTTTAATGCATTGTGTTATTTTCGGGTTCGTCAGCCTTTCAGCCCATAAAAATATGCCTAATATCAGCAAATAACGGCATATTTAGCAGCCAAGTGCCACTCGCAAGTGTAATGGGTGCCAGTGAAAGCCACAACTCGTCGCACACTGCTTTGAAGCTTTGCCAACTGCTTTATGTCGTATGATAAATGCGCACAGTTTCCGGAATTAATGTACTGTTTTACAGCCATGCAGCCATGTGAGGGACGTTATGGCTTATTGAAAGCTAAACAGCAATAAATGGTGTGCGGCTCGGTGGTACTGGAATTGTGCAGGGTGCAGCTTTTTGGAACTTGGGAGGTGTTTTTCCGATTAGATAGGTTCGTGTTCAGTCCAGAGTTCAAAGTTCTTATTCGTGTCGTTTATAGTGTGGCTCGGTGGTACTGGAAATGTGCAGGGTGTAGGTTTTTGGAACTTGGGAGGTGTTTTTCGCATTAGATAGGTTCGTGTTCAGTCCAGAGTTCAAAGTTCTTATTCGTGTCGTTTATAGTGTGGCTCGGTGGTACTGGAAATGTGCAGGGTGCAGCTTTTTGGAACTTGGGAGGTGTTTTTCGCATTAGATAGGTTCGTGTTCAGTCCAGAGTTCAAAGTTCTTATTCGTGTCTTTTATAGCTTAAAGAAATCTATGAGCTACGATCCGAATCCTATTCTTCATAGAGTTCCGCGGCTTTTTGTGCCTTCTGAAGCACAGAGCTTGTACGTCCTTTCGGATTTTTATGATCAATTACATCACTACAAATAAGATTCATGTTCTTCATATTACAGGCAAGGACGTAAAAAAAGAACGGACGTAACCTTGTCTAATCGAGAGTGAAGCTGGCAGCTGACAGCTCGCTTACCATGTGTGCGTAATTTTGTAATTTTTGATTCGCGATGGTGTCAATGTCATATCAGGATGGTGTCAATGTGTGGGTGTGCGTACTTGTACGAATACAGAGTTGGTATTACTATGGGTGCTTCACTGAATTTGTTCTTAGAATTACGTCCGTCTTTTTTTTACGTCCGTGATTACAGGCTACAATTTTATTCTTCTAACTTGTATAGTGTTGTACAATGATAAAAGCTAAGATTAGAAAGTATTTTATTCACGGGCTTTTTGGGTGTTTTCAAAAAAGTTCCATCTTTTGTGTTACTGCTCACTTGACATATTTCCTTTCTTCACGCGTCCAAGCGGTGTTCCAGAAAGTTCTATTGAGACTTCGCCCCGAGCGTGTCTTGCCATGGCCGTTTACTGTCTTGAAATAGGCGCCGCAAATGGGAGCAGGCCACACTATATTCAATACTGGAAGTCTGTAAGCAATAAAAAAACGTTAGACGCTAAAAACAAAATATTTTAGTAGTAGTACAGTTGATACGATAAATTACATATGCCTCTTAAAATTATTGACACTGTAGGAGAGGACCGCATGGATTGTATTTCAATTAAATCAATGGCGCACAAACAATTGAAGTGGGACATTTTGAAATTTCCGTTCATTGTGCGATCAACAGCCGTGCATTGAGGTTTAATGAGAATTAAATGACTGCCATCAATATCCCAAGATCTCAATCTTTGTTTAGAAGTGTACACAATGAATGAAAAATATTTGCAACTTTATTTTCGTTCAAGCTTGTGTACGTCTTTTTTTTGGAAATATCCGGAAAAGATAAGTCTTTAAGAATAACTTCCTGTTTATTATAACCCTGATTCATAACTGCACAAGCATCACAAGCTTTATTGGTTCCAAGGTACAGTCGTGCATAATATCCTCTTGCCAGTTTCAATCTCTTTTCTCGCATTTCGACGTCCACGTCTCTTGCGACACGCGAGCAAGAACACGACCCGGCGAACGATGGCACTACAAGTGAATTGAGTTACTGAGCTTGCTTTTTGAACGCGAGAACAAGCATCGTATTAATCCCTATTTTTTCGCATAATGGATTTTTATCTCCACGTAAAAGGAGCGAGGTTAGGGGTCAGTCTGGGGCCAGGACTAAAAATCTTTTGGTTCAATTGATCCTTTTCTAAAACCAGGTAAAATCTTACGTAAGAAGGGGGAGAGGGAGTTTGAGAAATCTTTTGTGCTCTTATGAGTGTAGGGGGGACAAAAATGGTAAAATTTATTCTTACGTAATGAATGAATGGACCCTTAATGCTATTATTTAATAGATACCCCAGATAGTGTACTGGTAGTGTAACCTTGAGCATACGTCACGGACTCTTTTAAATTTCATGCTTAAGATAATTCAATTTGGTCCTTAAGACAAATAATGGTGACTTATAAAGGTGAAAAATGAACCGTGAAATTTCAGCATTAGCCTGGACGTGACCCTTGTCGTTTCGAGGGAAATGATCTTAGCAAATCAAACACAATTCTTTATTCATCACTAGCAAACCCGCCCTCGTTTCGCTTCGGGAAAAATAGTCCTTGTCCATAAGTTATCTTATAGTAGATGCTATTGTACGTAAACGTAAAGCATCAAGACAGTATAATAGAACCACGTTGCAATGATAAACTATTTTTAATGCACGGAAAAAGACGGACGTAACCTCGTCTAATCGATAGTGAAGCATAGCAATGGCCGCCCGCTTACCATGTATGCGTAATTTTTGATTCGCGATTGAAGCAGTGAAGTGTCAGTGTGTACGAATAGAGAATTGGTATTACTATGGGTGCTTCACTGAATTTGTTGTTGGGATTACGTGCGTCTTTTTTTAGGTTCGTGGTGTAATGATATTACATATACTTAAGTATCTACTAACTCCTATATAAACAGTATTAGAAAACGGTGCTTTTTTAATTATATTTTTGGTTAGGTTAGATCTTAAAGGCCGTACACTATGAAAGGTCGAGTGAGGCGGTATGAGCACTTCCGATGCTTGTTTTCTCGTTTTAAAGCAAATAATATTATGTTACCAGGATAATTTTATTATGATCTCAATATTCGTTCCAGGTCACCATCGGATGAACCGCGATTATATTAAGATTTATCACATAAGGATATGCTATTATTTTCTTATCTTCATAAGGAACTATGCCATTATTCCCATATCCAATAACCTGTGATGAATGAGGAGGCCGAACAGACCGAACACGTGCGACAAGAATAGCGCTGTAACATCGTCACAAGTAAACCATGACACGTTATAATCTAAATTTTACTCCCAAAAAATAACCGACTTCAAAATTACTCAAAAACTACTTGTCAGATCTCGTTCAAATTTATGTGGGACCACATGATGAACACCTGCTTTCGATTAAAAAAAAATCATCGAAATCGGTTGGCGTGATATTGATTATTCGTCCATTTGTCGCGCACATACTTAATGCAAAAAGACTTATATGGTTTTCTTATGGATGCCATTGTCAGATCTCATTAATTTAAGTGGGACCACATGACAAGCACCAGCTTTCGTTTAAAAAAAGAATCATCAAAATCGGTTCACCCAGTCCAAAGTTCTGAGGTAAGAAACATAAAAAAAATACAGTCGAATTGAGAACCTCCTCCTTTTTTTGAAGTCGGTTAAAAAAGGTTTAAATAAGATGCTCTATGAATCGTATGTTAGTAACAAATACTAATAACATTATAAGTAATACTCATTCACGCAAAAACTGCTGAACGGATTTTCATTAAGTAGAATGATGATGTTTGTGTATGTAGAGTACTTAATGTATGGCAAAGCCATACATTAGTTAATAATATTTTGGTAGGACTTACTAATGACCTTATTAAAACTTTCATGACCTGTTAAAGCTGATAGCAAACCATAGTGTAACATAATAACAGAGCATTAAACTCGATATCGTAAGACTTGTAGCTAACAGATGACCGCTTTGTCGCAGACATCCGGCCGCAATATCCGGCTTTATATCGGAGCCGGATTACACCGTGCATATCGCGCCCCTCGCTTCAAAAGCCAGGCCAGTTTGTATCCGTTTTTATTGTTACTTTTTTTGTATTCATGTCATAATTCATTTTCACAGTATCATCGTTCGAGGAACACAACATCTTATTATACAATGTTAATTCAATGTTTTTCTTGACATCATCTTGCGTGTTACAGTGTCATGATATTCTCGTTAGTGACACTTTAAAGAGATAAAATAAGTCATATTATGTAGCAATATTAGTGACGGTTTCTTTCTCACAAAATAATTAACACAACCCCAATGCAGCACAATATCGGAGAGAGTTATCGGACAATAAGGTCTCATCTGAATGATTGCCAGAGTAGACCAGCGTGACAACTGGCTTACCTCAAAGTGGCTGATCCCCAATCACTTCTAAAAGTTTTGCATGTAAGTTGATATTGGTGTTATCACCAAACGGTACTAAAGTTAATGGGGATATGGGATGGTTATATGAAGTGAATCAAAAGGCTTTACCGCAAGTATGGTAGACTATAGTTAATAGTATCAGGCGTTACTTTGCGGAAATCCATTGTTATTAAGTTGTAGTAGTCTACTTTGCAACAATCGGTGAAACTGCGGATTGTTGCAAAGTAATGCTAACTTAATAACTATGGTAGACTAATTGCGAAGACCTTATTGAGAAGAGAATCAAGCCCAACTCTGAAATAGTTATGAGTTGTGACGAAGTTGACTTGTAGAAAAGTAGCTATTTAATAGGCAGTACCTATGTATGTACAAATAATACAATATGATACCAAATGATCCTATAGGAATAAATCCAACCGACAATTACGAATAATATTATAACATGATAAGGTCAGTAAAAATTATTTCCATTTGTATTAGTTTTTCAGTTTGAAATCGTAAATTAGTTTCTAGGGACACTGAATATATTTTTTCTCAGAATTCAATTTGCACAATAGCACTTTGCGTCCCTGTCAGTGTACCGTCTAAGCACTTCGGGCCCAAGTTGTCAGCAAAGCTGTAATCGGCTTACGCAGAGCGTTTACTTGGTACGAGAAGACATCTACAGGGACACACTGTACTCAATTATACGAATATCGTGGCGATAAGTATACTTTTTATGAAAATAGCCAAACAAGCGGACATTAGTAACGCTAAAGTAGGTACATCACCGATAAATTCCCAATATCTGGCCAAAATAAGCGAGAGACACTTATTAATCCCGGATTTGTAATCGAAACATTCCAAAAAATTTTCATGGTCAAGTTTTCAATGAGGGTGAGCTAGCCAGCCGTGTTAAATATTCTACCACCACGGGCACCACGCATGAAAACCGTCGGGATTAAACAAGGGGGTGCAGAGTAGTCTCTGGAGACCAATACCAATAGGAGGGACCATTTAATCTTCATTTAGTAGGTTACATCACAACCAGAAGAGTTCGCCTTGGTCTCAAGATGAGCGTAACACCTAAACGTGCGTCGAGTTGAGTGCTTGAACAATCGGTGTTTAGTTATTTAATAAGAAATAAGAAAATATTTTATATGTCGGCAAACAATTAAATAATTTCTATTAGACAGAAAAAAATGTGAGATTGAAAATTTAAGTATAGAAAAATGTCTGCCGGCGGCGCTATAATCGCACGCTGATTGAACAATTAAAGTCTTTCACTCCTCATGTGAAGAAACTCACATTTTGATTGGCAAAGTACTTAATAATGACTTTACTTGAACTCAGAACGCCCAATCTAAGTGAACGCTGGTGAAGTTTAGGAGATTGTAGTCCATAATGGTTGGCGCCGGGTTAGAATTTCACGAACCAAAGTTATGTAAATATCAGAAAATTTAAATGAATTATTATCACTTATTCTGGATTATAAATTATTTATTATTACATGGTCACTTTTGTTAAATGCATGATCACTGATGAGTGTAAATGACCTGTGATCGGAGCTATTAAGTTAACAGAAGGGTATCTAATATCTAATAAATACAGTGTAGTGTTACGGGTCTTACATTACAAAATACGTGCGACCTTTGCCTACTTGAACTGTGTACGTCTGACCTTTGTCGAGCAAACAGCGTGACTTGTGATCCTGCTGGCTGCTGCAAATAGAACAGAGCCCACACAGTAGTTCCATTGTTTCAGACAATACGTTCACCTTTCGTATCCCTTTCATACCTACTGCCGAACAATCACAGACTTAACATTTAAGGGATTACTGTATTATTATTTTATTTTGTGTATGATTTTACGGTTTACACAAACGTACAATACAACACGTTATGAATTTGATTCATAGTTACTTTTGTCGACGGCTTTTAAAGAAAATTATATTTAATTGTGTATGTTATCACCTTTGAGCATAATTATTTCGCTATTCCTCGTAGTTTCGGATTTGGCCATCCACGCGCGCTTGAAGGATTCACCCTGTATACTTCACACTTCATGTACACCTATACCCTTCTTTACTTCCTTTTCTCTGTTAAATTTCACAAGACTTGGTTGCCTGGAAGAGATCGCTCTTTTGTTCGGTTTACAAGTATTAGGTAGTTAAGTAGTTAACTAAATTTTAAGTAAGTTAATAGGCGTAAACGGACAATTTAGTAGTTACAATTTAAAACACAAGTAAACAAGTAATTTTGAAATTTTTCTATTTTCTGTTAAGTAGGTGGGCGGGGCCTTATTACTTAACATGTTTGGACAGGGAAATTTTAATTAAAATTTAGTTAAAATGCTTTAGTAATTAAGTAGGTTGTGAAGAATTGTATGAACTAAAGAGCTTTTTCAAAATTATTACGTTTAGACGCGCACTAAAAATTGTTGATTTAAAATTTGGTTAAAATTTAGTTATCTACTCAACTACATAATATGTCTAAACCGGACTTTAACGATAAGGCGGCCTACTGTTTGCACCTTATGTGTAAATTAAGATATTTTGTAATTTTTTGTTACTTTACTGGAGTACAATAAAGAGATTGTATTGTATTGTATTGTATCAGGTACCTACTTGTAAATTATACTGATTATTAGATTAATAAAATTAATTTTAACTTATAATAAGTACTAGCTTCTACCCGCGACTTCGTCCGCGAGAATTTACAACTGGATCCTGATCCTACTAAAATTTACATGTTTTAAATGTTAGGTATAGATGTTTGGATGTTTGTGAATTAAACTTACAGTATCCTGCTTTTCATCCCAAAGAATGGATATCATTGATGTCGACAACATGCTTATTATTTCGCGTTTTAGCAAAATGCTAAGGATTAAAAAAATCATAGGGCATGTCGTGAGGAATAAGTTCAGCGGCAGGCTACCTTAAGAGCTGCCTAAACATGTACATCATCGACACCAGCAACATGCTTATTATTTGGCGTCCCAGCGAGCTGCTGAGGGGTCATAAAAATGAACGGGAACGTCGTGAGGAATAATTTCAGCCAGCTTGAGAGCTGCTACGCCGGAACAGGCAGGTAAACGACGTTAGCAACATGCTCATGAAACAGAATGACGGAGACGGGCTGTTGCTAGAGTATAATGCGAGTCACAACTCGCGAGTCTCAATAGCCACAAGCTTCTAAAAAGGGACAAAATTAACAAAGCGTGTAAATTTTGCAATACGCAGAAAATAAAAGAACAACTATTATTCTGGAGGAAAACTATAAAGTTATTCCGCAATTAGAACAACCAACAAAGCCATTAAGAGAATTACGTTTACACAAACGCAACACACACGAACCATAGCATTCTTTAAATAGCTTCGGTATATTTAATGGATGCTTCAATATGACATTAAAATGAAACGAAATGAAGAGTGTTTTATGTACTCCATAGAGTGGTAAGAGCGAGGTTGCCCCATGTATGTCTTTTAGTAGCTAAAAATTATATAGCGTCCTAGCCACATCGACTATATCGATAAAAAATTTCATGATACCGTAGCATAAATATGATTCATGGTCCAGAAGGTGAATGTGGCATGTCTCAAATTATTCATTTGTCTGTGGACCGTATTTACGCAGATGAAGTTGCAGTTTGTTATATCGTTAAACTACGATTTATAATTAAAAGTATGCCAAATTAAATATTTTCCTGTCAATCATCGCAGGTCATCGCGAAACATCATCATCATCGTACTTAAAGTATGAAAGGTATAAAAATATTTATGTACTAAATAGATCCCATAATAAACCAAGACTACATCGCTACTTACCATCAGGTGGGATTGTAGTCAAGCATCCTACTATAATATTATAAATGTGAAAGTTTGTGAGTTTGGATGTTTGTGCGTCAATCACGCAAAAACGGCTGATCGGATAAAGATGAAATTTGGCACACATATAGTTTAATACCTAGAATAAAGTATAGGATACTTTTTATCCCGAGATATTGATCTGTTCCCGAGGGAGCAAAAAAAAAATTTATAGTAATGGGAAAACAGTTTTGACGTTTGTCTTCACAGTGACATTAGAAAACTCAGAACAGCTGATTACATTATAATAATTATGGTTCATTGTTTTAATATGTTTAATAACAAACATATAAAAATTGTGCGTTGAAGCACCTTGTGATAATTTTTGTCATACAATGGAAGCTTCAGTAGCCATCGATTTCTTATAAAATCAAATAAAGCAAACACAGCATTTTTTACGCATAAATAAGGCTACTTTCACATCAGTGTTTTTGTCGAGCGTTTCCCGCGCCCAACGCTTGAACAATGCTGTAAAAAATATAATTTTACGTAGAAGAAATACTGCAGCTTATCAAGGTTTTTCCTAGGTCTCAATATGAGGTGCAATTGAAATATTATAGTATGTATCGTATCAGGTTTAATTAATTGCATAAAAATATCATCTTTGGTTTCTAACATTCGTAAATATCTACCTATATTTTTTATTTACTTTATAGAAATAAATATTAATTTTGTTAGCCTATTTAGCAAATCATTATTCACGTGTGTCAAATGAACGCGTACGCTTATAAAATCCTAGTGTGGTGTCGGCCTTACGTCAAGATCGGCCTTATGTCAAGATTTCTTTATTTTTCTATTGCTGTGCATGCATATATTACCAGTGTTTTTTTACCGAAAACTACAAACCTTCAATAAGTTTTTAATGAACAAGATCGTTAGTATACAATGTTTTTAGATAGGAATAGATTCGTTGTTTATGAAGCGGTTTTCATGATTTTTCTTATTGTATTGGGAATATGCTCAAGTTGGTCCTACTTCTATAGGTATAGTGTGATGATAGATTATGGAGATAATGAGTGAGCTTCTCAATCAAAGGGAATAACTGAACCGTGTTTAAATATATTAGATGTTTTTATCATTGACATCGTCCATGTCTATATCATTATCAATCGTTGATATTGCCAGGTATGGTGGTGTGTCTTAGAGACGAAATATGACTCCTCAATGGAAAAATTGAAATAACTAAACAATTTTTTAAAATATTTGTTGTTCGTAATACTGGCTTCAGCACATTAATGGCCAGTGGGCCAGTAGTGACTCTGCACGGGTCTCTTCTTTTCAGGAGGCCAAGAGCATACTCCACCACGCTGCTCCAGTGCGGATTGGTGGAGGGGTTAGTGGTCAACCCGAGTGTCGGAAGTTTTCAAATCGCCCGAGGGCCTCCGTCATAGCTAAAGGGCTGTTATCTTACGATAACAACCGGGACCGACGCATTTACGTGCCCTCCAAAGCACGTAAATGCTCAAGAAATTTTTGGAACGAAGTTTCTTATCGCGCGTTGCGAAAGGGAGCTAGGCGGAAAATTTTGTAACGAAAAGTTTTAACGACACTTTTTGCCGTCATAGTTTTTTTTACATAGAAAGCAAGCCAGATATTTTCGTTTCTTGCAGTCAGTACTAAGATAGCAAAAACATGCAGCGAGTGTACCAAAACAAATCTGGGGTATTAAATTTCTCATCGTCATCAATCATCATCATCATCATCAAGGCACTGACTACAAGGAACTTCGTTCCATCCGGGTGTCCCTTGAAACCTCTCAAGTTTTTTGTCACTAGCGGTCACCCATCCAACTACCGACCGCGCCCGCTCTTGCTTAACTTTGTCGATTACCTAGGATCGACGCAAGCCGCCGGCAAGTTCACTGCAAAGCCAGACACGCACAGAAAAAATATCATTTTTTTAAATTATAAGTTAACTAGCTTCTACCCGCGACTTCGTCCGCGAGAATTTACAACTGGATCCTGATCCTACTAAAATTTACATGTTTTAAATGTTAGGTATAGATGTTTGGATGTTTGTGAATTAAACTTACAGTATCCTGCTTTTCATCCCAAAGAATGGATATCATTGATGTCGACAACATGCTTATTATTTCGCGTTTTAGCAAAATGCTAAGGATTAAAAAAATCATAGGGCATGTCGTGAGGAATAAGTTCAGCGGCAGGCTACCTTAAGAGCTGCCTAAACATGTACATCATCGACACCAGCAACATGCTTATTATTTGGCGTCCCAGCGAGCTGCTGAGGGGTCATAAAAATGAACGGGAACGTCGTGAGGAATAATTTCAGCCAGCTTGAGAGCTGCTACGCCGGAACAGGCAGGTAAACGACGTTAGCAACATGCTCATGAAACAGAATGACGGAGACGGGCTGTTGCTAGAGTATAATGCGAGTCACAACTCGCGAGTCTCAATAGCCACAAGCTTCTAAAAAGGGACAAAATTAACAAAGCGTGTAAATTTTGCAATACGCAGAAAATAAAAGAACAACTATTATTCTGGAGGAAAACTATAAAGTTATTCCGCAATTAGAACAACCAACAAAGCCATTAAGAGAATTACGTTTACACAAACGCAACACACACGAACCATAGCATTCTTTAAATAGCTTCGGTATATTTAATGGATGCTTCAATATGACATTAAAATGAAACGAAATGAAGAGTGTTTTATGTACTCCATAGAGTGGTAAGAGCGAGGTTGCCCCATGTATGTCTTTTAGTAGCTAAAAATTATATAGCGTCCTAGCCACATCGACTATATCGATAAAAAATTTCATGATACCGTAGCATAAATATGATTCATGGTCCAGAAGGTGAATGTGGCATGTCTCAAATTATTCATTTGTCTGTGGACCGTATTTACGCAGATGAAGTTGCAGTTTGTTATATCGTTAAACTACGATTTATAATTAAAAGTATGCCAAATTAAATATTTTCCTGTCAATCATCGCAGGTCATCGCGAAACATCATCATCATCGTACTTAAAGTATGAAAGGTATAAAAATATTTATGTACTAAATAGATCCCATAATAAACCAAGACTACATCGCTACTTACCATCAGGTGGGATTGTACTCAAGCATTAACTTATAATTTAAAAAAATGATATATTTTCTGTGCGTGTCTGGCTTTGCAGCGAACTTGCCGGCGGCTTGCGTCGATCCTAGGTAATCGACAAAGTTAAGCAAGAGCGGGCGCGGTCGGTAGTTGGATGGGTGACCGCTAGTGACAAAAAACTTGAGAGGTTTCAAGGGACACCCGGATGGAACGAAGTTCCTTGTAGTCAGTGCCTTGATGATGATGATGATGATTGATGACGATGAGAAATTTAATACCCCAGATTTGTTTTGGTACACTCGCTGCATGTTTTTGCTATCTTAGTACTGACTGCAAGAAACGAAAATATCTGGCTTGCTTTCTATGTAAAAAAAACTACGACGGCAAAAAGTGTCGTTACAACTTTTCGTTACAAAATTTTCCGCCTAGCCCCCTTTCACAACGCGCGATAAGAAACTTCGTTCCAAAAATTTCTTGAGCATTTACGTGCTTTGGAGGGCACGTAAATGCGTCGGTCCCGGTTGTTATCGTAAGATAACAGCCCTTTAGCTATGACGGAGGCCCTCGGGCGATTTGAAAACTTCCGACACTCGGGTTGACCACTAACCCCTCCACCAATCCGCACTGGAGCAGCGTGGTGGAGTATGCTCTAGGCCTCCTGAAAAGGAGAGACCCGTGCAGAGTCACTACTGGCCCACTGGCCATTATTGTGCTGAAGCCAGTATTACGAACAACAAATATTTTAAAAAATTGTTTAGTTATTAAATTATAAAAAAAATATACGCGTCGAATTGAGAACCTCCTCCTTTTTTTTCGTCGGTTAAAAAATTGTTTAGTTATTTCAATTTTTCCATTGATGAGTCATATTTCGTCTCTAAGACACACCACCATACCTGGCAATATCAACGATTGATAATGATATAGACATGGACGATGTCAATGATAAAAACATCTAATATATTTAAACACGGTTCAGTTATTCCCTTTGATTGAGAAGCTCACTCATTATCTCCATAATCTATCATCACACTATACCTATAGAAGTAGGACTAACTTGAGCATATTCCCAATACAATAAGAAAAATCATGAAAACCGCTTCATAAACAACGAATCTATTCCTATCTAAAAACATTGTATACTAACGATCTTGTTCATTAAAAACTTATTGAAGGTTTGTAGTTTTCGGTAAAAAAACACTGGTAATATATGCATGCACAGCAATAGAAAAATAAAGAAATCTTGACATAAGGCCGATCTTGACGTAAGGCCGACACCACACTAGGATTTTATAAGCGTACGCGTTCATTTGACACACGTGAATAATGATTTGCTAAATAGGCTAACAAAATTAATATTTATTTCTATAAAGTAAATAAAAAATATAGGTAGATATTTACGAATGTTAGAAACCAAAGATGATATTTTTATGCAATTAATTAAACCTGATACGATACATACTATAATATTTCAATTGCACCTCATATTGAGACCTAGGAAAAACCTTGATAAGCTGCAGTATTTCTTCTACGTAAAATTATATTTTTTACAGCATTGTTCAAGCGTTGGGCGCGGGAAACGCTCGACAAAAACACTGATGTGAAAGTAGCCTTATTTATGCGTAAAAAATGCTGTGTTTGCTTTATTTGATTTTATAAGAAATCGATGGCTACTGAAGCTTCCATTGTATGACAAAAATTATCACAAGGTGCTTCAACGCACAATTTTTATATGTTTGTTATTAAACATATTAAAACAATGAACCATAATTATTATAATGTAATCAGCTGTTCTGAGTTTTCTAATGTCACTGTGAAGACAAACGTCAAAACTGTTTTCCCATTACTATAAATTTTTTTTTTGCTCCCTCGGGAACAGATCAATATCTCGGGATAAAAGTATAGAAAAGTATCCTATACTTTATTCTAGGTATTAAACTATATGTGTGCCAAATTTCATCTTTATCCGATCAGCCGTTTTTGCGTGATTGACGCACAAACATCCAAACTCACAAACTTTCACATTTATAATATTAGTAGGATAGTAGGATGATTGGTAAGTGTGCCATAAAATTTTTTGGCGGCTCTACGAACGAACAAATGAAATTATATTTAGCTACTAATGATGATGTCTGACTTACTGTCGTTTCGAGCGTAGTTTAAAAATAGCACAACAAATTACTTACATACAGCAGCAGAACTACAGCACCGGCTCAGAGAAATCCAAAGAAATTAATGTAGATGTTTTTAACAAAACGCAATGCGGTATTTAAGCTCAGGGTAATTTAAACCAAGAAATACAGTAGACGAGTATTACAGTAGAGAGTAATCCTCTACATCCTTATTATACGAGCTGAACCGAAATTGACTCTCGTCATTCCTTTATTCGTTGTACGTCGTGACAAATGACTTCGTGTCATGTGAAACACACACAGTCTTGTCACGTGGGGCTTCGGTAGAGACACGCGGATTCCGCGTCAAATTAAAAGAGAAATATCATTACGCAACTCACGTAGCTTCTCAAAATGACGCACCATATTGTTAAGTAGTTGCGCAATGCCTACACCTGCCACCCCGATGACTCCCCGTTACTATAGTAGTTGTGATGCTGAATGGATGCTGGCAATATGTGTACACACAATAGGGATGTTGACAAATTTTAGGATTCAATTTTATTATACATATACATATTTACATAGAACCCTAATGTTCACGAAAATTTTTTTATAAAAATGATAATGTTCAATTTAAAAACAAAAAATTATAAATATTATTCAATATCAAATTTCTCACCAAAACTGTCACGTGACGTCACTAACCGATATTCAATACTAGCGGTCTATTGAAGTTCGTTGAATTTGCTTATAACATACGGACAATGACGTCATATACCTACTCAAAATGGCGTTTGAGGTCACGTGACAGTGAGTACTATTTTTAACATTTAAAGGGCTTGTTTCACCATCTTCAAGTAGAGTCCTGAATAAGCTATTCGCCGGTTAAAGTGACGTTAAAGTGTCATTTTACATACACGAAATGTCAACTTAACCAACGAATACCTTACTTCGGACTTACTTGAAGATTGTGAAACAAGCCCTAAATTAATGATATTTAATTTATTGTGATTGATTTTGTATTAATTTACGGTTAGTGTCAACATCCCTATTTATTGTCCAGTGTTAAATATCTATGTATGTAATGTATTTCATGACATGTAAATGATCAACACAGTCTGGTAATATTGTATGCAGAACAGTGGTACATCAGGTGCGCGACTAGTTGCAAATTCTCATGAGTGTTTCCATTCCTTTCTCTGGCTTGGTAATTAGCGGTTACCTAATTATATAGGAGGCCTTAGGTAAGTAAGGTCTGCGGTAGACATCTGGTAAGAGCGTCGCGTTTGTAATGTGAACTGACTGACCCATGTGGCGCAACGGTTACCATGCCAGATCGCCGCACCAAGGGTCCTGGGTTCGATTCCCAGCGAGGCGGAAATTTGAATTATGAGTTTGGATTTCTGTTCTCGGTCTGGGTGTGAATGTCCTTGTCTAGTGTGTTGTCCATAGTACCCACGACACAGGGAATCCTAGTGTGGGGCTATGAGTGTGAAGCGTTATTTATTTAAAAAAAAAGAAAAAAAAATATAGCATACTTATCAGTTATTTTAATTCAATTTAGAAAATTATTAAATATCTTTTCAGTAAAATGTACCCACCGTAGAGATTGGTTTAAGCTCAAGGATGGATTAGACCCACGCGTCAAAATTGTTTTCCACTGCTTATATTTTCAATAAGAATCTATTTATAAGGAAAAAAATAACAAGGCGTTGAAAACGGTTTTCATTCTGCAGCAATCTACCGATTCTCGTATTCGTGGTATGTGGCCACAATACCGGTATTATTTTACAGATACCAAAGTTCATAGTTTGTTTATTGCTCTCTGGGTATGATGTGTATATTGCGAACACTGGTGCAGTGCGATATGAAATACCGTTTTAAATTCCGAATCGAGAGCGGTTACCAATGGAACTTTATCTATGCCTTTGCTATGGCCTTGCAAAGCTGTGTTCTTTGTAAGCCATTTTGTGGAGCGTGCCAAATTGAAAAGTGCTACTCGCTTTACTTCGAATTTTGAAATTTGAGCATGCAGCAAAAGGACTAAGCAATGATTAAATCTACTTAATATATCCTTGTCTTTTGAATGAAGAAGCTTGAATCTTGCCGGCACTCAAGTTAAAATGTTTCGCATAATTCCGCTTAATATTAAGAATTCTTTGAATATCTTAAGTAATTTAATAATTTTGTTTATTTCAGAACCGTTCCAACGTACTACTTTGAAGGGCTGTGAAGGTAAATCACTTTTATTTGTTCATCTCATTATTTAATCCTTAGCTAAGAATACATTTGGTTTCCATTCCGATGACTTCAGTCTTTTATGTGAATTTACCGAAGAACAGCAGGTTCGAAAGCTTGTATCAATTGTAATTAATAGAGAGAAGTAAGCAAGGGCAGTCGTGGTCCATATTTGGATTGAAGGCCGCTAATGGCTAATGGCAAAATTCATGAATGCTGCCGGACTTCATAGTTATGTAGCTCTTGGAGTCATTATTACAGGGCGGTAGTGGAGTCACGATGATGACCTTTGGACACCCATAACGGATTGATTAAGCAGATTGTATTGAAGTAGCATGGTCTGTAAGGACTCATTAATTAGATGGATTGCCTGGTGCCTTATTACGTGCCTTGATTGATTTAACCTATTAAACTATTTTGTTAAGATCTCCGAGCCAATGATTGAAAAAAGGGAGGCGTATCTTACTATTCCTGCATTAAATTTGGAGTCTGTTAACACTACTTAGGTTAACAAGGAAGGCGTATTATATGAAACTTTCTGCAGCTAAGATGACACGACTATTTGTAATAATATTTTTTCAGCACAACTACCCTCAGTATGCAATAAAAAATATAAAAGTTGTAAGTAGGAAATAACTGAAAGTATTTAAGATATAAGTAAAATATCAAAGGAACTATCCAAGGACTATTAGGAAGAAAGGAAGTCATTTGTTAATGGGTTTCAGAAGTAGGGAGGGAGCTCCCGACTGCGGACAATACAAATTGACTCGGACCTTTCTATCGAACTCAAGTTAATGGCCTTTTTACCGGACAATACTTAATCAGCCCACATTTGGGCTTCAGAGAATACGGAAGATTAAAAGTTATCTATAAATTGCTCATGTTAACTGATAGATGGTAACATATAATATTTTTCTGCCTAATTCAATAGTAACTTTTATTCCAAAGCAAAAAAAATAAATAAATTTATTTATTCATACTATTTGGAAGAGGCAGCTACGTCAAATTGGTGGAAGTTATTTTTAATCATCTGCAAAAAAATTCTGTAATATTTGGTGATTTAAAGAATATTTTATAAATCGTAGTTAAATTTATCGATATTATATTTATATGGGTTCGTAATGCATTGAAGAATAATAATTAATGTATTTATTTATTTATTATTTATTACAGGAAACTTACGGCTAAATACAAAAAACTAATTAATGAGTAGTTACCTGAAGGCCAATTACATTAATAAACCACCGACCAGTTGCACTGAAGAAGACAGCGGGCATTCGCTAGATTCAGGAGGCTCAGGACCGGTCAGAGTGGCGCAAGTTAGGGGAGGCCTATATCCAGCAGTGGACCTACAAGGGCTGATGGATGGATATTACAGAATATTTGTGATATTATCAATATTGAATTATACCTTACGTATCATGCCCTGCATACTTAACTCTTTTGCTGAGTGTACTTACAATGAAAGTAAACAGGCAATAAAATTCTCGTGGCGACAACACTCTCACCGTGCACCGCCATCGCGCCATCGCGCCATCGCGCCATCGCGCCACAGGCAAAAAGGACTAATCATAAAGTTATCGCTGTAAATCCTGTTCTAACCTTTTATAAAGTTCTAAAAGGGTTTACAAAGAAAAGAAAAGGGTCTGTAATAATATTGCAAGGAAAACTATATGAAAATAATGATGTGAGCTACTAGGAGCACTGTAATCACTAATATACGATAGAGGAAGCTGGTACCAGCTCTTCCAGGTCACTTGGTATCACCTCGTGATCCTTCAACAGTGTGTAAGGTCCTTTACCCGACTAGTTGTCACCCTCATTCTAGAGGTAGTGTCAACCGTAAAATGTTTTAAAAGTGTGCAGTTGTTGTGTGTGCAAATTCCAAATCAACAAGATAACAATAAACATTCTCGTATTTGCTGGAGGGGTTTATTAATAAAAATCGTAATTATCCAATTTATACAGAAATATATAAATTGACTAGGTTCTCAGGGTAGAATTTTCATTCCTGACACCATAGGAAATGAAAACAATTCATTTGTTTTCATTTTTTTGTCCCATCATAAGAAAGTATAGTAAGAATGTAAGATTAAATCGCATGACATTTAAACATAGGTGTGAGGGCGTAAGCCGTACATAACAAGCTATGTCGTGGTTGTTTGAGTAGCACGTTTTACAGGATTCTAAAACCCGCGTACGAGTATTATAGCGACACGGGGCACAAAGTTTCTATATTAAGAAACACGCCGCAACGTGTAAGTTCGCCAGTAAACGACTAATGCGAGAATGTTCTGCCAAGTTTTGTCTTCTGTGAAAGTCGCTTGCGACTTCCGGCGCTGTGGCTTAACACGTTGTATGTTACGCGGAGTTAGACTTAATGATTTTGTGGTGAATGTACGATTAAATCAAAGGCGTCGGCTTAAACAAAGAGGTATACTTTATACTACATATTCATAGCCCCACACTAGGATTCCCTGAGTCGTGGAATCATTGACAACACACAAAGACAAGAATATTCACACCCAGACCAAGAAATTAAAATTTATCATTCAAATTTTTGGCTCGCGGGGAATTAAAACCAGGACCTTTCACAGCGTTCTCGCATTTTTTTATGGAAATAGCCGGCAAACGAGCTGACGATCAACATGATGGTAACTGGCTATCGTCGTCTTTGGACATCAGCAACACCAAAGGCACCACCGATGCGCCGTTGGCCAAGAAAGAGAGAAGAAAAAGAAAGAAAGAACTAGCTCTCAAGCCCCCAGCCGGAACACGACGACACACGCATGGTAAACATTAGACCATGCGGGTCATTTATTACATACTATATTTCTACTTGCAAGCGTCAGATTGTAATCGAGGATTAACTTATAATAAGTAAACTTCCGCTCCTTCCAATCGCGATCGCGTGCCTGTATAATTAATTTGGTCGAATACTTAATAACGCAAACCGAAGGCTTAATAATATTATTAATTATAACGTCATTCAAAGTTCAGTGACTATAGCTCTTTATACAACTAGTAATACTTTATGTTACTCAAGTTGTAAGCTTGTGATAGTAGGACTATGCGATATATATTCTTTCCTATTGGTGCATAGAGTAATAAGAGAATCTGCCACATTATTGGTTATATTCAATGTGTTTAAAATTCCTTATATGTCATGTGTATAATATAAATTATAAGGCATGTGTCCGTGACTTCGTTCGCTTTGGAGCATTCCCCCTGTAAATCCCGATCCCTGGGAACCCTAATTATCTAGCGGTATGAAATATATTTTACGACCTATTCTCATATCTACGAAATATGCAAAAAAATCATAAAAATCGGCCGCGCCTTTTTGAGGAAGGAGTACGACCATAAAATACAGTGACACGAGATTTTTATACAGGGTGGAAATTAAAGTCGGTAGTTGGAGGAAAAGTACCCTGAATATTGATGATGGCAAATATTACCAAAAGGAAATATTCCTTTATTTTCAAAAATAATTAAAATTGCATTCAAAGATAAAAATCTTTGATATAAAAATATCAACCAAAAGGGTCATTCATAAGGATCGATAGTATCTTAAATTATAGGAAGACCAAGAAAAGTATGAGTTTGTTGAAATTTTTCTATAGTAAAATTCCTACTATACCTACTATGTAAAAAATGGTTGACTCGTATTTATCTTATGAATTGCTCAAAATGAGAACTATTTTCACGTATGCAGAGATTTATTCTTCGGCTGAGTTTACATGGTGTTCGCTATGAAACTTCTGTAACGTTTTGTATTTTTGAAACGGATGTACCGATTTCGATTTAGTTTTTTTTGTCGGTTCAATTTATAAATCATCTTTTAAGAGATTGTTCTGAGCCGGAGTTTCAGAGTTGAAATTTATACTTTTGATGCTAATTTCCTTCGTAATGCATTGCCGCGTTCTAATAGGTATTCTTACGGCTGTTTGTCTACTCTCATTCACGTTCCTCTAGTTAAGCGGAACTGGATGTGACGTCAGCGCTGTTTCAATTGGCGCGCGATTATGGCGCTGTCAGAGCCAGTCTTTTTTACTTAATATTCCAATCTCAGTTTTGCTTCGTAACTTCGCATGGTATCAGGAGTGATTTTAAATTAAACGTTAGATTTTGATTATTATTATGGATTAAATATAATAATAATAGGTAATTATCTTAATAACTATACTTTGTTTATTTTTTCTCACAAAGATCATATTGACAATATTACATAAAGATCACAAAGTTTATATTTACAAAATTATTACATTTACGATTGAAAATCAAAATTTAATCAGTTATCCATTCAATAATAAATGTCATTCAACTCAGTCATAATTCATAACACAGGCCAAAATTAAGAAATGGATTAATTAGACCAGATAAACTTGAGCTCAAAACAATAATTTGAGGAACACTGGTCTTTAAGAACATTTAAATGAATTTGAAAAAACATAACAATAGACTTCTCTTACTTTTTCTAAGATAATCTATGCACTCAATAACACAATTCGTCAAGAGAAAGTGCCTTAATGGGAAAATAAATTATGAGAATGATGCTGCGAACATGGACTGCCCCACACAATCGGGGAGCGAGCTCCCTCGACAAGCAAAAGGCGTGGGACCAGCCAATGAATCTTCAATAGCACTCAAATTGCGTGGGCTAATGAGACATTCAACCTCATTTCTAACTTCGTATACAGTGTACGAACAAATTCCTACATTTATCAATGAGTAGTTTATTAACGAGCGCAGAAAATGTGGTAACTTATTTATTACTGTAGTTCCGATAAGGATTACGGTCCGGATGCCGCAGTTACCGCGTCGGACCGGATTCGAAGGGTGCTGGGTTCGATTCGGCGAGCCAAGAATTTAAATGTATTTTAAAGAACAAAGGCACGTTCTCATACACCATTATAATTATCTGTCATTGAATAGATTTTGACGTGCGAAAAAAATACTAGAGTATAGGGGCTAGAGTTCAAAATATAATTACTGTTATTTTCAAAGACGAAGGTATAAAGTAAAGAACTGAACTTTGGAAAAAAAATTACGATATTAAACAAAATTAAACAAAAACTGTTTTGCAAACCGTATTGTGTTGTATGTCAAATGAAAGGGCTTATTATAAGGATTTCAAATATATTTTTTTATAGTTCTACAATAGAAAGTTTTAAAATTATTCATGAAAGAACGAAAATTAAATAAATAAATAACGCTTCACACTCATAGCCCCACACTAAAATTCCCTGTGTCGTGGGGGCCATGGACAATATACTAGACAAGGACATTCAGGACATTCACACCCAGACCAAGAACAGAAAAACTTATCTTTCAAATTTCCGCCTCGCTGGGAATCGAACCCAGGATCCGTGGTGCGGCGATCCGGCATGGTAACCCTTGCGCCACACGGGTCGTCAATTAAAGCCTAAAATTGACCATTTCCCCCCTTATCTCCTAAACTACTGACGCTAGAATTTTGAAAAAAAAAATACAGATACAATAGTTCTTTACATAAATATTACCGGAAAATCTATAAAAGGTCTATGGTCTTAAAAAAACGGCAAAAATAAATAAAATAGAAAAATAACGGTAAATGCATAATCAACGTACGGAGCCCTCTCCAAGCGAATTTAACTCGCACTTGTCAAGTTAATTTTCATATTCTCGGTCTGGATCCATGGGACCCTAGGAAACAAAGGAACGTTGTAGTAATTCAGAAAAAAACATCAAAAATATAAGTAACTAGCGTGGCTCGATCATTTGGCTTCGCCAGTCAACACATTAGACAAGAGCATGCTCCGAGTCGTCATCAATCAAAAGCAGCGCAATCAGTCGCGGGGGATTTTAGAACATCAGTCAAGGAGCTCTCCACTCTCCACTCTCTCCACTTCCATAGCATTATACGTGATGTCGTTTTTGTTCTCGATCCGGCCACTAGATTGTGGGGACATGCTCCGTCCTCAATACTGAACTCGGCTTTAGATGACTCCTTTATTTCTTGGAGTATTCAGTCGCGAAATTAGAAACTATCCATGATTTGCGGATTTCTGTGGAACTGGGGTTTGTTCTTATTGCTTATGTTTAATGAGTGGAACACGCTTTCATTTTATTTCATTCTATTTTAGAGACATTAAGGGCTTGTTTCACAATCTTCAAGTAAGTCCGAAGTAAGCTATTAGTTGGTTAAGTTGACATTTCGTGTATGTAAAATGACACTTTAACGTCACTTTAACCGGCGAATAGCTTATTCAGGGCTCTACTTGAAGATTGTGAAACAAGCCCTAAGGCTTATTCCTTAAGAGATTGAGAGGATAAAATAATTATTTCGAAGTAGACAAATGTGTTTATCTAGCTAGATATAAAAGTGGCAAAAAGGGAACCCAGGCATGCATTATGAAGTCATTGCGATCCGTAGCCAACCGTAGCAGTAATCGGAATGTTACTTGAAATTACCATTAAAACTTTTCTTACGATGTCTTTTACGGGGACAACTTTCTCCATGAGGTATCTGGCTGGCTGGCTTGAACCCATTAATGGTTCACTACTGAGCAACGAGCCTCCGACATGGCTTGACGACCATTATCTTATGATAACAACGCTACCTGAGGTTTCTGTCACACAGAATTTCCCAAAGTTCTTTGTCGCAAAAGTAACTTAATAAAGAAACGTGGCTTATTATTACTTTCAGATATAGTTCCAGATAAGTCGAGGTTGACAGATTGTTTCGTTCCCTCGTACCCGCAACGTCATCTCCAAACGTGATACAATCAATAAGGGCCAACGCCCATCGGTCAATACCGGTATTGGGATCGTCGTACATTGCGTCGATAACATTAACTTGTTTAGTTATTTTCAGTAATACCACGCTATATTAATACATTTTTAACCGACTTCAAAAAAAAGGAGGAGGTTCTCAATTCGACTGTATTTTTTTTATGTTTGTTACCTCAGAAATTTGGACTGGGCGAACCGATTTTGATGATTATTTTTTTAATCGAAAGCTGGTGGCTGTCATGTGGTCCCACATAAATTTTATTGAGATCTGACACTGGCATCCATGAGAAAACCACATAAGTCGTAAATTTGTGTTAAGAGGCGCGCGACAATTGACGAATAACTCAATATTATGCCAACCGATTTCGATGATTCTTTTTTTAATCGAAAGCAGGTACTTGTCATGTGGTCCCACATAAATTTGAACGAGATCTGAAAAGTAGTTTTTGAGACTTTGAAGTCGGTAATTTTTTGTTAGTAAAATTTTGATTATATGTTACGTAATTTATAATTACGTTGTTTCAATACCATACCATATCCGACACAAAAGAGGTTTTAGGTCTTAAATACTAATAATTGTTTGATTATTCTATTCACTGTTATCGCAGTTCATTTCATGTGTTTTGTTCAGATGGAGTTAGTACGGAGCCATTTTATGCGAGGCGATTCTTTCGATGATATCAAATTAACTCAAACTATCCTCCGCCTACGTGTTTATTGGCTTTAGGCCAATAAAACATTGATTTTTCCTATTGTAAGGTTCTTTAAAAACTGGCAACATCAAAAAATGACTGAAAAAAGAAGTAATATATGTATATGACGGGTGGAGACAACGGCGGAATGATAATAATTGGGGTAGGACTAGGAAAACCATTTGTTATTTTTAGAATAAGAATATAATATTTAAAATAATCGGGATATTAATATGTGTTTAAAATATGATAAATTCGAGTAATTGTATAAAGATATATTGAGATTATAACTTCTGATCAGAAATAATGGAGTTGTACTACACTATTAATTGAACGAACCAATAAATGTTAAGTGGTATTAAACATTAAAATATAGCATAAATAAATAATAACTATATTATTAGTATTATTCATATCAATAGTTACTGACTATGATGCTAGTAGATATTTTATTTATGGAAATAGCTGAGTTGCCTCCTAATAGTAAGTGACCACTCGTAAATAATTATTACTATAATGTTCTAAGTAATTTGACTGAGGCAGTATTCGCGAACTCCTTAGTACATAATCACAAAAATTCACTCTCAAAGTCAGTTTACGGACACTTTAAGTATACAAAATACCTTTACCACGGACCTGAAAAAAAGATGGACGTAACCTCGTCGAATCGAGAGTGAAGCATAGTAATGGTCGCCCGCTTACCATGTGTGCGTAATTTTTGATTCGTGATTGACGCAGTATGGTGTCAATGTGTGGGTGTGTGTACTTGTACGAATAGAGAGTTGGTATTACTATGGGTGCTTCACTGAATTTGTTGTTGGGATTACGTCCGTCTTTTTTTTAGGTCCGTGACCTTTACTTAATTATTTAATGATTCTTTAACATTGAAGTTTTTGAATGTCAAGTCAAATCAACTACCCATCATTGACACTGACAGTTAGTAGTCTGCCATTAAAAAATGGCGTCACCTGTTTATTTTAAAGAAACACGTTATTTTGTAATGTTTTTAAGTAGGAAAAAACAGTAAATGTATTTGTTGGTATTATATAATATTAGTATAAATCGTAGTTCTAAAAGTATTAAAATAAATATTATCTTTTATTTACTATCAACGTATTTTACGTGTGGCTGCACTAAGACTTCATCGATATCATTATCGATAAGGTTATATTTTGACGTTAGTCCGCACTAGGGTTACTTAAAGTTGACAATTTATATGACTCTGAGATGAATCGATACTAATTAACGTATTTAATGTCAATGTTATGAACTCCTTCGGCAAGTCGTCCACGCACCGTACCGCGGTTCGTGAGCTTGTCTCGAGGCGAGGCGATTACGTTACGATTCCGATAAGTGTGCTTTACAAAGAATACTTTTTCATACAAAGGATAGTTATAGATAGGGTTTCATACAAAGAATACTGAAATGCAAGAGTTGATACGTTTACGTTCCGTTTACGAGTTGATATGTGTGCTACGACTAAATAAACGAACGTTTCTGAATTGGGCCGTTACAGTACAACTCAGAAAGCAGTCCTAGCTAATGAGGCATGATTTTATTGTTGGCATTCCAAATGGTTGTGATAAAAATAGATTAACACGAACTTAAAGGAACCCATAGGAAAAGAGAGCGCGAAAGTTGGAGTAGAATTAAGTTCTGCAATAATACATTTTTATTTTATTTTATTTTATTCTTTTCGGAAAGCATACAGTGATCTTAATGTAATATTACAATTATTACTTGATGAGTTTATAACTAATAATACCTTTTAGCTGCTTTCGCATAGTGCAAGTTAAACGAAGAATAAACTTAGTTGTTGAATAAGGAACATAATTAGGTGCGAAACGAAGGAAATACTAATGTGATTAACAACTACGTACATGTAACAGTACGTTAGCGTGAAGGTTCAAATGTGCAATATAATTGCCATGAAGTTTTTGTAATAAACGTTAGCACATTAGGGAACTTGCCGAGGCTTTTAAAGTGCTACGAAACTCGTAGACGTGGTAAGAATAAAGTAAGTTAGCGCTTAGCCTTCAGCTTAAACACTCTTAGCTGTAGTGTAGAATAAGTTTAAACTTTGTATGTTTTTTTTAATTATTTTCTATAAAAATAGTTTTGGGCTAATTTGTGTAACAAGCAGTGTCTTAGTAGTGATAGCGTAGCGGTTTAACGATCGTCTCCCGAACAAGGCTTGGAATGGAATCTGCGTACCTAACTCTAATTTTCAAAATTTTTGAGTGTTAGAAATTAATAATTACAAAAATTTATAATTACTTTATTGGCGCTAGTTACTTGGCGCTATGCCTCGGACGGACGGACGGATGGCCGGCCGGACGGACGGACGGACGGACGGACGGACGGACGGACGGACGGACGGACGGACGGACGGACGAACGGACGAACGGACGAACGGACGGGTGGACGGACGTACGGAAATGACGAAACTATAAGGATTCCGATTTTACTTCGGAACCCTAAAAACATATATAACGCTCATTTTATTAGTAGTAGGTATAGTGCAGGACACGCATTTTGCCACTCTTAGGCAAAGTACCGTCCTTGGATGGCGTGTATTTATCATATCACCTTGTTCTTTTAATACAAAACTGCAATCTCTGATTCTAGTATGAAGGTACATTATGTATTATGTACATTATGTATGATTATGTAACCAGACAGGTAAAAAATCCTTCGCCATGCATGACTAATGATGAATGGGGTTCAGCGATTCTCAATAGAGTGGTCATGGTTCAACAGAGTGAGGAGGAAGTGGACTTAGACATAAAACTATGCATTTCGTAACATCGACCTACTGCCATACATTTACATGAACTGGTTCCATAATCGTGTGCAGTTTAGCATCTTGCCAAGTCTGATCTCAATTTCACTTCCACTTTTTTCTTTGAAACGTATGGCTGACCTATTAACCTAAGCATGTCGTTGGAAACGGAACAGTAGAAGTATAACTTGATTAAGTAAGCTTTCGACGGAAATGAGATGCGTTGTTTTCTTTTACGTTTTTTTAATTGGGAGCGTTATCTACGAGTACTTTACCATGATGTTTGAAATGTATGTACTTTTATAGACTTGGATCGTTTCATCGTATTACTGAGGAGTAGCAATCTATTCAAATGTCCATTTATGTCATAGATTCTTGGCTTGCAATATAAGTACAAAATAGCATGGCAAGATACCACAGATTTAGAACCAGTAGATTCTCCCATACCTTTGACAGAGCCGATTCGAGATCGCCAATTACAAAATCTACGTGAAAGACGGAGCCATAAATATTATTTTTTGTCCCCGTCACCGTGGCCGATATTACTACATACTATTTTACATTGTTTGTCACATGTGCAAACAATGAGTGAGTTGTAACATAAAGGTGCAGCGCAGACGACGCTCTTTTTGTGCGATCGAGTGTGCGGACGCACAAATGTTTATATGGCGCGCAGCCGCACTTTTTTGCGCGTCGTATGCGTTACTGCAGCGCACGCCGCTCACTAGAGCGCTGCGCACGCTTAATTCTGTAGCGGACAGTACTGACCTGTTCGCTTGTTCGCTGAATGAGTTCACAAAGGCAGTCTATAATATAGCTGAATTAAATCAATCAAATGTTTGATATAATTACTAATTTAATTAATTAACATTGTAATTTTTATTTTATTGACTGAATAATTTAATTTTGACTAAACCTTAATTTTAACTAATTTTGTGAATAATTTATTTTTGACTAAATGATTTAATTTTAATTAATTTTGATATTGCTATTTTATTTCAATGTTTATATTATGATATGATTTAATATTTGTTATGACATTGACTGTTTATTATTATCTATTTATATATATATATATATATTAATATTATGAAATGATGATATTTGCTACTATTGACCGATTATTAATGATTTTACCAGTAATGGCTAAGTTTAAACATATTATTGTACATGATTTAATTGTAATAGTATTTTAATTCAAATTAATGTATCTATTTTTATTATGCGATGAGATGAAATTAACTAACGCATTAGGACTCCTGTTATGTTAGTTATAATATTATGGAATAAATAAATAAATAAATAAATAAATAAATAATTGCAAAGGTTCTATTTTCACAGACTTAAAAGTGCGTCACGGACAGTGTGCCGTCTGCGCTGCACCAAAGTGTAAAGTTTCAGTTTGTTTTTAAGCAGTTACTTACGTAGTTACTTTAAGTATATTTAAACTAAGTGCGATGGTGGATAGCAGTTTTCTGGGCTGCTTGTTAAATTTCGTTACTTTTCTTTAAAAATAACCTCCAAGAATCGTAAATTCTCGGACTCATGTGCGGCCACGCCGTGGCTGAATCTACAGGTACTACGTCTAAGCAAGATACATAATATAAACATTAAACATTGGGTTAATAAGCGTTACACATTGCTCGCAGTCCTTATGTAATCGCTTGGATATTTGCGAACCTGTAAGATCCACTGACATTTATTGTCCTTTTCATTTAAACTCTTCACACAAATAGGATCCCACCAATAGAACAGCCCTAAGTGGCTGCGGCTCCTTGAGAGCCCGATTTTATTGATGCGGCAGGACTTTGTTCAATTAGGTTAGCTGTAAACAATACGTACTCTGTCTCTATATAATTGTTTCTTAACTTGGCTAGCAAACAAGCAAATAAACAACTCCGCAATTAGTTGCGCGATCTAATTAGGTAGCTCCACTTTAAAATTTACTCTTTGTCGTCCTGAGCTCCTGGTAATTGTGATCTATCTTGTGTTTAGTTTCTTGTTTAGCCCGTTTCTCGGGATTCTTTAGTGAAGAATTATTTGATGAATATCGAGAATACTAACCCCCGTATTCAAGAACAATACTATGAGGTCTCACAGTGCTCACGGACGCATAGGGTGATTCAAACCATTTCGTAAACAATACTTGATTGAAGTCCTTCGCTGTGCGTTTGTCAAAATCGATAAAGTAGCTGCCGAGCTACTTTACCGAACGCATAGTGTTGCTTTGACTTCTATCAAAATAGAAAGAAAGGATCGATTATTTGTATTGTTATCTTTGTCTTTTGCCTATGTCAAATGACTAGAGTGAAGTTAGCCGCATCAAATGGACCAATAAGAGGGCTGTATACAGCTCTGTGCGTCCGCATAGCCAAGTGATACTTAAGGGTCGACTGTGAAACTGAAGGCTTGCCATGACCAACGCACTGAGAAATGCCTTACTTCGCATAGTATTGCTTCTTTACTTAGACAAGTATTGTTCTTGAATACGGGGGTAAAATTCTTAGATCAAAATTAACAATCTTCGATGATTTACTAAACAATATTCGGTTTATTTTCTTAACAAGACAAGATATTGTGTTTCCGATAACTAAAACGACAAAACCGTTTGCAAAAGATATTGGATTGAACAAGAAATTTAATACTTTGAAACTTAGTAACAATTTAATTTTACGTATAATTACACCAGCGACGCCGCAAATGGTAAATTTATTATTATTATTAAATTCGCTATGAAAATTAAACTAACTCACCGAGAGCCTTTTCCTTTCCTATAAGCACGAACTCTCTCAGCATTATGTCTTTTACGGCGTAAAATTAATTCATCGTCGGATCTTTTCGCACTATTCTTGATTTTTCCCTTGTAGACCGGTTTATTTAACTCACTAGCTGTATCGTTATCCATCACGATAAAGTGAACAATAAAAAAAAACATTTACATTAATATACAGATCAAAACACAAAAATACCGCGGAACACTTGCACGAATAATTGAGAATATAAACACGGTCATATTGGCCTACCCCCATATATTGGAAATCCGGCTGTAAAGCGAAACATTTTGGGGCGATAGAATAAAAAAACAATAAACAATTTTACAAAAAAAAAAATATTTAAAAAATAATGTTAAAAAAGCATATTCAAAAAATTATATTCAAAAAACAATATTAAAACAATATTAAAAAAAATTAATAAATATAATAATAGTTAATAATTTTTTCAAAACGAGCGTTTGAAACGCCCGTTAATAAATCGACGTTTTTCGTCACCTTTTGTGTCACAAATCTTAAAATTTCACTCTCATCATTTTTTTTATTTATTTCATAACGCGCCTAAAGAAGTATAACTTCAAAAATTGCGAATGCCTTGTTTTTATAAAACGGGATACTGATCTCTTACGTGGAGTAATACTGTATGCATGTAAAGTGTCATTATATATTTATATGTGTTCACGAAAACGCTCGTAAGTATCATTAGCGCCATACAAACGCAGTGCGTTAATCTCTTATGCCGTCGAAAACTTGACGGCGACGTTCGCAAGCGATTTTCAGCTTTATTCTCTAGTAAATACAGTCGATGTGACGTGCCTTCGTGAAATAAAACGGCTATGGTTTAATGTGGTACTCATCGCCACTTGCCACTCGAATTGCGCTGAGTCAGGGCTTTCATTGCAGGAACGAAACGTATCTGTATGTATACCACTCCCCGTTCATTTTACACAGATTTAATTGTGTCGGGGTTTAATGAAATGTTTCAATAGCAACCCCTTCTTCTATGGCGTTTCACAGTGAAATGTGAATGCAAAAAGAACGTGAAAAAATATTGTAACGGTATCTACATAATAAAATAGATGAAAACAAAGTCTTGCTGCTAAGGTCTCCTAGCAAAAGCATGTAGAATTTCTTTATTGATATGGATGTAGTTAACGGAATAGGTAGCATGGAACGCTGGTGTCCGGCATTACGCTACATAATTCCGATAAAAGGAAACTCTATATTATTTATTATTATTATTGCCGCAACATTTAATCTTCATACTTTGCTGATACAGTTTTATTTGCAGATATTAATAACAAAAACTGTCGATCAGTATCGTCGACAGAGACTGTAAGGTTATTAAAAAAGCGCGCAAATTACGTGTAAATAGATCTGGATGTGACTTGCGGTATGTTTGTTCAATCAATCACCGGGAAGCTAGGATGTCAGTGAACTTGTCTCGTCGGGGGAGACGCCACGCCACGCCACGCCACGCCACGCCACGCCACGCCACGCCACGCCACGCCACGAGCCCTCAGCTGACGTGAAGGCGAGCGGCATTCTTGACTGATTCTTGTTCGGGTACAATAAACTTGTACACTGCTTATGTAATAGGATTGTCGGCTTCCACTCTCGGTTTAAGGGCTACTAAGCCGCTTACGGGTAGTAAGTAATGTAGGAACATCTTTTTATACATATTGGTACACTTATAAGGTTTAAGGGAGGGATTTTTTTGGGCCTATGTAAACGTTTATCTTCTATAAAAGTGTTCTGATAAATAATGATAAAAGTTCTTTCGCATTTTTTAATGGGTAATTTTTAAATTTTACAAAATTACTTTCACATACAGGACCAGCAAATGAAAAAACATGGGATAGTTACTGACGATCGCGTTAAAGTAATTTACAGAATAGGCACGGGATGGATAGAGGGGGCAGGGTGGCGGGGGCAGGGGGATCTTTCTATTAGATACCAGGTGGTCATTCGTCCGTCGACATTCGGACAATTTGTTCCCAAACTTCGCGAGCCACCAATTGAATAGCAATGTAACTTACGAAAAAGCGTCGTTCTAATAATTACGAATTTTTTAGATATTTTAATGTCTCCATGTAGATAAGGTAATTTTGGTCCGAAAAAGAGAGTTGAAGGAAAATTTTGTTGATTTCATTTGCAAGTATTTACATGATTTTGATGTTGTCGACGTCGCGTCGTTTTCGTATTTTAAACGCCCGACGTAAAAAGAGAGGTGTTTTAAGTTTGACGAGTCTGTATATCTCTATGTGAGTGTGTGGCATCGTAGCTCCCAATCGGATGTACTGATTTTGATTTAGTTTTTTTTTGTATGAAAAGTGACATAGTCGAGTGTTCTTAGCTATGTTTAGTGTAAATCAAACTGCCGGTGGTTTTTTAAATTTTATTTTAACATTATGTTTTTAACGAACGTAGATCTGAGTCCAAGAAACATTGAAAGTTATTTAATTTACTTTAGTATTCATTGAGTATTAGTATATAGATAAACACAAGGTCAATTGTAGCAACCTGTTTCAAGCCTTTTGAATGTCATTCTAAAATGACATTCAAAAATAAAAAAAAATATTTTTACATGTTTAAACAAATCCTTGGCTTACTACTTACATGACGATATTAGGTTACTTAAATTATACCTAAATGACGGTATTAGGTATACAGATAAACATATTTATTACAAAGTAAGAATACCCATACAACGTAAGTTACAATATTAACATTTCATACTTGTTATGACACTTGTCGCTCTTATAATAAGGTTGAGAGTACTTGACGTTGTTTTGGTGGAAGTTTTCACATAAAGTTTGAGGGCGCTTATCCGCGCCGACTCCTGTGAGCACTCCGTCACAACTTCCAACGGAACTGTCCAAATGAATGTGTTGTCAAACTTGCCTTTGAAACGAGTATTATGTATTATGAAACTCAACAAATAACACACAAGTTCACTTATGGAAATACAATTGATTGCGCAGTAAAATTTAACTAAATAAATTACCGACATTCACGAAATGTGTTCGACGAGGAGCACTCAAATGTATCGCTATACATATTATACACAAATCTAACAAATCGCAATACGTTTATTTGAATAGATCTCTAATTCCTTACGGATTCCATCATCAGATTTTCTGATCAGATTCTGAATTTTGATAAATATGGGACCAATCTGGAATCATCAATCAAAATAATTTTCAAAACGTTTGTTTTCAAATCTGAGGTCAAAAAAATATGCAAGTTAACTGAGACACTCCTCCTTATTTGAATTCGGTTAAAAAATACTAATAACAAATTAATAATCACAATCATAATCGTTTATTTGCTTGAATGTGATGACTGATGAGCGATGGTAGAGCCAAGAGCGGTGGTATGTTCAATACTATATAATTTATACATAACATACTTATACATAACGAGTAACCGCCCTCGCTTTGCTTCGGTTTTCTTATTTTTTTACAACTTATTGGAGTTTTATTAAGGATCCCTAATTTTTTTTGAAAATATAATATAGCCTATGTTACTCGGGGATAGTGTAGCTTCCCAACAATGAAAGAATTTTTGAAAAAAATCAAATCTTTCCTCTTTATATATTAGTATAGATAACTGTGTGTTCACCTGTATATGTTTTATGTTATGTGCCCTTCTGTTTCACACAATTATCTTATTATTATCAAATTATTATTACGATAACAAAAGTTATTATCTCCGACCGCACTTCGTATATCTTCCAGTATATCAGTCATCAGTTAAAACTGACATCACTCATACTCATGTACTCTCTGTGTGTAGATGTGTTTATCATTTATCGAGCAAATTTATAAATTCATCTTTATTTCGCATGTTTTTTACTTTATAGAAGTTAGGTTCACCAGGGCGTTACTAAGTAAAACCAATAAGATTTGAAGCACTCAGAGGATAAAGAGACATAATAATACAAATTAGAAAAAAAATCAGACAATAAGCAACTTAAATTAGGTATATTTTTTAATAATAGATAGTTCTAAGAACCTGAAGAATAGTTTTGATATTTGAAAATAATTATAAGGTTGGATAAGTTAGTACATTACTTTGCAACAATCCGCGGTTAACATGTATGATGTTATATTATAATAATAAACGCAGTAGGTTATATAAGCGCGGATTGTTGCAAAGTAGACTAATACTAAATTAATTTCAATACGTTACAAATAGTTTATTTATATTACTGCAAAATTGGTCATGTAATGTTAATAATGAAAAAAGTCAAATTTTAATATAGCATATACCTTATGTACGGAGTTGTATACAGTCAAAAAAATTCAACACTGCAAAGTAAATGTTTTCGTACAAAAGGTGTAACAGCGAATGGAATTAGAATACAGTAGCGTGCCTGGTCCCGGGCATCGAATAACCTCATGTCCGTTTGTTACCTCCATAACAGTAAAAAAGGAAACGATGAGTCGGCACGTTCATGTGAACCATAAAAACTGTAAAACTAGTAAGTTTTAACGAAGTAATGCTGGTCCCTGCAGCTCGACTTGAACTAGGAGTTGGCACGTTTTTATTGTTAGCGCCCTATTTGAACACCATGTATAATGTAATGGGAAAAGTTAGACGAGAATTGGCAACGGAAGGATGTTTCACTCTAACACAATAATATTATCATTGTTATCTTTTTACGAGAAGATGTGTTGGCAGAGATAGATTTCTTTATTGATTCGTGGAAGTAAGATTATTGTTTGAGACATAATATTATTTTTTGGTAATCGTTTTAAGTATGTTTCACATTGGCTAACTACAAACACTTAAAAACAAATCCATTGATAATCGCTGAGCACTCGGAAAAATGCTAAGCAGATTATTCACGTGGGAAATAGAATTATTTTATGTTTACATTCTCACCTGTCACTGTGCACCTAACCACACTAAAATAACTAAAATAGTTGACTATTATACTCATAAATAAATGTAATAAATAAACGCTTACACACTCATACCCCGCAGTAGGTTATTTATTTACTGTGTCGCGGTTGGCATGGACTACACATAACACATCACAATAATACATATGACCTGAGTACAAATATTTATCTGTCACATACATATCTGCCCCGGCCGGGAATCGAACCCAAGGCCCCTCGCTTCGCAGGCAGGGTCGCTAACAGCTACAGGGTCGTCATGTACTGCATTTTGGATTTGTATCACAGCGTTGATGCGTTTTATGACACCTGCTTTTCTTTTGATAAAACCCTACATCACTATGTGAATCCAACAGTTGCCAGTAACCATAACTTAGGTAGAGTCACAATGGCAAATTGTAATTTTCTAGACCGATGGAGACACTCTAGATGCAGTACTTTTTAAAAATTCTACGTTATCTCATTTTACATGTGATTGAACTTTAATGTAGACGTTTAATAAACAAAATGTATTTTTATTTGAGCCACCGACATCCTTAAGTGAGTTAAGCTTAATCAGTAATGTTCGCTCCGTTTGTCCCGTCTGTCCCACATGTGTTACACGCGTGAACAAAATAGAATTTCTAATTGCTTAGTCGTTTATTTCTATGCTAAACTTTCTCGACGCTTATGTTTACGAAATTCTGCTCATAAAAAAACTTCGAAGAAAATTTAGTATCAATTATTAGTATCTTCACATTCACATACATTATTATTATGCAAACACTCAACATAATATTATCATGTAATTCAAATTAAGATCTCAGTTTGTAGTACCTAATATTTTAATATTAATAATTTAACGTAATTTGTATGTTAGTAATAATGAAACATTGTATTCCGAGGTGGGCGTAAACGTTGCCAACACAGTTACTATACTCGTAGCCAGTGTTTACGAACATATAATTTGTAAAATTGTTTTTGTTCAAAATAAATCTTTAAATCTTTTAAAGTCTAGGCTCATACCGCCAGAATATTCACTACCCCTTCTTTCTGAAATCGATTCCGCATTGTTTTTGAAGTGTTTTCGTCGCAGTGTCTGAGAGCCAGAAATAATGTAGGTCCTTCGGTTCTATTTGGTTCGTGATGTCTGTTACACATGTTAATAGGCTCCGATGATTCAATCAGACTCAGGACGTCAACTCAGTATTCGGCTTTTTACATTAAGAAAAACAATTCAGGGTATGCAGTCTTCTCAAACAACTGTTCATAAGAAGGTGAAAACTAAATCAATACTAAAATGTTCGTATCTATATATATAAAATTGAAAAGCGACACACCGCTGATTAAACAAAAAATCTCAGAAACTGCCGAACCGATTAAGATGAAATTTGGTAGGTAGATAGTTCCTGCTAAGGAGACGTCCACTAAGAACGGATTTTTGGAAATTCATCCCCTAAGGGGTACAAATAAGGGTTAGAAGTCACTTTCATACAAACCAACTTCGTCAGTTTTAGAGTTATAAATATGAAAATTTTTATGTTAGTTTATAGTAATAAACAAAAGTTAACTTTAACACATTTTTTTGGAAAATCATCCCTTAAAGGGTTAATTTCTTCAATTTAACTTAGTATGCAACTTCGTCATTTTTGAAGTTAAAAACATGAAAATTTATGTATTAGTTCAAAATTAGAAACAAAATTTAAGGGTTATGTGTTTTTTTGGAAAATCAACCCCTAAAGGGTTAATTAAGACGGCCCAAATTAGTATGGCAACTTCGTCAGTTTTGAAATAAGAAGGGTGAAAATTTGCATATAAGCTTATAGTTAGACACAAAAAATATCTGTATCACTGTTTTCTCGAAATTCATCCCCTACAAATAGGGGTTGGAGGTCATTTTCATACAAACCAACTTCGTCAGTTTTAGAGTTGTAAATATGAATTTTTTATGTAAGTTTATAGTAATAAACAAAAATTAAGTTTAACACATTTTTTTGGAAAATCATCCCTTAAAGAGTTAATTTAATGGATGGTACTTAGTAGGCAACTTCGTCATTTTTGAAGTTAAAAACATGAAAATTTACATATTAGCTACAGTTTAGAAACAAAGTTTGTAAATATGTTTTTTGGAAAATCATCCCCTAAAGGGTTAATTAAGACGGCGCAATTAAGTATGGTAACTTCGTCAATTTTGAAGTAAGAAGGGTGAAAATTTGTATATAAGCTTATAATTAGACACAAAAAATAACTGTACCACTGTTTTCTCGAAATTCATCCCCTAAAAATAGGGGGTGGAAGTCATTTACATACAAATCAACTTCGTCAGTTTTAGAGTTATTTATATGAAAATTTTTATGTAAGTTTATTGTTATTAACAAAAGTTAAAATTTAGCTGAAAATCATCCCTCAAAGGGCTAATTTAGGGGATGGAACTTACTACGCAACTTCGTCATTTTTGAAGTAAAAAACATAAAAAATTATGTAATAGCTCAAGATTAGAAAGAATCAGTAATATGTTTTTTGGAAAATCCTCCCCTGAAGGGTTAATTAATTAGGGAGTGCAAGTTAGTATGGCAACTTCGTCAGTTTTGAAGTAAAAAACTTGAAAATTTATATATTAGTTCAAGATTAGAAAAGAAGAAAATCAACCCCCAAAGGGTTGAATAAGCTTATGCAAGTTAGTATGGCAACTTCGTCAGTTTTGAAGTAAGAAGGGCGAAAAATTGTATATAAGCTTATAGTTAGAAACAGGCGTAATACTAAGGGGTTATAAATATTTAAGAAACTACGTTAATTGTAACAGGTTTTTTGGAATTTCATCCCCTAAGAGGTAAATGAAGAGGTTGCAAGTTTTTCCAGGACTTCGTCAATTTCAAACTCAGAAATATGAAAATTAATATGTATGCTTATAGTGAGAAACAAAAAATTTGTGTAGAGGACTTTACGGACGGGAGCGGGAGGTGAGAGGGACAGGAAGCGAGAGAGGGACCGGGAATGGGAGAGGGAGAGGGACAGGGAGCGGGAGACAAAGAGGGAGAGAGAGGGAGAGGGAGAGGGACAGAAAGCGGGAGAGGGCCCGAGAGCGGGAGAGAGAGAGGGACAGGGCGCGGGAGAGGGAGAGGGAGAGGGACAGGTAGCGGGATAGGGGCCGGGAGCGGGATAGGGAGAGGGAGAGGGACAGGGAGCGGGAGAGGGAGAGAAAAGGACAGGGTTATTATTGTCTGTTTATCTGTCCGGGCATCACATGGAAACCCTTGAACTGATTTCGACGGAAATTAGTTAAGTTGTTTCTTATACTTTAGATCACGTTTTAAAAAACTTTTCGTCGCGATGAAATTTACTAGGACTTTAGGAATATTTTTAAAATACCAACGTCTTGCTTTAAATTTGAAACAAACGTTCTTCATTTAATTGATGGAATACATATTGTTTTCGAGTTTTTCAAAATTTTTCATGAAAAAGAAAAAAAACAAATTAATGTTGTTTATTTTTCAAAATCCGTTCCCGGAGGAATGATTTGTGATTGTATCGTAGGTTTCAGTATATAAATTCCTAAATATAAGTACTTCAATATAAATTAACCTGTTTTTAAATTTTTATCTGCAAGGGGTACAAATATGATAAGCATAAATTCCGCATGCGAAGCTGCGGGCAACAGCTAGTAAAATATAATAACAGAAAATAAGGTACAAGACAATATTCTGAATTCAAAGACTAGAATTTATCAGAAAGCGATGAAGACAACTGTACTCCGAAATGCAGAACCGCGAAACCAGACAGTTTATTAATGCTGCATGGTAAAGGGAGTCTAGCGAATGTCTAGTGGGAGTGTCAGACTGAGAACCTCGGGCGATAACCGAACTTCTAGTCGATATACAAAAATATGTTTATGTTTTATTTGGTGTACAATGGGTTTCATCCTAGGAGTGTGGATCTTTGAGTCCAAGCCAAGCGAGTGGTTAACATCTCTCTTTATTTCTGTTTGTCTGGATTCATATCTAGAGTGGCTGAACCGATTTTAATGAGACTTTCACTGAAAGATAGAGGAAGTTATAGGCTTTCATAAAACCTACACGCGAACGAAGACACAGGCACAGCTAGTGTATCATAAATTACGATATTTTATAGCACAAAAAACGTGTAGCCACTCTTTCGCTTGCCACTCTACGAGATAACAAGTGGCTTAAGCTGACAGAAATTTAAATACTTAGAGTTGGGAACGGTGCATTGACTGTCTTTAGCATAAACCGAGTGAGACGAAGCCAATACAACGCGATTTAACTGTATTAAAAGGATATAAATGGAGGATCTTGACTGGTTTAAAAGTGGATTGATATTGAACACTTTTCTTTGGCAAGAGAAGTATTTTTACGTAAATAGCGAAACAAGTCGCCATCTGATTGTAAGTGGTCAGTGTCGCCCACGGTCATTGGTGGCCAAAGGCGTCACCGATGCGTTGCCATCCAAGAAAGAGAAAAAAAAAATCGTGACACTGATCGGCAAAGCGAGTCGTCATCTGATTCCATTGTTGATATCTTTATAACCGCTAAATCACTCACCCATTCGAACTCAAATTCAAGTTATTTATTACGTCATAGGAACAAACAGCTCACGTAACGAAAGTCAAAATTCAGAAAGACAAAATTCTATGTACATAAAATTAATAAACAACACGTTAAAATACATTAGAATTAATTTATTACATTATAAAAATAATAATAATAAAATCAATTTATTGCCATAAAAAAGTTACACTGACATCGTTATAATATATACTTAAAATGGGCATAAAATAATTTAAATTAAATAAATATGGCAATAGGAGCTGGCTCAGCTTTTACTAACTGCTGGTATCCCGTGCAGCGCTGGTTTTCAGCCGGCCCTTCCACCCTAGGAAGTTTCCCCAGGAAAATCCCCCAGTTACCAACGGATATAGCTACCTTTTGCCAATTTTTTTATTTAATTAAAAGTCAAAAGTATAAATTAAATTAAATAAAAAATACATTAACATTATAATAGTATACTACCCTAAATTTAGTTACTGATCTATAATAATGCCTAATTCCTCATGTCTAATGTCTCGATTCTTGCCTTTCAACGTAATACAGGAAGTTCAGCTTTCTACCAAGCTCTTACGTAGAATGGCGAAGGTGTTAATAACCAATCAGTGTATTGTAAGCTCATTTGCTGTCCAAGAGCCTCATATGTGGATTAACTACTGCTATCAACGTTAACGATCTACACCGGATTAACGCGCTACGATGGCGATTGGATATGTTAGTAAATAATGGCGAAAATATTTGCATTTCTTACAAAGCCATACAGTATACATGGCAATTACAAAACACGATTTATTCAGTATACGAGCTTCGTATCTTTGCACGTAGAAGTTTCAAGAAATTGAAAATGTTTCTGTAGTCAAGAGGTTTTATTTTTTGAGGCCTGTGATAGCTGGTGTTTGATTAAACCTAACAGAAATGAAGCAAAACACACGAAATAAGTAGCTATCCTCACTCTATGTCAAGAGATCGGACAAGTGTTGAGTAATTACTAAAATACACAAGCCCTGATGATCCGAGATACATACCTATATATCGGTAACAATAAGTTGTCTGTATTTGAACAGGATCTCACCCGCCCATGTACAAAAACTTCCAAGTAACCGAGCCGATTCATTCAATGAGCGTCCATAACAAGGGGAGAGTTAGAAGGCTACAAGGCTTCCCCGAAGGATTTATCCACGTTATTATTATTTCGTGATCTGCCAGATTTTTTATATTTCTACTATCGGCATATACTATGATATATTCAGTAAGTAGAAAGTATCTTTTTACTTTAAGCAGAGAGCCTAATGAGTAAAAACCAAATTTTACCAAAAAAAACTTACTTCGAAAAGTTTTAGTAATGATTTAGTCTCTGTTCAAACCTCAATTCTTCACGGATTCAATTTTTTACCGAAGCAAGGGATATTAATCGGGAGACCAACGTTCAAACTGCAAGGCTATCTCTGCTTTATTATTTAGGTATCAAGCAAATTCTAGTAAGTAGGCTATATAAGTCAAAGCGTGTGAGTATAATAACTGAATCTATCACTTACAGCCAATCTTCCTCTCATCAGCAGACTCTTGCGAAAAGATTCCGACTTCTATCGCTCCCTCGGGAAACGTGAGATGTTCAATTTACGAGTTCCGCGCTTACGAATTTTTGGTTGATATTTCTTGTACTTTCACTTGCTTATATAAATTGTTCCTTAAGATAGCAGTTGTTGATCAGGTTTTTTTAGTTTTTTACATGTTTGTTACTGGATTTAGAGAATGACAGGCTTTAATTTTAAATTGCGGATATTCCAACTAGGCGCGATCTTCCCATCTGTTTATTGGATGAAAAGTGGTTTATACCCATTTTATTATAAATGGTCTTGTCTGCTATAAATATACATAAATGACGATGTTAACGACGAAGGGATGTGTCAGGATGTTCAGTGGTGGAAAGGCGTGTTAAAAGGAAAAAGTTAAACAACACAGGACGTGATTGTAAATATAAGAAAAATGTCGACGCTAAGCAACGATTACTAAGCTTATTTTATATGTATCTACTTAACAATAAAATAATTATACCACCTCTAATTTGCACTTACGTAATTATTCGTGTATGAGAATGTGAGAATAGAGACAAATATTTTGGGTACTGAATTTACCGCAAGTATGTCTCTTTCACACATTGTCATGTTCGTGAGTATCCCTCTGTAGTAGCTTTTGTTTAGTCTGTTTCAAATATATGCTCGTCGAAGTGAACGAGCACGGCATGCATGAAGCTAATCTCAGTATTGTTGTCCATCGGCTCACACTAACAATATTCTCTCACCATTGTCATTAAATCCAAAACAGCAAGGCTATTCTGTTTTCTAACTCGACAGCGGAATCCGCGATGAGTTTCAAAATTGAAGTTCGAGTTCGAGGTCTTGATATGTCATTCTCTAATCATCTAGTACGCACTTGCGAAGTGAAGTGAGTCCCGAACTCGAACTTCAATTTTGACACAGATCGCGGATTCCGCTGTCAAGTTAAGTAACAGCCTTGCTGGTTGTCGTGCAAGTTGACATATTTAAGACATTAAAGGCTGAATTTGCACAGTGTATGTTCAATTGGATTTTCTATAAACAGGTGCATTTAACAGATATCTATTATACTGAGATTTATTCTGAATACACTAGGAGGCAGTATGATTTTAAGAATCCATTTATCAGTCTTCAGGTATGGGACAACTAAAAATCTAGCAGTTTCTTGCCTTCTCATCTTCTAACATTCCATGTCCTTGGGGTCGATAAGGAGGAATCTGTATTTTACTCGATTTTTTTCTCAAATTCTATCTAAATTACAACTCCCGCCCAAATTAAAGCTTTCTAGATACGAAGGGTCTTAGGGTGAGCTAAGCTGTGTTTGTGTGAACTAGTGAAAGTATCTGATATAGTATATTTTGCGATGTTGTCTGTACTTAGTACGCTGTTAGACATGGCCTATAACGCCCGGATTAATAATCTTTTAAGCGATTGGTTTATTTGTGGCATACCGTCATCGACCGCGGGCATTTTATCTGTTAATTCCGCTAAATTCACTAGACTAGAGTAACTGTATCAGCCATCTAAATACAATTTCTTTCTATTAGCGCTCCAGCGAGTAATGCGCTTCTGGCTATTTGATCATAGAATCTGTCAATAACAGAGCATTTGGATGAACATCTAATTTTAGAACACCACCACGTGGTTAATTTAGCTAATGATATTACGGGTATCAGCATCAAATTGTACATTAATAGTGTTATGGGTCAGTAAGCTGACGGTAATATTATGCAAAATGTTGACTATGCCTATCGCGATTTTATTTCAATTGGCAAGAGACAAATAGGTATAATGTTAATTATCCAAAATAACTATTATCATAGTTAACTATTATAATTTTGTAATGTTATTTGGTGTATTATAATATTTATTTTAGACAGTGAAGCGCTCATAGCCCGGCGGCTATCGACCCTAAGTGAACGACAAAGTTGGGCCAAAGATGGGTGAAACTGGCAAAAAAAATTCTTGAGCGTTTCCGTGCTTCGGAGGGCACGTAAAAGCCTTTAGTTCCGGTTGTTATCGTAAGATAACAATCGTTAAGCCATGTCGCACTGCACTCCACCAATCCGCACTGGAGCAGCGTGGTGGAGTATGCTCTAGGCCTCCTCAAGAGGAGAGACCCGTGCTCCAAGAGTGGGTCAAAATGGGTTGAAGCCATTTTAGAAAGTAGCATTTCAATACACCTATCTATCTGCCAGCAGATATTTTACAACCGAGGCAACCTTTTCGTGGTTGTAAACACTCATGGTCGAGTAGGCTACCAAATACAAATCCATTCCAGTTTGAAATCACATAAAATAACAGTTTACAAATCGCTACATCAGCATCGCCGGTTGCCTCGAGTGGGTCTGACCGACCGATCAGCGTGTTTATTCAAACGGAAATTAACACTGCCGGTAATCTGTTATTGACAAATTGACTAATACAATCCGGTACTTGGTATTTAGTGTGTGAAATCAAATGAATTCGACATTGACATCGTACCACTGAATAGAGGGTTTGGTTGGCCACTTTAAATCCGATACTGGACTGATTTTCGTGTTAATGCAGTATACCTTTTTCATAGATGTCCATAAAACTACAGATTAGTTTAGCAAAACACGAAGAGAGTAAATAAAAACTATGTAATGCGATGCGACAATATTAAACAACGTTGCCGAGAATAGAACAACGTAGAAACAATGAAAGTTGCGTTTGTTCGAAATGTTTCGGAAAGATGTTATAATTAGGTTACGGAAGATGGAACACGATGAAGGAAACTTTATTAAAAAGAATAGAAAACTGTTAGAACAAAGGAAAGAAAGAAATGTATTTTAGGTTGAACTTGCTAAGAGTTAAATTATAGGGTTTATTTTTCTTCTGCATAAACATTTATTAATTTGTTTTCTGTTAATTATTTTAAGCACTTACGCCCCAACTCAGAGTTCCAACGGGTACTTAAATCGCCCCTTAGTACAGAATTCTTTACTAAGGAGCGATTAAAGTAACCGTTAGTGACTCTAAGTTGGGGTGTTAGAGCCGTAATTTTCCAAATTTACGATGGAAGCGGTTTTCATAATATAAAGTATCGTATTATTGTCCATTTGCAGAGATGAAAAGAGCAAATGATATCGTGTCTTTGCCATATCAGTCGTATAACGATATCGTGAGGTTGCCGCGCGGGAGATAAGTGTACGTTGTTACGTTGTACAAGGCGTTTTGTGGTAAGTGAAGTTTACCACGCGAGCCAATGTTGCAATCAATTGGTATGCTTCATGCGACTGTGTAATCGTCGTGCTAAAGTAGCACGAAATCACAACAACAGAAATATTACAAAGAAGCACGATTTGTTTAAATTAATTTATAATATTGACGACGAATTACGCTATTTGAAGTATTAGAACTAGGTCGGCGTACGCTAGATAGATACAAAATAGAAGGAAATAAAGAAACGTATTTTAATACAGGATTTTATAATCCTCTGATTATAAAAAAAAGAATACACCGCGATCGCCTGCATATTCGCTAATTATTTTTCCCTGTAAGGTCGCTTCAATTAAGCTCGCGTAAAGAATTTACTTACGAAACAATGTAGAGTATTTTTAATATAGTTTTTTCTTGATATTCTTTCGATACTTCCAAATATTGTAGAGGAAAATCAATACGACCTATAATGACGGACCTGAAAAAAAGACGGACGTAACCTCGTCTAATCGAGAGTGAAGCATAGCAATAGCCGCCAGCTTACCATGTGTGCGTAATTTTTAATTGGCGATTGAAGCAGTGAAGTGTCAATGTGTGGGTGTGTGTACTTGTACGAATAGAGAGTTGGTATTACTATGGGTGCTTCACTGAATTTGTTCTTGGGATTATGTCCGTTTTTAGGTCCGTGCCTATAATGTAATAATTTTAAATATCCGACAATAAACAAAATCTTGTTCGTTTAAGGACATGTGCATAAACGAACTTGGTCAGCGAGATTCGTGATAATTTACTAATTGTGTTTTACTTAGCCTTTTAATGTACTGAATACGACGTAATTTTACTATATAGCGAGGTTAGATGTAGTTAAATGAAATCTGTAACGCTTTTAGCCGAGCGACGACTACCTGCTAGGGAAAAAAATATTCTGTTTAAGCATTACATACATTATCCGTACAGTTCGTGGATACAATAAATTGAGATATAATAAATAGTTATCAGTACTCTTACAATTAGTTCAGGTCAAGGCTAACTGCATAACAGGGAATATAAAAATTTAACTTAACTATTACACACTCAAATATGTTTGCAATAAAATTCCGTGTCGCGGGTGGCATGGGTATGGACAAGAACCAAGAAGACAATCACATAATCTTACATCGCAGCTGGGAGTCAAACACTATGAGAATTGACCGTTTGATTCGCGGGCACTATCAACTACCTGATACTAACAGTTGTGAGCGATCATAAGATTATGGCAAAGTGATACGGGCAGTCTGAATGTAGCTATATTTATTTAAAACGTTGAAATATCTTAAGTGCAAGCATAAATATTTAAAAGCTTATACCAAAAAACTTCAGATGATAATATTTTCTTGTTTCATACTATTTAGAGCGTGACTTTCCAGAAGACAGAAGAAAGGCTTTAGTTTTTGAACTTATTTTTTAATGTTACGTTATTTATTTTACATTACAAAAATTGCTGCAGAACATACAACTAAAATTGTAACTATTTCCGATTGTGTGTGTCCCTCCCGTGTCGCGGGTGGCATGGACGACACATATAACACATCACAATAACACCCATGACCCGAGTACAAATATTTATCTGTCACATAAATATCTGCCCCGACGGCCGAGAATCGAACCCGGAACCTCTCGCTTCGCAGACAGAGTCACTACCAACCAGGCTACAGGGTCGTCAATAACAATGTATAAAATTTGTTATTTGCTTACTAGAGTTAAGGTTACTAGTGGAAACGACTCTAATATTATTTACAATGAAATATGTTTAACATTAACGAGAGGCTTTTAATAAAAAGCGGCCAAGTGCGAGTCGGACTCGCCCATGAAGGGTTCCGTAGCAGCAAGTAACATAATATAAAAGTTCTTGTAGTTCGTTGTAACTTTGATCGATGTTTTTTGCGGTTTACGATTTTTGACGTATTAAAAAAAAACTACTTACTAGATCTCGTTCAAATCAATTTTCGTTGGAAGTTTGCATGGTAATGCACATCATATATTTTTTTTAGTTTTATCATTCTCTTATTTTAGAAGTAACGGGGGAGGGGGGGGGACACACATTTTACCAATTTGGAAGTGTCTCTCGCGCAAACTATTCAGTTTAGAAAAAAATGATATTAGAAACCTCAATATCATTTTTGAAGACCTATCTATAAATACCCCACACGTATGGGTTTGATGAAAAAAAAATTTGAGTTTCAGTTCTATGTATGGGGAACCCCCAAAAATTACTGTTTTTCTTAAATTTTTGTGTAAAAATCTTAACGCGGTTTACAGAATACATCTACTGACTAAGTTTCAACAGTATAGTTCTTATAGTTTCGGAGAAAAGTGGCTGTGACATACGGACGGACAGACAGACAGACATGACGAATTTATAAGGGTTCCGTTTTTTGTCATTTGGCTACGGAAACCTAAAAAGCAACCGAACAAGAATGCTTCGAAACAGGTTTTTAATAATTTTACATATTGAAGCCATATATTGAGATAGTAAGTCCTGTGAAATTTTCCAATACTCAATACGGTCAATATTAAACCCAAATCTGACCTACTGCCTACCTGACGTTCGTTTTAACAATTTAATTTAAATTTCATTATAAATGAAACCGTCAGAATCTTCAAAATTTATTATTATTTTTTGAGTTATATCACTTTGCTCCACTGCCTGTTCCGAAATGTTTCTTTTAACAATTATTATTATGGATAATTAAAATTTATGCTATTTTACACTCATAGTTGGCCTACCTATTTCGTTATATTATAAATTACGTACCTAAACGTGTACGCACAATATCGGTCCGATTCGGACGGACAGAGCACACGCAACTTTACCAGTTCATTGTATGAACGTTCGTTGTGGAATTTCTATTTGTACTGCATTCACATGCAGACATACTGCCGGTAAGGATTTTAATTCAAACGCAAAATGTTCTAGTAGAGTTAACTGGTGCGTTAAATTATCTGGTACATTATATTAAACTCGCGGGAGTTCGCTTCCGAGATCGCCGACTCTTAATGCTACCGGGATAATCCAATCTCTTTACAAGATGCAACTAGATACAAGTCAAGGTTTTTGATGATTATGCATAGGTACTCTTCATTAATTAGTCTACAAAGGCGTTTCTTAGTAGCTCTTGATAAACTAACTTGCGAACATCATGGAATGTAATTACTTTTGCAATTTAAAATTCATGAACTTTCGAAGCGACTTCATTATTCTTCGATAGCATTTGTAAATAACACCACTGTGATTCATTGTCAAGCTAGAAAAATAGCAGAAATGGAATAATAGATATGGAAATATTGAAAATAGATAGCAAACAGAATGAACAAAGTTGTATTTTTATTGTAAATAATGTGTGATCCCTGAGGTTATTCCATAATAGATGCAATCAGTACAATTATTGTGGTGATATTGGTCATATTGTTATTGATATTGGAACTCATGCAAGTGCAGTGAACAATCGTATCACCATTTGAGCACCGCTTAAGGAATCTTATGATAATAAACATAAATATTATTGAGCACAGTAACCAATGATATTACTCCCCTACCAACAGATCTATACATAATTTAGCGAAATAATGGAGTTGGCGGGCGTCGAAACCAATGTTTAATCGCGCCGCCATCGCGCCACCCAGAAGCGAATTCATTAAACTTTTTCAAGCGCCTCTCTAATTTGTAAGCCTGTATTGGAGCTGTCGTTGATAATAAGATGTCTCACTTTTAATAAAACGCTTTGTAAATCAAATCGTTATGAAGAATATAGTTTGAGTTCATAATAATACAGTTATAAATAGTTTTATAGATCATTTTATTTTATTTATTTGTTAGATCATTAAAGATATTGTAATTTTCGACATATGGTTACGATTTTGTTTAACATATAACCCGTGGGTCTCTTTCCATGACTCGTCTGCTCGTTTAACACCAAGGTTTTGCTAATTTCAAGGCTATTTAAATACAAAAATAAGGTTTTAATAAGTACCCTCGTAGAGTGACTTGGGAACAATTTCTTTTTATTAGGTAGAAATAACAAAAACTGTCGTAAAGTGAGTTGTATATTACATCATCGTCGATTTGTCATCTTAGGTAATTACAGTGATGTGAAGTTACACTTCAGTAAGTATTGGCTAATATTTGGTAAAGCCGACAATACTAGAATATAATATCCCGGTGGACCAATAGAAGCGTAATTTGAACAAACTTCTATCTGTACGGCGAGAGTGTTGCTATTAATTTTAATTACGTTTCGAGGTCGCCCGAAGCTACGCCGTGTTAATTACAACCGCGTTGTACTATCGGTGGCAACACTGCCAACGTGTCTCGCAACACTGAGTAAACAATAAGCATACTAATATTATAAGGCTGAAGAGTTTGTTTGGTTGATCGCGCTAATCTCAGGAACTACTGGTTCGAATTGAAAAATTATTTTTGTGTTAGATAATCCATTTATCGAGGAAGGCTATAGGCAATATAACATCATATTTTAGTAGTTAGTTTTTTCCACAAAATTACGCGGGTGTAACCGCGTGGCACAGCTCGCTAGTAAGATATACTATGATTCAGTGTACCTAGTACACACGGAAATCACTCATGCTGAAAACAGAAATTTCAATTTGATCATGTTGCTCTATACAATACAGCTGAGATTGCCAGTTATCAGTAACAAATGAGGCATTCGATTTGAATTAAGCTCTAGCAATCTGGGACATACCATTCCTAGCACTGGCTTCAAGTTGTCATACAATTCATGTGGTTTACCACTGAGCTCCAGTTACTTCTCTTTGGTTTGAAGACAAACATAATCAAGCATCAAGTCAAGATTACAATTCGGGATTGCCGTGTATCGAACCCGCGACGCATACGGTATACACGTAAGGATAGAATCAATGAAGCAGTGCTAATATGAAGCCTGCTTACTGATAATCATTCCAATCCCATATCATATATTCATGGCTTACATTAAATTATAATGTAAATAGGCACCTTTTTACATTATAATATACATGTCTATGTACATTTTATTAAGTATCATTTTGGATATTAGCCGACCACAAAAAAACTGTGCATTTAAATTGAGCGAGGTGTAGATAACATTTAGTATTAGCCACAGAATCCGATCTGATCTGGCTATTATCCAACAAAACACTACGACGTAGTATTTTTCATCTAATGAATACAATAAATGAATTAGTGAACAACGATCTCATCAAAATAGGCTTTAACAACGCCCTCTGTCGGCATGTAATCAAATTCAAATTTGCTGAATATGTTCGATGACTGCGCGCTATTGGTGTGATGGTAATATATCAAAGTAAGCCTATTTACTCGGTATTGTGGCTGACCCTGAGTGGAGCCACGATAGCACAATGTCCGTTTAAATTACGCCAATTATTGTACCCTCTAGCAATTACATTAATGGTTCATTAGATATAAGTAAGGCTCACGAGCCATCTCTACTCTCTACAGACTTACACAATCAATCAGTATATTATGTCAATAAAAAACTGAATTGAAATAGTTTAATTGAACAGTTGCGTCACTTTGTCTACAAAGTTTTTCTAATTGAAAGTTTTCATAATCAGGGTTCAGGTGGTGTGACTATAGAAATAAGGTAACAAAACGTAACATGGTTTCTAACCTACATAGCGTCGTTGCGACTTCATGTGTTATGAACTCTTATCTGTTATGTGCCACTTTAGGCAAAATCACTTTTTTACGTCAAATGATTCTACATTTTTAAGCACTATCGAATTCAAAAACTCTAATTTATGTACTACGTTTCCATCGTAATTTATTCACCAAATTCAAAATCACCTATGTGCTTGCTAAGCAAAATTTTATCGATTTTTATCGATTCCCTCAAAAAGCAGATTTTTTACACATAAGAGGTTTTGAAGTCGCAACGACGATATATTATGTAGTCTTGTGTTCCATTTGATTCAAGTGTCCAATACATACATATTAAACCTGTAAATGTGGCGAAGCAAGTTGACTGAAGTAAGTTGACTGTTGTAGAGTTTGGGGTCTGTGAGATTTACAAATGAGCACCGTCTATCTTAGACATTAGAAGTAAACTTGTTGCGAAGCAAGTTGTCTGAAGTATGTTTGTGATTCGAGCACCCTGCATCTCTCACATTAGAAGACATTACTATAAGTCGATGAGAGATTTCAAATAGTCGTATAACAATAGGTAGGGTAGACTGATCCGCTAGTATATATTGAATTGCTAGTATGTCTACCTAAAATGAAGTCTTCAATAACCTCAAGGGATTCAGTGTACAATACAATACAAATTATCTTATTTGTACACATAATAATACAATGAAATCAGTACAATTAAAACACAAACGTATAATTGGCGACCAAGTATAAGGGTAAAACTTCAGTTTATTGTTTAAATTACCAGCGTACTTCTAGTATTTAGATTTGAGATGGGAAAAATCCATTAAATATTAATACCTCTTAGTTTTTGAGGTGACTTTAGACGGCCTTCCAGATCATAGTACAGTTATAGAAACTCTATCAGTAAATTTTTACTGTTCGTACTGTCACAATAGAAAAGAATGTAAAAAACAAAAGAAGCACAAACAATGGACAAGCTATCGCATCGCTTCAAAACGAATTCTTCAGGCAGCCAGAAACGTGGAGAAAAGAGAAAATAATCGTCCGAGGTACAGTGAAAAAGGTTTCAAAGATTATAATTGGCTATGTGTACGGTTTTACTATGTTAGTTTTTATATGGATTGTTTGCGAGTACGGCTTTATATTGTTTGGGCTTCAGGGGATTTATAAATTTGAGTCCTTGGCAAATGAGTGAGTCGCAATGGCATTAAGTTATTTTTATTCTAAGTTGTTGGACTATGTTAGTAATACGATTTTGTCATAAAAAACCTAATAACTTACTCTTAAAACCTTTGCAGTATATTTATTTCTCACAAGACGATGCTTACATCTAATTGGCAACTTGTGCATACAAATTGCACAACGCATAAATATTTTAACATTGCCTAACAAGCTACGAGGTCCGCTAATCTATTTATAAAACATGGAACTGGCTCCGATGAAACTGGTCTCGCCATATTACACGTCCTGCAGCACGAGAGCGACCACGTATGAGTCACAATACTCACAATAAAAAGCCTAGTAGATAATATTTTAGCACCGGTTGCTATAGGACGCGTACGGAACGTATTTTCAAATAAACAGAAACTCTTTATCCACGCTAGGTTGGCACGTGAACGCGACACAACGCGACGCAACGCGGCTCTAACAATGAAATGCGACACTGCTCTGTATCAAGCTTTTTCAAACTCAGTTTACATTTATTTTTATTTAGAACGTTTTATTATACGTCAGTATTAAATGCAGTCGGTTATATTATTCTGGCGACGGCATTTTGTCGAAGCGGTGACTGCTGCGATTTTTGAAATACTTTGTAATTATGTTAAGTAGTTGCTCCATAGAAAACAGAAGTTACCTACAGATATTTTATGACGTATAATAAATGTGAAATTTCCATTAGTATTTTTAAATGAAACTTTATTATATTTTCAGGTCAATAACTATGTATAGTTTTTATAAATTCATAGATTAAGAAACTCAATTTATGCCATGGGATATATAAACTGTAGTAACAGTTGTTCAGTTTCTTGTAGCTTTGATTACAAGGTGACTTTTGGAGTAAGCTCTCTTTGCGTTCATCGGAACCCATCAGCTGGTATCGCTTGTCGACTGGTCCCTTGGATTTTGACATACGTCATACATCTATACTAATATTATAAAGAGGAAATATTTGATTGTTTGCATTGAACAGGCTCCAAAACTACTGAACCGAATTGAAAAATTATATCACTGTTGGGAAGCTACACTATCCCAGGGTGACAAAGGCTATATTTTCAAAAAATAGGGATTCTTAATAAAACTCCAATAATGTAACCCAAGGTGTAAAAACATAAGAAAACCGAAGCAAAGCGGTTACTCGGTAACTCGTAGCATATAATATATTGAAATCCCACTATTAATCGATGAAGTAAAGTAACGCAGTTGATGATAAGTATGACCGCAGCAAACGGTTATGGATTAAGCTAATTAAAAAAATACAGAAGCTTTTCCTGACGTCGATGGAAATAAACATAGCAGTATCTAGATGTGACGAGCCACAGATATTTATCTCTTTGACTGCATACAACTCTGTGATGCTTTCAGGTACTAATTAGGAAACTTAACGAATCTCTAACTCGCCCGACACAGCCTCGCCGCTCGAGTACAGTTAAAAGCCTATGTAATTAGACGAACTAACAAGCTATTAGTTTAACGAACGAGTTTGATAAAGACTAAAATAACTATTTTGATGTAGCAGATAGGTACTGAATTAATGCTTTAACAGATATTTTATTTCGATTTGATTGGATTGGATTTGCTTGTAATATTGTAGTTATCTATTGACATAAAATAATTCTTGCAAAAATTAAATAACATTTTTATGATTGTATTGAAAAGTGTATGAATGCATTCTCGTCAATAGAGGACGGTGACAGCATGGGTGGTCTTTTTGCCTGCTATTGAAGCAAATAACAAAAATTCGTTGTTTTCCTCTCATTATAATAACAGATATCAATACTGTCTGCTTGAAAGGTCTTTACAACGCAAGTAGTTTACTGAAATCCGCTGTTCACCAGTAGCAGCCAAAATATAGAAGAACGCAATAAATAGATAAGGAAATACTCGTCTAAGAACGATATTCTTAAAACAACAAAGCACAGAAAGCTATAAAGCACCTGGCTGTAAGTTATTCAACAAACAAACGGAATGTTTCACGCAATTAAAGGAACCTTTTGTATCGAGATTTACTCGGTGAGCCCGGATTAATGCGCACTTTTCCAACGTGCTCGGGTTTATGTAAATTGGTTCTCACCACATGATTCCTTTGGGGCAATCCCAATGTCAAAACATTTTACTAGTAATGGGTAATCGGGTGAAATGGATCCCGTTTCCGGGAGTACAAGAATATTTTTTTGACATACTATATTCAGTTAAGGGATAGCATAAGTAAAAAGTCTCACCGGCTTTCTTTGAAGTTTAGTTTCATAAAAGAAGACAGCTGTATAAAATAATACATGTTAGGAAGTTGAAGTAAACTAAAAGTCGTTCTCTAATATACATAAATATCAAAGCGAGTCTCGTGTTCGTGTATTCGTTGCGCACGGCCGAGCGGCGTGGGGGCGCCGCGGCGTCGGAGCCTCGTCGTAAGTAGATACAGCCTACGAGACGGTTTACGACTCGCAAACACTTTCTAAAGAAATACGCTACAGCGTATACTTCAAGAACTCGGATGCTGACAAATGTTTCGATGCTTACGCTATCGCTTTGGCTTTGAGAATGTATTTTAGGACGCATTATGGTCTATTGAGTGCTGTTAGCCGGCAAGCAAGACAAGTGTTTTTTAAATGTAATGTTTTGTTTTGGGGTGAAGGAGACTGTATGCATCCTTTAGTCTAAATCTACCTACATATCTTGACTGAAAAACGGATAAGGCAGGCTCCTTGTGTTCCTCGTCTCGCTGGCCTCTATACCTTTCATGTTAACACCGGTAACTATAAGTATTATACGGTTGTAAATTTTTCATCGAAATCACGTGAAGTCTTGCGGGTAGAGATTTATGTCCCACTTGGCAACTTGAATTTAAATCCAAAAGGAGTTGATTATTTCTGGTTGAAAGTCATCATCATCATTAACGGTTATGTCCGGGCAAGCAATTTGTATAAATGACTCCGCAGTCCTGCAAGTGTTCCAACAAGCTCCGGCTTTTTATTATTCAGTCGTCAGCGCTGTCCCGCCGCCGCGTCATGTCGCCGTGTCGCTGACAGCGCTGCGTCGGCAGGCCGGCACTACCTCTGTTGTCTGCTCTCCTGGTACAATGGAATATACAATTGAAAAATATTTCGAATTTTTAATTATGACTTAACAGGAATTTTGGTCTTTTGTCAAACTTTATTCTTCTTTTTCAGTGTTTTTATTCACTTAAGATATACCTACCATTATTGGCCCACTACTGAGCACGGGTCTCTCCTCTTCAGGAGGCCTAGAGCATACTCCACTGCGGATTAGGGGAGGGGTTAATGGCCAACTCCGAGTGCCAAAAGTATTCATGGCGTTCGAAGGCCTTCGATGTAGCTTAACGACTGTTATCTTATGATATCAATATGCAGAGTATAGCTGTTATTCCATAATTTTCACAAAAAATAAATTTCCCTTTCCATATTTTTATTCTAGTCCTAGCGTTTTATTGTAGATCAAAGCAATCTAAGAGTCTGCTGCTAGCACTTTTGTGGCATTAAAATAATGTACAGTATTTCCTAACCGAGCTTCAACTGGCATTAAATACCACCACGGACAAGTTTCAAATAATTTTCTCTTCAAATAAGTTTAGATCTGAATTTCAGCCATTTCTTTGAATTTCAACGGGAAATTCTTTAGGAAATATTTCGCAGTAACTTTCGTCAGCTAGCAATTGGCGTCACCGCAAAGTTGCCAAATAAATCTTAATTTGAAGAACAGATTCGTGTTGCAGTTTTAATTTAAGTATATTAAAGGACTTTCATGCATTATTTCAACTAATTCTAGTTTATAAGTTAACGTTAAGAAAGTTTGTGAAAAAGTTTCATATATGAGATCGTCAGTATACTGTTGTCGCTAACATGTACACATGATACTTATTGAATCAATGGGTTTAACCGTAGCCCACATAGCTACTGGGAACAAAACTAGTCATCATCGACTTTTCATTAGCAATTTACTAGTGCATATTGCAGACGTACTGCACATCCTATCAAAGTTCCTTTCAAAGATAACTCGGAACTGTACTGTACAGAATGTTATTTGCATCATTTGTAGGGATTAATCACTCATTAAACTTTAAATATAAATCGATGTCTTAGCAGTGTTAGTCTAGTGCACTCCAGTATTCAAAGTAGGTAACCTAAATTATTTAGCGCAAGAATTATGCACAAATCGTGCCAACTCAAAGCTAGCGAATGGGTAATGAATTAAATTTATTCTCCTGTTTTTATTCTGAATGTCATTTTACCGGGTTCCGAGATAAAAAGCAGACTTTTTGACGTTTATTTCACTTCTGGATAGATGTAATGAGATACACATTTTCATAATTTATAAAAACATGTCTGTTTTATTTAGTTTTCATTTAACATTATAATGCACAATATCGTTGCTTCCGTGACTGTACTTTTGAACATAACTTTGGTCTTGTACTGGTGGATTAATAGAAATCAGAATAGATATAGGTTCGGGAAACAATCCATCGCTTCACAAATAGTATTCATGAAACGCGGAGATTCGGAACCGCGTTCTGTGCCATTCAACAGAATATAAAGTATTCAGAACGCTATTCGATTCCATTAACATATTCCTGATTAACGTTACAAGTTTGCTGAAATCGCTCCACAAACTGAGCAGCTCATAGCATATTCTAACAATAGTAACAGCTCTCCGCGCCGCAAGTGAGTTTGTAATTAAACTGTGCGCTCCCTCTGGAGGGTACGAAGGGTAATGTACTTAGTGTTACAATGTTGTCAACATTGCTCAGCGACGCTTCAGGCGTACCAAAACTCAATACTAATACGAAAACACGGCTCCGTTTTAATTTTGTCAAAGTCATAACCCATAATTGTCCATAAGAGAGAGGGGTCCAGGCCATATTCTACCGCGCTTGCCAAGCGGATTGGTAGGCTTCACACACCTTTGAGAACATTATGGAGAACTCTCAGGTGTGAAGGTTTACTCACGAAATTTCTTTCATCGAAGCGAGTAATAAAATTAACCTCTTATACGCACATAATTATTGAAAATTAGAGGTGCGTGCCTTGCAGTATTATTACTAGCATATAGAACCGACACCGCGAACACAATGTATGTCCCAATGAATTGGCGCCGATCAGCTTCAATTTTCAATGGATTCGTTCATTTTGAAAGGAGAATGGGGGTTTAATTTTGAAAATAGAACCTCCCGGCGGGACACACATTTTGTTCGAGATGTCTGTTCTATGACTATATAAATATATAAATATAAATTATTCCTATGCATTGCCATTTTAAAGATCCTATAGCCTAAGCCTGATGGTAAGTCTCCGTAGCCTATGGAGATCAGCATAGAAGGTGATCTATTGGTACCTAAAATAGATTAACATAATTTAATGTCGATATCCGGTTGGCCAGGAACCTCTCACGTGTTGGAATGCCCTCCGGGTGGGCGAACTAGCATGTAGCAGACATTCAGAATGTTTTATATCATAATAACATAAGTAGAAGATACAGAAGATTGACTATTTGAAGTAAGGACTGTTATTATTTTTAAAGAAAACAGATTTCGTAGAGCTGTTGAAATCAAATAAATAAATAAATAAATGCATTAGTACTTGCTAAATTCCGGTCAAAACACACAAAAATATTTTTCTAAATCCGACTGGTGCCGGAATTTTTAAATAAACAAACAAGAAAACTCTTTAGCTTTATTCTGTTACTATAGATACGAGTATATTATACTCGCATCGATTTATTATTAACAAATATATTTCTACGCCAACTTTTTTGGTAGTTTTACTGTCTTTTTGTACATTGTATAATAGCATTGACTAGTACTTAAAAAGTTTATAACATCGTGCGGTTCGTATTAAATACACCATGCTAAGGGCAGAGGGTGGCCCATCAGAGCACAATTTAGTTAGGAGCGAGGCATAATGGGATTACTAACCCTTTGAAAACCACATGCAAAGTAATTCATATGTAAATACTATTAGAACTGTGTCCGGCTTGGATTATTCTCACGTATATTTGTTATTTGAACCCAGTTGTAGGCATATTTTGCAGACAAAGACGCATTCTAGACCTTTCTAACCCATATCAGAGTCAGAATTTGTAAATAAACACCTCAGAATTTATTTTGTGTGACAAAAAATATTGATTATCCAATTTTGATGTCAAGCCAATGAATCAGTAAAGTGGAATTCCTTTGAAAATGTGAAATTTTTAGAAATATGTGCTAGGAATATTCGTAAGTAACTAATGCATAAATAATATCATCGAACGCGAAAGTGCCTCGTATTTTAAGCCCAATATTTTTTTTTATTGGATCCAGTTATACTCATGGACTTTTTCGTTTGTACGACAGTGATCCTTTAAGGTGGTTCCTATTTCATTCACATTCCACAGTTTTCTATCTATATTCCAAACGCCTTTGAAATTGCCATACTCTTGCGAAGCAATTAAATTTTCTGGAAGACAAAAGTGACAATGTTTCAATGAGTGTGCATTGGCATTTTAATGAATAAAATTGTATGTGGAGTTTACTGCTATTGATTAACTAATGAACCTTAAGTTCCCGTTGCATTAAAATGCTCAGTGTCCGCGATGATATAAGTTTAAAATCATATAAAGCAATTAGTTTATGTAAGTTTCGAAACCAATCTGAAAATAAAATGAAATAAAAATTAAATTCTACAATTTAAGGTTTGATATTACAATCAGAAGTTTCAGTTTTATTCTTTGGTTTATATAACAGTAAACGGTTTTGTGTTTCTATTTATGAAATTTGGCCTCGAGCGCTGTTAAATAGATCATTCGATATCCGCATCCGATAGACCGCAGGCGAACAGTTAACGAAGTTGCTTGAGGGAGGTTTATTCAAACACAGAGACAAAGAGACATAGTTTGAAAACGATGAAAGATACAACGTTACAACGGCTTTGATCTTCCGACGTAAACGAGCATCGCAAAAAAATAATGGTTATGAAGTCTTGTTCTACTTTAGCCAAATGTTATCTTATGATTGTAGGGTTAAGGTTGAATTTGTTATATGACAAGAAATCAAAGGTTATAATAAAACAGTACTTTTGATTGTTTTGGAATACAAACGCGTCGATCAAACCAATCTAAAGATACTTTGTTGCCTGCGGCTATATTCATACTGATACTGAAAATTGCGAAATAACTTTTGGACAAAAAATTATATACGGTGTATCTTACGTACCTACAATACATCTTTTCATCAACATCGTTAAACAAATGAGGTAGCGAGAAGCATTACGATCGTCCGTTGGTTAAAGACTCTGTGACACACAAAATTTAATATGAGCAGACAAAATCATAAGTTTTGTAACGGTTTTACGTCGAGTAGCAAAGGAGAACATTTGAGTATATCTATTATAAGAACATCATCTATTATAACAACAAGTGCCATGAACATAGCGCGATTTTTATTTAGTCGGGTTCAGGTTTTCAAACTACACCTTTCCCAATTAACAGGTAACATTGCACTCGTGACTCCAAATGGAACTGTGGTCTTCTCTGAAAGTCACAAACAAACATCCGCCTGATATTTCATTCTTCTATTTTATGTAAACATATGTTTTAAACAAAACTGTAAAATTTCAATAACGTGAAAATATGCTTTGTCAAAACCTGAGAAAGCAAAATACCCGCGAGGCAGAAGTTTGAGCGGAAATGAAAATGTTGCGGCGACGTTGGACCTGTTTGTGGTCGTCTTTATGAAACAAGTATTAGCATACCGGCCGCAGTTGAGCTACTTGTATCAACTATTATTATACTAGTTCTTCTATTATTATTTCTCTTCTTCTATTCTTTTTTGTCCTTGCAACTCGACTCATCAAGTAACATTTCTTGGTTTTTTTCTGTCAATTGAATCAATCGATTATTATTTTCATGTGAGTAATTGATGAAGCAGATTAGCAACTCGTTATGGTATCATCGAGGTATCACCGATGAATTGCTGGCTACGAAAGAAGAGAGGAAAAGAAAGAAAGAAAGTAAACGAACACAAGAACACTACAGTAGTATAAATAAAATTGTATCTATATCACAGAAATAAAATTAAAATTTAGAATATTAAACGTGAAATGAAATAGAATAAAATAATAACTGTTGGATGACAACAGTTCTACAACTGGCACAGTATTATAAACAGTTCTATTCATTTAGAATCTCGTTCACAACTCCTCATCTCCCAACTCAATAATCAGAACTAGCAGTTAGCACTTAACTGGTGAAAGCCTCTGATTTCCAGTTTGTCGCTTTGTGCCGCTACCTTCATTCAGTTGAATATCGCCTACAAGTTTATCCGTAGCTGGGACTATTTCCAGTCAAAACGTACGTCTATCGCCACTGATTGTCGCTTTGCCTGGTAGTTCTGTTTACGTATTAATAGTATAATTCTAGTTTACGTATTAATTTAGGCATTTAGGTACAGGCTTAGAAGTAGTAGAAATTGTAGTCCTGGCAATGTATGTACACTTTAATAAATGACCGACCCTGTAGCTTAGGTTGGTAGCGACCCTGCCTGCGAAGAGAGGGGTCTGGGTTCGATTCCCGGCCGGGGCAGATATGTGACAGATTAATATTTGTACTCGGGTCATGGGTATTATTGTGATGTGTTATATGTATCATCCATGCCACCCGCGACACAGGTAAAATCCTACTGCAGGGGTATGAGTGTGTAAGCGTTTATTTGTTTATTTAATTAACATAATTCTATCCGCTGGTCTCAATTAGATAAGCTTCAATTAGAGAAGAAAAAAACCCCGTACTAACAAAAAGCACTGTGACGGCTCACAGTGCATACTGATGCATAATGCCATTCAAAACAATACTTTTGTTGTCAATATCAACGCACAGGTAAAGCAGCCGAGCTATTTTATAGAGAACGCACAGCACTGAATCAAAATAGAAAGAAAACATCGATTGTTTGTATTGCCATCTTTGCCTTTGGCCTTCATCAAATAACTAGAACTAGGTTTGTCACATCGAATGTTCCAATTATAGGCTGTATAGAGTTCTATGAGTCCTCACATCAAATGAATGCTTGTGTGAGGTTTGTTAAATTGATGGCTTGACGTGACGAACGCTCAGAGAAAGAGCCTTCTTTGCATAGCGCTTCGCAAGTGTTATTTGTTAATATGGGGATAAATCTATCACTGGACCATGAAGGAGTATTAAATATTCAGTGGGGTATTCTTTATAACAAGCTAAATTGATTCAAGAGAGTTATTTTAAAACCAGTTTAATTGTTCTACGAAACGAGTTGTTCAGTTCACTCCAATGAGTATCCTAAAGTCCACACAACCGAACTGCCTAAATCAAATCAAATCAAATCAAATCAAAATCTTTTATTCATATAGGTATCACTGATACACTTATGCACGTCATTTTTTAATCTACCAGCTTTTCGGAAAGGTGCTTTGTCATAGAGGAGAAGAAAAACCGAAAGAAACTCCTCGCACATCTTTTAAAATCATGAAAAGTTACATAATATATTCTAACCTACGCGGAACTGGATGCGGCACTAACTTCCAGGCGTCTTTGTCATTAATATATTCATTTATGCTATAGTATCCTTTGCCTAGTAGCTGAGATTTCACATATCTCTTAAACATTTGGATAGGTAAATCACGTATTGACTTGGGTAATTTATTGAAAAAACGTACACCGAGCCCCATATAAGAGCGTTGTACCCTACTTAAGCGAAAAGATGACGTCACCAAATTATGTCTGTTTCTAGTTAGATGATTATGCGTATCACTATTCTGCTTGAACATACCTAAGTTGTTTTTTACAAATATAATATTGCTGTAAATAAATTGGGAGGCTACTGTTAATATGCCTATATCTTTAAATTTCTCACGCAGAGAATCACGTGATTTCAATTTATAAATGGCTCTGATTGCCCTTTTCTGCAAAACAAATATAGAACCAATGTTAGCCGCTGAACCCCACATCAATATACCATAGGACATGAGGCTATGAAAGTATGCAAAATAAACAAGTTTCGCAGTTTCTACATCGGTAAACTGTCTTATCTTTCTAATCGCATAAACTGACCTACTTAGCTTACTCGCGAGAGCCGTTATATGGGTGCCCCATTGTAGTTTAGAATCTAAGGTGACACCCAAGAAAACTGTGGATTTTTCCATAGTTAGAATTTCATTATTTAATTTCAGGCTTTTACTAATATTCCGTACATTAGGTAGTGTAAATTCAACACACTTAGTTTTTTTAGCATTAGGTAGCAAATTGTTTGTTGTAAACCAGTGTGATAAACGAGATAGAGCACTGTTTACGTCGTCAAAATTCATTTTATTTCTATTCGTCTTAAATATAAGGGAAGTGTCATCAGCAAACAGGACAATCTCTGCATGTTTCTTAATATAATACGGCAGATCATTTATGTATACTAGAAAAAGGAAGGGGCCCAAAATCGAGCCCTGAGGTACACCCATAACAGATTGAGATCCCGATGACTTGGTATCATTTATGCTAACACATTGGATTCTACCCTTTAAGTACGACGCAATCAAGTTAAGTGAGTTATTCTTGATACCGTAGTGGCTGAGCTTAAGTAGAAGTGTTTCGTGTTCAACACAGTCAAATGCTTTAGACAGGTCACAGAATACCCCTATGGCATTTTGTGAATTCTCCCAGGCCTCAAAGATGTGTTTGAGAAGCCTAGCACCAGCATCTGTTGTACTACGGCCTTTGGTAAAGCCGTATTGATCAGGGTGGAGTAAATTACAAGTGTTGAAGTGCATCAGCATTTGATTTAATATAATTTTTTCGAATACTTTACTGAGAGTTGGTAAAATAGAAATAGGTCTGAAATTATTAACGTCTGTTTTATCCCCAGATTTAAAAATCGGTATAATCTTACTATACTTCATAAGATTTGGGAAAGTACCTAAATCTACACATTTATTGAATAACCTAGCTAAATAAGGGGCTATCACATCTATTATATTATTTATAACTTTGACAGACATTCCCCACAAATCACCCGTATTTTTAATGTGCAATGCTCGAAAAGTTCGAACTATTTCCAATGAGGAAGTATATTTAAATTGAAACGAAACACTACATTCATCAACGGTATCTTTTAAAATAGAATGTGCTGCTGCCGGGGATGAAGTCAGCGATTTAGTCAACCTAACCGGAATATTTTGAAAGAAATTTTCAAATGCATTAGCCACCTCTTTATCAGAGGTTATTTTATTTTCATTAAATAATAATTCATATTTAGAATCGCGTAAATTATTACTACCAATCTCAGAGCTGGAACTAAAATAATATTTCTACATTCACATTTCCATAATAAAAGTGAGTAAACGCGTGAGAAAACTTTAGTGAATTGCTCCATTAGAATAACGATATCTCCTGTGGCGGGCTGTCTCCGAAGTTCGGACAAAAGCGCTCCTTTTATTTCGTTCCGTCCCGCGTCTACCGTATTACCCCTTGTTTTTCCTTCGTCAAACTCTGTATTCGTTTGTTCCAGACTTAGACCTGGTAAACAAAGTAGAATAAACAGGAGAATACTCAGCATTTTTTAAAGGACAAATGTCGCTGTTATATACATATTTCCGCGGTATTGTCTCCTTCAACTTTATCAGTTTGTCCGGTGCGTTTTACAATTAAAGCAATTGTTTTTAAGTTTATTTTAGCGCCATTTATTGGGTTTTGTTATAGCTATGAAGACTGTCAAGAATTGTGTGAATAGACGGACTCAGTCGGTTCTGCCTCTAAGTTAGTTAGTCAATAACAGACAGCAGCAACATGCAGCATTATGAAGAAGCTAAAAAAATAAAGCCAATCTTGTTATCTTCTTCAATGTCTCATCACTCTTTCTTTGCGGTAAAATTGTTTCATAAAGTTATTTAATTTTCAAATAAAATATTGTTCAGTTCACCTCTCTGGGAAGAAATTTAATGGTTTCTTACCAATCGGAAATGTCAGCATTCCCGTTGGATAACCCTTCTTCTCGGAGTTTTCATGACTCTTGAGATGTTACGTATATCAGCAGATATTCACCATATTTATATTATTTTCTTTATTTACTTATTACTAGTAACCGCTCTCGCTTTGTTTCAGTTTGGTGTAGATTTTTGACGTGATAACGTCTTATAAATTGGTTGACTCGGGTGTCATTCACGAAAACTGTATAAGATTTGCCGGAACGTTACCATGCGCGCGCGAGAGAGAGGCTCGCTCGACCGGCGCGCGCCTTGCGTCTCTCTTCTACGCGAGCGTTTCTGGCGTCAACGAATTATGTTAGTGAATTATGAATTTAAAATTGTGATTTTCATTTAATTCTATGTTCCAAAAACTTATACCACGAACAGACGTTGTCACGTTAAATCTTCGTCCGTATACCGACTTAACAGACAACAATTTTTTTAAAATAAAATTTAGTCTATGTTACTCGGAATGAAAAGAGGGTTCAGTTATCAATTTTTTTTTAATCGGCCCAGTAGTTTTTGAATTTATCCATTACAAAAAAAAAAACAAAAAATTAAAATTTTCCTCTTTATAATATTAGTATAGAATACTAACTGCTCTAGCTTCGCTTCTGGGAATCAGTCTTAGTCCACAGACAGCCTCCACTCGAAAAAATGCATAAACGGGTTTCTTTATATTGACATAAGTTTTTTTGCATCGATTGAAATAAAATAAATCAAAATTTACCCAAGCTTACTAAAATGAATCAGTGAAAACCGCATCCGAATTGGTTTAGCGGATTCTGAGTTATCTCAGGAACAATCGCATAGATAAACAGACAAAAATTCTAATAATAAAATAAGTAAATAAGTAACGCTTCACACTCATAGCCCCACACTAGGATTCCCTGTGTCGTGGGTGCCATGGACAACACACTAGACAAGGACATTCACACCCAGACCGAGAACAGAAATTCAAACTCATCATTCAAATTTCCGCCTCGCTGGGAATCGAACCCAGGACCCTCGGCGCGGCGATCCGGCATGGTAACCATTGCGCCACTCTACGAGTATACTCCGTCCAACTTATAATGTTACTCTCGGTAAATGCATGCCGATGATGCTCCATAATTTAATTAAATAACAAGCAAATAAGTAAACCCTCAGACATAAGTATATGGCCCGATCAGATAGTTAAGGCATGAAGGCTTAATAATATTTTTCCAATTAAAATAACAATATGAATTTATTAAAAGTAATCCTTGTTCGATTGGACTGGTCCTGTTATCTATTATCATCGTAAATTGCGTCAAGTGGCTCTAGATCTAAACTTCGAAAAGTTTCGGGAACGCCTCGTTGCATCGACATCGACCGCACAATACATTTCAACCGAGTTTTTACCACGCTTCGACGAGTTTCAGCGCTAAGAGGGTTGGACTCAGAAACTTTTCAAATTTTAGGAACTTTTCGGGATCAATGAACAGACCGGAACGAGCCGATAATAATTTTAATTGTGGTCTAGTGTTTTATGAATACTGTAAATTAGTGTAAATTAATTAATTCTTATTTATCTGAAATTATAATAAATGGCAGATCTGTAACCTGGTCGAGTGTTCCTTGAGAATCAATGTGTGTAATCTGTGGTTAACAGTATTGTTAAAACAGCCACAGTTCACAACCTAGTATAAAGTTAGAACTATATTATGTATTACATAAAATCTGTTATGTTACTGTTTGATAACCTAAATAAAGTAAATAAAAACATTTTGGATTTCCCGCAAACAATTTATAATAACAACTAGCTGCCCCGACAGATTTCGTTCTGTTAAAAGCTCACGCTCCCGCTCCCGCTCCCGGTCTATTTTCCGGGATAAAAAGTATCCTATATCCATCCCCGAGCTTTATTTTATATCTGTATAAATAACTAATCTATCAACTACATATAACAAAATTTTACCTTATCCCACAGGAATAAAAAGTATCCTATGTCCGTCTCTGATTCTAAGCTACCTTCTCACCAATTTTCAGCCAAATCGGTTCAGCCGTTCTTGAGTTATAAATAGTGTAACTAACACAACTTTCTTTTATATATTATATAGATAACGGTTACTAAATAATGTCAATGTATATTACGTCTCGTTGCTGAAACCGGGATTATTTTCTTTTATAAGAGAGGTTAATTTCGTTGTCCATCACGTGGCTAGTAGTTAGGTGCTGATTGAATTTCTCCGCGCTCCTTTAGGGAGCTGTCAGGAAAATAGCCAAAAGTTAATAAATCTGCCAAAATATTGTAAACGCTTCAAATGTCTTAATGGTGCGTAAAAGCAGTCACAATATTTTAATATGAACTCCCATTCTGTCAAAGTTATCACGCGGAAACAGGTCACGTTTTTACATAAGGTTATGAACATTTTATAAACTAAACATGAAGTTTTGCTTGATTGATTACAAAAAACATTTGGACGTACAAAACACATTCCTAATTATATTAGTAGGATTTCTCACATTATTTGCACAGCATTCTTTCTTCATAATCACTCTTGGATGTATTATTAATTTGTACCTAATGAACATTGTAATTATTTTCGTCCGGAACGGTCTCTGCGTGGCTCCCAGTAATGTGTAATCAGCCGAGTTTGGCGGAACTGATAAAAGATTCAAAGGCAAAGCTCTGTTGTCAGCGAGACGTCAAGCGCGTTGCAGTGCTCCAGTGCTTCGGGCCGTAGCTGGCTTGCTGGCCACCTGACCCCCTGGCCTCCTCTAGCCGCCTGCTGCCTGGCCGCGGCTAGCCAGCTGCATAATATGCTGGTTCGAAGCGTCGTATTTTCTCCTTTCTTTGATCAATGAAGTGGACGTTATTTTTATAGCAAACGATATCGTTCATAAATCTTTGAAAACTTTTCAACCTGAAACCTTTTCCTTCCATTTTTGCTTTTGAGAGCTGCGTGTGCTTGAGGTATTAAAATGAGAAAGTAACAGATACAGAGACATTATAAAATATTGTTTTAGCCTTATCGGGGCGGCTTAGAATACTGACCCCAACCCCAAGCCTGCATTCTACGGTGTCGTAAAAGGCGACAGAAGCCGGCCCGCTTGGTGGAAGGCTTCAAACAAGGATAACAACATCAATAATAATATGAATTCATTAATATGCATATAATTATTATTGTTATTACCAGTTCTTTCTTTCCTTCTTCTTCTCTCTTTCTTGGCAACTAATCGGTGATACCTTGTTGAAAACCACTTACTATCAGGTGATTCGTGTAGTTTGTAGCCTATTTAATTATACCTACATTTGTGTCAAATTTTTTTTTTCTTTTGTCTTTGTTTTTTTGCATCGAACCGAATTTTTTCGTAGATAAAATAATACCTTGTCTACTCTGTGTAGAAAAGCAAAGCTTGTGTTTTTTGCGGTATCAATAACATCGAATGATAAACCACCTCAAAAGAAAAGTAAGTTTGAATATATTTTGCAATCTATTTCATGTCAAATACGGTTGCTATATTTGTTCAAACAGATTTTTGTCAGTGTTCGTCTTTTGAACAAACGAAGGGTGAACGAAGAAAAACAAAATGGAATCTTGTTTAAATAAAATATTATCATATAAAACCTGCACGCTGTAAAGATAATATTATATCCTGTAAACTTACTGAATGTGTCTTTCATTGTTAAAATAAGATTCAGAATATTACTTAAGAATACAACGTCATTAATAAATCAGTTCTATATTATGTCACATTATAAGGTTGTCTTATGGAATAAGCTCTAAAAGAAGGAGTTCCCGGAAAAACTTCCTTCATTCGAGATGACAAGAATAATTTGCCCGGACATCCTTTATTTTTTGATAATATCTACTTGAACTTTTTATTCTATTGTTCTTCATAATTATTTTTAAGGTTCTGTACATAATACAAACGGTACCCGAACTGGATTCATCGCTGATTGTCTGTTGATCTTATTCCATTTTCGGTGAAATGACGGGAAGCATAGAGTAAACATTATTTATTTATTTATTTAAACTTTATTGAACCATACAAAATATATTAGTACAAAAGGCGGACTTAATGCTACAAAACATTAGATAATATTAAAGATGTACCTAATGTAGATGAAAGAAGATCAAATAAAAAATCGTAGTCTGTGATGACAAAAAACCCCACGACATTTGGCTTTACAAATTAAAGATTCTTTTATATTTTTAAAACTTATGAAAAACGTTTGTGTAATTTGCCACACCTACAATGTTGAAAAAATTATACGGTATTATTATTTTTCAGTTATCATTCCTTATTTTCAATTTACCTACCTATGACAACTCAGAGGAAGAATACGTATAGACTAGAGATGTCATCGGGCGTCTACCTGTAAGGAATACAAACGTTGTTACACGACCAATTTGAAATGTATAAGTAAATAATCGCTTGGCTTCATATTACTAACCTACTCAACTTGGGTTATTAATGCTACAGAATTGAGGATAATAAAAAATGATAAGTTTTCGCAATTATACTTCTGCTTCGACTTTTGACAATGAATCTTCGTCAGTCGTTTATATTTTATAAAGACAAATTACGTCAAAAACAACACTGTTTCGCCTTGCTAATTCGAATTTCGTGTAGATTACAAAAATTATCTTAAGCTTTGCACTTTGTCAGTTCTTGGGAACAGCGTATGAGCTTGCTTGGCTCATCCATGATATTATTATAACCATGACATCTCTAGTATATTCTTACTCTGAGTATGAAAATTAATCTCGCTTATTTAAACCCACAATCGTAACCACGCTGTAATGTTATTTCAGAATTATTATTTCAAGAAACCTTACGAAAGAGATTGTTATTTGAGGACGATTCTTATGCTTTTCATTCAAAGTTCAACATTGAATGTGAAAACAAGTGATTCGTGACGTAGATAAAAAAGCTGAGAAACTGGATAAAGTAATTCCATAAGGAAAGTTATGGAGTGCGTAATAAAAATTAAACCAAAATCTCCTACTCCGTCAGCTCCAGTATTAATAGACCATTTCGATCAACATCTATTTCTTCATACATAGCGCGTTTATGTAACAGTTGAATCGATTGTAACTTTGCGAATCAGCAATGAATTATATCGAAATCATTGATCACAGTTGGAGTTTGTTACCATGGCTGTTTAATTAATGACGGGGCCTCCATTTAGAGCTTAACACTAAATCTGTTAATCACTGAAAAGCAATTTAAATAATTCATATTTAATGGGCTAATCGTTATTTATTTGGGCAGTTAATTAGTGACTGGAATTCATTACATTACTGGAAGCTACCTGCCAGCTGTTAAAATTGGAATAGATCCGCTGTACAATTATTACGATTTGTAGGTAACAGTTACGATTTGTATTGATTTTAATTCTTATTGAATTGCATCGCACTTTATCATTCCTGGAATCGATTTTAACAGCTTAATGAAATTTAGTGAACTATTCTGATATTGCGTTTGTTCGCACTTCGTCGGATTTGTAGTATTTTTAAGATATTTTTATTTTAATAAATATTTAAAATGTATGTGCACTGTTTTACCCAACTGCCAAGGAAGGGTTATGTTTTTCGCGCGTGTAATATTCTTTATTACCTCGTATCTTCCTAACCGCTGAACGGATTCATTAAATATAATTAAGATATCGTTAGATTCGTCTAGAAAACCCAAGTGTTCTTAGATAAGTGGTAAAAAAAAACAAATAAGGTGGCTGTGAGATGCCATTGTTTGAAGTATCAGAAAATAAAAATAAATCGAATAGTGCAATATGGGTGTCAAATTAAAGGGATTTCAAAAAGGTCTAACATGATAAGTTTCTTGATAGCAAGTGTTTTTATTTATTTATATATTTAGATATTTAAAATAACTATAAGGTAAAAGTTAAATTTGTAATTTATACAAAGTACCTTTGCCATAGTTCAATGTCTCAATTAAACAAAATAAAATATATAATGCAGAGTTTATTCAATGTCAATATTAGTAACACACCTACTAAAGATTTACATAGGTTAATAAATAAATGAAAATATCATAGAACTTTTCATACGGAATTTATTACTTTTTAATTTTTCTACAGACGCCACAAGCATTTCGCACCGGATTTGAACCGAGACCATCCGAATGGAAAACTTTCCAAGTTTCAAGTGACTAGCAACACACTGAGACGGATACGTGTAACAAATCGCCGGAAGAACTTTTCATTACGTTCCCCCATAACTTTGTTCCAACGAGGACCCCTTCTTTCTTTTGGGCAAGTTTTGTATTTGGATACAATTTAGACGCCATATGTGGTTTAGGTTTCCAAGTTGGTTGGCATCGCACATGCCGCTGTTCTTTTCTTACACTGATTACATTGTTTTGTGTATAAACATAACAACATACTAAATGTTATAGCAAAATATAAAATTACTTTGTTTTCTTAAAATATTCACTTCATGAATAGTTTGACGAGACTAGTAAAAAGTCAGTTTTCCATAAATAAATTTCATCAAAGTAGTAAAGGGTTTTTCAATAGGGACGCTCGAACTTTGACAACGTACAGCAGCCATCTTGGTAAAGTAATAGCTGTCAAATTTGGCGGGAACACATATTTAGTCGTGACAATTCACCGTGAATCGCTATACTCTTCAACAACGCGTAGAAATTGTTAAAATTTATTATCAAAATCAGTAGAGCACTTGGCGGCTGACCCTGCTTTCGGAAAAAAAAACATCTTCAGTGATGAGGCTCATTTCTGTTGGAGTGACTTTGTTATCAATCAAATTTACCGGATTTGGAGAGATGAAAATCCACTGGAGATTCATCAGGTGCCTCTACAGTTCGAAAAAGTTACTGTTTGGTGTGGATTTTGGTCCGGCGGTATCATCGGCCCTTATTTCTTTGAAGTTGCGCAAGGAGCCACGCTCACTGTCAATGGCGACCGATATTGCACGATGATAACAATTTTTGTGGTCTTGTATAGACGGTATGGATCTCACAAACATGTGGTTCCAAAAAGATGGCGCCAATTGCCATACTAAACGGGAAACATTAAATTTATTGGATGAGAAGTTCGAGGGCTTCATCATCTCGCGCGGTAGTGACATCAACTGACCACCGAGATCGTGTGATTAACACCGCTCGACTACTTTCTGTGGGGCTACGTGGAATCTCTGGTCTATGCTGATAAACCACAGATAATTGCAGCCTTGAAGGCCAACATAAATCGCGTTCTTCGTGAAATTGAGCCCTATTTATGCGAAAATATCGTCCAAAATTGGAATACCAGGATTCACCCCCTACAGCGGAGTCGCGGCGGCCATTTAACTGGAATTATATTCCACACATAATGTCATCGAATGTCCTTGAAAACAAAATAAAAATTGTAGCAATATTACATAAACAGCGGGTCTATTATGAACTCTTAATTCCAGGCATTTTACGGCCTAAATTTGATTGCATTGCAAATTCGTATTACGAACTCTTATTCCCATTCAGCCAGCGGTCACGTGACCCTTCGGTGCCTGGTTATTGTCTTCTGGCTAGAAATACCGTATTATGAACTCCCTTTTGACACTTCGGAGCCGGTTTCTTATGTCAAAAATTACTATTCAATAAAAGTTACTCGAGGGACACTTTTTGACACTGGATTAAGGATTGTTTGCAAGTGTTTCTAATTTATAATAATAATAATAACTTCGTTTATTAGTGGTTATTTTGTTTTTTCATTGTAGGTAATGTCTCGCCCAGTGAACGAATATTAGTTCATTGGTCTCGCCTCGTTAGCTTTTAATTTACGGAGGCTGATGCAGCAGGCGAAAAAAAAGAAGAAGGATTCAAAGATTCCATATTACAAAAACGAGCGATCCTCTGGAAATGGTGTTGGTTATAAAATTATCACTTACTAATTAATTTTCGTATTCACGAAGGCCTATGCAGCTCAAGAAAAGCGGAAGAAAAGGCTGAAAAAAAAACAGGGATAACAGCGATGCGGATGTCGTCCAAAGATACCGTCTTACCAAATGCGATAAAAACTAAAGCCTCATATGCGGAATTCCTCTAAATCCACTGATTTAACAGTGGAGACAAAGGTACGTTTTTTATTTCTATTACTAGCTGTTACCCGCGACTTCGTCCGCGTGGTATTTAATATTATTACATTTTTCATTGATCCTATTTTTTAACTATTTTTTTTTTCTAAAATAAAAGTAGCCTAAGTTACTCCTTGTTACATCAGCTATTTGCCAGTGAAAGTCCCGTCAAAATAGGTCCAGCCGTTTCAGAGATTAGCCGGAACAAACAGACAAATAGACAGACAAAAATTGTGAAAAATGTTGTTTTGGTGTATGTACCGTATATACATCCAAATGCACTTAGTAAAAAGCGGTTATTTTAATATTACAAACAGACACTCCAATTTTATTTATTTGTATAGATGTATAGATAAAATAAAAGTAGCCTAAGTTACTCCTTGTTACATCAGCTAACTGCCAGTGAAAGTCCCGTCAAAATCGGTCCAGCCGTTTCAGAGATTAGCCGGAACAAACAGACAGGCAGACAGACAAAAATTGTAAAAAATGTTGTTTTGGTATGTGTACCGTGCATATATCTAAATGCACTTAGTAAAAAGCGGTTATTTTAATATTACAAACAGACACTCCAATTTTATATATTTGTATAGATTATTTGTATAGATGTATAGATAAAATAAAAGTAGCCTAAGTTACTACTTGTTACATCAGCTAACTGCCAGTGAAAGTCCCGTCAAAATCGGTCCAGCCGTTTCAGAGATTAGCCGGAACAAACAGACAGACAGACAGACAAAAATTGTAAAAAATGTTGTTTTGGTATGTGTACCGTGTATACATCTAAATGCACTTAGTAAAAAGCGGTTATTTTAATATTACAAACAGACACTCTAATTTTATTTATTTGTATAGATATAGATGTATAGATGTTACATCAGCTAACTGCCAGTGAAAGTCCCGTCAAAATCGGTCCAGCCGTTTCAGAGATTAACCGGAACAAACAAACAGACAGACAGACAGACAAAAATTGTAAAAAATGTTGTTTTGGGATGTGTACCTCGTATACATCTAAATGCACTTAGTAAAAAGCGGTTATTTTAATATTACAAACAGACACTCCAATTTTATTTATTTGTAATGTAATAGAGTAGGTATAGATTTACCTACCTTGTGTTCCATCGCGCTGCTGCAGTAAAAATTTTCGTCAGTGATTAAAAATAACTATTACTGTAGGTGCTCCGTGTTATATTCTTTAGCATTCAAAGCTCAACCTTTTATTTTTTGAACATACTCATTCATGTGAACATTTAAACACTTATGTCTGTGCCTTTAAACAGGTTATCTATTTATGCCACAAGATAATACCAACATGTCACTGGCGACATTAGCTCACATTCAGAGTCATAGCCAGCCGTCTGGGGCTTAATAAGATAAATAACAGAATTATTAAATCTGCCGGAAATCCAAAAGAAAATAAACCACTTTCCAAAACAATTGTGAGGTGGAAACATCATATTACTGAAATGTTTTACTCCGAGTTACAGAAATATTCAAATCAAATCAAAGTCTTTATTCATATACTCATCAATGATACAATTTTTTTAATCTACCAGCCTTTCGGTAAGGTGCTTTGTCATGGAGGAGAATAAAAGCCGTAACTATTAAATTTACTTATAAAAACAATTTTAACATAATATATTTTTTTAGGTATTATTATTTTAGGTTCTTCTTTCATTATGGAATGCTGGGTGACCAAGTCTCAATTTATGTCTACTGACTCTGAAGAAATAGTATTACAAACAGAATAAAAAAGCAATACCAGTCATTGAATGTGTAATTGGTGAGTTATTAAAAAAATACAGGACCTTCTCCTTTCAAATTTAATATAAAGTTGTAATCAACATCATACATTTTTAAAGAAATTGACTTAAGATAGCAAACAATACGACAACCCTGTAGTCTAGTTGGTACCGATCATGCCTACAAAGCATGAATCCCGGGTTCGATTCCTGGCCGGGACAGATATTTATGTGACACATAAATATTTGTACTCGGGTCAAGGGTGTGATTGTGATATGTTATTATATGTCGTCCATGCCGCCCACAACACAGGTAAAAACCTACTGTGGGGGGTATGAGGGTGTAAGCATTTTTTTATAATAATTTAACAAATAATTAATTATAAAATAAGCATTCAAATTTAATATAAAGTTGTAATCAACATCATACATTTTTAAAGAAATTGACTTAAGATAGCAAACAATACGACAACCCTGTAGTCTAGTTGGTACCGATCATGCCTACAAAGCATGAATCCCGGGTTCGATTCCTGGCCGGGACAGATATTTATGTGACACATAAATATTTGTACTCGGGTCAAGGGTGTGATTGTGATATGTTATTATATGTCGTCCATGCCGCCCACAACACAGGTAAAAACCTACTGTGGGGGGTATGAGGGTGTAAGCATTTTTTTATAATAATTTAACAAATAATTAATTATAAAATAACCATTGCCATCAAAAAACCTTTTAACCTACTATAGATCAGTGGGTAAAGTACTTTTGTCAGCCAGATGCAGATTATCGAACTTTTCATACAATGGATTTGCTTTTAATAAGAAAAAAATATTAACTAGAATATGGAATAAAAAATCACACATGAACTCAATATAAATACAATCACAGATAAAACAAATCAAATTTGTTAATGAGTAGAATATTTATTGCAAAATGAAACACATTCCACCATTATTAAAAAATATCACAACATGAGATCAATTATTATAGTTTCATCAATTATTTATCAAAGTGAGAAATTGACCTGAAACAACAAAAATTTTAGGTCAGTAATGGAGACTTAATTAGAAGAACTTATTCATTTAATTTCAGGTAATTTGAGTATGTGCTGAGAAGAAATCTCCTAACTTTTTCAACCAACCCAGCTCCGGATACTTCAGAAGCAAAATCTTTCTGAACCAGCTTCGATCACTAATAAAATAATTTAGTGATAATATTAAGCAAAACTACTTGTTGTATCCTGCTTATAGACAAATAAATATACTGTAAAACTATAACATTTTTTTTCTGTTTATACTGACCTTCCGATACTTATTAAGTACTTTTATATGTTTTCTTCTGTGCTTTCAATAGCATCAAAGAGCATCCGCTCTCAAATTTCTTTATTACGTCTTGTGTCGTCTACTAGGTTCCACTTTTGGAAGGTCCATGGCTACTGCGGAGGCCGGTACTGGCAGAGAGCCGGTCTGAATTCTCTGCCATCAGATATGTTGAAGCGAAGCAATCATATATGGTACTAGGTTCCACCTAGGTTATCTTGACTGATCTTGGGTAATTTGATTCATTGCATTTGAAGAGGTTTGGGCAGTAAGTTACACAATGACGCCGGGAATATCCATCCACAATCACTAAAACAAAATTTAATGTTTATTAGGTTATTACGATTTGTTAAAACAAAAACTAAAGGCAACTACGCCATTTGAATTAACTGAGTAAGTAAAGAATATCATTAAACGAGTACCAAAGCAAAATGCGGTACGTAAAGTTGAAAAGAAAGAACTTAAGGAAATTTTAAGGTTAATTTTATTTAGATAGTGATAACAGTGTTGCCAGCTGTAATTTCAAAATTTCGTTCAAGTTTGCCAGTATATTCCGTCAAAGAACTTTATACCGTAACTGGATGCCAATCTTTGAAGAGGTACCTCTATAGGTTAACTTTATACATATTAAAACGAAAACTTTTTTCGAAAAAAAATTTAAATGATTATTTTTGTGGTATTAATGAAAAGTAACATTAATATTAATAATTATTACGGTATATTTCTTTGAACACAATCAAATGATATTAAATCTGGGGCTATAAATAACATGGAAACCATAGAAAAATGATCATCCCTGATCCAATGTTACGTCATCCGTCTTCTTAAAACACTCTTAATACACATTTTTCTTTATTAAACTTGACATTATATTCCTTTGCTCTTTTAAATACTACATTAAGACGCTCATTATGCTCTTGAAGTGTTTGACCACTTACTAAAATATCATCGCTGTATACTGCCACCCCTGGTATGTCACCAAACATTTCTGTCATAATTCTGTGAAAATACTCAGGAGCACAACTGACTCCATATGGAAGACGTTTAAAACGGTATCGGCCAAAAGGTGTATTAAAAGTTGTGAGGTAAGAACTCTTCTCACTCAATTTACACATCCAAAATCCACTACTTGCATCCAAGGTGGAGTAAAATCTTGCACCAGCCACTTTGGCGCGGACCATGTCTACTGATGGAATGGGATAATGAGTCCTCTTAATTGCTTGATTTAAATTACGGGGGTCTAGGCATACCCTTAATTGGCCATTTTTCTTTTCTATTAAGATTAAAGAACTCACCCATTCAGTAGGCTCTGTTACTTTAGCAATGACATCCATTTTTTCCATCTTTTCGAGTTCTTGTTGAAGTCTATGATGTAATGCAAATGGCACCTTCCTCGGAGCATCAACTTTTGGCTGGACCTCAGGATTTATACTTATGTGACACTCGCCGGGAAGACAACCAAGACCGGTAAAAACAGAATTATTACATTCAACAAGTTTATTTAAATTTATATTTTCAGACTGACTTGACTGTAATGGAAATGACTGTGCTTGACTTTTTGTGACTTTAGGACATATTACTTGACTTGAATTTGACTCACTTTGACTTATTTCAGAAAACAATTGGCTAATATCACTTTTTGACGTTTGCATGCTTGTAGTGTCTACACAGAAAACTCTTTTAATTAGTCCAATTTCTGAGCAAGTAAGTTTACCTAATACAGTTGGAGAATTCACATTCGCAATAATAAAATTAATTTGTTTTGTCATATAGAGGTCATTAAATTGAAATTTACACTCTAAGTTTTGTTGACCTAGTACATCTAGACTATTACCAGTATATGACTTAATTTTTACATTACTTTTAGACAGTAACTTTTGATTTTCAAGTGAATCATACACACTTTTTGACATAATATTAACATCACTGCCTGTATCGATAATACAATTTATTTGTGAATAATTTATATATAAAGTAATTGTCCATTCACTTGTCATTGACTTGGATGACTGAATATGACCTATAAACAATTCATCTTGTTCAGACTCTACCTGTTGCATATTACTATCTGACTGTACATATCTTATTGACTTTGATTGATATGACCTACAACAAACTGCAAAATGTCCGACCTTTTCACATTTTTTGCACTTTACACCTAATGCTGGACACCTATACCGATGCACCTGACCACACCTTGTACAAACTTCCTGTCTTGACTGCTGACTGTATTGACTGACGTTCCTTGACTTTGATCTTGAGAGAGACTGACTCGTATTATACAAGACTGTACTTTGTTCTACTGTCAATTCATCAGTTTGATGTCTGGATGCAAGCATGGCCTTTGCCATCTTTAAGGCCTTATCAAGGTCCAGCTTATCTTCAAGCAATAATTTTTCTCTTATAAAATTGAATTTTTTATGCATATTACATATGAACATTATTTTAGTTAAACGTTCTTGCAGCTGTCCTAGCTCACAGTTTTGTGCCTTTAATTTTAATATGCAAGCAAAATCGTCTAAGGTTTCATTTTCATCTTGTTTGTATGTGAAAAAATTATGACATTCATAGGTGAGGTTAGCTTTTGGGGCAAAGTGATTTTGAAATAACTCTATAAGTTCGTCGTATGTAATTTTATCCTCGTTTTTTCCAAATGTATTGTATATATCCACGCCCTTTTCACCAATGACATGTAGAAATAATGCTACTTTTCTGCCATCACTCTCTTCATCCAAGCCAGACGCACGTAAATAAAATTTAAATGACTGCACCCATTTTTTCCATTGTTGAGCCAAGTTGCCATTCATCTGCATGGGCTGCGGACTGGACATTCCAGAAAGTTTCTTGGGCTTTTCAGACATGACGCCGACTTTTCACATGAGAATTTTAAAATGACTCATCCCACTTCTGACACCATGTTATGTTGGGTGTAGGTATTATATAAATGATAATACCAATATCAATTACTTGGTTTTAATATATATTTGTTACATTTAAGCCCTAAGAGTTAGCATTATTTAACACTCACAGAACGACGCCATCTTGCCAGTTCGCCTCTTATCCACTAGTGATGTAACATCACCATAGTGATGTTACCTACTCATAACAATGGGCGTTTTCGGTTTTTTCCGCAAACGGTTACATATCCGATATAAAGTTTGCATATCGATATAGAAAACGGTTTTCAGATATCGATATCAGTAGAATGGTTTGCAAACGTTAACATGAAATTTAGATGCGAAAACTAACAACGAACGCCTTACAGTTTTTAGTACATCTAAGTACCTACATACATACATCTATATCTATACTAATATATAAAGAGGAAACATTTGATTTTTTGTTTGCATTGAATAGGCTCCGAAACTACTGAACCGATTTTAAAAATTCTTTCACTGTTGGAAAGCTACACTATCCCCAGGTAACATAGGCTATAGTTTCAAAAAAATTAGGGATCCTTAATAAAACTCCAATAATGTAACCCAAGGTGTAAAAAATAAGAAAACCGAAGCAAAGCGAGGGCGGTTACTCGTTTTACATAAATTTAAGTACCTACACACTCAAAGCTATGTATCAGTTTACCACAAATATATAATAATATTATACTCTTGTATACACATTACAAAAATAGAAAACGCAAAGAATTTCTTTTACGTAAATAATGGCACGTGTCGCCAAGATCAAAAACATTGCAGAACTATCACAAAAATAAAAATAAAGTCGAAGCACGAAACAAAAACAATTATTATTATTATAGCCCTTTTATAATAATTATCCATATTCCATATTGTAACAACTAAAGTTCAACCTTATTACTTTATTCTGTAGGTATATTTTGTAGAGTATCTCACTAATATCCAGTAGCCGTAGGCGCCAGCCGCCAAAATATGAACTTTGAAAACGTTATCGTAACTACAATACAATAGAAACTAAACCTTATTGCTAGTACCTTAAGACATTTGTTATTATTATGCACGCCGGTAGCTAAGTAGCTGAAATAATCTCATATTCGCCTCATCTCTTTTACACCAGTAAAATAATGTATATTTAGAAAGGGAGGTAGCGAATATGCTTCATATCGTTCATGAAGTTTGCGTCGTTGCAGTTTTAAGTTTTGATATAACCTAAAGTACAATAAAGTTTTTGTGATATCAGTTATGTTGGACAGTTTATCGATATGGTATGATATCAAACACTTATCCGATATAAGTTACGTTTTGATATAACGAACTCATATCTAACTCTTAAGAACTCTTCGAAGATTGGCGTCCAGCAAGAATATTATAGTATAACTACTGATTAAATATAATATATCAGATTAATCTGCAATCTGGAAGAAGAGCGTACTTACCTATTTATGATCTTACAAAATATATCGATATTGTAATCGGAATATCGATATATTTATTTATTAATAAAAAAATATTAGCTGGCAATGAATGAAGAAACAAGAAGTAAATTATTAACACCTTATTTTAAAGGGCTTCCAACATTTTTGTATGGAGCCTGGCATACCTACAAGTCCGCCATTTTGAAAAAACCTCGATTCGGCGGCCAGTGATGAAACATGTGTCAATCGATAGGATAAATGATTGTAATCAAAAAGTATTCAGTGATACAATGGCGTAAGTGGTATACTTTCTGACATATTTGAGTTCAAAACCAAAATAATTTGAACACAATCTAATTACATAAAAATAATACTATAATGTTCTATGGATGCCTAAAGATAACACGGACACCATAGAAAAATGTTCATCCTATGTAACGTCATCTGTCTTTAGGTACATCTTCGAAGTTTGCTATCCAGATATACAATATCCTTGGCATCCAAATATAATATGATGAAATCACCACATACATATAAACAGAAGTTATATGTCTGTGGAAATCACTAATCCACCGGAACAATTTTGACAGAAAATAATGTCACTTTGTAAACTATTTTGGCCATGGATATATTACTCTATCTGGATCACTGATTTTGTAGAAGTACCTGAAGTCCGATGACGTCATATCGGAATGACCATTCGACCAATCACAGGCCGGATTGAGGTTGTCCTTCATAATTGTAGGGTGTCCACACTTAGAAAAATTATGTCCTATTTTGATATGGTTCTTCAAAATGTTCTCTATTGGTAATTTTTCTGTTGGTAAAAATTATAATAATGAAATTGATTTTATAAATTTATAACATTATATTAAAATTTCTTCAAAATAACCGAATTTAAATTATTGTATTGTAAGAGTAAATTGAAATTTAAGGTACACAATTACGGTACATCTTTATTATAATAATTTATATTATTCATCTTAGATGTTTTTAGATCATTATAAAAAATTACAATCGAATGATATATTCTGGGACCATAGATAACATGGACACAATACAAAAATAAAAAAAAAACATAAAGGGTAATTTCGTTATGACATCATCGATCTTCAGGCACCTCTACAAAGTCAGTGATCCAGATAGAGTAATATATCCATGATTTTGGCCGTAGTAATAATAATAGCCAATAATTCTTGATCCCTTTAAAATACTCATGTTTCAAAATCTTTTTGTATCAGTGATTCACATCAGAAATATCAGAATCTATTTGTCACAATACTATTTCTTTTTGGTCAAAAACTTTATCACTACTTTAAATGTCAATTTGATAAGGTGGATGATTCAACGATATATTATAAAGTTCTCAATTCCGTCAAATCTAAATAGTATTCTGTTAAAAACTCCGTCAAATAAAAAAAATAAAATCAAATCTTAATTTTAAAACTCGCAACTTTCAGTAAACTCAAACTCGATAAAGTATCGACAGTATTTTTAAATTGATACAACATTTTTATTTGTGAACCGATGAAAATATAAAACAAACACCACTAAAATGTTAATTCAAGCTCATTACAATATTATTATCCGTTTGCAGTCAGAATGTATACATTTTTTTCTCGATAATGCGTGATGAAATTTGTCAAGTGGCAACAATGTTGATGGTGTTTAATGACAGCAAAGTTTTTGTTTTGACACTGAGTTTTGACGTAAGATGTCAGTGATAGTTCTGTAAATGTCAAAGGACATTCGTGACGTAATCGTTCAAAAAATTAATTTCACTTGTAAAAAAACTAATATTTATTTCTTAATTCTTTAGCAGAAATTCCTGTATTTTAACTTTTTTATATCATTTTTAATACGAAACATTAATTGCATGTCATTTTACAGCTTACAATATATAAATAATAAGAAACCGTAATCTTTGCGAGACTTACCGATAAAAGTTTTTGAACTAAGCACTAGATGACACAAGTCAGCCAAAGACAAACTATGCAGAGCTATCCATCCAGAAGCTATTCAAATTTTGTTAGTTCATAATACGAAACATAGCCAGCATGGTATAAGGACTGCATAGAACTTGTAAGATTTCCTTAAAGTTCATAATAGGCCCGCAGGTTATTTTATTACATTTCAAAGTTCGAGCGCTCTTAATGAAAAACCCTATATTATCAAGTATAATTATTAATGAACGAGTAACCGCCCTGGCTTTGCTTCGGTTTTCTTATTTTTTTACACCATGGGTATATATATCCAATAACATATTATTGGAGTCTTATTACGGATCCCTAATTTTTTGAAAATATAATATAGCCTATATCACCCGAGGATAGTGTATCTTCCCAACAATGAAAGAATTTTTCAAATAGGTTCAGTAGTTTCAGAGCCTATTCAATCATAGATTACCCCCAATAGATTCCGCATTAGTGAATATTTCTTAGACTTCAAAGTCACAATTTGGCGGAAGGTGCGGTTTGCGGGGTACGAAACAGATGCGCTGTGATTGGATATTTAAAATTCAAACTTGGAATTTATCGAGCTCAACACTGTCCATAGTGACTGAGTATGTATGATCGATAAATCGTACCATCAATGTTTGTGATTATCATTATTTACTTTCATCACATTTATAATGAATAACAATACAATATAAATATCGATACTTTTAATAATATAATATTAACAGTGTTTATATTATACAATGTCCGATTAGATAAATCAAATATACAATGCTATTCGCGGCTAATTACATTAAAATAATAACATAACTGTCCGTAGTAGGACTGCTTCTTAGCTTCATGATCTTAAAAACTATATTTTTGGGTTTTTAAGACATCATTTTTAGGAATTATTTTTATTACAAACTAGTTGACCCGACAGATGCTGTCATATCTAAATTTCATTAGGTTTGTTACTTTTCCTTTCGTGTGTATATTATTTTCATCACACTGATGTTTTTTCTGCTACGGTTTCAAAATTTCGATGTTTGTCATTTCATATTATTATTATTTTATTGTTTGGCTAATCCCTTAACTTCCAAATGAAGTATAACAAACCATAATTTATTATAGTAATTCCTAATCACAATTTATTACTTTTGTTATAACAGCATTCCAATATCTCTACCTGTTAACTGGACCCTTATTAATGTACCACATGAAGAACCTCAGACCTCTAGTTTTATTACATTTTTATTTTACTTTAAATTCTCATTACAGTGAATAACTTTTGCTTAGTAGGCAAAATGGTATAAAAAAGGAAAGAAAAGAAAAATAATTATAATTATAATACGAAAATATGTATAACATATCGAGTTAAGTACATATATATAATATGTACCTATCTACCTACCTGATATTCGCGCAAATAATAATAAATAATAATATAATCAATATTTAGCTGATTTTCCACATAATTTCTCCATAACTATAGGAAAGCACACGAATTTGAAAGTTTCCATACAATAACATTGTTACTTTTTATACTTAGACAAAGTAAATGTATTCTATTCTTTTCTATTCTATTCTCGATAAGAAGTATAAGACCCATAACAAAACTGGCAAGTATAACGATGATACAACTGAATCCATCAACTGTCATCTGAAAAGTGTGTTGAACAAACGACACTGTATTTGGTAGGAAACCATCCCTGTCCACGGTGTATTGATTCTTTCCATTTTTCCTTCCTCTCGGGGCATCTAGGAAATCTATAAAACCATTACCACAATGTTTTTTCATATAATAAATAATGTTATCCTTGACTACAGCAACCTTTGTCCCACTTGTAACCTGTTAAAAATTATCGATTTCATAGCAATATCCTCAAAATGAATATCGATACGTCTTTAAAATGAAAAGTTCACTTCCCTAGTATTGTCTTTAGTCAGAAACAAGATTAACTATTTTGAATTAGGAATGAATTTTTTACAAAATGTCACTCTCAAAACCAGCTTAAGTTGAACTCTGCTTCATTATAAGAAAATTTGTAAAATAAATATGAATTACTAAGTTATTAAATGATATGGCATCTTTTGGGTAACTGTTTTTTCGAACTGATTTTCCATACCGTTTAACACTACAATAAGCCATGGTTTCATCAGCAAATTCTTTTTTTAAATTAATTAAATTCTGAAAGATCCGCGTGTGTACGGGTCGAAGGTCTTGGTCGATACTAATGTCGTGAATGCTAGTATAGCTTTATGTGCATAGCAAAAGCACTTCTATGTTGCCGCGCGTCAGATGCCTTGTATGCGGTATCTTTTGGGGGTAATCTATGCTATTCAATGCAAACAAATAATCAAATCTTTCCTCTTTATAATATTAGTATAGACGACAAATTGTGCAATATTTCTTCAAGAGCAAAATTAATCAAAAATGTGTTGAAAATTCTTCCCAATTACCTAACAGTTACGTAAAATGAGAATGGGCCCTTCTAATCTGTTCCTAAGCCTAACGCGCCATTAATATTTTACGATATCGAAGTTTGGACTTTAGATGATAACTTTATTATCTCAATAGCTCACAAACCAACCTCACCATCTTATCGTGTGTGACGTCATTCTCACCCAAACACAATCGTTACCCTAAATCCATAATGGATGCGATGACGGCCAAGTACCCAGAAATCCACTTACTAACTGGCTCTCCAACATAACAACTAGAATGTGTCTTAAAACAGTTAGTTTATAATCATGGAAATAAGGCTAACAAACAGCTCCTATACAATGCAGGAATGAATGGGATGCTACGAGTATAAACCTTGAAAACCTTTCAATAGGGAATCTGCGACCACTTAGTCGTTGTTCATTTCAAAATAAAAAATAGTGACTGTTTATAATATGGGTGAACTGTACGTCACTTTATTAAAGAGAAGCCCATGATATTGTCAAAAAATGAATATTCCGAGCAGCTTACAGAGCGACATGCGATAATATTTTATCCCTTTTGTGTTCGAAAAATTTAAGGCATCAATTTTAATTGGATCTGTGATAATAAAAATATCCTAAAATTTAAGCTTTCCAAAGTATGATCGATTGCGCCATTGATGCCATCAGTCAATTAATCAGAGGCAAAGTTTCTGGGCTCAAGTTTTTTATAGTATTAAATTTATTCACCCAAATGTAAAACAAAATCTTCCTCATTTTTTCAGATTTACTAGTATGTTGGTATGATGAAGAATGACTTTTTTCGGTAAAGGTACATCTAACTACGATGTCCTAGTGCAGACTGGTCGAGTGCTATCGCTAAATCAATTTACGTACGTACTTCACCCTCATATCCTCATAACATCATAACTCTGAAGCAGCATATAATTTTACAACTTCAGTTTACTACTCAAATTCTGTCTCTTATCTTTTTCGATTGATAAAGTGCTTTTGTTTTATATGATATTACATCATAATTTATTACAAACCCTTTAGAATATTATATTCCCGTACATACCATAATGTCGTAGTACGTAAGCAATTTCCACATCAAATTTTGCAAATTCACGCGAAACCTCGTCGGTCTCTATATTTTGTGTTGTGTGACAAAGGATTGAGCAAACTACTCGTACTTGGTCTGTGAAAAGTTATAAAACTGAGAGTCACATGCAAACCTAAAGTCGTGAGATGAAATCACCAGAGGCTCAATAAATTAACTTTGTAAATATTTTTTTATTTTCGCCAGCACTTCGCCTGTATACGTGCGATATTTTGTAGACATTATAATGAATATGAATATATCCCTTATGTCTCCGCGAGATATAACTTTTCAAATTATAAATTCCGAAGCAAATTTAACTTTTTATGCCCATTATTTATTTGAATTCTAAACTTCGTCGTTTGCTTTCGAAGTCGTATTATGATTATTTGCTTGATAGGAATATTTTATCCATACATTCGTTAACATATTTTTGTTATTGATGTGGAGTTGGGACCTTCGGTACTGTCTCATCTGAGTTCGGTCATAGATTTCTTTATATGAAAAGCCGACAAACGAGTGTACGAACTACGATGGTATCAATGAACTATGATGGTATCAATCAACTATGATGGTATCAATTAAATCAAAAGCATCATGAATGTGTTGCGGGGGAAAAATTGGGGGACAGTTTTTGGCTATTTGACACTCCATATGAAACACGTAAAATGGTAGCGAAAATGGTCTTTGCTTATCTTCCATGAGTACGGCTTCCAGGAGAGATAGTTCGTCATAGCATCTTTCCGTTCGATCAGCAGAATGCACCGCGAGTAGGGGAGGTTTGCATGGGTTCAAGAATGGATGAAGTCCCTTATTCCTGAAAATGTATTAATAATATTGTTGTTCGTCTTAAGTCGTCTGTATGGTTTTGTAATTCACCTGGTTTAAAAAATTTAAAATATGAGTAAGTAATTTAACTTTTCCTTTGTTCCAGATTTTCGACGGTTAAATTTTTGGAGAAAACATTGAGACGCTAGAATGTTCAGAATAAAAAGAAAGAGACACCACAAAAAGTACAAAGTGCGGTAAATAATGAGCCAGCCATCACCATGATAGAGGAAGTAGGTCGCGATCAGTCGAAGCGAACCTACTGTAACGAGTCTACTCTTGTTGAGGAACCTAAATGCTGCTTTGTTGCCCACCGAGCTGACGATACAAGGTCGTTTTGCTGCCGATGCGCCCACAAACGACGAGCGTCCCCACTCACCTGCCTCGCAATATGTTTCCTTGTACTAAGCTACAACCTCCTCGGTGGATTCCTTTTCCTGGCTATAGAAGGCGGCGCAGTCACAGAAGAAACTTCAGTTGCAGCGTCAATGCCAAATTTAAGCCAGTCACAAGGGGGTGGAGATTTGAGATCCAAGACAGTCGAACGCCTCTGGTCCATAACCGAAGATCTGAACATTTTGTACAAGGAGAACTGGACAAAGCTGGCTGCAAAAGAATTAATGGACTTCCAAAAGGTTTTGATGAAGTCGATGAGAGGCGGACACGGCTCGTTGGAGAACCGACTTCACTTCGATTCTGGTGATTACCGATGGACCTACGCTGGTAGTTTTCTATACGCTCTTACGCTGATCACAACTATAGGTGAGTTCAAATGTAATAATAATTCTCTTTTATGTAAGTACTAGGCAAACGAGCAGACGAACCACCCGATGATAAGTGATCACCACCGCCAACAGACACTAGTGACATAATAGGCGTCAAAGATGCGTTGCCGGCCAAGAAAGATAAGAGAAGAAAGAATGGTAGAACTGGATCTCGAACATCAAGCCGGAACACGAAGAGTCTTTGGCAGCAGACGCAAGCAAGAGGGGGTAGATTGCCAGGCAGGCTTCACGTTACAATATTATATAATCTTTACGTGAGGCCCTACCCCCCAACAGGATATCTTCTGTCACCTGTTACTACATCCTAGTTTGCTGGCTTGGGATTTAGGACTGTAAAAAATCCTTGCAAATAATCAGTAATCCTTAAAAGCAAAGCAAAAGCAAAGCAACCACCCATAATTATCCCACTGCTGGGCTCGGGATGGCTCTCACAATGTGAGAGGGGTATAGGCCATAGTCTACCACGCTGGCCAAGTGCGGATTGGTAGACTTCACACACCTTTGAGAACTTTTATGGAGAACTTTCAGGTGTGCAGGTTTCCTCACGATGTTTTCCTTCACCGAAGGAAGTGATAATTAACTTCTAATACGCACATAATATTTGAAAATCAGAGGTGCGTGCCAGAATTTGAACTCGGGCCCCTCTGTTCGAGAGACCAACGTTCTAATCGCTAGGCTATCACTGCCTAGCGGTTAGAACCTAGTAATCCTTAAACCACAATGAAAACTATAAATGGTCTCGTAACGTAACATATTATTACTTGCGTTAATGGTTATTCCTATTAGTTACGTAATATAATATCTTCCATGATGTTCTCAGAGATGTTCAGTCACTAAGGTCTTGAATTTGTCTTTGTCTTTGTCTTTGGGGAACTTGAAAGACATTTAAGTGACCCAAATTGTACAAAGGGACTATTACAAATCGTGTGTCCAAAAAATAAACAATTTGGCAATGTTTTATTCATTGATAACAAAGTAAACGTGCAGGATTTCAATGTAGAAATAATTTTTGTTTATAATGAATAATTAGTTTGTAATATAATTGAAGTATAATAAAGACTGGAATTGGTTCTGAAATTTATTAGTTATCAACCCTCGACGCTAATGAGATTTCGTCCTTGAATGTCCAAAGTAAAAAAAAACCAATAACCAATAGGTCTATTCGTCTGTTGAATATTATTCTTCAAAAATTAAAACAGAGTCTGCATGTTGCAATATTCAGATATTACATGTACTAGTAACAGATTACAATAATACTGTTGCCCTCAGGTCACGGGAACGTCAGCCCTAATTCAACCACCGGCAAGATGATGGCGGTCCTGTATGCATGCATCGGTATTCCTCTCATCATGCTATACCTCTCCACCATCGGCGAGGCGCTTGCAAGAAACTTTCGAGTGCTGTACTCCAAGATCTGCCCAGAACGCCTCAAAAGCGGAGACTTTCATACCAAAGCCGACTGTCTGAGCAGATATACCCTACCGAGTGTCGAATGCAGGCAATACGTGGATCGGGAGAGAAGAGAAAGGTACCAAGAACGACAAAGAACAACGCCCTTCCAAGCCGCCTTAAATCAGGATAGTTTTAGTGGAGGTTATCATTGGACGTGTCGGGACCATACGCGAGTGCCAATTATTCTTAGTTTACTTCTCATAGCCCTGTACATAGCCCTAGGAACTTTTGTGTTTCACAATACGGAGAAGTGGAATTTAATAGACGGATGTTACTTCTCGTTCTCGAGCCTCGCCACGATAGGTTTCGGGAACTTGAAGCCGGGTCTGTACGCCAGCACCGTATCGGCGAAGGCGGAGGACATAGCGGTGGGGGTGTGTTGCATTTACATTCTAGTGGGAATAGTAGTAGTCGCGATGTGTTTTAATCTAATTCAGGAGGACTTAAGTTTAGCCTTGCGCAGTTTCACGGCGCTGTGTACGGGCGGCACCAAGTCGCGGGCGGTGCACAGCGTGGAAGCGTGCGACGACAAAATTTCTATGGCCCTAGTTTCCTGACATAGGGAGACGGCCGACGGGCCGTCTAGTTCGGGCCACGAGAAGAGGCCGCAGGTCAGCTTTAAGATAGATAGCTCCAACCCAACTAAATTCAGTAGTCTGCCGCGGCGGAAGTCTTCGGCGTACAGCGAAGAGAATTTCCAGAGAAATACGCCCGCGCGCCGGTCGGCGGGGCACGCGGATGGGTGCGTCGAATATTTCGTTCCGCGAAGTTTAAGTGAATTTAATTTGAGTGGTGCAGGGACGAGTAGTGAACTGTGTGCCGTGACTACGTCGAACGAGCGCGGCCGAGCCCGCCGCGACAAGATGGTGACGTTTGAGGACGATCGCGCGGTCGCTGGGGGCAGCGGGGGCAGCGGGGGGGAGGGTAACGACGTGTTCATGTGACGTCGCGACAGAGCACATGTAGATCTGTTTGTTTCGACACGATTTGTTATATTATAATAAAATAAGTTTTTGCACATTTTCTATTTTGTTGATTTGTATATCCCTTAATCATCTGAGTACTAAATAATTATGCGAATAAGATTTTTTTATTGAAATATCCGAAAAACGAGCTGACGATCCATCTGATGGTAAATGGCTATCGTTGCCGTATCGGCGTCGTTGCCGACCAAGAAAGAGAGAAGAAAAAGAAAGAAGAAAGAACTGGATCTGAAGCCCCCAGCAAGAACACGACGAATCGAGATGTCAGATTTTACATAATTCAAAAAAATTTCGCCGAGGTGGTTCAGGGCGATGATTATGGTGACAAAAGCAAATAATAATTAAATGTATTTGTTATACCTAGGTACACGCACATTATAACTATACAACAAACTCAACAATTCAATCAACTCAACTATGGATGGATGGATCTTTCACTGATTTTAGTTCTAAGACCTAGCTCGCTTATCCCTAATCGCCCGAGGTCTTGTGTCATTCCTAAATGATCGATCAAGTTAAGCAACAGCGGTGCGTTCAGTAGCTACCGCTAGTGGCAATACAAAACACGAAAAGCCGTTGCGCGTCGGTCTGTTGTTATTGTTAGATAGTAGTAACTTAAAAGTACTATTATTTCTTCTGTGGTAGTAGTTTCAAGCGGCCGCTACTGGCCATTTACACCAATCAGAGACCGCGATTCTATTCATGCGGGAATGAGTTGTCACGTGTATTTGTTTATTGTGAGTTGTCATTTATTTATTGTCATTCTGTTGTTGGTGCGCTCGTTGTTTTATACATAAGTGACAGAAACAAATCGCTGCAAACCCGCGTAGGCGAGTAGTAGGAAAGGCGAGACGGCCTGCAAGCTAAGGAGCAGGTGGTTTTAACGCTCGCCGCAGCGGCTGAAGCTGGCCGACAAAGCCGGCCAGCAAGCCGAAGCCGCGGTGGTGAACGTTAATAGCATCTGCGACTATAAGATCGCGTGGGGCCACCAGGCAGCACCGGAGCCATGACAGAAACCATGTCTGCTGCTTGCTTGCTGCATGCGGAATGCCTCTTGCTGTTTGTCGCATGCTGTAGACCTTTTAAGGCTGTGTAACGTTTGAAGATTAGATTATTTGAAAATAAGTTTAAGTGAAAATTAGGTTATTTGTTTTTGTTGCATATTAAAATTATATCATGTGACGTTATTTCAAGTCATATTGTACTATATTATGTTATTATCCTATTACACATCCTAATTTTAGGTACGTTTTGATGACTATTCAATATATTTGAAGATAATTTTAGGTATTTTGATGATCAAAAATATAGGTCGAGTTATGAATTACTCAAGTTTCTAAAATGTTAAAGGTATTGAGTTATAAAACTAGATGTCGATATAACTACTTTATTGATGTCATATATAAATATTTTAGAAGTTTACTGCTTGAATGTTACAAATGTAGATGCTAAAAATAACTACCATACTAAGTTGTATTTACAGTAGCTTACATTGAAGTTTTATAGTGGCTAAGAGAGTATTTTTTAGATGCGCATTGCTGGTGGCTGACTTAGTAATTTAGAGGACAGTTTAGATTTTTAGAGGAGAATGATGATATTAAATAGAAGTCAGTTTAATTAACACCCGTAGTTAAGTCATGTCGGATTCCTACAGCTTTCACAATACTAAAAGTAGATAGATACCCTTAACCCGCAGTGGACTTTTAATGGGTTGCCACATGGGAGGCCACTCTATTACTATAACGTGCAATCTTCTTGGACGAAAGACGACGTAATGAATGGAGCCTTGTAAGACTTCCTTGAAGATATCCTTGCAATCCAATTATATAGGAGCGTGTCATCACAGGAGCTGCTAGGTTTGTATGTGTAACTTTAATATGTGTATATAGTACATATATGTCTTATTTAGATTTATCTGAGGTAATTCTACTCAGACACTCATGAATAATTGTACACAAGATAGCGGAAGCGTGGAATTAATTCTAGATACTAATGCAAATATTCGAGTTGTGTGTGTTTATAATGTGAAGTAACATTTCAATCTGATTCATGTGAACCATTGAAAAGATCCTCTAGAATTGAAGCGTTTAGATACTTGGTGCTAATTACCACCACCTACGAAAGACCAGCTTTTGAGCTCTAGAATAACTTGGGAACAAAGAAATTTAGAACAGCATAGCTCACGACATTGGTTCCGTGGGAATGGTTTGAGGGGCAAATGGCATAATGGTTCCACCTTTGATCATATCTTATAAAAGTTTTTTGGGTAAAGTGATTAATCAGAATCGAAACACAATCGATAATCAAGTCTAACTGAAAACCTAAATTAAATTCTGAAGTAGGTACCAAGATATTTTTGAAATTTTGAGTTAAAACCCACTAATAAACGCATGAATTTATTTAAACGAATCCCATAGCAATGGTGTTAATGTAGGATTAAATGAATTAGCATAAAAAATGGTAGTTACTTCCAGAGGGACGTATACATTATTCAGTAAATGCGCCTTGCTCAAAGGTACAAATATCCGCCTTTGTTGTTACGAAATACATTCGAGGTGGGAGAATGATTTATTACGTCAAAAGTAAAACGCTTTTCCTTCTGCGGGGTTGTTCGCTAATAGCTTAATTCGAAGCTACTCGTATGTTCCTTGCGAAATTCAGAAAAGAGAGAATACACTTTAAAAATACCTCTTGTAAGACACCGTGCTGTATAAGGAGTTTTATTTGGAGTTAACGATTGCAAGACTTTGGGCTGCTTAAACTGGAGTTTAAGCTTTGTCTCCGCAGTCGTGAATGAAGGTAAGTACTTTATAACTACATTGGGTCAGCACATGTAGCACGCCTTATAAACTGGCATTAGAATACGCTAAAAAGACTGCAGACCGTAATTCTCAAACAGTGCTTGTAGAAACACATAAATTTTTAATTACATTTTTAAATTGAAAGTAAATAACCGTTATGAAACACACAACCGCAATGAAATAGTCCCAGAACGATATTTAATTAAGCGGAGGACGACTGCACAGTGTGTGTGTGTGTGACGTCACGACGTCGGCTGTGTCGTGTTCTTTACCGTTCACATTGTTTTAGTAATTAAAGGGAACGGTTTAGTTACACATACAATTTTAAGATAACAGGGTATATGTACATGTTATGTTCCTAATTATATTTTACAATTTATTAATTTGAGCTGTTATTTGCATTTATGTATTCAAGTTGTAAAAATGAATGTATTTGAAATTAATTTAACATACATTAAATGCTTTTGAAGTACATATAATATCTAATATATAAAATTCTCGTGTCACGGTGTTAGAAGTTGAACTCCTCCGAAACGGCTCGACCGATTTTCGTGAATCTTAGCGTGCATATCGGCTAGGGTGGAGAATAGGACAACATCTATTTTTCATCCCCCTAAATTTTTATTTTTTTGAAAATTTTTTTGGTTTTTATTTTTTTATGATACAGCATACAAAAATAATAATATAAAAAAAATTTTTTTGACAGAACGAAGTCTGTCGGGGCAGCTAGTAAGTGAACATCATAAAATTAACTTTTATCTGCCACAGAAATAATAATATCTACCACGTCTGGGATCGAATTTATACCCAATGGTTATCTAATGATGTTGTTGATAATTAGTGATTCACGCCGGCAGAAACCGGGTCTGACGTAATCTGAAGTTTACTGTTGAAAATCCTCAGTAAAGGCGAGTTGGATACAATAATTTGTTCATTCAGCAGTGTAAAACTTAGGTTATTATTATGTTTTATTATTTCTAACTACTCTAGTATACTTAATTTAAAACCCTTTTCAGATTTATGCAATATATGGATGGTTACTAGTTAAACCTGAGACCTAACCTAGTTAGACCTGATTCTATTAGGTGTTTAGCGAAGTTAGACCTAACTGCGACCATTCCTGTACGCGGCCATATGTTCCCGGTAATGTGTGTCAAAATTTCTACCAGTTTGACCCACGTACACGCCATTAGAATCAGAACAATCAATTTTGTAGACACCAGATTGTCCATGTCTATTTCTTTTATCTTTAGTTTGTAATAGATTAGATTGCCAATATTTTTTTGTTCTGAATGCAACGAAGATGTTGTTACGACGGAGCGTTTTTGCGATTTCTCTGAAATTAAACCGAGATTTAACATTATTGATGAGATTGATTGGACCGAGGACTTAACATTAATTTTAAAAAGAATTCGCTGATGATTGCAAAGCTTAAATTTTGGGATATCATTATAAAATATATTTTAAAGTAAAATATGTAAAGGAAATAAATGCACAAAATTCTGTATTTAAAATATTCAAATACTCTCCGAGCATTAATAAGCAGAATCACTGTTCAACAACGGGGTTTCGTGGTCCATCCAATGAATACGTTTATTATTCGTTATTTAATATCGTTTAATTCGTATACTATTACAAGTAAAAATAAATAGTTGAATATGAGTATGCAACGTGTGCACTGGTAGCTCGCGGAGTGAGGCGTCCTACACAGGCTTCTTTCATACGTAGCGTTTTCCCCGGCAGTCCCTAGATGGCACTACCAATAGCAAGCGGCGACATGCCCCCGGCCTTGGAAGCATCTGCTTTCAACTGGACTGGTAAAGCGCATATTCTTGAGAAGGCTCTTCTAATGAGCCCTGTCGCAGTGGTGATGTCTGCGACACGAGATACTCCATCAGCACCCGGAAACACTCTGGTAACTCGCCCGAGACGCCATTTTAATGGAGGCAAATGGTCTTCCTTGATAAGGACAAGGCTGCCCAGAACAATGTCGTCCTCCTTGGTCTTCCACTTCGTTCTGGTTTGAAGTTCAGCTACGTATTCCGTCGACCAACGACGCCAGAAATGCTGCCTCAGCTGCTCGACGTGCTGGTAGCGTGTGAGTCGTGACGTCTTTGCATCTGCCAAGTCTTCGCTCGGTGGAGCAGTCAACGGTCGGCCTATGAGGAAATGACCGGGAGTGAGTGGAGTGAAGTCAGAGGGATCGGTGGACAAGGGAGACAGGGGACGGGAATTGAGAATGGCTTCGATTTGTGTTAAAACAGTGCTCAATTCTTCAAATGTTAAATTAGCATTCCCTACTACACGTCTAAGATGGTATTTACACGTCCTGATCCCACTTTCCCATAAACCTCCCATATGGGCGGAGTATGGTGGTATAACCTTAAATTGTATCCCTTCATTAGCAGTGAAATCACTAATTAGTTTCGATTTTTTTTGTAAAAAAGATGATAATTCCTTAGCGGCACCTACGAAATTTTTGCCGTTATCGGAGAAAATAGCATTCGGCTTACCCCGTCTGCTAATAAAACGTTTAAGCGCTAAAATAAAATCGTCAGTGGATAGACTGGTGACCAGTTCTAAGTGTACAGCTTTAGTAAGAAAACAAATAAAAAGGCATATGTAACCTTTAGCTAGCCTTGCACCTCTGCCCTTCCGATTGAGTATCATTATTGGTCCCGCATAATCCACGCCCGTTCGCATAAACGGAAACCCAGGATCTAAGCGTTCAGACGGCAAATTTCCCATGATCGGAGTTAAGGTTTTCCCTCGAATACGTGTACAAGTAATACAATCACGCACAGTTTTACGAACTAGATTCCTAGCGCTCAATAGCCACCAAGACTCACGTAGACTTGATAAAAGAAGCTGCGGCCCAGCGTGTAATAGTCGTAGGTGTTCATGTCTCACCAATAACACCGATAGTGGATGTTTACTACAAAGTAATACGGGGTGCTTCTTATCGTAATCAAAACTCGTAGCATTACACAGTCTTCCACCGACACGAATTAACCCGTGCTCGTCTAAGAATACATTTAAACCCAAAATGCGGTTCATGTCCTTCGCGTTCGTTTTAATAGGTAATTTATTAATTAAACATTCGTATATGTCTGGAAATAATTGTCTCTGAGCGCATCTAACCAACAGCCGCTGTGATGCATTCAATTCGTCAACAGTTAAGGAACCGGTTTGTTGTTTTGATGCGCCAGCTAGACCGCGCTCGGTCCGCTTGCATCTTATATTTGTAATGAATCGCAACACGTAAGCCCATACGCGTTTAAGTCTATTGTAGGATGAATATTTCTCGAATTGTATAATTTCATACGGACGAACACTAACAAGATTAGTTGTATGAGGTTTTAATTCAGGCAAATCTTGCAAATTAATTAAATCATTTCGGATTGAATCATTTGAAAAGTTATAATTGTCATTATCGTGTAAATAAGATGGACCGTTCCACAATAATTCAGAGCGTATTAATAAATTAAGCGGTAATCCTCTGGATAGCAGATCAGCGGGATTGTCCTGGCTCGACACATGCAACCAAGCGGAGTCACCGGTCAGTTCGTTTATTTCTGTGACGCGGTTCTGTACAAATACCTTTAATAAATGTGGTGACATGCCTAGCCAACCGATGACTATTGTCGAGTCGGTCCAGAAGTAGACTTTAGTGAACTCCAAACGTAAACTGTCTATAATTCGTTTGTAAAGTCTCGCACCCACCAGGGCTGCGCAAAGTTCCAACCTAGGTATACTAATCGACTTTAGTGGGGCTACTTTACCTTTAGCACATAACAATTTCACGACGATATTAGTGTTATTATCATATGTACGGATGTAAGCACAAGCACCGTAAGCATTCTGAGACGCGTCGCTAAATATGTGGAGTTCTTTATGCTGTACATAATCGCTCATAACATGACGTGGAATTTTTAAATCTGGTAAACACTTTAATGTCGCGATGAAGTTATTCCATGTGACAGTGATATCGTGTGGTACTGGAGTATCCCAATCTATTTCACTAAGGGTGTATAACTTCTGTAACAATAATTTTGCGATAATAACTGTAGGAGAAAGTAAACCTAACGGATCATAAATTTGCGAAATAATTGATAACATTACGCGTTTGGTTAAATTTGGGACATTGGAGTAATCTTCAACCTTTGTAGTATAGTACAGCTCGTCAGTATCATTATACCAACCTATACCTAAAGTTTTATTTTGCGTATGTTGATCTACAAACCGATGAGTTGATGTGTTATGAGTGACGTTAGAGTTGAATGTCCACTTACGAAGTGAAAAACATCCAGACTGTAAGACCTCAGTTACCTTTTCGCAATTTTGTAATAGTTGTTGATAATCATCATCACCTGTTATCAAATCATCAACGAAAACGTCTTGTGTAATAATTCGAGATATGACGTCATCGTTACAGTCTAACGCTAACTGCCGTATACAGCGCATACTGAGGTATGGAGCTGATGCAGTCCCGTACGTGACTGTATTTAGCTGATAAACTGATAAAGGTTTAGAAGGGTCATCTCGCCAAACGATAAGCTGCAAGGACCGTTGGTCAGGTTGAATGAGGACTTGCCTGAACATTTTTTCAACATCTGCACACGCGACGTACTTGAATTGCCTAAAACGCAACAGAATGGAAAAAATGTCATTTTGAAGGGCAGGACCTGGAAATTGAATATCGTTTAAAGATTTGTTAGTTGATGTTAACGCACTCGCATCAAATACGACTCGTAACTTGGTCGTTGTACTATCTTTAATAACACCATGATGAGGCAGAAAGAAATTAGGGGTATCGAAATTATTTATACGCGTCATATGACCTAACGTTTCGTACTCATTCATGAAGTCACTGTATAAACGTTTATATTCAGGTGAACGTTGTAATTTTCTTTCTAAAGAAAGAAATCTATTTTTCGCTGAATTATAAGAATCCCCCAACGTATCAGGCGAATCTTTGAGTGGAATGCGGACCGAAAACCTACCATCCCCCTCGCGTTTAGTAGTTTTTATAAACAATTCCTCGCATAATTTTTCATCACGAGTGAGAACATTATTTGATTGAGTAACTACATTTTCAATCTCCCAAAATAACTTTAATTGGTTTTCTAAAGATTGAGTGAAGTTGCAATGGACTTGATTTGAATTATTTTCAAACCCTTTCGCGTATATTGGCCCGGAGAGTAACCAACCTAACTTTGAATTCTGGAGGTACGGACCGTTAACTAATCGAATTTTATTTTCCTCTAATATCTCCCAGAACAGTTCCGCGCCGATTAACAAATCTATTTCTGAAGGAATATGAAATGTGGGATCTGCTAGTTTGATATTATTCGGAATACGTATACAATCGGTATCAATGCTCGTCGAGGGCAAACTGGTTGTTATGCGCTGCAGGACAAAACACTTAACCGCTTTACTGTAGTCGTTTAATTTAGAACGTATAATAATCTCGCATAATTGATTTGATTGTGTCACAGATTGAGCGACACCTAAAATTCGTATAGTGGACTGTATGGAAGGCGCGTTTAATCGTTTTCTTAAGTTATCCGATATAAAACAATGTTGACTACCATTGTCTAACAGCGCTCGGGCTGTATGTATACGTTTATCCCGGTCTATTATCTCCACCAGCGCCGTGCATAGCAACACGGGTTGCAGGGACCGTAGACGAGATGATTCACCGTCAGAACTAGCCAGTGAATGGTAAGACCGCTGTGTATCAATAGATAACGAATGAAGTGCGGCCGATGGGTTATGAAGTGATGTGCGCTCGCTACGCACACACGTATCTGATGCATGATCGCTGTCGAATGAACCGCCGTGAAGTAGGGTATTATGTTTGCCGCGACATTGCTTGCAAGTCCCGAACAAACAATCTGCAAACGAATGTCCAGCGCGTAAACAATTCCTACATAATTGTTTTTCGTTTACAAATTTAATTCTATCTCTCAGTGATAAATTTAAGAAGTTGTAACACGTATAAAGTGCATGATTTTCATTACAAGAAGGACATTTTACGGCCCGTTTGTAAAGGTTATCGTTAGATGATTTGTTCTTTGAACTTGAACTTGTAACGTAGCTGTGTACCTGCGAGTTATGTGTATTGTGTGACTGTTTACTTGCTATATTATTTGTAGGTTTACTTATGGATTTATTATGATTGTGATTTGCGTTTATCATGTCCAAAGTATCAGCTTTATTTCTGAGAAATGAGAGCAAATCGTCTAACTTTAACCGTTTAGAATCCGAAAGAATAGAACCTTTGTGATTTTCCCAATCGCGTTCGGTGGCGGAGTCTAGTTTTGAAGTGATCAAGTAAATAATGATAGTGTCCCATGACTCCGTTGGTTCGTCCAATGTTTTAAGGGCCCGTAAATTCCTCAAAACGGTGTCTATTAATTTTCGAATTTGTAAATGTGATTCTTGCTTTAAAGGAGGAATAGTAAACAGTGATTTTAAATGGTTGTGAACAAGAAGCCTACAGTTATGGAACCTGGTCTCTAATAAATCCCATGCGTGTTTGTAATTACTTGCCGTAAATTCTAAAGCACTAATTACCTGTAATGCACTACCGCTCAGTGAAGACCGTAAATAGTGAAATTTCTGGATTTCGTCTAAATCTGAACGTTTATGGATCATGGTAGTGTATGAATTTTTGAATTCTAACCAGTGATCAAAGGAACCATCAAAAACAGGCAGTTTTATATCAGGTAACTTTACTCTAGATACACGATTATTAGATTTTACACTAGAACTATCACCAGTCTCTCCCCTTTCGATTATATTTTCAGCCGTTGCTAATATGTTAAAATAAAGTGATTCAAAAGATTCAACGTAAGCTACATTAGATGGAATTTCCGAATCTGGAGAAATCAATTCTATCTGACTTTCTACGTTATTAAATGTTTTAAATAAATCTGTAGCAGCTTGCATTCTAAATTTTATCTCTTTTAGCTGCAACTGAGATGGATCAGTAGAATCAAATGAATCTAGAAATTTCTTGAACTGAGTCAACCGACCCTTTATGTTACCGCGTTGCTTTCTAAGCTCAACTAGATTATTAGCTTGTATTCTAGTCGGGGAAATAGACGGACTGGATGAAGGAACAGTTAATTTTTCATCACCAACCATTTTGAAACGGGACGACTGAGAAAGTAGATAAGGTACTCACGCAAAATAGCACTAACACGATAATTATTTGACTAAAGCACTTGAACACAGTTTTAACACAATCGTTTAGGAAAGGAAAAGATGTAGATGGAAAACCTGACCGTTAAACTGAATCCACTCGAATGTAGGCGCTGGCACGACGACTTCGGTTCTTCGCCTTCTTAATTTGTAGAAATTCGGCTCGCTGGATCAAAATTCTATGTTCAGCAACGGGGTTTCGTGGTCCATCCAATGAATACGTTTATTATTCGTTATTTAATATCGTTTAATTCGTATACTATTACAAGTAAAAATAAATAGTTGAATATGAGTATGCAACGTGTGCACTGGTAGCTCGCGGAGTGAGGCGTCCTACACAGGCTTCTTTCATACGTAGCGTTTTCCCCGGCAGTCCCTAGATGGCACTACCAATAGCAAGCGGCGACAATCACAAATAGAAAAGTAAGATCTAAAATAGCATCGCAAACTAGGCTGTAGCATTCAGTAACATTTATGTAAATATATCTCGGTTTTCTGCTAAAAATAACTAACAAATGAACTGAATGTTAGCACGCCCTCAATTTTATGAAAGCGGTGTTTGATGACATAATATAAATTCTTAGTGTGAACTCGGGGGAAGGTTTGTAGTAGGTGGTAATATGTTACTGCATGCATGGAACAGAGTGGGTGGTGAGTGATCTATAAAGTTGTGCAATATTGAGTGGTCGATATCAATAAAGCATTACTGGGTATTCTGTAATACTGTACGTATTACAGAATACACGAATGAAAAGATCGCCTGGAAATAACTGTACCGCTTCCACTCCCATACATTATACCATACTTTTATATCAATTTAAAAGATGTGCTAAGGAGATTTTTTCGCCATGTCTTTAAATTGACAAATTATCTTTCCATAATGATGAAAGAATTAAAACTGACGACTAACTATCATGTTTTCGATTTTTTTTATTTTTAATAGGAAATTGAAAGAAAAATGTATTTCCGAGTACGGCGAATAATGTCGCTTCCAAATACATAAATAAATAAACGCTTACACACTCATACCCCCGCAGAAGGTTATTTACCTATGTCGCGGCAGGCATGGACTACACAATTATAATACATCACAATAACATCCATGACCCAAGTACAAATAAACATCTGTCACATAGATATCTGCCCCGGCCGGGAATCAAATCCAGGACCCATCGCTTCGCAGGCAGGGTCGCTACTAACTAGGCTACAGGGTTGTCTGAAAGTCGGCTGAAAGAAATGCTTCAAGAAACGTTTACAAACCCCCTTACGCTTACTAGGATTCCCTGTGTCTCGGAGGCGAGGCCATTACAAACACCCAAGACTCGAATTTACGATTACGATTTTGTTAATGAATACCATTATTACTCTCAGATGACTGAGTTATTACTATTATTATTTCGGGTAAACTTTGAATGGTGGCTATCGAATTTTACTTGATATAATTATGTGTGTTATCTTACCCAGGGGTACGTAAAAGGTATCTTGATGCAATTTTTGCGCGCGGAGACGCAATTTTTTTCACACCAAGAAAAGCCGAAATATATTAAATCTCTTAATTTAAATATCATAATACATTATGTAAACATGAAATATCACTATTTTGTCAATATTATAACTATCACTGTGAATACGGGGACCCATGCAAACACCTTGATGCCTAATTTTTGAAGCGGTAGACACCAAAATATTTAAAATGAACTAAAATACTTTTCTTTTCACACGACATATTATAAACATTCATACCGCCATTTTGACAATGTCAGAACTGTCATAGAGTATTCAAACACTACTAGAGCTATGAAGGCGATTATACCAATCAGAATCGAAATAATCATCGAATTGAATCGTAATCGTATGGTACTACGTGATAAACATAATACTACAAATTAAAAATTTGTACCTAATGCTTATAATCGAAATAATTTCATTACCTATCGAATAATTCTATTAGTATTGTATTTTGTGAATACTAATGCAGAATCGGCGTATTTTCATAATTGTATGATTTCGTTAGGATTTTTAAATGAATAGTTTTCGTATCTACCCACCACCATTACATTTTAGAAATGGTTACAAAACCGACTTAGTCAACCCCGACTCCACGTGGTACTAGTCTGCCCTACCCCTAGAGTGAATGCAAACCCCGGAGGCGCGGAGGGAGAGCAGCCCCCGCCCGCTGTAACAGACTGCAGGCACCATGTGAGCCGAAGCGGCTGAGGCTGGTCGCCGCAGGCGACCAAAAAGCCGAAGCTGCGTAGGCGAGCATGGAGTGCCTGCAGTCTGTTACGCAAGGGCGGAGAGGCTGCACTTCCTGCAGCGCCGGAGACGTTCGGAAGCCTGTTTGTGAATCAAAAACCCCTAATTTCTCCCTAAAAGTGCATATAATGTAATTTTGCAATTATAATGATTTTTGTCATTATTTTTCTAAAATAATAGTAGAAGTGGTGTAGTGTCACCCCATACGGAGGTCCCGTCGAAATTTATGACGAAGTTAAATCGATTAAAAGAGTTGTAATCGATTTATTGGCTGAACGTATTTACGCCAATGCTATGTATGGGAAGAAAATGTAAATTGTCGACTGTCAAGTGTCATTGTCATGTCATTAAGGCAGTGGTGTGTTTAGTGTATTGTTTTAGTACTTTGAGGTTAGGTTCGTTTTTTCTAAATATCTCGATATTACGTGCGTCGCGGAGGATTGAGGGTGGTATCACAGTATTCAGAGTCGAATTTTTAACAGTTTCACATTTTAACGTCACATTCTCGACGTTTGGCATTCGTAATTTAGAGTGTTAAGTTGAATCAAAGTTAGAATTTCAAAATTCAATAAAAAAAAGTATTCGTTTCCTGCGAAAAAAAATAGTAGGGGGGGTTCCTTGCATCCCCTCCCCACCCCTCCATCACCCCCTCCCCCAAATTCAGGTAGTTTTTTTATACATTTTTACCATTATTTCTCCATGGGGTTCGCCTGGATAGTTACCACCCTTGAGCATGAGTCAGCCGCCAAACGACTCGTCGTGTTCCGGTTGAGGGCTTGAGAGCCAGTTCTTTCTTTCTTTTTCTTCTCTCTTTCTTGGCCGGCAATGCATCAGTGATGCCTTTGGTGTTGTTGATGTCCATGGGCGACGATAGCCACTTACCATCAGGTGGATCGTCAGCTCGTTTGCCGGCTATTTCCATAAAAAAAAACGATTACGACAAATATTATAAAGACTTTATTTTGCTAGTCCGTACGAAACATTATTAAGAAAAATGTTATTTAAAGTTCTATTCACACTAATGAAGTCAAGGGTACAATTCAATGTCCTAAAAGATACATAGATTTTTATAAGAGTTTGAAATTAATATTTACGTAAGATTTCTATTTGCAGAACCTAGCGAGTTGTAGTAAGAGGGACGCGCGGACGTAGCTACAATGCCTTGACTGTTGTTAACTACCTATAAGGTAATTAAAACGAGAAGCTTGGCTTTGAATCAAGGCTAATGGAAAAACTATATTCAGTGTGAATATATAATTTAAATATTTACCTTTAAATATTATACCTTTAAATATTTTGAAATTCAGTTCTTTCCTTCTTTTTCTTCTCTCTTTCTTTGTCAGCAACGCATCAGTGACGCCTTTGGTGTTGCTGATGTCGATGGGCGACGATAGTCACTTACCATCAGGTGGATTGTCAGGTCGTTTGTCGGTTATTCCCATAAAAAATAGTATTAATAGCCTCAAGTCAATGGCGTATTACTCTTGAACATACATTGTACAGCCTACATCACACTAGAACATACTATTACTACATCACGCTGCTGTAGGAGTTACTGACGGAGACAAAGATGTATACTTATCACAAAATAAGTTTATTAATTACGAGTAACCGTCCTTGCTTTGCTTCGGTTTTCTTATTTTTTTACACCTTGGGTTACATTATTGGAGTTTTATTAAGGATCCCTAATATTTTTGGAAAATATAGTCAAGCCTATGTCACCCGGGGATAGTGTAGCTTTCCAACAGTGAAAGAATTTTTCAAATCGGTTCTGTGGTTTCGCAGCCTATTCAATGCAAACAAACAATCAAACCTTTCCTCTTTATAATATTAGTATAGATAGTATAGATGTATAGAACAAGTGTATCAGTGATACCTATATGAATAAAAGATTTTGATTTAGAACAATAAGTAATCGCAGGCATAATAACTTCCAAATAATTCAAGAATTGTCAAATTTAAGTTTACTTCGCTGTGCACAACTGATGGCGGTCTGCAGTAGCGTACGGCTTCCACTACATTGACGCAGCGTAGATAGATTTCTCTAAGGTGCAGCGCAGACGGCACACTTTTTGTGCGATCGAGTCTGCGGGCGCACAAATGTCTACATGGCGTGCAAAAAGTTGGTCGCGGATTTTTCGCACACCTTCGATCATTCTGTCGGCAGAACTGTAGGGACGTACACGCTATGGAAATCGCGTAGAGATCGCGATGCATCATTTTGTACTAAAAGTACAGAAAAAGAAGAAGAAATAGAGAAATTTGGGTACATCGTATACTTTCGTAAAGATTAGTGAAAGGGCAGTTCCTTATTAAACATTCAATTTTGAAACAATATCCAGATAAATTTTTCAAATTCTATAAAATGACTGTTACAACATTTAATGAACTGTTATCTATTTTAAGATCAGCTTTGACTCGTTCGGCCTTAGAAGTATCATAAAGTGCTGGTCTTTTTTGTGTTCCATGTATTAACATCGTTATATTGATCTCCGGGGCCATGCTAACATCGCGTACGTTACGCCCACCCCTAACGAATGCAGATTGCTGACTAAACTAAAGTGTGCGCCGTCTGCGTTAGCGCGCGTTGAAGCAAACGTTCTATTTCTTTCGCACACTTTTTGTTCGGCGCTGCGTGGCGTGGTGCGGCGCGGTCTGCCCGAATTACACGGATTTTTTGTGCGCCGAACTTTTTGCGCGTCGTATGCGTTACTGCATAATGCATATAATTGCAAAGGTTCTATTTTCACAGACTTAAAAGTGGGTCACGGACAGTCTGTCGTCTGCGTTGCACCTAGGCTCCGTGTACGCTCTGTCGTAGATACATGCACACATATAACCGAATAAGCGAACAAGGAGCCGTCGACTTGAGAAACTTAGTCTGGTGTTGCTAATGGTACTACCAAGTTTCTAACATGAACCGGTATTACGAGGCAGTGTTACATGAAACCTGTGTTTAATTTTGCAGCAACCTAATACGCTTTAAATATTATTACGCGAGTAAGATGACGTCAGATGTAGTGGGATTATAGTTAATAGTATCAGGCGTTATTTGCGGAAATCCATTGTTATTAAGTTAGTATTAGTCTACTTTGCAACAATCGCATTACGACTAACCATCGTAGAGTCAACTTACCCTGATGATGCTCCGTTTCTGGGCGAAACACGTGTTGGTTCTGGTATGTAGGTTGGTATATACTTTTAATTATTGTAGTACATGTTTCCGTTGTGGGAGGGAAGGAGGTGTGACGCATGTCTTAAAATATATACCATCATACATGTTAACCGCGGATTATTGCAAAGTGGACTAATACTAACTTAGTAGTTTTTAAATTAATGTGTCAGTTATTAGTAAATGTACCACAATTATTTCACAAGTACTGACCGCGTTCGATTTAGAAAGGTTTCCTTTAGGTACACCTACCCACACGGCTTATATTGGAAAAAGACATAAATTTAAAGGGCGGAAATTAAATGAATTGGTAGGGAGGTTGAAAAAAAATATCTATGCCAATCTACACAGTACAAACCATAATTTTCATCTTTGTTTAAAATAATTTAAAATATCATAAATAAAATAATGCAAATTCACATCACTTTTTGTAATTTCAACCTTTTCATATTAATACAGTATTCTGATGGATAATTAAAATTTTGAAAGTCATATACTCGTAATTATTTTTTACTAATATCCCAAATAGAATCTTAAATTTTCTAATAGATTTGATCTGTGTACAAACAACAATATTATTGAGAACATGGTACTTTCGAAAATGCCGCCGGGCGAGAAAAAGTTTTAATTGCTTCTAGTATGAACTTTGCAAAAGTCTAATTGTGTTATTTAGGTAAAGTTAGAATTTTCTTGAAATTCTGAAGTGTTATATTATTATTTTTTTATGATTTGTCGAATATCACTCGAACGATAGGACGACTACGTCTACGACGCCGCGGTATGAATCTTGCACGATGGCACAAGTATGGAAAGTTATTTCAATAAAACTTAGTAGTAAATATTTTGATATTAGCTCACGATTTATATTATTATTGCTAATTTATTTATTTATTTATCTGCATGTTTATGTCACCTCTTAAAAAGAAGAAACAAAGGGCAAACTTAATGCCTAATGGCATTGTCCACCAGTCAACCCTGGGTGGATGTGGAAATAGCTGATGGCAGGTGTCAACACGAAATATATATACTCTAGAATAATTACTAAAATCTGCAGAATAAGTAATTTTATAACAAGAATACATACAAATATACATACATACATAAATAACTATAATAACATAAATATACAGTATATAAATATAAATATATAGGGAATATATACATACAAATATAGGGAATTTTTGCACAGCATGCTGAAGAAAGAAGTAAAATAAAAAAATTAGAAGTGACATTAATCAGAACTTGGGTTTAACAAATTAATGTTCACGTAAGCGATGCTTAAAGGAGAATCTGCTGGGAGCGTGTCTCAACTCGGCGGGCAAGGAGTTCCAGAGTAGTGTAGCCTGCACCGTGAATGAATAATGGAAAAAGCCGCTATTGTGCGAGGGTATATTGATTCTAAGATTAGAACACGACCGAAGCGTTCTATCATGAGTATCAGAGCGATACTGGAAATTATCCTTAACATACTGTGGAGAATTAGGATCGTTTAAGATGGAAAACAATAATAGGAGGATTCTAGAGTTCCGCCTCTGTCGGATGGTGAGCCATTTAAGTTGCTGGCGAAAACTAGAGATGTGATCATATTTTTTAAGGCCAAAGATAAATCGGATACAGTTGTTGAGGAGGCGCTCTAGTTTGTTCAGAAGTTCTTCGGTCAGGTCTGGGTAGCAGACATCTCCATAGTCAATAATGGGTTATATAAGGGTGTTGACCAACATCAATTTCGTTTTAATAGGCAAAAAATTTTTGAGACGATAAAGGGAGCGCAACGAAGCGTTAACTTTACGGCATGTTTCGACGATCTGAACATTCCATCTCAATGAGCTGTCAATATGAAGACCAAGATTTTACACCGAGTTACAAAACTGTATTAGTTTACCATTGAAATAGACAGATGGAAGAGAATCTTGGTCAATCCGAGCTAATAATTTAGAGCTACCTATGAGTATAGCATGGCATTTCGTTGGATTCACCAAAATGCCATGGCGCACAGACCAGTCATGCTAATATTGAAGACTTACAGAAATTAAACAAATTTAGATGATGTAACCAGTGCTCTGTCTCGTGTATCTCGTTGGTTTACCGCAAATAACTAACTCATAAGTAAAGAAACTATGCTTGTGATAAATATATTATATTATTTGCCAGTATGATCTCTGAAAGGTGTAAATAACATAATTAAATTAAAGGATATTTCACCGTTAAGTTTAATCACACTTAGCAGCAAACTATACGCAAATTAATTCGCAGTAACAAAGCTCCTTGCATTTCGTTTGCACCACAAAGGTGGCCTGAATTACGGAAAGTGCTTGCCGAAGCAATTTCATCTTTAAACCGTGAACCATAAGGTCTATTCGTGGTGGTAATTATTGGATCATTCCAGGTAATTCGTGTACAGAAATGTAAATACTTTCAGACAATTTAACTCGAGGACAGCGAGATACTGGTATTTATTAATACTCTTACTCAGTCATAATACTTTTACTCAGTCACTAGACTTCGTTTACGAAAACTATATCACTAGACTAACTTGTGACAGTGGCCACTAAGCGATGTTCAACCCGAGGCCAGGTCCGAACCCCAGAGGTCCACTCCACTCTTGTCTTCTCGACTGAGCCTTTTCAAGGTCGACTTTCTCTCCCCGTGAAGCTGTAAAGGATGATAGGACTAAAAGCAACTGTCCATTCGAAAAAAAGGGTGCGTGTAGTTTTGTACGCGCGTGAGAAGTTATACTTCTTTGACATAATTAAATAAATATTTAATTTAATAACGTGAATCAGTTTTAATTATCTTTCAAAAACTATTTTTGTACTAAATAAAAATAAACAAGTAAAACTAGATGGCATTGTTCACGAACCAGAATTACGCTGTTGAGACTCTGTGAGATTTGTATAAGTAATAATATTGAATTTTAAAAGAGGTAAAGATAATAAGAAGCTAGGGCCATCTATCCAGTGCTTTCAATTTTCATTCCCCCTCCATGGTAGCGCAAACGTTTAACGCAACCTTTTTGCAAGTCGCTTAAGAAGTATAACTTTAAAAAAGTGACAATGCTTACAGCAAGCCAATACCGAGTATACTACAGATACAATTGCACGCCTCGGTGTGCTCTGTGTCGATTTTGTAAGAAAAATCGTTCTTATATCTTAATTTCTTATATCTTTTTACCGTATTGGGTGGCTTAGAATACTAACCCCTATCCCACGCCGGATGGGTGTAGTAAGAGGCGACTAAATCCGGTCGCTGGTGGTAGGGGCCCTTGGAGTGATTATATTGGTAATATTGATTTTAATTGGTAATTAATATAATTATTACTTTTATTATTTCTGCATGGGGTTCGCCTGGATAGTTACCACCCTTGAGCATGATTCAGGCGCTTAATGATGCACACATCGGACCCGTTTAATATACATTGCTGGAGTACAAAAAAAGGTAACGTTATCTTTTGGTTAATACAGCAATGTATGACAAATCACTCATTGAAAAGCAAATTGTAATAAGCCCTCAATACAGGTCATAAACTAGAATTTTGGGAAACAGCTACGTCGAGTCGTGTAACGTAAGAATATTCAAAGATTCACTAATAGAATAAGTTATATACCACAAATTATCAACTCTCTCATGTGAAGATAAATAACGTGTGTGATAGTGTCCCAAGTTGACCACTGCAAAGCATTTCCCTCAATTTTAGATATTTTACACACGTATCTTTGTTATATGGCAAGTTTTTGCATTGTCTGAGTACACTCTTGAACATTTCAACACAATGTGTTTCAAGAGGAAATTGTATTTTATAGAATGATGTAGGAAAAGGTCGAATAAAATTATGGTGACGATTGTACTCCTGGAAGAGACATGGTGACTATGGAGTTAAACATATGTATGACTTAAGTATGCATTGAATGAAATTTTTGTAAAATAAATTAACTACATTTGGCGAGTTTAATTGATTTATAGAAAAAGATTGGATTGGTTCGGAAGGTGTAGTTAAGGTTGGATTGGAGGTATCCTTAGAATCTATTGAGTCAAACGTCTTTATTAATTTGAAAGCATAAAAGACACATTTCAACTTCAAATGAAACTTAAAGTAAACTCAACAAAAATTGTCGTTATAGGAAATGAAATAATCACATTTCTATTACAATTTATCCAGATATCCACGACGGGAGAAAATATTCCAAATATCGACTGCCCAATAGAGAAAGTTGAGGTGCCGCTAAACTTTGGCAAATATAATTGAACGGAGAAAATATACGTGACGGCGTTTCCCTGTAATGTCGCTGACACGTTTTCAGAACGACAGAACACGCAGCTTATTGTTCGCCATTATACTAATTGTGTACATTAAATGGAATAGCCTTCGCAATGCGAGAACAGGGTACGTAGCTTTCTGATTCAGAAGGTGGTTGAGTAATGTATGGAAGAATTGTTCGTGTAGATTGTCAGCATGTTTTCTGGCACAACACTTTCTTTCTTCAACGACCTCCGAGAGATACTGGTTTGGCAAAAACATGAGTAGATGACGGGATAAGTGGATTAAGGTCAAAGATAACTTTAGCTAACTACGAAGTAGTTGCTTTATTTATTACATATTTCAGAGGAAATAATAATGTAACTTGTATGCTTTCCTATCCAAAAAAATTATTGAATGAAAGCTGGCAGAGCCGCAGTTTATCCTTACAACCTTAAGACAATACAATCGTTTTAATTAAAATGCTACTATAACAAACATTAATTAAATAGACTGGAAGAGTATTATAAAAATATTGAAAGTACTTAACTTCTGCAGAAGGGCTGTTTCGTAACTGACACTGAATTAAACGAGACAATTTCAAAAACATGCTTTTTATCAACCGAACTATCTACCCCCACACCATATCACCTGATCAACTAATCATCGACAAACCAAGAATAAATTGTAAATTTACATAAAAATCGTAATAAATAAACACAATTTATAATTCATTTAAACAATTTCAAATGTATCAAAACTGATGGTTTTTTATAATTAAAATATTTTTACCGGCAAACAATTTTAATTCCTGTTACAAATAACGATCTTTTTTAAAAACTATGAAATAGTTGACATTTAACATTATTATAAATTTTCAAATACCTTATTTTGATTTTACGTTTATCGTACATTATCAAATCGTACAATAATAATAATAATATTTCTATCTTATTACCACATTTCTTATAACGTGTTATTACAGTGTTTCCTTTTACGATGAATATAAATAATACAAGTTGTTAAAATATTGCAACATTATTGTTAATGGATACATTTCCTTTGTATAAAAATCTAAGTTTCATATTTTCTATTTATTGAGCAATTTTTACGTATACTTACATTATAAATATACAATATCTCTGATACGCATTTTGTACAAAATACTTTGTACACTGTGTGTGTCAATATTGATACTTCTACGGTTACGAAGCGTATACAAAGTGGCTTAACCTCTAATGCTTCATTATTTCCAACTTCAGTTCTGAAGGGATCCAAGTTGTAATTTTCTAATGAGTTTATTCACGATGAGCCGCGTCTATGGCGAGATTTATCGTCAACAACATCTCGTGAATCAACAGATTTTCTCTCTGATATTATTGGAATGTTTTGTACAGATATTTTTGTATTTCAGTCAATCTTTTGAAAGACAAATATGTCATTCTATTAAGGATGTGTAAAAACTTTATTATAATCTTTATTATAATCTTCAGCTTGGGTTGTGTTGTGGGATCGAGGGCTTTGGGATTGAAATGGGATTAAAAAAAGAATCATCAAAATCGGTTCGCCCAGTCCAAAGTTCTTAGGTAACGAACATAAAAAAAAAGATACAGTCGAATTAAGAACCTCCTCCTTTTTTTGAAGTCGGTTAAAAATTAAAACTGCTTCGTTGTTATAACAAAGACATGATATTGAAAATTACAATTTCGCAAATGGAACTAATTGAACCAATTTTTCGCAGCAATTTCTAAAGCCTCGCCTTTAATGGAATTATTATTGTTCGTACGTTTCCCGCAGAATAACGGTCATTGAGAATGATAACCGCAAGTTAGCTAACTAGCGAGATACCGTAACTAGTTATAGCGTTAACAAGCGGTATAGCGGAGTTGGAGACGAGTAGTTAGCGACGAGTGGGTTTGGTTGAGCCGCGGCGGGGCTTGCGGCGGCTTGCGGCGGCTTGCGGCAACTTGTAACTGTTTGTAAGTATACACGTATTTGAATACAGTTATAAAGTTTATAAGTTTAAGTGTATTCACTTAGCTTAACCCGTCGCGTATACACCGGTTGTATATCTCGATAGACGTAAGCAAAACAGGCGACGGGTTTGTTACATGTCTTTGCTGCAATAATATTGTCAATGATATACTACAATTATGTTGTATAGAAACACATTAAAACTCTTTTTATATTCGATTCATTCATAAAAAAATATGTGTGTCCACTCCGACGCACGACTGGAGTTTACTCCTTACGAACGATTATAAAATAATAATAATCAAAATGTACGGTAATATACCTATGTTCCACAATAAATTGATATAATTTGATTTGATTTGAAAATATATAAATAAAATAAATAACGCTTCACACTCATAGCCCTACACTAGGATTCCCTGTGTCGTGGGTGCCATGGACAACACACTAGACAAGGACATTCACACCCAGACCGAGAACAGAAATTCAAACTCAACATTCAAATTTTCGCCTCGCTGGGAATTGAACCCAGGACCTTCGGTGCGGCGATCAGGCATGGTAACCATTGCGCCACACAGGTCGTAGGAACCATTAAAATTATGTGACACATTCAATTGTGCAGGACAAGTTGTGTACGAACATAACGCATAACGTAACGGAGAAAGTTTGATGTTACTCCTCATACATTTTCATACCCCGGGCATTATATGACAATCGATTCTTAAAGAGTAAACTTCAAAAATAAACTAATGCGAGATAAACCTCGCGTATGTGTCGCATTACTTCTCAAAAGTATGCTCGTAGAACATGTCAAGATCCTGCAGTGTAAGTTCACCTCTTAAAATCTTTGCTACGCGAAACACTTCATGCACTTACCGCGTCGTAGCATTAGTCTACGAAACTTCAGCTACGATCGCTACGGGTGCTACGGACCAAACAAAAGCTACAGTACTTACGGTTCCATATACTTGTACCACCACTTACTCCTTTCTTTACGTTGTACTAGGTGACGAGGGACTACGGTAAGTCTGTAAGACATTTGTCTATGGATTAAATTCAAATGCAAATTCAAATTCAAAATCATTTATTCATGTAGGTATCATTGATACACTTATGCACGTCATTTTTCTAATCAACCAGCTTATTATGTTGTACTGGCTTGACGTTAAATTGGAGTTAACTTAAACGTATTAGAGACCTCATTTATGACATCGAAATTATTATCATAGTACTAACGTCATCAATGGTAGCCGTATCGAGGCAATTTAGAGTACTGATCCCAATACCATGACATCATACTAGGGTGTCGTAAGAGGCGATAGAAGTTAGTCCGCTTAGTGGTAAGGATTTAATAAGGATTATATTATCCTTTAAGTACACGCGTTATTTAAGGTAACGTTCGATCACGCGTGGGGTCCAGAAGTATCCCCATAAAAGTTTTGCATGTAGTTTCAATATTTTTAAAAATAACTTAAATTTCAATTCAAATTACAAGAAAATACATAATGATGTTTACGAAAAGTATTTAATATCTGTAAAACAACCAGTCTTTAAATATTAAAAATATTTTACAAAATAGCATCTCATCTAAAGGCATCTTTCCAAAGGAACTTCACTAATTTGGTGAAACAGCCAACTTCGGACTAAATTATCATTATTTTCTAATAATATAGGTATCAAAAGCATATAATTAGAAGAAAAATAAACAACAATCATAGTAATAACAAAATTGACAATGCCTCAACATTGCTGTACTAAGTTACAAATTATTCTTTGGGTTGGCATGGTAAATTATGGTAATTCGCTATGAGAGTCACTAAAATCCTGTAGAATTTGTGCTATGGCGTAATCTTATAGTCGGCGACTCATTTTCGGTTTTATTCAACGCTAATCATGAAAAAGAAGCAAATCCAAACTTAAGTAATTTGAAAATATTTGCTACGTAACATCACGGGCGGGGTCTCCAGGTATCCCCACATGGGTAAAATATGTACTTACCTTAGCTGAAGAGCGACCTACGTCCACTTGTCAAGAGCCTATACAATGCCATGAGATTAGCCGAAAGCACGCGATCGTAGCTTGTCAATATAAAAAAATACAGTTAGAAAATAGCGCGTGGGGTCCGCTTAGACCCCGCCCGTGATGTTAAGGGTTATGTATCATTATTATAATTATAATTAAACTCTTAGTACTATATTACTTAGTACTACTACTAATACTACTACTAGTAGTAGTACTACTTAGTACTGGCTGGCGAGCTACCATCCTTTTGCTTGAGTCAACCGCCAAGTTTCCTGACTTTAAGTGTTAGCATTTTATTTCTATATTCCTTCTTCTTTCTTGACTGGTTGCATCTATGGTGCCTTTCATCTACCTGGTGTAAGGTAATGTTGACAACTTAAAGGAAATTGGTTTGTCAGCTATTTACATATAAAAAAATAAGGGGATTTTTAGTGAACTCATTTGTATTTATTCAAATAATAAAACTTGAAAAATGTCAGGTCGTCATCTAAGTTATGTATAAAAAGTGTTGAATTTGTTATTTTGAAAGGTATGTTGGAAGGACTATTCAAATAAAACGATGAATAATTTATGACTTAGGATTCCAAGTACCTGTTCATCACAATGTCCGAAGTAAGATTTAATTTGCATTTTATATGCTTGGGAAAATATCTTTGGGCAAAAAATCATTTTTATCTTGTTTTTTTTTGCTATAGCCGGCCAATGAGAATTCCAGTGTCATCCTCTTGTTTGAGTAAGCTGCCAAACGACTGGTTCTATCCAGTTATTTCTTTCACTCTCTCTTTTCTTTGTCAGCAAGGCTTCCGTAATGCTTTTGTTGTTACTGATGTCCATTGTCGATGGTGGACGCTTACCATTGTCGATGGTAAAAACTTATCATTGTCAATGGTGGACACTTACCATTGTCGATGTTGGACACTTATCATGGTCGATGGTAGACACTTACTATTGTCGATGGTGGACACTTACAATTGTCGATGGTGGACAATTACCATTGTCGATGGTGGACACTTACAATTGTTGATGGTGGACACTTACAATTGTCGATGGTGGACACTTACAATTGTCGATGGTGGACACTTACCATTGTCGATGGTGGACACTTACTATTGTCGATGGTGGACACTTACCATTGTCAATGATGGACACTTACCATTGTCGATGGTGGACACTTACATCGCGATGCCATGTGGATGGTGAGCTGGTTTGTCAGTTTTTTACATAAAAAATTTAAATATATGTGGTCGCTTCTGCTTATGTGTCTGCATGCGCGGATACAGAGAAATTCTTATAATGATGTCGATAACTCGTAGATATATTTGTGAACTTACCCTGTTCAGCACACAGCTATTTAATGCAACACACTTTATAGTGACGCTACACACTCACGCCACCTCATACTAGGATTTCCTGTGTCGTGAGTGTCATGAACAATACGCAAAAATAAATTATACACTTTGACTAACAACATAAATTCAAACTCATCATTCAAATTTCCGCCTCGCTGGAAATCGAACCCAGGATCCTTAGCACCCTGGTTCGGCATGGTAAACATTGCGCCACACGGGTCGTCAAAGCTATGGTTGTACTCCTTCTGTCTTATCACTTCAATCATAACATCTGTCTTTATTCGAGCTAAAAGCTTTTAGGGCGGCATCTCAATCAACTTCCTGCTGTCAGCAATACTTTTGTTCACATTAATATGGATCTCATCCCGGTCGCTTTTTACACAGAACACTTACTTACTAAACTCTCTCATAGATATTAATGTTATGTCATGATGTTGGGAGGATATCAAAATCTTGTCATTGTAAACATTTCCTGTGTGTGCTGTTAGAATCTCAACACTTTCATTAAGTTATCGAAATTTAATGTTATGATTAACTAATGTAAAGTTAGTATTATTTTTCTTTGCAACAATCCGCGGATTTCCGTAAAGTACACCTGATACTATTAACTATAATGTGAACTATTTTACTAATACATGAAATTAACTTATTTTATAGAAATAACAATTTTCTCATATATCATAATTATTACGGTTAATATAAACGTTACGAATATAGGTAAACAAAATATTATCGATACTGTTGAAATTCAAACATATTATTGAATTATTCATTGTTCAATCATATCACGATAGATGTTATATTGCAAATATTTTAACTGGTGGTTGAAGTTGCGATGTATCAAAATTTATTTTGTTTATTTTTATAAGCTTTCAGATGTTGAAGTCAAAGTCAAAAAAAATAATTGTGGATAATATTGTACCTATAATCCACAATAAATTATCTTTGGCTTTGACTTTGACTTTGACTTTAACATCTGAAAGCTTATAATTGACCAATGTAGGGTTGCTGCGAAGTGAAAAGCAAGCGTACTGTACTATTTTAAGGTTTTATAGGTATAATATCCAGCAGCGGCTGTTAGAGTTAGCAGATGAATAGCTTTAAAATATACAATGGGTTAAAATTTCATTTATAAAATGTCTAATAAAAATGCGTAACACTTTTTCGTAGCCGATAAACATTTATTCTATTCACGAAAATATCGTGAATAGAATAAACTCCTTAATTTATGTAATTAATAATATAATGGACAACACACTAGACAAGGGCATTCACACCCAGACCGAGAGCAGAAATTCAAACACATCATTCAAATTTCCGCCTCGCTGAGAATCAAACCCAGGACCCTTGGTGCGGTGATCCGGCATGGTAACCATTCCGCCACAAGGGTCGTCAAAGCTTGACTATGATTATTATTTTCAGTTTTTCATATCGATATCGTGATAGTATCATGATAGTATTGACCAATATAGTATACTCACTATAAGGTACGATTCTACAAACAAATAATATATGTACAGATTGTACAGTAATGTAGAGTAAATCCTCATCCGCTATAATTTACGCACAAACAGAGAGCTAGTAATTCTATTAGAGGGTCTCACTGTGTCACTGTGTCGGTCGCAAATGCATTAAAATGTCATCCCAATCAGTTAGGGTACGCTATACGGACTGTACGGTGCCGCCTGCTGATTTGTATTCCGCTGGGATAAGGGGCCGTCCCTTATCACGAATACAAGGATCATAGCTCAAGTGTTTTGGAGGTTCGTTTGATGACGCTCAGCAAGAATTTCCTCTGAGGTAGCTGTTTCAAGTGGCTTTCATATTTGATATCACTTCCCAGTATCACGGGCTAGATGGGTTTATAAATATAAAAAGTCTGTTGTTTGACTCGACTTCCGTGGTAAATTCCTTGCTGTAAATAAATCTAGGAGTTATGGTTTAGGCAATTAAAAAATATCGATATACATTTAGCATTAAGTACGCCTTTTGTATATTTTTGTACATCTTATACATTTCTGATTCAATAAAGTCTAAATAAATAAATAAATATATGTACCTACCTATCGTAACTTTCTAAAATTTTTGGAGTTTACTTAAATGTTTTGCTGTTAATCATAGGTTTGTATGTTTATCTGGGGGCACGGCAGTGCCCCCGCCAAGTCGAGCAAAAAAGCGGCACGGCCGTACCATCCTTTTCTCGAAGCAATTCAGGCCATTTTTGACCCTCTATAACTTCGTTATGGATAAAGCTAGAAGCCTGAATTTTTAGTAACCAAGCAGGCATTGTATAAACACGGTATACTTCAAATTTCATTCAATTTGAACCAGTAGTTTAAGAATTATAACTAGTCAAAGTTTGTTAATTTCGTCACTCACTGACTGACTGACCGATCATCAAAACTCTAAGGCACTTCTAGCAGACATAGAAGCTTCCAATTTGGAACACAATTAGTGTTTAGCGTATAGATCAAGGAAAAACTAAAATATTTTGCAATTTTGGTCCAGTTTTCTAGATACATCAACTGCATAAATAACTTTGTAATCCTATATAAATATATAGGATTACAAAGTTACATTTGCAGTTAATGAATTACTGTACCTGTATAACAAAGTAACATTTGCAGTGAATGAATCAGTGTACCTGTATATAATATAATGGAATAATAGGTGTAGATAGGTACCTAGATAATTATAATTATGTTCAAAGGGAACTTGTTAAAGGAAAAAAGTAGAGAACTATCTACAAAAAGAAATGAGATGCCATCAAAAACAAAACTTGTAAAAAAAACCAAGTCTCGCAACACAGTTCTTCTACCGTAAAAGTTGTGAGATCCATATAATACCAAGTCGGTTAATTTATTCAGTTCCTACTTAAGGGTCCTTCTGTCTTAAGTTATTACGTAATTAGCTAACCTAACAAGTAAAAACATCTTATAGTGACCATATTATCAATATTAAAAATCTTTTATGTTTTAAATAAATAGATTGACTTGGCAATCGCACTAAACAATCAAATTTAATATAATATGTAGGTATTACTTGTGAGATACATTGTGTTTTCATGCGATGGTCAAGTCGAAAGAACGTTTCTAAATTATAAAAATATCCGTCTAGAAGATTAGAAAACCTTAGTTATTACCTTAGTTACCAGAAAATTGCCTTATAACTTATTGCTCCGTTTCTTCAAACATAACGGATCCCTAAAACTAAACGTACTTCAACAGACCTGACCAATCCCCCGTACTATTGAGAACCATTCTCATCGTTAAACGGTACAACAACACGTCATACAAGAAGCTAAATGACTTCACACCGTATCTTAGCTAATTCAATCAGAACTTGGCCTGAACGTTGGTCAAACTGAAACCAATTCTATCAAAGACTCCTCAAAGTTCCAATTCCATAACAACTTTATAACATTCACTGCATTGTTCCGAAAGTTTTTGCAAATGAAAACACACCGTGTTGTGGTACGATGAAGTTGATTTTCCAATACTGACCATCGGAGTAGTCTGTGAATGGAGCGAGGCAAAAGCGAGATTCGTTTGACGGGTGAGCATTAATTGCCGTGGACGACATTCGGGGGTCGAAAGTTGGGGTCAGCGACCTCCGTGAATGCAATGCCCGAGTAGGTCAGTCTAATGAGAATGTCGTGAAAAGACTCGCTTCTTTTGATGTTTGAGCGATTTCAATTTCCTCAACGTGTTTCTTGAGATTGGAGTTTGACGAAAAGATGTTGACTCAGTTTTGTTCTGGGTCAACCGTTTTTTAACTGGCTTCAAAAATGGAATTCTAAACTTTTATGACTGCTTTGTTTGTGTGTTAATTTTTGAAGCGCCCATAGCCTACGGCTCGCGCCGGTAGTAAGTTTTTAACCGAGTGACGGTTGTATAAGTGTACCAGGATCTGATGGCAAAATGGGGTAATTAAAATTGGAGACGCAACACTCCCAGGCGTTGGGGAAATTGGAATAAAACTTGTTGATCGTCGATATTTTTATCATAGTGTTCGTTTAATAATTCTGGTTTATTAACGTCAGATGAAAATATATAAAGGAAAATGTTATAGGTATTATGCACATATTTTTATACTATAATTAATTATAAGAGTGACTAGGTAATTTATTTTATTCAACTACAATTTAAAAATTTCTATCTGTATAGGTATTTTTAATTCATTCGATGAAGAGAATAAATAGATAATAATAATAAGTTGCTTCTCTAACATTTCAGTTACGTGACTTTGCATGATGTAACTTTTCATGTCATATTTCACAACATGTTTGCAAGCTCGAATTTGTAACAATGTTTGTATTCCTAATTTCATTTATTTTAATATCATTTGCAAATCTATTTACATATAAAGAAATCATAATTAGATTAATTACTAAGAAAATATAATCAAGACAAATAAGTATCAAAACGAGTCAATCCTACGAGATGGATAATATTAATATTGTAGATTGTCTTTTAAGTACACCTTTTTTCTTATATGTTTTTCAATAAACATTTAAAATAATATTTTTAGTTACTGATCGTAAAGGTATTGTCGGTATTCAATCGAAAATAATCATAATTTTAGAAAAAGAAAAAATTCCATACAACTCTTTTTTTGACTTGACAATTATTGTTATAGTTTTAAAAAATTTAATTGCCATATAAAAAACCTATTTTTCTGCTTGTCAAGAATGCCATGAGTTTCTGGTAGACCTATACTTAGTAAAATGAGTGACTGACTACCATAGAATGACTTTGTATATGTGACTACTGTCTATTTCGTGTCTCATACATGTCAGACAGGATAACATGTCATAACTTTTGCGACGACTTATTGCTATTCGTTGAATGTTGCTCAACGCCTCCACTACGCCCTGGGCTTACTTTTTATTAAATCAAAAAAATATAATAAAGAGTTAAATTAACACAAGCAAAGCGATTATTGTAAAATATTGCTTATAAATATGTAACCTACGAAAGGAAAAATTGTTGAACCTGAACAAATTGAAAAAGATTTACTCAGCACATTTAAGTTGCTTCACAAACAATATCTACCATGTGGATACATCACGAAGTGATCCACTAACACCGTTAACTCTGAAATTAATGTTTTATAATTTCATTTCTGTGAGAATTTGCAATCGTTCATTTTCAGTTTGAATAATTCGCTCCATTCCAAAAATAATATTTACTTCGGATTAATCATTGACGGGTAATTTCGATCTCGCGATTGATACGGTGAAAATGTTCAATGTTAACGTGACAAGTATTTTTTCGAAAAAAGATAGTAATTGAAATCTTTTTTTGCACTTGAATTAAATAGGGTTTATGTTTGATATTCGTATCATGGCCACCTTTAGAAGTTTTTGCGTGAGAGAGTACAAACGAACTTTCTCATTTATAAAAGTCGTAAGATTATTGCAAAAATCTTTACCGTGAAAAAATACCTCTAATAATATAAGCTCATTAACGTGACGTTGCCAATAGAATCTTTCAAAAAACGTGTAAAAACACAATTGTTAGGCAAGGGATATTATAGAATAGACGAGTATTTAAATGACAAAGATGCATGGAAATGACCAGTTCTGCAACCAGTTCCGCTCTTAGTAAATATTTTTGTAATATTTTCTTTTTTGTAATATTTTTTTTTAAGATATGCGAGGAGTTTCTTTCGGCTTTTCTTCTCCTCCATGACAAAGCACCCTTCCGAAAAGCTGGTAGATAAAAAAATGATGACGTGCTTAAGTGTATCAGTGATACTTGTGTGTGACTTTGATTTTAAAGTTATTACTAAAGTATGTTACGAAAATGTTGCGGTAGCGAAGACGTATGGCAGTTAAGTTAGGTTAGTTAGGCGCACGAGAGTCACTCGTGAGGTCGTTGACTGAAGAGATGTGAAAGATGTAGTTTTTCGGAGCAAGTAACAGCTTTTAACAGCCTAAATAAGTGGGATTTTACATTTTTGGACGTTACTGTAACTCTTCATACTTCGCATGTGTTTTTTTTTTATTTTAACGTTATACAAACCTCACATTAGAAATATCAGTCATACTGGATCATAAAACATGTAGAATATAACAATATTTAACTAGTACTTACATAATCTATGGGCTCGGTTCCCTTATCATTAAGTTAACAAACAATTTAAAATCACTTACCATTACACTAGCAAAAAAGCGGTGCTTTAAGAGGGCTCGCGAAGTTTACGGCCAGTTAACGTGCGTTTTCGTGGCAACTTGACATAACGGTGGTGTAAAGTAAACGTACGTTTACTAAAATTTGTATGGGACCGAAGCTTTTATTCACTGCCGCTAGATGCCTCTGCTTTCGTCCCATACAAATTTTAATTTACGTGCGTTTACTTTAAGCCGCCGTTATTTCAAATAAAACTCGTACTAAGCACACTGTATTATTATCCTGAAAAGAAAATCCTACAATAAAACAATACTGAACAAATGTAATCAGAGCCATCTACAATTTCAAAAGGAAAACTTATGTACATACATGAATGAGACGTTACGTGGAATTAGTTTTTTAGTTTTCCTATTTGTCATCATACGGTCTTGTCTTGTGCGGAAACTCGGTTGATGCCATAAGAGTTTTTAGAATACAAAAGAAAGCTATTAGAGCGATTTGCGGTGCTCATCCCCTTGATAGCTGTCGCCCACTATTTAAGCTACTCCAGGTTCTCCCACTTCCTTGTATGTTTATAAGAGCAGCTTGTATACTCGTCAGAGAACATGCGGATTACTTCGACATAATGAGTCCATCACAAAGAGCCCAACGTAACGTGAACAAGCTAAAACTAAGGTTACCCCCGTGCCGTTTAAAAAAAGCTGAAAGGAACGCACCTTATTCTGCCATTGCAATTTATAATAAGCTCCCAAATAGTCTTAAAGATCTACCTGATATATTATTTAAGAGAAAATTATTTAATTGGCTTATGGGCCGCCAATTCTATAGCCTAAAAGAATATTTTGACATTCGAAAAGAGTGAATTTCATCATTTTATGACAATAAGAGAATTTTTGACGTTGTATCTATATGTATCCTAATAATGTATTAATTTATCTGACATTCAATACTTACTCATAATTTATCCGGCTTAATCATAGGACAATGGAATTTGTAATTAATTTAATAATAATTTGTAATTAATTTGTATGTCATTTAAGAATAATTTGTAATAATTTGTAATTAATTTAATAATAATAGAATAATATTGTTAATTCTTTGTACACTTATAAGTTAAGTTTAAAATAATTTTTATAAAATATAGATTAGTAATTACTTTTTTTGCACGCCTATGGAGGCAGAGCATATTAAGGAATTTATAAATGTAAACCACTTGTATAACTCTATGCTCTTGCAAAATAAATGATATTATTATTATTATTATTGATAGTAATGCAATAAATATCGAATTAATGAAAAAAAAAATTTCTTAAGTGGATGAAATAATATTTTTAATACTATGTCAAAGCCCAAACCTTTAAGTGTAATAGTTTATCAATATAAGGTGTAGCAAGAATGCATAGATTATCAACTATTATTAGGGCTCGCTTCGATCGCCCTGATTACTCATTCACCTCTTGTACCACTTATCTATAAGGGTATAATAAAGACGTGTAAATAAAAAAAAGAAACACAATTTATTACCAGGTCAATCAGGTCATCTCTCTACTAGTACTCGTTGCGATTCGTTTTTCCACTTGTCCGTTGCCATTTGTTTTTCTACTTGTCCGTTGAAGTTTCACCCAGCATACATTTCAAATTTCTAAGCTTGGAGGCTGCTACATTCAGTCTAGCTGTATTGTATTATACAGAAATTCGTCTTAAATCCTAAGATTGTGTTTTCACACGTGTAGTTCCAGGCAGCTGCGCTCCACACTATAACACTCTGTAACATATTACAAGCATTATTCAACTGTTATTGTACGAACAATTTTTCTTCGTATTCCCTACACGTACTTATTATTGCCGCAAAAATTTTAGCGGAGAAAATATTATGTTGATGAAAATATTCATAATAATAAACTCTGCTACGAGTATATTAAATATTAAGGCACGAACTGTTCCCAGCATCTCAGCATATTTGAACAAAGTAACGTTTAAATCGTTTATTTTGTGTCCTGTCTCTCCATCTAATATTTTGAATATATCTTTAAATACCGACTTGTATGATACAAGTTGTATCCCGCATAGATTGGTTGTGGGTGTGTCAGCTTTCAGTAGTAGTCTATACTCTCAGAGCAAGATAACTTGTAAATAAAAACTTGACAACTGTATGATGCAGTACAGTTTATATTGAAATAAGTACCTATAACTTTATAATACATTGGATTACCACAATACCTGTGGAAATGGAGAAATAAAACATGGCAGTCATGGAGTGGCATCTGGACGGTTTAAACCATTACATCATGAACACCATTTATGTATATAACGGAGCGCCGAGGCTTGGGATGTATTTCATCCTCTGATATTCTTTGGTTTTGTCACAGTACAGATACCTAGTAAGGTATTTTCTTGAAAGGATTATTCACAGAGATATCGTATTACAATCATTTTATTACAATTAACACTGTAACACTATACAACACAAATTATTAGAAGATTGTAGAAATATGAGCCAATAGTTTTGTACATACTCATGAGACAGGCATCACATCACGAATGGCCTCTGCCAGGGTTGCCAGACGTCGCCATGACACATACAACTCTATTCGGTGTTACCCGCTCAATTTACAATAATAATCGTTTAAGTAGCAATTATTCAAATCGATCACATTTAATCATTTATACGCCGCGCCGACATATATATATAATTATAGTCATTTTTTTCTGAAAAACACCCATATCTAATTTATCAGCGAGTTCTGGCTTACCCTCAGGATTATGTAACACACCTCAATGATACTTGTATCTCAATTGATCGGAGTCAGCCACTCACAAGTAAACAAAATATTTGATCTTGGAGCAACCCCCACAAGCATAGTTACCACTGGATGTGGATGACAACGAAATAAGGTAAAATGAATCTAATTTTGTTCCGTAAATCAGTTCCCAAAGGTAAAAGATTATAAAATGATTGACAGACTTGGCAACCGTAAAAGTGCTCCAATGAATGCTTAACGTTTAATTAATTTCAAAGCTTTTATAGTACTTTTAGACGGTGGCGCTCGTCAAACAATTCATGGTAAGTATTTTCAGAGTTGTAAACTCAGATTTTTATATTATTACTAGCTGCCCCCGACAGACTTCGTTCTGTCAATAGTTTTTTTATATTATTATTTTTGTATGCTGTATCATAAAAAAATAAAAACAAAAAATGTTGTCCAAAAAAAAAAAAAATTTAGGGGTGGACCCTTAACATTTAGGGGGATGAAAAATAGATGTTGTCCAATTCTCCACCCTAACCGATATGCACGCTAAGATTCACGAAAATCGGTCGAGCCGTTTCGGAGGAGTTCAACTTTTAACACCGTGACACGAGAATTTTATATTACTTCTTGCTCTTGGAAACAGCAAGTGAGCTGTAGTACTTCATTTTGAACTTATTTGTGGAATGTTGCGGCTGTCAATATAATTGATGCAACGGTTGACCGTGGTCGTCGTAACCCACAACTGACCAAGTACGATTTCGTAGACATCACACGCCTTAAAAATGTTATAGAAAAATTCACATTTTTTTCAAATGGATATTTGCTGATGGCCGTAGCGGCCCTAGCTTCACGTGGACAGATGGAAAGATTCCGCTGAGAAGAGAATTATTAAATACGTAAGTTATTATTTAGCTTATGACACTCTAGCTTATGACAATGATCTAATGAATATTATGAATATAATTTTTTAGGGTTCCAAACAAAAAAAAAAACGAAAAACAGAACCCTTATAGAATCACGACGAGTCGATTGGCGGCTGACTCATGTTCAAGGGTGGTAGCTATCTAGGCGAACCCCATGATTCAATTAAATAATAATAGTACTAATGGTATAAATTTAATTAGCAATTAAAATCAATATTACTAATATAATCCCTCCGAACGGCCCTAGCCAGTGAACCGAATTCAGTCACCTCTTACGACACCCACCGGCGTGGGATTGGGGTTAGTATTTTAAGCCGCCCCAATGCGGCAAAAGCTTGATTTTATATTTTTTTTGAGGAAATGAAAGCCTCCAAATGTTTTTGTAACTCACTATTGAAGGTTAGCACCCACTAGGAGGAGTGGGAGGGGCTATTGCCCTGTATGACATGACTGATTTACATTTCTAAACTTAACAAGAAATGCATATAAAAACTTACCTTTAACACGTAATATGAAAAAAAAATACTAAAAATTACAATTTATAGTATTCAAAAACAACTATAATATACACACATAAAAACTTTCACACATAACACACATTTAAATATACTCATACATATACAACTATATACTTATGCAGATAATCAGATAAACGCACTAAATAAAACGCACATATCGTAAACTTACCGGTAACAACTATTCAATGTAAATTATTCTTCAACCATCATCAGCTACATGTTGGCCGCAACCTTATCTTCCTTGTTTTGGCTTGTGTGCAACTGTTCTCATAACTACTCTGGTTTTGTTTTATTTTGTTTGATTTGGTTAATATGTTTTGTATTGTATTAGTTATAGCCCAATAGCTACTGAACCATTTGACTAACCCACTTCCCACAAAGCTAGAAATGTATTAAATGATATTTTATTATTAGTCAATTAAGAAAGTACCGTTCTGGAAGGTATCTCGCGTTCATCGCGCATCATCCCTAAAATTTGCAAATGCAAAAAATATTTTTTTTTTATCCCACTCCCACAAGACTAGAATTTTCACTAGCTCTCCAGCTATTATAATATTTGTAACTACGCTTAGCGGCATACCATTGTATATTAATTAGTACCTATATATTTCTCTGTAAGCGAATTGTTGTAAAATTCTTTTGAGAAATAAAAATCTTAAACCGTAAACTCCACGTTTTTCCAAGCTAGTGTATGGCTCTTTAATTACTTCATTATTATGGTTGATTTAAGCTAATTTCAACCTTAACTCTTGATCTTACAGTGCTTTGTGTTTCGTTACTGAGGTATCTTTCATTGCGATCTGATGCCAAGTATTGCTTACACCTCCATGTAGCTAATACAATCTGGGCTGGGACGTGACTAGAATACCAGCCGTGTTTCAAACCAATATTGCACTTCAGAATACTGTATAGTAGCACTTGGTTAGTGTTCATTGCATAATAACCGACATCGATTATTAGGCGTTCTACCTAGCAATAAATTTAATTGAAGCTACGTATAGCGTTAGACGTTAGTAAATATCTATGCTCCTAACTCGAGCATTCAGCCACCTTGCAATTTTTGCTTTGATGTAATAGAACGACCGCGTTAATGGTTTTCAACAGACTGACTTTTTATTTCCGGACCACAGATACTATAACACTATAGATAACATTACTATACACCAACAGATAATACAATAGGTAATACTACAGATTCCCCTACAGATCCCCCGTGTGGTGTCCGGGTTCACTTTGTAGAATAGCACCACTCCCGTTCTTCCTGGGATGTCGTAAAAGGCGACTATTAGGACAAATCCAGGAAGATGGGCAGCAGCATCTTCCTGTGCGTGACGAATACCAGTCAGGTCACCTGCGGTCACCAACACGCACTAGCCAAGCGTGGTGACTACCGGCTAAAACCCCCGCATGCAAGTCACGAACAAGCCTCGGCCCCCAGTCCCCGGCAGCCCCGCTATTCCTAGTTACGGTAGCGGCTATGGTAACGGCGGGGCAGGGGGTGCTAAGAATCGCCGGCAGAGATCGGGCTACCAATCCAAACGACGACTTCTGCACCTGGCAACATACAACACCAGGACACTGAGGACCGACGACAAGGTAAAAGAGCTGGAAGAAGAGATAGACAAGTTAAACTGGAGTATTGTGGGTTTATCTGAAGTCCGAAGACAGGGGGAGGACACGATAATACTCAAATCCGGAAACTTATTCTATCACCGGGAGGGCGAACATCTGTCCCAAGGTGGTGTCGGGTTTCTCGTTCACAAGTCCCTCGTCAACAACATTGTGCAAGTCGGGAGCGTGTCGGCCAGGGTAGCGTACCTTACACTCAGAATATCCAAACGGTATTCGTTGAAGGTTGTACAGGTATATGCGCCGACTTCGACACATCCCGACGATGAGGTTGAGGTTATGTATGAGGACATAAGTAGAGCCATACATACCTCTAAAGCTCACTTCAATGTTGTGATGGGGGACTTCAACGCGAAACTGGGCACGCAAAGCGGCGCCGAGAGGAAAGTGGGTCCCTACGGAATTGGACGACGGAACCACCGAGGACACTTGCTGGCCAACTTTTTGGAGAAGGAAGATCTCTTCATGATGAACTCCTTCTTCAGAAAGAAGCCACAACGCAAGTGGACTTGGATAAGTCCTGATGGTTCCACGAAAAGCGAGATAGACTTCATTCTGGCAGACAAACGGCACATATTTAATGATGTCTCTGTGATCAGCAGGTTCAAAACCGGAAGCGATCACCGTCTTGTGAGAGGCACATTAAATATCGACCTGAAGCTGGAACGGTCACGCCTGATGAAGTCTACGCTTCGCCCAACATCCGTCCAAATCCAGGGATCCGAGAACTTTCAACTTGAGCTAAAAAACCGTTTTGCGTGCCTAGAATCGTGCACGTCAGTGGACGAGTTTAACACCAGGATGGTAACAACTGTCCACGAGGTAGGGTCGAAGTATTTCAAGACCCACCCTAGTGGTAGATCTCAGCTTCTCTCAGAACAAACTCTCGGTCTTATGAGGGATCGACGAGAACTATGTGTGCAGTCTCCAACCTCTATGAGGGAATACCGACGGCTCGATGAGCAGATCTCCAAATGCAGGCGACGCGATTTGCGAAAACACAACGCAAATCGTGTAAAAAACACAATTGAGCGAAACCAGGGCTCCAAAGTGTTCGCCAGAGATCTGTCTATTGGGCAAAGTCAGCTTACGAGGTTGAAGACCGAGTCCGGCACCATGGTTTCGTCGAAACCGGAAGTTCTGAGAGAGACTGAGAGATACTACGGACGGTTGTATACCTCCTCTCAAGCTCCACCTCCTAGCGAGGAGAGCGATAAGAGAGCTAAACTGACCCGACACTACACAGAGGATATCCCGGACGTCAGCCTGTATGAGATTAGAGAGGCTCTCAAACAGCTTAAAAACAACAAGGCACCGGGAGATGACGGAATCACAACCGAGCTTCTAAGAGCTGGAGGAAAACCCCTTCTAGTGGCGCTCCAAAAACTGTTCGATTCCGTCATTAACACTGGAACTACCCCGGAAGCGTGGGGCAGAAGTGTGGTGACGCTGTTCTTCAAGAAGGGCGATAAAGCCCTTTTGAAGAACTACAGGCCCATCGCACTTCTGAGCCACGTTTATAAGCTGTTTTCGAGGGTGCTCACAAATCGCATTGCACGCAAGCTTGACGACTTCCAGCCTCCCGAACAAGCAGGATTCCGAAAAGGCTACAGCACCATAGACCATATACATACACTGCGGCAGATTATACAAAATACCGAGGAGTATAATCTGCCATTGTGTGTTGCCTATGTGGACTATGAGAAAGCCTTTGATTCTATCGAGACCTGGGCGGTACTAAATTCTCTCCAGCGGTGCCGGATCGACTACCGGTATATCGAGGTGTTGAAGTGTTTGTACTCATCAGCCACCATGTCCGTCAGAGTACACGACACAGCAACGAACCCCATCCAACTGCAGAGAGGTGTCAGGCAAGGGGATGTCATATCCCCAAAACTGTTCACCGCTGCGTTGGAAGACGTGTTCAAGCTGATGGAGTGGAAACGACGTGGCATTAACATCAATGGCAAATACATCACACACCTGCGATATGCCGATGATATAGTCATCCTGGCGGGTTCCCTGGAAGAACTTGGTACAATGCTCGGGGACTTGAACAGCGCCTCAAAACAGGTGGGTCTTAAGATGAACATGGACAAGACGAAAATCATGTCAAATGTCCATGTCACACCCGTACCGGTTGTGGTTGACGGCGCTGCTCTTGAAGTTGTAGACGAATACAATTACCTGGGACAAGTGATCCAGATGGGTAAGTCCAACTTCGAGAAAGAAGTCACTCGTAGAATCCAACACGGATGGGCTGCGTTCGGGAAACTGCGTCATATCTTGTCGTCCAAAACACTACCTCAGTGCCTGAAGTCGAAGGTGTTCGAGCAATGTGTGTTGCCAGTGATGACATACGGATCCGAGACGTGGTGCTTTACTATTGGCCTGATCCACAAGCTCAGAGTTGCGCAGCGGGCTATGGAGAGGGCTATGCTCGGTATTTCTCTACGTGATCGCATCAGAAATGAGAAGATCCGCAGACGAACAAGGGTAACCGACATAGCTCAAAGAATTAGCCGGCTGAAGTGGCAATGGGCTGGCCACATAGTTCGAAGGACCGATAACCGTTGGGGAAGAAAGGTCCTCGAATGGCACCCACGTCTCGGAAAAAGGAGCATAGGCCGCCCCCCGACCAGGTGGACTGACGACCTGAAGAAGACAGCGGGCATCCGCTGGATTCAGAAGGCTCAGGACAGGTCAGAGTGGCGCAAGTTAGGGGAGGCCTATGTCCAGCAGTGGACCTCTAAGGGCTGATGGATGGATGGATGGAATACTACAGATTAATAATAATAACATACATATTTTCATATACAATCAATATAATATGTAATGTATAAGATTTTTGGTTTTAGCTCTATCCATCCTAGTGGGATGTAAGAAGATTTAACTATTCTTGATCGGGGCGTGAGTCAATCTTCTGCTTATAGTGAGCATGTTAGATAAAAATCCTTGTTTTATTTTGCAATTTTTTATTTATGAATTTTTTACCTATCAAAAATTACACATTATAAATCTTACTAATGCTCGGATCATGTCCAAAAATAAGTCGTCATGGCATTGCGTCTTTTTGAAAGAATTGTTGCATCATTACTAAGTATATAAAATATTGTACATGTTTCAATTGTGTATAATTTACAATGCCTGTACAGTAAGTACCCTTAAAGCTCTACCTTAAGCATAACAACGCTCGCAGAAAGAAACATTTTGTTCACTTCATTTCACTTAAGATCAAACCAGAACAAATAATTAAAGATTTCTTAATCATTTTAATCAGTAACTAACTAACAAGAGTCATTGTATTCCATCATACCCCGTACAAGTGAGACATAATTTCAAAGCACTGCTTACAAAAAGTGTATGGAATTTCAAAGTAGTGAACAAACCATCTGAAATCGCGATTGGCGCCGTCTGGCGTTCATAATTACGGGGCCTCTAACTCCGATGGCCACTAATTTAGACGAACATTAAGATTTGACGATTTAACTTGCAGTAGCAAATTTGCGCCTCTTGTCAGCTAAATCATTAGGGAGTTGGGGAGGCGTGGTCTTTGTTAGGCACTTCAATTTGTACAGAAAACATAGAATTAGGTACTCTTTTATAGTGTAAGGAAGACTCAAGAGTAACTTAGATTTAAGACTCAACTTAGTATGATCCAAAGACTCAACACGAAATACTGATAATTACCGACAGCCTCATAAGTCATTTATCAGAAGATATCATCACAGATGGAGCGACGAGGAGACTGTAAGTCTACATTTGTGATTGGATGTCTCACCTCTAAGTTTCTCTCTCTTAAGATGAGCTTTCTCTATCTCATAAAGCCATAATTATCTTGGTAGTATGGCTGGAACCCAATCCCTCTGCCGAAACACAAATTTTAAAGCACTGTAGAACATAACTTATTGTATTTATTTACTAAAAATCCCTAGTTACCAACTGCGACTTTTGTATTCTTATAAAAATTCCCATTTGCTGAATATTTTCCGACACTTCGTCAAAAAGTTCCCAATGCCGTAATATTTGGGCATCATTTTAAAATGACAGCGAATCCGGATAAAGAGGGACACTTGTACGAAACGAGCGCGATACCGGGAACAATGGACGTCGTAACGGATCCGCGTTTTTATCGGACGACACGATTAATATTTTGCCAATATTATTTCACAAGTACTTTTCGACTTATTATGTAACTACCGACAGACAATGCACCCTGATATTCATTAAATGACCATTGAATTAGTATGCTGTAAATGATTTGATTGATGTTAACATCATCAAATTTGAATTTGATGACATCTCAAAGTTGAAATATTTGATGCAGAGAGAATATACATTGCAACTTATAATTTTTATAGAACAAGTAATGCGACATGGATGTGAAATTTAGTTTCCTATTGGATTCAGATTCTTAGCATATCTGTATTACTTATCTTCCGAACATTCATGAAAGCATGATCATTACATTGTGTGAAAATAAAATTAAGCTCATTTGACTCACTCGTACACACACGAATCACACTTACAAACTCACATTCACGCTCATATTACTATTTACCTACGTTAATTATGTACCTACGTTTTATATTGAAATCAAAAAGTCGAGCAATAAAATAGCAACTCGACAATAAAAGCAAAAACCTCAACGCAACGGCACAAAGAGTGCAATGAAGTCTTTGAGGGCTCGTTAGCGATCCGGCTCGGATCGCCCGATTGCCGGCACGATTGGACATCACAGATTCAGATAATTTCTCCCAGTCCCATTCGACGCTTTGATCTGCACCCAATTTGTGATTTATCTCGGAGACGACGAGCTATTTAGGAGGGTGATACAAGTTGACGATTTCAGTGTTGTTCTTTACGTTAATACTTGAGTGAATTTGAACAGTCAAGTATAATTAATCGCGTAAGATCAAAAGAAACAAAATTTAGTCCCGCATTAATAATTCATTCTTATTATTTATTATTTTTCCATACAAAATATCCCTTAGGAACCCTTTGGTGTGGAACCATAAAAAATAGCTTAAATGCTAAGTTGAAGTATTTTTAATATCTTAGTGAAAGTCGTGTTAAAATTCGTTCAGTGGTTTCAGAGATTTGCGGAGACAATAAAACAGACAGACAGAAAAAACTTTAAAAACTCATTTTTCGGTGTTGGTATTGTGCAAGTAACGATTTGCAACTTGAAAAAATCATTTATCAAAATCAGTTTGACTCTTCAATTATATTATATGTATAGATTACATAGCTTATTCGCTGTTTTGTTCGATACGGAAGTGACAAGATGTACGCAGTCTAAACGGTACACTCAGACAATGTGTTCCAACGTAACCATTGTGATAATAATAAGTAAACTATAGCGTTGTTGTTACTTATCGCCGGGAGTTGGAAAATCTACATAAAATCATAATACGATCGGTCACGATAGTGCCTTAATCGTTCATGTCCATATCACTGAAGACAGAAAATCCAAGTACAGGCTTAAGACCGTATCAGAAAAGGCAATTCCACACGATATCGGGGGTATCCCCTGATTTCCTCTGATGTGATCATACTCGCCATTTAGGTACATACTGCCTACGCTGTTGATCGTTACATTTGAGTGAAAAATAAATTTTATTAAAATGTTTTGTATACAAGGTAATACATAACAATTAAGGCCAGTCAACCTCACTACGAACAAGTAGTCCATGTAACCGTAACATTATTTTACTAACATGAAAAACTAATATCCGTTGATTCAAACTCGGGGCCTTGTTTTCTAACTTTAATAAAAACAGTAGCAATATCGTTCAGTTATTGCAGTACATGCTCAACAACTACAGGACAGATTCCAGATTATACAGTTGCTCGTCCACTCGACCTAGAACAGCTCCATTTCACGGAGACCACCTACGTGATCTTTATTGATAAGAGTTTAAGACCTAAAATCAAATCAACCGCACGCCTTTGCAAGATGCAAGGGATTACCGAGAAATATATCGCTGAATGAGAATATTACAGAAGGAGTTATTCAACGCAGCTTTATAGAGCATTTAAATTACGATTACTATTACTTGGTAGTCAATGGAGATAAGACCGTTGTTGTGAAATAAACAACGTAGATATACAATTCACGTCGCAATACATTCGAATGGAGTTGCGAATTTGCGATACTTGGCCGATGTTATAGCTGGTGGTTTTTGAATTTTAAATTTTGGACTCTGGGTATTTGTAGCTAAAGGTGAATTTTGTGTGAATTAGAAGATGCAGGTAAAGCACAAGTCGACGGATATCAAGATAGCTTTTCGAGTATATCTCCTTCGACATGTCCATTGTAAAGTATTGTTGAACATTGTAAACACACAGTATAAATGAATCTCTTAGAGAAATTAAACAAGGAGTCTATTTTATTCTACCCTATATAATTAAGAGTCACTAGTTATAGTATCGTGGGTGTATGTAATGGATCGTTTACACAAGAGTTGTACGCAATTCTTGCCACGAAACCCGAGAAAACAAAATAAAAGGAAATCAGGTCAAATGTTATGTGGGTCTCGTCAAGAAGACAACGAATGGGTTTTGCTAAGTTAGTGTGGACGTCATCTTCAACATTATCGCGTAGGTACAGGTGGATTTGTTGTCAAGTACGATTTTTTTGTAAAAAAAATATACTTTCCATTGCAATAATCGTTGCATTTTTTTGTCCACCAGTCGTACTACATAGTATTGGATAATAGCTGGCTCAGCCAATAACATATTTTATTCTATAAATCGACTGATGGCAAGCAGCCACCGTAGCCAATGTAACACTCTCTCCGACGCACTAAACTTGCCTGTGTCGCCGAGGTGCCGGCTAAAAAAATCCGCACTATACAGGCTCGCTGACACTAAAACCAAAACAAATCATGTAAGATATTTTGCGTTCCATTGTTATTCACTATATCGCTGTATAAAGCATTCTGTGATGACTGTATGTAGATTAATTGGCAATAAATCGTTCAAGGTAACGTTACTGCCTGTTACGACAACTAGCTGCGAACAATGCCTGTTGCTTTGTGTTGTGCTCAAACAATTTCCTTGACTGACATGGAGTATCCGATGTGTTTTCTCCGTTTTAGGAAACACCATTGATGGATATTTTAACGATGCAATGAATTCCATGTAAATGAAAAATATCTAAAAAAAAAAAATTGTTTCATCAAAATATTACGATCAGTAAAATATGCATAATTAAATTATAATTTAAATTACATTATAAATTCAAGCAAGTGAGAATTCGAATACAATATAAATAATAATGAATTAATGATATATCGTAAATCTATACAAATAAATAAAATTGGAGTGTCTGTAATATTAAAATAACCGCTTTTTGCTAAGTGCACTTGGATGTATACACGGTACATATAGCAAAACAATATTTTTTATAATTTTTGTCTGTCTGTCTGTCTGTTTGTTCCGGCTAATCTCTGAAATGGCTGGACCAATTTTGACGGGACTTTCACTGTCAGATAGCTGATGTAACAAGGAGTAACCTAGGCTACTTTGATTTTAGAAAAAAATATTTTGTTAGGCGATACAAATTTCGCCGGGTCAGCTAGTATAATAATATAAATAATAATATATCGTAAATACTTCGGAAATAGATATGATATTATTTATATTGTATTCGATAGTTCTATTGAGAAAATGAATTTATTCGTGTCAAGTGAAGAAACAACTTGGATGATCCTTGAGACCGGAGACTGTGGAAGCAAACAGTCAAGGTAAATACGGGCGAGGGCTCGGACCTCGGCCCGGCCCGCGGCGACTCCGATGTCACGGATGTAAACAATCTCTGTCGTCACTGCTCGCCATCGTTTTCAATAAAAACATTCCCCTTTAGTTCATTGGGTGAACTTTTGAGGTGATCAAAGAAAAAATTACGTGCATGGTAAATGATTTTAACATTAAATCATCATTTGAATCAAGAGTGGTGCTGGTGAGCCGAGTAATTATTGTCATTATTGACAAACAATATGTTTTCTCTCGGGATTAGGCTGTCTTTGATGCCCTAACTAAATAATAGTTAGTTAGTCAAAATAAATACCTATAGGTAACCAAAAATATAGTTTCAACAATACCGTGAATCGCCGTAACGGATTTATCATGAGACGTTCAAGGATTTCTTCAACATCTATTCCCTTCAAACGTACATGAAATCTGAAGGAAACGAGTAGTTTTAAGGAAAATATTTTTATTGAAAACGACGTGCGCGTCCTCGCGAGTCGCGACGGAGGTTGTTTACAATCCCAAACTCCAGGGTACGCTGCCATATTTACAGTAAAGGGTGCTTGTGATATCTTTTATATTTGTGTCATTATTAATTTGGTAATTATCAAACTTTTGGATACTTGTATAAGCTGAGATGGACAGTGATTTTAAGTGTAAATTATTGATTTAAATGTAATTTTGAAGTGAAAACTTCGTTAGCATCGTTGTCATTTGAAAGTCGATGAAACGAAAAAGGGACAGTAAAAAGAGACAGACACATAAATTCATAAGATTTAACGTAGGAGAAAATGAGGTAGGAAGCATTATACAGTGTTTCTTATATTCGTGTTACTTTAAAAAGTGCTAAGTTGTATTCATACATGGCGTGAGGAACAAGAAGATTCGTTTTATTGCTGGATAGATGGCGCTAGCTGCTCATTTTACTCTACATATTATGTGAAGAGATGGCGGTACCACTGTTTTTTTTAAGATAATTAAAACTGATACACGTTATTAAATTAATACTTTTATTTTTGAAGATTTCACTTCTACCAAGTGTGAATTGCACACATTTTAGTTTTATCAATTTTTTTATAATTCCCTAATTTTAAATCACAGTGAGTCGAAACAATGACACTATAGTTACCACACACACTACACACGCTAAGGTCGAATGTTGTGTTAAGTTTGATAAAAAATATAAGTTTTGACGTCGTGGTGATACCCAGATAAAGTGTCTTTGCTAACATAACGGAACACTTTATGCACTTACTACTGGTTCAATGACTGAGACGGGACGCAAACGAAAGCCACTTAGCGCGCTAGCTACTTCACTAACTTTCACTGTAACTAGTCTTCGTTAGTTCGTCTTTCTTAATTAACGTTATCAACGATGAGAGAAATAGTAGTTACTGTTTTGTTATTTCCTAAATATAGAAAAACGAGTAACCACTAACCACCCTCGCTTTGCTTCGGTTTTCTTATTTTTTACACCTTGGGTTACATTATTGGAGTTTTATTAAGGATTCCTAATTTTTTTGAAAATATAATATAGCCTATGTTACTCGGGGATAGTGTAGCTTCCCAAAAGTGAAAGAATTTTTCAAATCGGTTCAGTAGTTTCGGAGCCTATTCAATGCAAACAAAAAATCAAATCTTTCCTCTTTATATATTAGTATAGATAACAAAAGACTTTAAAGTAAAATTTTACTCTTACAAAAAATATCGATATTTATTGTTATTACTCAGTTCACGAATTTCTGGCAGACAATTTAATTTAATTTGATTTTTAAAATAATTATATGTAATCAATATTTATTAAGTAATAAATTTTTTATAATATTTGTATGCCCGAAAGGGTCGGACATAGAGAAAAAATTTTCTCTGTTATATTAAGACCTGTTTGTACCTATGTTCACAAATAAAGAATTATTATTATTAAAAAAAAATAGTAACATGTTATCTATATACGAATGTTAAAAACGTTGGTACCACGACTAAAACATTTTATTGTTGATCCTATCAGCGGTCGGCCAGATTGGTCTACTATATAACGCGGTACGGATGTTGAGCGCTGAGACCTACGTCAATACTTAAAGTTTCGACACCTACGTTGACACCATATGGTGCCAACTCATTTTAGTCGGCTGCGAGTAAGCGAGACAAGTAGATGTCATTTTTGAAAAACGCCGACCGTTCAAGAAAACATAATAACGCATATTGTTTATTGTGTGCAGTTTTCTTCATTATTTACGTTTGAACTTTATTTGAGTTTATTTAAATTATAATTGGTAAACAACTATATTTTTACTTGCATAAAAAAAATTGTGCAAAATATTTGATATCCGCCATCTTGACCCGAATTGGACCGAACGAAGCGCTGTCACAGAGTATGAAAAATGCTTGAAAGATATGACACGGATTTTGTTCGGAACAGCCCGTCTATATATTTAAAGCCCAATGCATACGTAACGGGTTTTTTTCCCGTACGGAACGGGGACGGGACGGGGCATTCCCCGTCGCCGACGGGATTTACAGACGTCGATGCATACGTAACGTGTTTTTCCCGTACGGAATTGGAATGTCGTGCAATGTGATTGGCCCCTCAAGTGACGTTAGAGCAGCGCTTGTCGTAATTTGTTCAATGAGCGTGCGGTTACGTCTTGCGACAACTGAATGACCATTCACATTTCACCTCAAGTGTACGATGCGCGAAATTTTTCGCCGAGCGCTCAACATCCGTGCCGCCAACTATACATATATACTATACTATGCATTAATGCCGTCGGCTATGTTAAGGGCTTGTTTCACCATCTTCAAGTAGAGTCCTGAATAAGCTATTCGCGGGTTAAAGTGACGTTAAAGTGTCATTTTACATACACGAAATGTCAACTTAACCAACGAATAGCTTACTTCGGACTTACTTGAAGATTGTGAAACAAGCCCTAAGGAACACAAACTTCTAATAGTAGACACCTGGTGCCATAGGCTTGTCCTTGCTAAGAAAGGTCCATCTCGAGTGGGAGAGAATGACTTGGATAAAAATAGGTCCATTTATTTACCTACATCCCTAAAAATGAAATTTATTTTTGCTTTAGAAATGAATGTACGATTATTCGTCGAATTCTGACGGTGGTGGACGTGTAAACATGGGACGGAATATGTAAATAGGACACGATTATCGTATTCTAAATCTCTACGGCTTTTTGCTCGACAAATGTAAACTACAACAAGCAAACTTACTTTAAATTTATCTCTCGTTTATTAAATCTATGTATTTACAGTTAAATTTATTGAACGGGCGCAGTATCTCTGTTTGAAATAGTTTTTGAATAATTTCTATACGAGGACCTAAAATAAACTTTTATTAATTCTGTTTAACTCATCATTTTAGCTCATTAGTAAAATTTGTGTTATGGGTAATACAATAGGATACTGTACTAAAAGAGTTCTTGCCAAGCGCTATAAAGGTGGCTATGAAAATTTCATTAATAGGATATTAAATAAGTTTTTAGATGCTTTGTGACAGCTGGTGCCGTAAAAATAGGTCCCTAATGTTACGTTATGACCGATTAGGGACCTATTTTTTTTAGTCATGTTATAACCGTAATGGTTAAATGGGTAATTATTATTACTGTGAAGTTGAAACAACACAGTGGAGAATTGAAATTATTAAAAATGAATTTTATAACGGTACACTTTTAAATAAATAAAAAATGAGAGGTGTCAAGGGACACCCGGATGGAACGAAGTTCCTTTCGATTAATACTAAGCGACCAGAAGTCTTCAAGGGTGCGACAGTACAATCATAGTATGTGGCTGTCTTATTCACTCTTCGGTATTTAGCATAGGCACAACAGGGACGTCCATATGGATATCCCTGTTGTGCCTATGCTAAATTAATACCGAAGAGTAAATAAGACAGCCACATACTATGATTGTACTGTCGCACCCTTGAAGACTTCTGGTCGCCTAGTAACTCGCTTTAATTAATAAACGACGGCAAAAAGTGTCGTTACAACTTTTCGTCCCAATTTTTTCCGCCTAGCCCCCTTTCGCAACGCGCGATATGGAACTTCGTTCCAAAAATCTGTGTTATCATGTAGTACATAACGTATCCATATATACACCTTATATATAACGTACCCGTACCCTTTGACGGGATCGTGACCAATAACCAGTAACCCTGTATATTATAGGTATATTTATATGAGTATGAGTATAATCAGAGGACGTGAAAGTACCTACTACTTGCTGCGCTGTATTCTGAGTGCGACCTTTTCCGGCATGCTGGTAGCTGGAACTCCGAACGCAATTAAAAATTGTTGTATTATAAAAATAATAAATTTACCACCGATTTTAACATTGTTGCAATACCTATGTCGGAATAAATGTTTCTTTCTTTCTTTCTATCTTTGTATCTATTATGGATGTAATATATTTTTTATGCGTTTTGCTTATATTTATTATTATGTGTGCACTTCTACCTAAGTATTTTTCATACTACAATGATAAAACCGTCAATTTGTGTTCATAAACTGTGATGATGTGTGAAATACAATGATGATGATGACTGTTTTATGTTTTTTTTTGTATGCACAATAAAGCATATTTAATTGTATCATTATGATTAAATATTGATTAATCTTGACGACCCTGTAGCTTAGTTGGTAGCGACCCTGCCTGCGAAGCGAGAGAATTTGGGTTCGATTCCCGGCCGGGGCAGAAATTTATGTGACAGATAAATATTTGTACAGGGTAATGGGTGGTATTGTTATGTGTTATGTGTCATCCATGACACCGGCAACACAGGTAACCTACTGCGGGGGTATGAGTGTGTTAGCGTTTATTTATTTATTTATTTATTATTAACGGAAAGTTAAGCCAGTTGCTCACTGTTTATAATTGCAGTAACTGAATTTCGTCAGTAGTGAAGCAGGTGGACAGCCCGTAGGCTACAGCGCAACACGCAATTGAGTTACGGCAGTGACGGTGCTGCACTATGGGCGCATTAACTCAATTACACCAAGGGTCACTTGGGCAACGTCGCTTATTGACGTCGACATTATCATTCGCTTAGATTGAGGAAAACAGCTGTTCTTGAAACCTATTATGTTGTTTGAGAAAAACAGGTTAGACAGTGTCGAGATTACGTTATTTTTATCTCTTATTATGATGAAAGCACGGACGTCAAAAAAGAACGGACATAACCTTGTCTAATCGAGAGTGAAGCATAGTAATGGCCGATCGCTTACTACGTGTGCGTAATTTTGGGGTTACCACAATATGAACATTTCCCCGTTTTTTCTTTATGTAATAGTAAAATCTAAACACTAAATGTATTATTTACTGAATAGTTATTCCGTAATGTACGGTTTACACGTATTAATTACACTATATTCACATTCGAATCAGAATTTACATAAGCACTGTGTTGCCTAGCAACCACAAACAAACAGGTGCATGAAACTTTTGGTCGTATAAAGTACGTTTGAACTAAATCTGGAGTTCGCAAGTCGCGTTCCGTTCCACTCTTTATAATTTTATTTTATTTTTGAACATAATATTTATTTTGCAAAAGTTTAAAATAACACGGAATAGTTACGTATAAAATCGATATAGACTGTTTTAAAATACATAAACATAAATATAAAATGTTATTCGGCTTTGTTTAATGAAATTTAACTTATAAATAATTTTATGCTCATGCATATTGAGTGGAATGAAATATCTGTATAATCTGTACAGTGCCATCTCTCAAGAACTTATTTGTGACGTGGCGAAAATTGGAACTAATGCCATCCCATTCATAAATTACTACTATGCGCACTATGATTGGTCCAATGCGTCCGGCAGCGCCCTCCTTATAGTCACAGATAAGTTGATTTCACTGTATTTCGAAATATAATACGACCAAGTTGCAAAGCATGTAAGCGCCATTATAGCTGTGAGGTTTTCGTAGTCATTTCTATTTATAGTCATAGGTAGGCCGGCCTCAAAACAATAAGTTTCTACAAAGGTTTGAAGTCGCTTCACGAAATTAAGGATGTGCGAGCGTGAGTTATTCATGACGAAAATTGTTTTAAGATGTTGGTTTTTACGTCGTTTTCTCTTAGTGTGTTGTTGTTATAGGTCAATATTAAAATAATGAAGTTGTCACAAACGTTATAATGATTATTTCGTTCTTTAATAGTTATTTGGTGTGCGAAATACAAATCAGTTTGTGAAAACCCTATAAAGGAATTTTTACGATTTGTTGACAAGTATTCTGATACGAGTTTGACTCAAGTATAGTTAAGTAGATAACTAAATTTTAAGTAAATCAATAAGGTAAACGAACAATTTAGTAGTTAAAATTTAGTACGCAAGTAAACAAAAAAAAGATTGAAATTTTTCTGTTAAGAAGATGGGCGGGGCTTATCCCTTAACACGTTTGGACAGACACTTTTTAGTTAAAATTTAGTAAAAATGCATAAGTAATTAAGTAGGTTGTGATTAATTGTATGAACTAAAGAGCTTTACCAAATTATTACGTTTGGACGCGCACTAAAAATTCTTCACTTAAAATTTAGTTATCTACTTAAATCCTTAATGCATGTAAATCGAATATAACACATTCCACATTCAATAAATGCAAATTATTATATTTGATGAGATTAATAAATTTTATTAATTGACAACAGATTAAATACACTGGTTTACTCACTTTGCTTAATAGGGGAGGTACCTAAAAAAAATTTTTCAAATTTTGTTCTACCATTTTTTTTTATTTTTTTTTTTATTTTTTTTTTTTTACTTAGAATAAGCTAATGCTTGACCACAATCCCACCATTATCTTTAACGTAATTAATATACCTTAATTTATACCAAATTTCAGCTTTTTAATATTGTTAGTTTGTAAGCAATGCCACGGACAGACAGACAGACATGGCAAACATATAGGTAAGGGTTCCTTGTTATTTAGTACGGAACCCCAAAAATATATACTTTTAAACTAAAGTAAGAAACTCGAGCTTTATACATATATATTATAATTTTCCCACACATTCTGGGTATTAGCATATGCAATATTGTTGGCAACCCTGGCTGATTTTGTGGTTACATTTTTTCTAGTTTTATTTTGTTAATAACTTTAGGAAAAATAAAAGAAATCAGTGATTAAATTACAAGCTTACTTGTGAAAGGTGATCCCTTTATGTTTTTTAACTAAATTACTATTGTTCTTGCAACTTTTAACAGCACACAAAGGCATTTTTATTATTCTTTATCAACTCCCGTTGTCCGTATGACTCGAGTGCGGTCCGGTGCCGGAATGGCGGCCGATGGTGTCAATGTGTGCGTGTTTACTTGTACGAATAGAGAGTTTGTATTCCGATGGGTGCTTCACTGAATTTGTTCTTGAGATTACGTCCGTATTTCTTTAAGGTCCGTGGATGAAAGGTCTGGTTTTGTTATTCTTTGTTTGGTAGCAAGTTTTTAGGACACCTTATATAAGATTAGATCCGACTTGCATATTGGAAAAAAGTTGAATGGGCAAAGTTGATGGGCAATGCTCTAACATCTAGCCTGTAGTTCATCATTTGATCCATGTCTGATAACAATGTAAGCAATGTAGTAACAACGTACCTGTCACGACAGAAGGCGAAACAGATAATAAACTTAAATTAAAATTTAAAAAACTTCCGGCAGTTTTATTAACTCTAAACATGCTAAGAAAACTCGATTAAGTCACCTTTAAAAAAACTAAATCAAAATCGATTCATCCGCTTGGGAGCTACGATGCATCAGACCGATATTCAGATCCACAGATACACAGATACACAAACACATAGATAGTATAGATACACAGACACATCAAACTTATAAAACACCTCTATTTTCGTCGGGGTTTAAAAATCATATGAAGAGATACGAAGGTTCTGATTGATGTGAATGATATCTACATCTAAACCCGGAATTGGAATTAGGCTTTATTTAGCATAAAACATTGACATTACAATAATAAGTGACATTGATAATATCTTTATAAACGAGCTACATGGTATTACATAAAACCTATTCACCACATTCTCCCCGGCTACATAATGTAGTCGTTTAGACGAGCTGGAACTTGACGCTGTCTGGTCGAACGCCGTAACTCTGAGCTCTCCGGGGTGGGTTCTGTCTGGCTCTCTCCCGTGCTAGGTTGCTCTTGCGCCTCCTCCCATTGGTCGTCGTCATCGTCTATTTCAGGGGGTTGAGTCACTTGACTCCTACTGGGCGCTAGATGGCGGTTTGCCACAATAGCTTCTCGCCCATCATTATAACGAACCCGAGAATGTTGTGGATTTGCTTCAAGAAGTTCTACCTCTTCTACGATGGGGTCGTACTTGCTAGATCTGCGATGATTCTTTAATAAGACTCGTCCCGGACCATCTAACCATGTAGGCAACGATTGGCCGCTAGCAGAGCGTCTAGGGTGAAAAAACATTCTTTCGTGTGGCGTACAGTTTGTCGCAGTACATAGTAGGGAGCGGATAGCATGAAGTGCACCTGTCAGCACGTATTCCCACTTAGATGTTGGTAAATTTTCTGATTTCAAGGCTAGTTCTATTGTCTTCCAGATAATCCCATTATACCTTTCTGTCTGGCCATTCCCCCTTGGGTTGTATGGAGTTGTATAACTTGTCGCTATGGATTTCCTATGAAGGAATTGTTTGAGATCATCTGATAAGAATGTTGCTCCACGGTCACTGTGAATATAAGTTGGCATTCCAAACATCCCAAAAAGGTCAGTTAATTTATCTTTGACTGTAGCTGAAGTAAGATCCGAGCAAGGGTAAGCAAATGGAAATCGCGAATATTCGTCAATTATTGTAAGAATGTAACGATTCTTAGAGCCTTCGGACGGTAAAGGGCCCTTAAAGTCAACAGAAAGTCTTTCAAAGGGTGATGTAGCCTTTATAAGTGTTCCATTATTTTTGTGGAATCGAGGTTTTAACTCTGCACAGACTTGACATGATGATGTTACTTTTTTTACTTCTTCTATTGAGAATGGAAGATTTTTTGTTCTTATCCAGTGAATCATCCTCGTGACCCCTGGATGGCAAAGATTTTTGTGAAGTGTGACAAGATCACTTTCCGTTGTTGTCACAGCTATATTTTGTTTTGTTCGAGATAGTGCGTCAGCCGCTTGATTTTGTTTTCCTGGGCGATATACTATATCAAATTTGTAAATAGCAAGTTCTAGCCTCCATCCATTTTATCATTTTTTATTTTTGAAGTATGTGTTTGATCAAACATATATGCCACTGATTTTTGATCAGTTATAAGTCTAAATGCTCTTCCACAAAGAAATTGTCGCCATTTTCTAATTGACTCTACAATTGCTGTCGCTTCTTTTTCGACGGCGGGGTAGTTCCTTTCGCATGTAGCAAGCGTCCGAGAAAAAAAAGCAATGGGTCTACCTTCTTGTGTAAGGGTTCCAGCTATAGCATGGTCAGAGGCATCAGTTTCTACTGTAAACGGAACGTTGTCCTCAATAGCGTGCAGACTTGAATCGGCTATTTCTTTCTTTATTGTTTCAAAAGCATTTGCTGCTTCCAACGTCATAGGAAATGTATCTGTAGCAACGAGAGGATGAATTTTTCTTGAAAAATTCGGAACCCATTTCGAATAATGTGCAAAAAGTCCTAGAGCTCGTTTTAGACAAGCAGAGCTTTCTGGAACTGGGAGATCCAAAAGGGGACGTAGCCGATCTGGGTCTGGCTTTATAATGCCGTTGCTTATGTTGTACCCGAGTATATTTATTTGCTTTTTAGAAAATTCGCTTTTATCTAAATTTATCTTTAAATTGTATCGAGTAGCGACATCGAGAAAATGTTTCAATTTTTCATTATGGTCCTCTTGATCTTTTCCACATATAGTGATATCGTCAAGATATGCATATGTTCCTCGTGTATTTTCTTTGGCCAGGATTGTGTTGATGACCCGCTGGAATGCTGCAACCCCATTCGTCACACCAAATGGGATTGTACAAAATTGGTATAAATTTCCGTCAGCTTCAAAGGCAGTATATGGTTTTTCACATTCTTTGATAGGTATTTGATGATAAGCACTTCGCAAGTCAATTTTGCTATAAACACGAAATTTCGCTACTTTCGCTACGACATCTTCAATGTTCGGTAAAGGATATGCATCTAGTTGAGTGAATTTATTGATGGTCTGCGAATAATCAATACACATTCTCTTTTTATGATTTTCAGATGATATGACTAGGACCTGAGCTCGCCAAGGTGATCGGCTGGGTTCAATAATTTTGCTTTCCAAGAGTTTCTTAATTTCCGCACCGATGAATGCGTTATCATCTGCCGAATGTTTTCTTGATTTAATAGCAATCGGTTGACAATCTGGTAGAAGGTTCGGGAACAAGCTCACAGGATCAATATTGGCACATGACAACGAACATAGTTTTAGCGCAGCACGAGGTCCTCCAAAATGCATTATGAGTGTGTTATGTTTTCTTAGAATATCGTGCCCAATTATAACGTCAGCGCATAGACCTCGCATTACTAAAAATTCAGCATGAATAGTTTGTCCTTGCAGTTCGATATTTAATTTGCACAGTTCATTTACATTGGAAATCATGTGTGTTGCAGCCATAGTTACGTTATGTTTACAGGCAGCTTTTTCTAATTTGTAATCCTCAACAAGTCGACTATTGATAAAACTCGCTGAGCTTCCTGTATCAATCAATGCTTTAGCGGTTATATATTTATTGATTATGATAGAGACAGTTGCTTTACTGAGATCACTGCTAGCCAATACAACGCACGACGTAGATTTGACTGAAATATTCGGGTCAGTTTCTGGGTTTCCACAATCACAAACTGCAAAAGCATTTTGTAGCGGAGGTTTACTCATACACACTTTCGCAAAATGGCCTCTCTTGCCGCAGGTTAGACAAGTTGCGTTTAAAGCTGGACATGATCGTCGTGGATGTCTTTTAGATCCACAAAAATAGCAGTCGTTCCCCAGTGGAGCTCGTTTAGGTGTAGCAGTGGTATTTACGAATTCAGTACTTGTTGGTTTTTGATACAGTTCGCTATTAATGTGCGCCATTTCTAATGCGCGAGCTTGTCTATGTGCATCATCCAGAGTTAGCGCTGAACTTTTTAAAAGTCTCTCACGTATGGTAGACGACGATAGGCCAGCTAGAAATGCATCTCTTACGTACTCGCTTTCATTTTCCTCCGCAGAAACGGCTTTAAAGGCGCAGTCCTTTGCTAACAATTTAAGTTCTTGAATAAACTTGTCTACAGACTCACCGGGATTTTGTTGCCTTCTAGTAAGTTTGTATCGTGAGTAAACTTCATTTCCTGGCTTGACAAAGAGTGTATCTAGCTTAGCAATAGCATCATCGTAGTTCTTCACATCACGTATATAACTAAAAACGTTTGGAGATAAGTGATTTACTAATAATTGGTATTTCGTATCTTTGCTGCAAGGTTTTTCATCCGCCTGTACCGCCGCGAGGAAGCTTTCAAACGTTTTCTTCCAGTGTATCCAGGATATCGCATTGTCGGTGCACGAAGACGGATCTGCGTCGAAACGCTCAGGGCGTAGATATCTATCCATTTTAATATTTATGCTAAATAAATTGATGTGAATGATATCTACATCTAAACCCGGAATTGGAATTAGGCTTTATTTAGCATAAAACATTAACATTACAATAATAACTGACATTGATAATATCTTTATAAACGAGCTACATGGTATTACATAAAACCTATTCACCACACTGATAAACGCTGATTTTATGTGTTAGTGTCTGTACTTAGCCTTACAGAAAAGTCGCATGGATAACTTGGCAACTACTTAAATTCAAAATACTTTTTCTGTAATACGCTGATAAATAAGAGGCGAGATTTTGAAGCATTGAATTAGCCTTTTATTTCCTCCTTTTCTTAACTCATTTTCTTATTTTACATCAGAAGAAAATTCACTGTTCAAATCATAATCAGGTAATCATTATTGCCTCAAGGGGCAAAAAAACATCTAACTCAAGCGACTCTATTTCGAGATAAGCCGAAGAAACTCAATTTTATTAAAAAATGGCGCACAGATATACAATAGTATAGATAAAGTAACAAGTATGAATTATGTGGTAAAGCGACCGCGGGTCGGCCGATAGTGAGGAGCGACTCCGAGGGAGCTGTCAATTTCATTAACCGGGAGGATGGCTTCCACGAAAGTATTTTTTCAGGAATAAAATAAAAACCTTCTACCAGGGACCTTCTACTAAGGGAACTTAGTTGGAACGCTATTGAAAATATTTATTTTTACTGTTTTACTTATAGTTGTTACAAAAACGGCCAAAAGAAATGTTGGCGTGTTTATTAAAAAAGAGTATTAAAAGAAAACAGTGTTAGAAAACCCGGCTTTAAAATGACCAAAATAATATAAGGAAATTGATTTTCTCGTTTAGTGACTAAGATATTTAGTATATAATAGCTGACCCGGCGAACTTCGTATCGCCACAAACTATTTTTCTTTTCTAAAATAAAAGTAGCCTAAGTTACTCCTTGTTAAATCAACTATCTGTCAGTGAAAGTCCCGTCAAAATCGGTCCAGCCATTTCAGAGATTAGCCGGAACAAACAGATAGACAGACAGATAGACAGACAGACAAAAATTGTGAAGAATGTTGTTTTGGTATATGTATATCGAAATGCACTTAGTAAAAAGCGGTTGTTTTAATATTACAAACAGACACTCAAAGGGCAATGTCCATTTTCGGCTATTCGTGGACAGGATGCTCAGAAATAAATAATTGCACGAAAAAATATATTTTGTTTTTTAACTTATACACGCGAATTATTTTTGTATCAATTTACTTTTTTAAAATAATATGTTTAATAAAACATTCTACTGATAAACTCATTTCCTTTTGTCACATACACAGAGTAGTCACGTCAGTACAATTGCAACATTATTCCGATAACGATAATAAAAACGATATATCGATGTTATTTCGAAGTTTTAATTCTCACGATAAAAACTTAAGTTTGGTAAGATACACGTATAAAAATCAATAAACTTTAAATAACGTATTATTTTTACTAGAATAACATATTATTTTAGGTACGTTGCTTTTATAATAATTCACGATAGTGAACAATATATCGATGTTTTGCAAACACGCTCGAATCGATGCATTGTTTGCATCCCCAACTGTCATACGTAGTGATTAAGTACTCTGTGGTAATCTCAACTGTCAATCGTTATTCGTTGGATAATAGTGCATAGTAATCTACGTTCAACTTTCAAGTCACATTCGCTTTGTTTTTCGCATCAGTTTCGTCTGTGTTTTTCATCATTAATATTATTACGACCTTTGGCTTACGAAAATGGATTTAGACTCTGCTTCCCACGTTGACCTTGGCAGTATTGACTATGGTTGACCCTTGGTTTGTATGGTTGCTTATGTAATGACTGTTTTTTTGGTTTCTGAGCTGGGCAAGGTACAGAGATGATATAAATGCACCAGCCCCGTTCTTGGACAATATATTAATAACATACGAGTCAGATTAATAAAAAAATGTTAAGGAAATTGGGCGTTTTCTTTAAAATACCTACTGTTACATAGAGTATCTGTCTAATTATGTAGTCTGTGTCAAATCATAATATGTTGTCTTTGTCTTTTCCTTCCTCTCTCTCTCTCTCTCATCCCGTCAGCCATTACGTGTGCAGTGTGTCCGAGTCCAAGTAAATTAATAAATATATATAAAATCATCCCGGCGTTTTACCTCCTCACCATACAACCTCACATGGTGTCAGAAGTAAACAACGAAGACAAAAATGTCGAAACAAAACCAGGAAGAGTCCGAAAAACAGTCTAAAGAAGATTACATTAACACCCGACCGCGTGGCGTCGCAAGCACAAGTAAGTCGAGTTCAAGCATTATGTTGCCGGTAGGCATGACCCTTCCATGCCTTGATATAAATTCGAATAATATGCCACTCGAGTGGAGGAAATGGCTCACAAAGCTGAAAGTATACATCAGGGCGAACGACTTAGACGATGCAGATGACGGCAGAAAGGTCGCAATCCTGCTGCAGTTCATCGGCGCAGAAGCGCTAGAAATTTTCTATTCCTTCGGCACGGACATTGATGCGATTAAATTTGACAATCTTTGTGACCGATTCACACAGTTCTTCACGCCAAAAGTCAATGTCACAGTTGAAAGACACAAGTTGTTTAGTCGTAAACAGTTACCAAATGAAACAATTGACACATACGTCACGGATCTCAAAAATTTAAGTTACACATGTGAATTCGGCAGTCTTAGAGATGACCTACTAAAGGATATATTCAGTTGGAATTGCAACAACCCATACTATAAAGAAAGAATACTAATTGAGAAGCCACAGACCCTGGACGAGGCAGTGAATGTTGCAAAACGATGTGAGACAACCAAACAACATACAAAAGCACTCGAAGACTCAACGTTGCACTTTGTTGGTCGAGTCTCCAGATCTCCATCTCGCAGACAGCAGTCCAGGCCTAGAAGTGTGTCCCGCAAACCATCGCAGTCCAGGTATCATCGAGATTCCTCTAACTCCAGGACGAGGAATAATACATCAACATCTTGCAGTCGATGTGGCCAAGTACACAGGTATAAGTGTCCCGCTTTAGGTGCTAAATGTAAAAAATGTAATAAATATAACCATTATGCACATTTATGTCGTACCCGTCAGGTTCAATTTGTCCAAAGTCAGAACAATTTAACAAATAAAATTAACGACCCATCATTGTACATCAGTTCTATTTATTGTATAAGTCAACAAAATAACTCTGATGCTTCAAAGCCATGGAATATTGATTTATTAATTAACCAAATTCAGGTAAATTTTCTATTAGACACAGGTGCAGACACAAACATTTTATCCATCCACACATACAATATGTTAAATTTACCACATTCCAACATTCAAAAAAGCAAGCACACACTCTCAACATATAGCGGAGAAATTATACCATTGATAGGTCAATGTATGATATCAGTCACACATAAAAATAAGTCACATAGCATAACTTTTCATGTAGTCGACATTAAGAGTCAAAATATTATAGGCAGAGATACCTGCAAATCTCTAAATTTAGTCAAGAAAGTCAACAGCGTAACATTCCATAATTTAACCAGTCAAGATATTGTAAATGCAAATTCAGATTTATTTGAAGGTCTGGGATGTCTCACAGATTTTCAGTGTGATCTGACGCTAAAGCCTAATGCAACCCCATTCATTGAGGTATGCAGAAGGGTACCATTCCGTCTTCAGCAACCATTGAAACAGGAGCTGGATGCCATGGAGAAAAATGGAGTCATACAACGAGTCGAAGAGCCTACAGAATGGGTAAGTGCACTAGTCTTAACATCGAAAAAGAATGGTAAACTACGTCTGTGTATTGATCCTAGAAAGCTCAACCAGGCAATCTTAAGGTCTCACTTCCAATTTCCAACACTAGATGAAATTAAATCTAAACTCGCAGGAGCTCAATACTTTTCAACCTTAGATGCAAACAAAGGTTACTGGATGCTCAAACTGTCAGAAGCTTCTTCAAAGCTGTGCACATTCATAACTCCTTATGGTAGATACAGGTTTACCAGGCTACCTTTTGGTATTAATGCCGCTTCAGAAATATTTCACAGGGAAATGATAAAAAGATTTGGTGATATCGAAGGTATTCAAATTATGATGGATGATTTTATTATATATGGCAGGACTGTAGAAGAACATAATGAACGCTTACAGAAAGTCTTAGAGAGGGCACGTCAAATTAATCTCAGATTTAATAAAGAGAAGTCAATATTTTGTCAAAAAGAAGTCAAATACCTAGGTCACATATTTAGTAAAGATGGTGTAAAAGTAGACAAGTCTAAAGTAGAAGCTATTTGTAACATGCCAAGTCCTAAAAATATCACAGAATTACAAAGGTTTCTTGGTATGGTCAACTATCTGAGCCCATTTATTAAAAATTTGTCACAAGAAATAAGTCATTTAAGAGCACTTCTATCAAAAGATAGTGCATGGTACTGGTCTGACCATCATGAAGCTCAATTTGTCAACATTAAAAAGATTATTAGCTCAGCACCAGTCTTAACATACTATGATCCAACAAAAGAGATCACCTTGTCCGTAGATTCATCAAAAGATGCAATGGGAGCAGTTTTGTCTCATGATAAACAACCTATAGCTTATTCATCAGCTTCTTTAACAAAATGTCAGCAGTCTTATTCACAAATTGAAAAGGAATTATTGTCTGTACTCTTTGGTTGTACTAAATACCATCAGTACATATATGGTCATAAGGTTACAGTGGAAACAGACCACAAACCCCTCATAACTCTGTTTAAAAAAGCTTTATATGATATTCCCCCTAGATTGCAAAGAATCATGCTAAGGCTACAGCCTTATGAATTAAATGTTGTCTATAAGCCAGGCCGTTACCTATACATTGCAGACACTTTGTCTAGGGCAGCACTAAGTGAAACTTGCCTATCAGAAGTCGATCAGGATATAGATCTACATGTCAATATAATTATGTCTAGTTTGTCAGTCAGTCAAGAGAAATTAAAAGAGATTCAAGAGTCCACAGTCAAAGATGAAACATTAAGTCAAGTGATACTATATAGTCAGAATGGATGGCCTGAGAGCAAACGATCAGTAAGTCAGTCAGTCAAATGTTATTATAGTCTAAAAGATCAAATATATGTAATTGATAATGTTGTCTTCAAGTCTAACTGTATTATAATACCAGAGTCAATGAGAGAATACATATTAAAATTAATTCATTCTGGTCACCAAGGTATCAATAGTTCTATCCGTCTTGCAAAAACTACAGTTTACTGGCCTGAGATGCAAAATGATATAGAAAAGTACATAAAACAATGTAATGTCTGTCTAACTTATCGTAGAAATAATAGTAAAGAACCTATCATTCAGCATGAGTATGAAAACATACCATGGTATAAAATTGGTATAGATTTGTTTGAATTTGAACGAACTAAATATTTAATAGTAGTTGATTATTATACAAAGTATGTAGAACTGGCCATGTTAAAGTCAGGTTATACAGCTAATCAAGTCATAGTACAGTTAAAATCTATCCTAGCACGTCATGGAATCTGTCGTATTTTAATTTCAGATAATGGTCCACCCTTTAAAAGCAAAGAATTTGATTCATTTACTAAAGAATGGGACATAGAACACATAACCTCAAGTCCATATTTAAGTAGATCAAATGGCCTAGTTGAAAGAACAATTGGAACCATAAAAAATATGTTAATTAAGTGTAAGGCAGATAAGTCTGATATGTATTTAGCATTATTGTCATATAGAAATACACCGAAGCAAAGTCAGTATTCCCCTGCTGAATTAAGTATGTCTAGAAAGTTGCGTACTGTTGTTCCTGTAGTAAAAGAAAGCTTAAAGCCTAGACTTTGTGATATTTATAAATTAAAGGAATTAAATGAAAGACAAAGGTCATACTCAAAATTTTATTACAATAAACATACAAAGTCACTCACATCATTACACGTTGGCGATAAAGTTTTGTTCAAACACAAACCAGAAGATAAGAATTGGATTCCAGGAACTATTTCCCAGGTTGGTCCTGAACCCAGGAGCTACCTAATTGATAGCAAACATGGACAATTTAGGAGAAACCGTCAATTTATCTTGCAGCAACCAGGATAGTTGAGTAACTACACAACACAATACATCAGTCGCACTCAACAACACACTTCACAGCCAGAACCTGAAAACAAAAAACATAATTAACACTTAATAACTACAGTAATAAATCAATACTCACATGAAATGTTAATGTTCAATTGTCGAAATGCTATCTATCTCCAATAATAACATGTAATAGTATCTGTTGATTAATAAAATATAAATATTTATTCAAATAACCAGTATAATAAACATCTGGTTACAAAACAATTATTATTTTCGTTTTTAAACTGAGTAAAGGTATTAAGCCTATATAATATTTATGTTGAAATGTGGTGTTCACTGATAGCCAAATGTCCATAAAAAGTGGACATTGTCCTTTTATTTATTTGTTGATTTGTTGATGATGATGTTGATGATGTTGATGATTGATGATATTTGTTGATGTTGATGTTGATGATGATGATTGAGATGAGATTTGGTAACTGGTAATGGCTGATGATCTTCGGTTTATCACTAGTTAGTGTCGTCAGAGTTATGAAGTCTTGGTACTATTGTTGGTCACGAAACAATAACTTCACGTGGCATGTGCCATTATTAAAGGATTTATTATAATCGGTAAAACGTTTAATGAATATAGTAAAATATTTTATTTTGCAACATTTTGTAAATATAGAATCAAAATAAATTTTAAAATGTCCTCGTTACAATAATTTAATTGCTGAATTTATTTGGAGTGGAACTTGTTCTGCGAGAGCTCCGATAATAGTTTTGTAATTATCCTTCATTCGATCACACGATCGTTGGCTCATATCACATCGTTAATTTTAATTATGCACTGATGTAACGCGATACAGTATTTTAAAATGTTTTGTTGCGAGTTCAGTTACGAGTGTTTTATATTTTTTACTAGCTGTTGCCCGCAGCTTCGCATGCGGAATTTATGCTTATCATATTTGTACCCCTTGCAGATAAAAATTTAAAAACAGGTTAATTTATATTGAAGTACTTATATTTAGGAATTTATATACTGAAACCTACGATACAATCGCAAATCATTCCTCCGGGAACGGATTTTGAAAAATAAACAACATTAACATTAATTTGTTTTTTTCTTTTTCATGAAAAATTTTGAAAAACTCGAAAACGATATGTATTCCATCAATTAAATGAAGAACGTTTGTTTCAAATTTAAAGCAAGACGTTGGTATTTCAAAAATATTCCTAAAGTCCTAGTAAATTTCATCGCGACGAAAAGTTTTTTAAAACGTGATCCAAAGTATAAAGAACAACTTAACTAATTTCCGTCGAAATCATATTTTTTATAAGGCCCAGAGACCTTAAGGTTTCGTAGTCAATTGGCAAAAACGGAACGCACATGACGAATGAATACATTAAAATCACGACCAAAAAAAAAACTGTGAATCTGGTTATAGTATCTGTCATAAATTAAAAAAGACAAGAAAGTTTATAAACGTTTACTACATAGCTGTTGATTTTTCTATCTGATTAAGTAAAATGTTCATTCGATAGGTAGGATTTCTTTATTTACAATCTACCCGGCTAACTTTGAATTTCAGTGTAACTTTGAATACAATTTTCTGACCACATGAATAATAATGTATCTACGTGTATACTTAACATGATTTGGGTCAGGTTCGGTGAGGTTAAATGAGATTAAAAAACACCCCGCGCAACGTTCAAAGTTACACGGAATTTCGAAGACTGAATGTAAATGGTTAGTTTTTCAATCAATAAAATAAATAAACTTGACAAGTGCGAGTTAAACTTGCTTGGAGAGGGTTCCGTATGTTATGTATTTACCGTTATTTTTCTGTTTTATTTATTTTTGACGTTTTTTAAGACCATAGACTTCTTATAGGTTTTCCTGTAAAGAACTATTTTTTGTATTTAAAAAAAAATCTAGCCTCAGTACTTACGGAGATAAGAGAGGAGTGGTCAATATTCGTCTTCAATGTTCGTTCTTTGTTACATAATTTTAATACTATCCATCGTAGAACTATAACAAAAATATATCGTTCATTCCCACTAGTTCTACTGCTTAGTTCTATCGTAGAACTAGTGGGAATTTATTTGAGATCCTTACAATAAGACCTTTCATGACATGCCACACGATACGGTTTGCAAAACAGCTGTTTTATTAATTTTGATTTCGTTAAAATTTATTTATTTTCAAAATTCATTTGTTTTCCTTGTACTTTCGTCTTTGGGTCACAAAAACACATGAGTACCAAATTTCAACTCATTTGGTCCAGTAGTTTCGGAGAAAGCTGTGAAGGAAGCCTAAAAATAAACTCTCAGGCACCCCAGTCGTAGTGTTATAGTTTACGTGGGTGGTTTGAGGCGCTGAATGAGAACACTGGCCGTAACGAATGACGGTCCTCGTTTATAACCTGGTTACAGCTACAACCATTACCCTATATGTAACTATTCTCTTTCTACGTCTCCTCGTCCTGAATGTCAAATGACACTATTTTTATACGTCTGATGACAGGCTTTTAGGATGGAGTTTTTGTGTCACTTTGAGTTACCTGCCGCCGTTATCCTATATTCATATTACTTGTACTGTGTTACTTTAAATAATATACTTAAAGCAGAAGGGGTATCCTACGGTATTGGTTATTCAATAATATTATTTTTACTTTGAATCATGATACATTTCCAGTTCTCCTAACGTTCACACACGGACATAAAAAAAGAACGGACGTAACCTTGTCTAATCGAGAGTGAAGCATAGCAATGACAGCTCGCTTACCATGTGTGCGTAATTTTGTAATTTTTGATTTGCGATGGTGTCAATGTCGTAGCCGTATGGTGTCAATGTGTGGGTGTGTGTACTTGTACGAATACAGAGTTGGTATTCTTATGGGTGCTTCACTAATTTTTTTTTTGGGATTACGTCCGTCTTTTTTTACGTCCGTGCGTTCACATCAATAACAATCTCTACTACTCCGTGATCACTATTCCAAATCCCATCGAATGTCCCACACGTATAATATTAGATTGACACATTCCTTATTCTAAATATTTAGTTTTTCTTCATGACTTCTTTTATGACAGCATCTGCATCGGCCGATTGTTGTAGAACCAAAGAGGTCGCTCACCGACATTCAATAAATACACATATTCAAGCGACAAAATAATGTGACGCAGAACTCATTACAATTTTCCTTCACTTTTCACGTAAAACATCATTAATTTAAGCCTTTAGACAACAGCTAGGAAAGCTACTGTTGCTTTAAATTAAATTAACGTAATTCTATTTTGGTCCTCATTTAGTAAGCAAAAGCCGTTCGCGCCAAAACGTCGCGTAAAAGCGTAATTCCAATTAGTTATCGTTGGCAAACTATTTGTTATTGTGCCTTCGTTTACATTGCGTAATAATTAACTGATATTTGAATAAAATTAAACGAATATTTGCAAATTTTCACGGGATATAATTGCCAAAAATTTTGCTTTCATTATTAAAAATATGTTATCAGTTCTCATGAAGAGCCAAGCTTCTAAAAACAAGGACTAACTACACGCTTTTGTTCTAGATACCCTTCAGCTTGGCACTAGGAGGGAAGACTTGGTTGTCTCGCGGCTGTGGCTTGTTTGTGAATTTTTATATCTATAATATGATGGTAACGTAACAGTATTTACTTACCATATTGCTGATATTTTTTTATTTATTTTTTTATTTTTTTTCTGTTCTGTTTTTAGTCTACATACGCCAGTTTCATTGCGTGAACACACATTGAAAAATAATCAAAATAGCGTGGAGGGGTTTTGCCAGCTTCCAAAAAAAAATGCTAACCTTTGGAAGTGTCATTTCAGTCGCGTACTTTGAGTGCACAAAGCACGGAGAAAACTATTCGCATGCTTGCATATTATATATTTTACAACATAAATTCTATATCGCAGGAAATCTTTAAGAATAATTTTCTTAGATGTGCTTTAGTCTGGGATAAAAGATGACTCTTATAATGGTGGCGCTCATTTTAGATTATGACTTCACTTAACTTTTAAGTGCCTTTTCTTAGAAGGCATTTGAGGTAAATAACTGGGTACGATATTGCTAGGAATTTTTATGTAGTAGGTGACAAAATCCAAGTATCAAGGGAATTTGTTTTGTAATAGTACCCAGAAAGAGAATATGAATGAGAATAAGGATGAGAATTATTGGGCTTATTGGTACATTCGTTTGTCTACTTGAGATCCAACACAGAAAAGAGTTATAGTTGATTGAAAGACAGAGATACTAGATAGAACCTTGGTCTAATGGAAGAGTATTATCCATTTTCAAAGAGAAGGTATTCAAATCGACTGTTCTTTTATGTTTGTTACCTCAGAACTTTCGACTGGGTGAACCAATTTTGATGATTCTTTTTTTAATCGAAAGCTGGTGCGTGTCATGTTGTCCCACTTTTTGAGCTAAGTCTGACGAGTAGTTTTTGAGTTCAAGAAAAATTCAAATTAATTAGTTCAACGACCGCCAATTGAAGGGCTTGACATATGGTAAGTTGGGCTCATGATGGATGAATGTTAGTGAAGATGTTTGGATGATCTTTTCATCACCCATTAACATTCCGTTGTATGGCTTAAGATGAAACTTGACACACAGATACCTGGTCCATGTTCAGGATACCTAAGGTTGATGCATACGTTGTTAAAAAATCTAAAAATTGCATTTGAAAGAACAGAACAACTAAAGACCAATAATAACCCTAAAGAAATGTGGAAATGTATTAAAAATATCACAAACACTAATCGCAAGCATACTTCAGATTCCGAACTTTTGGAGTCTACTCCTGATAAAATGTCCTCTATTAACTATATTAACGAATTCTTTATAAATATAGGCAAGAACTTGGCTGAGAAATTCCCATCCAACATGCCTTCCTCTCATAGCTCATACCAATCCGAGATTTCTAATTCCCTAGTTCTACTTCCAACGGATGAATCTGAGGTTAAAAGGTTAATTGTTGGCTTGCATTCTAGCGATACAGTAGGTTTTGGTAAAATTTCTTCACGAATGTTAAAATCCTGTCTGTCAGTGTTTGTTCCCGTCATTACACACATTTGCAACCGATCTATTGCGACAGGATGCTTTCCTAGCGTTTTTAAAAAGGCAGTTGTACTTCCCATTCATAAGAGTGGAGATAAAAAAAACGTTAACAATTACAGGCCCATCTCAATATTACCCACTATATCTAAAATTTTAGAAAAGATCCTTAATAAACGTCTCATTAACTTTTTAGAAAGTTATAACCTTCTTGCCCCCAATCAATTTGGTTTTAGACGTTGCAAATCTGCACAAGAAGCTGTTGGTTCTTTAGTTGACTATATTGTTGCTAAATTAGATAAAAAAAGAAATGCTTAGGCATCTTTTTAGATATAATGAAGGCATTTGATACTGTTTCAATTCCCTATCTCATTCTCAAATTAGAAACTCTCGGAATACGGGGCCTACCACTGGAAATTTTTAAAGATTATCTCAAAGACCGCACTCAATGTGTGAAAATAACCTTACTAAAACAGTTTAATTACCATTTGCATTAAATTCCAAGTCACTTCCAGATTCAAATTCTGTGGTTCTCAAAGCATATTCTTGCTCACCTAGCCCTTCTTCTGTCCAATGTCTCTGCCCCCATATTACAAGCTCAACTACAGTTAAATATCTTGGAATCTTAATTGATAATCTTTTAAACTGGAAGCCTCACATTGTTAATCTTACCTCTCGAGCCCGTAAATTAATATTTATATTCAAAAAGTTGAGGAACTCCGCTAATTTTAATACTTTGAAAACTGTGTATTATGCATTGGTACAGTCATTGATAACTTATTGTATCACTGTTTGGGGGGGAGCAGCTAAGACAATTCTCTTACAAATTGAACGAGCTCAAAGAGCTCTCCTCAAAGTTATGTCGTTCAAGCCGTATAGATATCCTATAAACGATTTATATAACCACTGCAAAATTCTTTCAGTAAGGAAATTATTTGTACTCCATACCATTCTCAAGAAGCACTCATCTTTACGTTTCGATGCAGGTATATTAACAAGACGACGTCATTCTACGGTTTGCTCAACGTACCATTGTAAAACGGCGCTTGCTCAAAGGCATTATCAAGTAATTGGAAGCCACCTATATAACAAAATTAATAAATTTTGCAATATGTTTTCTCTGCCCTCTCGCCAGTGTAAAAAAAAGATGAACGAGTGGTTACAAACTCAAAATTATGATCAAGTTGAGCAATTGATAAAAATGATGACCACAAAAATCCCTCATTCATTCACTCACTCACATATCCACACACTCACACGCACACACACACACACACACACACACACACACACGCACGCACGCACACACACACACACACACACACACACACACACACACACACACATACACTTCACACATACACATTCATTCGCACTCACACAAACGTACATGCTCATATGTTGAACCTTTCTGTTAAAGCTACTTATTTACTCAGAGTTTTGTCCATGAAGCTATTAAAGAGAGGAGACGGCCTAAGCAACTGTGCACTGTGACTCAACTGGGTCCTGACGTCATCACAGTAGGCGTGGCCTTAAGTCAGTCTACTGTCGGCGCCCGTCCTGTGCACAGCTTCACATTTTCAAAGAAAAGGATGAAGTGCTGTGTTTTATCGTGTAAAAACTACTCGGATAGACGTTCTGATGCTATGGATGGCATTTCATTTCATTTTTAAGTAATTTGATTCATAATTTATAAGAATAGGCAGAATAGTTCTAGAAAAATCACTAACGCCGATCTCGCCAAATAAAATTCTACTCGACATTAGATGGCGACACTTTGTGTCAAGAGAACTAAAAATGTATAGGTGCGTAGAGCTAAGTATTAGTATTATATTGATAATCATACGTACTGAAATTTGTCCTACATTCATTCCTATAGAGTTTTTCACCGCCAAAATATTATTTTTCTAGTTTTTATAATCATTTTGTAAACAGGCCGCCATCTATCGTCAACTATTTACAACAAATAAACATAACAAAAACACAGGGCCGTAATTAGAATCCAATTATTTTACCGAGTGTCCCATTGAATTAAAGTACTGCCTATACTCTGTTCATTATAGCTTGATTCTTTTTGTCTTGTGATGGGAAATGGGCATAGTATTTATATAAGGCAAGGTACAAAAGGTTTAATTTTATAAAAATTTATTATAATCACAAAATTGATACATTTGTTTACGATGACGTTAGGGATATCATTATTGATTGCTACAACCAATAAAGTATACTATTGACGTGCGTGCATTTCTATGTAAAAAAATATGAAACTTTATGCCCGTGATCTTGATGACCGCTGTCAAAAGAATAATGCCATAATGAACAGAGTATAATTTATTTAATTACGTGAACGGGAGTAGGTAAAATCAGTTTTTTTTAAGTTTAACATTGTATACAATCTTTATAAGTCTTAAACAAAGTAACGCCCCAACTCAGAGTCACTAACGGTTACTTAAATCGCTCCTTAGTACATAATTCGTATGGTGATTCTATACTAAGGAGTGATAAGTAAGTGACTCTGAGTTGGGACGTAAGCCATTTAAAAATAAGAAAACCGGGCAGGTGCGTGTCAGGCCCCACCCAATGTAGGGTTCAAAAGTCGTAAGTTTATCGACTATTGCTCATTAACCACTTATGCTAACATACTCGTAGCCATGATAGTTTTCCTTGTAATTTCATCATATTATAACCTATTTTTGAGAATTTTTTCACTTGTCTAAATTATGTCCAATGAGGTGGTATGAATATTCTGAGTACGTCCCTGTTACATCCTACATTTATTGACATCTAGTGTGAGATAGTTAAACTACGTAATAAAATCGATATAGAACGAAGCGAGTAGTTTTGCTATTGATCGATAGATGGAAAATAAAGAAGTGGGCGGGATTTGGTGGGTTGGAGGGGGTGCCCTCGCCCCGCAAAGTGTCACGCGTTCTTGCATAAGAAAATCTACATACAACGTCTCCTATCTTTAATAGCTTCATGGTTTTGTCTGTTATTCACTTACTTTGTTTGTTATACACTTCATCTCGCGACCGTCCATAATATCTTCTGTGCTAATTTTGTATATTTTTAAATCCCTGGTATCCATAACACAAGTTAAATCTTAGCTTGGGTATCAGAGTTCAACTATACACTACAAACATAACATTGTGTGTACTCATTTTTCTATAAGCTCTGGTACTAGTTATAATCGTACTTAAATTGATGGCGCTCTTGATGTAAACTTTGTAGTAAAATATTGTAATAGTAACTGATTATTCTTGGTGTAATATTTTATACTCTCTTTTATTCGTTGCGTGTTATTAGTCGCTTATTATGTGTTTTATTAAGTAATCCTTTAGTGAGTTATATCATGTATGTCTACTACTGCTGTTTTTGAACATTTTGTCGACATATATGTTGTTGTTAAGTCACACTGTATTGGCTATGATTGTGGTGTACTTGTTTAATGTATTGTTATCTCAATAAATACATAAATTAAATTAGGTAAAAATTAAATACGTAACGGGGACGGGACCAGGACGGAGCATAAATATACGTGCGAACCCCGTTCCCGTCCCGTCCGTGCCTCCGTGGCGTATGCGCTATCGTTAACATTTTCTATGAAACGATGTTTCCAAAACTTTACGTCCCGTCCCGTCCCCGTCCCGTTCACGTTACGTATGCATCGACCTTTAAACAGAGTAGATTTTATACCAGTTGTATGTTTCGCTGCCGCACTGGGGTGATTGGGATGTTTATATGTTTACGATTTTGTTTTGTAAAATCACCCTTTTCTTTGCTCGTCCACGGCAGAAACTAAAAACTCATAAACTTATGTGTAATGTTTCTATCTCTGAGAAATTACAATATTTGAATGTGTTTAAACCAAAGGTCAACTAGCATACAATGCTTGTAGCATTAAGTCCACCTTTTGTACCACTTAGCTTTAAGGGTATAATAAAGTGTAAATAAATAAATAAAATGTGTAAAGCAAACGTCGAACTTCTAAAACGCTGCACTCGAGGTCTCAGTAACTTGGTTCGAGCAATACATACGGTCATATATTATGAAACTTTTGACCACGAACTTGTATTTCTTTTCAAACGGTCACGAGAACTTAACTTATAACTTCCGTGAAAACATTTCAATTTCAAATATATCGTTGTTGACTCTCAACTTATTACACTTATTGTTAGTTCACGTTTGCTGGTAAAGTTGATCTTCCACGTATGCTAGATCGCACAAAATGTTGACCTACGATTTGGCGGAAGGGAGGTAGTCTAAAATACTGAGGATATACTTTATTTATGTAAAAAGATGTAACTTTAATAATATGTTGGGCTCAGTCTAGTAAATCATGAAGATGTAATCAACATAATAAAAATCTAGTTACATACACTTTTTAGAGTATGACTTGTTATTAATATCAACATGATGGAGAGCCACTCTGTGTGTATTTGTAAAAATCATCTAATATCTAATTAATTAATTAAAAAATTCATTTCGAAACCACTCTACTGTGGGCGAAGCCGCGGGAAAAAACTAGTAGTCATACAATAAAGTCACATTGTGATATTACCTAATTGCAATTGATATGATTGTGCATAGTATCACAGAAGAAATATGGTACTTGGTAGTACATAACAAATTTTTTGTAATATAATTAGCTGGATTGTTTTAGTTTTCACTGAATTTCAGATGAAAAAAATAATAGAAACAAATCTATTAAACTACGAGTAGTTCATTCTTCTCGTTCTCTAGAGAAAAATATCCCACGATGCGCTAGCATGCTTTTAGATATCAACATTTTGAAATGTGATTAAATAAATTCCTGATATTTTTAGCGTTTAGTTAATCCAATCTAGATATACCTAGGGTTAGTCGCGTATATCTATTGACAGATTATCACGTCCGATACATATCAGTATGTACTGATAACTATTCAATGAACAGGTTCTGAGGATCATAGAGGGCTATCAGCCCACAATTATTTGTTATAAATTTTGAAAATCTGTCCATTAAACATTAATAAAATCGTACTCCACACAGGTTCTACTTAGACTTGGCTGTAGTTTTATGACTAGAAACCCTTTCTGCGGTCAAAATTCGACCGTATGTTTCAAATTCCAGTCGAATTGAGTTTGACAATGATAATTCACATTGATATTGATTGTAACCTGTATAGGTTATATTATGTCAAATGCATGATAGTGTGTGTAATGGTTATTTTATTATTTTTTTTTTCTGTTTCTAATGCATATTATACAAAAGATTAGCTTTCTGCGCTCCTTCTCCACATAATGTTTAACTGTGCCAAATTTCATACTTCTCTGTCCACGTATTTGTCATAAAAAAAGTACAAAACTTTTGCTTCTTAACAAACTCAACGGTAAGTTAAGATAGCTAAAATGTATCAAAGCGTATCAACTCCCTCTTGTGATATAGTTTAATAAGGTTATCTATGGTGACTGCCACAGTGGAGCTGATATATTATTGCGGCGGCGCACGCACCAAGCCCATTTATTTGCATACTAATTTGCGTTAAAATATTAAATACCCTTCCCTGTGATTAATCGTCAATTTACATAACTGTCACATTGAGTGATGCGTGGAATATGTTGTATGACGTGTTTCTTATTGCGTGTATCACTCTTGCTGATTACTCACGCTTTGTTGATCATTCATCTAGTCTGTCGAATGAGGAGGATTAGTTTAGTACCTAAATATTCTTGGTAGAGTGCGAGTACAATAAAATGTTCTTGTGACTAAAATTTTAGGATTTTATACACAGAACTTGGCAGTTGGCACCCATTTAGATCTCAGTTGTTTTTTTAAACTTGGCTCTAATTTCACATTTATATTTTTGATCAGATTATTTTATTTTTTGGCTGACAAGTCCACAATCCAATATTTGGGGAATATTACAGGGCCCGCACAGCGTGTACCCACAGCGATGGATGAGGGGGCACGCTTAGGCGAATGTGAGGAATAAAAATACATATTCGCCACAAAAAGAAAGTGGGACCGATGGCCAATAAAAAAGATTTTATTTTCTTTCCTTCTCCGACCGACCTCTATTTGTCTCTTTACTTATTCAATGACCTCACTTAGAGCCTGTCCTATAAATATTGCGGGACATATTTCTGAGAATGTCGTTCTATAAAACTGTTTTATACGTCTAACCAATATGGTGATATGAGGGTGGATGGATAGGCCCTGAATTTGGTACGTGACGTATTACGTGCTTTGTTCGGCCGAGTAGAGGTGCCCGCTCACTAGACCACAGCGAGTCAGGTTTTTTGGGCGACAGAAATAAAAGAAAAGGATATTGATATTACATTCAGCTCATCTGTATGATTATTATTAAACTTATAAACCTCTTTTTATACATAAACTAGCTGTTGCCCGCAGCTTCGCATGCGGAAATTATGCTTATCATATTTGTACCCCTTGCAGAAAAAAATTTAAAAACAGGTTAATTCATATGGAAGTACTTATATTTAGGAATTTATATACTGAAACGTACGATATAATCACAAATCATTCCTCCGGGAACGAATTTTAAAAAATAAACAACATTAGTTAACATTCGTTTTTTCTTTTTCATGAAAAAATTTGAAAAACTCGAAAACATGTATTTCATCAATTAAATGAGGAATTTTTGTTGCAAATTTAAAGCAAATCGTTGACATTTCAAAATATTACACACTAAGTTTCATCTTGTTTCCGGTGAAAAATTTTAATTTTATCGGGACGAAAAGTTTTTTAAAACGTGATCCAAAGTATGAGGAACAACATAACTAATTTCCGTCGAAATCAGTTCAAGGGTTTTCATGTAATGCCCGAACATACAAACAGACAAACAGAGAATAATTTTAAAAACAAAATTTTTGGTGTTCTAACACGTTATTGAAGTGCCCCTAACCGAAATTTTGAAAAATATTATATGTACAGAAAAACTGGCTCTTGAGTTTCATTAGAAAAAAAAGGTCCCGTAATTTCCATCCATCCAGGAGTTACATATCTTGTCTCGAAGTAACACCACCAGATCCTAAATGGATCAATGATGAACTGGTTTTACGATGTCAACATGAACAGTACAAATATTTTTAAAAACGGTTCTGTTGTTTCTATCTGGACACTCCTTCTCCCTCTCCCGCTCCTACTCCCTCTCCCGCTCCCACTCCCTCTCCCACTCAAACTCTCTCTCCCACTCCCTCTCCCGCTCCCTGTCCCTTTCCTTCGCCCGTTCACGGTCCCTCTCTCGCTTCCTGTCCCTCTCCCACTTCCAGTTCCTCTCTCTTTTTTTTTTTTTTTTAATGCTTTTAGCAGGCAAACGAGCAGACGGTAAGTGATCACCGCCGCCCATGGACATTAGCAACACTGGGGGCGTCACCAACGCGTTGCCGGCCAAGAAAATGACGATAGACCCGCTTCTTGAAGGACCCCATATCATAGCTTAGGGGGAACACCGATGCAGGAAGTTTGTTCCACAGTTTACACGTACGAGGTAGAAAATTACGTGAGAACCGAACTGTGGACGAATGCCAAGTATCCAGGTGATGTTGGTGGAACCTGGAACCCCGTGATGTGCGGTGTCGAAAACTAACTGCAGGTATTAAGCCAAATAGTTCTTCAGAACATTCCCCATTGTACAGCCGGTAGAATACGCAGAGAGAGCCTACATCTCTCCTCAACTCGAGTGATTCTAGTCCGTCTGTAAGCATGGGATCGTCGACAAGACGAATAGCTCGCCGTTGAATTCGATTGAACGGATCCACTTGGCCAGCTGGAGCTCCAGCCCAAAGGTGGGAGCAGTACTCCATGTGTGGTCGAATTTGCGCCTTATAGAGCATCAACCTGTGCTTAGGCGTGAAGTACTGCTTAGCTCTGTTGAGCACTCCTAATTTCTTTGCAGCTAGTTTGGCCTTACTTACCAAGTGGTCCCGAAACTGAACTTCATTCGAGATGTCAACACCAAGGATCCCAATGCTTTTAGAGATGTTAAGAGGAATGTTCTGGAACTGTGGTGCTATGACAAATGTGTTTTTTTTAGCGGTTAACGCGCAAACTTGTGTCTTCTCGGGGTTGAACTGGACTAAATTTAGTCTGCCCCATTCTGAGACCCGCTCCAGAGATGTCTCGACTTCAGACACAAGTTTCATCCTCTTCTCCTCAATCTGCACCCGAGAAAGGTTTGCTCGGCCTGTATAACGGGCGTCACCCGTGCTGTCATCAGCATAGCAATGAATATTCCCGATGTCCAGCATATCATTGATATGCATGATGAACAGTGTGGGTGAAAGCACAGAGCCTTGTGGGACGCCAGCATTTATGGGCTTCGTATCTGAGCATGTTCCGTCAACGACGACCTTGATGCTCCGCTCCGATAGAAAACTGGCAATCCATTTGCACAATTTCTCGGGTACTCCGTAGGAAGGCAGTTTAGACAATAATGCCTTATGCCACACCCTATCGAAGGCCTTTGCAACATCCAAGCTTACAGCCAATGCTTCTCCCTTGCTCTCGATTGCTTCTGCCCAGCAATGAGTAAGGGATACTAAAAGATCGCCAGCTGACCTGCCGTGGCGGAAACCGTATTGACGGTCACTAATCAGCTGGCGATCTTCTAGATACCGGAGCAGTTGGGTGTTTATTATACGCTCCATTAGTTTGGAGAGCAGAGAGGTTATGGCGATTGGTCTGTAGTTGGATGGATTTGACCTGTCTCCCTTTTTGGGAATAGGGTGGACCAGAGCTACCTTCCATGGAGACGGGACAATGCCGGCAGAATAGGAGAGTTGGAATAGGCTCGTTAAAACCGGGGTCAACTCCGGAGCGCACGTTTTTAGCACAATAGCAGGTATACCATCTGGCCCATTCGACTTGTTGATGTCAAGGGAAAAAAGAGCTTGACGCACGGCATTCTGAGTGAAATGCACGTCAGGCATCAGCTCACCACACTGCGGGATGGTTGGCGGTGTGTTACCCCTATCATCAACAGTCGAATTCGACGCAAAGAGGGTGCCCAGTATTTCGGCTTTCTCTTTTGCGGTGTGGGCCAGGGTATTATCTGCTCTGCGCAAAGGAGGAAGGGACGATACACAGAAATTGCCTTGAATGGCTTTGGCCAGAGACCAGAACGCTCGGCTACCACACGGATAGCTCAGCAGTCTCTTGCCGGTTCTGTTAATGTGCTTGAATTTTGCCTTGGCTATTTGCTTTTTTGAGGACCACGAGGCAGCATTAAATTTCTTTTTCAGCCGACTCACAGATGCGTCTCCGAGCTCACGTGCCATAACCCAATCCTGAAAAGCAGACTGCTTCAGGCTTATTGCCTTAAAGCAGTTTCTGTCAAACCAGGCTTGGGTTTTACCACCAACAGGTACCACAGAGTTTGGAATGTAACATTCCATGCCCTGGAGTACCACATCGGCTATGGAAAGCGCACAAGCATCGGGATCAGCTGAACAGAAACAAATGCGCCTCCACGGGTACAATGAATAAAATTCCCGCAAACCATCCCAGTCCGCCGATCCAAAATGCCAGACCCGACGAGATGCGCAAGGTCCTCTGTCAACGGGTCGTGCCAATCGTACCGAAGATCGTACGAGGCAATGATCAGACGAACCAAGCGGCGCCTCGACGGATATAGCATAATCGTTAGGGTGGGAGATTAGCAGGAGGTCCAAGGTGGAAGCAGCATGGCCGTCAATGTCAGGGATCCGAGTTGGGCTGGACACCAACTGACTGAGGCCATTAGCCAAGGCAAAGCTCTGAGCAGATTTCCCTGCGTAATCCGTTGTACGTGATCCTAGCCACTCAACATGATGGGCGTTGAAGTCACCCAGGACCACCACTTCGGCACGAGGGATCTGCTCTTGCACATAGTTGATCGCCCCTTGAACGTGCTCGTAGAGTCGATCAACTTCGGTATTGCCGCTATGAGACCTGTACAAACCGATGTAGACACGTGTCTGACCACCATGGTCCACGCGTACACAGATGGTGGACAGGTCTCTTCCTTCAAGAAAGTCGAGACGTTGACAACAAATATCATCTCGAGAAAACAAACAGACACCGGCGTGTGGTATAAATTTGTGTTCAAATTTATACCCCGGATAATGAAGGTAGGAAGTTTCTTCTCGAGCTGATATTTGTGTCTCCGTCAGAAAGAATAAGGCCGGCCTCGACGTTTCAAGATGGTGATGAACGGCGTTGAGGTTTGAATGTAAGCCCCTGATGTTACAAAAGTCCACAAGAAATGTGGAAGGGGGTGCCGCTGGTTTTAACCTTTTTCCTTTTTTCGACTTTCTCATTTTGTTTGCGGGGAAGAGTTGAAAGAATAGGAGTAGTGCATTGTCAGCACAACCCGAGTCAAAGAGTAGTCACAAAAAAACTATCTCGGAAAGGTGGGTAGTCTGAGTCACTGGCTCGGCGGACGGAAGGACCCCCGATCCGACCCGCGATCAAGGTCCTCGTCCACATCCGGCTCCCTAACCGGCAAGAAAATTAATCGACGGGCTTTTGACATTGGCGGCGGGACAGCCTCCCAGGGCGGGATCACCTGGGTTCGGGTCCCCTACAACCAACGGGCGCCAGCGGTAACGTTTCATCGGCTCTCCCTGGCCGCCGAGCCAGTCCATCACGCCCAACCGCACGAGATCAGTTGCCAATGACAATACCGGACTCGGGAGACACCAACAGAAGTACACTTCTCCAGGACGGGTGACAGACGAAGAATGGGAGGGAAAATGTATAAAAGATGAGGGAGAAAGAAGGGAAGAAGACTGGCTCTCCGACACTACAACCGAAACACGTTAGAGAACATTTCACGGCTGACTCTAGAAGGAGGGTGGTAGCTATCCAGGCGAACCCCATGGAGAAATAATAATAGCAATAATGGTATTAATTAACAATTAAAATCAATATTACCAATATAATGCCTCGAAGGGCCCCACCACCAGCGTGCCGGATTTAGTCGCCTTCTACGACACCCATCCGGCGTGGGATTGGGGTTAGTATTCTAAGCCGCCCCAATACGGCGCAATCTCTCTCACTCTCTCACTCACAACTCTCGCACTCGGTCCCTCTCCCGCTTTCTGTCCCGCTTCCTGCCCCTGTCCCTCTCATTCCTCTCCCGCTCCCTGTCTCTCCCCTCTCCTTCTTCCGCTCCCGGGTCCTCTCCCATTTCCTGTCCCTCTCCCTCTCCCGCTCCCCGGCCCTCTCCCGCTCCCTGTTCCTCTCCCGTTCCCGGTCCCTCTCACGCTTCCTGTCCCTCTCTCCTCCCCCTACCGTCCGTAAAGTCCTCTACACAATTTTTTTGTTTCTCACTATAAGCTTACATATTAATTTTCATATTTCTGAGTTTGAAAATGACAAAGTTCTGGAAAAACTTGCAACCTCTTTATTTACCTCTTAGGGGATGAAATTCCAAAAAACCTGTTACAGTTAATTTTTGATTTATTTTCACATTTCTGAGTTCGATATTGACGAAGTTTCGTAAAAATTTACATCCCCTTTTACCCCTTAGTGGATGAATTTCCAAAAAAAAAACTGTTACAATTAATTTTTGTTTCTAATTATAACTTAATATATACATTTTCACATTACTGAGTTTAAAATGACATAGTTTCTTAAATAGATATTTACAACCCCTTAGTATTACTATTTATGGGGATGAATTTCGAGAAAACCGTGATACAGTTATTTTTTGTGTCTAACTATAAGCTTATATACAAATTTCCACCCTTGTTACTTCAAAACTGACAAAGTTCCCATAATAATTTGCACAACCTTATTCAACCCTTTAGGGGTTGATTTTCCAAAAATACTCATAACCTTTAAATTTTGTTTCTAATCTTGAACTAATATATAATTTTTTATGTTTTTAACTTCAAAAATGACGAAGTTGCGTACTAAGTACCATTGAAGAAATTAACCCTTTAAGGGATGATTTTTCGAAAAAAATTGTCAAAGTTAATTTTTGTTTATTACTATAAACTTACATAAAAAATTTCATATTTATAACTCTAAAACTGAGGAAGTTGGTTTGTATGAAAGTGGCTTCTAACCCTTATTTTTACCCCTTAGGGGGTGAATTTCCAAAAATCCGTTCTTAGTGGACGTCTCCTCAGCAGAAACTATCTCCCTGCCAAATTTCATCTTAATCTGTTCGGTAGATTCTGAGATTTTTTGTTTAATCAGCGGTGTGTCGCTTTTCAATTTTATATATATAGATAAACGCTTACACACTCATACCCCCGCAGTAGGTATACCTGTGTCGCGGGTGGCATGGACGACACATGTAACACAACACAATAACATCATGACCTGAGTGCAAATATTTATCTGTCACATAAATATCTGCCCCGGCCGGGAATCGAACCCCTCGCTTCGCAGGCAGGGTCGCTACCAATTAGGCTACAGGGTCGAAAAATACTAAACATAAAATACCATTGATTATAAAACTTTAATACAGTAATTAATATTATTAAAAATACTGTCATACGAGTATAATACGTCTGCACTAAATCAATCTCCTTGGACAATGGTAAATACAATTTACATTGTGTGTTAACGCGATCGACATGGTGTGTTTAGAAACATATAAACAATATCACAATCGCCACGTATCTAATATATAAAATTCTCGTGTCTCGGTGTTAGAAGTTGAACTCTCCCGAAACGGTTCAACCGATTTTCGTGAATCTTTGCGTGCATATCGGCTAGGGTTGAGAATCGGTAATCTATTTTTCATCCCCCTACCCCTAAAATTTTTTTGGAAGAACAACGTTTGCCCGGTCAGCTAGTATAAATATAACATTCTTTTATTAACATAAATGAGCACTACCAATTGTGTCAACATTGTAATAAAGTAGTATGACGTAAGTATGAAACAATTTTGTATAATAAATTATATATAATAATGTACTATTAATGTTAATGTTATTGTTAACTTTCATGTCAATAGACGACAATAGAGAATACCAGTTACCAGATGGTAAATCATCACCTTTGATTTTGACGGTCAACCGAACAATACCACTCTGGTATTACCATGGTGTTGCTATTTAAAATACCTCTCTAGAACTGGCTCTCCAATTAAAGAGCTACCTCTGTTTGTAATTTACGAACTGTTTTTTATAGCGTTATACGATACAATAGAGAAGTCCAATTCAGATTATTAATGCAAATAAATGTCCTAATAAATTGTGATTTTTTTTTATGTAATCGATACTGGCAAGTTGCTTTAGCTGTCCAATAAATGCGAGAGGAGACGCCGTGCTAAACGAATTGTGTCACTTCTCAAATACTGTATATCGCAGGGTACCACAAGGGGAATTATCATTTCCCCGCCCAATCTGTAAGGTCAACGGCATAACATACGTGTGTACATCTCATTGCGTGGTACAAAACTCAGTAATCTTTAACAAGTGGGACCTGCAAGGCTATTCTGTTTTGTAATTCGACAGTGGTATCCTCGATGAGTTTCAAAATTGAAGTTCGAGTTCAAGACTCACTTCACTTCGCAAGTGCGTACTAGATGATTAGAGAATGACATATATGTATTCGGTAAGAATACCATACGGAGGCCATATTAAGTCGTTTGAAGTTAGAGTTCGAAAGTCACTTCACTTTGCAAGTGCGTACTAGATGATTAGAGAATGACATATCAAGATGATGAAAGTTCCCTTTCGAGTCTCACTTGAGTGAGCTTCGATTCTGAGATTGTATTTTAGAGAATAGCCCTCCTGGTGCCAGAGCCCCGTCCGTTGTGAACTGTACATTTACAAACAGTGCAAAAGTATTAACGAGCATTATCTTGTAACAAGTGAAATATCAAGTAATAACATCAGAATATTTCGTACTATAATTTTTCGTTAACTAACGTAACTATTTGAACAGCTTGACGCTAGACGTTTCGCCTTGAAAAGTTGCAAACTTTGCAAACATGTAAACAATGTGCTATTCAATTATAAGCATTTAACAATTAATATTTTCCAATTTAAATGAATAATAAATTAACAACGATATAAAATATTTCTGAAGAATTACTTTATGTTGGAGAGTTGAAGCGAACGTGCGTAGTCATAAGATATACTTTTCCTTTTCAATAAATAAAATGAAGCTAGGTAATATCTTAGAGATATCTCTAGTTTCAATTTACTTTCTGATTTCAATCAGTGAAATTACCGCTGGTGAGTATCTACTGGTATAATAATATCATAGACAAATCCGCCCACGCATTGTTTTTCAAACTTATTCCTTACAGTTTTGATTTTATTTTTATTGCATCTCTAAAAATTATTGATTTTTAAAGCGTTGTTCGGTGATAGTTTAATTTATTGGTATAATATTCCTAATCATCATCATCCTGCCCATTCCCCAATTTTATTTGGGGTCGTCGCAATATGTTTTCATTTTCAACACTTCCCTGTCAGCCGTATAATATTTCTAATAATATAGCATAATTCAATTTCTCGTACTCCTTTTCTGAAGTCGGTCTAAAAATAACTTTATTTCTTAATCACTATTTTTTCATCCGACCCAATTCTGATTTTCTAACCAGCGAGCTTTAAGACACCTAGAACAAAGAGAGACAGAAAAACATAGGGACAAAGTTTATTTGCACATCTTTAAAAAACTTCAAAAGCTCGAACCGGTGGACGTGGTGGACGTTTTGGTGAAATTTTGATTACATTTCAGATCGGCCATGTGCGGCGCGCAAGATAGCAAACCGTTCGATCGTATGCGTGTGCAACTCGACGTACTGTGATGACCTCACCCGCGACGTACCCTGCAGGGGACAATATATCCTTTACACTACCTCAGCCGTAAATTAGTCTTAATATCTATCGTAAACATTTCTTTTTATATCTATATATTTTTTAATTTCTATATTGTCCATCACTTATTTTTCAGGCGGGGACACGTTTCAAGAAAAGTAGGGGCTCTTTCAGTTCGACTGGTTGTTCGCGTAAGGAAACCTATGAATAAAATTGTTTAGCTCAATTTATTTACTTGATTAATATTATTTGTCGTACCACAATATTGTGGCCTCGCCCTATGTAAATAATGTAAAATTGTCTTATATCATTTTTACTAAGATATTATTATTATCTTTTTCCTTCTATCTCGTTTAGCAAACGCCGGCGGGAAATATACCATTGAGTTGGATCCGTCTAAAAAGTTTCAAAAGATCATAGGTTTCGGAGGGTCTGTGACAGACTCTGCCAGCATGAATTGGAAGAGCTTACCGAGAGCCGCGCAGGAAAATCTAATTAAGTAAGTATGTTAGAAAAATTAAAAACATTGTAAAAAAACGTGTGGCACTCGGGGACTGCCGCGGTAAAGCTATTGCATATCATTTGTTGCGAAATAAAACCTGACACCCCCCACTTGCAGTCAGTACTAGGATAGTAAAAACATTTGTTCACCTAGTGGCAATTAATTAAAGCGAGTCCTAGGCGCACAGAAGTCTTAGAGGATGCGACATCAGTGACACCGCACATGTCACAGTAGGTGCGATCTTATTCACACTTTGGTATTTAGCATAGGTGCAACAGGGACGTCAATATCACGATCATGCACATTAAGCTATTAATGCCATTTCTCCCGTCATGCCAATCAATATGCGGAAGAGCGACAGTGATAGAACAAATCCATCACTGCCGCTCTGACAACTTGTCAGAGCGCTCTGACGTAATGTCAGAGCGCTCCGACAACTTGTAAGAGCGACAGCGACAGATTTATTCCATACTGCTCTTCCGCACATGAATTGGCATGACAAGAGAAATAGCAATAACAACTCAATGTGCATGATCGCAATATAGGCATCATTGTTGCGCCTTATGCTAAATACCGAAGAGTAAATAAGACAGCACCATACTATGGCCCGCACAGCATCACCGATGTCGCATCCTCTAAGTTTTCTGTGCGCCTAGTACTCGCTTTAATTAATTGCTACTAGGTGAACAAATCCGATAAGAAATTTACAATAATACCCCAGCTTTGTTTTGGCACACTTGCTTGCATATTTTTGCTATCCTAGTACTGACTGCAAGTGGGCGGTGTCACCTTTTATTTCGTTACGGTTTTTCTTGATTCGCTCACCGTGCTCAAGCCCGCGATAAAAGCTATGCAATAGCTTAAATATCGTCAGATTTTTGTCTATAAATAAAATTAACAAAGCTTATCGAAGCGAATCAAAGGAGCCCAAACTCCAAGGTTCCCAATCCCTCGTTTGAGCTCCATAATCAGACCAGCTTTGTGGTGGTGGTATCATTATTAATATATTGTTGTATTGTTATTGTTGTTCAGCTCATACTTCAGCAAGACCGGCTTAGAATACAACGTTGTGAGAGTACCCATCGGCTGCAGCGATTTCTCTGTACGTCATTACACCCTTGACGACACCCCATATGACGTAAATCTCGATTCATTCGCTCTTCAAGATGAAGATCTCAATTACAAGGTAGGCCTGACAATATCACTACTTTCCTATTGCTTCAATCGTCTGGCTCATAAAAGAAAATTTAAAAAATATCCCAACTGAATTACAAGGGGTCTAGCTTTGAATCACGGCCGAGGTATACAAATTCTCGATTTGTCCTACAACACAGCCTGCCTACAACACACCTTAGGACGGGGTAGTAGGGGAAGTAGGGGAATGTGGGGGGAAACCGGACAGGGGGTGAAAACAGATAGTTGCTATTTTACTAGTAGGCATATAGCTATCTCGTTCTAAATAGTCAAACGTTATTTGGGAACACTCGGGCAGTTTGCTTGCAAAAGGCGGACAGGATAAAATTTCATCACGTGCTTGTACTCCACAAAATAGAAAAAATTGGTAAGTTATCTAATATTTTGTAATTTTTGACGTATTCTCATTTGTTTTGGCCATGTACAATCATAATGTAACATTCTTTTCATAATATCTTGGTTATTTAAGTTAAAAAAACAGCATTAATTGTTGCTGTGAGTCTAAGAATAAAAATTTTGCAAGTAGTATTTTAAAAGTGGCACCTGTAGGGTACGACCGGACGGGGTGATATCGGATATCCGGTGTCACCCCCAATCATTGAATAGGTTATGTCTGCTTATTTACTTAAAATCTTAAACCTTTACTTTATTTATTTTTTCATAAGTATGTTTACAGGACCTCAGTATCAGTTGAGTTGAAGAGAGACGTAGGCTCCCTATGCGTATTCTACAGTCTGTACAACGGGGGATGTTCTGAAGAACTGTTCGGTTTAATACCTGTGATTGATTTCCGTCACCACGCATCACGATGTATCAGGTTCCATCAACACCACCTTAATACTTGGCGTTCGTCCACAATTCGCTTTTCATGTAATTTCCTACCACGCACATGTAAACTGTGGAACGAACTACCTGCATCGGTGTTCCCACTAAGCTTTGACATGGAGTCCTTCAAGAAGCAGGTCTATTGTTATTCTTCGAAGCCGGCAACGCATTGGTGATGCCCCCAGTATTACTAATGTCCATGAGGGGCTGTAATCACTTACCATCAGGTGACCCGTCAGCTCGTTTGCTTGCTTAAGGCATAAAAAAAATATCCGTATTCACCCCGTTGACTAAAAACGCGTATCCGGTTTTACCCATAGGTATGGGGTGAATCCGGATTTATGTTTTTTATTAAAATTAATTTCTACTTCTTTTTATCTTTATTGATTTCGGATATTTTTTGCCAAAGTAATGTATTACATATGTTCTTTGAGAAGTGTTGTTGATTTTTTAAATTGTATAACATTATAACGAATTTATGGTGTTTTTTTCTTAACTATCCGGTGTCACCCCACATTCCCCTACGTAGTTTTCCCTAGAATTAGAAATCAGTTTTTTTAACTTCTTGCCAGACTGAAGGCTAGCTACCCAAATCTAGAACAACCAGGGCTTCAATGTTTGAAATTGCAAATAAAATAGTATCGAATGAATATTTGCTAACATTACTATGAAAACTGGAATTATTATGATCCAGCGTTAGGGATTACGTGTGAAACGTCGCTTATCATCGCTCTTACTGAAGATTCTATGTGTTTCTCAGATCCCGATGCTGCAGAAGATCTTCAAAGCAGCGACTGCTCCGGTGCTGGTGGTCAGCTCCTCCTGGACCCCTCCGATGTGGATGAAGTACACCACTGAAACAAATACCCACTGCGGGTTCCTCAAGCGGGAACATTACCAGACCTTCGCTAATTATTTATACAAGTCAGTAAACTTATATTGGCTTCAACCCATTAATGGCCCACTACTGGGCACGGATCTCTCCTCTTGAGGAGGCCTAGAGCATACTCCACCACGCTGCTCCAGTGCGGATTGGCTAACCCGAATGTCGGAAGTTTTCAAACCGCCCGAGGGTCTCTGACATGGCTTAACGAATGTTATCTAATGATAACAGCCGGGACCGACGGCTTTACATGCCCTCCGAAGCACGGAAGCGCTCAAAAAATTTTTGCCACTAGCGGTCACCCATCCAACTACCGACCGCGCCCGCTGTTGCTTAACTTTGTCGATCACATAGGATCGACGTAAGCCGATAGCCGGGCTATGAGCGCTTCAAAACTTATATTTATAGTTATAGTTATTACGTTTATTTCTTTAATAAAACACTGATTAATAAATACTAATTTTCCAGATTCATAGATAGTTATGAAAAGAAAGGCGTTCCAATATGGGCAATCTCGACCGGCAACGAGCCTTCTTTAGCGTCGATTTCATCCATTCACATCAGCTGTCTCGGTTGGGACAATTACAACCAGGTTTTGTTATAATTAATAATATAATTCTTGACGACAACGACACGTTTTACAACTATTATTATTATCATATTCTCGGTATCTTATATGGCATTGACACACATAACTAATATTGTATAAATGAGAGTTCGCCTGAAATTCAAGTTTAAATTCAACCAATAAACTCATTATTAAAAAATTCAAGAAAATATTATGACCTGCAAAAGTTATTCTCATACATTCGTTAATTATGCATCTCATTCAGTCAAATACTGACCTTTGATGGATATATATTATGATTAATTGATCAATTATAATAACTTATATTTGGTAAAATTGTAATTGGTATACTCTGACGCGACAAGCAAGTAGTAGTAGTCATTTTATTTAATTTCGTTTCATATTCTCCAATAAATCATCTTTCAAGCTAATGCTTGAAAGATTAATGATTACAATGATCAGTAAATTATCGCTCGTTTTTTAGGCCAATTGGATCGTCAACAATCTGGGACCAACAATACGCAACAGCAAGTACAGCAAAGTGAAGATCTTAGCGCTGGATGATCAGCTGGACACTATTAAACTTGTATTTGATGATGTAAGCGATGCATGATCATTATTTTATTAATAACCCGTCGCGTGTTATCGTGTGCCTATCGTCTGTAGATCGCCTCGGCTGATCTCCTGTAATTTTTTTTAAACTACAAAAACTAATAGGAATATGACATACCCGCTCCGGACCGTCTGATCCAAATTTCAAGAGTGGGATTTGGATAGTATCGGTCGGCATCTCTGATATCTTAATCTTAATATATACCTATAAACTAGTTGACCGGGCAAACGTTGTTCTGCCAAAAATTTTTTGGGGGTAGGGGGATGAAAAATAGATGTCCGACTCTCCACCCTAGCCGATATGCACGCAAAGATTCACTAAAATCGGTCGAGCCGTTTCGGAGGAGTTCAACTTCAAAAAAGCGTTACACGAGAATTTTATATATTCGATTATAATTATATCTTGTCGTCCAAAACACTACCTCAATGCCTGAAGTCGAAGGTGTTCGAGCAGTGTGTGTTTCCAGTGATGACATACGGATCCTAGACGTGGTTCTTTACTATTTGGCCTAATCCACAAGCTCACAGTAGCACAGCGGGCTATGGCTCTCCATAGTCCTCTGACTATGCTCGGTATTTCTCTACGTGATAGCATTAGAAATGAGGAGATCCGTAGACGAACAAGGGTAACCGACATAGCTCAAATAATTAGCCGGCTGAAGTGGTAATGAGCTGGTCACATAGTGCGAAGGACCGATAACCGTTGGGGAAGAAAGGTCCTCGAATGGCGCACACGTCTCAGAAAAAGGAGCATAGGACGTCCCCCGACCAGGTGGACTGACGACCTGAAGAAAACAGCGGGCATCCGCTAGATTCAGAAGGCTCAGGACCGGTCAGAGTGGCGCGTGTTAGGGTAGGCCTATATCCAGCAGTGTACCTCCAAGGGCTGATGGATGGATGGATGGATATAGATTACGTGTCACGTTGTTTGTCCGCGATGGACTCCTAAACTACTTAACTGATTTTAATCAAATTTGCGCACCGTGTGTAGTTTGATCCAACTTGAAAGACAGGATAGCTTACATCTCCCTTAAGGCACACCGAAGGTTTTAATATAATAAAAAAAAACTTTTTGCAGAACGAAGTCTGTCCGGGCAGCTAGTAATATATATAAATTACGTATCACGTTGTTTGTCCGCGATGGACTCCTAAACTATTTAACCGATTTTAATCAAATTTGCACACCGTATGCACTTTGATCCAACTTGAAAGATAGGATAGCTTATATCTCAAAAAAAAAAAAAATACTTTTGACAGAACGAAGTCTGTCCGGGCAGCAAGTAGTCTTTAAAAATAAGACTCTTACATTTACTTATCTTGTATTTCTACTGACTGAATGGACCGAATGTTTTGCTTATCTTTTCAGATGGTCCGAAACAATTCAAAAGTATTAGACTTCGTAGATGGACTGGCAGTTCACTACTACTCCGACAGTTTCATCGCTCCCAAGGTTCTTACCCATGCTACTCAGAAATATCCCAAGTTGATCGTTATAAGCACTGAGGCTTGTGAAGGTACGTACAGATAAAACTCTAGTATTAAGGATTTTGAGTTTTTAACACAATTTTGATTAATTGAAGAAATAGTATATTTGTGTGTAGTATAAAACACTACTTAAAAAATGAGAGGTGTCAAGGGACACCCGGATGGAACGAAGTTCCTTTCGATTAATACTAAGCGACCAGAAGTCTTCGAGGGTGCGACATCAGAGATACTATACAATCATAGTATGTGGCTGTCTTATTCACTCTTCGGTATTTAGCATAGGCACAACAGGGACTTCCATACCATGATCATGCACATTAAGCTATTATTGCCATTTCTCCCGTCATGCAATCAATATGTGTATCATATAATCATGTGTATAATCATATCAACAAGTGTCTTGTCAGAGCGACAGTGATAGATTTATTCTATCCCTGTCGCTCTTCCGCATATTAATTGGCATGACAAAAGAAATAGCAATAATAACTTAATGTGCATGATCGTAATATAGATATCCCTGTTGTGACTATGCTAAATACCGAAGAGTAAAATAAGACAGCCACATACTATGATTGTACAGTATAACTGATATCGCACCCTCGAACACTTCTGGTCGCCTAGTACTCGCTTTAATTAATAAACGACGGCAAAAAGTGTCGTTACAACTTTTCCTTTTGATTTTTTCCGTCTAGCCCCCATTTCGCAACGCGCGATAAGGAACTTCGTTCCAAAAGAAATAAACTTGACAAGTACGAGTTAAATTTGCTTGGAGAGGGTTCCATACGTTGATTATGTATTTATCGTTATTTTTCTTTTGTATTCATTTTTGCCCTATTTTAAGACCCTAGACTTCTTATAGGTTTTTCTGTAACATATGTATAAGTAAAGAACTATTATTATCTGTATTTTCCTCAAAATTCTAGCCTCAGTAGTTACAGAGATAATATAAGGGGCATACAGAAAGGCACATGAGTACCTAATTTCAACTCATTCGGTCCAATAGTTTTGGAGAAAATTGGCTGTGACGTCGCCCAGGCACACGAGTTATCCTATAAGAGTTCCGTTTTTCGTTTTTTTCATTCGGGACCCTAAATTTTTTTTTTTGTATTTCTTAGAAGAAAAAAGTTCTAAGTTTTGACAATACCTCAACAAGTAGAATACCACCATTTTGGCTATGGTATTTCTATTAAGCAACGAGGCGAATTTTTATTGCTTTAAATAATTTCAGGCTATAAGAACCCAAATCAAGGTGTTGACTTGGGTTCCGCGGATCGTGCCAAGAGGTATATAAAGGATATCATACGGGTAAGTTTTACATAACCAAGTTGACAACACAGTAATTTTATCTCTGCGTGAAGTCTGGCAAGCAATCTACCACCATTTTACTTTAATCATCCCAAGCGAGTCGTCGTATTCTGATAAGCAGCTTGACCGCCAGTTCTTCTTCTCTATTTTTTGGCTGAAAACGCATCGGTGAAGCCTTTGGTGTTGCTGATGTCCATGGGCGACGGTAGCCAGCCACTCACCATCAGGTGGATCGTCAGATCGTTTGTCGGCTATTTCCATAAAATATATACAAGTACACATAATTAAGAATAAAAAAACCCTGAAAAATTAAATAAGAAACGGCGCCTTCCTTTGCCTTAAGGGTTAAAAATACATAATTAAGGACATAGAGATTTTGTAATTTACTTCATAGGATCTAAACCACAACGAGGCAGGCTGGATCGACTGGAACCTCTGTTTGGACGGGAACGGCGGTCCCAATGTCGACGGGAACTTCGTCGATTCCCCCATCATCATCGACAGTGAAAAACAGGAGTTCATCAAGCAGCCAATGTTCTACGCTTTAGGACATATATCCAAGTTCATTCCGAGGGATTCCATTAGGATTGGCAGTTCATCGCCGTCTTGTAACGATACTATTTCCCACGTGGCTGTGCTGACGCCGAGGAACACCATAGTTGTAGTGCTGCATAACGGGTAATTTCTTATCAAGTATTTACTTTTGTTGTTTTTAACCGACTTCAAAAAAGGAAGAGGTTCTCAATTCGACTGTATTTTTTTTTATGTTTGTTACCTCAGAACTTTGGACTGGGCGAACCGATTTTGATGATTGTTTTTTAATCGAAAGCTGGTGGTTGTCATGTGGTCCCACATAAATTTTATTGAGATCTGACAGTGACATCAATTAGAAAACCACATAAGTCGTAAATTTGTGTTAAGATGTGCGCGACAAATTGACGAATAACTCAATATTACGCCAACCGATTTCGATTATTTTTTTTTAATCGAAAGCAGGTGCTTGTCATGTGGTCTCACATAAATTTGAACGAGATCTGAAAAGTAGTTTTTGAGACTTTGAAGTCGGTTATTTTTTGTTAGTAAAATTTAGATTATTACCGCAGTAAACATGAAGACTCGGATTCATTCCGGGTCTAGTCGCCTCTTACACCCATCCGGCGTGGAATTAGTTTCAGTATTTAAGTTAGTTTAGTTAAAGTTAAATGACCTTTTTTTGTTTTTAGTCATGACCCTACATCGATCACTATCAAACAAGGTGACAAAGAAGCAACTATGCACTTGGAAGCCGATTCTATTGCGACAGTGGAATTTCTAAACGAGTAGTTTGAGGATTCCAATAATATACATAACTAACATAACTATGTAACAATATATTATATTTAAAAATATATATTTTATTGGGATTATTAAAACCATGTTTTACTATTTAACATCAAACAATAAAGTTAAAGCTGAAGCATACTGCATGTGGAACCTGACTTGGTATCCAGTATGCCTCTTCAATGTTTTAATGTTAGATATGCCTGTTACTGATGTATTGCATGAAGCTGTAAAGGCCTAAAGTGACTGTACATTCGAAAAAATATAACGAATGTATCACTTACATCAATAATGGAAAACGTCAAGATATACCTGCGACACAGACCGACGAGTTCTTCATAATGTTCTGCATGATTACGCGAGGAGCTTAGCAGTTAACAATAGGCATGATGACAGTAAGTAAAAATCACTAAAATTATATATTTATTTAATGAAACTCTACTAATGGATTACAAAACACGCATTTATCGTATTATTATGAGCGAGATTAACAATATTTTTGATAAAATAAAACTACAAAGTACGGCGAGCCGCCATGATATCTTAAACGCCAATCAGTCTCAATCAGCGAGAATTACGTCACACTTCTTGAAACAAACGAATATCATCATACTGTTAATGACATCTTGTCTATTATTTTCCTGAAAAGTGGCGTCACAAGCGACGCCTTGATACTTTGAAGCGTTTTGGTGCGAATTTTAAACTTATAAATTGAAGTGTATTTATTTTATACTAAACCTTATTTTTTTGGGGAAATATGATATACGTTGTGATTATAATAAGTTTCCCGACAATATGGAACAGTATTTCAAAATCTGTCATCATGCCCATTACTGTATCAGTGATAAATTCACATAGGTTAATACAAATTTTAAAAAATATATTTGGCAGACTAACTCTTTGGCGTTTCAGCGTTGCATACGTGAAGCGAAGCAATTTCGTTTGTATGCGTTGCACACTCTTTAAAATGTTCCAAAGTTACGCGTAGGACGCACATTATCCGCGAAATTAATTCGGACGTCCCAGTTGGCGAACTAAGTTGCAAACTGGTAACTGAATAGCAGCGCCTAAATCGCATCACATTTAAATTTTACCAGTTCCATTAAAATTTTCCGGAAGCGTACCACTATATAAGGTACCGTATATAAATAAATAAATAAATAAACGCTTACATACTCATACCCCCGCAGTAGGTTTATACCTGTGTCGCGGGTGGCATGGACGACACATATAACACATCACAATAACACCCATGACCCGAGTACAAATATTTATCTGTTACATAAATATTTGCCCCGGCCGGGAATCGAACCCGGGACCCCTCGCTTCGCAGGCAGGATCGCTACCAACTAGGCTACAGGGTCGTCAAATATATTTATATACAGCGACCGTTGCGGGAAACATTCAAAAGTATGTAAATTGAAATGATTGATTAGTAACCCAGTAAGATCGCCGAAGTCCCACACACCTCTGGGCTAAGAACATTATTATTGTTACGTATGTTACAGTAACAATTATGTTACATTAATTATTCTTATGTTTTATTTAATACAGTAATATGGTATAGTACAGTATTTCACTAACTTAAACCGAGTTTTCAAAAATTCTATGGGTTTAAAGCACGGACCTGAAAAAAAGACGGACCTAACCGTAACCTCGTCTAATCGAGAGTGAAGCATAGCAATGGCCGCCCACTTACCATGTGTGCGTAATTTTTGATTCGCGATTGAAGCAGTGAAGTGCCAATGGGTGTGTGTACTTGTACAAATAGAGAGTTGGTATTACTATGGGTGCTTCACTGAATTTGTTGTTGGGATTACGTCCGTCTTTTTTAGGTCCGTGCCTACTACGTACTAAAAATCGATTGTTGAAGTTGTTCATTCGAATAAACAAATTTTTAACTTTTAAAAGACATCCGAACAGTAACTTTATATTTTTCTTTAATATATTTTATCAGGGAAAAATCTAGTTTTTTATGGTATTATGGTTTCTGTCATGAACAATGAAGCTGGCCCAATTTTGACGATCTCCTTTGATTCATAGTGGTCTAATTACTGGTTTAATGTAAGGTATAGTTATAGCAAGGATAAACTACTGATAGCCTATGGAATGAACATAAGTCGCCGGCATACAGAGGCGTGGTGTATTGGCAATTAGTTGTTACTTTAATAGGTAAAGAAGAACATCTTCTCTATGTAACCAGTAGACCAATCAGCAGACTAGTCATGATGAGTGGTCACAACGTGTTATCGACTTAAACAAGCGGTGACCCCGGGTTGTTAAATTAACGTTGATCACGCCGGGGTCACCAGTCTAGCAAAGGGAGATGTCCCGCCAGGCGAGACACCTAAATCAAATTGCGAAGTGGACAGGAAGACGATCAATGTTATAAAATAGGTAAATAGTACTCAATTTTATGAATTCTAATGGCTCCTACACGTTACGTCGCCGGCATGCCCACTCGGCTTTTGCCGCGCGAGTCGTGCGGCACATAAGGTTAGTTCGTTCCTGGCATTAACGCGATAGTGTTGTGTGGTAAAATACACATAAAGCAAAGCCGGTTATAAATGCCGGTGGTAAGGCCGGTGGCACTGCCAGTGGCATAGTGTGTAGGAGCCATAAGAGCACATTTTAATTTTCTCTACAAATCCATCACCCGAGTTTAGATCACGAAAGTACCTTCTGTAACATCTGGTAATCAGTAATTAAGTTTCCAAAGTTTACGATTAAATACTTAAAGTTATTAACGAGTATTTCTTTGTATCCATTACGCTAAGTGCAGTTCAGTGAGATTAAATCTTATATGACTCCAATTAGGTTCAAATTCACTTGTATTTAATACGAGATTAGGATGATGTTATATTAGGACTTAATTAAGGGCGTGACAATTTCGTTACCAATTAGCATGTAAATTGGCTTCATGATAGAGCTATAATGTATGATATGCAAACCAAATTAATGTATTGTAGGAATCAAATAATTTATAATACATTATTTATGTATTTTCAGTTAATGAAACAGTTTTCGGGAAAGTAATTAGCCACTGCAAATATTATCCAAATACAGGTAACAAATGAATACCTTTACTCTTGCAGCTACAACAGCATGAAATTAAATTACAAATTAAAAAAATTAAGCTAACCTATGTTCTATTGAATCAAAAGCAGAAATAATGTAGTAAATGCGTAATGAGTCGTAAATGTAAATGATAGTATAAAGTGAGAATATTTTTCTTGAACTCATTCTTTTTTTTAACAAAATCTATGTCTTTTATCTAGCCAGTACAACTGCCACGATTTCTGTTTTATAAAAAGACCGCTAAGACACCAAACTTGCACAGTAAAAACTCCAACACGAACCAAGAGCAATAGTTAACAAAAGTTAACAAAATATTTAAAAGTCAGAAGTTAAAGTGCAAAGAAATCTAAGACCTTATAAAATTCTAATATAGCACACACAAACCTCGAAACCGTGCCAAGCGTGAGGCAAGTTTCCAACTTTTGTTGCTGGTCACATCACTACTAGCTCAGCGATTTAATATTTATTTTTGGCCAAAACCAATTTGGTGTAACGACACCTTATCAACAGTGCTGAAGTGGCTTTCAATGAAAGCCTTGTTAGAATCCGTATGGAATATTTTTTAATATCTATAAACAAAAGGGAGGTAAGATAATTGTTATAAAAGTCATTTTCTCAATCTTCAATCTCCAATCGTCTCAAGTGTAACATACCCTTGTAGAGCTAATTTGAAAAGCTTCTAATGCCCTGGAGAGCTGAACGAAACAAGAATTTCAGACTTGTTTACATTGGTTGATGAATTTCTGGCTAAAGGTTCTTTTTGGGTTATGTAAGCAAAAAACGGCCTATGACATACTTGACTCTGGATAAATTGGCTTTCCAGATCATGCAATAATTATAAATTTATAATCTGGAAAGATCAGATTAAACTAAACCAATTCACAAATAAAACTATTGCTTCAGGACAACGTTTCATATTGATAACATAACTTTTGGTAAACAAAATGGCAGGGCTCTTTGCTTTTGATGCAATTAAGTCCATTTGTAATTACGCGTGCACTTGGGTCCCATGTGTTGTGATATAGACTGGACTTAATCTAGTTTTGTCTATTCCAGCTGGAAATCAAACTCATCCCTTTTACTTTGGGGCAACCTTATGCATTGTTAAAAAGTTATACGTATATTTATTTAGTGTATATATTTATTTGTTTAGTGTGTGACGTCCAACAAGAAGATGGGAAGATGACTTCCGTCTTGGGACCTTACTGGACTAGAGTGGCAAACGACAGAGTGAAATGGAAGCATTTGGAGGAGGTCTATGTCAAAACACACACCAAACTGAGAGATAACTACAGTTCAAAAACTTCATCAGTTCGGAATAAAAAGGCTATATTATTATATTTATTTAGTATAACGACCCGACTGCCGGCAGGGCTTTGATTTTCATTCAAAAGTAGATTAACAAAATGTACATCAGTATTATCTAATTATATTATGATCAAATGATTATGATGACCGCGCTGGGTAAACATTTTGTTTGAGAGATTAATGCTCCTTCTCGGATCATTAGTGTTTGTGATCTCATTTGTGTATGTAGCCGCACTTGTAGCCCGCAACACAAAGAATCTAGTGCGAGGAAGTGAGTGGTTATTGTTTACTTTATTTAACAATTTACGCCGGCATATTACGTAAATAACAGAGCAAGATTGACTAGAGGTACGAAATATCTCGAATTATTTTCATTACCGCAACCGCCTATTAGTTTATCTGTACCTTTCCGAGTTGCCCGCTCGTAATTATAGCCGCCAAGCAACGGTGTGGGCGGAAGTGACAAAGCTTTCTAAAGAGTACTGTATAATAATTGCCTTTATTAAGAGGATATCGGAGTACCGTTCGGCCCATACAAACGTATTTTTCTGTTTCCTCCCTGGATATTAACATTAGAGCAAATATTTTTTGGAAAACAATACATCTCTACGTCTGCCATGTCGGTATGTTTCGTTTTTTTAAATAAATTAAATACTATAGAAGTTACGAAGCTTCAAAAACGACAAAATTTACCGATAAAAATGGTCGTTTTCAGACGTCGATTAAACCAAATAAAACGCAAATTAAGAGAAAAATTAAAACATACCCACATAGTCAAGATCTTTATTTATATTGTCGTAAAAAAAAATTTCAAAATCCGTTCAGATTTCTTGGAGGAAACAGTATAATGTGTAATGCCGATTTCATCAATTTTAGGTAGGTATTATCAGTCCTAGCTGCAGTTGTCCCGCTCACGTTATAAGGGGTGAGACGGAAGGGTCAACTAATACGTACACGCATATTGCTCGCTCACTCGCACTTAGGTCTAAGGTTCGCGATACTTTTCTTTACATATTATATTTGATAAAAAGTACTTTTTATGCGGTAAGATGGGTGAAGGACCCTTCTAATTCGGATACGATGTTTCACGTTTGGGCAGTTTAAATAAAAGTCAGTCACGAAGTATTTAATACTTAAGTATTTAATAATAATATTTTAATGTAGTAAGTTTTAACCGTATTGGGGCGGCTTAGAATACTAACACCAATCCCACGCCGGATGGGTGTCGTAAAAGGCGACTAAATCCGGCCCGCTGGTGGTAGGGCCCCTCGAGGGATTATATTGATAGTATTGATTTTAATTGTTACTTTAATACCATTATTACTATTATTATTTCTCCATGGGGTTCGCTTGGATAGCTACCACCCTTGAGCATGAGTCAGTCGCCAAACGACTCGTCGTGTTCCGGCTGGGGGCTTGAGAGCCAGTTCTTTCTTTCTTTTTCTTCTGTCTTTCTTGGCCGGCAACGCATCAGTGATGCCTTTGGTGTTGCTGATGTCCATGGGCAACGATAGTCACTTACCATCAGGTGTATCGTCAGCTCGTTTGGGCGGCAGTTTCAAGGGGCGCCAAAATCATAATAATATAGTAAACAAACGAATAACATAATAGGTAATCTATACATCTGTACATCTGTACTCTGTACAAATAAATAAAATTGGAGTGTCTGTTTGTAATATTAAAATAACCGCTTTTTACTAAGTGCATTTGGATGTATACACAGTACATATACCAAAACAACATTTTTAGAATTTTTGTCTGTCTATCTGTCTGTCTGTTTGTTCCGGCTAATCCTCTGAAATGGCTGGACTGATTTTGACGGGACTTTCACTGGCAGATAGCTGATGTAACAAGTAACTTAGGCAGTGGCGTAGCTAGCCCTAAGGAGGCCTCATATCAATATTTGATGTGGGGCCTCCTCAACGTAAGCTATATATAAAATATAAAAGGAGTGCCAACTGTCGTAGGCCGCTGGCGAGCTTTTTTTTGGGAGTATTAGTAGGGGCCCCGTATAATTAATACGGCTGATACGGCGGTAGCTACGCCCCTGAACTTAGGCTACTTTTATTTTAGAAAAAAAAAATAGTTTGCAAGGCGATACGAAGTTCGCCGGGTCAGCTAGTAAATAATAAAGAGAACTTTATTATCTATTATCTAATAAGTTATTCGTTTGTAACTTGAACTTTATTAAAGGGTTCTTGATATCCCATTCACGAAAAATGCCAACCATTAAAATAATTATATTTCTGAGTTTTTTTAGTAATTTATCTTAAACGACCTTTGGCAAAGGGAGATCTCCCGCCAGGCGCGGTGTGTTGCCTGGGAGGCGGCCGAGCTCCAACTGACCTTGTCGGAGCATTTGTATATATTATTATGCAACCGATGCAGAAAACTTCGATAGCGTGATTCAGGTTGGCGTGACGTCACCGTGTGACGCGTGTGCGCTGTCGCCACAGACCGATCAATCAACCGAAAACAGAAATTCGAACTCATCATTAAAATTTTCGCCTCGCTGGGAATCGAACCCAGGACCCTCGGTGCGGCGATCCGACATGGTAACCATTGCACCACACGGGTCATCGAATCTTCAATTACTTTTTAGAGTTCCGAAGTAAAATTGGAACCCTTATAGTCTCGTCATGTCCGTCCGTCCATCTGTCCGTCTGTCCATCTGTCCGTCTGTCAGCATATATAGTAAATGAGTAATAGTCGATAAACTTACTACTTCGGAACCCTAACATTGCGCGTGGCCTGACACGCACTTGCCCGGTTTATATTTTATTATTACACTAGATTTAGGATATAGCGACCGACGATGACGGGACCACTGTCAATAGTCGTTATATCCGGAAATCGTAATAAGCAAAGCTAAAGAGATGCATTGTTTTACGCTTTTTCTTAATTTTCAAGGATTTTGATTTAAATCATTCTAATATTTTATCACGGTTTTTCCACATCGTAGGTATTTTTTAATTGGAATCTGTGTGTTTTGCACAAATCAGTATTGTTTTCATAATTCAAAAATTTACTAAACAAAACACCCACAATTTTATTTCACTTTGTATCAATGAAAGGAAAAGGTTACCACAGTTGCTGTGTGGATTTAACAAAAGATAAAAAAGCTCTTTGTACCTATCTCTGGCAGCCAACTCCGGTCGTATAATATCTGCATGGGATTTCTAGGATTTTTTTACAAATTAGTCGTTACACCCGAAGTCGCCGTTACATCCGAAGTCGCTATAACTGTATGAATTTTGTATTAAAGTATGCTTTAAAAATGGACTAAGATTTAACTTTGCTATATCAAAATGGTCGCTATATCTAAGGTCGTTATATCTAAGGTCGTAATAAATGAAATACACTGTAGCTACAAAAATAATAAGGTAGGTATTTAGTACTAGGTACAATTGGTACAAGAATTCACCAAATCAACAGATAAACCAAATCGAAAACGCTAAATCCAGTCCAGTAACGAAAGCCAGGGTCAAACAGAATGGTTGTGGTGCAAAACAGAAAAATACTATAACGACGAGCGAGCCATTCAAGCTTCCCGCTCTCCCCGCGTCCCCGATTCAGGCGATCTGCAATACGCACACACGCATAGCGCGCTCACCCAAACATAGTAGCTGCCAGCGGGGGGTTACAAGCCTACAGAGCGACGGCAATAGTTTCGATTTTTAATGGCTTTCGAAATGTTTCCGCAGTGGTATTTCCTCTTAAGGGGATTGGCTCGCTCAAATCTCAAAAATACTGTAAGTTTGAAGAAGATTGCAGATGAATCCTTTTGTGCGATTTCCATATAAAAAATATATGGTATACTGAAGGTCATCACAATGATATTCTATTATTTAAAATTTTAATAACCTCTCCCAAATATTGGGAAAAAAATTTGTTAAATAGGTCCTTCTTCAACCTAAATTGTAAATGTTCTCTGTAACGGTTAAATAGTTCGGCATGAATATTGTACTAAAAAATATGTAATGACGTGTTTCACAATTTGTATGGTTTTTTTTTTCTTAATTATTTTAATATTTTGAAAAAATGAATAAAAACCCAAAACTTCACCAGTACCCCGCTGGAGCGCCCCCGCTAAGCCCTGCGTCGCGTGCTCGGGACTCTCGGAACGCGATACATCAGTGTCTCGATGACTCTTGTGACGGGTGGATTGTACGCGCGCTATTTTTTCCAAATAAAAACTAAAACCTCACGTTTTGAAAAATTTTTGAATGAAGTCATATTGTAAATAGTACAAATATAAATATTTCGTAAAAGAACAATAAAAATTAAGTTTGTAAATATATGTAAAGTAGATTATAATTTCGTTTAGTTTATTGACCCTATCATAGAGTAAGACTGACTGTGGCTAATATAATGAATAAATGTAAGTGAAATGTGACCGAGCTCTCCAAAACTATTGGTAAGTACCTACCCTATTGAGTACATTATTTCTAGTGTGTTTATTTTTTTAACGTTTTAGCTATCTTGAGAATTTCGTTTGACGGCGCCGCGGCAGATGGAGACCTAATATGATGATGGACTCCGAAGGTGGGTATTAGCATCTCATTGACGGCACTACGTATAACCATCGTGTTTGGATTCATTTGAATTTTTGAAAGGTCTCATGGAGACCTTGGTGACTAATGATGTCACCTACCTGATGGTGGACTCCGAAGGTGGGTAAAGGATCTCAGTGACGGCACTACGTAGAACCATCGTGTTTGGACTCATTTGAAAGCTCTCATTAAGACCTTGGTGACTGATGATTTCACCTACCTGATGGTGGACTCCGAAGGTGGGTAAATGATCTCAGTGACGGCACTACGTAGAACCATCGTGTTTGGATTCATTTGAAAGGTCTCATGGAGAACTTGGTGACTAATGATGTCACCTACCTGATGGTGGACTCCGAAGGTTGGTAAAGGATCTCAGTGACGTCACTACGTAGAACCATCGTGTTTGAACTCATTTGAAAGGTATCATTGAGACCTTGGTGACTGATGATGTCACCTACCTGATGGTGGACTCCGTAGGTGGGTAAAGGATCTCAGTGACGGCACTAGATAGAACCATCGTGTTTGGACTCATTTGAAAGCTCTCATTAAGACCTTGGTGGCTCACGATGTCACCTACCTGATGGTGGACTCCGAAGGTGGGTAAAGGATCTCAATGACGGCACTAGATAGAACCATCGTGTTTGGACTCATTTTAAAGGTCTCATTAAGACCTTGGTGACAGATAATGTCACTTACCTGATGGTGGACTCCGAAGGTGGGTAAAGGATCTCAGTGATGGCACTAGATAGAACCATCGTGTTTGGACTCATTTGAAAGGTCTTATTAAGACCTTGGTGGCTGACGATGTCACCTACCTGATGGTGGACTCCGAAGGTGGGTAAAGGATCTCAGTGACGGCACTAGATAGAACCATCGTGCTTGGACTCATTTGAAAGGTCTCATTAAGACCTTGGTGGCTGACGATGTCACCTACCTGATGGTGGACTCCGAAGGTGGGTAAAGGATCTCAGTGACGGCACTAGATAGAACCATCGTGTTTGGACTCATTTTAAAGGTTTCATTAAGACCTTGGTAACTGAAGATGTCACTTACCTGATGGTGGACTCCGAAGGTGGGTAAAGGATTTCAGTGACGGCACTAGATAGAACCATCGTGTTTGGACTCATTTGAAAGGTCTCATTAAGACCTTGGTGACTGATGATTTCACCTACCTGATGGTGGACTCCGAAAATGGGTAAAGGATCTCAGTGACGCCACTACGTAGAACCATCGTGTTTGGACTCATTTGAAAGGTCTCATTAAGACCTTGGTGACTGATGATTTCACCTACCTGATGGTGGACTCCGAAAATGGGTAAAGGATCTCAGTGACGTCACTACGTAGAACCATCGTGTTTAGACTCATTTGAAAGGTCTCATGGAGACCTAGGTGACTGATGATTTCACCTACCTGATGGTGGACTCCGAAGGTGGGTAAAGGATCTCAGTGACGGCACTACGTAGAACTATCGTGCTTGGACTCATTTGAAAGGTCTCATTGATGGCACTGCGTAGAACCATCGTGTTTGGACTCATTTGAATTTTTGTGTATGGCTTATTACTGACTGTAGCAGCAAAAACATTACATTCGCTCACTTAAGTTATTATGTTTCAGGCAGTTCAGGAACCAGCAAAACTCAGAATTACAAAATCAGGAACTTCAGCCGTTAACAGAAACATACGATCTGTCTGGGATGGAAGTTGATGAGGGAGCAGAGCAAATTTTGCTGGTAACTTATTCTGTTTGCTTACACTATGGTATTTGTTAGATACTAGATAGTTTCCCTAGCTAATTTAATTTGACACTGCATTGTTTGTTTGTTTTAGGTTGAACAAGATGAAGAAGATTTACAAGATTTGATTATTGAAGAAGAATCACAAGCAGAAACAAAAAATATATCTGGAAGACGAGTTATAGATCTAACTTACTTTTTTCCAAAGTACAAGAAATAGGCGGCCATGGTGCTTTAAAAGTTTGAATTGCATGTCCCTGTGACTAAAATTTTAGTCTTTTTTACATAGAACTTGGAACCCATTAAGATCTCAATCGTTTTTTTAACTTGGCTTTCATTTTACATTTATGTTTTTGATAAGATATCATTACTTTTTGTCTAGAAATTATTAGTGTTTATAGATAATGAATATACCCATTATTATTTGTAAAATTACTCTACACAGTGGAACCGCTAATTCACTTGTTTCACTAATTATCAATAACTTTCAGTTTTTAGATTTTTTCCTTTAGATACGCCTGATAGTCTACCTTGATGCAAAATATCTAGTTTCTAGGTCATCTGGAAGTAGGTTATGTTTTTAATCCTATGTCAGTGACTCAGTCACCAAAATGCGGATTTATAAACGTTAATGTATCAAAAACAGTTTTAGCCACATCTATAAAATTTTAAATTTTAAATAAGCTAAGGGGTTTTAATAAATGTGCCAAATTTCATGTATTTAGGTGAAATAGGTCTCGAATTATGAACGGGTCAAAAGTAACTCGAAATGATTCGTATAATATTACACATTATAATAAAATTATAAAAATTTGCTAGTTTCTGATTTATTCCTTGGTATTTGTATTTGTATACTCAACTACCTATTTGGAAGCCAAATTTTAACTTTCTAGGTCATCTGGAACTAGTTTAGAGTTTTGATCTATAGGTCATTCAGTGATAAAAATGACGATTTTTGGACGTTATCTTAATAGCCGTTTGAGGTGTGTTTATGAAATCTGGAGCAAATATGTATTTCGCAAGTCTCAAGCAATGAGCAATTTTACAGACTTATGTCGAATACTTTTTGAGTTATGAGGGGGTCAAAAGTGGCTCCAAATCGTTCGTGTAATTTTACACGCGGTACTGATCGCCAGTTCTGTTACCTTGAACTTGGCTGGACACGCTACCGCTCGTACCTGCTAGATATAATGGTGATATTTGAAAATTTAAACTCTACAGATTTCTTGATGCCCCCATAACCTTATTTCCTATTTTTTTTATATTTTTTTATATATATTTTTTATTTTTATTAAAATACACTGATCTCCTTCGGCAGGACCAAAAACCTTGATTACTCCTTATTTCCTATAGAATTAATTAATTATTGTAATTTAGAAAAAATCACAAAGGGCCATCCATAAATTACGTCACACGTTAGGGGGGAGGGGGTTTCGATGTAGCGTGACATTGTGTGACAAGGGTGGGAGGGGATCCTAAATTTTGTGACGTCACATTCCAAAATCGAATATTTGGTATATATACATATGTATATGTATTTTGGAACTTAATTCATAATATGTGACGTCACACTAGGGGCGGAGGTCTCACAAATGTGACCAGCTGTGACAAAGAGAGGGGGAGGGGTCAGAAAGTCATGAAATTAGTGTGACGTAATTTATGGATGGCCCTCAATGGCAACATTAAAACAAGGTCATCAACTAGGTCATCCTAAGTACTTCCGTTACTGAGAACCTATAAGCACTTACCTGGTCATCATCAGACCTTCAGAATGTTTCATGTAGTAGCACCCGTGCTCAATTAGATAAATGTTGAAAGCTAGGTCATCCTAAGTACTTCCGTTACTGAGAACCTATAAGCACTTACCTGGTCATCATCAGACCTTCAGAATGTTTCATGTAGTAGCACCCGTGTTCAATTAGATAAATGTTGAAAGCTAGGTCATCCTAAGTACTTCCGTTACTGAGAACCTATAAGCACTTACCTGGTCATCATCAGACCTTCAGAATGTTTCATGTAGTAGCACCCGTGCTCAATTAGATAAATGTTGAAAGCTAGGTCTTCCTAAGTACTTCCGTTACTGAGAACCTATAAGCACTTACCTGGTCATCATCAGACCTTCAGAATGTTTCATGTAGTAGCACCCGTGCTCAATTAGATAAATGTTGAAAGCTAGGTCATCCTAAGTACTTCCGTTACTGAGAACCTATAAGCACTTACCTGGTCATCATCAGACCTTCAGAATGTTTCATGTAGTAGCACCCGTGCTCAATTAGATAAATGTTGAAAGCTAGGTCATCCTAAGTACTTCCGTTACTGAGAACCTATAAGCACTTACCTGGTCATCATCAGACCTTCAGAATGTTTCATGTAGTAGCACCCGTGCTCAATTAGATAAATGTTGAAAGCTAGGTCATCCTAAGTACTTCCGTTACTGAGAACCTATAAGCACTTACCTGGTCATCATCAGACCTTTAGAATGTTTCATGTAGTAGCACCCGTGCTCAATTAGTTAAATGTTGAAAGCTAGGTCATCCTAAGTACTTCCGTTACTGAGAACCTATAAGCACTTACCTGGTCATCATCAGACCTTCAGAATGTTTCATGTAGTAGCACCCATGCTCAATTAGATAAATGTTGAAAGCTAGGTCATCCTAACTATTCCCGTTACTGAAAACTGATCAGTACTTACCTGGTCATCATCAGACTTCAGAATGTATCATTTAGTAGAATGAAAGCTACATAATATATCAGCAGGCATAATGCATAGTGTAGTTCAAAATAAATAAATTATTATCATGTAGGCAGGTACTCGTACAAGACTACAAAAGCTATAGGAAGAAAATGTATTCGAAAATCTCTCAGAGAGCGAATATAAATAGGCAAAAACGATGAAAACTCTGTGCCACATGTTTTCTTGCTTTATCTTCAGTTCGTTTTATTGTAGTATAGTCGTTGGTCGGTAGATGGCGCTTAGTTAAAAAATACTAGTAGAGGGACCAAATCTCCAAGGTCATCGGGCAAGGCAATCCCCTTAATATTCCTCTGTTTTTAGGAAAGTGAGTATGATATAACTTGCTGTGGCCTGAAGATAAAGGCAATAATGGCTCTTATCTCGATTCTGTGAGCCTGGCTACACTTCGAGTAGGTATGTTTATTTAATAACCTTTTTTAGTATCAACTATCCCTCTAATAACTCTATAATAACTTTTTTTTTAGTATAACTATCCCTCGCTTCGTTTCAGCATATATGTATATGACTTAATTAGTACCCGCATCCGAAATAATTGCTATTTACTTTTATCGGGAATTATAATTTATGTTTATCCCATTTTATTTTCTGGTGGCCATTTTATGCAGTGGGAGAAAATTTTGTAGGGTGTAAATATATGTTTCACCGTGACATTTTTCCTTTTGTTAAGAATTTATTTACTCTCGTACCTTTTCTAATTTTTTATTATAATGTTTTAAATTGTAAATTGATTTATATAATAAAAGTACAAAGATATCTTACACAATGAAATTTCATTATTTTGCATTATGTAGCTTTTTATTGGGTGTGTGAATGGTATGGAAAGCTGTGAATGGATAATTAACAGTTGGGTGTAAGATGTTTCAAGCAATGGTTTCGACTGTTTCACAGTGACGGTAACCATAAAATATTGTGCGAATGTCCCGTAACCATATTATACCTGTTATTAGATGTTGGCTAACGAGGCGCGGTTCTCATTACACTCACCATTACCATTTGACTCGTAATTATTATTACAACCAACGTCATAATAACAAATATCTAGACGTATTACGTTTGATAATTAGATCAATTACAGTTTGATGAAGACATCTAAATCAGGGGACAAAAGGGTTATGTCTGATGAAGAACAGGGCAGTGTGACGAGCCAAATAAGTGTCAAGTAAATCACAAGTAGGAATGACTAAAGTTATCTAAGGATTATTTAGTGGTATATAAACATGATATTTCAGTGTAAAACACACTGGAGGAGCGTGTAAATAGCTCCTCCAGGGGAGAGGGGTGAGACTAAAGTAAGCCGATGATGGCTGCGGAGCGTTGCGGTGCGGAACAATACACAAAATAAATTATAATAGCTAAGCACATCAAACGACTCACCAGTCTCCCACGAAGCTGTAAATCTTGCGGAACCAGTTGCCACAGTCGGAACACAGTCACACAAATCCAGCCGCGCGGCGGTATATTGGTAGATAAGAAGCGGTGATGCGGATGAATAATAAGCGGGTGCGGAATAATTATGTGCGGAGAAAATTGTATGCGGAAGGAAAACTTGAGATGCGGATTAGAAGTAAAATTTTTCACAAGTCTCGCGTCAATCTTGACAACATATTGAGATTGTTCTTTTTCCTCTGAAGATTTTTGCCAGCCAGTGGTAGCGCCGCGGCGGTCGAGAAAATGGCATAACTATTAAAATATATTTTGAATATCGCGGCGCGCAACCATGCTCCCCGGCTTTGAAAGTTCGGAGAACTTTCAAAAGGAAAAAAGAGGAAATAAACAAAATTTAAGTTAAGCTATGCGGTGTAAGATCAAGGGACGTATATGATATTTGAAATCCTAATTTAATATTAAAGGAAAATTAGATTATAATAAACTAATTAAAATTATGAAAGAAAATTATAAGTATTTATTGTGTAGGTATGGGATAAAGTTTAACGACAGGTCGTTTAAACGTGTCACTTTGCGTTTTAATTAATGCGACTCTAACTACACCATCACTACCAGGATAAACTTCCTGGATAATACCTAATGGCCAACGTAAAGGTGGTATGTCATCTTGGTCAATTAGAACTACAGTTCCAACGCGAACTGGATTGTCAGGCATACACAATTTCTGCCTGACTTGTAGCGTTTGCAAATATTCAGACCTACACCTTTTCCAATATGACTGTACTAGAACGTCTAACAATTTTTTGCGGTCGATTAAATTAACACGTTCATAAGAAAGATCATTTGCAGGAAGATATTGAATGGGAGTCGACATTAAAAAATGAGCGGGTGTCAACACCTCAGGTTGAGGGTTGGATGACAACAAACAAAGCGGACGCGAATTTAATAAACATTTATTCCATGACGAAATGCGGTTATTGTAAGTATTAATAACAGTTTTTACTAAGCGGAACATTAAAAGAGCGGCACATAGCTCTAATCGAGCGAGCGTATCAATTTTAACAAGCGAAAGTTTAGATTTGGAACACAAGAGTTTCAAAATGATATTTCCGACCTCATCAGTTGTATGTAAATAAATCACACAATCATAAGCGTTGAGGCTTGCATCACAAAATGCAACTACATTTAACCTACAGTTATTAGAAAAACCAATATGGTGCGATGTTTTTATTTCCGATAATAAAGGTAGTTCCTTAAAGAGCAATGAATAAGATTTTATTATGTCCTCTGGAGACGTATAATCCCAGTCTACTTTACTAATCCACAGATCTTTGATAAGCAACTTCCCGTGTACTACAGCTGGAGATACCAGGTCCAAAACGTCAAAAAAGCGAGCGACAAATGAAAGTATAGCGCGTTTTGTACATTTATTTTCACTATAAAAAGTAGACAATTGAAATACGTCTTCGTCTGGAAACCAAGTTAGACCTAATATCTTTAAGTGACTATTAAAATCACCAGAGAAATTTACTGGAGCGCGATGTGAGCGTGGCAAGCTATCAAAAAACTCGGAAGAATTGCTGGCCTTTTTAAACAGATCAAAAGAGCTGCTTATAAACAAAGAAATTAACTCGTTAGCTAAGCTTATAGCGCTGACTTTGTCAGGCACTGATGTCACCAAATCGTCCACATAAAGACTATTCGACTGGATGACAGAAGCGGCATTAGGAAAACGAGAACATTTATGTGATGCTAACTGGCGTACAGTGCGCATTGCCACAAATGGACTGGACTTAAGACCAAAATGAACGCGGTTAAATTGAAAAGTGCGTGATTTTTCACTTTCAGAAAAACAAAATAATATTTTTAAATATTGACGATATGACTCCGGAACTCCTATTTGCAAGTACATTTGCTTAATATCTGCGGTTAATGCAATCGGAAATAAACTAAAATCAAATAAAAGTAAGAAGAGATCAACTTGTAGGTTAGGCCCTGAATGTAAAATATCATTAAGTGACAACCCTGTGTGAGTTTTGGCACTTACGCCCAAAACAACTCGCAACTTACTCGTTGCTTTATCTTGCCGTATGACGGCGCGGTGCGGGATATAGTAACCATATTTAATATAGTCGGCAATGACTTGGTTATAATCAGCGCGTAAAGCGGTAGTTTGTTTAAACTTACGTTCCAAGTGTTCCAACGCAAGTAAACGGCGGTGTGCCACGGCGCAGGAACTATCGAGGTTAGCGGGATTTCGACTAAAGGAAAGGGCTACACCGTATCGCCCATCACTATTGCGAACAACAGAACTAGTGAACAAAATTTCACATTCTGTCTCTTCAGGTGAAGGAGACCGTTTATTAGGAATTTCCTCCAATTCTCTAAACTTATGGAGACAAGACTCCAGATTACTCAATGTAATCGCGGTAAAAGAACAAGAAGCGGGTTGATTATTACCAACAAACGACGAAGGAAAGTCTCCCATTAATATGTAACCAAAAGTGGTCGAAAAAGCGGGCGGAAATGAAGATGAAATATTCGGTTTATATTGTTTACCCAAATAAATATAAGGGAATAATTGGGCACCAATGACCAAGTCAATGTTACCAGGGGTATTCCACGTGAGGTCCGCTAGAGGTACCCTATTATAATATTCAAAGTTGCGAGCATCAATCTCGAATGCAGGCAATTTATCTGTTATGTTATCAACAACTAACGCGTGAATATTATATTTATGCGGTGAAACGCGTGACTCAATTGTCAAATCAACGTAACCATAAATAGGACGAGATGATAAACCTACGCCCCTAAGAGAAGAATTATAAAGCGGAATTACAGGTAAGTTGAGTGAATTACAACAAGCTAATGTAATTAAATTATTTTGGGAGCCATTGTCCAGTAACAGACGAATGACATTCCGTTCATTATTTTTATTATATGCATAAACTTGCGCGGTCGACAAAAGTATGGTTGTTCGAGATTTACAATTATCGAGTGATACCATAGTAGCGGGTGACAAACTGTCACTTGTAGCGATCAAATGCACTGGAGCAGGTTTTATTGAATTAGCGACCATATCAGAATGAACATACGGTTCACTATTCAAAGAGGTTGTCTTCTCCTTACCAGCGACTTCGCGTGAACATGCATGTAATAGTACCGATGAAGTATTTGAACTTCTTTGTAAATTATTAAAATGTAAAAGTGAGTGATGTCTCTTTTGACAATAATGGCAGACATTACGCGAATTGCAGTGCGAAACTGAATGCGATGAGCTTAAACAATTAATACAACAATTCTTTGATTTTACGAACTCATAACGCTCTTTAGGAGAATCTAAATTTTTAAACTTGATACAATTAAAAAGTAAATGTTCGGTACTATTACACATGACACAAGGAGCGGTTTTAAAAGATTGGATATTTTGTTGACTAATGAAAGTCAGAGATTTGCGAGTATTGGGATCTGACTTTTGCGGGTTATAACGAGTTTGAGAAAAGCTATTACAGTTACTTGATCGTTCTAATATTTTCACTTGATCTTGAACAAATGATACGAGTTCTTCGGAGGTTGGTATTTCCGAAGAGCGAACGTACAACTCAAAAGACTGCACCGTTTGTAAATCTAACTTTTTTATGGCTAAAATTAAATAAAATGAAATCTGTTAAATCGGGAATATCTAATTGTTTTAAAGCGGCAATCGAAGCGGAGTATTTTTCAATAAAATTACTTAAACTATTAACTGTCTGTGTGCAATTCTTTAAATCTAATATATTATTTACGAGTAACCGCCCTCGCTTTGCTTCGGTTTTCTTATTTTTTTACAACTTATTGGAGTTTTATTAAGGATCCCTAATTTTTTTGAAAATATAATATTATAGCCTATGTTACTCGGAGATAGTGTAGCTTACCAACAGTGAAAGAATTTTTGAAATCGGTTCAGTAGTTTCGGAGCCTATTCAATGCAAACAAAAAATCAAATCTTTCCTCTTTATATATTAGTATAGATATAGAAAGTACCTAACGACCGTTTGTCTTGGTATTTCTTTACCAAACTGTTCCAAATGATGTGATAAGTTTCACCAGTTGGTACGATACCGGCAACCATTTGCTGCGCACCATGCGTCAGTCTACCTATCAGATACTGCACACGCTGCGAGTCAGACAGCTGCTGGTTGTTGTGAATATTAGCCTTAAACGACTCATAGAACACCGGCCAATTCTCAGGCTTACCATCGAAAGAAGGAATAACGATAGGCGGTAATTTAACAACGTTTTTCACTGGTTGTGATGGCGTGATGGTAAGCGTAGAGTTAACTTGTTTAGCGGAATTTATATTATTGCGGACACGTTTTACACGAGTATATGCGTCGTCAAACGAAATTAAACCTTTAAAATCAGGCTCAGCTTCGGGATTTAGAATCAAATTTAAATCGTTTATACTGTCAATAATAGACATGAATTCATGGCGCATTTCATCGATCATTTCCGATTCTGCCATGAAATTTTCTGTTGACCGTGTATCTACAGTAACAACTATTTTTTTAGATTGATCACACAATGTAGTGATCCTTTGGAAAATAATCTCAGCTTTAGCTTGAAGCAATTTAATTTTATGAGTCTCCATTTTGAATGGAGGAAGAAAACCTACCAAAGCTAAGAAAATTACCAAAATATATGCGGCGGATGCGGGGGATTATAATTATGTACTGATTCAATAATCAGGCTCGAATGGACCAATAAATGGAGGAGCGTGTAAATAGCTCCTCCAGGAGAGTAGGGTGAAGAAACTAAAGTAAGCCGATGATGGCTGCGGAGCGTTGCGGTGCGGAACAATAAACAAAATAAATTATAATAGCTAAGCACATCAAACGACTCACCAGTCTCCCACGAAGCTGCAAATCTTGCGGAACCAGTTGCCACAGTCGGAACACAGTCACACAAATCCAGCCGCGCGGCGGTATATTGATAGTTAAAAGGCGGTGATGCGGATGAATAATAAGCGGGTGCGGAATAATTATGTGCGGAGAAAATTGTATGCGGAAGGAAAACTTGAGATGCGGATTAGAAGTAAAATTTTTCACAAGTCTCGCGTCAATCTTGACAACATATTGAGATTGTTCTTTTTCCTCTGAAGATTTTTGCCAGCCAGTGGTAGCGCCGCGGCGGTCGAGAAAATGGCATAACTATTAAAATATATTTTGAATATCGCGGCGCGCAACCACACACTCTCTCAAACAACTCTAACACTAATAAATCCATATTGAACTCGATAAATGTACTTTGATTCTATATTATGTATCGTCTTTATGAAAAACAAAAATCTACGATACATCGTAATGTAGATCAATCGATATAGCTTCATTGATGTAGGCACAAGGCCTGTAACTTGGTCTTTATTGCTAGTGGACTAAGTTTATTTTTACATTCTGCATAATATAAAGACAAAGACAGACAATAATATTAAAGTGAAACTTTTATTCTATCGCCCCAAAATTTTTCGTCCATCTATCGCATGTCGCATTATAGTCGGATATCCAGTATATGGGGGTAGACCAATATGGCGGCGCCCATAGCTCGCGTCAGCTGACCGTGTTTATATTCTCAATTATTCGTGCAAGTGTTCCGCGGTATTTTTGTGTTTTGATCTGTATATTAATGTAAATGTTATTATGGATAACGATACAGCTAGTGAGTTAAATAAACCGGTCAACAAGGAAAAAAGCCAAGAATAGTGCGAAAAGATCCGACGATGAATTAATTTTACGCCGTAAAAGACAGAAAAAGAAAAAGGCTCTCGGTCAGTTAGTTAAATTTTTATAAGTAGTGAATTTAATAAAATTATTAGATCTTTCTGCCGGATATTGTTGTTTATGCACCGATTGAAGGATTTGTTAGTGTTTATAAAGATTGTTAATAGTTAACAAATCGATTATTAGAGACCAATTTTTAGCCCCAAACAAATATTTCTTACTATTTAGAATAAACTGTTACCAGTCAACAAACCGAACAAAAGTTTCACTTGCATCGTGGTTTCATAAAACCACACAATTTATTGTCTTGTGTACGTTAACAAAGTCTTTTAAATGAAAAACAAAAAAAATATCTCGGTCATTATTTTAATAGACATAAATAATTTGTGTTGCTCGTTCAATTTTATCTTACGGATCCGTTATTTATGGCTACAAGCGCCCTTGGTGGATCGTCGTCTATAATTCACTGTTATCAACCCTAATATAATTGTAAATACATTTGTTTACTTTGAATGAATTTTAAATTTCCTTAGGAAGTATGAATATCTGAATAGGTGATACAGTGAATTAAATCTTTTGACGATCCTTATTGAAATTGTCCCTGCGAGCAAAATGAGGGGTCCCAGTTTCGGTTCCCTGCCCAGGAATAAACATATTAGTTATGTAAATATTGGCTGTCGGGTCTTGGGTGTATGAGTTGCCGTATTTGTGTTGTTTAATCCGACAACGTGTGTATATTTCATTATTCTGTTGAAAATACACGTCAATTCTCTACCTTGTGATGACGTGAAAGAAGTACCTGGAAAATATTGGATCAAGGCGGACCAGAACAGTACAATAGTATGTACCTACTCAATAAATCGATAATCTAAATTTTACTAACAAAAAATAACCGACTTCAATATTACTTAAAAAGTACTTATCGGATCTCGTTCAAATTTATGTGGGACTACATGACACAAACTACAAGAATCATCAAAATCGGTCCAGTCCAACGTTCTGAGGTAACACACATAAAAAAAATACAGTCGAATTGAGAACCTACTCCTTTTTTTGTAGTCGGTTAAAAATCTAAAGATAGTTGAAAAAATAGCCATGTTTCTTTCACTGGACAGCTCTGAGAACAACAAATTAAAACTGAGCCACCCACAACTCATATTTTACTGCGACGAAACCTCTTTCTTTTGTGCAGCACGTCGGTGAAAACAAACGAATTAAGTACGCTTTCAATTTCAAAATTTAAATTACACTCCTGTTAGAAATGTGCATTAGTAGCATTACGGCAGCTTGTACGGAGTTCCTCGACTCATGACGTAAGAGATACTTTGTGCATTAACAACGGTGCAATTATCATAAAATTTTGAGCTGGATAATTTCCTTGCAGTTTGTTTGAAACAAGTTGAGCAATAAACATAATATTATTGCTGAAAGAATAATGAAGTTTCTAACTTTCTGTTACAACCAAAATTTGAAGAAAACAATCTATACATCTATACAAATAAATAAAATTGTAGTGTCTGTTTGTAATATTAAAATAACCGCTTTTTACTAAGTGCATTTGGATTTATACAATTATACCAAAACAACATTTTTTACAATTTTTGTCTGTCTGTCTGTCTGTCTGTTTGTTCCGGCTAATCTCTGAAATGGTTGGACCGATTTTGACGGGACTTTCACTGGCAGATAGCTAATGTAACAAGGAGTAACTTAGACTACTTTTATTTTAGAAAAAAATAGTTTGTTAGGCGATACGAAGTTCGCCGGGTCAGCTAGTTATTCTATAATGATATAAGAATTATAAGAAAAACTATCACGGCTATGTTAGCATAAGTAGTTAATGAGTAATCTATATATATAAAATTGAAAAGCGACACACCGCTGATTAAACAAGAAATCTCAGAAACTACCGAACCGATTAAGATGAAATTTGGCAGGTAAATAGTTTCTGCTAAGGAGACGTCCACTAAGAACGGATTTTTGGAAATTCATCCCCTAAGGGGTACAAATAGGGGTAAGAAGTCATTTTCATACAAACCAACTTCGTCAGTTTTAGAGTTATAAATACGAAATTTTTTATGTTAGTTTATAGTAATAAACAAAAGTTAACTTTAACACAGTTTTTTGGAAAATCATCCCTTAAAGGGTTAATTTCTTCAATGGAACTTAGTATGCAACTTCGTCATTTTTGAAGTTAAAAACATGAAAATTTATATATTAGTTCAAGATTAGAAACAAAATTTTAAAGTTATGTGTTTTTTTGGAAAATCAACCCCTAAAGGGTTGAATAAGGTTGTGCAAATTAGTATGGCAACTTCGTCAGTTTTGAAGTAAGAAGGGTGAAAATTTGTATATAAGCTTATAGTTACACACAAAAAATAACTGTATCATTGTTTTCTCGAAATTCATCCCCTAAAAATAGGGGTTGGAAGTCATTTACATACAAATCAACTTCGTCAGTTAGAGTTATAAATATGAACATTTTTACGTAAGTTTATTGCTATGAACAAAAGTAAAAATTTAGCTAAAAATCATCCCTTAAAGGGTTAATTTAGGGGATGCAACTTACTACGCAACTTCGTCACTTTTGAAGTTAAAAACATAAAAATTTATATATTAGTTCTAGATTCGAAACAATCAGTAATGTTGTTTTTTGGAAAATCCTCCCCTAAAGGGTTAATTAATTAAGGGAGTGCAAGTTAGTATGGCAACTTCGTCAGTTTTGAAGTAAAAAGGATGAAAATTTGTATATAAGCTTATAGTTAGACACAAAAACTAACTGTATGACGGTTTTCTTGAAATTTATATTATAATAGGTATAAGGGGTATAAGGATATAAGGGATATAAGGGTTAATAAATAGTAAGGGGTTGTATATATTTAAGAAACTACGTCATTTTTAAACTCAGTAATGTGAAAATGTATGTTAACTTATAATTAGAAACAAAAATTATTGTAACAGATTTTTTTGGAATTTCATCCCCTAAGAGGTAAATAACGAGGTTGCAAGTTTTTCCAGAACTTTGTCATTTTCAAACTCAGAAATATGAAAATTAATATGTAAGCTTATAGTGAGAAACAAAAAAATTGTGTAGAGGACTTTACGGCCGGGAGGGGGAGGGGAAAAGGATAGGAAGCGAGAGAGGGACAATATGATAAGCATAATTTCCGCATGCGAAGCTGCGGGCAACAGCTAGTCTATATATATAAAATTGAAAAGCGACACACCGCTGATTAAACAAAAAATCTCAGAAACTGCCGAACCGATTAAAATGAAATTTGGCAGGGAGATAGTTTATGCTAAGGAGACGTCCACTAAGAACGGATTTTTGGAAATTCATCCCCTAAGGGGTAAAAATACGGGTTAGAAGTCACTTTCATACAAACCAACTTTGTCAGTTTTAGATTTATAAATTCGAAATTTTTTATGTAGGTTTATAGTAATAAAAAACAAAAGTTAACTTTAACACATTTTTTTGGAAAATCATCCCTTAAAGGGTTAATTTCTTCAATTTAACTTAGTACGCAACTTTGTCATTTTTGAAGTTAAAAACATGAAAATTTATATATTAGTTCAAGATTAGAAACAAAATTTTAAAGGTATGTGTTTTTTTGGAAAATCTATCCCTAAAGGGTTGAATAAGGTTGTTCAAGTTTGTATGGGAACTTCGTAGGTTTTGAAGTAAGAAGGGTGAAAATTTGTATTTAAGCTTATAGTTAAACACAAAAAATAACTGTATCACTGTTTTCTCGAAATTCATCCCCTAAAAATAGGGGTTGGAAGTCTTTTACATATAAATCAGCTTCGTCAGTTTTAGAGTTATAAATATGAAATTTTTTATGTATGTTTATAGTAATAAACAAAAGTTAACTTCAACACATTTTTTTGCAAAATCATCCCTTAAAGGGTTAATTTCTTGGATGGAACTTAGTACGCAACTAGTTCAAAATTAAAAGCAAAATTTAAAGGTTATGTGTTCTTTGGGAAAATCAACCCCTAAAGGGTTGAATAAGGTTGTGGAAGTTAGTATGGGAACTTCGTCAGTTTTGAAGTAAGAGAGGTGAAAATTTGTATATAAGCTTATAGTTAGACATAAAAAATAACTGTATTACTGTTTTCTCGAAATTTATCCCTTAAAAATAGGGGTTAGAAGTCATTTACATACAAATCAACTTCGTCAGTTTTAGAGTTATAAATATGAAAATTTTAATGAATGTTTATTGTTATGAACAAAAGTTAAAATTTTGCTGAAAATCATCCCTTAAAGGGTTACTTTAGGGGATGGGATTTACTACGCAACTTCGTCATTTTTGAAGTTAAAAACATAAAAATTTATATATTAGCTCAAGATTAGAAACAATCAATCAGTAATGTGTTTTTTTGGATAATTCTCCCTTGGATGGTTAATTAATTAAGGGAGTGCAAGTTAGTATGGCAACTTCGTCAGTTTTGAAGTAAAAAGGATGAAAATTTGTATATAAGCTTATAGTTAGACACAACAACTAACTGTATCACGGTTTTCTCGAAATTTATCCCCATAAAGGGTAATACTAAGGGGTTGTAAATATCTATTTAAGAAACTATGTCATTTTAAACTCAGTAATGTGAAAATGTACATGTTAACTTATAATTAGAAACAAAAATTAATTGTAACAGTTTTTTTTTGGAAATTCATCCACTAAGGGGTAAAATCAGGGGATGTAAATTTGTACGAAACTTCGTCAATATCGAACTCAGAAATGTGAAAATAAATCAAAAATTAACTGTAACATTTTTTTCGAATTTCATCCCATAAGAGGTAAATAAAGAGGTTGCAAGTTTTTCCAGAACTTTGTCATTTTCGAACTCAGAAATATGAAAATTAATATGTAAGCTTATAGTGAGCAATTGTTTTAAAAAAACTTTTCGTCCCGATGAAATTAAAAGTTTTCACCGGAAACAAGATGAAACTTAGTGTGGAATATTTTGAAATATCAACGATTTGCTTTAAATTTGCAACAAACATTCCTCATTTAATTGATGAAATACATGTTTTCGAGTTTTTCAAATTTTTTCATGAAAAAAAAAACTAATGTTAACTAATGTTGTTTATTTTTTTAAATTCGTTCCCGGAGGAATGATTTGTGATTAGGTATATCGTACGTTTCAGTATATAAATTCCTAAATATAAATACTTCCATATAAATTAACCTGTCTTTAATTTTTTTTCTGCAAGGGGTACAAATATGATAAGCATAATTTCCGCATGCGAAGCTGCGGGCAACAGCTAGTAGTCGATAAACTTACTACTTCGGAACCCTAACATTGCGCGTGGCCTGACACGCACTTGTTCGAAAGTCAATCTACGCCATCACTTCTACAAATCCCTACTGAGTGAATCCCTATTGAGTGATCCTAGGAGAAGAAGCAGCAAGAAAATACCGAGGTAATTTTTTTCCTACTCATTATTATTATTATTTATGTATAAAGTAATTTTGTACTATATTATGGTAAATTCCTCTTCTAAATAATTATCTTTAAAACAGTCAGCGGATTTCTCAGTAGGTGTACTCCCTTAATATTTTACCAGTGTACATCATTTGGCACTCACGGCACTCGACTCCAAGGAAGATTTTGTTTTAGAGTTCCACGTTTATTATTTAAATCTATGTATACAATACATCTATTTTTAGGTAGTAGGATTCCTTGTGTCGCGGGAGGTACGTACAACACAAATAACACATAACTATGATACACGACCCGAGTACAAATATTTATCTGGCCGGGAATCGAACTTGAGACGCCTCGCTTCGTAGGCAGGGTCGGTACTAACTACGCTATAGAGGGTCGTCGATTTTGAATCTGATTTTGATATTAATTTTCGAATCTGATCTGTATTTTTTTAATTTTGAATTAACAGTTAGTTGCCTTTGGCTCTTGGTCCTAGCTTCACGCGGACCGAGGGGCGAGCTTGAAAAGTCTCAGCCGAGAAGACCCCTCTAAGTAAAGATATCTATTGATACGTGAAGGGAAATCTTTGTACCTCTTTAAAGAATAATGGAAGCAGGTTGAAGTCTGGTATTTGATATAGTTAGTTTATCAGTAGACAAAGTGCGGAGCTAAAGTGTATGTAATTTAATTAGGGTAAAATTTTAACTATACAACAGGTCTAATTTTTTATGGAAATAGCCGGCAAACGAACTGAAGATCCACCTGATGGTAAGTGGCTTTCGTTGCCCATGGACATCAGCAACACCACGGCATTATTGATGCGTTGGTGGCCAAGAAAAAGAAAGAAAGTACTATTCTGTAACTTTCAGGTAATGAACTAGCTTCTACCTTCACAAAATTTCACATTTATAATATTAATAGGATGCAATTCAATGCAAAATCCTTCTCCTTTTTAACCGACTTCAAAAAAAGGAGGATTTTCTCAATTCAACTGTATTTTTTTTATGTTCGTTACCTCAAAACTTTGGACTGGGTCAACCGATTTTGATGATTTTTTTTAAATCGAAAGCAGGTGCTTGTCATGTGGTCCTACATAAATTTGAACTAGATCTGATAAGTGCTTTTTGAGTAATATTGAAGTCGGTTCTTTTTTGTTAGTAAAATTTAGATTATTCTATTACTTATTCTTTCATACTCTCTTTATATGCTGTAGAAATGGTAAGCTTACTTATTATTTATATTATCAATTCAATATTATTTTCATATTATAATTATTCAGAGCGAATACATCAATCTTAATAGTGGATAATAACAAAGACTACGGCTGGAATACCACGTCGCGAGTAATTGGATTCATTCACACGTTAAGCATCTTAACATTTGATTGAGGTGTTTAAACTAATGTTGATTTTCCATTAAAGTTTCCGACAGGTGGGAACGAAATTCAAACAGCCGTGAACTCTAAATAGATTATGTAAATTCGCTTTTAGCGATTGGCCACATTCCCGGTACGACGCCTTCGTTGTGGAGTTAGCTCCGCGCCGTCTTGTCTTCACTTACTTGCAGAAAGGAACTGGTTACAAACACTAGAAGAAGTATAATGTCATAGAACAGACATTTCGAACAAAATGTGTGCCTCTGTTCTCCTTTTAAAATAAACTAATCCATTGAAAATTGAAACCGATCGGCGCCAATACATTGGGACATACATGCTGTTCACGGTGTCGGTTCTATATGCTAGTAATAATACTTCAATGGTTACAAAAGTTATACAGACTTTACATCCATTGTGCCTTTGAAACACCTTAAATAATCCTTTTTAAATGTTTACTTGTCTATAACAAATATGAATGTGTTTGCACATGTTGTGTGTACCTGGACAATGGACATATGTCCGTCCTGACTAACAATAAATAAATGAATAATTGAAGAAAGGTGAAGAAAATTGTGTATTTCTTTTTTTTATTTTCAGACGAAAGCTTTTTTGTCTATAGGTTTATTGTTCATGCCTCTACCGTTCTGAAACTCTATAAATTTTATGCATTTAAAATGGATTACCTATATTATTTTTTCAAGTAACTTTAGCTAACTTTAAAATAATTAATGAGTGTTAATTAATTTTACAACCACTGAGCCGCAAGATTTGTTTCCAGTATGTTACGAACTTGTAATAACTTCGAGTTTGTTAGAAACCTGAAACTGAAGTGAACCCACAATCTTCTTGTTCGGTAAATTTGCGTAGACTTATTATATTACTTCGTTAGCTTTGAGGATTGTAAAGTCGCACATTCATAAAAATCTGTAGAAAATTTTCTACATAAGAAAATACAGTAAATAAATTATTGTACTGATGCTTGCGAATTTTTCATCTTTTTTGTTCTATTTTCCCTTCGTCAAGTACAACGTAAGAGCACAACAGATAATCATCAAAATTAGATGATACAAACATAATATACATTTTATAAAGTATTTTATAACTTTGACCTCTGCTAATCAAACGGTTATCAAGATTTCTTAGTAAAATTCTAAGTAAGTTTCTAAAAACTAAACAGATAATTTTAAAAGAAATAACGAAATATTTTTGATATGCACTCGAGAATTCAGAAACATTAATATCAGGTCCACAAACTAGCTTTTATATCTATAAAAAATAATTGTAGTGTATCACTTTGTTCTTGATTTCTTTGTTTATTGTCACCATTAAATAAATAAACGCTTACACACTCATACCCCGCAGTAGGCATTTACCTGTGTCGCGGGTGGCAAGGACGACACATTGTATATAACAGATCACAATCACACCCAGGACCCGGTACAAATATTTATCTGTAACATAAATATCTGCCCCGGCCGGGAATCGAATCCGGGACCACTCGCTTCACAGACAGGGTCGCTACCAACTAGACTACAGGGTCGTCCACTGTAACACTGTAATAATGTAACACCATTGTAACAATGTTATGAACAAGCCAGGCTAGATAGGTAAACTATAGTCAGTATGCCCAAGGTTCGCCTCACCTACCTCTCCCTCACGCCCTGACATCCAATCACGAATCAAATACAATCATATACGTACTCCGCAGTGCGAGCTTATGAATTAAACAACAACACAGACTCTAAGCCAGTACCCAAATATATAACATGGTGAATCTATTAGAATAATTACATATTTGGCGGCAAAATACTTAGTGATCGTATAGATAACGAGTAACCGCCCTCGCTTTGCTTCGGTTTTCTTATTTTTTTACACCTTGGGTTACATTATTGGAGTTTTTTAAGGATCCCTAATTTTTTGAAAATATAATACAGCCTATGTTACTCGGGGATAGTGTAGCTTCCCAACAGTGAAAGAATTTTTCAAATCGGTTCAGTAGTTTCGGAGCTTATTCAATGCAAACAAAAAATCAAATCTTTCCTCTTTATACATTCGTATAGATAAAGAAAGTCCGCGGTATAGTTTAGTATCTTTTTTATTGCACTAAAGTGGAGAAATTAGGCTCAGCTATGATTTACTCGAAATACAACACTTTTTACAACAATTTCTCGATGTAATTTATAGGTAATACCAAGGGTTTAGGTCTTGATAGAAGGCATTTTTAACCGACTTCAAAAAAAGGAGGAGGTTCTCAATTCGACTGTATTTTTTTTATGTTCGTTACCTCAGAACTTTAGACTGGGCGAACTGATTTTGATGATTCTTTTTTAATCGAAAGCTGGTGGCTGTCATGTAGTCTTATATAAATTTTATTGAGATCTGACAATGGCATCCATGATAAAACCATATAAGTCTTAAATCTTTATTAAGTGAGCGCAACAAATGGACGAATAACTCAATATCACACCGACCGATTTCGATTATTCTTTTTTTAAACAAAAGCAGGTGCTTGTCACGTAATCTCACATAAATTTGAATGAGATCTGACATGTAGTTTTAGAGTAACTTTGAAGTCGGTTATTTTTTGTTAGTAAAATTTAGATTATAATATTATATTCTACTGAACTGTCGTAAGGGTAACCGATATAGCTCAAAGAATTAACCGGCTGAAGTGGCAATGGGCTGGTCACATAGTGCGCAGGACCGATAACCATTGGAGAAGAAAGGTCCTCTAATGGCGCCCACGTCTTCGAAAAAGGAGCATAGGACGCCCCCCGACCAGGTGGACTCACGACCTGAAGAAGGCTCAGGATCGGTCAGAGTGGCACAAGAGGCCTATGTTCAGCAGTGGACCTCCAAGGGCTGGATGCATGGATGAACTGTCGCAGTATTTATTGTCGTGTTTATTTTAAGTGTCTCCCATTTAGATCAGAATAAAAGACGGCAATCTAAAATATTATTACATTTCACTTCTCGTCAATTGCTACAAGTCCTTTTTTCTGTGAATCTGTCTTTAATTTATCTTATTTTATTTTGTTTTGGATACGACTCCCAACTTATTTCTTTTTATAATTAAATTATTTTTTACAAACCTAGGTTTATTGGCAAGTGGACATTGGCACTGATATTAAATACATAAATTTAAAAATATTTTTTTTATAAACACAGCTGTAAAAAGTAATAATTCACCGGCCGCTTCACGTCACTGCACTCTCCCCCCGATCCCCCTCCCCTCCCCTCCCCCTCCCTTCGCTGATCGTGTCCTTTGATTGTTTGGTTCACGGAATTGAAAAATTGCTGCGTTCCGCTACGATTCAGAAATAATAAACTTTCCGCGAGTACAACCCATTTCGACTCCTCCGTAAATGTAAAGGCCTGAAGGGTACTGAACCATAATGTTTCAATATGAAATAGTGAACTACTTCCGAAATAAAATAGTTATTTGTAGATATACTTGCGTTTTGTTTTTACAATATTAACATCTAGGTATTCAGAATAACGGCATAACCGTGACACCTTGTCATATTAATACATAGTAGACATACATAATAGTGGGACATTAATCAGTAATCAGACGGTGTTATTTATATACGCTTCACCACCGCTACACCTAATTCTACCTAAGCAATTGTTTTGCGATCTTAAGCGGCCGTATATTTAATATTAAGTAATTAAATTATTACCTACCTACAAACTACAAGTTATTTTAATTTAATTTAATATAATTTGATTAATTGTGATTTTAAGTTTAAGTTGATATCATGTGTTTTTAATTGATCTGTTTATTAATTGAATTTTAATTAATGTTCATTTAAGTTGACATTATTTGTTTTAATTTTAATTTAATTTATTGAAATTGGATTTAATTGTATGAATGTTTAGGACGTGATTTAATTAATTTGATGTAGCTTTTAATTTTAAATAACCAATACTAACACTACACTTAGGATACAATTGTAACAAATTACCAATATGAAATATTATTCTGAAATAAAAATTATTATTACTGTTATTGTAAGGGTGTTGACTGCAAGTTACGAAAAGAAGCGATGATCTATCCTCTGCAGTAGAAACGCATCTGTGACCAACTTCGACTCAGATACATATTAACTAGATATTACTAACTGAAAAATTACCTACTTCTACGACAATTTGCTCGGATATTGTCGTATTTCCGTGTATAAATTAAGACGGAATTCAAAACACAAAAATATATGAATAAAGACAGCAATATCTCTAAAACTTCATTTTGTTAAAAGTTGTACTAAAACACATGACCACTAATTTTATGAACTTTTTAAAACGTTCAAATAATAATTAAATACTTGTGTGTAATCAAGTATATTCTACCGTCAGTATTAAATATTCAGGACGCCACATGCGAAGCAGTTGGCAAGTGGCAACGTAAATATAAATCACATTTCTTGTAAGATAAAGTTGTTGCCGACCGCTTTCAAATTGCGATTTGCTCCGACCAGGGGGTGCCGCTGTGCATGGCTGCATCAACTTGCAAGGTTGCACAAAGTTCGGATAACTTCTAGACTGCTCGATCGGATACACATATTTAGAATTGACATTATGAACTTCTTCATAAACAAAATCGATTGTTATACAAAATCTAATCGGAATATCATTCCAACATCACTAATTGCATTGACTAAAATGATAGATGAATTAAGTCTACTTATATCAATTCACCTCGATCAGTAGATTTAAATCACCTGGGTGCATAGGTGAATAAAGTACATTAAAAGTAGACTTAAGACCCCTGGGTGAATTAACTCAGGTGAATAATAAAGTCGACGGCATCTGAAAATCCTTATACCATAAGTAAGGAAGCGTGTGCAAAACTTAGTATCACGGTACTAGAAATTCGACCTGGCTTCGCTTCGGATACCTAAGTCTTAGGTTTAGGCTTAAATAGATTTTAAGAGGGAATCACTTATTTACTTATGTCTTAATATCCATATCCCTGAATCTACTGATTTTTCAGAATTTATGTTTATACTGTAAAATCTAAAATGTTTTCAGAATTTATGATTATACTCATAATTCCTCAAGGCCCCCAATAGGCTAATATACACAATTATTTTTTCAAATCCGAGTGGCACTTCAAGAGATTAGGGCTTACAAACAATCGAACTTTAATAACCTCTTTAGTTTAGGCATTAGTATAAAAGTATAGATTACAAATTCGACAGACGTGGCACGTAGTAGGTACCGGTAAGATCATTATTTTCAGCACTTCTATAATCATCGATCCCCAGTCTGTTGCAGTCATGAGATATTAGTACAAGTAATTAAGCCATGTCCTAGGAACGTTCAAACACTGGGTTAGCAAATTTACCCTCCACAAATTAGACAGGTATACTCCAGTGGACATCTGATACGTTAAAGCTGAGTCTAAATGCAATAAAATTTTCTAACTTATATGTAGTTAATAGTATCAGCCGTTACTTTGCGGAAATTCATTGTTATTATGTTAATATTAGTCTATTTTGCAAAATATAAAACAGTCATCATCATCATCATCATATCAGCCCTTATCTATCCACTGCTGGACATAGGCCTCTCCCAAGGTGTGCCACAACGCACGGTCCTCCGCTGATCTCATCCAGCAACTACCACCCGTTCTTTTAAGGTCGTCGGTCCATCGGGCTGGTGGACGGCGCACGCTGCGTCTGCCAGTTCGCGGTCTCCATTCGAGAACTCGTCTGCCCCAACGGCCATCGGTTCTTCGACATATGTGACCAGCTCACTGCCACTTTAGCTTACTTATTCTTCGGGCTATGTCGGTGACCTTGGTTCTTTGCCGGATCTCCTCGTTTCGGATTTTGTCCCGCAAAGAAACTCCAAGCATAGCACGCTCAATAGCCCGCTGAGCTACCTTTAGCTTGTGGAATAGTCCCAGTGTCAGAGCCCACGTTTCAGCCGCATACGTCATTACATATTTATAAAACAGTATTCGCGGCTAATAATACGTATACTGCACATGTTACCCGCGAATACATACACATAATACATTGTATAGTATACAATTTAAGTCATGCGTAGTACCTTCCTCCCTCCCACAACGGAATGCACTACAATCATTGATATAATTATATTATACAAACATACATACCAGCACCAACCCGTGTCTCGCCCTGAAACGAAGCATATCATCGTAAGTTGACTCTACGAGTTTGCAAAGTAGATACACTAACTTATTCGTAATATTTACTGTGGCCCATATTCATAAAGGTGTGCTAGAAATATCTGTTGCTAAAGCCAACAAAATAGTGACAACGATAGCGCAATGAACATAACATAACATTGTGGACGAGAATAGTCGCGCTATAACTGTAATAACTTGGCTGTGAGATGCTCCTTATGAGCTCTTACACGGCGTCGCTTCCGAGGAGATATAGTGAACTTAGTAACAATACATACTTCTTACAAAGTTTGTGAAGCGTATTTTTATTAGGACTACTCTTATCGACGCGGTAATCCATACATCTATACAAATAAATAAAATTGCAGTTTCTGTTTGTAATATTAAAATAACCGTTTTTTACTAAGTGCATTTGGATTTATACATATAGATATAGATATACATGGTACATATACCAAAACAACATTTTTTTACAATTTTTGTCTGTCTGTCTGTTTGTTCGGCTAATAACTGAAATTTCTGGACCTATTTTGACGAGGCTTTCACTGGCAGATAGCTGATGTAACAAGGAGTAACTTAGGTTACTTTTAATTAAAAAATAAAAATAAGCGAAACGAAGATCGCCGGGTCAGCTAGTTTAAAATATAAGCTTAGCAACATCTTGCGTCGATTGTAAGTGATGGATAAAGTTACAAAGTTTCGAGTGGTTATAAAATTGATTGAATAAAAGCTGCTTGAAAAATTGTAATAGAGTTTTACCTCTTTGCGTGATCCTAATAGTGGTACCTTGGAGATATCAAAAATTTTACAGTTACTTAAAAATTATTATGACTTATTCAATGTAATTTCAAGCACTGATAGCCTAGCGGTTAGAACGTTGGTCTCCCGAACGAAGGGGCCCGAGTTCAAATCCTGGCACGCACCTCTAATTTTCAAATTTTATGTGCATATTAGAAGTTAATTATCACTTGCTTCGGTGAAGGAAAAAAAACATCGTGAGGAAACCTGCACACCGGAGAGTTCTCCATAAAGTTCTCAAAGGTGTGTGAAGTATACCAATCCGAACTTGGCCAGCGTGGTAGACTATGACCTAATACCCCTCACATTGTGAGAGGAGATCCCGAGCCCAGCAGTGGGACAATTATGGGTTGTTGCTTTGCTTTGCTTTGCTTTATTCAATGTAAACTTTTTACTGGTGACAGCGAGTATTTAATAAACTTACAGATAAACGTACTAATGCTTTATAGAGTGCAGAAATCGCAACTATCCTTTGTTCCCGCGACGGTCTGGTAAACGATGGTCGTGAATCGTGATTCCGCGGCGTCTGCGAGATGTTCTCGACAGAGAGGTCGGCAGGAATATTTCATATTAAGCTGACCTATTATTTTTTCACATCTTTTATCTGCAGAAAGTACGACGAAGGATATTAGAGTTTGAAATGAAATGACGAAGTTTTTATATTATTCTCAAGCCTTGAAGACAATTAACTACTCAGTCATACAAACATTTCAAAAACCATGTTCTTTGTATCGAGATTATTATTTATGACAGCAAATATTTAAGATATTATTAATATAATATTTTTTTAATACACATTCAACACATGGTCTGCAAATGTATTGTTATGTATAATATTCAAAGACTTAAGCATTAATTTTATTTCTCGCTTCAGCAGGGCTATTCAGTTTTGTAACTTGACAGCGGATTCCGCGATGAGTGTCAAAATTGAAGTTCGAGTCCGAGATCTTGATATGTGATTCTCGAATCATTTGGTACGCACTTGCGAAGTGAAGGGAGTCTCGAACTCAAACGTCAAACGACTAAAGATGGCCTCGCCTCGGTATGAATAAACGAATGACAATTGGACACGAGCTTCGACGGTGACGTAATTAGATGATCGAGAATAATAAATATGTCATCCTCTAATCATCTAGTACGGCACTTGCGAAGTGAAGTGATCCTAGAACTCGAACGTCAATTTTGAAACTCCGCTGTCAAGTTAAAAAAGAGAATAGCCTTCCAGTATGGCTTTTCCACTGTGGAATAATACGAGCCATTATGGTGACTACAGTACTTTATATCATAATACGTTACAAATGTTACACATTCGTGTGAATTAAGCAATATAACTGGAAGGTGGTTGCTGAGCCGTACCAGCCATTATTACTGCGCAGCCGTGCGATCAGCGCCGCGATTAGATTCGAGGGCATTAAGGAAAACCTTTTTAAATCTGATTCTCTACAGCGGAAGGGGAGCTTCATTGATATTATAAAGGCCCACGTTTTACGTGAATATTATAAGGAAACAAGGTTCCGCGGCTATTGATATGAATAGAATCGATGAGGAGAAAATTATGAAATCATCTTCTGAAGTGTACTGAATAACTACGTGATTGTATTATTGTTGAAGTTATTATTCTAGCGAATTGCCTTCTACATGATTTAAGATGCTGAGGATAATAACCACGAATGTTTACTGACTAATGAATTCATGCAACCGTATACAATAGTATAGACCATTTTACTATATCATGCATCGTTCTCACCTCAGTCACATAATTTTATCAGCAATAAATTTTAAGCAGATCTATAAAATCAATAAACCTGAAAAATAAGATTCCAGAAACATACTGTCCAATGAGACAATATAGTCAGGACGCAAATCATTGGAATCTGTACAAAAGTGGAATTGAGTTCACGATTAAAACAGCAAAAGGGATCTTTTCAATTTCGCTCAGTAGGTCTCAAAGAGGCGAGTGAATGGCGTGTAGAAGCGGAAACGTAGCAGCCTTACGTCTTAGAACCAGCATCGAGAACAAAGATAAAAGCAAAAGGCTTCGCATTCCGCCCTCAAAAATGACACACATTTCCTCCGCTCCATGGTGCCCCTTAAAGTAAGTTTTTAGGGTTATGTGGTCAAATGAGAACAAAAAAAGAAACAAAATTCCTTTCGAAATGATACTTTTTTTTGGCACGTCAGCAAAAAAGCAACATGATGAAGTTAGGTGATAACTGTCTCTCAAGTTTCTTCAGTTTCAGTTTCTTTCAGTTTCTTTCTTTCAGTTGTCTTCAAGTTAGCTGATATCTGATTCCTTTTACAGACAAAGAGTTGTGGCATACGGGATTTAGCTATTTTTGTCCTGTTAGTAAGAAGTACTTCTTACGTGCGTAATAAGTAGACACATACGTTTTTTTTACATGAGTGGTTTTTAACGGTAGGCTGCAGATTTCTACTCATTAAACTGCGTTCAGTCTTTTGTAACTAATCTAGGTAACTAGAACTGGTTGTACATATTAATTATGTGGGTAAGTTTAAGGTACAAGATCATACGTGTACGGTTCGTCTTATAAAGGTCAAGAAGCCCGAAGCCATCATGTGAACTCAAGTGTTTATTAGAATTAACGAAGGGATGATGATTTCCATTACATCTATTTTCTAATGATTAATCTATTTTCAATTCAATTTGATTGTATCTTGTATCCTTTTTTACTGTTACATTTTCGAAGAAGGCGATTTTATTTATTTATTTTATATCGCAAAGGATCGCTTCTTGGACTCTCTTGTTGAACTTTCACGTTGCACAATCTTTGACAAAAAGTTTCATGATTTTGCATGGTTAGTATAAAATACAAAAATTCTGTTAAAGTTTAATCCTAGTAAATTTCAATTAAACTTTTAGACAATAGTTTATTTGCGAATATTTAAATAGGTACTTGTTTTAATAATTTCTCACGGAACCGTAGTCGCTATCTGTTCTCTTTTGGTCTATTTTCCCAGTGCCTCATCTAGTGAAGCTTCACAGGATGTCACCTTTTTAACTAGAGCACGTAGCGTTGTGTACTAGCTTGCTGGCATTTATGTTTTGAAATAAAATACAACACAAAATGAGCTTTACAGCAAAATGGACAAGATGAGAGTTATATTCGTCCGTAAGATATACGTTGTTGCATTTTACTCATCCACTGGAAATGACATGCCAATATAAAGGTTTTGTTTATTTTTAATTGGCTTACTAGTTTATTAACTTTTTAAATAGATAACCAATAAATACCTTAGTCAGAGTCACTAACGGTTACTCAAATTGCAGCTTAGTACAGAATTTGTATGATGATTCTTTAATAAGAAGCGAATAAAGTAACCCTTAGTTACTCTGAGTTAGGGCTTTAGTCCACAAAAAAATAAAAGTAAACAAAAGTCATTATATTTGCCATTTAGATAAAAATGAACCCTACCAACCACACGCTCTAGAAAAAGTTCGTAGCTGAACATTAACCAAGTTGTATAAAAGTTTCCTCATAATATGTCACGGAATATTAATATTTAGGTAATCCGAGAGCGGTCCTTTAATAAATAACGGGAGAAATCGACGGAACGGACATACTCATACATCTCGTGTGTTAACCGTAAACATGACAGAACATGATTTCATACGTCGTTTCTGTAAAACTCTTTTTTGTTGATCCTGTTTTAAAAAAGCACGATTTACAACACACCTCTGAAAAACAAAATTCTTTATTGAATGAGAGAAGCAAAGAAACACCCGGATAAGAAACTGGGTAAAGAGGAGAGGAGATAATTATGTGACAGGTAATTTTGTCTCGGATTGTAAGATTTAGTGTTATTTTGTTTGTATAATACATGATACCAGCAACAGGAGAGAGCGAGGGGCGTGTAATGTAAGCATTTATTTATTAACTTGCGCTCTGCCCGTGAGCCTATCGGCTTTTAAGGGTTCCGATGTAAAATCAGAAACCAGTTTCGTCATGTTCGTCAGTCCGTCTATCCGAAGCATAGGGCCTAGACCCATAGTGCTGGATAGCTGTAATTTGGCATTGATATATTAATAAATATTATTTATTAAAACTCTAAAATCGTAGAACAAAATATTATAGATTTTTTTTCAGGGTACCTCACCTACAGATAAGGTGAGGATGAAATTTTTTTTCATTGCGTCCTCCATAGTGTGGAGTATCATTAAAAAGGTCTGTGGCAACAGCGCATATGCGTCACACGAAAACGTCAGGCCAACCTAAATCACGCTATCGAAGTTTCTACGATCGCTGGTTTAGATACAACGCTCCGACAACATCAGTCGGGGCTCGGCCGCCCCCCAGGCAATACCACCTCGCCTGGCGGGAGATCTCCCTTTGCCAAAGGTCTTTCAAAAATATTATGGGTCTCCTAAGACCATTTTTGGTTTAAGGGGTTCTTTTGTAAAATATTTGACTTTAAAGTGCTAATTTTGATTGGGGTCAAGTATCCCCGCCAGCAGACTAAACGGTTGGAGCTGGACTAGTAAAAACATTCTCAAAAATAGATTATAATATGATAAATTTACAAGGAAAACTATCACGGCTATGTTAGCATAAGAAGTTAATGAATAATAGTCGATAAACTTGCCACTTCAAAACCGTACATTGTGCGTGGCCTGACACGCGCTTGCCCGGTTTTTATTAATCTTGTACAGATCATATTCTACAGCTCAATTTCATTTTCAGTAGTTTTTGCGTGAGTAAGAGTAACAAATTTTCACTTTTTTAATATTATTAGGATTACTTAATTTATTTCTGCATAAATAAACAGTTTTATTAGAACAAAAGCTAATAATTATAATAAACTAGCTGTGCCCCGCGGTTTGACCCCCGTTAATTTGTGAAAAAAACTAACTACTAAAATATATGATGTTACATAATAACCTATAGCCTTCCTTGATAAATGGACTATCAAACACAAAAAGAATTTTCAATTTCGAACCAGTAGTTCCTAAGATTAGCGCGTTCAACCAAACAAACTCTTCAGCTTTATAATATTAGTATAGATAAACGCTAACATACTCATACCTCTACAGTAGGTTATTACATACGACGACACATATAACACATCACAATCATACCCATGACCCGAGTACAAATATTTGTCTATCACATAAATATCTTCCCCGGCCGGGAATCGAACCCGGGATCTCTCGCTTTGCTTGCAGCGTCGCTACCAACTAGGCTACAGATATTTTAAATAAAATTCGTTTCACAGTTCAATTGACTTTATTAGATAAAACTAGATAGTCAATTCGTCCTAATTCCACTATCGACAATAATAACGTAACAAAATTGACTTTGTGCACGAATTTGGAGCTCTCGATTCTATCACAGGTCATCGCTGCAAACTTATTGAGTTAAATATCGACCGATATAGATTCAGTAGCAACGCACCAGGGTTTGAATAATAGATGTTTCAATGGCCGTGTTGTCCATTGAAATTTGTTTTAGAATAGAACCAACATTAATATTTTAACGAATTTAACAATAGAATATAGCTCGCGGCCATCATACCAACCGGCGCCCATCCAATTTGATAGATTGTTACCTAATGGCAAACGAAGCGGGCTTTGTCTGACTGTAATTAAAATTTACCAGCTACAGCCCTTCGGAATACCTAAACAATTAACTCATATATCGTCGGTTCATGTGAGCACGATGTAGTTCTATTTGGATGCCTTTTACGGACTTCACTAAATAATTTTCTTCTTCTGTTCTTATTCAGTGTTAGGGGCCATCCATAAATTACGTCACACGTTAGGGGGAGGGGGGGGGGGGGGGTCGATGTAGTGTAACATTGTGTGACAAGGACTGGGAGAGGTCCTAAATTTCGTGACGTCACATTTCAAAATCGAATATTAAAAAATATTAAAAAAGAATTAATGATAATACAACTTATTTCGGAACTGCTGTTTTAATGTAATCATTTCTAGGTGTAAAATTTCATAATATGTGACGTCACACTAGGGGGGGAGGTCTCACAAATGTGACCAGCTGTGACAAGGAAGTCATGAAATTAATGTGATGTAATTTATGGATGTCCCCTTATCAGGGTCAATAGAAAACAACAATTAAGTTCCTGTAGGTGCCACGTTAGTTATCTACCTACCTTTTTTACTGTCACCTACATTAGCATCTCGGAGAAATTTAAATAATTGTACAGTTTTCTATCATCAGGTTTTACGCAGATTTCTTTTAGTAAAGTAATATTTTACATATCCTTTTGTTGCGTCCCCTGAAGACGGCAACTTTAAGCCGTATTTATCGCGCTGGATGCATTCGCAGCGATAACTCACGGCTCCCCGGATGCAATACGTTCACCCGCGGACTATTGAAAGTATTTCCACGACGTTCGTTATTTACGATACTTCGCTGAAATGAAAGAAAACATCAACAACTTGGACCAATACAAAAATAAATCAATTATTTTACTGATAAGTGGCTTAATCTGGATTTTTATCAATAACTAGCTGACCCGGTGAACTTCGTATCACCTAACTTTTTTTTCTAAAATAAAAGTAGCCTAAGTTACGCTTTGTTACATCAGCTATCTGCCAGTGAAAGTCACGTCAAAATCGGTCCAGCCATTTTAGAGATTAGCCGGAACAAACAGATAGACAGACAGACAGACAGACAAAAATTGTAAAAAATGTTGATCTGGTATATGTACCGTGTATACATTCAAATGCACTTAGTAAAAAGCGCTTATTTTAATATTACAAACAGACACTCCAATTTCTCTGGAAGTTCACCGAGGGTAATTTTGTACAGACGGACTCGTTTTTTAATGGTTGGAATATTAAAATGACACAAAATCTTAAAAAATACATGTGTTATGGTAGAATTTGTTAAACTGATAATAATATAGATTTGTCCATGCTAGCACCCAGGCAAACATCCATTTTCGGTTTTAACTTGATACCTCTTGCCTGAACGTCTGGAATGACGACCGCATTTTTAATGTGAATTTATTATGTTCTACTCTTTAAGTATTTTATAAAATGATGGATGGATATTATTGAAACTCAAGTTTTTACCATCCGTAGAAATTATTAAATTGGGAAGCGAATTGGGTAACTTTAATATTTGCTAAGCTTATTCAATTGACGATTATAACCTACCCTTGGTAAATATTTCTAAACACTGCTGCCTGTAATGAATTAAGTAACATATTATTATCCGTATGTTATAAATTTTCACACGAAGTTTCAACTCCGTGTTTTGATTAATTACTGTAAGTTCATTTAATGGCAAGTTCAGACGACAGCTTCATTAATCAGCCGAGGTCATTGCTATTCAGACTGCTACGACCATCTACGGCGTAGCACCGCTACGCTGTAGCCGAGCTACGGAGTGACTATAGTTATCTTGTCATACTGATTTGGTGAGGTGTAAGGGGAAACTGGTGCCTTGACATCTATGTAGAAGATGTATGATTGTAGCTAAGATTAATTGCAACATTCACTAAGTAATTTGGAAACTTCGCACACCGGATTAGTCGTTCAAACAAGCCGGCTCCTACGACATCACACATACAATAAAATTAGTATGTTTATAAATATACATGCTATGTTTTAACAAAACAAATCAGGCTTTGAATCTTTGATGTCAGATTCTCATAGTGCGCGCACTATAGAAAAGATTAGAATGAACTGAGAATCTGACATCAAACATTCAAAGCCTGATTTTTCTTGGGGCTTGGGGCTTGGGAAGTTAAAGCCTCCATTCATCCTCGAGTCCGTACCAACCTCTCCTACGAATGGTTCACCTTGTTGAACAATGTGGATGAGGTCAGTTCTATTATAAATGTGAAAGTTTGTAAACACGTTTGGATGTCTGATCTTTTCAAGCGCTGACCCTTGTACAGATTAGGATGAAACTTGCCACAGGTTCATGTACAGGTCAAGATGGGCAGAATTAATTGACCTGTAGCCTAGTTGGTAGTGACCCTGTCTACAAAGAGAGAGGTCCCAAGTTCGATTCCCGGGGCAGATATTTATGTGGCAGATAAATATTTGTACTCGGGTCATGGGTGTGATTGTGATGTGTTATGTGTCGTCCATGCCACCCGCGACACAGGTAAAAACCTACTGCGGGGGTATGAGTGTGTAAGCGCTTGTTATTGTTTGTCATTATTAATCCCGGTTGTATGTTCCCTGGAAAAAAAGTAGTAAAAGGACAGTAAAATTTTAATGACTTCGTTTTGTGGAACCACTCTTCCACAGAGGAAGAGGACGGAAACTAGTAACCCCTAAGGGGCCATCCATAAATTACGTCACACGTTAGGGGGAGGGGGGTCGATGTAGTGTGACATTGTGTGACGAGGGTTGGGAGGGGGTCCTAAATTTCGTGACGTCACATTTCAAAATCGAATAATTGGTATGTACCGATAGGTAAATATTAAAAAACAATTGATGGAAATAAAACTTATTTCGGAACAGCTGTTTTAATTCGGAACAAATGTTTTAATTTCATGTTATGTGACGTCACACTAGAGGGGGGGGAGGTCTCACAAATGTGACCAGCTGTGACAAGGAGGGGGGAGGGATCTAAAAGTCATGAAATTAGTGTGACTTAATCTATGGATGGCCCCTAACTTCCTGTTAATAAACTTGTTAGTACAACATAAATAACGCCATGAAAGTTCATAAAGGAACGCCTACCTACCGAAATATAAATTATACGAGTATAAATTACTCAAACGAAGTGCGGGCGCCTACTAGTATACCATAATGAGAAGTACAATGTATCCTTGTTAAGTTACGACGCCGATAGAACGGCGGAACACCGACGCGATTTTGGTAACACCGTTATTGTTCCAACAGGAACATGTTACAAAAGCGCTAAATCTAGCGTAATCACGTCGCGCTGTTGTAATGAGCGATTTTGTATAAAAATGTATTAAACGGATAAGACGGGGGCATATTTATGCGATCTTCCAGCGAACTTAGCGCTGACACAATGGCGTATTGTTTACAATTATGCGCTGTCATCGTGTTTTTGAGCAGTTCAGATGTGACGCGGTTGAAACGCTTTTAAAATGGTTGTAGTTTTAAATATTTACAGTAATAACATTGCTCGGAGCGCTTAAAATATTATACTGAAATTTATTTTTTGCAATTAACGCACGGAATTTAACATACCTCTCGTAATTATTTTATTCTCTTAGCTAACTAGCTGTAAACGGAAACAGCTAAAGTGATAATTTTTTTTTATTTGATATTAATTAAACGTGTAAATATTTTATAGATAACTTTATGAAGTTACCATCATGAACGTATTAATAGAAGTGATTTGGCGTCATGGCCTCTTCTATGGTTCAAGGTGCAACACCTCGAGGTTGGTTTGGCCTAAATGTAAATGGACCCCTTACACCTCTCACTAGCATATTGTCTTCGCTTCGCTATCAAGATTAACGTATTATAAGCATATTGGAGAAGAGTAAGAGAGAGGTTGGAATAGACTTGAGGGTAGATAAGGCATACACTTACAGCCCCACCCTAGGATTCCCTGTGTCGTGCCATGGACAACACACAGAGACAAGGACACTTCACACCCAGACCGAGAACAGAAATTCAAATATATCATTCTCGTTGTGAATCGAACCCAGAACCCTTGGCACGGCAATCTGGCATGGTAACCATTGTGCCTCACAGGTCGTCATGAGATGGAGCATTTTTTTTTTACTCTAATAAGTTAATGCTTGACCACAATCCCACCTGATGGTTAGTGGAGATGTGGTCCAAGTGGTGAGCACATTAACTTAGTAAAAGCCTATTCACTCTTTTCTTGAAGACATCCACGTCATAGCCGTATTGGGGCGGCTTTAGAATACTAACCCCAATCCCACGCCAGATGGGTGTCGTAAAAGGCGACTAAATCCGGTCCGCTGGTGGTAGGGCCCTCGGAGGGATTATATTGGTAATATTAATTTTATTTGATAGTTAATACCATTATTACTATTATTATTTCTCCATGGGGTTCGCCTGGATAGCTACCACCCTTGAGCATGAGTCAGCCGCCAAACGACTCGTCGTGTTCCGGCTGGGGGCTTGAGAGCCAATTTTTTCCATTTTTTTTCTTCTCTCTTTCTTGGCCGGCAACGCATCGGTGATGCCTTTGGTGTTGCTGGTGTCCATGGGCGACGATAGCCACTTACCATCAGGTGGATCGTCAGCTCGTTTGCCGGCTATTTCCATTAAAAAAAAATAGGCTGGAGGGAACGCCGACGCAGGCAAGTTATTCCAGTCCTTCGCGGTGCGTATAACGATAGCCATCAAAAACATAACTTGTAAAAAAAACCAAATCTCGCAACTCAGCTCTTCTACCGTAAAAAGTAGTGAGATCCATGTAATAATACTAAGGGCTTGTTTCACAATCTTCAAGTAAGTCCGAAGTAAGCTATTCGTTGGTTAAGTTGACATTTCGTGTATGTAAAATGACACTTTAACGTCACTTTAACCGGCGAATAGCTTATTCAGGACTCTACTTGAAGATGGTGAAACAAGCCCTTGGTCGGTTAATTTATTAAGTACCTACTTGAGGGTCCTTCTGTTTTAAGTTATTACGTAATTATAGTCAAAATTATCTAAGATGCCCATAATGATAGCTGCTATTTATTAATATGAACTAACCTTGTATGGGTGTCTTTGAGCGAAATGGAATATTCATTTACTTGACATGAGCAGTTGAATACTTACGGACAAAGGATTTTGCCAAAATTTGTTAAAAATCCCTACTCATTTTCATTGGCGTTGATTATAAATTATAATTATACGTTAAAATCTAATAAAAATCCCATCACATCATAATTTATGCAAAATTTAATAAAAATATATGTCGTCGAAACAATCTTATATGAAGAAGCCTAAATTTAATCTGACGTACAATGATGTGACGGCTTGAAACCGTTTATAAAACCAATCTTAATCGATACATTACTATAATCGAAATTTAAAAATGAAAATTGATTAATTTAATTATATTGTTAAAAATTTTGCTTGCATTTGAATTTAAAATTAGTACCCAATAATACCACGACGAATTGGATGCTAACAAAGGACATTTTCCATTATGTATGGGCACTTCGCCATCCATCATCCATGGACAGTAACTGCAGATAATATGTTATATGTAATTATGTATTTTAGGTTGCGGTAAACATTTTTTTTTTTCAACAAAATAATACTATAAAATGTACTATACATGAATGTGTCTTACGAAATAAGCAAGAATTTATTCACTGTAGTTTTTTCCTGACGCTCATAATATACATATTATTATGTCAAAATATTATTATGAAACTGAGCGGGACTTTCATTCTATCATGATCTATATTTCTTTCTTTTTCTTCTCTCTTTCCTGGCCGGCAACGCACCAGTGATGCTTTTTGTGTTGTTGATGTTCATGGGCGAATAGATCAAAGCTCAGTAAAAGAATGTTTTATTGAAGTCGTAAATAGGTACATATTGAGAATAGGCGGTACGAGATAGCTCAATCGAGGTAGTAGGTAGTAACTAGGTACCTAAATATTACGGTTTTTAGTTTAAAATTTAATCATCGAATCGATTTTTTGTACATCTCTAATGTCACTGCGATGGCAAACGACAAATTGGGCTTCTTAGTTCGCGGTGACTATAGCTAACCTAACAACATCTTATAGTGACCATATCAATATTAACAATCTTTTATGTTTTAAATAAATAGACTGACTTGGCAATCGCAAAAAATAATCTAATTTAATATAATATAGTATAATATAATAAAATATAATATATGTCGCAGATAGGTGGTCCAGAAAATAATAAACTGTGGGCGTTTTCATCATTTTACTTAGAAACCCATTGAAACACATGTTTTACACTTGCTACTAATTTAGTAGGCAATTACTACTGATACACATGGCTCTGAACAGATTACTATGTCGCTCGAATAATATAACCAATCGCTAATGGAACGCGGTGAAGTCGGATTTACATCGCGGTGCGGCATTCAGGGTAACCAACCATAATTCACACGTCGCATTGCACACTCATAGCCATCCCGGCTCCACAACTTGCCCGCGCCTCTCGCGCTTATTAAAACCCGTGTGATAAATCCGCCAATCGCTGGCACTAAGACCTATCTCATCAGAAGCGAACCATCACAGCCGCATGGGTGCTACTCTTCGCAAAGGGTATGACTGTGCATAGAAAACAGTCCACGTGCACTTCTCGCTGGCTCCGGCATAACGCGCTACTGACTGGTCAACACACGCAATACCTGCTCGATCGCAGTCCATCAGTACACACTGTACCCAGTTGTGCTCTCCATAAAGTAAACGTTGTGCAATGCTAATGCAAATTAAACTCGGCCATAATAACGACGTTCTACTTTATCGTCCGCTCAGCTCGGAGGCTGTCTAAAGAGTGCCCGCTGCCGGTTGGCAAGTCAATAGCTGTCCTCTGTGACCCCCGCCACCGCGTGTACTCAAATGACAGTAGACAATTTGCACGGTGCTGCCATCTTCAACTTCCGAATACACCCAAGCTAGTTCCAGCTTGACGTTCCATTTTATGATTTGAAATTACTGATTTCCGACATATATATAATAAAATATAACCTCAAGTAGGTACTTAATAAATTAACCGACTTGGTATTATTACATGGATCTTACTACTTTTTACGGTAGAAGAGCTGAGTTGCGAGACTTGGTTTTTTTACAAGTTATGTTTTTGATGGCATCTCATTTCGTTTTGTAGATAGTCCTAATTTTTTCCTTTCCAGTACCTTCTACTTCTTGAATACCAACAATTTCGGGCAATTTCGTTTACTTAATACTTTGGCGGGATTTTGGTACAACTTCATAAGACATGTCCAATTCTTGATTTTTCATTCCGTTGACTATTTTACAAGTTACCTTTGAACATAATTATATATACGTACCTACGCTACACTTATTATTCCATTATATTTTACATATTATACAGGTACACTGATTCATTAACTGCAAATGTAACTTTGTAATCCTATATATTTATATGGGATTACAAAGTTATTTATGCAGTTGCTGTATCTAGAAAACTGGACCGAAATTGCGAAATATTATAGTTTTTCCCTTGATCTATAGACTAAACACTAATTGTGTTCTAAATTTGAAACTTCTATGTCTGCTAGAAGTGCCTTAGAGTTTTGATGATTGGTCAGTCAGTCAGTGAGTAACGAAATTAAGAAATTTTGACTAGTTTATACTTCTTAAACTACTGGTTCAAATGAATGAAATTTGAAGTATACCGTGTTTATACAATGCCAGCTTGGTTCCTGAAAATTCAGGCTTCTAGCTTTATCCACAACGAAGTTACAGGGGGTCGAAAATGGTCTGAATTGCTTCGAGAAAAGGATGGTACGGCCGTGTCGCTTTTTTGCTCGACTTGGCGGGGGCACTTCCGTGCCCCCAGATGTCGAGACAAACCGTGTCGTTCGTACCGGCGGGATGTCTGGAATTTCTGGTCATTTGAGCGTCACACATGCTGCACGCACGGGTCAGTCCTTACCGCCAGTATCGTGACTCGTCACAATCCCGTGGAACATTCCCGGGAACGCAAATTGCATTTTTAAATTCTGGCCGCGGACACCGCGATTGCCTTTCACGAAAATATTTCAATAAAACGCCGCTCGGACGGTAGGTGATTAATTTAACGTAAGATGATTTAAATTTTTTGTGCGTTCATTGTAATTGTATAAAAAAATATTTTAACCGCAAAAATAATAAAAACCGAAGGATTTTAACGAGAATGACGTATACTGTAAATACAAAAAGAGATTTCCTGACTGATTAACACTAACTTGTCAACGCTTCCCAAACTTTTTAGCTACAGAACTGAAAATGTGTACACAAAGTTCCTTCGTAATGTACACGAGTGTTACGACCGGGTTTAAAATTTTTCGGGATAGGGATAAAGAGGATTTATATTTTAGCTTTAGTTGTTTTCCGAACGTTTGGAATTTTGTGACGAAGTTGCAATAGAAATCCTTGCAACGCAGTCAAAAGCAGTTGTTTGTCCTGACATAAAACTAATTACAATATTTACAGTTTAATCGTTAGTTCATGTCATGATTTTCCATGCAACATTTAGCATTATATTACAAGGACTGTACTGTACGGCGTAACTCGTACAATCAGGAGGCTGGTGAATGCAGGAGCAGCGTGGCCGCAGTGCGTGTGTCAGCGGGGGTTTCGGTAGTAAAACACACGACCAAGCTGACTGTAGATGTTTATTGCACTGATTTATTTGCTAAAAGGGTTAAGCTAAGGGTTAAGCTAAGCTAAGGGCGAGCTAAGTCACGTCTTGTACATGCTCACGGGTGCTGCGCACCCAATTAGGTCACTACTTGCTTGGTACAAGGTCGCTGCGCTAAGCACAATGTACGAGTACTCGTACATGTACCTTACGAGAACTTGAAATTAAAAGACGACGATACGTTTCGTAGAGCCTGTAGCAATAACAAATACGAATTTAAAAGCGAGTTGTAGCCGCAAGAGACGCTTCGCCGGGTTTGTTTAAGTTTGAATCGACTAGTTAGGACGTAATGTGGGAGTTGAATCATGTGGGAAATTTCGTTGCGGTTTTTAGGGTTCCGTAGCCGAATGGCAAAAAACGGAACCCTTATGGATTCGTCATGTCTGTCGGTTGCCCAAAGGTTGAATCAAAGGGTTAAAGATGACCCTGTAGCCTAGCTGGTAGCAACCCTGCCTATGAAGAGAGGGGTCCTGGGTTCGATTCCTGGCCGGGGCAGATATTTATGTGACAGATAAATATTTGTACTCGGGTCATGGGTGTGATCGTTATGTGTTATATGTGTCGTCCATGCCACCCGCGACGCAGGTAAATAACCTACTGCGGGGGTATGAGTGTGCTAGCGTTTATTTATTTATTCAGTATTTATATCCTAATTTTACTATGGCACAGCTAAAGTAGTACATTGAATAAAGTGGTGTAATTATACGGCGTGCACAACGTTTAGTACCTTCGCTGTGCTAGGGCATTAACTTCAGTCCGTGCACTAATATTTATATCACATTATTTCTCTATTGCGTCACTGCACAAGAATAAGTCAATATAAACAATTTTACTGTATTGCCCTGTCATCCTGCTCAACCAGATTTGTTCGCGGGACATTCGTAGCAAGATTTAGTAGCAATAAACAAGAAATTATTCCGAATCATAAAATTCAGTGGACTAAAAAGCCATTTTTCGGTCACAGGGCCGACCACGACCGACATGATCTGAACAATACGCAGTTGTTTGGAAAATAAACAGAGCACAGAGATAAAACAACGTGTTTTTAGTAAAACTGTTTATTTGCAATAGATCCATGCGGTCTGGTATTAAAATGAACATCGTTTTTTGAGAAAGAATTATTTTACCTGCTAACTATTGTTATAACATGTCGATGGTTTTGTTTACCATGATGACTGTGTATATTTAACGTTAACATAATGATTGAAACTATGATTGAAATCGTCATCTTTTATCCGTACTCCTGTTGTCTGATGATTCCATTATGTAAATAATTCTTGACAAAAAATAACAGACTTCAAAATTAGAGATAACTCAAAAACTTTTTGTCAGATCTCGCTCTAGTTTAAGTGAGATTACAAGACAAGCACCAGCTTTCGATTAAAAAAAGAATCATTAAAATCGGTTCATCCAATCAAAAGTTTTGTTGTTACAAACATAAAAAAACAGTCGATCTGAATACCTCCTACTTTTTTGAAGTCGGTTAAACAATGGGCTAATTAGATAAGTCGTGCAAAGTACACGGGGTGAAAGGCGTCCTCAGAATTCAATTTCAGGATAAATTTTGCGGGAAAGTCCACTATAAAAGTGAGCCATATTATTATTATCGGTTTGATATTTTACAATGATTATTAAGAAATACGTACATAAGTTTAAACATTTCAAATAGCTTTATTTTTTGGAACGAAGTTCCTTATCGCGCGTTGCGAAAGGGGGCTATACGGAAAAAATGAACAGGAAAAGTTGTAACGACAATTTTTGCCGTCGTTTATTAATCTAAGCGAGTACTAGGCGACCAGGTGTTCGAGGGTTCAGTGTTCAGTGACACTACTGTACAATCATAGTATGTGGCTGTCTTATTTACTCTTCGGTATTTAGCATAGGCACAACAGGGATATCTATATTACGATCATGCTCATTAAGTTATTATTGCTATTTCTCTTGTCATGCCAATTAATATGCGGAAGAGCGACAGGGATAGAATAAACCTATCACTGATGTCGCACCCTCAAAGACTTCTGGTCGCCTAGTACTCGCTTAGATTAATAAACGACGGCAAAAAGTGTCGTTACAACTTTTCCTCTTAATTTTTTCCATCTAGCCCCCTTTCGCAACGCGCGATAAGGAACTTCGTTCCAAAAAATATTATTAGTACGGAGGGTAGTCTGAACTGATTCTTGTACAGTTATAATCTCCATTGTTAATTTTACGTAACTAACTCCCAACTCAGAGTCACTAACGATTACTTAAATCGCTCCTGAATATAGAATTTCTAATATGGTGATTCTTTACTCAGGAGCGATTAAAGTAACCGTTAGTGACTCTGAGTTGGGGCGTAAGGGTATAAAATCTTGTTTGTAATATTTATTATGCTACATCTGTAACTTTAGACAATAGTATCTGTTATATTTCACAATAAATAAATAAATATATTTGTCTCTCACTTGGGAGACCACTTAATAAAATTTTTGGAATTTTACTGAATTACCTTAGAAACCTTTTCAACTTTAACATAAATAACGTAGGCGTGCTGGTAGTTACGTAGGCGAAGGATTAGCGAACCCGTTAGCGGCGCACTCCAGAACACTTGTCCCTCACAGCGGAGGCACGAGGGCACTTCACGCTGCTTCAGTGCGGCATGATGGAGGAGTTAGCAGCCAAACTCAACGTCGGAAGTTTTTACTCTCAAAGCCACAAGATTTGGCTGAATCAAGAATAACATTATTCTTCTTCATCATGACTTGAACTGTCCTAATTCTTTCTCGGGTTCTCAACAATGAACAAAGATTGCAATTCTTTCGGAGTGGTGTCTTATCATAAACTGGGGACCAATTATAACCAAACACGTATTAAACGTTCGACGCTCGATATTAGGGATCGATATTGACTCGGGATAAATACCCTACTACCGTGCAAGTGACGTTGAGTTAACCTGGGTACAAAGACATACGACTTCCAAAAGAAGGGACCTAGCGCACCGCAAGACCCTTCTTGGTCTTCGAGTCAAGTATAGATGGAGCTCCAACGCAGACTTAATACAACTTTGTGCACATTTTGAAGAACTGTTCGGTACTCAACTATCACGAATTTCACCGTACAAACTTAATCCGTCTGTCGAAAAACGAAAAAGCCGCATTTATGTCGTAAAAACATGATCTGCGCGGGATCGAGTCGCTCCCAAAGCCACTAATACCGTTACGTATACAAGAGCTTAGTCCGTGGGAGGTTTGCATAAATATGCGCTGTAAGACGCGACCTCCGGTCCTGTGAAGAGGTTCCACAAACGAAGTAAAGTGATTATCCCTTCAAAGACGCTGGTAGACGCGGAAATAAGGTTTTTAATTCTATTTACGGCGGCGCGTTACAGCGCTCTGTCGGTCAAAATTCTCGAGACCTAGCTATGTAGGTATGTACTACAAAGCAGATTGAAGTGTATTATCTTAGGTAGAGTTTGTAGACTAACGGCCGGTCTCAATAATGTATTAACAGATGGAAGACTGTGAATAGGGCTACCATTAGTATGTTATCTGTCATATTTGTCAATTTTTGCGTCTGAAAAATGTTAGTACATTATTGAGACCGGCCGTAAATTGACGATTTCAACTGTACTAGTCAACTATTTGCAGTAAGTGGACTATGATCATAAGAATGCTCATACACATTGATAAAAGGAACGTCATTGTCTTTGACGGCTACGAAACTGTGAATCTACTTCTCAATAGTCTTTTACATTGCAACTGAAACCGGCAAAAACATAGCGTAAGTTAGCTTTCAAAGAAAAGTAACAGTTACTACATAGCTACGTAGTTAAAAAACAGAAACACTAAAAGACATAATGTTCACAGTAAAATGATCCTTCCGTTTTACGAAGAACGAGTATTTTAGGATGAAATAACGAGGACAAGTTTATCGCTCGCTGTGTATGGGGAAGGCGATTGAAGACTCACATTGCAAAACCCATCGGGGTAGATACTAATTACTCTTTGAAATATCAGAAGCAATTTGCAAGTAACAAGGTAGGTGGAAAGGGGTGACGTCTTCGCCTTTACACGATCGCAAAGTAACTAACGACAACTTCTATGTTAAGGCAAAGGTAATCTAATCTGCGTCTGAAAATTCCTTTCTCAGTTCTAGACACTAACTTAAGCTATTTGGTTTAAAGAAGAAAATAACTTTCAAGCTATTTTCTAATTTGTAAACAGAGTTTTGTAATTATTAATAGGTATAACATTTTCTTTTTGCTGCGATTTCAAGGAATAACGTCAATAAATGCAATACCAGTGGCGAAGAGAAATACTATTAAAGCTATTTTCAATAATCTAAATTTTACTAACAAAAAATAACCGACTTCAAAGTCTCAAAAACTACTTTTCAGATCTCGTTCAACTTTATGTAAGACCACATGACAAGCACCTGCTTTCGATTAAAAAAAGAATCATCGAAATCGGTTGGCGTGATATTGAGTTATTCGTCAATTTGTCGCGCACATTTTAACACAAATTTACGACTTATGTGGTTTTCTCATGGATGCCATTGTCAGATCTCAATAAAATTTATGTGGGACCACATGACAGCCACCAGCTTTCGATTAAAAAAAAATCATCAAAATCGGTTCGCCCAGTCCAAAGTTCTGAGGTAACAAACATAAAAAAAAATACAGTCGAATTGAGAACCTCCTCCTTTTTTTGAAGTCGGTTAAAAATATTTTACTTTATTTGTGATATGATAAACTTGTTGTTAGCGTTCATAATTATACAAGTGAAAGTGTTGTCGTTTGATAAAGTGTTTCTGTCACATTGTAGGAGAGCCAGAAATAATGTAGATTTCCAGAGGTTTTTTCGGCCGACAACTCGTCACTCGTCAGTGCAGTTCATGGCTTCTTAGTTGTGCACTAAACATCTAGCAATCATTGAAGTATAATGTTATAGAATAGACATCTCGAACAAAATGTTTGTCCCCGCCGGGAGGTTCTATTTTCAAAATTGAGCCCCCGTTCTTCTTTCCATCTATTGGAAATTGAAGCCGCGCGGCGCCAATCCATTAGAACATACATTGTGTTCGCGGTGTCTGTTCTATACGCTAGTAATAATACTTCAATGCTAGCAATACACATTTTAATGAATAGGCATCGTCTTTAGGCATGTGGTTACCGCTGGTTGAGTAGATCCGTAAATTGACATGCTTCTGTAAAAGATCATGAAAACAATGAATTTTCTTTGTTAACATGCTACCTTAGAAATCTGTCAAAACGTGTCGCGATTGATTTAAGAAGCAAGCTTTATGAAGGTAGGGTAAGGTAAAAATCCCCCGCACCAAGAAACATTTACCTTACCCCACAATAACCCTATCGAACGATTTTCACCACGCCACTATAAATTAAGCCGTAAGCGCCAGAACAGCCGCACCGAAAGGGTTTTAGCAGACCGCGTAATACGAGGGTTCGAGTGTGAACAACTTTCAGAAAGTTTGAAAAGTGCCTTGTTTCAGTCAAAACTTTACTACGGTGATTTTATAATAAATATTTGGTCTTTTAATGTAATAGTATTTCGACATTAAAAAAAATAATAAGTGTGTGTAAACTAAAATTTTATTATACTCGTAATAATGGTCATAATGATTAATACCATAATCTCTACTTAAAATAATATGCCACTTCTATATAACGTTAAAGGTCTACGTCACTATCTTGTGATAAATGAATTTCTTGTCAAAAACTACTACAAAATTTTGTATCATAAATTGCTTATCAAGTCTCTCGTGGAACTAGAACAATCTTCTCTGAACTAACCACAATTTACTACAAGATTCCTTCCCCTAACTAAAACCTTAACGACGTGTCTCCAAAGTTCCTTCCCTTATTAATCCTTTCTATTTACCGTATCTTTGCGTCGTTAATTCTATTAAGTGGCTATTAGGTGCCTCGGGGGTTGCGCTATCCTTTTTCGCCTATACATAATTAACCTTGGCACCAGGATGAACTGACATGAATTAATATTAGGTTATACTAGTAGGGACAGAGTGATAAAGCTATGAAATCCTGGTTGCCTGAGACGCATATATTGTCGCAGTCAGTCCCTATCTCATTAAACAGCGCGCACTAAATTACGGTCATTTACCTACTATCTCGCTTACTCTTTTTATGAATAACATAAGGGCGAGCAGTACGAGTATAAGCAAATCGCTGAGAGATGTCAAACTTCCGCGCTATGCCGTACTTAATCCAGAAAAGCATGACGTTTACTCCTACATAGATAATACTACTTATCATAGTATCTTTGATACTGCCTAGTCTGTTGTTCAGCAGAGCGCGCCCTTTGCGTAGAAGATCGTCTTTGTATTGGCCATTGGAGGGAGCTTTATACCTCATTGATTTCATTTCATGTGGTTCAGTAAAACATTTTTATAATAAATAAGTAATAGTTAAAAAAAAAACTAAATAAAACGCCTTTATAGAAAATCCAACTAAAAAAAATAGAAAATTTTGAATTACGAATCGTGGAATTGTAAAAAAAGCGTGGGGTGCTTTTTAAGATGGATGTTATCCCTTCAACTCATTGACACCATGCACCCCACGCTTTTATCACAATTACACGATTTTTTATTCAAATTTATTTATTTCTTTCTTTAAATATTGAACTGCCATCTGTCCTCGATAAGTCTACGAAGTTTGAAAGAAATCTGACCGTGTAAAGCTAATGTAAAGCGTGTAATTAGGTTTTTTTTCTTTCTTTCTTTTTTCTTTAAATATTGAATTGTCATGGGTCCTCGATAAGTCCATGCAGTTTGAAAGAAATCTGACCGTTTAAAGTGGGTCAAAATCAAGTTCAAAGGAGTCGGTTACAAGTTATAAACAAACAAACAAAGAAACATACAGGTGAAGCTAATACAAAGCGTGTAAAAACAGTGCCAATCAGTGTATATAATGAATTGGGATGAAAATTATGCAAAATAATAAACAACATAAAAAGGACGACTTGATATTACTGTAGTTTCATTTGTATTCTATTCAGGCCTAGCCGATCAATATCCAAGAAAAGGACAAACATCGCTTTAATCTCGATACCTTTCAACGGATAATAATATATTTAGATTATAATAGCTATAAGATATTGGATGTTTTAATTGGATTGATATTATGCTTATATACAGGGACCAGTTTATATATTTCCATATTCTTGGTGCCCATAGAGTGATAAATACACTGAAAAAAAATCTTTAACCTTTATTGTTACTTAAAACATATACAGAAATCTACAATTAGATAATAACACGTTACTTGGACACCATGATGAAAACCATGCATGCATCAAAACATACATACTCTGATATCATGTACCGTAAACATTGGCTTAGTTAGGGCTTGTTTCACAATCTTCAAGTAAGTCCGAAGTAAGCTATTCATTGGTTAAGTTGACATTTCGTGTATGTAAAATGACACTTTAATGTCACTTTAACCGGCGAATAGCTTATTCAGGACTCTACTTGAAGATGGTGAAACAAGCCCTTACTCTCCAATTTAAGTTAGTTCATTATTCTACAAACGATAACTGTAAACTAGTAGAAATTAAAAAAAAAAAAAAAAAACCGCTTGCTGTCAAATAACCTATCATGGTACTTACACCTTTTTGAAATCCTTATGGTAAGTTCTTTAATTTGGCACCCTTATTGCATTATTCGATTTATTTTTATTTCTTGATACTTCAAACAATGGCATTTCACAGCCACCATATTTTTTTTTAATTTTACTTATCTAATAACATTACGAGTTATCAAGACGAATGTAACAATACTTTAATTATATAAATATGTTCAGCGGTTTCGAAGATACGAGGTAATAAATAATATTACACAAATATATACAAGATACGCGCAAAAACCATAATCCTTCCTTGGCAGTCGAGTAAAAAATGTAGTCTTAACTTTTCCGAGAGCCAACCATTTAACCCTTCTTGAAATAAACCGATAAATCCAATATTTGTGAACGAAGCGTTACTAATTTTATCAGTCATGATAATTGGCGATGACAGCGTGTCGAACTGGAAATAGCAACGTAGCCGCAAGATGAATCTCGTCCAATTTGTATTCAAATAAAGGTACCCAACCCTTTGACAGCCGGCTTGGAGAATTAGCAAGATGGCCCCGATCCGGGCTTAGCCTTTCAAACTGACGTTCATAGATATTTATTAGGGACGGTTCAGATAGTTCCAGTAGAAATTAAATTCTTAAATGGGTTTCACTTTCATAAGAAATTCATTTACATAAATTCGGTTTCGGCAGATGTCATCAGGCTCGTCTGCAGTAAATGATAAATTATTCGCTCTCTTTCTCGTTACAATTTACTTTGGCAGAAAAATAAAACAAAGTAATTTGTACTTCACAAAGCTGAGAGAATTGAAGACATATATTTTACCATCCGGTGTGCTTTTAATGGCTTTTAAAATAATGTGTTTTAAGTACAATTAATGACTCAATACAACTTCAAGATCGATTTTTATAGTCTTACTCTCAGACCACAAACTAAAATATACAACCTCCAAACAAAACTCCAACACTTTATTAATGTACAGTCTGAGTCGATAAACCCGTCTCGTAAGTTTTATAACTTCAAAGTAAATGCTCTTTGCAAACGGTATATCAAATTTCATGTAAAACAAGAGCACGAAAGGTATGACGTGTACAAATGGGTGCTATCGTTAGCGAACTCATGAAAAACAAATGAAAGTTTTGCTCTGAGTAAATTTGTAACGCTCGTAAGGAACGCACTATCATGCTTGAGGATTGAGGAGTGTTGTCGCAGCTTGCACGTGAATTACAGATTACCACCAATAGATACCGCATAAGGCTTCACGCCCACGTCAGTCTTTTTGTAGGACCGATAATCGGGCCGATTTTTCCTGCCATATTATTTCTGACCGACTTTTTGTAGGACGTGTGCGTTGCACTATTGCTATCAGTACGTTCTATTTTTCTCCTATAAAAAATCGGTCACCGATTATCGGACGTGGGCGGGAAGCGTAAGTGAAATTTTCTTAGAGTTTGAACTCACAAAATTTGGCGGAAGGCGCGGCTTGCGGGGGACAAAAAAATGCGCTGTGATTGGCTATTTCTCATTACTACTTGAACTTGACGGGTCAGTATAGGTCGACACTAATGTCGTGAACATGCAAATGCACGTACGTGTTGGCGCGCGTCAATTGCCTTGTATGCGGTATCTATTGGGATTACCCCCAATGTGACGTGAATCGTTTGGAGGTTCTTCTTGTCTGGCTAGCGTAAATACCTACTATATTGTGAATAAAATATGGTGATAATTTTAGCTTGACGAGTCATATTAACATTTTAATTACAATAAAACAAGGTTACAAGATTGATTAATTGTAACAAGCCAAATTAATCTATACATTTTGGTTACGAGAATATGGCACTACTTATGATTTTAATGAAAATAACGATAAATTCCAAAAATGTATAACAATCTGACAAACATTAATAAGTCAGTGTGCATTACAATAACTTGAATGCATTAATAAATATTACTACTCGAATATCGCCAGTACTTATTATGGTTAAAATTATAGTTATTGTCCGCCAATAATGGTGGTTCAATAAATTGATGATAATCAGGATTGCATAACCATTATACTTTATAGTTTCGTTATGTCCGTCCATCCGTCCGTCTGTCCGAAGTATGGCGCCGAAACCATCTGTATATTTAGCATGGATATACCTATTTACAGGTCCTTTTATTTAATAGGTTTATAATTTATTTTATAGGTCGTAAGTAATTTCATACTGCTAGGTGATTAGATTAGGGTTCCCAAGGGATCGGGATTAACGCGGGAAATTGTTCCACGCGAGCGAAGTCGCGGGCACAGCTAGTCCGACTATAAATTAATTCACGGATATTTTTTTCTGTTTCGCAGAATCCCTTGTTCAGTCACGTAGCACTATAAAACTGAAACCAACGCAACGTTACAAAGCGGTCGTATATCAAACAGATAATTCTGCTATGATTAAATGACGTAGGATCGGCAAACAAACTGTTTTACCACGAAATTTGCGCTATCGGGCCGTTTGTGAATACATTCTGGAAACAATTGCGTATTGCGCAGATCGTATCGCTTGTTTTGGATGGGCCCGCGGAGTATTCGTTTCGGCCTCGATAAATATTGTATTTGCGTTAGAAAAAACCGTATCTCGAACGATATATTCAGTAAGGACCAAGTTTCGTGTTCACTTTTTTAGATGCACAGTAAAAAGGTTTTCATAAACATCCTTCATGGAAACAAAGTTCCTACACAAAATAGTAGTAGAGAAATATTATATTCGCACCAAAAAAATGTCTTATTATTTTGGTGCGAATATAATATAATTAAATTTTATTTACAATTATAATTATCCTTCCAACAACAGGTGGACTACTGCACGTGGATTATCCACTTCTGTGACAAATGTTGTTATCATAAGATAACAGTCGTTAAGCTATGTCGGAGGCCCTCGGGCGGTTTGAAAACTTCCGACACTCGGGTTGGCCACTAACCCCTCCACCAATCCGCACTGGAGCAGCGTGGTGGAGTATGCTCTAGGCCTCCTCAAGAGGAGAGACTCGTGCCCAGTAGTGGCCCATTAATGAGTTGAAGCCATGACAAATGTATTTACTTCAAATCTGATGTGGACCAATGTTATTACCACGAAAGTCACAATAAAAAAGGTCCAATATAAATAGAACCCAAGCCATATTGAGAGCGGATAAAATCTCAAGTGGGTACAGCTATTTTCACTTTTAACCTAACGCGTTGCGTCCTGTGGGACATGACACGGTAAAGTTATCCTTCCTATAAGTTACCGATATTTATCAAATTAACTTAGATTTTCTTTTAAACTGACCTTGAGGAAACGTAGAATACTTATTAGTATGTACTGTGGTATGATATTTTTGTATAAAACCTGAATGTACGCTACCACCTTTTTGTTTGAGTCAACCGCCAAACGTCTTCTCGTATTTCGGCTGGGGACTTGAGTTGAGAGCTTTTCTTTATTAATTTCTTTCTTTTTTTGTTCAAAAACGCTAGTTTGTCGGGTATTTACGAGTACATAAAAATAATTTCGTCGATTTATCAACCTTGAGAAATTCGGGCAAAACTTTCAGGTTTATTATATTAGTCTAATTAAAAGTTTAGATTTATAAGGACTAAAAAAATTCCAAAACATTATCAAATATATAATTTATGATTAAGTTATATGTACTGCTAATAGTTAGTAGCGTGTATGTATCGTGACTGAAAGGTTGAGCAGGACGGAGACCCTTTTACCTCATATATACTCGTATAGGAATTTGAATTTTAATTCAGTCGTTAAACTTAGAATTGATTAAATTTAACCAAGTTTCATTGATATTACTTTAACTAAAGTAACTGTTAATTACGATTAGTGATTTTATTCATGTAAAATTTTCACCCTTGCAGCCCTTCGTCATGCTTAAATCTGCATCTTTCCTAAAATTAGATGAAATTAGGCAACCAGCGTAAAATTATGGGATTTTAAGGTAATTATTTTTCTATATCCCAGTGATAGCATATTTTAAGAGACAATATTTTAAGAGACTAAACTTTTCAAGACGAAAATTTCAAGAAACATCTTTAGGTGCGGAATTAAGAAATGTTAAAGGTTAAGAGTCCTTTTAAGGCAGATCCTAAACAATTAAGAAACTGCGTAATTTACTTCTGCTTTCGTAGCGGCGCTTAGCGCAGTAATGGGTTTATTTATTGCTCGTGCTCCGTGATGCCAAGTACAAGTAATGGTACCAGAGATTGAAACACAGAGAAACCTTAAAAAATTCTGGTTTCAGGATAATGAGATGGATATAAAATTTCGGGAAGATGATAATTATTGTAGGTTTTAGTAATGATCATAGTGATGCAAAGTTAGAAAATAAAAATAATATTAACGCCATCTCTTAATATAATATGAAGAGTAAAATGAGCAAGAAAACTAATCTTCTTCTTGTTCCTCGCGCCATCTATGAATACAACTTAGCACTTTTTAAAGTAACAAAAAGAGAACCACGAACATAAGAAACACTGTATAACGCTTCTTATCTCATTTTCTCCCACTTTAAATGTTATGAATTTATGTGTCTAGTCTCTTTTTACTGTCGATTTTTCGTTTCATCGACTTTCAAATCACAACGATGCTAAAGAAGTTTTCACTTCAAACAATTTAATCCACATAGGTAACATCAGATTTATACTCCTCGATCTTTTGTATAATCTGCCACAGTATATGTATGGTATATGGTGCTGTAGTCTTTTCGGAATCCTGCTTGTTCGGGAGGCTGGAAGTCGTCAAGCTTGCGTTTAATTGCATTTAATTGCATTAACGCAAAATAAAAAATATAACTCGACTGGAAAGAGTTCCGGTGCAAGAAAAAAACGGTTAAACTTGCTTTGAAAATCATGGCAGGTGCTTGAGAGCCAGATCTTTTTTTTTTGTTCTCTCTTTCTTGGCCGCCAACACATCAGTGATGCCTTTGGTGTTACTGATATCTATGGGCGATTACAGCGATACATTGTTATTGCAAGTTCAAATAGTCTTTTAGACCGCGATCCCATCTGAAAAAACAATTACAAATTGTTATTTTTTTGTGTAGACAACGTAATATATAGGAATGTTTTATGTGAACACAATAAACATATTTTTTCTCGAAAACTAAACATTAGCTAATATTTAGCTAGGGACGCCGTCATAGAAATCGATGAGGAGGACCACAATTTGAACAAATATCTGGGGGCACGGCAGTGCCCCCCCAAGTCGAGCAAAAAAGCGGCACGGCCGTACCATCCTTTTCTCGAAGCAATTCAGGCCATTTTCCACCCCCTATAACTTCGTTGTGGATAAAGCTAGAAGCCTGAATTTTTAGTAACCAAGCAGGCATTGTATAAACACTGTATATTTCAAATTTCATTCAATTTGAACCAGTAGTTTAAGAATTATAACTAGTCAAAGTTTCTTAATTTCGTCACTCACTGACTGACCGATCATCAAAACTCTAAGGCACTTCTAGCAGACATAGAAGCTTCAAATTTGGAACACAATTAGTGTTTAGTGTATAGATCAAGGAAAAACTAAAATATTTTGCAATTTCCGTCCAGTTTTCTAGATACATCAACTGCATAAATAATATAAATAAATATATAGGATTACAAAGTTACATTTGCAGTTGATGAATCACTGTACCTTTATAACAAAGTAACATTTGCAGTGAATTAATCAGTGTACTTGTATAGTATAATATAATGGAATAATAGGTGTAGATAGGTACCTAGATATTTTATAATTATGTTCAAAGGTAACTCGTAAAAGGAAAAAAAGCGGCCAAGTGCGAGTCGGACTCGCCCATGAAGGGTTCCGTAGCAGCAAGTAACATAATATAAAAGTTCTTGTAGTTCGTTGTAACTTAGATCAATGTTTTTTGCGGTTTACGATTTATGACATATTAAAAAAAACTACTTACTAGATCTCATTCAAACCAATTTTCGTTGGAAGTTTGCCTGGTAATGTACATCATATATTTTTTTAAGTTTTATCATTCCCTTATTTTAGAAGTTACAGGGGGGGACACACACATTTTACCACTTTGGAAGTGTCTCTCGCGCAAACTATTCAGTTTAGAAAAAAATGATATTAAAAACCTCAATATCATTTTTAAAGACCTATCCATAGATACCCCACACGTATGGGTTTGATGAAAAAAACATTTTTGAGTTTCAGTTCTAAGTATGGGGAACCCCCAAAATTTATTGTTTTTTTTCTATTTTTGTGTGAAAATCTTAATGCGGTTCACAGAATACATCTATTTATTAAGTTTCAATGGTATAGCTCTTATAGTTTCGGAAAAAAGTGGCTGTGACATACGGACGGACAGACAGACAGACAGACAGACAGACAGACAGACAGACAGACAGACAGACAGACAGACAGACAGACAGACAGACAGACATGACGAATCCATAAGGGTTCCGTTTTTTGCCATTCGGCTACGGAACCCTAAAAAGTAGAACTGTCTACAAAAAGAAATGAGATGCCTTTAAAAAACAAAACTTGTAAAAAAACCAAGTCTCGCAACTCAGTTCTTCTACCGTAAAAAGTTGTGAGATCCATGTAATACCAAGTCGGTTAATTTATTCAGTCCCTACTTAAGGGTCCTTCTGTCTTAAGTTATTACATTATTAGTAAGATACATTGTGTTTCATGCGATGGTCAAGTCGATCTATTTATTTAAAACATAAAAGATTTTTAATATTGATAATATGGTCACTATAAGATGTTGTTACTTGTTTGGTTAGCTAATTACGTAATAACTTAAGACAGAAGGACCCTTAAGTAGTATGAGGGTTAGCCCAGAAAAACACTGACTCTAATTTAACTTATTTATTGATAGATAGTCAAGAAATTACACTGGTGTTTATCTTATAATGATATGGCACGGGAAAGTAATGAGTCCAGGTGACAACCGGCTTCTCCTTATATATGCTCCGTTGACAGTTGCTACCCTCTCTTATTCGTATTATGTTGCTATAGTTAAAAATCAGTTCCCTTACAGTCGGCCTTCCTGATATACTGCGCGACCCGCGAAGTTTAGGTCTTAGGGTATCATCATCTTAGCTGAAAATAAACTCACCTCTGAAGGTGAATAGCTGAAAATTAAACAATACAGCCTTCTGAATGGCTATTAGGCCTTCTTAATGGCCAGTAGAAATTCATAAAATAAGTCTTCTTAATGACTTATAGAAAATACCAAATTTATAAAGCGCTGTCATAATAATCGATAAATAATTTAACACAAACCTTCTTAATGGCGTGTAGTCCAGTGTAGTTTGATTGACTTCTTAATGTCAATTAAAGATCAGTTCATTAAGCCTTGATTAACTTCTTAATGTCAACCAATTCGCTTATTGTAACATTACGGCATGCTTCCGGATTTTAACAATAACACAATAATTGCAATCAATGGGGCTTGATCGGCCACCTATATGTGTTATATCATGGCCTCATAAGGCCCAGAGGTACCTCTATGATAAATAACGAGCTCGACCAACACAAATTTAATAAGCCAATTCCTTATTATAAAAACATGATTCAGAATATAACATTGGAAATCACATAAGTTATACAAGTCATTATTAACATTTTTTAAAATATTATTCTGTATCTTCTAAATCAGCAATATTTGGTTGGAAAAGTTTTAATTTATCTCTAGCCAATACATTTTTATAAGGGCATTTTCGACCCTGTGTACCTTCAACGACGTATCGATCGTGAGGGAGCACTTTAACAACCGTAAACGGGCCGTCAAATCGAGGCATAAGTTTTCCACTACGTAATCCCTTCCGTAGAATTTTTCTTTCGGCCAAGACTTTATCACCGACTTCAAAACAAGGTCCATCACGTCGCTTTTTATCGAAGCGTTCTTTTGCCTGTTTTGAAGCTAACGCAGAGCGCGTAAGCGCTCCCTCTCGCAAAACGTTTAAACCGGAAGGTCCGGCAGGTACAATTATATCACCAGCCAGCCTAGGACGAAAACCATAAAGCAGTTCGAGAGGAGATTTTCCTGTTTGTTATTTATGTTCGAATTAAGGCCCAATTGAACTTTGGGTAAATATTGTTCCCAGCTGCTTTGGTCATCCCCGACGTAAGTAACAAGGGTATCAAGTATAGTTCTGTTAAACCTCTCGATTTGCCCGTTCGCCCTAGGACTAGCTACAGCAGTCATAATATGTTTAATTTGTCTCTGAAGACAGTAATGCTTAAAATCTTTACAATTGAACGCCGTACCCCTGTCACTGATTATACGAGAAGGCAAACCAAAAGTTTTTATTAATTGATCAAAGGCAATCAAAACATATTTACAACTTACGTCACGCACAGCCTCCAACCAAATAAAGCGGGTAAACGAATCAATAATGGCAAGAATGTACATTTTACCAGAAGGGCTTTTACAAAATGGCCCTAAATGGTCCACATGTACCGTGTGAAATGGTACAGGGATCCGTTCTATTGGGTGTAGAAGGCCTACGCGTCGCCCAGTAGGTCTTTTAGCATACTGACACGATATACAGCCACGAACATATTTTTGAATGAAACGTCGCATATTACCAAACCAATACTTTGACCTTATTGCATCATAAGTTTTATTAAAATTAACGTGACCATTATTGTTATGAAAAGTCTGTAAAAGTGACCACCGTAAATTACGAGGCACGACAACCCTTTTTTCGTTATTTATATTTCGAAACAATACCCCATTTTCAATAACATAATCCTTAGCTAGACCATTCATATTATTATTAGATATCTCATTTTTCAACTGCTCTATTGTAGTACGTATTGTATCATCATCCAACTGTAATGACTCAATTAAATCTTTATCTGTAATTCGCGATACCGACGGAGTGGGGTTCCGGCTCAAAGCGTCAACGTGGGCCATGGACTTACCAGCACGATACTCAACATCAAAATCAAAGTTTTGAACTTCAAGCCACCACCTAGCAATCCGCGGAGATAAGTCGCGTTTCGACCAAGTCCATCTTAAAGCACTACAGTCAGTGACGATAACAAATTTAATACCAGTTACGTAAACCTTAAACTTACATAAACTCATAACTACGGCCAGGGTTTCCAGCTCAAAACTGTGGTATTTTTGTTCAGCAGGTGTCGTCTGCCTACTTGCGTACGCGACTGGTTTCCAAACTCCATCAGGTTACTTTTGTAAAAGTATTCCGCCTAACCCTATCTTCGACGCATCCGTGTGAATTTGAGTTTCGAACTCTGAATTAAACAAGGCCAACACTGGTTGGGTCACAAGTATTGACTTTATACGTTCATAAGCCTGTATCTGGTCTTCTCCCCATCTCCACGGTTCATTCTTTTTGGTAAGTATAGTAATAGGTCGTGCGATAGTAGCAAACCCAGGAACATATTTACGAAAATAATTCGCTAAGCCCATAAATTGGCGTACTTGATGTACATTAGTAGGAGTAGGGAAATCACGAACAGCAACCAACTTATGCATGGATGGTCTCACTTCACCATTGCATACTTCATGTCCTAAGTACTCGATGCGTGAAACTAAAAATGAACATTTATCAAGCCGAAGTGTCATATTAGCGTCTTTAATTTTACCCAAGACGGCTCTCAACCGTTCTAATGCATCGTCATTGTTCTCGGCATAAATAAGTATATCATCCAGATAAGCCGTAGCACACTGGAATCGCAAGGGGCCCAACACCTCATCCATGGCCCTTTGAAACACTGACGGTGCATTTACTAGACCAAAACTCATACGCTTATATTGGTAGTGGCCGTCGGGAGTAACGAACGCCGTGTATTGTTTGCTATCGTCATCTATTTGTATACAATGATATGCAGATTTTACATCTAAACTAGAGAATACGCGTTGCTTCGATAATCTATCTAACTGATCTTGGATTAAGGGTAACGGATAACGATCTTTCTTTGTAATCTTATTGAGGGCCCTGTAATCCACACACATACGAGATTCACCCGTCTTTTTCGGTACAAGTATCACGGGACTAGCATACGGCGAGTTACACTCCTCTACAATAGACTTATCTATTAAATCATTGACGATAGCTCGAACCTTTTCACGATCTGCAATTGACATACGATACGGACGATAATATATCGGCTTAGAGTCGGTTAATTCAATATGCATTTTGACTGGACATTTACCTATTCTATTTTCAGTTCCCGAAAAGCAATCAGAAAAATCATTTAAAATATTTTGTAACTTATCGCGTATTTCTTGATTAAGATTTTCACCTATTTTGTATTTATTTTTACCACATGTAATAGTAGCACGTGCCATACATTTGCCCTTAGAAATTTGAATTTTACTATTACTAATATTATAAACTCTCAATATAGATTTCCCACAGATTACCTCAGTTTCGCATGATGGAATCACACATTCAGCGCAAGGAGACTCGTGTGTTGTTTTATTAATTATAACCGATTCTGAGATAGGTTGATCACATGACAATATAATTTTATTTATACCTGGCTCTAAAATAATCTCATTATTTGTTACTAATTTCACTCGTTCTACAGGATCAACTAAATTAGGTAATTCGCATAAGTTATTTCCGTTATACATTTTCAATGAAGTCGGTGTTTTAATTACATATACGTCTGGATAGTTCGTAAACGGTTGACCGACTATGACACCTATATCTTGAGCACTATCAGGTACAATGTACGCGTTAGTTTCGTAAGTTGCTTCATCTGCCCTTATTTTAATATGACATTGCCCAATCGGTGTAATTTTCGATCCACCAAAACAACTTATAACAACATTTGAAGAACACTCAACATGGCTTAAATTTATCTTTTGAGCAACCGACTGAGTTATAGTAACACATGAACTACCAAAATCTATAAAGGCGTATACTGGATAATCATTAATGGTAATAGTCAGATAATATTTAGAACTACCTGATGCGTCTTTAATAATACGGACGTTCTGCGTTGTATTGCTTTTACTCCTATCACCTGTTGGAATTCGATTTTTTAGCTTTAGGCATTCGTCTTTAACGTGACCGGTTTTATTACAATAACTACACTTTTTATTTTTAATAAAGCAATCACTCTCAGCATGGCCGCGCTTACTACAAAATGAACAAATTAAATTGGTTTTATTATGCTTGTCTTGCGTTTTATTTATACACTTAGATGCAATATGGCCGCGGCGCTTACAAATATGACATACAGGCTTAAAGTTAGAATTACCGACACCGATCTTTTTATGGCGTTCAACTAAATTTTGAACCGGATGAGCAAATGAAGATAAATACTTCAAGAGCGTTGGAGGATCGTGACATCCAGCTGAAATCGCGCCAACCTCTATCAAGTCATTGTTAATAGTTCCAATAATAGCTTCGGTAATCAGTGACTCGGGTATTCCACATGCGTTACCTAAAGCTAACTTATCATAATAAAATTGTAAATAATCTTGATCAAAACGTCTTAATGTATTGACCAAGTCACGCAACATATTCAATTTGCTTCGGTTAGAAGGAAAAGCTGTTAATAACCTCACTTTCCAATCAGACCAACTTAAGTTTGATTCACATAATTGCTCATACCACTGGCGAGCATAACCTTTCAACTTAGAAGTGCAATTAAATATAACAGTCTTTTCATCCCAACCGTACATACTAGAAATGCCTTCTATTTTTCTAATCCAATGTTCCATAGTAATAATCGAGTTCTGTGGGTCGAATTCAGGCAAGGGATCACTACGCCCCACGTATCGTAAGGTAGAAGAACACGATGATTGTACGGGGACAGGGTTAGAACACTCCGGTAGGGAAATATTTTGGCCAGATACAATATGATTAGCATGATCTTCAATCGACGGCTGAGCCATAATATATGGTGGAATGTTGTTGTCAATGGGTACCGTCTGGCTCCCATTATTTGTCACCGGTGTGGATATATTAGTCGGCGTAGGTGTTACTTGTGCCATGTTCACTGACACCGGTGCAACATTACACGGAATCCTGTGTACCTCCGATGATGCAGATGGTACCTCATTATGAATTTCGGCAGAAATATTCGGTGGACATTGATCAGAAATATCTGGACGTGAAATGTGGGTAGATGGCAAAATATTATGTTCATCGCTATTAACAGAATTCTCATAATGGGATCTTGAAACAGCGTCACAATTAGATAAAATATCACACTGATTACGGAATACCTCCTTTTCTAACTTTTTCAAGCGTTCCGTTAATCTACGAGTTTCAACCGCCTTCAATAATTTACGACGTAAACGAGCTTCGCGATCACCATCCTTAGATTTCTTATGACGCCCCATTTTCAGTTTTAATTCAAATTTAACACTACAAAATGTTCACTGTACTCGGATAAAATGTTTCAAGTTTTATAAAGACTTACGTGAGTAATATCCCAGCTTCTGAGCTATGAGGGTTAGCCCAGAAAAACACTGACTCTAATTTAACTTATTTATTGATAGATAGTCAAGAAATTACACTGGTGTTTATCTTATAATGATATGGCACGGGAAAGTAATGAGTCCAGGTGACAACCGGCTTCTCCTTATATATGCTCCGTTGACAGTTGCTACCCTCTCTTATTCGTATTATGTTGCTATAGTTAAAAATCAGTTCCCTTACAGTAGGGACTGAATAAATTAACCGACTTGGTGTTACATGGATCTCACAACTTTTTACGGTAGAAGAACTGAGTTGCGAGACTTGGTTTTTTTACAAGTTTTGTTTTTGATGGCATATATGTTTAATGTACTGAGACCTGTGAGCAACGACTCTGTTACGTGGAATTTTTACTCATTAAGTTGTCGTTACGCTCAAGTACAAATTTATCTTCTAAAATAAGTAAAGAATACAAAATAAACATCCACTCAGGCTTACAAACTGAATTTTCAGTTTAATATTAAACAAAAGTCCTCTTTAAAACTGAAAGGTTTTTCTATAACAGCTAAGATGTTACAAAAAACTTGGAACACTCAACAAATTCTCTCTCTTGAACTGTTGTAAAATATTTACCTCTGTTTCCTGTATTTTTAATAGTAACTTAATTCACGTGTCCCACAACAACTGTTGAAAGAAAAATTTGGAGTATACTCAACATTGCCATTTTCGTGCTTTCAGAAAAATCATACCCTTTTTTGCAAGATTTTCTAATTTTATACATTCTTAACGGAGATGGAAATGTTATAATTGCATTCCGTACTTTAGTATATCAAAATATTTAAATCCGCATAAATTATTGTAATTATTATATTATAATAGCAGCGAAGCGAACTGACACGAAAATATAAAAAATATACCCAATAGCGAATATCGTTTAAGAACTTCATTCTTGGAGGAGCTTCTCCGCGGCCACATACTTTTTGTTTAACAATTAAATTGGACAGTATATTATTCTATTACCAACTATCTTATTATATTAAGTGTAAAACTTTCTGAGTTGATGCGATTATGTCATAAAACTGCGCGGGTATTTCATGCGGTACTCGTATAACCAACAGGTTGAGTGATTTATGATAAAGCGTTATGAAGGTCGTGTCTGAATTGGCCAATAAATACGGATTAATTCGGAAAATCCACGCGATGCAGAATTTTTAAACCATAAAAAGCTGAGGAGTGTCGCTAGTTTGCTATTACGAGCACCAGTATCATGCATATTACTTTAGTTAATACAAATACAATATACCTACATACATGGTAGTACATTAATTAATAATGTGCCTGTTATTGATCATGACTTCTGTACAAATTCTGGTGTACTCTTATATTGAAATGGAGCCGTACTCACATTTTATCAAATGATTATTATACCAAAACGCTTCTTTATATACTTATTTGAAATACACAATCCAAATAATATACCTAATACACAGCTTGGTTAATATAGTGCAGGGACCGATCATAAAACCTTGTAGTAAGTGAATGTCAATAAACGTCGACTGCGTACCGTACATACGCAATGAGCGGTATGAGGACGGTACGAGGGCGGCACGAAGTCACGCGCGGTGAATGAACAAGTAAATAGTAAAAAATGAATAGAATGAACAAGAAAATAGTGAGGAGATTCAGTGGAATTAGCTTTTAATATATTACAAGGAAGTTTGTAGATCATTATCAAATGGTGAATGTTAAAATTAATTATAAATTCTGATTACGATGACTCGCTTGGCGTAACGCTATGGTTACTTCGCCTGACCGTTGTTTCAAGGGCCCTGGGTTCGATGACCAGCGCAGCAGGAATTTAAATGATGAGTTTGAATTTCCCTTTTTGGTCTGGGTGTGTACATTATCGTCTTTGTGATGATGTACATATAGCAGAAGGGGGTATTCTATGGTACTGGTTATGAAATGATATTCCTTATACTTTGCTCCATGATATACAGGTTGGCATTATATATAAGGGAGATACTTCAGGAGGACGTTCAGATCTCGATTCTCAGCCCGAATACGTAAAATATTTTATATTTTCCTAACGTTCCCATCAATAGTAATCTCTACTACTCCGTGATCATACACCAATCCCGTAGCATATCCTACGTATGTTGCAAATAGATTGACATCTTCCATATTCTACAAAGTTAGTTTTTCTTCATGGTTCTTCTTGTATCTACATCGACCGATCGTTGTAGAAACAAAGAGGTCGCTCGCCAACATACATATTGTTTGTACAATACATACATACATGATACCCACGACACCGGGAATCCTAAGTCTTTTGGTTCACCAGGTTGTTCAATCACTTCCCCTGTTAATTGTTTGTGAAATGAAATAAAATATCTTTATTTGTAGAAATGTGGTTACAAAGTTGGTCAAGTATTATGCTCTATTATATATATTACATTAGCCATATTATAGCGTACAAATAGTTTTAGTATAATAAGTTTACATTATTTAATATTACATTTTAAATGAGAATATTATTTTATTTATGTTACATTATTGAAATTTGAAATTGAAATTTGTTATATCACATTATAACAAATTTCAATTTTAAATGTCAAGGGAAAACAAAAAGAATTAAAAATCGTCATATAAATGATTTCAATGAATAGCAGCATTTTTCAGTTAACCATTTATGTAACTCTATTTTAAATTTAGTAAAAGTTAAGATTTTTATGTTTGGGTCTTTAGCAAGCTGAATTAAAACTACTTTCTTTCATCCTACGGAACTGTCACATATTGATTTGGTTCCGATGACAATGCATTTTAATAATAGTGATGACCTGCCAGTACGCTCAGGTTAACGGTTAACGACACACACTTAAAATTTTATATACGTATTAAATTACGATAGCTCGTTCCGAAATCCATTATAAGCTGACTGCCACTGCCAGGGTTGGCTCCTGATGAACGAACTCCTCTACGGTAAACAGCACAGTCGTTTTTTTTTTACCCTATAAAAGCTTGTTTGTAGTTTTTTGAACTATGAATTTATTTATTATACTTTTTTTCAGAAAATTAGAAACGTGATTTCTTATTTTTCGTCATTTTTAGGGTGAAGTAAAATCGGAACCCTTATAGTTTTGTCATGTCCGGCCGTCCGTCTGTCCAAAGCATAGTGACCGAGACTCTTAGTGCTAGAAAGTTGTAATTTTGCGTTGATTGATATGCATATTTATTAAAACTAAAAAATCGTAGAATAAAATATTGAAAAAAAAGAGAGGTGTCAAGGGACACCCGGATGGAACGAAGTTCCTTTCGATTAATACTAAGCGACCAGAAGTGTTCGAGGGTGCGACATTAGTGATAACAATCATAGTATGTGGCTGTCTTATTCACTCTTCGGTATTTAGCATAGGCACAACAGGGACGTCCATATCACGATCATGCACATTAAGCTATTATTGCCATTTCTCTCGTCACGCCAATCAATATGCGGAAGAGTGACAGTGATAGAACAAATCCATCACTGCCACTCTGACAAGTGTCGTTACAATTTTTCGTCCCAATTTTTTCCGCCTAGCCCCCTTTCGCAACGCGCGATAAGGAACTTCGTTCCAACTTTTTTTTTCAGGGTACCTCCCCTACAGGTAACGTGAGGATGATTTTTTTATTCGTCGCTTACCCTATAGTGTGGGGTATCGTTAAAAAAGTCTTTCAAAATATGATGGGTCTTCTAAGAGTATTTTTGGATTTAGCGGTCCGTTTGCGAAATATTTTGCTTTAAATTGCTAATTTTGGTTAGAGTCAAGTGTGTTGGATATATGAAAATTTGTCAAAAATAGGTTATAATAATATGATGAATTTACAAGGAAAACTATTACGGCTATGTTAGCATAAGTAATTAATGATTAATAGTCGATAAACTTACTACTTCGGAACCCTACATTGCGCGTGGCCTGACACGCACTTGCCCGGTTTTATAATCATAATATTTTACTTGATATATTTAGTATATTTACTCATTACATCCTAATTTCCTTGACGGCAAGAATTTTAAAGAACCTTAAAAATATATTTTTACGGTTCGGTTCCAGCATCACCAAATTTAGGTAGCAACGCACCTGTGATGTGTCTGGTCTTTGACTTGACTACCAATACAATCCCTGTCATTCGTTTTCCAAATCTTAATATTAAAATCCATAATTCCCTGATATTTTCTTTTCATTATATTACAATATTTTCTCATGGACCGAAATCTGTATGCTAAGTCGGATGTAATCAGCATTATGTATTGACCGAGCCTAATAATATTATCCCAAACTGAAATCCACTGAATTATTCAGACTGAGTCGTCGCTGCTAAGAGCGAGCGATCCCATTGTAATACGAGCAGATACGATATTTCAATTGAGCATTCATACGGGAAAAGCGATTATAGGTTCATCTGCAATGATCTCAAACCATTTGTCATGGTATTCTCATTTATTTGGACTCATTGTTATGATAACAAAGTGATTTCTTTCCAGTAATAATTGTGAAAAATAAATTTTATTGAAATAAAGATCAGTCTAAAGATCTGAGATTAGTAACATTCATGAAACTCATCAGTCTCATATTATCATACTAGTTTAACCATTCACCTCTTCAAAATAAAAAGAAAATTTTGTAGTTTCGTCACAATTTCAAGCTATTTTAAAGTCTATTAAGTTTACGAAATAATCACCTGGCGATGGTAGATGACTATAAATTAGGTCGTTAAGCTTGTGTTACGGTATTTGGTGTCTAGGTATTTTACTAGCTAGGTCGTTACCCTGAGGTCCAAGGCCAAAACCGCAGCAAAGCCATCGCAAGCCTAGCTTAATGTAAAGGCCGTAGAATATTTACATAAAACGAAAATTTGTTTCACCCAAGTGTCTAAACAAACTATTAAGTTTATAAAGAAAAAGTTATGACGATGAATTTTCCTCGTGAGTAATTCTTTTTCTACTGACTGTTTTTAACTAAATATTGTATATAAAACTAATTTTGTTAATTTTATTTAATACTTATAACGGAACTTATACATTTTAATTGTAGATATCTAAACTACAATTTCTGTGTTTAAATTAGTCGAATTTTATTGGTATATTTTACTATCGGAGTAACACTGTGAAGTACAGTGCATATACCTTATTTGAATTGGTGGAAGTGGAAATTAAACTATGAAAATTCAATAACATTCATGCATATAAATGATATTAAAATAAGGCATAAAAATCACTCGATACTGAATTTATATTGCATTTTTCACACTTTTTATAATCCTAATACTATCAAGATGACACAATCAATATTAAATAACCTTTTATTTACATAAGTCCAAGGATATTCAATTCAGGATTCAAAGATCGTTAATCTCTAAGTTAAGTAATAGATAGGTTTCCAAGATAGTCATGTAGGACGTAAGTTCTCCGAGTCATCTACAACGCATTACCGTACAAGCTAACCTCATGTTTCTTTTGGGACTGAAGAAACTTTTCACTCTGACCGAAATATAGGTGGGCAAATATATTGAATATATCAGTTACTACGCAAGATTCTGTGTGGAAAAACTAAAAAAATATGGTGATATTTTCTTTACTGCTATACATCTATACCTAGATGCAGTCTTTTTTTTTCTTTCATTTTCTTTCAAGCGGCTCTTAGCTTCTTTTACTTTTTAGCCATATTTATTCATTAATTAAGTCAAAGCAAAGACTTTCGTTTCAAAACAAAACATAATATAAAAACATTTAAAGCCACCTGATCCCCCATGTTTACTAACGCCAACCCGTTTATCTAACGAAGCGTCTTTACAAAACTCAATTTGGGCTCAATTAAAACACTAATTGATCCCGAATGCCTTAATACAGTGCGCTATGTAAATAAACATTCATTTCTGGACAGAACGTGGCTGGTAATTTGTAGTCATTTACATTTTATTAACATAACACAACATGAATCACTCATAGTCCTGCAGTTTGTGTTTTGTGTATTGAGTGACTGATAGAGTTAAGCAACAGCGGGCGCGGTCAGCAGTTGGATGGGTGACCGCTAGTGGCAAAAATTTCTTGAATATGTGATGTGTTAATGTAATGTGTTAATGCTGTGACTTCAAAAAAAAGTAAATGTCAATAAAAAAAATAATTACAAAAAAAACCGTCTGTGACAGATATTGTATTATATTTTTCAAGCAATTTTTTACACATATCTACATTATAAATATACAATATCTCTCAACTGCGTAAAAAAAACTAAAAAGAAAAAAAATAATTACTAAAAACTAAAAAACACGCTTTTAGTTTTAGTAATTATTTTTATTATTTATTAACAAGAAAATCCAACTAAAAATAGGAAATAAATTTGAATTAAGTTCACCCCACGCTTTTATTACAATTACACGATTCTTAATTCAAATTTTTTTTTCTATATTTTAGTTGGATTTTCTTTATAACATTTTTTAATTTGATTTTTTGAAATTAAATTTAGGTTTTTTCTTTCTTTCTTTTTTTTCAAATATTGAATTGTCATCCATTCTCGGTAAGTTTACGAAGTTTAAATGAAATCTGACCGTTTGAAGTCGGTCAAAATCAAGTCCAAAGGACTCTGTTACAAACAAACATACATCCAGGTGAAGCTAATATAAAGCGTGTAAAAACAAGCCCTGTAGAAGTGTAGATCAAAATGTTGTTAAAAGTAATACTGAACAACGACAACATAGAAGGATTAAAAGAAGATCGAATCTTTGAAGGATATTTTGATTTGACATTGTTTTTTTTATTTTGTTAGTGAATATTTTATTTTGCTTTTATTCGCGTATTAATTAGTGTATTTGGTGTTTATTGTACTAATTAAATAAATAAAATAAATAAATATCGTTGGTATTATATAAATTTTACAAGACTCTTCAAAACCGAGCGACCGACGCACAACGTATCTACTTAATCGTCCTACTATCATAATTATTTATTTAGTTTGTATGGATGTCTACTACTTTTTCACGCAATAATTCTTGACAAAAATAACCGACTTCAAAATTAGAGATAACTCAAAAACTACTAGTCAGATCTCGCTCAAATTTAAGCTGGACCACATGACATGCACCAGCTTTCTATTAAGACTAGAATCATCAAAATCGGTTTACCCAGTCGAAAGTTCTGAGGAAACAAACATAAAAAAATAAAGTCGAATGAATACCTCGTCCTTTTTTTGAAGTCGGATAAAAAGTGCAAAACGGATTTTCACGAAACTTCTCATATGCAAAAACGTGGGAAAAGCCGCAGGCAGAGTGCAAGTGTATTATAAATTACACTTTAGCCCTTTCGTATTGACTGTAGTAAGATTACCGCAGAACCCTAACTCAGCAAGAGACCGAGAGGGCCGCATAATGCAAACATCTTTATTCCTCCCGAATAAGATTCGCAAAGCTTTCGCCTTCCCACGCCATTGTGACCTGACACTGGCGAGACAAACATGAGACAAAAATTATCTTTGTTACCCCTCACGAGGGTAAAATTTCTTAAAATAATGTTATTAGTGATTCTAAATTGTCTGCTGAATAATATCGTTACTGAGCAATATTACATCGCTTTCTAGTTTTTATTATTACGTAGTATTTGCTTTTGTCTTTGAAATTAGTCCTTTTAATAATATATTTTATTCACTAATATACTTAATTTTGATACTCTTGTTATTAGTTGAAATCTCATCTCATCATGGAAGCATCTAATTGATAAAACCGGGCAAGTGCGTGTCAGGCCACGCGCAATGTAAGGTTCCGAAGTAGTAAGTTTATTATTAAAGAGCTGCGTGGGAGTTGAGTTAGTGGCTGTATGTTCAAACTTTTTCTTCGGTTCCAAAATTCTCATCAATCCTCCTTTTTAGGGTTCCGTAGCCAAATGGCAAAAAACGGAATCCTTATAAATTCGTCATGTCTGTCTGTCTGTCTGTCTGTCCGTCCGTATGTCACAGCCACTTTTCTCCGAAATTATAAGAACTATACTGTTGAAACTTGGTCAGTAGATGTATAACGTAAACCGCGTTAAGATTTTCACACAAAAATTGAAAAATAACAATAAATTTTGGGGTCCCCATACATAGAACTGAAACTCAAAAATTCTTTTTTCATCAAACCCATACGTGTGGGGTATCTATAGATAGGTCTTCAAAAATGATATTGAGGTTTCTAATATCATTTTTTCTAAATTGAATAGTTTGCGCGAGAGACACTTCCAAAGTGATAAAATGTGTGTCCCCCCCCCTGTAACTTCTAAAATAAGAGAATGATAAATCTAAAAAAAATATATGATGTACATTACCGTGCAAACTTCTAACGAAAATTGATTTGAACGAGATCTAGTTAGTAGTTTTTTTTTAATACGTCATAAATCGTAAACCGCAAAAAACATCGATCAAAGTTATAATGAAGTACAAGAACTTTTATATTATGTTAATTGCTGCTACGGAACCCTTCATGGGCGAGTCCGACTCGCACTTGGCCGCTTTTTTGTTATCCTTATTTTTGTGTGACAAATCTACATTTATAACCAGAAAATCAGCTCACATGCTGCTTGAGTGATGGCTCATTCGTTTAAACTTCCCTCGCACACTAGAGATCGTTTTATTTAATTACCACTTGCTTTAACGTGTAAGGAAAACCTCGTGAGGGAAGCGTATTATAAGCTCAAGTATTATTTAACGTTCACAGATATTTTTGAAGTGTGCCAACCCGATTGGATATCGTGTTAAGAATTTTCTTTGGTTGTAAGAGTGCTTTATTAGGTGCAATGTCTTTGTGTAATGCCATTATTATTATTGAAATGCGATTTTAATGTCCAGTTTTGAAGCTTTACGTGTTGGTAGGCACAGTAAGTAGGAAGGGGAATTGAGAAAAACCATTGAACTCGCGACACTGTAACTGACACCTTTGTATATATTTCTAACCCAATTAGAGAAATAGCCATCCAATGATTTCAATGTTGTGGTAACTTGAGTCACTTATTTTTTCTGAAACGAGGGAGAGTTTGCTAGTAGATACGGTATAAGTTATACACCCAAAAATAGATACCATCGCTAACTATATACGTAGTATCTAGTTTTGAGTGATAACTTCAGTCTGTTCAGTGACTGCAATCATCATTTATCATGAGGTAAGCTATTTGTTGTTAACCTTAACCCTAGAAAGATAATTTACATCGAATCGACGTCTGTAATTTTGCAAATTATCAAATTTCAAAATTATCTCGCAAGCAGTGCTTAAAAGTCTTTTCGGCAAACTCAGTACTGTAGTCCCCGAGGGAAAGACATAGGTACCTATATCGTTTAAATTAATAATCTTAATTTTACTAACAAAAAATAACCGACTTCAAAGTCTCAAAAACTACTTTTCAGATTTCGATCAAATTTATGTGGGACTACATGACAAGCACCTGCTTTCGATTAAAAAAAGAATCATCGAAATCGGTTGGCGTGATATTGAGTTATTCGTCAATTTGTCGCGCACATCTTAACACAAATTTACGACTTATGTGGTTTTCTCATGGATGCCATTGTCAGATCTCAATAAAATTTATGTGGGACCACATGACAGCCACCAGCTTTCGATTAAAATACAATCATCAAAATCGGTTCGCCCAGTCCAAAGTTCTGAGGTAACAAACATAAAAAAAAATACAGTTGAATTGAGAACCTTCGCCTTTTTTTGAAGTCGGTTAAAAAATAAAATCATAAACTTTTTAGCTTTAAAAATAAGCTAAAGATATTTTTAACGTAAACTTTTCAACTGCAATCTAAAAATGATATGACACGCAAACTGGTAGCGAGAAGTTTATTGCGGCGGTATAAACTTTCTGAACAACAGCTCTGTGTCCGTACTCCAGCTTGTGACAAACAAGTGAAGGTAACGTTTGAACGTCAAAGACTGTTTATGCGAGCCGCTGTCACCGGTGGAGCCGACCCTTCGTTTCCAACTCAAACAGCTACTTTGCGCATTTAAATTATATTCCGAAATGAATTATAATTTTTATTCTGCTTGCTTGCAGCTTTTGCTGGAATTTTAGATCATTTTTAGGATTCCGTTTTCAAAACGGAACTCATAAAATTTTGACATGATTGTCTGCACTCCGCAGCATAACGCAGATATCCTTAGTACTAGAAAGCTGTAATTTAGCGGAAAAAAATATTTATCACGATTTATCATATTTTTTATGATATTGTGATAATGAGTAATGTGAGGATAAATTTTATTTTTCTTGTCCTTCCAATAGTGTGGGGTATCGTTGAAAAGGTCTGTTAAAATTATTATGGGTTTACGAAGACCACCAGATTCAGGGGTACATTTACGAAATATTAAGCACTTGATAATTTTGGTTAAAGTGAAGTATTCCCAGCTAGACGGTTGGAGTTGGACATGTGAAGAATTCAGGGAAACAGGTTATATGATGAATTAAAAAGTAAAACTATGACGACTGCTTGCGGTTTTCAAGTTATTGAGTAGTAGTCTATACAACTGCAGAACTTGGCTGGTTTTTCTACAGATACGTTTGGTAATGGTGGTAGAATGTTTTTTTGTCTTTAAGTTTAAAGAAAAACTATCACGGCTATATTAGCATAAGTTGTTAATGAGTAATAGTCGACAATCTTACTACTTCAGAACCCTAAATTGCGCGTGGCCTGACACGAACTTGCCCGGTTTTTACACTAAGTGGCTCTAGACATAGAATTTTAAATATTAATCACATTTATTGAGAATAAATTACATAAAAAGCTACTTTCGTGAGAATACAAAATAATAAAATTAAAGATAATTATGATAAAACATTTCCAACAAAACAAAAAGTTTAACCATTAAATGAAATGGTGAGGATCTGTTCCGTAAATTCGTAATGTTTTTAATTATCTTCACAATATTCTAAAGTTAAAACTAATTTTGTACTAAAAGCAAAATTTAATTGAATTTGGAACATTTACTGAACAAATAACTTCTGCGTTGTCCATTTCAAATTTCGTTCGTTTGACCATTCCAAAACTTTTTAATTTTACGTTAATAAAACGGTTTTAAGTTTCACGCGTCCCGAGTTATTATTACAAGGCTTCACATTCCAATAACTTTAAAAAAAACAACAACTCACATATCATAACATATTTATTATCAATCCGTGGATGTATGTACACAGATTTTTTTTAATATGTAGATTTATCCTGAAGAAGAAATGAATTAACACGGCTCGGATATCACAAACGGTCTTGTTTTCTTTGTCTTTTTATAAACTTACTCTAAACTTACTAATATTTGGAAACAGGTAGCCAATTGTAGCATTTTACTTTTAATTCAATTAAAATATTTTTTAACCGACTTCAAAAAAAGGAGGAGGTTCTCAATTCGACTGTATTTTTTATGTTTGTTATCTCAGAACTTTGGACTAGGTGAACCGATTTTGATGATTCTTTTTTTAATCGAAAGCAGGTGCTTGTCATGTAATCCCACATAAATTTGAGCCAGATCTGACGAGTAGTTTTTGAGTAATTTTAAAGTCGGTTATTTTTTGTTATTAAAATTTAGATTATTATATGTACAGAGCCGTGAAGAGAACTTGTTAAGTAGAATGTTAAGTGGTCATCGTTGTCCTTTCTGTCACCTCTTACGAAGCTCTCCTGGTCTGACCGTATGGGGTATTACTATTATGTCTCCTGTGACGGGGTTGGAGTCAATATTTAAGGGCACACCCTAAATATTACTTACGTAATATTAAGTTGAATTGTCATCAAAATTTGAACAAAGTGTTTTATATTATTATAATACGTATTGATAACAGTGTTTTTGGGACCAATGCAATACCATATTATTCTTAACAATACAAAAAAGCCTTAAAAATGTTTAGATATAAACATTTAAAACACAACTCTCATATTTAGTACTAATACAACTTCGTAGTTTCATGCCAGTGCCCTGTGACAATGCAATATTAATATTATTTATGAAATGGCTCTATTACACCACTATTTTATGAACAGCTCTTATTGGAAATGGGCTCTAATGTATTATAAACGGCGCTTGTCTGAAATTCAATATCATAATACAATAGCGTACTTACCATTGGCATTTTAATAAGTACACAATTAGTATCCTTAGATACTAGGTACATGAGAATACCTAATAAAAATATGATATTTTTATTCTCGACGGAATCATTAAGGGAATATTAATTTATAAAACAAGTTCAGGTTATTGCCTTCTAGGCATTCCATTTTCTAGAGCTTCTTTGTAATTTAAAATTGAATTGTATTATGTAAGGCAATAAACTACTTCAGTTAATGATTCAGCCATGTTTTATTATGTAATAAACTTTTATGAAGATCTTAATAAACCATAATAGATCATAATAGAAAGAGAAGACAAATTCTGTGAGCATAACTCCGTAGAGAAAGATCTCCTCCGGAACCATGGCACCTATTTGAAAAATTCTTTCACCATTGGGAAGAAATCAACCGCAGCAGAACATCTGCTTGAATAGGATAGGATTAAGTCCATTGGACTGAACTACATAAGACGCAGGTGATTTCCATGGAACGCCATTAAATCAAATCAAATCAAATCAAATGTTTTTATTCAAAATTGGTTTGGTTTACAAACACTTTTTGAAAGTCATGCAAGTTATGCCAATGCTTCAGGCAAGGCCCTACTGTGAGAGGGCCCGGGAGAAGAAGCAGCAAGAAACTCCCGGGTTTGTTTTTTTCCTGCTCACAGTTACAGATAGCACTTATCATCTACTACAATCTATATTCATAAAACTCATGTCCAAGCAGTCTTGTCTTTAAAATAATCATCTAATTTGTAATATCCTTTCGTCATAAGAATGCTTTTAATATGAGTTTTAAATTTAAGGTAAGGCATTTCTGTAAATTTCGATGGAATTTTATTATAAATCTTTACACATGTACCCATGAACGAGCCACCAGTTTTACAGAGTCTAAAATTTGGTACAATCAGTTTAGCCTTATTTCTCGTATTAATATTACATCCCACGGTTAGTACAAGAGACCATAGAGATTAGAAAAAACCCCAAAAAGTTCAATAAGTAGGATGGATTTAAATTAAGGCAAACATGGAATTCAGTAGTTGGTCTATGTAAATCCCAAAAAACTGGACAAGTGCGAGTTAAACTCACGTGGAGAAGGCTCCGTAAGTTGATTAATTATCTATTTACTGTTATTATTTTATTTTATTGATTTTTAAGACCATAGACCATATACCATATAATTATAGGTTTTCCTGTAATATATATCTAATGTAAGTAAAGAACTATTTTCTGTATATTTTTCAAAATTCTAGCCCCAGTAGTTTCAGAGATAAGGGGGCAATGGTCAATTTTCGTCTTTAATTTTCATTCTTTTTTGAATAATTTTAAAACTATCCATTACAGAACTATAGTTGAAGCGCTCATAGGCCGGCGGCTTGCGTCGATCCTATGTGATCGACAAAGTTAAGCAACAGCGGGCGCGGTCGGTAGTTGGATGGGTGACCGCTAGTGGCAAAAATTTCTTGAGCGGTTCCGTGCTTCAGAGGGCACGTAAAGCCGTCGGTCCCGGTTGGTATCATTAGATAACAGTCGCTAAGCCATGTCGGAAGCCCTCGGGCGGTTTGAAAACTTCCGACACTCGGGTTGGCCACTAACCCCTCCTCCAATCCACACTAGAGCAGCGTGGTGGAGTATGCTCTTGGCCTCCTCAAGAAAAGAGACCCGTGCCCAGTAGTGGGCCCTTAATGGGTTGAAGCCATTACAGAACTATAACAAAAATATATTTGAAATTCCTATTACATGTCCTTTCATTTGACATGCCACACGATACGGTTTGCAAAATTATTATTATTATTGCATTTTGATTTCGTTATATATTTTTTTAGTTTAGTTGTTTACATTAAACCTTTGTCTTTGCGTCACAAAAAAAGTACTTGAGTATTAAACAACTCATTTGATCCAGTAGTTTCAGAGCAAATTGGCTGTGAAGGACGGTCGCCCAGACATAAGAGTGATCCTATAAGAGTTCCGTTTTTTGTTTTGTTCGTACGGAACCCTAAAAAGTGCAAATTCGGAAACTTGACAGACTTATAAATTACTACTTATTTATTAAACGAAGACATTATTATTGTATTATTTCCACATTTGATTATTCCCGGTCACACATCGTCGGTTTTACGACAGTAAGCAACGAGCATCTTTAATTTCCTATGCAAATATTGTTTTATTATTCCCGTCTCGCTGTTATGATGTAGTTATTTAGGCATCACTAACTACGTTTGATGCCTCTATAAAAGCATTCATCGAAAGAATCAATAGAATTTTTATGCGAACATTATTTTTTGTTTCCAAGTTTTATGGTTGTACCGAGTAGAATTGTTTGAAATAATTCCTCTCATTCCCGTTTCTCCGTCCATCTTTTAGTCGGGAACATCCAGCTGGCACGGACGACGCCGTTTGCCTCGTCATTCATTTTGCGCACCGCTAAGGACTGGAATAGCTTGCCTGCGTCCGCGTTGCCACCCGCTTCTGGCGCAAGCGCAATAGGTACGTCCTATCATAGCACGTAAAGAAGTTTTCACTTCAAAAAATAAGTTTTTATGGCTCAATGTTTTAAAGCCCTTACAACTTTGGCCTATATTTTGTTAAAGATAAAAAAATACAAAAAAAGCGGCCAAGTGCGAGTCCGACTTGCCCATGAAGGGTTCCGTAGCAGCAAGTAACATAATATAAAAGTTCTTGTAGTTCGTTGTATTTGAGTCTACAGGTTTGGTAGGTAGGTTAGTATTTAAGTTGATTGAATGAAAGGTAAATCGCGGTTTACGATTTATGACGTATTAAAAAAAAACTACTTACCAGATCTCGTTCAAACCAATTTTCAGTGGAAGTTTACATGGTAATGTATATCATATATATTTTTTTTAGTTTTATCAGTCTCTTATTTTAGAAGTTAAGGGGGAGGGACACACATTTTACCACTTTGGAAGTGTCTCTCGCGCAAACTATTCAGTTGAGAAATAAATGATATTAGAAACCTCAGTATCATTTTTAAAGACCTATCCATAAATACCCACACGTATGGGTTTGATGAAAAAAAAATTTTTGAGTTTCAGTTCTAAGTATGGGGAACCCCCAAAATTTATTGTTTTTTTTTTTTCTATTTTTGTGTGAAAATCTTAATGCGGTTCACAGAATACATCTACTTACCAAGATTCAACAGTATAGTCCTTATAGTTTCGGAAAAAAGTGGCTGTGACATACAGACGGACGGACAGACAGACAGACATGACGAATCTATAAGGGTTCCGTTTTTTGCCATTTGGCTACGGAACCCTAAAAATCGCCTTATCAGTTTCATATAGTACAAATATTCACGTTACAACTTGGATGTAACGAATGTCCATACATTGTTTGCTATCTAGTTTTTAGTCTTTACAAAAATGAGATTGTCTCTTTCAAAATCGAAAAGAAAGATTTCTTAACAGTATAACTGATTTAAGTCTTATGATGGAGTGTACCGTGTAATTATTTCGTCAACACAGTGCAGGACTACAATCTACCATAGCGGCCCTAATGTAATTGAAGGGACACAACAGCATAATAGAACTGAGAAAACTGAACTGATGAGAGACAAGGGGACCATTTCTCTAAGCGCCGAGTACCGCGAGCGCTCGTGACGTGTACCAATTCGTGTGAGTTCTCATAATGAAGTTTCTTACGGTCTTAATTGAAATGGGGTTCTCTTGTATGCTTTCTTCAGAAAAGCTATTTGTTAACTATTATTGTGGTAATCTACATTGCTGTTTTTAACCGGCTTAAAACTGAGGAATCGTGGTTAGGTTTGAGACATGGATTGAACAATAAGAGGTGAATGTCAATGAGGGGCATGTGCTGTAAACTAACGTTGGTTTTGAGAAATAAAATTAGAGAATCGAATATCCTTAAAACACATTTCAAATGACTATGATGTATGAATTAAAAAAAAAGCTTAATATTGGAAGAATTTATAAAATTTCTGGATTCATATAACAAAATAACAGATATCAATTTAGCACAATCGCTTGTCATCTAAGCTGACGGAATAATTTTTCTTACTTTTGCTCATTTTAGTACGTTAACAATTCCAATTGTTATAATCAGATTAATATTTAAGCCTGTGGTAACCTTTAAGACCCCTAACGAGTCGTGGCCATGCAACGCCGAGTAATGTACTCAGTGAGAAAACAAAACAATCCTCGATTAAACCACAGTAAAACTAAATCCACAAAGTAGCAGTACAAAGATAAAATATACAATCATTAAAACAATTGAAATGAGTAAAAATCGTCGTGTTCCAGATTATACCTTACGAGCTAAGCTTTTGTCAATAGCTCAGTAAGACTCACGTACCTACGTCACGTGTCACGTAATCGTGACATCGTGTCTTTCAGTCCCCAATTGCAAGTTCTTTGTACGGTATTTGAAGATGAGAAAAGAAAAAAGGCATTCCTAGCAAGATTTATGTCACGGTCCAATTAGGACTTTATGGTGCCTTGCTGCGCAGTAATTGGCTTTAACTAACTACTATTGACTTTATCTGCCAATTTTATGTAATAAATTATTAGTTTGTTTCTTTAAGCTTTCGTTATAAACAAAAGTTTATAGAAGCTGATAAAATAAATTAAGCAATGGTTTTACATAGTGTTCAATCATAATTTCTCCTATTCCGCCACGCCCGTACAGATAATTTTTTCATTATAAAAAAATATATCAAAAAGTTACATCTATACTCTATAAATCTATACAAATAAATAAAATTGGAGTATCTGTTTGTAATATTAAAATAACCGCTTTTTACTAAGTGCATTTGGATGTATACACGGTACATATACCAAAACAACATTTTTTACAATTTTTGTCTGTCTGTCTGTCTGTTTGTTCCGGCTAATCTCTGAAAAGGCTGGACCGATTTTGACGAGACTTTCACTGGCAGATAGCTGATGTAACAAGGAGTAACTTAGGCTACTGTTATTTTAGAAAAAAAAAAGTTTGTTAGGCGATATGAAGTTCGCCGGGTCAGCTAGTACATAATATTTTTAAAATAATAGTATGACAAATATGTTCGGTCTCTGCAAAACAAATGTCAATTACAATTACACAAAAAAATCTATCGTTTATAAACCTTTATGAATGAAAAATGTAGCTACTTAGACTCGGTTCCGTTATATATTTCATTCCTGTAACAAAGGCTATGCTATGCTAAATAAATGTAAAAATTAAGTTGAGGACTTAATAAAAAAGTGTTGTTTAGTTTCCAAGTTGGGTCATGGTTATAAAGAGCAAGTTTCCAGCCGTACCGCCGACGTTATTACTCGCCGCACTGCACAGTTACTCTCCGGATTCATTCTGCTTTTTGTTATTATTTTTCTTGATCTTCAGAGCTGAGATTGTGTTATAGTTCTGTTATACCTCTATCCCGTACTATGCGAATGCTATCTAGATTTCGCAACTCCTTAATATTATGTATTTCAAAGTTTACAAATGCTTATTAGTATGACGATCCTGTACCCTAGTTGGTAGCGACCCTGCCCGCGAAGTGTCCCGGGTTCGATTCCCGGCCGGGGCAGATATTTATGTGACAGATAAATATTTGTACTCGGGTCATGGGTGTTATTGTGATGTGTTATAATAATATTATGTGTCGTCCATGCCACCCGCGACACAGGTAAAAAACCTACTGCGAGGGTATGAGTGTGTAAGCGTTTATTTATTTAGTAATGTGATTTTCAAATGTAAATATATATATTTTTTTACAAAAATGTAAACCTTCGTAATAAATTACTTATTGTTAGGACTTAAATTATGTTTACTGCCTTTTATAAAATAAAAATATGTCTCGTTTCGTAGTCTTGCGAAGCAGCTACTAGTGATATATATGGTATCTTTAATACGGATAAAAATGCCCCACGTTATTTTATCATGTGTATAATAATTATTATGTAAAGGAACAGAACAACGACCAAAAAACATGTTTCTCCTACAATTTAATTCGTAACATGTATTTCTTAAGGAATTAAATACGTCCATGATCCATGCAGTTTAAATTAAACCCCTCATCAGAATGTCCAATTCAAAGTTTAGATTCGTTTGGTGAAACTTTGGAGAATCATTCTCGCGGCCCCGTTGATCCGTTGAAAACCAAACTCGACGCATAAACGGAAATCTGTCCAGTAGCTGTTAGTTTAGGGCTCCACGAGTTCTGACGACTTTCCCTACGTTTGCACACTCAAATTGCTCAATTTTGAGAACTTTCCCATTAAAGTCTTATGGAATTTATAAATGCATATTTATTCATACGTTTCGCACTACGTGGAACACTTCTCTTCGTAGGTTATGAATGATGAGGCAATAAGTACTGTTCCAAAGCAGACGACCACCTGGTAGCACATGGACGGTGTGGATGACCATGAAACAAAAAGCATCAACAATTTTCAAATACAACAACTCTTTGGATCAATGATGCAAGGAACACATGATTATACTTAAAATTGAGGCTCGCCGTTGGGCTAATATCGCTTTGTATGCGTATTGAATGACTACTCTCCAAAGTACATAGAGTTCTGACCACTATTATAGTTTTGCTTTGAGAAATTTTTGAGAGTCACTCTTGCGGTTCCGATGAGCCGGAATAACGCTCAAACTGGGCCAAAACAGAATTACATGGCCGGAACTAGATGTTGATTTAGGACACCGCGAGCGCTTTCCAAAGACCTTTTTGATGTTGATTTTCGAAATGGAAATTACTAAATTCTGAGGTTTTTTTTTAATTCCACGAGTAACTCAGTTTACTCAAGAAGGTTGTTCAGTATCAGTTTTAGGTATTAAACTATCCATTATAATGACGCCCAGTATAATTTAATGGAAAGGTTATCTTCAACAAACTTCTGTCTTGTATTTGAGATTCCTTGTCGCTAAAACACCACAAGAACACACATTTAGACCACATCTTCTTGGGGATGTAACTGCGACAAAGGATTCGTTTCAGTAATACTATTCATTAAACTAGATTTTTGTATCTCTCGTCAACTTCAACATATTCAGAACCGAATTTAACACTCAAGTAAAGTGTAAATTGCTTTAGCTGAAAACATGAACTTTTAGCAGTAAGTGCTTTTTATGTTGTAAACAATTACGATTGTGGCGCATTTTCGGACGTTCAACCTACAAAGAACTGAAAACTGAATTGTAGGAAACCTTTTACATGCAATCATTGTATCCATGATACTTTTAGTGCAAATAATAATTATATTAAATGAATTTATGAATCGAATTTCCGCTATTCCAAAAAGACCATTAGAAAGTAAATAACACAAATAAAAATTGTATTTTTATACTTGTTTATGAACAATTCGTAATTCAATACGATAATGTTAAAAAAAACTTAATGGTTTAAATACTAAAGTTAAAAATATAAAAATGTTTTTAGGAAATAATGCGGGAGACTTTTTTTGTCAATCGGAGGTGTAAAACTTCCACAAATTTAATGCACTTAAAAGCCACAACAAGCCCACTAGATTCAGCGCAAAATGCCACCTGGCATGACTCCAAAAATACTGCTAAGTGGCCATTTGTCCACTGGCAAACACGTTGTCAATTTATCTCCGAGCTAGCCACTGGTTGTAAAATGTCGTGCAACACGTCTGCCAACTGATGTATTTATTACCACACGAAGTTTTTAAAGCGGTTCAAGATGTTGTATCAACTAAGCTATCGGATTCATCTTCGTAACATCTGGCCTTTTGAGGAAACGGATTAGTTACGGGGCAGTTTTTAAAGATTCAGATCTCCTCGGAATTTGAACATTTCTATATTCGGAAACCCCGCTTAATTTCACGTAATATTTTGTTTTCCCTTTACAGCATCTTCCTTCTTGGCCTCATATTGAAGGAATTTAAGATGTACACCATCATTTTCTTTGGAAAGCCCGTTGCCTCCCAGCTACTATAAGCTATTATGGATTTTGATCATCCCAGGTTTGATTCCCAGCCGAGGCACCAATAAGTACCCAATAGAATTTTTTTCAGGTCGTGAGTGTACCCATATGATGACACATTAGATAGTGTCTATACCGCTTGAGTTGCCAGGGGGTATACCGTTTAATGCGAATTTCGGTTGTAAGTTTATACATACTTTAATGTAATAACCCATTTTGGCAGTCGGGTAAAAAAGAATTTTTACAAATCGATTTAGCTGTTCCAAAATCCAATTCGAATACACATTTCTACTATGTGCAATAGATAGGTAACCAAAATTCATGCACATCAAAGGACAGCTGTAAATATTCAAAACAAATTGGATTTCCGAGAATCGCATCGAAAACGATTTTTTTCTGACTTTTTACATATGCACCGCATGTATCATAAACCGCTATCTATTCAAACGGTGACTAGTGTAACGAAACTGACCCATTTATTTCGCTCAGAGCCGCCACCAGTCGTGAGCTACCATGCTGCTAGCACTAATCTGTTCCGCTGAAAAGACAACCTTCAACACAATGCACTTTATAACCGACTTCAAAAAAGGAGGAGGTATTCAATTTGACTATATTTTTTTTTTATGTTTGTTACCTTAGAACTTTTGATTGGGCGAACCGATTTTAATGATTCTTTTTTCAATCGAAAGCTGGTGCTTGTTATGTAGTCCTACTTAAATTTGAGCGAGGTCGGACTCTCTTCTTTGAATTTATATTTTACTAGCTGCCCGGACAGACTTCGTTCTGTCAAAAGTTTTTTTATTAGAACCTTCCGTCTATCCTATCTTTCAAGTTGGATCAAACTACACACGGTGTGCAAATTCAATTAAAATCAGTTAAGTAGTTTAGGAGTCCATCGCGGACAAACAACGTGACACGTAATTTATATATATTAAGATAATCTCAAACGATTTTGATATAGTGAATGTATTGTAACATGTTTGCGATTTCATACTTCAATTACCCTGCCGGCGAAGCCAGGGGTCCTGGGTTCGATACCTTGTTCAGGCAGACGTTGCTTGTAACTTGTATTGTGTATAATGTCACCCGAGACACAGATAATCCTAGAGCGATATCCTCCTACGATCCTAGAGGATAAGAGTGTGTGGATGTTACCACAGAGTACTTAAACACTACGTTTTAGATGTTAGGTACTTAGATTATGGTCACATTTTGATGGAGAAGAGATGTTCTTGACAGCTGGCACTTGACACTAGTGACAGATCAGCCTGTCAACGTCACGTTTACTTGGTTTCCCTTAATAATCTGATGGATACAGAATGACCATTTGTCTGGTAAGAATACTAATAAAGTCAGGTGCGATGAAGTTGGTCGCAGCAAAGCAATGGTAAAAATATTTAGATTTATTCACTAAGGAAACTATATTTTACGTCATTAAAATAATAAATTGGTGCAGTTTTTAATGTGGAGGGTTGAGCAAGTGTTGACCTATTGATTCCTTAGGCTGATATGGCAATTGTTGTAGTTGCTCAGTTTTTCCAATGTAAGTTGGTACATTACTAAGTACTCGTAGTATTGCTAAGGTGATATTGATTTACTTTGCACTTCACACGTTCACAAATCACGCCCGCGGGTGCGGTGATGCAGCAAGTTTAATTTAACTTGATTGCGGCGCGGTTTTGCAGCAGACCAGATTGTTGCTACGCGCGATGTACTTGAGGTCGTATGTGAGACTGTTTTCTGTTACACTCTCTCTTCAAAAACGATTGTATTGTAATCTATACATCTATGCAAATAAATAAAATTGGAGTGTCTGTTTGTAATATAAAAATAACCGCTTTTTACTAAGTGCATTTGGATGTATACACGATACCTATACCAAAACAACATTTTTTACAATTTTTGTCTCTCTGTCTGTCTGTCTGTTTGTTCCGGCTAATCTCTGAAATGACTGGACTGATTTTGACGGGACTTTCACTGGCAGATAGCTGATGTAACAAGGAGTAGCTTAGGCTACTTTTATTTTAGAAAAAAAATAGGCGATATGAAGTTTTCCGGGTCAGCTAGTGGTGAATAAATTCTACTTCCTACTAATATTATAAATGCTAACGTTTGTGGGGATGTTGTTACTATTTCACTGCTGAATGGATTTTCATGAAGCCAAGCCGCGGGGAGGACACTACTCCGTTGTGTAATACGGTGCCGGCAGAAAAGGAAAGTAGGTTAAGGTTTGAATAAAAAACCTGGCAAGTGCAATGTAGGGTTCTGAAGTAGTAAGTTTATCGACTATTACTCATTAACTACTTATGCTATCATAGCCGTGATAGTTTTCCTTGTAAATTCAGCATATAACCTATTTTTGAGAATTTTTTTACTTGTCCAACTCCAGCCGTTTAGCCGACAGGGTATGTCCCCACACTTGACTGTAACCAAGATTAGCACTCTAAAGTCAAATATTTCGGAAACGGACTCCTAGTTCCATAAATGGTTTTAGAAGACCCATAATATTTTTAAAAGACCTATTTAACGATACCCACACTATAGAGTACGTAACGAAAAAAAAAACATTCTCACGTTACTTATAGGGGAGGTACCCTGAAAAAAAATGTTTTTCAGTATTTTATTCTACGATTCTGAAGTTTAAATAAATATGTATATTTATGCCAAATTACAGCTTTCTAGTACAACTCAGAGTCTCAGCGCTTTGCTTCGACAGACGGACGGACGGACTTTACTTCGAAACCCTAAAAAAGGACATTTGCCACGTTGTCATCCATTTTTTAACCAGAATAATAGCAATACGTGAAATTTTCCGGAGAATACTAATTTTAGCGCGGCACCTTGTATAACCAACCATGATTTCAAAAAAGAAAAAAATAAATATTTCACGCACTAAAATACAGAAAGCACTTTATACATAAAATTGACAAGTATCAATGTATAATTTTAAAAAAATCCCATGTGTAAACTTGTCTAACGGAGCTTTCCTGACTTGACCCCATTATCTTTCCAATTACTCCTTCTGCCGCTTTTTCTCCCGGGACCACTCACGGTACAGATTTATTGAAGCGATAGGATAAACCAACTTAATAATTAATATTTTCATTTGAGTTCGATTATTATCTGGTTAATACTTAAGCCCCGTATTCATGCGAAACATTTGTTTAGCAACAAAGTTGAATCAACGTGTTGCGGAATTGCTGTCAACATGTTGCTGGCAACAATGCATGTTGCAGAGTTGATAGCGTCATAGTTGCTAGCAACATTCTCGCTGCTCACCAACAATGTTGATCAACTATTCTTAAATAAATGTTTACCATGAATACGGGGCTTTACAGTGGGAACGTTTCAAAGGCTTAGCCCCGTATTCATGGTAAACATTTGTTTAAGAACGGTTGATCAACATTGTTGGTGAGCGGCGAGAATGTTGTTAGCAACTATGACGCTATCAACTCTGCAACATGCATTGTTGCCAGCAACATGTTGACAGCAATTCCGCAACACGTTGATTCAACTTTGTTGCTAAACAAATGTTTCCCATGAATACGGGGCTTAATACAGTGGGAACGTTTCAAAGGCTTATTGGTTACTTAACTGTCAGCATACGTACTTACGAGTACATACGTTGTAGCGCTCATAACTCAATGCGTAGTAAACGCAAAAATAATTCGTTTATCTAAGTCAATTTCGTGTCGTGGGTATAATGGGCAACTCACAAGACAAGAACACAGACACACCTAGACCGAGACAATAAATTCAAACTCATCATTCAAAATTGCCTCGCTGGAAATCGAACCTAGGACCCTTGGCACGGCGGTGCTAACCAATACGAATATGAAGGCTTCATTTAGCCTTGGGTATCCTTATCAAGAGCAGCTTGGGTATCTAATAAATTAATAATAAATAAACGCTAGCACACTCATACCCCAGCAGTAGGTTATTACATGTTTCGCGGGTGGCATGGATGACACATATAACATAATAACACATCACAATAACACTCATGACCCGAGTACAAATATTTATCAGTCACATAAATATCTGCCCCGGTCGGAAATCGAACCCGGAACCCCTCGCTTCGTAGCCAGGGTCGCTACCAACTAGGCTACAGGGTCGTAAGTATATTAAACCAGAAGCAAGCAGAAAAGCCTATTTAAGTAGGAGCACTGTGCAATATACTCACCTCCTTATTACGAGTAACCAGTTTCTGCTCCGAGCTGCTAATGATCTCAGCACTTATGTAAATGTCCGTTTAACCGCGAGCCCTCGCATTTATTGTGACAGTTGAAAGTGTGTTACAAACGCTCAGTTTAGCGCAAATCGCGCAAATCTCATCCATTAATTCGCTGCGCACCATTCGCGAGCTGTCCTGCACCACTTGGTCGCAGCTGATGTATTTATTGCGACGCCTTGAGAGATAAATGGGGTGTGAAACAAACGCACGGATTCATTGCTAGTGATTTTAATTATTTGGTACACTGCAGGCGTCTGTATGCTGCAATGTATGCGATATGTGGGGTTGAAACATTGTTTGTGCCTTGAGTCAATTGAATGGACGAATTCTAACATCTGGAATTAGTAAAACAATTTACTCTTATAAATACATTAATATTATTCATCATAATACTTAATAGTTTCTATACTTAATAATTCTTCGTTTTCCAGTACATTAAGTACCCTTTATATTATTCCAGACCATGGCCTACATGTGTGTTAAAATTCATGGAAATTCATTCAGTAGTTTTTCTGTGAAAGAGTAACACACATTTAAACATCCTCAAAAATTTTCACATTTATTAATATTATTAGTATTAATATTAATAATATTATATTTAATATTACTCAGATATTTCATTTATTTTTACAAAGAGCTCGAAAGAAAACGATAAATGCGTGTTATTATTAAATACCAGCCAACATCAATTTATTATGAATCAAAGCAGCACTACAACACCGGGCACTTACTGTGTATAAATTGAACAAAGGACCAAAACAAAACAAATATAATCTCCCCGGCCGATTGTCGAACTCAAACCTAGTTCTATATAATCCAGATGCGTGTCGCATTCAAATTCACCCTCATTCACCGGCGACTATTTCGTTCCATACAAAACTCGATGATTTCGCGAAGGGTTTCTTCTCATTTATACGTTCAAAATCGCAAGAATAGCCTAGTTTTTTTTAATCCAGTTAAAGGAGCGAACTCTCTTCTTACTATTTTACTAACTGTAAATATATTGCTTACTACTCGTGGGTATATATCTACTAGAATTAAAAATATATAATTTTAGGTCACATTTTTTATCTTTGACAATCTTTTGCAGTAACTCAAATTTTATCGAATGGACACTACATTTCCCTATTTAATCTTAGCACACACGTCCTGAACTACATTGATTGTAGTAACTTTTTGGATTCTTTGTTAGAACTGTAGACCACTGATCGCCGTTGAAGCATTCTTGAATGGGAAGCGACCCGTAATAGACTCTACGATTCGGTCCGGAATCAAATTGTCACTGTTTTGCTGTCGACACCAATCTATTTGTTCATGCGCTCCACTACAAATACGGCGAGGCAGGCATACACCAACGCCAGACATTCATTATTCCGCTGTACATTGCGTCAAATCAAAACAAAGCGGTATAGCCTCTGAATACCAAACGAGTAACGTGCTTCACAATTAGGTTTTGTCTCACAAATAGCAAATTGAGTTATATATCGATTCGAAATATACACAACACAGTGGTCCGAGGCCCTCACGTACGATAATCTGTAGTGTATAGCAGAAAATCTGTAGTGATATTACCGCTTGGCTTCAAATAGTCCAGTAAGGCTATTCTGTTTTGTAATTCGATAGCGGAATGCGCGATGAGTGTCAAACTTCAAACGACTAAAGATAGGATTTTGACACTCATCGCGGATTCCGCTGTCGAGTTACAAAACAGAATAGTTTTGCAGTACTGAGAACGAGTCTCTCCTCTTGAGGAGGCCTAGATCATACTCCACCACGCTGCACCAGTGCAGATTGGATTTTTAAATTAATTTATTTGTTTTATTTTTGTAAATTATTATAAAAAACTCTGAAAGCAATCTGTAACTTAGTATTTTGAGAATATTTTTGAGTTACTAGTTTCAAATGTATTTTATGATAACTGCGTTCAGTGCAACATTTATAACTTAACATGCGCATACCTAATTACTAACGGCCGGTCTCAATAATGTACTAACAGATGGAAGACTGTAGATAGGGCTACCATTAGTATGTTATCTGTCATATTTGTCAATTTTTGCGTCTGAAAAATTGACAAGTATGACAGATAACATACTAATGGTAGCCCTATCTACAGTCTTCCATCTGTTAGTACATTATTGAGACCGGCCGTAAGTTGATTAATGTGACTTGCTGAATCCAAAACAAAAAAAATTGGATTTTAGACCACTGACATTCATTAGTTGAAGTTATATTTATAACTTATTGTTAGTATTAATATTCCATTCCTTTTTTATTGAAGCGCATTGATGACGGCGCGGCGCTCAAATTAGATCCCAGTAGCCTTAAAACAATCGTTAAGCACATTATAATGTAGTCCAAAATTCACGTTTCATTTCATATCGGCTATTTCGGTTATTAAGCATCAATCTAATTACCGCGTAGTCAGCACGGACGGGAATGATTCACGGCGGCCGGTAATGAAACGAATCTCATTACCGACACGTCGCGGATCGCGGCTGACGGGTTTATGGCTTCTCATTACGGACGGCTGAATGTGGAATCAATAAGGCTTGTGTTATTAGGCTAATAATTAGTAGCCTAATTATAATAATTTAGCCTAATAACACAAACTATTACGCTGCCCCCGATAATTAAAAAGACGTATCTAACAAAAAGTAAAAACGGAGAAATAAATGTTTTAACGAATGAAACGGGAAATTGTTTGCTGTCTTCGAGTGAATTAAAATATTTACAAACTGGAAGGTGAAAATAATGCCACTAATAATAGGCTTTAACTTGGTTTAGTAATAATATGAATTTATTAAATTATTATAATAAAAATAATGAAAAAACCGATTCATCTTAGCATAAAAAATGAAGAAAAATATTACATACTTAATTGAATAGACGTAAATGGCTAGATGCGTCCTTTAAATTTCAAACGCTTTTGGCTGTACTTTTCTTCTAAGTATTTAGTTTATCTATCTAGTATATGGTTTTAACAGATATGGGCGCATATAGGTATATCCGCCTTTTTTCTTAAGAATTAGAAAGTATGTAGATAACCCTTGGCTTAGACAAAATGTTTTTAAAATTATTTAATAATCCTTTTATCTAAGGTAGTATATCTGAAATAGTACAGTAGGTTCGTGGTTATCTTATAAGCCATAGCCATTAGCCTTTTTTTTCTGATTCCGGCAATGTATATAACTCAAATCTGGAAAAAAATGTTAGATACGTCTTTTTAACTATCGGGGGCAGTACTATAGTTTGGACTATTCAGTGTCTCCATCATGCTTTCATGAATCTATCAGTTGGAATTCAGGTCATGCCAGCAATGTTGAGTAGGTTTTGTAGGTATTGCAAGTTGGACAAAACACCGTAGTGAATGAGGGTTAAAAATCTCATGCTAGTCAAATCAAGAAGTACATGGAAACATATGCAACGAAATATCGGTCACGGACCTGAAAAAAAGTCGGACGTAACCTCGTCTAATCGAGAGTGAAGCATAGCAATGGCCGCCCGCTTACCATGTGTGCATAATTTTTGATTCACGATTGAAGCAGTGAAGTGTCAATGTGTGGGTGTGTGTACTTGTACGAATAGAGAGTTGGTATTACTATGGGTACTTCACTGAATTTGTTGTTGAGATTACGTCCATCTTTTTTTTTAGGTCCGTGATATCAGTGTAGAAAATAAATTTTTAAGTACCGTATTAGATTAAAATGAAAACTTTCCTTCCTGGTTTGTTGTAGGTGTCAGAGTTTATAATATTTTTGACGTTTGGTAAGAAATACTGCCGGTAGGATGTGTTTGAGAATATCCATTTCAAATTGCTTACAATATTCCCTACAACATACATATTATGTAAGGATCAGTCGTCAGACTGTAATTAAAATGAGTCCTAATTTTTTGTACTTTTGGCAGCTGATTCCTGAGAATCGGCCCATAGCTTAATTTAACTGATAGTTAATGAGAGGTAATACTACTCTATTGTACATATCGTACAAGGCTGGGTTGGAGTATATGCTTTCGTATATTCAGATCATCTCTGTAAACCATGTATCAAAGAGCACTTCAGTACTATGAACATAGATCTCTCTCTATGGGCGTAGTTACATGTCAGGACTGCCAGGATACTAAATAAAACACACTGTTCGACAGGCACAAGGATACTATTCGTTTATTGTCTGATAACACCCGGTTTCGTGAATTCAACGTTATTTACTTTTACTTTGATTCCGCTACCTATCTGTCTACCGTAATGACATCTCTCTTTTTCTAAATTTGATAGATTACTTACAAACTTATTTTACTCAGCGCCGACATACATATTATGTCCGTTAGAAAATAAGTTAGATCTGGTGGCCCTGGGCTCCCGGAATATAATGGTAATTCTGATAAATATTTAAGCTAGAGATGGACGTTAATCTGTAAATATCCGTTCTAATAATTGCTTCTCTGTATTATTTTGTACTCGTACCAAACGAACACCAAAATATGTTTTTACATTAACGTAATATAGGTCCTGTTGGATTTCTAATTTTCAAATTCAATTAAATGTTCGGTAAAACAAGTTGAGCGTAATGGGCGTAAATGGAAATTCATCTAAATTGTTGTTATTGTAATTCTATATGGATTGTATTTTCGTCATAATTCCTTATTTCTTTGTATATATGATTCTATTCAGCTCATAAAAGTGAGTTTTATATTTTTTACAATGTTATTACGATATTGCAACAAGCTATAGTACTTACAAATCATAATAGATTTGAAGTTTAGCTGGCATGAAATTTTTAAATCGTAGCACATCCCTAATTCTCAAATTAACATTTGGGTTTTCGTATTCATAATACGCACAGCTCATTATTGAAATTATTATTAGTGTTTGATACTGTTTACAATATTAAATGCGTGTTAGTAAACAGAACTACGCAGTTGGAGTTTGGGTCTGGATTATCAAACAATTTGATCTGTTTTTATAACATACATACAAATATTACTGTTCTTCTTCCGAGTTTACACCGACGAAATGTTGTATTAGTAATTTTAAGACGTCAAACTTTGAAGGCCCAAATTCCTTGAAGACATTTTGACAGTTCGTAAGCGTGGTAGCGTCACATCAGACGGCATACCCAGAGACCCATCAAAATGAGTATACACACAGTGTTGGCGAGTTTCTATTATCTTTAAACTTCAGTATTACAAAAGTTATATTGGCCGTCTTGTCCGGCCCATTCGGAAAGAGCAGAGAATAATCCCTCTCGCCCATTATGACCTACATAATGTTTCTACCATCCATTAAAACCCGAAATATGATGGCTTTAACCGAAGAACTGCGTGTAAACAGTGTTAATTGCCGTAATTCCATCACGAAACCAGACGAGCCCAGCGTATCCCAATACGATCATCGGAAGCCCAAATAATGAGTTTAGCCGTAAAGTTGGAGGGAGACTGATCTGCATTAAACGACCAAACACAAATAAAAACCGGTTTGATTTAGGGCTGCCTAACAATGAAAGTGATGGGCTTTGCTTCAATAATAAAAATAAATAAATATTACTCCGATATACTACTACAGTAGTAGTAGTAATCTTGTAGCCCGGTTGACAATGACCAACTGTCTACTTATTGAACCATTGTTTTATTTCTTATTTACTGACCACCCAGGAGGTACCGGAGTCAATTCTTCGTTAGGTACATTCAAGAAATTAATTGTTGTGTAGCCTGGTTGGTTGCGAACATACTATGATTGTACTGTCGCACCCTCGAAAACTTCTGGTCGCCTAGTAACTCGCTTTAATTAATAATCGACGGCAAAAAGTGTCGTTACAACTTTTCGTCCCAATTTTTTCCGCCTAGCCCCCTTTCGCAACGCGCAATAAGGGACTTCGTTCCAAAAAATTGTTGATGTGAACTGCAAGCTTACTGAATGGTTGTCTTGAGAGGCAATGTTTCAATGATTAAAAGCATTTTATTTTGTTTTGATTGTATTCATTTCTTTCTATTGGTAACTTTACGTTAAATATGATGTAGCATTTTCTTTTCTGGACAACACTGGCACAAAATATATTTTCCATTTAAAACGAACATTTTAATCCGTGTAATAACCCTACTGCTGGAACCGGATCGCGCCCGGTATTACCGGGTCGAGCTGCCGCAATATTTACTCCGGGTTTTTCCAAACTTGAATAATATTTTGTACATCTATCAGAGTCTCGCTTATACTCGTAGTTCGTTGTAGGTCCATACAATATGCCTGGGAATATTAGGAATATTGGCCGAACTTACAGCGGAGATAATGCGGCTTCAAATTAATATTGATATAGCGTATATTATTAATAGGCAATTTTTTAAAATAGCTACCGATAGAAATATTAATTTAAACACACTTATTTGCAACATTTTATTATGTTATTACATAATTTTTATCACAATAGATATTACTAGCTAATTCACGGGAAACTAGTTTTTGAACCTATTCAATTAACAAAAAGTACTTATTTATACATATTATAGTATTTGAAATATTTTATTTGATCCAGGTTTTGCCTTCAGTTCTGATATATGCTTATAGATTGTAATAAAAATTTTCATTTCTAGAAATTCAAACAAACTCTAAAATACCATAAAGTCAGTGAATTAAAAATAAATAAAATTATAATCTGAGCATTCAGAATACCTACAGAAATTACGTGCGGTCTATAAATTCAAATTCTCTTCATTACACACGAATGCGACTAGTTCCACTTCTACACGCATATTAGAATCACGTCAATAAATCAAGGTCTTGCAACGGATTTTTACAATGACACATTCAGTTTGCTTAGTGAATTATAATGTTCGTAAATGCTTACAACGTAATCGACTGATATGAAGCATATATGCACACTTTTTAATATGTTATCGTAAAAATCTTATCTACAATATGAGCCTTTTGAAGACCTCTGCTGGACAGAGGCCTCCCTTAAGGCTCCACTCCGACCGGTCTTGGGCTCTCTGAATCTAAAGGTTTTCTGCTGTCTTCTTCAGGGCGTCAGTCCACCAAGTCGGGGAGCGACATAATCTACTACTTTTCTGTAATTTGTAAATTTGTCTTTACTTCGAAAATCGTTACCTTAATTTGGTCTGTAAATGATAGTACAATGAATATATATGAACAAAGTAGAATTCTAATTGAATTTACCTTGTTTTACCACTATAAAATTTTATGAGTGATAACTAACTTACGACTTTAATACGTAGTTATGCCTCACGTGATGTGTTGCTGTGCAGTTCCTAGTCGTGTACGTATTGTACTGTCGTAATTTATAACGTTATATTCAAAGGCAATTTCCATTAGGGCCTGTTAGCTTGTACATCCATTTTCCGAGCTAGAACAATATTACTAGGCTATAAATAAATGTTGGTAGCGCATAAAATTTCTCGTCAGCAAAATATTTCACGCTATTGCGCAAGAAGCGTAACGAAAATACGGCAAGGCAGGCCTATCATTTTCCTTAGCAAATTTATCCGGAACATTTCATTTATGATGGAAGGGTTTCCAATGGACCAATTTGTTATCACCTCAACACCGTTACAAAGTCATCCATACGTGATACCACGCGTATCTTGTCATCGCCAGAAATGAAAGATGGTGCCAAAGTACCAGTACGTGTAGACCTCCCACCCTTTCCCGGTATTTAATAATCAAAAGAAAGTTTAGATCGCTTAAGGATATGTAGAGGTCTTCATAAGCTGGGACGGTGTTGGGCAAACTTTTTGCTTTGGGTTGAATATTGGCTGTCGGATAATTTCGTTGGTAAGATAAAATTAAATTAATTCGGGTCGTTTGTACAATGTGTTAGCTGGAATATAATTTTGTAGACATGGTTTGTTTAAGATTAATTTTTAATAAATCTTGTTTTACTGTTTACTTTAAGCTTTGGTTTTCTTTAAAGTAAAGTATCACAAAAAAGAGTAATAGAACAGAACTAGATTCGTCATTTTCATTATGAAAGCGTATTTTTATTATTATGCTTGTTCGGGTCAAATACCTCATGTCCTACGGGAAGTTTACGGTTAAGTTTAAAATCTTGTATCCTACGGAGTTGAAATTCTACATATTGATTTACTTCCGATGACAATATTTTTTTATATGAAGAGTGGCATTCTATATGGAATTCTATACTCAGGGTTACCTAAAGATCAGATAATTATATCCGCATTAAATAATGATTTATTCGTTTATCTTGACGCCTCTCCATTACGGTGTACAGCAAAGTCATAATTATTTTTGCTTTTTGAAGCTAAGAGCGTGCTTTTAAATTTCAAAGAGTTTATTATAAGTTAAGTTTAGCATTAAGGTTATTTATTTTGCCCTAGAAATGTATCTTGCTATACTTTATAAGCGAGTCTTCTGCTTCCTCCTTGACTTATTGGCAATTGGCATATCTTTGGCTTAATCGACTACTAGTTCTTTAATGAGGCAAAGTGACGGTGTGAGAGAAGTTAATATGAGTAGAAGTCCGTGAAAACTAAGTGACGTTTACCCAATATTTTGATATTCGAAGGAGCGTTCGAGCGTATATTTGTTGTTTTATCTCTGGAACCCACGCCGCGACGGTGATAAGTCAATGTATTTGAGGCCCATCTGTTCGTACAGGAGTAAATCCGAAAACACACAAAAGATAGTTGAACTATCAACGCCAAAGTAGTTAAAAAATGTCAGCGTGAAATACATAAGGACTGTTAATTACAAGTTAATCCAACCATACACAGGAAATGGAAAATTCGCTTAGTCTTAAATAAAAATATTTTTATTTTCGTTGCATAAAAATTCACATGACGTACGAGTACATTTGAACTTTGATGGCTTGATCGTGATGATCGTGATGATTGAATCGTGATGACTATATATTTTTATATAGTTTATTTTAACTCTAGGGTGTTACTGGGGGCATATTAGTAAGCATTTACACTAATGCTTGTGTCAGAAGGCCGCTCTTGTGAGTTATTACGTTTAAATTTGGCGTTCGATTTGGAAGTCTATTTTCCAAATTCATTGAGTTACAAAAGCTGTGCTCTGAGTAATTCAACCCCGTATGTATGTCCACCGAACGGGGTCGCTCGGAAGATGATGCCTTAATTTATTGAATCATTATTTTGGAAAGATCGCTATCTTTATTACGTTAGTCCCACGCCGAACTTTGTGAACACTGTTGTTGTCACGATGCCATTTTGATAAGCGACAGTGACGGCACGATTAATGCCCAATACAAATAAATGGCTACTTTCAACAAGCTTCGATAAGTAGTTAATTTAAAACAATACAAACCATTTAAGTTTAAATTGGACTCGCTTCGTTTAGAGTTCTCTAGCATAGATATAATTACATTTAAATATTTCCAGCAGATCTGAAGAATTCAGATTTTCGTAAAAACTTTTTTAACAACGGATTTTTCTTAGAGAGCTATGTAAAGTTCATTTTTTATTTCAGTAATTTCGGAGACGAACTGGAAAGCCTGGGTATAGAATTATTTTTAACCGACTTCAAAAAAGGAGGAAGTTCTCAATTCGACTGTATTTTTTTTTTAATGTTTGTTACCTCAGAACTTTGGACTGGGCGAACCGATTTTGATGATTGTTTTTTTAATCGAAAGCTGGTGGCTGTCATGTAGTCCCACATAAATTTTATTGAGATCTGACAATGGTATCCATGAGAAAAGCACATAAGTCGTAAATTTGTGTTAAGATATGCGCGACAAATTGACGAATAACTTAATATCACGCCAACCGATTTCGATGATTCTTTTTTTAATCGAAAGAAGATGCTTGTCATGTAGTCCCACATAAATTTGAACGAGATCTGATGAGTAGTTTTTGAGACTTTGAAGTCGGTTATTTTTTGTTAGTAAAATTTAGATTATCTACATTAAACTCATGTTTCACATAGCACAAAAGTTTATTTTATTTTATTCTAAGTTCCAACACATGAAGTTGCATACAATTAAAGTTAAAATAACCATTCCTGTATCAAATACGATTTCAGCAGCTTTTACAGCGATGCTATTTCATATTAGTCTGTATTTATTCTCCTTAATTCAGAGGGTAGTGATATTTATTTAAACACATTTTAGTTGAGAGGGACTCGAGAGGAAAGCTCGTTAAAATGCGATTTTGTAATTATTAAGCATATAACTATATGAAAGATAAAACTAAACGTTTGCGATTGATAAAGTATTTCCTTTAGGGTTTTTTATAACACAACTAAATGCACTTGGTCACGCTTTTCCTTGCGTAAATTAGACCTTTTTTACACGATGTTCAGGACAGCCAATATTGACCTGTGCAATAATATATAACTTAAGTCACAAATCTTCGCAAAATGTAATAAAAAACTACTTAACATAATTAACTTTAACATAATTACTTTAACATAATTAACGAATATACTTATTGATTTTCTATATTTCGCATACCTGAAAAGATGGAACTTATTGGACCCATCATAAACTGTACCATCCATTACAGCTGCGTCTTGCTAATAAAGAATTATAAATTATTGAATTGATCACGAAAAAACGTGCTTTTTAAGTGCGGGTTTAGGTCACACTGTGCTATAAAATAACGTATGATACTCGTGACGTAAATAGTCTATTATTGCACGGCGTTTAGCAGCGTGACAGTAAACGACTTTACCGTGGTAGCGTGTTACGTTGGTGTGGGGCTATGAGTATGTAGTGTTTTTTTTTTTAAGTGAAAACTTGTTTAGGCACGTTGGACATTTTTGAGATGGGATAGAATCAATCAGTTCGCGACACCGTCATCGTTTTAATCGACACCTACCTGTAGCGCCATCTCTGAGAGAAGTACAGAACTATAATTACAGTATTACAGCTCGTATATCAAGATTGTAGTTTACATATACTTTACGAAACGTTGCCCTCCATTACGCACGCATTATACATAATATACACGTAATTAGTTTTCACTTCTGTAGGCACACCTGGGGTGCATTATTTTTATAAAATAAACAAGCTGGCAGCGATCGAGCCATCTTGAGCCTGGCGTTGCCGAATAATATTATTTAGCTCAATATGTGACTGGCATTTTGAGCAACGCTGACGAAGCTTTGTCATACATGAGGTCATACATAACATAACTCAAACGATGACGTGGTGAGCCCCGTTGACAGCGTGACGCGCTGGCGTGTGTTAATCTCATGTAGCTAAATACTCGGCGTTGTTCGTTGGAGCTCTGGATTGAGGACATCAGCGGTACATAAATAGAGTTTATTCGTGTACATGAAATTTTAAATAAATAAAAATAAAGTATACTCTTTATAATACGAGAGTTTGAGAAGATGTTTGGATGTTTGTTCCTTAAATACGCCACAACTACTTTACCAATGTGGCTGAAATTTGGAATAGAGATATATATACTATAACCTGGATTAACACATATGTTGCTGTTTATCTCGGAAAAATTCAGGGTTCCCACGAGATTTAATAAAAAAAAGCGGCCAAGTGCGAGTCGGACTCGCCCATGAAGGTTCCGTAGCAGCAAGTAACATAATATAAAAGTTCTTGTACTTCGTTGTAACTTCGATCGATGTTTTTTGCGGTTTACGATTTATGACGTATTAAAAAAAACTACTTACTAGATCTCGTTCAAATTAATTTTCGCTGGAAGTTTGCATGGTAATGTACATCATATATTTTTTTTAGTTTTATCATTATCTTATTTTAGAAGTTACGGGGGGGGGGGGGACACACATTTTACCACTTTGGAAGTGTCTCCTGCGCAAACTATTCAATTTAGAAAAAAATGATATTAGAAACCTCAGTATCATTTTTGAAGACCTATCCATAGATACCCCACACGTATGGGTTTGATGAAAAAAAATTTTGAGTTTCAGTTCTATGTATGGGGAACCCCCAAAATTTACTGTATTTTTTCTATTTTTGTGTGAAAATCTTAACGCGGTTTACAGAATACATCTTCTGACCAAGTTTCAACAGTATAGTTCTTATAGTTTCGGAGAAAAGTGGCTGTGACATACGGACGGACGGACGGACGGACGGACGGACGGACGGACAGACAGACAGACATGACGAATTTATAAGGGTTCCGTTTTTTGCCATTTGGCTACGGAACCCTAAAAAGTATCTCTACCGCAGGCGCTACTTTTAAATAATTTTAAATAATTAAAAAAATAAATAAAGTAGGAATAAAATATTATAATACATTTATTTTTATTAAACAAGATAAAGTATATTTCACGGCAATCCGCACATAGCAGAGCCTAGAGGATTAGGAGGGAGATATCATTGTCACCTTCATTGGGCAGCAGTATTCACCACGAATAGAGAAACAAACCTAACTACATTTTTTTGTGCACTACTATAAATTCTTTTGAACTATTGCTAATTGCAATACTTACATCAGTTTTGTTAAAGTTATTCTAATATTACATAATAATATATTTTTGCACTCACTTTGGAGGCAAATACAATCGCCTCAGAGTTTTTTTTAATTCTCCAGTTAATCTAACATTATATTTTTTGCATCACATTCTATTCGCTCCAGCAATTCTTTTCATCGCAAAAGAACAAAACAAATCTTAATTACAAATTGTACTTAACTTAATAAGTAGCCATAAAAGTAAATGTTTTCAATTAAAGTTAATTTTGTCGTGTAAAACTAATCTTAGTTACATTAAGTGGCCTACTTAGCCCTACTAATTATGTTTTTATTTGGACCACAGCTATTACAGTCTGTACGTTCTATAGTAATATGTATAAAGTAGTTTATGTATACCCCACTCCGGTTATTTTAAGCCGGACTGAGTACGCTAACATAATATATATTTATCGTGCACCAATGCGGTGCCTTAATAATGTCATCTTTGGATGGTGGTAGAATATTCATTATCCACGTAGTTCGAACGTGAAATGTTTTACTTGTTTAACCTCCTGTATGGCTTTCGGACATAAATACTAAAGCGCGTTGCTTGCCACCCCATGACATTGCCATTGCTGTGATTTCCTTTGGAATTTCGGAACAATAACTAATATTAAGAAAACTCCTATGTAAAAAAAATCATACAACATAATAATTTCAAGTTATTCTATCAACTACATTTCGAGTGTTACGGTCACACGACATACGGCAGTTTATAAATCTATATAGGTACATATATACTTGCAAATAAAACCGTAAAACCACTTCTATGCGTGTTCACAAACGTTAAATAATTCATCTGGCATACCTATAATCGGCCTAAGTGGAATGAGCATCCCAACAACGTCCCGATCCGAGCCAGACTCTCAATTATAATTCGCATACGAGTAAATCACCGGATAATGACAGGACGTCGCCGTGTGCGGCTTGGGCTCGTTATGAAGGGTAATAATGCAAATTTCTACATCATTTCAATACATCTGTATAATGTGGGATGTTAACAGTAATCCAACTGAGCAAATAGACCTAACGAGTTATTAACAAGTATGTATCAGTGCTGTAAGTACTGAGTTTTCAATGTTCGTCATTGTTACTCGTAGTGTCTTTCTTTCTTACATTTCCTTATTTCATGTGCGTATTTGTTTTGTGTGTAAAAAACGAGCAGTGGAGCCATGATCGTATCAATCAATCGATTAAACTGTAGTAAAGTGTACGTACTACTGTAGTACGACTAAGATCAATGAGTTGTCGGTGAAAAGGAAACTTGTGGTCTATTTTTAACTGGGTGATACAGAGCCCAGTGACCTTCAGGAGGACATGGTGCCATAGCCTTGTGTGATGACAGGTAGGGTGCACCACGAGCAAGGAGGTGGGCATGGAATTCTTGGCGGATGAATGAATTTTTTCACCAACAAAGTCCTTCAAAGATCCTAAAAATATGCCTAGAGTACAGCCATATCATAATTTTATTATAATACATATCATATTTTTATTTGACGACCCGTGTGGCGCAATGGTTACTATGCCGGATCGACGCACTAAGGGTCCTGGGTTCGATTCCCAGAGAGGTGGAAATTTGAATGATGAGTTTGAATTTCTGTTCTTGGTCTGGGTGTGAATGCCCTTGTCTAGTGTGTTGTCCATGGCACCCACAACACAGGGAATCCTAGTGTGGGGCTATGAGTGTGAAGCGTTATTTATTTATTTAAGACATCGTAAAAAAAAATTATCGAAAATATATTTGGTAAAAATTATTTAGTCCCACACTCACTATGTCCCAAAATAAAATTCCACGTGTTCCAATTATGTTACTTGTTCTTTGTTCATAATACATTATCTACATTATAAAGATGCTCTGCCGTACGTGTTTCTACCATTTGGGAAATTGAATTCTGCCGAGCGAGTTCTGTTTAAAGACTTGAATATTTTCAGTTTGTTTCGTCTCAAATTGCTAGAGTAGAAACTGAGGGGGATCCGAGATCGTCGACTTATATAACTGCTCTCGAGTCTATCTGAGCTGTTCTGATCATACAGGAACTTTCAAATAGATTGAAATGAAATTATAATATTCTTACAATTATGCAGATTCTTACAGAATGAATTATTTTTGACAGAATGAATTATGAATTATTGTTTTTATTTTGAATTTATTTTGACATTATTACGAATGAATTATATATTTTTGATTCTATTAATATATTGTGATTGTGACGATACTATTTTAATGGATTTATTGGTTGACATTGAATTATTGTTTTTATTTTGGTTTATTCTGACATTATTATGAATGAATTGTATATTTTTTACACGCTTTATATTAGCTTCACCTGTATGTTTGTTTGTTTGAAACTTCTCTTTGAACTTGATTTTGATCCACTTCAACCGGACAGATTTCTTTCAAACTTCGTGGACTTATTGAGGACCGATGATAATTCAATATTTAAAGAAAGAAAGAAAGAAAGAAAGAAAACCTAATTACACGCTTTATAATAGCTTTAAACGGTCAGATTTCTTTCAAACTTCGTAGACTTATCGAGTATCGATGACAATTCAATATTTAAAGAAAAAAGAAAGAAAGAAAGAAAGGAAAAAACTAAACTTCATTTCAAAAAATCGAACTAAAAAATGAAAAAATAAATAATAGTTTAAAAAAAAACAAAAAAAAAACACGCTTTTATAGAAAATCCAAATAAAAAAAATAGAAAATAAATTTTAATTAATAATCATGTAATTGTAATAATTAAGCGAAGCGAGGGGTCCCGGGTTCGATTCCCGGCTGGGGATATTTATGTGACAGATAAATATTTGTACTCGGGTCATGGGTGTGAATGTGATGTGTTATTTATGTCGTCCATGCCACCCGCGACACAGGTAATAACCTACTGTGTGTAGTGTGAGTATGTCAGCGTTTATTATTTATGTTTATAAACAAACACTTTTTGAAAACTAAAATAATCATCCATAAAACAAAAAAATTGAGCAGCATTGCTTAACAATAGTTAAAACCTCGAGGTTTTTATGACGAACAGTTTTGAACAGAACATGAAGTTTAATACTTCAGTGTCAAGTTCCCGCGTCTCAAACATAACAGCATATAATGTTTCACACAGGTACTCTCGGAGAATATTCAGGAGGTCTAAAGAATAGCTGTATTACGTTGAAAAATGTTAGCAGCTTGCGAAACTGATCGTCTTCAACTTAGGAACGCAAATTGTTGTGAACATTTTTAAAATGGCTTTTATAAGAATCTGTAGTGAGGAATTGCTTCAACGATATCCTTTGAAAACATGTAATATCGTAAAAAGATCGCTTCATCGGTGACCTTGCGATATTGGTAGTGGCATAATTTTTTTTTTTATGGAAATAACTAGCCAGCAAACGAGCTGACGATCCATCTGATGGTAAGTGGTTATTGTCGCCCGTGGACATCAGCAACACCAAAGGCATCACTGATGCGTTGCCGGCCAAGAAAGAAAGAAGAAAAAGAATGGAAGAACTGGCTCTCAAGCCCCCAGCCGGAACACGACGAGTCGTTTGGCGGCTGACTCATGCTCAAGGGTGGTAGCTATCCAGGCGAACCCCATGGAGAATTAATAATAGTAATAATGGTATTAAATTAACTATTTAAATTGATTGGGGTTAGTTAGTTAGTTATTCTAAGCCGCCCCAATACGGCGAAAATACATGGACATAATTTGTTATTGGAAATCCAGTGTTCCGATCATTCATCTCACATCTGATCCGATAAATGTTCTCATGATTTTACCTACTTTCTAGTTACATAGTTATATCCTGGCGAGTGTTTGCCAAAAATATAAGTATCGCTAATTTATTATCCATAACTGTTCATCCATCCTACTGTCCTACTACTCAGATTTAGTGTTCTCGCACAATATCCACCACTGGGCTATCACAACTAAATATGACATTAATATAGTATTTTAAATTTGCAAATACACTGAAACGTATAACTGTGGCAAACGTACGTAAACCTCTATTTGTGCTAATTAATTTAATTTGTTCAGTGGAACCATGTTTGTTAGTCCCGCTAATAAATTATAGAAATTTCATTTGTCTATCTAATCTGTGCTATTAAAAATGTATATGTGACAAATGTATATGAGACCACAATACACAATTATCATTTATATTCAGTTATATAAAAACAGCTTGTACATAATTTATTCATGCCAATCCACAATGCACTAGCGAGCACAATGCACGAGTTAAATAGATACGTGTTTGATTCATTTTAAATTAAATCAATTTTATTTCGAACCAAAGCACTCATATTGAAATGAAATGAAATAATATTTTATTCATGTAGATAGCACTGATACACTTACGCATGTAATTTTTTTACCAGCTTTTCGGAAAGGTGCTTTGTGATGGAGGAGAAGAAAAGAAATTGTTATTATCATTCTTAAATAGTTAATGTATTATATGAATTCAACGTCATTAAATATCTACATTATAACTATAAAGATTTTAACTTTGGTTAAAACCAACGGCAATGCCCTCTTCATATTTCCTACTGGGTCACGTATTCATTCCTCGCTCTCATCATTATTGTTTGAGCGCAGCACTAAACGACTTTGCGGGCTCAATCTGCGTTTAAACAAAGTTAAAAATTTACGATCTCTCAAATACGGCATGATCCTATAAATTGTTGGAAGAAAACTATACTGCATTTATAGGGAAATAATTTATTTTATTTACAACCAACAAAAGTTTTGAGCTAACAGAATGTAGGTTTTATTATGTCACACATGTCCATGCGAATCTGTTAGACCGAAGCTATTACTAACGCGTTTTTTACGAAAGAGAAAGAGATCTTCAGGTAAGTTGGTAGGGGCCATTTTTTGCTGTTTTAATTTGAAACAAGCAGGCACCTTCTCACACCTAAAGTAAATAAGTACCTACTTTAGAGTAAAGTTGCTTAAAAATGCAACCTTCTGTTTCGATAAAGTTTGCGTGGTCATTGAAGCTTTACCAATATTTTAAATGGTCACAATATTTGATGTTTATGAAAAGTATCCTTACCTTCCGTAGGTTTTTCAAGCCACACCATTAAAGGTTTACATGGCATAATTTTTTTGTGTTTTTGTAAGAACATCTGCTAAATATTTCAGTTTGCTAATTAGAAAGAAAGAAAAGAAATACACATGCACATAAAAATGCATCAGTGACTAGACCACAACATACTGGACAGATACACTCATATGGTCATTTGAAGTGAGAGAGGCTTCGCCGAGGCTTTTAAGCGTAAATAGCACCATGAAGCGAGCAGCGGAACTTTGTGAAGGCTGTAAAGCCTCTTCATGGTGATTCGAGGTTTAAAGTGGACGGCCGAGTGCAATTTTCCAATTTTTATACACTTTTTCTCTGTCCATGCTGTTTTCGTTTTCATGTTGTTTAAACCGACTTCAAAAAGCTGGAGATACAGTAAGTATTCGCAGAATTTTGCTAGTAAATCCGACAAATATTGCCATAGACAGACGCGTATGCCTGGTTGTTTATTTACGGATTTCATGATATTCTTTAATACATGATAAATAACTGGTTTTACAATGTTTGATTTTTGTGGTTTACATTGCAAAGATTGGCAATTTTGATACTAATAATGGGCGACCTTTTGGTATTCTAAGTCCAATCGACAAATATCCACCCTTGATCCGTCCTAGGCCCGTATGAATAAACCGATCTCGGCTCAATAGGGCGGTCTCACAAATGTCACTTTTAGGGTGAGGCCAAAAGAGCGTATTTTTTTGAGCTGTCAGTCGCAAAATTGAGTCACGCCGCACGCGAAAATACGTTTGACCTCAGCCTTACGTACGATCTGAAGTATCTCAAACCGACTCTGGAGATCGCAGAGAGTAAGATCGATTTTACGATAGTACGAGTACTCACGACATTTATTTTGTATTCCGATATTTCGACTCAGTTGTATGGATCGTGGTCACGGATGAACTGCGGTGGCGCGTAGATAATTTTGACAGGATGACAGGTGACATTTTACATTAGTAAATAAGTCTATTATCTTTCCGTCTAGTTCGTTTTTGCGTTTTGTTAACAATATTATGTCACACTACACTCACCACATCTTGCCGCACCACACTATGCACTTTTTGGTTTAGGGGTTTACATAGACTAACCACTGGATTCCATGTTTGCATTAATTTAAATCCATCGTCCCTATTGAAGTTTTTGGGTTGTTTTTTAATCTCGATGTCCTCTCTACTAGCCGTGCTCGTACTAGTTAAGTTTAAAATTTAAGATCGGTTTGTTAATACGTGTCCTAGTTACCTTCTCCAGTTCCTCCTGTTTGTGGCCAGTTACCAACAAGCTTAATTATAACAGTACTCGTGCACTGTAGTAGGGATTTTTACTAGCCTGGATTCAGCTTACCACATTTGACCCATACTACTAACAAGGACAGTTAATTAAAAGCTTATCTATACTAATATATAAAGAGGAAAATTTTGATTTTTTGTTTGCATTGAATAGGCTCCGAAACTACTGAACCGATTTCAAAAATTCTTACACTGTTGGGAAGCTACACTATCCCCGAGTAACATAGGCTATATTATATTTTCAAAAAAAGGGATCCTTAAAAAAACTTCAATAATGTAACCCAAGGTGTAAAAGAATAAGAAAACCGAAGCAAAGCGAGGGCGGTTACTCGTAATAAAATAAAAACTTGTTTAAAAATAATAATTTGCAATGTAATTCTAAGCTATCAACAACTTTATAACAAGTTTATAACAGACTTAAAGGTAAATGTCTGTAATATTGCTAATAAGGTACAGCACTTCATTTTATTCGGTGATCCAATCGACAGGTACAAATATTGTCTCCCATAGAACACAAATATGAAGTTCCGGTGCGGTTCCCGGTGAAGGTAGAAGTTTATACATTTCTGCGTGAATTGAGCTCTCTTTAGTGTAACAGCGAGCGAACGAGCGCTTTCTGCTAAATTAGCACTTCAAAGGCACGGGTTGGCATTCGCATCAGCATGGGTAAATGTTGCGGTTAAAGGGGGTTTTAATTGCCATGTTATTTAAACTTACCGAGCTACATATTGCAAAACTTTAGCAACGTCAGCGATAAATATATCGCTTGTCTGCTGACGTGTGACCCAAACGTCCTTAGCTAGTTAATATACCTAGTTCGTAAGGTTACAAATGAAATCGGTGAGGTGTCAGCACTGAAGACATTGCAATCGTAAAGCAACGAACAAGAATCGATTTAACATTCCCAATGTAATTTGAATTCAGCGCAATCTTCTTCAGTTTTACCAGGTTTCCTTGTATCTAATATCTTCGCTATCTTAGCGATCTTTTACGCGATTGCCGAGCAGTGAGGAACTGAGTTAAAATAAATCTATTATTTATAGTAATAGCCAACAAACATAATTGATGCCAGATGCCGTGGAGCCGTAAATTTTGAAAAAGAACATAAAAACTATTATTATCTCACAAAGTTATAATACATGAATAAGAAGGTGCATAAGGTACATAGAAAGCAAGGGTCAATAGGACCAAGTTACCCGTAAAAGAAAGTCCATGCATCAGTTCCTGATCCATTGTTCAGCAGAATTCACTATTGGCAGATGATAATGCTTGGAGGATAAAAAGACCTTCCCAAACCTTAATAAAATAATAGAAGTGTGATTAAAGACAAAACCGGACTCACTTACCTAATAGTGAAAACATTCGCTTCAAAAGCTTACCTTTCTACGTAAGTACATACGGAGCAGTAAAGAGCCGAACTACATTTTAATCTGCGGTTAGATGGAGGAGAAAATCGAGGTTAAAATGCAAAAGAGTTCGTTATTTTTGAACAAAGTGTAGCTGCCGTTTCGTGTGCGAACTGCTCGTATTACTCTTGAAAGCCTTCCCGTGAAGCCTTTCACACCTGGAATTACATTTAGGATGTGCGCCTTTTTGAAAATGGAGATACATTATTGTTTAAGTGCAGGCAAGGTTAAAGGTTTTTATGTCGGAATCTGCAGACACAGAAACAAATTGTAATCACTGTCTATACTAAACCGTATTTAAGTTTAATCATAATTAAACTTAAACAAGGTATAGTTCGTCTACGAACGTGGGGCATATTATATTATTATTGTAAAGTGTAAATGCCAACACTTAGGAAGCATGTATATTAAATGACTAAATATTATACTGAAATAGTAAAATTAATTTCAGGTACACGAGTAAACCCATTGCCTTTGAGACCGTCTCTTGAAATTCTAAGAATAACAATGTATTGTAAATCTTGTTTGCGTATTATTTCAAACGTCACGAGCAAAATTCTAAAGAACATAAGAAACAACTTATTACTAAAATATTTTCTTGAGAAATCTCTCCGTCACGCGAAGTGTTGTTATAAAATGTCTGCCATTTAATCCACGACCATAAAATCAGACTCTATAAATAAACTGTAAACGATACTGATACTTAACATAGTTATGTATATTAAATAGCTGGAAGGGAAGTCTGAAAGTAATTTGCAAGCAAAACATTGGAAGTAGCTTTGGAATATGAAAGGTAGGAGAAGTTTGATTAAGTCCGAAGTCCTACCTGGTCTGAGTCAGACGTCGATAAACAAATCAGTTTTTGCTCTGCGTCGCCACGGCACCGCGCTCCGTGGAGAAGTGCAGGAAAAGGACGAATAGAAAAAGTTTATAATTAGAAAATTTGATCACATATTTTGCTGAATCGTAAATAAGTTCGTGCTTTGAATTGAACATAAGTCATTTATACCGTAGCCGGACTAGAATATTGGGAAATCTGGCCATGCCGGTAAACCAAGCTGTCGTGGGTCTCCGGGGAAGGATTATAATATTATTATTAATTCATTAAAATTATTATTGATATTAGCTTCCGTGAAGCCTGCCTAGCTACCACCATGTTGATTGATTCAACTGCTAAACGACTTCGGCTGGAAGCTTGAGTGCCACCAATTCTTTCTTTCTTCTTTTCTTTCTCGGCGTGCAACTGATCGCTGATGCCTAACCATCAGGTGACTTACCTATCCATTTTCCAGCTTTTTACTTAAAAATAAATTAGGCCTCGGTATCCTGCCACCTGAATGATGGAAAAAACCTACATACGAGATCAACTACGGTTTCCATTCAAGAAGAACTCATTGATGTGGATGTTAATACAAAGCAGAAACGCTAATGAATGGCGCTGATTGGTTAAACCGCGGACTCGGCAGTCGCCACGCATTGTAGTTCCGACTACAGACTGCACTACAATGATTTAGTTAATACTAAAGCGCATTGAAACGTTCATGTTATATATTAGTAATGGTGGATGATTCACTGCTTGGTTGACGCCCGCTTGTTTTATTGGTTTTATTAGGGACTTCAGGAATTTCAAATATTTAAAGTAAATATGGTTTCTCTACAACTTTGTACTTGTTTATAATATGTGTCAAGTATTGTGGAGACATGAATCTTTATTTTTTACCTTCATGTAACCAAAAGCCTAACCGTTCCTTAGAGTCCATATGAGAATTGCAAGTGATGTGTTATTTGTGGAGTTAGAGCAAGAATTTTCATTTTATATTTCCTGTACAATTAGAATAAGCAAGCGACTATCTACATTCTTCACGCAAAAGACACACCAGTATTCAGGATTTCTATGAGATACACCTAAAATAAACGAATATCATTACTCCTATTATTTTAAAGCTCATAAAGCACCGATTTCAGAATCATGATAGTTTCATTTTGGCGTAAATCGAGCTGTTGGATTCTATTTGCCTGCCTATTTACTAAGAAATACACGCAATATTGCCTCTCGACTACTAAAATTTTATGGAACATTACAGCCTGTAACTTTTTGAGGGCTGTATAAAATGTTGTATGGTCGAACGCGCCAAGTTTAATGGTAACGTTGATCGTAAACCCGATGCGCCTGAATAAACAGATATTATGGCTGTTTTCGCAGATTTCTTTATTGCGTACGTTTTTACGTTTTACATACTTGCTACTGTACATTTATTTGTGAAGGTGATGATTAGGAAGTTCTTTGAGTTATTCTTTTTATGCGAGACACAGATAGGGAGATGTACGTGTATTATTTAAGTTATTATATCATTGTGGTAGACATTTAAAGACTTTATTCCTAATAAATTATAACAATAGAGACTCTTTATGGTTTAAATTAAACACTACGGATGCAGTTTCGGCCGGCTTGATATGAAATGGAATGGGATAAGAAAATTGTACGGCTTTCAATTTAATAATTTTGTTTTAATTTCAAGGTTTTTATGTTATTTAGGATCTCACATTTACCAGAAAGTATATTCTGAAGATGTATATTCTATACTTCTTTCCCACTGAAAACGTAAAGATGAATTATAATAAAATAAGTATACAATCGATGACGGAAAATAAAAGTAATTAGAAGGTAGTCGAGATTCTCTTAGTTTTGATAATGAACTATGTAAGTTTTGAATAATATAAATATTTCTTTTTTGCTGTAACATAAAACATTAAATTCAAAAAATGATACCTAAGTGTCCAACGTCTATTACATGGTTTTGACACTCGTCACATTGTCATTATCTTGTGGGGTCTGAAAACAAACAAACCTGATGAACCTTGTGGCCTCGACGCAAACAATCCAACTTCACACCTGCCATCAATCAAGGACAGCAACTCCACTCAACATTGCTATCAGCAACCACGCCATTACAGGTTTTATTAAGTAGCACACAGAGCCTAATATCGATAACCACACTAAATCAATTATTAGCAATACAACAAGAACTCTATTAAAATGTACTATGGATCAAATTCCTTTCTTGAATTAATGTGATGCTCGAAGACATAAAGGTAATTAAAGTTCGGACGCATGTAAGCTTTGAATAAGGTTGGGTAGTGAGTTGGATGGCAAACAGATAAAACGCTTACGGACCCTAAACTTAGATTAACAATGAACACAATAGTACCAAATGGTTCTCTAAGTGGAAAACAACTATTACGCGCTTGAACAAAAGATGGGTTCAAATTTTACAATTAGGTACAATACGTTACTAATATAATTATACATCTTTTGCTCGAACCTAATAAAATTCACACTTTAAAATATTCGTATTAATGAAGTTTATTTGGTACACAAATTCATAATTGTATCCAAAGGAGCAAGAGGCTAAATGAATTACCATAAATAATCAATTTATAAACAGGATCTGTACCTAAATAATATATACAAAATTTCTACAGTGAAATAATCTTCTTTTGTATAAGAGTATCATTCATTATTAATGCACATCTCTTATCTTCAAAGGCTATTAAAATCCTATGGCTGTAACCCATTAATAGCCGAGTACTAAGCAGAGGTATCAGAGAAGGCCTAATGCAGACGCTACTTCGCCACGCTGCTCCAGTTCGCTACGTTGCTACAAAAAGTCGTAGGACCCATGGCCGTATTTTTAATCATTATCATTCACCAGACATCACACTATCAAGTTCTCATTACGTCCGCTTGTATCAATCAGTAAAGTAAATACCTTAATCGTGAACAAATAAACGGATCGCCGTAGTAGCTGATCGTGCGAAAAACAAGCAAGGGTCAGATGAGTAACCCAATTCGATGGTCGGGTTGTTCAGCCCTCTTGCGCCATCCGCTCCACGAGCGTGCCTCGAATAAAGATATTAATAATTAAAGTTTGTATACCTAATAGGCATGATGACAGTAAGTAAAAATCACTAAAATTATGTATTTATTTAATGAAACCCTATTAATGGATTACAAAACACGCATATTATTGTAAGGGATATGTATTAATATTTTAAATAGTATTGGTATCTATTAGCTTCATATTTTACTGATTTTAGTTATTGCATTATTAAAAAGTACAAATAACAAGCGGAAATATATATCTCTGATTCCGGTTTGATGTTTTAATAATTAGGTGATAAGATTTTGTAAGAAAATATATCAGAATATTTTAAAATAATATTGGTATTAAGTTAGGTAATTTACTGATTTTATGTACTTGTTACTAAAAATTGAAAATAATTATAAGCGGAAACATCGGTGTTTCCGGCGCCGGTATATCACGTGTTTAATCAGAAAATATAAAAGTGCGATAGTGTAAGGTTAAGAGTTTAGTTCGACTTGAGTCGTGTCAGTGATAACGAAAGAAGTGTTCTATGCGTGTGCGTTTGTAAAGTGTTATTTTATGTGCTTACGCGTTATTTGAAAAGAGAGTACTGTGCAGATAGTGTTGTAATTGGTTCTGTAAGAATAAAACATAAACATACCTTGGGAGTTTTATTATACTATTATATCGTAATATTATGTGCAAGATTAACAATATTTTTGATAAAATAACAAAATACGGCAAGCCACCATGTTAGCTTGAATGCCAATCAGTCTCAATCAGCGCGAATTACGTCACACTTCTTAAAAAAAATGAATACCACTACACTGATAATGACGTCTTGTCTATTATTTTTCTGAAGAGTGACGTCACAAGCGACGCCATGACACTTTGAAGCGATTTGGTGCGAATTTTGAAGTTATAAATTGAAATGTATTTATTTTATACTAAACCTTATTTTTTTGCGGAAACATTATATACGTTTTATTTATAATATATTTCCCAACAATATAGAACGGTATTTCAAAATCTGTCATCATGCCTATTGTGCTGTAGGTATATAAACTTTAATTAGTATGTAATAGCTCAATCGTTTTATGCTCTGCTGCTCTTTAAAACAGAAATAGAATAAGCATTCACATGTTATTGTTATTGAACAATGATGAGATGAGAGAAAGAAAGTTTTCATGTAACACACAAACTAACATTGGTTAATTAACCTTTATTAGGTTATTAAAATTAATTAATTAATTAACATTGGTTAATTTGTGTGTTACATAAAATTTTCTTTCTCTCATCTCTCTTGCCAGCAATATATCGATGGCAGGTACATGGTGTTGGTCCACGAGCCACGGTGACCACTAACCATCAAGTGGCTTGTCTGTCGGCCATTTAAAAAAATATTAAGAGGATCTGAATATCCGAGTTTTCAATCATGAAATTTAATGTTCTTAATGACAGGGATATTTTGAAAAATTAATCTGAAACCGAAATTATGAAGGCTTAAAAATATACAAGAGAAGAAGTAGGCGCTCATATCACGAAACTATAGTTATTGCGAAAAAAAAACCTACTTTCATAATTGTTTGAAAATATGTCTAGAATATTACTTTGCACACGTCTGTGTTTTTATCGTGAAATTAGTCGGGAAGGAGATTTTCACAAATAACTGCTTTTGGGCGTCATATTTTCTGTGATCTGAATTGTATACCATTCTCTGCATCAACTATAAAAGGACCATATAGCCATATAGCATTTTTTAAATGATAACGTGGGGTATAACTTTGATGACTGTAATAAAGATTTGAGTACTTAGACAAAGGTCTCTTGGAACCAAGCGAGAATGAAAAACTCGTTAAGCTCCGAAGGTGAAACAAGCGCCTGAATTTAATTGAGTCACGTCTCATATCAGTAATGGAAACTACGAGCATCTCCTTTTAAACCAAAAGGTATCTGCAGTGGCTGGGGTAGCAAGAACTTTTCAGGATCCCCATTGTCTTCAAGTTACCTACTGCCAAATTAGATAACCTTAATCATGTAAATTAGGTTATTTTTATTACTTTTCTTCCAAATGACTCTAAAAGCTGATTTCATTAAGTCATTATATTTTGTGTATTTTTTGTTTGTTTCAATATTGAAATAAATGTTTGTCTTTTACAATATTTTTTTTATTTTTTTTACGCAAAACATGTAATTTCAAAAGGGCGAACTTTTATTTTTTGCCAGTGGTATTTGTATTTTTAAAAGCATTTGTATTGTTGGAGAGTCATTCAAAAGTCGTCTAACTTTCCTTTACTATAACAATCACCCGACTGGCCACGTGTGACTGTTGAAGACGGCCTAGAGCCTCAACTAACTATAGTCTGTTTTTAGACTATCTAGAGTCTTATTTGGTAGATAAACTTGTGTCTTTAGGGAGGTTGACTAGAGCTAAAAGACTAAAAGGCTCTCCTCTTCCCCTCCTCACCCCAAAGCCTACGTAAGACTTCACATTAATGTAATATGCGCGCATGTATCACTCCAGGAAAACTTAATTAATCAACTAAACTTGTCAATGCCAATCGCGTTAAGGCAATCAATCTTAATATCCATAAAATAGATACAATCAATGTCGCATGACGCACATTTTGCTGCTGTCAAGGTCGCTAGGACAATTAATTTCTATCTAGCTGACAAATTATTCGGCGCCTAATAGATGATTTGAACTATGGTTGAGTAGATGTGAGGCGATCGTTCGTATGTAAAAATTCCATCGAATCTTTTGTTCTTCTTTACTTAATATACTTGTTTAAAAGTTCATTATTGTAAGCGAAATATTCACGTTAATATTCGAGACTACTTAAGCAACTCATTCTCTGAATCTCCTTCATATTCATCCCAACGCAATATTGTAATCTAGTAAAAAATTGGCAAATGTGAGTCTCTATGTTTAAATTGATCTTAAACATACGCTAAGAATTAAATTAATTTTTCTTTATTTTATGAACAACTAGTAACTGACCTCGCTTTGCTTCGGTTTTCTTTAAGATCCCTAAATAAACAATCAAAAAATTATTAGTATAAAAAGTATAAATAGAATTGCTTGAGAATACAAAATAGATTTTGTAAGGTAAAAAAATAGTAACGAAAGAACATTAGTATTTATCATCAGCATCCTACTATCCTACTATCCTACTAATATTATAAATGTGAAAGTTTGGATGTTTGGATGTTTGGATGTTTGGATGTTTGGATGTTTGGATGTTTGTGACTCAATCACGCAAAAACGGCTGAACGGATATGGATAAAATTTGGCACACGGATAGCTTTCAACCTAACTTACCGGATAGGCTACTTTTTATCCCGGAAAATATACCTGTTCCTGAGGGATAAGAGGTACAATTTAGTCATAGAAAAACAGTTTGCCGTTTTTCGTCACACTGACATGACAGATGAACGAAATAAAAATGGCCGAACTTCAGTCAGCTGATTAAATGATCAAGTTGTAATATGGTTAATTGTTTTTAATATCTAACATTATACCAATTGTGCGGAGATGCACATTGTGATATTTTTTATCATACAATGCGAGGTTTAGTAGCCATCGATCTTGTATAAAGTCAAATAAATCAACAAAACAATTTTTGTGAAAAACTAAGGCTGCTTACATACTAGCGTTTATAAAGTGCTTCATGCACCCAATGAGCAATCAATGAGTTACAAAAAATAATAATTTTACGATAAAGAAAATTACTGGTAGCTTATCATTGAAGTATAATTTAGTAAAGTACCAGAACAGACAGCGCGAACAAAATTTGTGTAGCGTCGGTAGATTCTGTTTTCAAATCGAACGAATCCATTGATAATTGAAGCCCACTGCAGCCAATTTATTGGGCCAAACATAGTATTCGCTATATCGGTTCTATACGCCAGTAATAATACTTCAATGTAGCATATCAAGTTTTTTCCTACCTTACAATAAGAAGTGCTATCGAAGTATTATAAGATATCGTATCAGGTTTAATTGATTGCAAAAGATCATCAAATTTGGTTTTTAACATTCGTAAATGTCTTTCTATTTTTTATATTTACTTTATAGTAAAAAATATTAATTTTCCTGAACCGATTGAGCAAGTCATTATTAAAATGTCGGATGAGTGCGTACGTCTTTAAAATCCTAGTGCGGTTTTAGCCTAATGTCAAAATTGCTTTATTTTTCTATAGCTGTGCATGCGTTTAGGCCAGTAAGTTTTTGAATTACTGATTTTAGTCATGAATATATTACTCTAGCTGGATACATAACTTCGTAGTTGTACCTGAAGATCGATGATGGTATAAAATAATGACCATTTTTGTATTGTGTCCATGTTATCTATAGTCCCAGGATATAATTATCTTCCGATTGTGATTTTTCATAATGGTTTAAAAACATCTAAGATGAAATTAAGATACAGATGTACCATAATTGTGTACTTTAATTTTCAATTTACTCCTAATGCAATTATTTAAATTAGGTAATTTTGAAGAAATTCTTATAAAATGTATATTATTTCAATATTCTAATTTTTGCCACCAGAAGAATTACATATAGAAAACATTTTGAAGAACCATATCAAAATAGGACATATTTTTTTAAGTGTGTACACCCTACAATTATGAAGGACAACCTCAATCCGGCATGTGATTGGTCGAATGAATTCCAATATGACGTCATTGATCTTCAGGTACCTCTACAAAGTCTATGATCCAGACAGAGTAATATATCCATGATTTTAGTTAATACGAGTAAATTCTTTGCTTAAGAAGCAATTTGGATTATGCTTTTTTGTATAACATAGGGTATTTTGTCAAGTAAATCCTATTGAAATTCAGTGAAGAGCTGATGATGGTATCTGGAGATAAAGAGTGTAACTCCTCAATGATAGAAAAAAATAGGTAGAACGGTGTTTAAAGATATTTTGTTTTCGTTATCGTTGACATTGTAAAATCAGCTCTTCATTGACCAACTAAGAGTCTTGGAGAACAAATAGGTAACTCCTCAACGGGTGCAAATTACTTAACAGGAATAAAAAATATTTGTTTTTAGTAACGTTGACATTGCAAAACCAGTACATTAATGACCAACTTAAGGCCTGCTGGTGTACTTATCTTGGAGGCTAAATATGTAAATCTCGAACGGATGGGAATATCTGAACAAGATTTAAAAATATTTTTGTTAGTAACTTTGAAATTACAAAGCCTATATACATCATTGAGCAACTTGAGCCTGATGGTGTATCTTGGGTACACAAAATAATTATGCCATGCCACTTAAACGCAGACGTGTCTGTTCACCGCAAAACGGAGCCTGTTCACCTTGGCTCCCACTTTCCGGCATGTATCCCTGGACTGCACCGACCGCCTACAGTTATTGGAAGTCGAAGTTTCCGCGAACCTCAACTATGAAAGGTTCATCGAATCCAAAGCTAAAGTGGCTGCAAGAAAACTTGGGATCCTTGCAAGGGTGCGCCAGTACTTCTCACCGAGGCAGATTTTAACAATGTATAAAGCTCAGGTTCGCCCATGTGTGGAGTACTGCTGTCAAATTTGGGCCGGTGCCGCAAAATGTCACCTTTCAGCCTTAGATTCGATGGAGAGGCGTGCAACGAGGCTCATTAACGACCCAAACTTGGTGGTAACCAACCTGCAAAGCCTCGCACACAGGCGCAGAGTACCCAGCTTCTCGATATTCTACAGGATGCATTTTGGAGATTGTGCTCAGAAATTGCACGAACTAATTCCCCCATCCCCGTTCCTCCATCGAACAGCCCGTCGTACGGCAAGCATCCATCCATATGTCGTGAATATCCTACCGCTGCGAACGGTGCGATACACGTCTTCTTTCATACTGCGTGCCGCGAAGGACTGGAATAGCTTGCCTGCGTGCGTGTTCCCGTCCAACTACAATGTAGGTGTCTTCAAGAGAAGAGTGAATAGGCATTTATTAAGTTAGTGCATTCACCATCTTGGACTCCATCGCCACTTACCGTCAGGTGGGATTGTTGTCAAGCACTTATTTTATGTAAAAAAAATGGAACTTTTATGTGAAATAAGCTAATGCTTGACTAAAAAGCCACCTGATGGTAAGCAGGAATGAAGTATGGGTGGTAAAGCACACTTACTTAATAAAAGCCTATTCTCCCTTCACTTGAAGACACCCGTATTATAAGAGTAAGAGCCAAGATGAAAGGGCTTCTTTTGCCGGTGAATTGACACGCTTGAGTTTTTGTGACGTTGAATCTCACAAAGTTGGTATGCCAGACCCAATCGAAGGCCTTCGAGATGTCAAGAAAAACGGCTAGCTCTTCCCTATTTTTCTCGATGACCTCGTCCCAGATGTGAGTGGCATACGCTAGAAGATCTACCGTCGACCGATTTCGGCGGAACCCGTACTGCCGGTCGCTAAGAACATCATTGTATTCTAGATATACCATGAGGCGCGTGCTAAATATACATAACAACAGCAGTTATTATTTGGGTGATTGTTGTTGTTGGTAACATTCACATTGCAAAACCAGTACATCATTGACTTAGGGCCAGATAGCGATCTTAGAGATAAAATACTATGTAATTCCTGATCGGGTGGCAATAACGGAAATACTTTTTTAAAATATTACATAGTTGGTGGTATTTTGACATTGCAAAACTAGCATATTATAGACCAAACTTAGGGCCTGGTGGTGTATCTTGAAGACCAAATAATTATGTAACACCTGAACGAACGGAAATAACGAAATTGATTTCAAAGATATTTGTTGTTGTTTTTTAAACCATTTTTAAAATGAAATTAAGTGAATGTTTCTTATTCACTGACGCTTAAACTGCTAAACGAATTTAGTTTCAGTTTGGCTCCCAGATATTTTATATCTCGCATTAAAGGATAGGGTACTTTTCATATCGGGAATAGATTTTACTATAATACGAGTACTTATGATATTTATTTTGTATTCCGATATTTTGACCCAGTTGCATGGATCGTAGTCCATGGTGGTAAAGTTTAAAACTGGGTGAATTAAGTTTAAAATTTTATATCGGGGATAGATCGTTCCCTCAAGATAAGTGGTATAATAAAAATGGCTAGCATAGATTTTTTTATCATTTCTTTTATTGATCATACTCTTCATTCCTCTAAAGATCCAATTCTGAAGTCCACGCAGACGAAGTCGCGGGTAGTAGCTAGTAATATATAATTATAAATAGTGAGTCGAAGATCTTGAGTCACTAAGTTTTTTAAAGAAAGTTCTTAAGGAAAGATAAAACTCAGAGTAGACTCAGATTAGACTCAATTGAGTCTAGAACAGTCTTTATATCCGATTTCGATAGTGGTAATAACTACTGACTGAATCACTGATGTCGCTGATGCGATGACGATTTATAAACGTTTTTCATCTGGTGCACGGAAGTAAATTAAAAATAATAATTACGATTCCAAGTGGAGTAAAAATAAACGTTTCTAACCGCCCACTACACAGAAACTAGGCTCAGTGTAGTAATTTGTAAGCCTTATTTTTCCAAAGGCCTCACTCATAAAGCAAGCGGCTTCTTAAGAGCCTGTAATGAGTCCCGGCTGCCACTAATTATGTCCAATCATAAGTCATGTAAAGAAAATGTAAAGCTAGTTTTTAAAGTTTATTTCTTCACATTTCCTTTGGCTTCTCTGCGTTTATTTTTATTTTCAGCTTTTGTATTACTTTTAAGAATAGTATGTATGCAAGATTGGTTAATTGTCTATTTCAACAATTTTTTTAATACTTCCACTAAATAATTCAGCTGAAAGGTATATTCGTTCAATAATTTAGAACATTATTAAGCCCAGAAAACTAGCCAAGCTGATAAGTTGAACGATCAATTTCAATGAGATGATTTCTTTACAATAACAACTAGACAAGTTGCTCCAGCAATGGGTGAAAACTAAGGAATGTTAAATGTGTACTACGGGTTATGTCTACGAGTACGTACTGCCAGTGTGAACTGCAGCGATATTTTATGGGGCTTGGTGTACAGTTCTATAGCAAAGTTCCGAAGCTAATACGTGACTAGCCTGGAGAATAGTTCCAGAAACATGTGGAAGCAGAACTCGTAGGTAAGGTTTACTATAGCATAAGTGAATATGGAAATGACAAAGACGCATGGAAATATCCAGTTTCACAGCCAGTTCACCGCTGTGCCGCTCCATTTCTGATATAATTCCAGTTTGTATGAAATTTGAAAGAAAATATATACAAAATTATAACATTGGTAGAAATTTTTTTTATTATCATTCTGTTACTTTCAGAAATAAAATAGCTTACGTAAAATTTTAGATTATTGTTTTTGTGTCCGGCTGTTTCAGAGTTGATTACTTGGGGACAGCGAATAACCTACATTTTTAGATTTTGAAACGAAAGAAATATTTCACATGATGCAGATATGATTGGGCGTTTAGTTACTTTCCATAGGAAATAACGGATAACGTCTTTAGTTAGTTAAGTTGCAGAAAAAATTACTTTGTGTTTTGTCACACATAATCGTGTAAAATCACTTTAAACGGATATCACTCATAAACTTGGTATCAAGAGAGTGCGGTCTACTTCATTCACCTGAGTTAATTCACCCAGGTGTATTAAGTCTACTTTTAGTGTACTTTATCACACCTGTGCATCCAGGTGATTTTTAATATACTGGCCGCAAATGAATTAAGTATACTATATCAGTAAGCTACAAACGAGCCTACTGCCGAGGTGTATTAGTGAACTCGTAAGCCGGAACAGTGATAGCACTGCTGGCGAATGTATGCGTTGTGTTATGTCAGTGTAGCGTACGTTTTTAACAGGTAGAATAACGCGCTTGAAATAGAAAAGACAGATCTCTGTGTTTTACAAAGGCTTTGCTATCACTCTTGTCTGAGAAAGAGTAATTTAGTATGAGACTCAACTACACGCTATATGGGCTCTCTAGCGAAAACTAAATGAAACTCGCATTTGAGGTTGTTAGTCTCATTAGAAACTAGACTCATTCCTGTGCAAATAGAGTTTTGAGAAGCTCAAAAAGTTAAAACAAGCATAAGACTTAATGTTGAAAAGCAATAGCACAATATTACTGGATCGTCTAATATATGGAGTCGAAGAATTAGTTAATTATTATTGTAATCGCAAAAACTCTTACTTCTTAGCCTTATATGTTATCGACATTCTTAACGCCTAAATCCGCTTAATGCACTATAGTAGTTAAAAGACAGCTTTAAAATTTTAATTGTCTGCAGCAATTGAGACGAATCACTAAATATTTCAAACGTGTCTCGACAGCTAATCGTATTCTAAGCGAATAACTCGACAATAGGCCGTTACCCTGTCAAACTGAAGCGTAAATCACCCGAAAAATGATTAACGAAGCAAATCGACCAAGGCTCATAAGTTAACTGCGGCACGCCTGCAAACAACCCGAGACAAAACGACCGGTTTAGTATTCATTTATTCTAATTGGAACGGGGAGAAACAAAACTCGAGCACAGAGCGAGAAGCCAGTAAAAAGTGTCATGGGTACCTGGATACATTTAAATTTCTACATGAGACTATTCAATATATTTTATACTAGCTGCCCCGGCGAACTTCGTATTGCCTAACAAACTATTTTTTTTTTCTAGAATAAAAGTAGCCTAAGTTACTCCTTGTTACATCACCCATCTGTTAGTGAAAGTCCCGTAAAAATCGGTTCAGCCATTTCAGAGATTAGCCGGAACAAAAAGACAGACAGACAGACAAAAATTGTAAAAAATGTTGTTTTGATATATGTACCGTGTATACCCAAGTGCACTTAGTAAAAAGCGGTTATTCTAATATTACAAACAGACATTCCAATTTTATTTATTAGTATGTATAGATGTATAGATTTAGCGTTTTATGGTAATTAGATCCAGGTAAATTCAGTGGTCGTTGCCACACAACTACGTTTAAAACAGGACACGCCACTACCGTGTTAGTGGTAGAAGAAAAAAATTTTTCATTATTTAATTAACTACAGCATTGTTAATGTAAGATAAGGTTAATTTAAGGTATTAGGTTAAAAAAAATTAGAAGTCAAATTCTTTATACGCTTAGAAATCGTTTAAATTATGTAGGCGCAAATTATTTGCCTATTCTTACAATAAGCCACCCGCTCTATTTCAGTTCTTAAAAACAATAAATTAATAATAGTATTTTATATGTAACTGTAATCTCAAAAAAATCAATTTGAGCTTGACCAGTACGCAGTAAAGTGTTACCAACAAAAAAAGTTTAACAAGTGACACTTTAGGGTTAGTAAAAATAGAGTACTAGCCTACTCGAATGAACATCACGTATTCATTGTTGACCAAAAATAATGAAAGTTTCAGGGCAACTGTTCACACGCTTCATAAAAAGATAATAGTCTAAAAAAACGAAAAAAATACGCTTTTATAGAAAATCCAACTAAAAAAATGGAAAATAAAATTGAATTAAGAATCCTGTAATTGTAATAAAAGCGTGGGGTGCTTTTTAAGATATTATCCCTTCTACTCATTGACACCATGTACCCCACGCTTTTACTACAATTACACGATTCTTAATTCAATTTTATTTTCCATTTTTTTAGTTGGATTTTCTATAAAAGCGTATTTTTTTTAGTTTTTTTAAACTATTATTTATTTTTTCATTTTTAGTTTGATTTATTGAAATGAAATTTAGTTTTTTTCTTTCTTTCTTTTTTTTCTTTAAATATTAAATTGTCATCGATCCTCGATAAGTATACGAAGTTTGAAAGAAATCTGACCGTTTAAAGCTAATATAAAGCGTGTAATTAGGTTTTTTTCTTTCTTTCTTTCTTTTTTTTCTTTAAATATTGAATTGTCATCGGTGCTTAGTTAGTACGCCAAATTTCGAGTTAATCCGACGTTTTGAAGGGGGTAAAAATCATGTTCAAAGATTCCCTTACATTAGTTACATACATACTAACATACGTCTGAAGCTAATAAAAGCGTATTAAAAAGATGGTGGCGATATTGACTGGACCATGGCACGCAAAATTAGAGGAATTTTCAAATATTATGTGCGTATTAGAAATTAATTATCACTCGCTTCGGTGAAGGAAAACATCGTGAGGAAACCTGCACACCGGAGTGTGCTCCATAAAGTTCTCAAAGGTGTGTGAAGTCTACCAATCCGCACTTAGCCAACGTGGTAGACTATGGTCTTGTACCCCTCACATTGTGAGAGGAGACCCCGACCCCGAGCCCGTGCGACAAATATGAGTTGTTGCTTTGCTTTAATTGACTGGACCATAGTTCTTTGAAAGTAAGGCCGGTCAAGCAGTGGTTTTTATAATCTATACATACAAATAAATAAAATTGGAGTGTCTGTTTGTAATATTAAAATAACCACTTTTTACTAAGAACATATACACTAAAACAACATTTAAAAAAAAAAATTGTCTGTCTGTCTGTCTGTCTGTCTGTCTGTCTGTAGAATCAGCCGCGACCCGTGCACCCACTGGCTTCACCCATCGGCTACACCCATCGGTGGGTGTACAGGTAATTCCTGTTTACCCGTGAGCCCACTTGTATTCCACACATATCTTTGAAACACGTCAGTGCCATTCTGAAACTAACGTCTAAAACAAGCAAAATCTGTGTCATTAATTACTAGAAATTTTGGCTCGCATCCACTTCAGAACCTAGTTTTTTACGTGAAGTGAAATATGGCTCGGAATACGAGATATTTATTCAACGTCCAACCTTAATGGGTTACATTTTTCGGGATTTGTAAATTCTATTAGGAAGGTTTACTGAAGGATAAAACTTCCGTACATTTAAGAATTAAATTCTGAACGAATTTCGCTAACCCTTTATCAACAAAGGAGTAATTTTGAGAACGCTTCTTTTTATGATTGAGGGTAGTCTTAAGAAAATATTTGATGTTTCTTTAATAAAAGGAAGTCTCATCTTTAATATGAAGTGACAGCTGAGTGGTTTTAAATTTCATTTTTCTTTTTATGTAAAGTCAGATGGAGTAAATGGAGATGTTTTATCTGTAAAAATATTTCAGTCGATAGAGACATTTCAGTTTAAGTATCAACTTTTGCTTTCTAAGAACTGCAGAACCTCATTAGAGAGTTTTAAGGTTTTTTTATTATTTACTCTATAAGATGCAATTACTGCTGTTGTTGAAAATCTTTAAATTATCCTTGGATTAGCCATTCCTTAGTAATATTTTGTATTTAGCTCAACTAAAGAATTAGCTGCCCTTTTTGCCTCTTTAATATTTTACGTGAAATATTTTGTTTTTCAGGGACCAAATTTATTATAAAACATATTAAAGCAACTCGTTAAAACCATCCATGAAATACCACACGTGTCCTTTATCAATGTTACTTCAAGCGTATTAGAATTCAGATGTACTCTATTCTACCTGATAGCTCGTATCAAACGAATATTCCAATTACACTTCATATCAATCGTGTGATTCGGAACAATAACTCGGGAAACGAGACGTTAAATTGAAATACTCCCAGTAAATAACGCAAGGCAATATAAACGTCGCGTCGGCACTAAATCTGAGACAGATTTAACGCGCTACAGATGCGCTCGTACTTTCCGGTGGACGTTATGATAAGGTGCAAATCGGGATCCAAAAATTTATCCTCTGTTTTGTTTCTATCTTTCCAACAATATCAATCTATGTTTATTTATCCTTTCACGGGCCACCACAGGGATCTCGATAATGAGTTGTGCTTAACTTAAGCTAAGCCTGAGCGTATCTAGTGCCGCATCCAGTTCGATGTCGATGTCGGATCTAGTTTATACAAAAATATCGAATGTAAAGTTCTGTTTAACTTTATACAACAAATCATTCCTACTCATATTATTAATACATATAGCCAAAAAATAACAAATATAACGATTCCAGTTATTTATATTCCACAATAATATTTGCAATTTGCAAATCAATTACGTTCAAATCAAACTTGCCCGAAGTAAATCGTGGTTGGCATTTGATAAATGTTTATGGATAAAGTTATTTAATTTGGCGAACAACAACCACTTTTGTCGACTTCTGTTTAGACACAAACAATCATAAAGGTGTGTACACACTGTGAGTATATTTCACAGAGCTTCTATGATTTGGTTATTGCATAAAAAAAGATGAATAACTTTTTAAACGACCTCTCTTGGTAGGTTAATAAGGCTTCTCACTCTTTAAGTAATCGAGGAGTAAGTAATTCTCTGAATTGGAAGTAGAGTAAGGATTCGACATTAATGGCGACAACTACATCGCATACATGTATTGAATTGGATTCAATAATTAAAATTATGACATCACACACACATAACACAAAAAAAGAACATAAAATTAGTAACATAATTTATGTGTTATGAAAATAATTATGTTGGATGATTTAACATAATATACAAAGTTTAATGTCGTTATTGCTAATATTTTGGCAGAGGAAAATCTCCCGCTAGCCGAGGGGAGCGTTGTTGACTAGGAAGCGACCGACGCGCCCCAACTAATCCAGTCGGAATGTGTTATGTTTATGTCAGCGATGCAGAAAACTTCGATAGCTTATTCAAGTCAGCGTAACGCCACCGCATGACATGTAGTGCCATGTCGCCACAATATAAAATGTAGCCTTTTTCCTTTCATTTTTAATATCACATCACATAGAATTAATAACCATTAATGCTTTTCGATTATAAAATCTCATTGAAACTCATTAACATATAATGTAACAATTACTTCGGAAAACTCATTAAGGAATAAATTGAAAATCGTTCCCTATGTCAGCACAACCCTCGTGAGCCGACCCTTGCAGGCTCCGCCTACGAAGAGTACGAAATAAATGACATTTTCCGCCACAAATGTTTTATATGGAAATACTTTGCGATTTGAACAAATCTGGTTAGGATTATTAAACCTTGAGGTACACTTCGGGACACTTTATCAATAGAATAATCTTGGAACATAAATCTTCACGCTATTTTTTTACATCTGATATTTAAAAAATATTTTAACAACTTGTTCGTTAAATGAATTAAAAGCATACGGTAGGCTACCATACTCCTCAACCATACAATATTTTAACGCCATGCATATATAATAAAAGATACCAATAATAAGATTACTATAAATATCCTAGACATTTGCAATGATTATAAAATTATTTTTGTGCCCAAACCAACTTGAGGCGCACGTACATTTTATGGAGGTCTTTTTAGCTTCAACTTATAAATTATAATGCTGTTAAAAATTACATACATAACAAAATATGAAAGGTTTATAAACACGGGTACAAAATGTAAGTCGTCTGATGTGGGTGTTTCTCTCTTATTATAAGGTAAAGGTTTAGATCCAGTTACAGAATTACTTTTCAAAAGATAACGGCAGACAAAGTGACAGTTCTATAACAATGGACTCGGCAGTACACAAAACGTACGATACGGGGGTATTCATAGAATTTAACGCACCATGTTCCGTTCCACAAACCTGTTGGGATCCGTTTCAATTCTGCACCACACAATCATAATGAATACTTTCTTTTTAGCTACTTATGTCTTTTTAGCTACTTATGTACCACCTGCAATGGTTTGAGTTATTCTCTCGTTTCTTTTCAAATTTCACACGTATCTCTAATGTTTGATGTTTTGTAAATACGTAGAAAAACGTAATTACTCGTAGAGAATTACTAATTTTAGTGAGAGCATTTGAAAACTTTAATAAGGTTTCTTTTTTACAGACTTCAAAAAAGGAGGAGGTATTCAATTCGACTGTATTTTTTTATGTTTGTTACCTCAGAACTTTCGACTGGGTGAACCGATTTTGATGATTCTTTTTTGAACCACAGAATTTTTATAGGACCACAGAAGACCACGTACGATATGAATTCGAGTCCAAAGAGCGCGCGGCCTAATCGTATAATAAGTACAGAAGGCGCACTTCGAAAAATCATTTAAATAAATAGTGACTCTTGCTCCAATGCAATAAAGTGTAATTCAGATAGCACAGCGCTGATCAAAAACGCGTAATGAGTTACCTTCCTTTCAAACACTATCGCAATCCTCTCTGGCAATGTCAGGGTTGTTTTTTGAAAGAATAATAAATTAAGCTGAATATTTAATGACAAGTTAAATGCCATACGGCATATGTTACATTAGGTACATGCTTTCGATGTCCTTAGGAAGTGTGAAAAACGTGAGATGAACGGATCTTTATTTTTTTTATTTTAGTTTTGCCCTCGTTTTAATTCTTATCGACGAATAGCGTGCCGCAGCGTGTGTGTCGAAGTAACATGTGACATGTGTGATGACATGAAGAAAAGTGACATTTATAAAAATTAATTCATTTTATATTTTTTCTGAAAGTTTAATATGTGTGATAGATTACGAACGTATGACAGCCATTATGAATTTTCTGAATTAGTCAGTATATTTATAAAAGATAAAAGTCAGTATATTTATAAAAGGATATTGTTTGACAGCGAGGTTATAAAATTATAAAATTATTGTAACGGAAGTAGCTTCCTTGTTACGGAAATTTCGCGGAAATTAATTAAATTGTTTACATGATACAGCTTGTTATAATAATTTCTTAATAAAATTTTCATTGTTGTAAAGGTATAGGCTGCCGGTTACACTTATACAAGAAGTGAGACATCTGCCCTCAGGGGCAGCAACGCATCTTTGACCAAAGTCAATTCATAACTGGACGATTACTAATATTCACTAGCAAACCTAATCTACGCTAGAGGTCGTTTCACAGTCCTAGGTTATATAATATAATAACTATTAATATTCTCATTAGCACCAGCCACTTTACACTGTATAGTTTTTCGTTAACAAGAAAGTTTGTTTCATAATATGCTTACCATAGTATAAAAGTAAAAGTACGATATTTTAGGAAAATGAGTACCGAGAACAGGATATGTTTCTCAGACAAATTTCCAAGTAATTTTATGACAGGAAAAGTTACAAGATTATATAATATTTGCAAGAAGATTCGTACACGACAACAGGACTAAAGCGCATTAAGCAAGTGCTCATTTTGTCAAACACACACGTTTCCTGATTTCATTAAAATGGGATGGAGAAGTATAATTAAATAAGTTTGTAAAATAGAAAATGCTGCTAATTTTTAATATGATATGATTATATGATTTTTGCCGTATTTGTTTCGCTGAATAAACTCACGGGCAAAGTCGCGGGCATCGGCTAGTAATGTTGAAAACAATGGGTTAACCATGTAGGGCGAATACTTTTGTTATTTAATGAAGTAAATAATTTTTCTGTTAGTGGAATTACGTGTTTATTTTTGTAATATTCTAACATTATTTAAATCTATTTATAACCCCCAACGAAAAAGAGGGGTGATATAAGTTTGACGTGTCTGTGTATCTGTATGTCTGTCTGTGGCATCGTAGCTCCCAAACGGCTGAACCGATTTTGATCTAATTTTCTTATATGAAAGGTGTCTTAATCGAGAGTGTTCTTAGCTATGTTTTTTGTTCTAGCTAATGTTGTTAAATGTAATACTGAACAATAGAAGAATAAAATTAACAGTTGGTATTCATTCTTCAACCAATCAAATCTTGTTTGTTTTTTTCCAAGCAGCCCTGTAAAATTTAAATGGGTACAGACTATTTATCCTTCTATGGTTTAGTTGTCCAGTAAAGTAATAACATTCTGAACTACTGGTCTATCTTTTTCTTTTTAGTTTTTTTACGCAGAAGGTTTTTTAAATTATTTTTTTATTTGCAGATTACTCATATAAATAGAAACGTAAATAATCCGCCACAGCAAGTGTCATTTTTGTTCTTTTTTAATTCGAGTCGAAAAAGAACAGTAGCTCGAGCACGAATATTTGCGAGAAAGTATTCGTATGGTTAACGTAAGCAATTTGTCAAATTTGTATGGCATTTTAGTACCATTTACGTACGATAGGGGCGCTTTTGAAAAAATGCCATACAAATTGCTTACGTTAACCATACGAATACTTTCTCGCAAATATTCGTGCTCGAGCTACAGTAGCTAGTTGCATCTTATTATATTTGCTCAATGACATGCTTATACCGCCTGACTCACTACTACCGATTCATATGCATTACGCCTTAAATTTCAAACGCCGCACTGCCAGTGTCTCTCAACGAAGTCTCCTATCATTTTGCAATCCGCCGCCAGTTATGTGCTCCGGATATTAAACGCACGAAAAGGGTATTGATATAAGTTTGCTCTCTCATTTTATTACACAGAAAAGGTCTTATAGCCGAGTCAATTGAACGCGGATTGTGTTGTAACTTCAAAACGCTCGTTCTGAATATTTCGTAGCGCATCTATAGATTCAAATAAAAATATAAAGTTGATTTGTGTACGCTTCAAAAACTCTTTATACCCCATTTACACGCGCGTGCGAACCACGAGACAATCCGCGAGACGCGCGCATACGCGCGCGTGTGAACAGGGCGCTCGCGGACCAGACCGCGGCGCGTCTCGCGCTCGCAGGGCTCGCGTCGGGAGCGGTTTTCTAGGCGCGCGCCTAAGGGTCTCGCGCGAGCGCTCGCGCGGTGTTCACACGCGCGTAGGGGGCGTGGCTTACGGACGCGCCACGAGACGGTCCGCAACACGCGCGTGTAAATGAGCGGTAAAAGTTGTTCACCGATTGAGCTCTTTTGACACAATATACCTAATATACGCTTTAAGGATGGTTTATATAAATTTTTCGCTTCAGTGACTTATCTGCAACCAAAAACAGCTATTTCTCAGTCAGGAAGCGAAGGGGACACTGCAGTCTTAATATAAAACATGTTGCAGAGCAACGTCTGCCGGCTAGTAGATTTATGTCAGAATAAACTTAAAAACATAAAAAAAATTACCGTGTTTTATGGTGCTAATATAGACACGCACTTGGCTGGTTTTTCTTAATATTATTATTTAAATTAATTTATTGATTTCGAGGCAGTAATGGTAATTAATCGCTTTTGTATGTTACAAATTTAAAAATTCTATTTTAACCGCTTTAAAATCCCAAAGTCCATTCGAACTCCGTGACATGGGACACAACCGAAAGCTACAGTTCGAGATGCGATGTAATTAAAGGCCTTACCCTCGTTTCTCTAGATTATTTACATTACCGCATTCCTGGATTTTTACAAAGTACAAGACCTTTAAAAAATTAATTAATCACTCAAATAAATTTTATACAGGTTGTCCCGCAAGTAGTGGATCTGCCGTAGATGGCAGATAGCTTGTGTCACAATGTGGCAAAAAAAATGTCACAGTTTTCGAGATTTTGACCTTTTTTAAAATTTCGAAAATTCAGCTCCTTTACCCTACTTTTTCCTGTTGAGTCCGCAAATGAGCAGATATTTGATAATTTTTTTTCTAAATTTTGTTGATATTATCTATTAGGGAACTCTGAAAAAATTGCATCTACTTTGGATATTTTTTTTTATTTTCTTCGACACAACTTTGATGCGAGATGGTTGAAAAAAATGAACTGGGCCAGTATCGAGCAGAATTTGAAAAACTAGTCTGTTATATGCAAATTTTAAGAAGGTACAATATAAAGGTACAAAGCAAGTAGTAAAAAAAAGTCTAATTCGGCTTGCAAGATCTGACCCAAACAAACAAACAGGGCAAGCTAATATAGCTTCATCTAGATACACGTTGAATTTCCAAGGTTTCTAACTTTTATCTTATATATAAAATTCTCGTGTCACGGTGTTAGAAGTTGAACTCCTCCGAAACGGCTCGACTGATTTTCGTGAATCTTTGCGTGCATATCGGCTAGGGTTGAGAATCGGACAACATCTATTTTTCATCCCCCTACTCCTAAAAAATTTTTGGCAGAGCAACGTTTGCCCGGTCAGCTAGTATTTCTATAATATTATCCATATTATTCACGCATCATAGTAAATCTTGATGCAGAAGCGTATGTGACAGCAGAAACGTCTATTATTTATTCGAACTTCAAACCCGTAAATAATGATTATAACAGCTTGCACGGTTATAGATACCCAAAGGAAAATCTGATAAATTGTTGAGTGAACCCATAAATCCCACGGTATCACCCGGGAATACCGCAGGTCCAATAGCACGAAGCATTTAAATTTTTTTCCAGAAATAAATTTAATTCTATTAGCCTCAGAAATTGTGATTTACGATCTATAAGAAAATTAAATCTGAATTAGTAGGCCAACATTATATTTTAAGTCTGAGGGCTTCAGTGAATTTATTTTATTAGGTACCTGAATAAAATTTGGAATTCGTCTTGGGAAAGTTCTTAGAATTCTTGACTACTTGAGGGGTAACTTATCAGCCACTCGCAAATTGTGTCAATGAACTTCGCTTTCATTTGCCTCTTTATTGACCGGAAGTCAGCGTTGAGATTTTAAGCCTTCGGGTAGATGGATCTTTTTGCGTATACGCTGATGCCATAACCTCATAAGCGGTATGCTTTCGATTAGGTGACAAAATACAGGAACATCCATAAAGTTCTGGTTTACCACTGATAGATATGGCACAGTTGGGAATAAATCGTTCCCTACCCTATCGTATCATGTTGTTTACATGGACAACAAAAGCGTTGATCCCTCCAAATGGATCAGAGCTGCCTCCAGGGATATGAACTCAAGAATCCTCTGAGTCAATCCCAGCCTGGTGACTTATAGTGTGAGAGGTTAAGAGACGCGTTCCAGTGGACCTTTTCCTTCCAGTGGCATTTTCCTTCTTTGTTTTTATTAATTTTTATTTATTTATGACGCTTTCTCTAAAATTTGCTATCTACAAAGGGCAAACCTAAGGTCTAAAGACAGGCAATGAGGTTATGTTTATATACTGAGTCAGTGCAGTAACACGGTATGCATCTAAATGAGGGTAGATAGCACATCTCAAGTTGTATGATTTAGAGGCGATGCGTGACGGAACTATTAAAGCTAATAAATTCTAAGAGATTATCAAGACAAGTCATTAGAGTTTAGACGATAGCGCACTTGTCAGTCATGTCCATCCGTAAATCCTACTATCCTACTAATATTATTATTATAAATGTGAAAGTTACAAAAACTACTGAACGGATTTTCATGAAGTTTAGCACACAGGAAGACCATGACCTGGAATAAGATATTAAAGGTCGATACATACGTAACATGGACGGGACGAGGGGACGGGACGGGACGTGAAGTTTTGGAAACATCGTTAATTTCATAGAAAATGTAAACGATAGTGCATACGCTATGGAGGCACGGAAGGGACGGGAACGGAGCACGCACGCATATTGATGCCTCGTCCACGTGCCGTCCCGTCCCGTCCACGTTACGTATGCAGCAACCTTTAGTACTAATTATTCTGGAAAATGTTGGCAAAAGGCGGGAAGAGCACTAGTATTACATAACATCATCCGTAACGAGGAGAAGAATATCAACCTACGTACTCTTAAATAAACCCACTTACATTTTAGCAGTTGATGAATGAACACTGTATTCATTATGGTGTCAAATATCTTAGGCACTTTAATAAATAAATGCAAAAAAAATATTACTCATCCGAAACTCTTGAGACTAAAATTTTATAACAAATATTTAACATAACAAAATATTTTCAGCTTAAAATTCAAAAGGAAACGGAAATGACTCCTATATCATAATTATTTACAGTAGGTGCTAATTAATTAAAAAAAAACCGAATGCTTATAAAAAAAGAAAAAAGAAGCCCAGTAGTTCAGAATGTTGTTAAAAGTACCTAATAATGAACAACTACACCACAGAAGGATTAACAGTCGGGACCCATTCTACAAAAAATCAAATCTTGTTTATTTTTTCCCAAGCAACCCTGTAAAATATAAATAGGTCCCGACTGTTAATCCTTTTATCTTAGACTGATAACCACATTACCCTCCGTTGCGTCGCGCAGTCGGTAAAAACGGGCCTAGACGAGTCTGGCGTTGTTGGATTCGGTATTAGACATGACTGCTTTTGTATTTTATTTAAAGCAGCAATCCTTAATTTCGCACCGAATATTTTAACGTACGTATTTCGATTGCAATGATTTTATAAGGAATATGTGTTTCATCGGATATCTTAAAAAAATTTTACAGCTAGTGATTGGTAAATCTTACTAATTGAAACAAAATGGTTGGTTTAGTTAGTAATAAAATTCATATTTTTACTAAAAGTGTAACACAACGCATGATGTGGTTATCTATATACATTTATAACTTGCGTAGATTTTAAGCTTGTTGCACTGCATCTTGCGTTGGTAATCCAAATAAATAAATAAAAACAAATGTGACTTAATTTTTACTTTTAAATTATATGGATTACTTTATATATGTCTGTGCTTTGAAATCTTGAACTCGTAAACAATCATTTTCGTCGATCAATAAATCATTCACCTTTCATTGTGTATCACATTACTATTATTGTGCTTATACACAGTACTCGTGGTGTATTAATGTGTAGTAATCTTGATAAGCTGATAATGTGTCTTTTCAATTTCTATTTCCTTATTAATATAACTCTATACTTACTGAGGTGTGCAAAGAATAAAGAGAATAATAAGGATAAATCTTAAAAACACAGAATTTTCGTAAGATCCTAAGCAATGGTAGATCCTTTGTTATAAGTTAGCCCACCTAGATTCACGCTTGCACCATGTAAATAGCCCATTAACTGCGGAATTTAGGAGCGAGACGTGACGGAACTACTTGCCAGTAATTTTAATTCTCCACTGTAAAGTGTTTTATGAGAAAAATTTAAACTATTAAGGTAATGTACGAGTTAGCGAAGAATGTTATAAAGAAACTACTAAGCATTATTAAAGCTTAAATTTTTAACCGACTTCAAAAAAAGGAGGAGGTTCTCAATTCGAGGTTCTCAATTAATGCTAGGCTTTAGTTATGAAAATTGTATAACAAATTATCTTTTTTCTTATATTAGAGTAAACAAGCTTGCGGAACCGATACGGTTTATGCAAAGCTTTATAATTTAAATTATTGTAAATCTCTTTGTCTATACTCTATACTAATATATAAAGAGGAAAGATTTGATTTTTTGTTTGCATTGAATAGGCTCCGAAACTACTGAACCGATTTGAAAAATTCTTTCACTGTTGGGAAGCTACACTATCCCTGAGTAACATAGGCTACATTATATTTTCAAGAAAATTAGGGATCCTTAATAAAACTCCAATAATGTAACCCAAGGTGTAAAAAAATAAGAAAACCGAAGCAAAGCGAGGGCGGTTACTCGTTTTAAATAAATGAAAAAAAAAAGATTGGATGTGTAGTTTATTGGCTTGGCAAAATACTTCAATAATTCCTACGTCAATAGACTCGTACAACGAACCAAACTGCCTCTGCGATCGTGAACACAGACTTGTACTTAGAGAGCTCTTTGGCATAATGGAATATTTTGTAAAGTACGGAGAATCGGATTAGGTGGCAATATAAATGAAATTGTCTTTAGCCTTTGAGCTAAGGAAAGGATATTTAATAACATATTGTTACATAATAAGTACCTTGTTACATCAAGTACTTTTTGAAGTGAAACTTCTATATAGAGGGGGTTTTCAAATTAGACAAGTACATTAACAATCTGCCTGTAAAACTTCAAATTAAAATTTTGTTGCAATTCGTTTTGCCACTTGTCCGTTGTGATTCGTTTTTTCACTTCTCCGTTGCCATTCGTTTTTCCACTCGTCCGTTGCGACTCGTTTTGCCACTTGTCCATTGTGATTCGTTTTTCCACTTCTTCGTTGCCATTCGTTTTTCCACTCGTCCGTTGCAATTCGTTTTTCAACTTGTCCGTTGCGACTCGTTTTGCCACTTGTCCGTTGTGATTCGTTTTTCCACTTATTCGTTGCCATTCGTTTTTCCACTTGTCCGTTTAAGTTTCACTTCTTCAATGTGTTCCAGCACACATTTTAATTATGGTAATTTTTACAGTTATTAACTTCGATATATAAATTTTACTATCGCGTTAACTTTCAAAAAGCAATAACTACGCGAATGGGAAGGCGGACTCTTGTTGTTTAAAATAAAATTACGTTAAAACAATTGCACACACTTGAAGAATTCCGTGCAAGACTGTAGCTTCCTTAACGATGCTATAAAACTAAGTTGCTTCAAATGGATTGCAGCTCCGAACTTTAACAAGATAGAATGGACTATGAAATATGAAAAACTTAAAACAGACGGCGCTTCCCTAGATCCGTTGTAAATTCCACCTCAACTTTAAAATTTCACTGATTTTTATTGCATTTTCTACAAGTTTTAAACTTGTTTAAACTTTTGTTGACCCATGAGGCGCAATATTACTATACCAAACCACCGCAACGTTCGATGTGTCGATCTCCTAATGAGGTTGAATCATTTGATTTGTGTGTTTGTTCATGGAACTTACGTCACAGGGACCCGACATAGGATTGTGGGGTCTATGAATTTACGGTGTTATTATTATTTTACTTATTTCTGAATAGCTACCTTTAAAAGCAATAATTATACTTCGATGTTGCGTATAACCCCGGTTGAAATTCCCTTACAGGTTAGTTCTTACAACCATTAAATTATTTTATAATCCCAATTATAATGTTGATGGTAGAGTATTTTAAACCTACACTACCTAAGTGTCATATTTTTCAAACCACTCACAGTGCCAGAGAGAAGAAACAAGGTGGGCATTTTTAGCACTATTCGATTTCAATTAAAAAAACTCACATTTTCTAATTCATAACAACATTTTACTGACAGATTCACAAAACCTTTGCGTTAACAATCACCAATTCATTTACCGCTAGCGATAACATTGCCTATCTCTATAGATTACCGACAATCGACAAAGCTGTTTGCTTCACTTTATATTTATTATGCAACGTGGAAAACTTTTAAAGTTTCCAACTACGCGTTGCCAGAGATTTGCTTATCATAAGCGCTTAATTAGAACAGCATTGCAAGTGGACAATAGCACCTCTGAGGATTGCTCGCTTACACGCCAACTAGGCCATGAAGTCAGCGTTATTATTTTCATTTATTTACTTTTGTCTCACTTAGTAAACTTTAATATGTATTAAGTATTTGGGCGTAACAATTAGTAGTAGTTTAGTAATACACCTAATATTATATTTGGCGTCGTCTTTGGCTGAAAATAAAGGTACAGCCATCTTTTTACAATATTATAGGATTTAATAACGCAAGATAAAAAAACAAAAACGATACTGTTTGTTGACCTGATCATCTCTCTAGCTCTCTCTAGCTTTTTAGTATGTTAAGACTTTTAGAGGTATCAGGGGACAAAAACCTTCCAATGATCACCAATATGTCTATAAAATCTGCACTGAAGCAGCGTGGTATAATGTTCCAAGCCTTCAGCTAGCACTGATTGTAACTTAAAAAGCTTGTTTACTGGCCCGAGACTGTTTCCGATCATCGCGTTCGAACTAACTGCGCTTTTAAACGCCTCCGGGTAACGATATCGAGCGAACCGGGTAAGCCGGGGTGGGTGAACCGGACCAGCAGGGAAACCGGGCAATCCGGGCAAACCGAGCGGGACCCAGCACATCTCATTATAGCCGATATTCGATTAAACCGCTTTACATAATGATATTCTTTTATAAGATTACTTCGTATAGCGTAATGTTATGCCTGGAACGTGACTTACGTGTAATGGAGTATGCTTTATGAATACATATTACTGACGCAGTGTTTTACAGTATTCTCATTTTGGAGACATAATAAATTACACATTTTTAAAGTCTTTGAGAATAAGGCATTGGTTATACATAATTTTAGCCCATTTCATATATTTAATATCTATTCCTAGGAGGAATTATAACCATTTTTCCCATACAATTATAACCATTCCGACAATAGATGAATTGAAAATTTACGTTGAGTTTTCACAGCGTTTCCTTAATAAAATAAAATAGAATTGTAATGCTTGCTTCATAAAAACCTGAATGACTTCTATAACGTCTTCTAAGGTTTGACCTTTGACAAGGTTAAGGTATTAAGGTTGACTTTGACAAGACTTTGCGCTTCAAGCGGATAAAACTCAATTTTAAAGTTTCTCTCATTAATTTCCATTAATGACGTTCTAGATCGAACCATCAAGTGAAGCGCGTCTCAATCAAACTACAAAACGGAAGTAATCATTAGTGGAACGGAACGGCGTCGCCACGATTTGAGTTAGCGTGGCAATCCAGTGTAAATTGCAAACGATTAATACAAGTGCCTATCCATCCACTCATCGATCTTTGAAATCCATGGCTGGACGAATTTATGTTATTATTGACGTTATACTTCATATGCGACTTGCAAAAAGGTTGCGTTAAACGTTTGCGCTATGGAGGGGGTATGAAAGCACTGGATAGATTCTTATTATCTTTACCTCTTTTAAAACTTAATATTATTACTTATACAAATCTTACAGAGTCTCAACAGCGTGATTCAGGTTCGTTAACAACGCCATCTAGTTTGTACTTGTGTAAACATAGGTAGTACACAAGTAATATTTTATTATTTTTATTAATACAAAAATAGTTTTTGAAAGATAATTAAAACTGATACACGTTATTAAATTAAATATTTATTTAATTATGTCAAAGAAGTATATTTTCTCACGCGCGTACAAAAGTACACGCACCTTTTTTTACTTTAGGCCGTCAATGGATGGCAGGAGAGACCGAAGGTTCTTTTGGTAAGGCATGGATGCAACTTTAGTTCTTTTGTTTCTTATAGGTTATTTGAATGATGTGGCCCTGGAAACTATAGCCTTGTAACTCTGCCTTGTGGCGTCTGGGGGTAATTTTTATTACAAATCTCGTCTGCGTTGCACCTAGCATAACTCTTTATCGTATACGCTGAGTGGCTTCTAATTTTTTTTTATTCTAAATCATGTGAATATTTTGTCAATACTTTTGTCTGAGTCCTTTTTCTCTATTTTACCACAAATAGATAAGTTATGACAAAACCCTTTTGGCCAGACAGAATTTAGAACCACTTGTTCAAAAACTTACTTGTAGAGATAATCTGAAACTTTTCATTGCCACATTGTGTAGCGCGGCTGGGCCCCTCCATAAAAGGGACCGGCAAAAATAACATGCTTTCAAAATATTGTTAAGCGAGTCTTATTCAGATTTTCCACCAGACATGTGTATGATAGCTTACGTAGCTATGAATATTTGTGAAATCCGCCAATAGGATTTCTGGAAATGAATTCTGGAATGAATCAAAGCTGTGTTTACATATTATATGAGGAGGTCTATCTATCCTAGTTACAATGTAAATCTGGTTATGGTTTGTTGAGGCTCAGTCGTTGAATGATGTTTTATAGTAACAGGGAAGATATTAAAGAGGGGTAAAGTTGGCCTTCTTATAACCTGCTCACGATGCCCTTCGGGAATCTTGTAGGCGTCCTTGGCCATCCTTGGTAACTACCCGCTCCTGAAACTATTTTTTTCGTGCATTACATCTTCTGCATGCATCATCTTCGGGCATTACGTTTTTGCTTCGTTTTATCGGGATATTTTTGGTGTCATGTAAATTAAAACGATATTCATGTTTTGCACAAACGCTATTAAATTAATCATTATTAATCTTTCGACAGACCGTTAATACCATCTTGCAATTGTTATTTTGGGGAAATAAATTCCCGGAAATATAAATACAATAAATTACAAAATCCATAATATAAACTACAAAAATGCAAAAATATCCTCATAATCTGTTCAGTGGTATCTTCTTCATGCTCAGCCAGGCAGACGGATAAAAATAGAAAAACAAATCTATGGAAAAATAAGTATATCAGGGGAAGTTAACTCATACTCAAGGATGCTCCCCTTCCAACCCTAAAGTAATTGAGATGGAACGTCCCATCATTAAGTGTCGCAGGCTCACAATATGCTTCGCAATGTAGGTATTTTACGTCAATTTTATTTTAATATGACTGTATAAAAAAGCTTTCAATCTTTTTCAGTCATCCGGCCGCTTCTTCATTGAACGACACGATAACAATACAATTTTATAATGCCAGTGCAGTTATTGTAAGAAAGAAAGAAAGAAAGAAAGAAAGAAAGAAAGAAAGAAAGAAAGAAAGAAAGAAAGAAAGAAAGAAAGAAAGAAAGAAAGAAAGAAAGAAAGAAAGAAAGAAAGAAAGAAAGAAAGAAAGAAACACGTTTATTGAAGGTTTTCATACTGCAACTGGAGGCATATTTCTATGAAATCGTACAGCATGCTTGTGTGGAAAACAACGACACGATAATATCATTATCGTCGGCAGCACGGCCCCCGCTAGGTCGTGACGACTTGCTATATTATGTACTAGCTGACCCGGCGAACTTCATATCGCCTAACAAACTATTTTTTTCTAAAATAAATGTAGCCTAAGTTACTCCTTGTTACATCAGATTAGCCGGAACAAACAGACAGACAGACAAAAATTGTAAAAAATGTTGTTTTGGTATATGTACCGTGTATACATCCAAATGCACTTAGTAAAAAGCGGTTATTTTAATATCACAAACAGACACTCCAATTTTATTTATTTGTATAGATGTATAGTATAGATGTATGGAAGAAGGGGTATTCTACGTATTGGTTATTCAGTAATATTCCTTTTACTTTGCTTCATGATTAAGCGACTTCAGAAAAAGGAGGAGGTTCTCAATTCGACTGTATTTTTTTTTGGAACAAAGTTCCATATCGCGCGTTGCGAAAGGGGGCTAGACGGAAAAAATTAAGAGGAAAAGTTGTAACGACACTTTTTGCCGTCGTTTATTAATTAAAGCGAGTTACTAGGCGACCAGAAGTCTTCGAGGGTGCGACAGTACAATCATAGTATGTGGCTGTCTTATTTACTCTTCGGTATTTAGCATAGGCATAACAGGGATATATATATATTACGATCATGCACATTAAGTTATTATTGCTATTTCTCTTGTCATGCCAATTAATATGCGGAAGAGGATAGAATAAATCTATCACTATCGCTCTGACAAGACACTGTCAGAGTGGCAGTGATGGATTTGTTCTATCACTGTCGCTCTTCCGCATATTGATTGGCATGACGGGAGAAATGGCAATAATAGATTAATGTGCATGATCGTGATATAGACGTCCCCGTTGTTATATAAATACCGAAGAGTGAATAAGACAGCCACATACTATGATTGTACTGTCGCACCCTCGAATACTTCTGGTCGCTTAGTATTAATCGAAAGGAACTTCGTTTCATCCAGGTGTCCCTTGACACCTCTCATTTTTTTTTAATGTTCATTACCTTAGAACTTTGAACTGGCAAACCGATTTTGATGATTCTTTTTTAATCAAAAGCTGGTGGCTGTCATGTGGTCCCATATAAATTTTATTGAGATCTGACAATGGGATCCATGATAAAACCATATAAGTCTTAAATTTGTATTAAATAAGCGCGACAAATGGACGAATAACTCAATATCACGCCAACTGATTTGGATGATTCTTTTTTTAATCGAAAGCAGGTGCTTGTCACGTAATCCCACATAAATTTGAACGAGATCTGACAAGTAGTTTTAGAGTAACTTTGAAGTCGGTTATTTTTTGTTAGTAAAATTTAGATTATATATTTCCAGTTCTCCTAACATTCACATCAATAACAATCTGTACTACTCCGTGATCAGTAATCAAATCCCATAGAATGTCTCACACGTATTGTTCTAAATAGATTGACACATTCTTTATTATAAACATTTTGTTTTTATTCATGACTTCTTGTATGACAACATCTGCATCGGCCGATCGTTGTAAAACCAAAGAGGTTGCTTGCCGACATATGTATATTGTATACATAGGTAAGCTTTCATGTTGTGTGTGTAAACAATACCTAGCTACATAAGATGTCGTTATGATAAGATGTAGTGTGACATACATAACAATAAAAGAGTATCTGCACCACCCGCATACAAGGCATTCGCCATCTAGCCGTCATTGTGCGCGGGTGTGTTGTAGCACTGAAAACCATTTTGTGTTTTACTTCTAATACCTGGTCAAGAAAAGACAGGCAGCACAGTCATTAATTATATTTTCCTGCTTCAGCAGAGGCAGAGATCTAAGAAGAGAGAAAAGTCAGTATCTTTTCTCATACACGTACACAATATTGTTCTTAACACTGGAACAGTTTATTTTCAGAAGGAAATTGGACTTTTCAACTTAAAATAATGTCCTGAGGGAAGAACTAGCGCGCACGTAATTCCGAACAGGCAGGTAGCCGTGTGTTCGTCGAATTCCAGCGATGCCACGATGGCGTAGCACAGAAACTTGTTAGAGATTGGTTTCTCGTTAGACGTGGTTCAATGACTTGGTTAAATATCGTCATGACCTATTACAGTTAAAACTCTATGTCCGTGCTTGACTTGTCATGCAAATTTACATCAATGTTCTGTCGAGAATAATAATTATTAAATCGTAGCTCATTCATCGATGAAAAGCGACAGAAAATTCCATCATTTACATATTTATGACTTTTATACTTAACTAGCTACACGGACAGACTTCGTTCTGTCAAAAGTTTTTGTTTTTATTAAAACTTCCCGTGTGCCTTAAGGGAGATGTAAGCTATCCTATCTTTCAAGTTGGATCAAACTGCACACGGTGTGCAAAGATTAAAATCGGTTAAGTAGTTTAGGAGTCCATCGCGGACAAACAACGTGACACGTAATTTATATAATATATTAAGATAGTGAATAGACAGACCAGAAACCATACAAGATTTTTCTGCTTTTTCATTACAATTCTATGCATGACCTTTCCACTGCTTCTACAGTAAAAACTAAACCAAAGCTCAACATACAGCAATTAGATATCAGTATAATTACTTGACACTCCAGAGAATAATCTTACAAACTCATTTTGCTACCAAATCCTTCCGTATATACAGCTCCCAAAGACTCGAATTTCTTTGTCCCAAGTGGCAGCAATTGTGTGTGGTTTAAACTCAGGTCCTGTAATTGATACTCGGTCATATGCACAACGTTTTAGGTTCATATTACCTTGTATTAGGTTTAAGGCAACGTAGCAAGCAAAAGCAACTGTAATTTCTACTTGGTAATTCTGTGGTGGTGTGAACATAGCGTTTCGATTTGATTCCCGGGTGGAAACATTCTGTATGCATCGCTTCTTTGCACTCTTTTTGTAAATATTAAATTTAGAAAGTACGTAATTATAATTAACTAAGTAATTAATGGACATAAAAAAACTTTTGTATTACTAATTTTGTGTCTCATATTCACATAAGCAATACATCTGCGTAGATTTTAAAAGAATTTGTCTCTTAAAAGAAATCCAGGTATTAAATAAAATCTGTACAAGTTACCAATAAAAAATCTATAATAAAACAACTAACCGAAACACCAACAGTATACAAGGGAATTTATAATGTACGAGTCAATATTGAAAACGGCAGAGAAGGCAGAACTAATAAAAAAATAACATACACGCAATAACTGTTTACATCCTCCCGAACACAACTCCTAAAACAATTTCAATCAGAGTTGTTTGCGACATTAAAAAATTTGGAGAGCCCGACAGGCCGACATGCTGGGGTATCTATGAAATCTGATCTTGCAGGATTCAACTTCTTTAACTTGTTTATATTCAATAATCGTTACCAGATTACATTTCTCTCGCCCTATAATTTACTTTCAAGTTAATTCAAAATAACATAGCAGAAAGTTGCAAGTTTTAACATTATCCCCAAAAATACAGATATTCATATGAAGTGAGTATAAAAAGTCTAAGAAAAAAAGAAAATATACCTGTTTTCCATCCGTTTGGCAAGCCTTTTTTTCCTTATGTAGCAAATTGATGAGTGTTATCAATAAAAAATATATTGGTGCCAAACAGTTATTTATGATGTAGAAAATTTATGTGAGATATACAATCAAAGAACACATAACAGTAAAAAAAATTTGAAACATACAAATATAAATTTTCTTAAAATTTTCTTTCATGATTATGGTCAATTGTCAACCACTGGGAGAGCACTTTTAAAAATAAAATACTTTGAGTATAATGACTTCAATATTGCCAACATAAATATCATAAGGAAGCCCCAGTACGTGACATAAGTGAATGAGAGTTTTTTTTATTGAATACCTTCTCTCTAGTCCTTTGTATTTTATATTATCACGAGTGACATGAAAGCAAACGACTAATATAAGTGTTATTGTACTTCCAAACAATAAATATAGACACCCTAACAGCCGCCGTAACTTTCATTTTTTATTTTACGACAGCATCAATAAAGTGAATTTTTGTATGTGTTCGGTGTTCGAGGATTACATTTTTTATTGCGAAGAACAATTTATAGAATCATAACTTACACCGTTTAAAGGTCGAAAATGTTGCTGAAATTCTTGTATCTTTTTTATAATCTTACTAGCTGTTGCCCGCGACTTCTCCCGCGGTAGAGATCGATTTTTACAAATCCCGCGAGAACCCTGAACTTTTTCGGAATAAAAAGTAGTCTATGTTTTAATCCAGGGTATAGGCTATCTCCATTCCAAGTTTCAGCCAAATCGGTTAAGTAGTTTTCGCGTGAAAACGTAACAAACAAACTTACATTCACATTTATACGTATTTATACGTATAATATTAGTATGATACCAGTCTTTCATTAATGTACATAATTATGGTTATTTGGCATAAATAAAATTTATTTGTCACCAAACTACATTTAGTCAGCCTGGTAGCCTGGTACCTTAGCAACAGTCTACGTCCGCACAGACAGGTGGCTTGCGCCTAGAGCCTAACTAGTCACCTAGCGAGTAGCTTAGTAAAACGTGTTCTATAGTGTTTGTGACTGGCCGCACTGCGCGCTTGATGCCTAGCAACTCGCCGTGTATCGAAGTAAACAAACGTGTTGGTTTTTTGTCACTAGGCGCTAGGCATTTTTGAAGCAAAAATGAGATTGACAGTCGGGTTGTCATGGATATAATATTATTGACGAATGTCAATGGCAAAAACTAAAAGCTGAAACGAGAAATTGTTGCATTAATTTCATTAATTTTGTACAAAGATATTTTACCATAGATATGTTATGTCCATACATTTCGAGGTTTAGTTTTCGATCCGCGATGACATGTCATAATTGTCAAAGCATAACATATAATAGTCAGGCAGAAGGGAATAAAAGAAATAGTACCGATTAGGCATAATATTATTATTGTGATTTAACATTTTGAAATTATATTGCAAAAACAAATAACTTAAAGTATGTAATTATATAATAATTAAAAATGGCGCGATTACGATATCTCTGGCGCCTTTATTTTACTGTGGATTACACAAATTTGGCCCATAAGAGACACTTTTATAAGAATAAAAAAATCGCGATTTGGGCTTTGTTTAGAACATTCAGTACATTTTACGAGTTATTCGGGATAAACTTTTGAAAAAATTACAAAGTTACATTAGTTGCACTTTTAGGGGGGAGAATTTAACGGTTTTTGATTCACCAACAGGCTTCCGAACGTCAAACAAATGGATACTGTACGCGCTGAAAAGCGTGACCTTAGTGCGCGTTTAGGTCACAGTGTGTTTACAACAGTGTAAGGTTTATTTTAAAATAATTTAAAAATTGAATTGAAAAAATACATGTGTTAGATTTATTTTTATTTTGAATCCTTTCTCCAACCCTCGTGTAATAAGGAAGTGGCATGAAAATAGTTCTATTTATTTATCCAACATGCTTTAGAAGATTTAAAAAAGATTAAATTGCAGGAAAATAATATTGTGTACACTTATTACTGATAAAATAACTCTTATAGCGTAGGCATCCAGTTGGCTTCACTGTGAAATTTTTGAACTATGCTTACCCAATAACTTATAAGTAGCTCATCACTTGGAAATCTAGGAAAATTTAAAATAATGAAAGATAAAAGGATATTTAACGTTTTTATTTTACAAACAATCTAAAACAATCATTCTAAATTCAGTCTAAAACAATCATTATATAAAGATTTCATTTGGTTCAATTTATGAAATATGTTCACTACCTAATTTCACTTCTGCCATATTAGTCTATGACGAATAGCATGTGCCATATTAAAATATTTATTTTAATCAATTTTAAAAGAAATATTCTATATTAGTAACAAAATTTAACATAACGTTTTATGTATTTACCTATGGTATGTAACTCTATCATTATTATTCAATTTGGAGAAATGATTTTTACAAAATCTCAAAACACAACTCGGCATTTTTATGACAACTATAGACAGCCTCACTCAAAGGCAGCTATCAACTGTCTACAATGAAATCCCTACACTTGACTGGATTCGACTGACTTAATTTCAACGCCCTCTCGGCATATCTACCTCCCTATACATACAACATCATTGATTTTGTAAGATATTTTTAAGAGTGACATTTCGTCAACGTGCCGACAAGCAAAATTACCAAGGCACCTAGCGACCCACCACGCAAACAACCTCTCAGTGCGGCCACCGTGTATCCTAGCAAGTAGCCAGAATGCAAACCAAGCCAAGCTAAGCAAGCCGCCTGTCTGTGCGGACGTAGCCTTACAGGTAATGATGTAGATAGATTTGAGACGTTAAAGTTTTAAACAAACTATTACTGCTGTATGTTCCCGACAGTTAAATTCGTTAGTTCAGTTTAAAATATACGCAAATAGTTTGTAGTTCTGTACTCAGTGTTGGTGAGCGCATACATATAATATGCATGTTTTGAGTAATGAATGTATCGTGTATGTGAAAGTTAAATTTATAGTTTTTACTAGTTAGAATATGATACGTTCACTATATTTCGCAGAACTGCTAGCGAATAACTTACTTTATTACCGCAGTGTGTAAATAAACGCATTGAATTTCACCTATAAAACCTAGATAGATAGTTATTGTAGATAGATAAACTCTGTATTTTTTGTACACCAAAAAAAACAGATAGACGACATTAAACTAAGAAAAAAATATACAACGCACACAATAAAACCTATTATTTGTTCATAATGTATAACAATATAATAAATATGAATGGCTTACAGCGGACAATACCCCGCTTTCACATATTAGACGCTTGGAGTGTACTCCGACGCTGCTTTCTATCAGCTTAGTGGAGGAGATAATGGCTGATTCGAGTGTCGGAAATTCTTATGACGCCCGAAGGCCTCCGATATGGCTTAATGTCGACTACCTAGCAATAACGACGTAAGACTCGATCTCTCTATGGACACATTAGCCATAATTTTATAATAATTTTATATTTTTTTCGTTACTTGTTGCTCTCGGTCTTTACACCAGAACTTTTCTCTTGCTTCAAGTCATCATAACAATTTGAAGCAGCTTAGAAGAAAGTTCCAGAATTCGCTCGCTCTTTGGGACTTTATGCATAATTGGCCAACACGGACCCATTGTGTGGTTTAATTAAAAAAGGCATAGTTTAAAAGTTCCCGTTTTCTCGTTACCTCGGTGGAAGTTTTAAGTCTATATTTTAGTAGGTCCCGGTAACCCGGAGATAGGGCGCCTCGGGGCTCTTCGAGGTTTTTAACCTTTGTAATGGTTCAGTTACTCGGTAATATAAATCGGCTTTCAGGCATGTAGTTAGTAAGTTTGAATCGTCGCAATCCAACGACTTGAGTCGCTAAGCTAAGGGAATTTGGGAGTGGAATCCGGTGGTTTATTCCGGTGGCTTACCTTTTCATTCCGATCTCCATATGGATAGTATTGGACTGATAGATTTCATCCGTGATTTTTAGCCGTATTGGGGCGGCATATAATATTAAACATGAACTAAGAATGACTAAGAACCTTTGGTGTTGCTGATGTCCATGATCGGCTATAGTCACTTACCATCAGGTCGATCGTCAGCTCGTTGCTAGCTATTTCTACAAAAAAATATATCAAAAGCGTTACTAGCTTCATTGAAAAATGGTGAAAAAATCTAAATATCAGAGAAGGTTCCAAAATGTTTTAAAAAGGCCTGACAGGAAACCATTCATTCAAAGTAAAATATTGATTTACATTGTTCTTGTGTTGTTTTTAATTTGTTTTAAATGTTATATTCTCTGCTTTATATCAATCAATCAAAATGCAATCGTTCAAAATATTTGGTAATTTATCACTAAAGTTTTAAACCACAAAACGATTACCAAACTGCGCAACGATCACAAGTAACGTTGGGTAAGAAGATTTATATTGAGGTTAAGGAAGAGTTGGCAGAAACTTCACGAGAATGCAGATCAATATAACATATTCACCGAAATTCATATTGGGCATAATGTATTAAGCGAATCCGTTGTTCGGTCTGTTTGATTCCATTTCTCCCCTGCTCACGTTCTGACCAGATAATATGACTTTTATGTTGGATCATATATTTTCGATAGCGCACTTGCCGGTTTCCATATTTATGACTTGCAAATTTTTAAAATGATCTTATAATGCAAGCGTTGAAGTTTGTAGCAAATTGTAGTTGCGGGATTCAGCTGGGATCTAGTGAGTTTTTGGCTTACGTTGAGGGATTAGAATCTTAAGAGGAACCATCGTCTGTTCAAACCGATTGCCTATGAATCTACAAACTGTTATTTTTAATTTGATACCCGTTACAGTAACATACTACTGTTATCTTTTTACAGTTACGTTATAATTAAAACAATGCTCAGTTTTTGAACAGTTTTGCAGTCCACAGTTGTAATGCACGTACACCGTAAAGAAGCTTATTCTGATTTAGAGAGCTACAAGTAGACTGAAACAGAATAAAAACTGTATGAATGAATACTTTCCCAAATTCTTTTGATACTGTCTGTACATAGCCCAGTACTAAGACCTATTGTTGAATCGTGTCCTCAGAAAGGACAGCGGTCGGTGTCTAATGAATCTTACACGCAATCATACTAAGTGCAGTCCTGCCCGCCGCTATTATCAGCCGTTAAATGGCCGCGTTCACTTACACCATACGATTTCGAATAGTCTGGCTACGATGAAGAACTTTATATACATTACTAGCTGCCCCAACAGACTTTGTTCTGTCAAAAGTTTTTTTTTATTATTTTTGTATGCTGTATCATAAAAAAATAAAAACAAAAAAAATTGTCAAAAAAATAAAAAAATTAACTTAGGTGTGGACCCTTAACATTTAGGGGGATGAAAAATAGATGTTGTCCGATTCTCCACCCTAGCCGATCCGACCGAAAATCGGTCGAGCCGTTTCGGAGGAGTTCAACTTCTAACACCGTGACACGAGAATTTTATATATGTATTACATAGATGTCCATAAATCTGGATGGCGAGCTTCATACAGGTACTAGAAGACGGATCACGTGACATTGGATGAACTGCGAGCTGCTCAGCGTTGAGGATTTATTGTAAGATAACATTCGTAAAGGAAGCGCTCATAGCCCGGCGGCTTACGTCGATCCTAAGCGATCGACGAAGTTAAGCAACAGCGAGCGTGGTCGGTAGATGGATGGGTGACGCTAGTGGCAAAAATTTCTTAAGCGCTTCCGTGCTTCGGAGGGCACGTAAAGCCGTCGGTCCCGGTTGTTGTCGTAAGATAACAGTCGTTAAGCCATGTCGGAGGCCCTCGAGCGGCATGAAAACTTCCGACAATTGGGTTGGCCACTAACCCCTTCACCAATCCCCAATGGAGCAGCGTAGTGGAGTATGCTCCAGGCCTCCTTAAGAGAAGAAACCCGTGACCAGTAGTGGGCCATTAATGGGTTGAAACCAACACTGACTTGAGTTGACACTTGGGTTGGCCACTGGCCACTAGCCCCTCCATCAATCCACGCTGCAGCAGCGTGGTAGAATAGTGGAAAATTCAAAATTAAAATATTTTATTCAAAATTGGTTTGGTTCACACACTTTTTGAAAGTCATGCAACCTACACCAATGCTTCGACAAGGCCCTACGGTAAGAGGGCCACAATCTATGTTTATAAAACTCATGTCCAAGCAGTCTAGTCATTATAATAATTTTTGTCATAAGAATGCTTTTAATATGAATTTTAAATTTAAAGTATGGCATTTCCGTCAATGGCCCCTTAATGACTGAGCACGGGTCTCTCCCCTTGAGGAGGCCTAGAACATACTAGTATGCTACATTGACGGAAATGCCATACTTTAAATTTAAAATTTATTTAAAATTCATTAATGAATGGATTTAACCAGCCAGCCAACAAACATTTTATCTTAAATAAAAGCTTTTAAAAAGTCGTATCGTAACCTTTAAAAGCCCCTATTGACATTCACTGTTACTCTGAGTCATAAAAGGGTACAACCGCGTCCTGGCCATAAAGTTTACTAAGTGTTATGTTCTAGGGAACTGATCTTATTCTAGGCTGAGTAAATATAAAGTATACAAAGGTGCCTAAAATGTTTCAGCAGGATTATTTAATTGAAACATACTTAACGAAGATAATTATACAAATGTAATATAGGCCTGTAGGTACACGAACATTAGTCAAGTCAAATGTAAGGCTTGAATTACATGTTGTTGTAACTAAAATTTTAGGATTTTCTACACAGAACTTGGCACACATTTATGTATATCTCAATTCTTTTCTTAACTTGGCTCTCATTTCACATTTATGTTTTTGATGAGAAATCTCATCAAAAAGCTGGGTAGTTTTAGGTGGAGTTGTAATTGTGTTTGTAGTGTCCCTTAACCCTTTTAGAATTTGTCTTATGAGCATGCATGTGTTGTAAGTATACGTCTGTTTTATACTGAGCAACTTTGTAATTTTTTAGTACATGTCCTTGGTAGGTGTGAGGTAGTTAATCTTGTACAATACTTCTATTAGTTAATTCTGCGTTCTTTACAGTGGTTGTATATTACTAATGTCTAAGCAACCCCATATCTCTGTTAAGTATTCTATGTGTGGTTTTGTCAAGGCATTATATATAACTAGACGTTGGTTTAATTTTTTAGTTGGTATGCTGTTTAATATCATTAAACTAGTACCACAATTCGAATGTAGATCATCAGTATTGAAAACTAATTTTCAAGCTTAGGCTTTAACTTCCACTGAAATTAGACATTAATTAATTGAATTAACTGAAGTACTCAGCCTGCATTAATTATAAGTGATCGATCGAGTTACCTTTGACGTGCTGGGATGCGGAACGCGGTGGCAACTGACTGTTTCTCTAAACAGTACTGGGGAAGTAGGGCATTAGGCCCGAGCTCTTAGAAAATACACAACGATCGCGTGTTACAGCCAAACTAACTCCACTAAATATTTTATGATGACAATCCTTCATTAATTTAGACTGGAAACCATTCGATCAGCCATAATCAATAACCAATTTTACCAGCATAAACACATGTGTTTTGTGTACCGTGCAACACTTGTAATGAAACATTTGGACCGATATTCATCAATCATACAGATATTGTCCCTTAGGGCAACATTAAAACTACGGGGCATGAAATTTTCCATTACACGATGGCACGATACGTGACCCTTATTAAAAGCATCGTAAGAACGAGAATTGAATGATTTAACGACATCCTGGATTGCGAAAATTTGTGTAGGTGACATCAAATGAATCTTTGTCCCGGAAGGTTTCAAACATTCATAAATTCGCCTGCAAACCTGCAGCTGTTCCCAGGTGTGAGCATGTTACCTGTTTTATATGAAACGAAGAGAGATAAATGTTTGCTCAGAATTATTGAATGTTTTTAGTAGGTCGACTTTGGTTTTGGACACTTTCATGTTTATGTAAGGTAAAACGTTACCAACCACAGGCAAAATTTATAATATCTGGTAAGTGATTACGATTAAGATATATTTAGTTATATCCAATTATCATTTCATGGTTCTTTTCCAAAAGTTCTAGTTCAAGTTCCAGGCTTTCTTCTTGGCTGGTAACGCTTTAGTTTTTTTCGAATAGACAGTTGCTATAAAGTAAAAAATACGTTTTCATAAAAGTGATACTTTTAAAAATTTGCAGAGCAGAAAATGATTCAGCTTTACATCTCAAATTATTATTTTAATCGAAAGTTGATCAATTGCAACTTATAAAAGTCCAATATTGGATGAATGTCATTATTAGAGTAGTGAAATAAAGTTTCAGCAGTTTGTAAAGTAATTGTGAGTTTAGCCCTTCCAAGGTTTGAAACTTCTGATAATTACATCAGGGGTAGAAACTTCACAGTCGAGCCGTGATTGGACGAATATTTTGTCAGTAGACCAGATTTAGTTTTTGATATGAAATTAACAGATTGGAGTGCAGTTTCATCTACAAGCACAGAATTAGGTAATACAGCTTTCTTGTCTACGACAGTCAATATTTTGCAGGCTTTATTTACATAATAATCTGAAAACTTGCCTATTGAAGTTACATAATAAGTTTTTTACAACGACCTACAATAACTTCATATGCTCAAGGTTTCTAATAAATAAATAGAAAAGTCAAGACAATATTATGTTGTTTATTTAATACAATGGAAACAAATAAATATGAATCACAAAACAACAGGTGGTCTTATCCCTACGATTTCTTCCAGGAAACCAATTATTATTAGGAAACCCATTAAAGAAACTGGAAAACAAAAGAAATACTTGAAGGGTATCGGCGAGCACAACGTTACCACAGACTATAGAAGGGAAAAATATTTAAACTTTCTAGACAAATTGCTTGATTTTTGGATTGTGTTCTTTACATGGTGAGCTAATTGCCGCCCTGGTCGAAGAAACCACGATATTTTTGAATATTTTTTTCAGGTTCAGTGTTGGAGGGGACGTTACAAGCGGATTTCTCGCTTCTATTGTGACTAACAATGCGATGGCATACATTTGATGTGTCTGTTCATGAGGAATGGCAAGCACTCGCCGCACGTATCCTTTAGATTGCTCATCTGCTAGTTTATTAACAATAAAACATAATACTGTACTACAAATAACAAACTGATTTCACTGAAATTTCGCACCTATCCGAGAAAGCCCTAACATGATTCCTATGGGGTCGACAACTGTTCAGGGCAAACGAACCGAAAACCGAACCCGATTACATTTTGTTGTTGATTAAATTGCATATATTTTGTACATCCTGAACCCGATCCCGTGTTTTACCACAGAGCGAACAATAAATAGAAATTGTGTTCAGTTTTTCATATTTAATTTAAGGATTCAGTAGAAGTTAAGTAGGAGTAAGGAGTTTTCGTGTAGAAAATATGGGCTCGTTAGACTGTGAAGGATTATTTAACGTAAAATACATGTGGGCAGGACATAATTCTTTCAGGAATTCATAGTCATTCCGCCGGAAGATAGTTGACATGGCTCAAAAAGTCAATAACTTCTTTGAATGAAGTATCAGAACGCTTTTAAAATATTTTCTGCTTGCAGTCTCCTGTTCAAATCCCGACTGCAGTTGAAGATGCTTAACCACAACATTTAACGATTGAAATAATGTGACGTGAGTGTTTAGAATCTAAACTTTAGATGAATGTAAAATTGCGTTGTTATTTTAAGGTACTTCTATCACATACTGATTCTGCGTTAACCCCGACAGTAGAACTACGAGGGTAATTGAATTGCATGTATCGGGCTATGAATAGTAAGTAGTTTTTGCGATGCTCAATTCCCATGTTTCATTTTGTTGAATTGTTTGTTTCAGTTGATTTAGTTGCACTACAATAGTATGGGAGCTTGCATTAAATTGTGATTATTTCTCATCTTGTCTCTTCTACCGACGTTTCGACTTCTCGTACAGACCGATCAATAGTAGTATAATCTCAATCTTCTTCGACTAATCAATCATCTTATTTCATTGCGAACTAGTAAGCGCCCATCATAAGTGCCCTCGTCTTCCCTTCACATCGTTCTCCCCTTCACATCGTCACATAGCTGAGCAAAAAGCAGATTCAATGTTGCTTCTGGATATACATGTAAACGATGACAAGAGTCACCACGTCAGCCCTGTGAGAAATCTTTTTACAAACTTTTTTGGCAAGCAAGTCAAAAACACATTGACTTTTTTTGAGCTTTGTACGAGCAAGTATTGTGTCGCACTGCTCCGTCCTTTTTTAGTACACCAAAATTCTAAGAGTTAAAGTTTAATTTAAAATTAAATACGGTTTAAGAAGAACTTTATTTCTCATAAAGAATTACATGATTCACTTACTGAGAAATCTAATCTTAAATGCATTATCATACCTGGCGTAGGTACAAAAGGACAAGCTAGTTACTTAAATTTGAAAATTTTAAATGTGCTCATAGTTTTCAAAATACTGCGCTATTTTTATTAATAATGAGCCCGATACCCCGGCACTAACCCCTTGTCACTATACTATAATTATTGGAATGATTTTGTACTTCCAAAGCATTTTAATGAGACCCTTGTAATCTACTGTTAAGTAAAGGGAAAATGGTCTTCATTATAATTAAAAGACAACCGCCTCTCATACTATAACCTTTTATTTATGTTCAACTATCTGTAAATACACTGCTTTAGTTACATGACTAACAATTTAGCAATAGCACTGACATAAAATAAAACAAACCTTTCTATATGTTCACTACAACATAGTACACTACTTTAAAGTACTTTTTGTAAAAGTCGACATACTAACACACGACCTACTTGATGGTAAGTGGTCACCGTCGCACGTGGACAGTACAAAACCAATCACCGATTCATTGATAAGGAAGCATGAAAGACGACAGGAGAAAATAAAATGCATTTTTCCATACTTATACTGTGCCGTGTAACCTATTATGCTTAACGCATATGTCATCCGCATCGGGCTCTCATATGATTTCATACAAATGCGATGCGTCCGGCGTGGACGGTGCGGACAAGTGTGCGTTCAGCATTATTGTACTTAATGTTGAACTTATGTAATAAAAGTCAGTCAAACACTCGCACTGCTACCAGCAACTGGTGTCATCTACCTCGTCCCATTCCATATAAGCGACACAGTAGTACAAGATTGGCGAACACACATACGATACGCCAAATATACTATTCAGGCGTAAGCCATATCATTTCTATACTTTAGTAACGATATGTTGCATTTCCAAAAATAGATATAAAGATTTTCTTTATTGTTTAGACACCACTAAACACGCAAAGACATTAAATTAAGAAAAAAAATAAAGTGGACAAGAGCGATGGACACATGGAGAAGGCCAGGCACGACCCCGCAATTCGCAACTACATTATAGTTTAGTAGCTGTGCGTGGGAATGGCAGTCGCAGGAAGGACAGTCTCTAATGTCTAGGTGAACGCTTCTAGTGGTTAAGCGCTTCTAATGTATGTCGTAAATGATCGCCCGAGACCAACATCAAGTAACAATAAACCAATTTCTAATAACAATATTTCTTGTTCCTTTTCATGCTTTCGAGGGCACACTTAGTCATCACTCCTGGTCGTAGTCCTTAAATAACAATTGTTAATCCACGTTGAAACTTTAGGGCACATAAACACTTATAAAACTGAATTTTCACTAACCTGGAGAAGTTAATGACCAGAATGAAGTACCAATCCTCAGAGAGCATGGTGGAAGATAGTCAGGACCGAAACTGTGGGTCACCAATAGTGTATAAATCCTTGGCGTATAAAAAATTGTGTATAAATAATCCTGATACTGATGTGACTGGCAAAGAACTAATCTGTTAATGGACTTTTCGAAACTTTTCAAAACGAAGTTTCTGGCGGCATTCAATACCATTTCCAAAGTTTATAACCTGATTAGATTTAGAAATCCTTAATGGAATACGTTCGTTATTGGTAGTAGTATTGGTTTTTTCCAAATTTTTAGAGTTCTGTGCCTCAAAAGGGCAAAACGGAACTTTTATAGAATTACTTAGATGTCCTTCTTGCTGTCTGTTCATCTGTCTGTCTTGTTATAAATAACGTCTACGGTCTTTGTTTTTTTCTGTTTTATTCAAGCAGCAATGTTATAATTCATCATCTCTCATGCAATTTTAAACAAAATCGACGTACTCATCGACCGTACAAACTTATTCGAAGTTATTATTTAAAGATATTTGGGAAACTTTGAATCGAGTTCAGAAACAGCTGGTAGGCGCTGGCAACCGGATTGAAAAATTTTATCAATTGTTTCCACGCTATTTACTTCCCCATTTTCCAGTGTTTGCTCAACATGGTACGTTAACATTCTCATTTTTATACGAAAATCATAACCATCATAATGTTATTACTTATTCTACTGTTACAGGAAACCATATTTAAAAAAACTCCTAAGTGAGTGATCGGGTTATTGGGTAAGTTTATACATCAACAGTCTCTGCTCAATCAATCGTAGAAACGTCCGAGTTCTGTTTCATCCCGGGTGTATTTAAGGAATTTCTAACTTCCTGCTCACAAAATGGATCAGAACAGAAGCAACTATTACCAATTTTAAAGATGGTTGTGTACACCGCGGTTTCCTAACGGACCAACTACGTACGCACAACTAGTGGAACGGCACAACTAAGTGTTCCCATCGGTACAACTATGTACAACTAAGCACAACTATTTTACTAAAACCATTCCTAACGGTACAACTAAGTACAATCTGATAAATACGATTAATAAGAACCTCTTCAGACATTATCTATGATGTTGGCTACTTCTGTCATATCTTTCGAATAAATTAAATAAGAGAATTTTAAACGTCACTTTATGTCATTTCCTGTAGTAAAGTGAAATTATGTAGCTTAAAAAAATATTCGTGTACATTATTACAGATGTATTACAGAGTAGGTACATAAAAAGTTAAAAAAAAGCCGTGTGTAGACACTTACTTGTATAAAACTTAAGAACTACTTACATGTTTTGAAGTCGCTAAGAAACTCCTATGAAACGCGTAATGTGATTCCTTGCAACTTCCTTCTAAACTTGAACCTAAAATAAATAAAAAAACAAAATAGGTCTTCCGGATTCCGGATTCAATTCAATATTTTTACTACATTTCCGTGAAAGAGATAACTTTTCCTTGCAACCATTATTAATTTTACAAAGATTACTTACGTTTCTTTATAAGATCACGTACGAACATGAACAAGTTCTGAGAATTGAGACAGCACTGCTCGTTTTAAAATGTTGAAAGTATTCCCAGTTGATTTAATCTGTACAGAATATCTTCTTCTTTACTGAGCCCAAGAAATATCTTGATTTTAAGTGCAGAAGATAGGGGTTTATTAAGGATACTACACAAGTTATATCCCATATTATTTACGTTTTCGTGAAGGGCGGTTGATTGAAAATACCTCAGAATGGTTGGGTATTCCTTGCTTTCGGATAAAAGATGTCTGCTGCGTGACTACTTCACGGCATGTCGGCTACTTACATACTAAATATAACTTCTTGACTGGATTTACTATTAGATACAGGGTAATTTCCTAATGATTCTTACCCGTGGACGAAACAAGAAAGATTTCCAGGCAAACTTAAATCAATAAACTGCACCTTTCTCTTTATAACGCTAAAACAAAAATCGTAGCGTACAAAATATAATCCGCAAAGTTGAATACAGAAAGAGTTTACCGAACAGTCAGATGAAAAGCAAATGGCAAAACAGGGCGTCCCAGATTCAATTTTATAAATCAGACGCTATCTTGAGCGGTCGGGAAACGATATCCGGCGCAACCGTAGCGAGGAATACTTTTGTAGTCTCAAGGCTGTCAGAGCTCGAGAAATGACAGTAGATATTGAGTTCGTATAATATACTAGTGGGTACCCGGCGTGTTTCACTACGCTAAAAAATTCTGATGAGAATGAGAAATCAGTGTTTTTGTTATTGAAGTTGTCGTTGATGCGCTATCTTTACATAATGTTATCTTCAAATTGTTGGGAAAAGTGGAAAATCGACTTTATCAATGGACTGAATGTGCCTAATTCAATGTTTTAGTGTTCTCAACTAACCTTTCGATTATTGCCTTTAAAATGAAATCATTTTGAGACATCTCGGTTGGATGGATTCAGACAAACCTACAAACATTTTTTGTGTTTTATATATAATCGACTTCGGAACGCCGAAGAAGAATAACTTAGAACTAACTTAGAACGTAAGCTCTGAATTTAAGTTGCGATTAGAACTTGCTTGTGTACAGGCACTTTACATTCGCCATGATAGGAAAAATGAATTTGTATTATATTTTTAATAACATAATATTTTACATAAATTATAATTACACTTGCCGCTTAATTGTTATGTGGTTAAATTGTATGTTTAATAGAAATTTGATATAGTATATCAAATTCTATTATAAAAATTACACATTTAATTGGATTTCTTAATTTTATAAACACGGATCGCCCTATATAACTTCATATTTTAACTTACTGAAACAATCGCTCCGCTTCAATAACATCATTGTAAAATGATAAAGGGGCAGCTGACAAGCGTGAACGGTAATTAAATTGGCGAAAACTATATTTTTAAACAACGAATAATAATACTTAGATGCAAACTTTCAAATGGCTTTATTTGATTAAATTAATATTTAAACATCACGTTAGACGTGTTAGTTTTTTTTTAATACGCGTAATACACTCAGTAATATCTACCACTTCTTCTGGTCTATCCATCGATTAGAAGACAAAGAGAAGATATTTATTGCTTAGTCTTCTCAAAGAACTACAAGGAGGTTCAGTGTAACGGTAACTACGGGGAACGGTAGGTGACGTCGAGTTAACGTGCCCTCCAAATTCATAAAAGCGCTTTAAGAAAAAAGAGAAAGTGTGGTTTTATGAAACCACGATGCAAGTGAAACTTTTTGAAGTGAAAACTTATTTAGCAGCTTTGTCATTTGAAAGGCGATGAAACGAAAAAGGGACAGTAAAAAGAGACAGACACATAAATTCATAAGATTTAACGTTGGAGAAAATGAGATAGGAAGCGTTATACAGTGTTTCTTATGTTCGTTTTACTTTACAAAGTGCTTATTAAGTTGTATTCATAGATGGCACGAGGAACAAGATAAAAGATTCGTTTTATTGCTGGATAGATGGCGCTAGCTGCTCATTTTATTCTTCATATTACGATATGTTAAGAGATGGCGTTAGTTACCACTGTTATTTTTATTCAGTACAAAATAGTTTTTGAAAGATAATTAAAACTGATACACGTTATTAAATTAATACTTTTATTTTTGAAGGTTTCTTCTACCACGTGTGAATTGCACACATTTTAATTTTCGGTTTGTATGCAGTTAACTAAAGAAATTTGAAAATTATTCGATTTAGGTTATTAAAATTGCGTTGTTAATCTTAAATTAATTATTGAAAATTGGGAATGATAATGGGAAATCAATAGTAGATAAAATATTCAATTATAAAATTGCGTATTAGATTACGGAATACATAATTAATGCAGTCATTTAGACGATAGACGCATATTAAAAACTAAAAGCAATATTTATTTAAATCATTGAATCTCCATTATTATTCTTAATCCAGGGCCGGCTGTAATGCGACATGCGATAGATGGACAAAAGTTTTGGGGCGATAGAATAAAAGTTTCACTTTAAAATCTCCACGGCGCGGAGGCGGTCAGTCGTCAGTGGTCAGTGGACTGCAATGGAACGCAATATTAATACATTTACGTATTACAATTTTATTTTAACGATATGTTTCAGGGAATCTTTTATTAAAATACCTAAGTGTAATATAAAGAAATCTATCCCAGATTTTATTACAGAACACGGAATTAGCCAAGCGCAAAACATTCTACGAGTATAAATACGGCGAATTTCGTTCCACATTACACTCGTATCAGAATTTCGCTTAATTTGTTACGATAAGCCGTATAAGCCGTCTCAAGACCCTTAATGTTCAGAAATTAACGTTGAGAAAATACTTATACCAAACTTAACAACGTGGTAATACGCATTTTTTATTTTATTACGGAAGAGGCCACTTAAGATTTTGTTACTTGTTTATTTATAGTAACTTTTAGCCCGTTTTGGGGCGCCTTATAATACTGAAACTTTTTAGGTTGGGCTACACGTATCTAAAATTTATTTAGTATTGATATATCGAGGACCATATTTGCACTTGTAAAGAACATGTTAAATCATAGGCTCAAGCGTACTTAAATTATATCAATAACATCACGCTCAAGCACATCACAACCACATAGCTTTTCTTGCAAGTTTATCAACCAGGCGCGTGCGTAACAATCTTGGAATAATTTACACATGTCTTAAGCATATGAAATCATGTCATTTCTAAACAACACCTCCGCGTCTGAAGGAAACACTCAACCGAGTACTAGGATGTCATAATCATAAGACAACAATGAGAGACAAAAGCTGGAATCCTTTTCAAGCAATGTTTTAAGCCGTGCATTGTTTCAGAACGTCACACTTACATTGCAGGACTCTGCAGGAGATACGACAATATGTTCTTGTCTCTCTGATTGTTTGTCTTCCCGTGACAATGGCGTTAAGTTTTGCGCAGATAGTGCTGTTCACAGTTTTTAATATTCGTAATTTACTGTTCATTTCATCAGCAATACACAGCCCAGCGACATCGCGCAATTCAAAAATTTCATTTTTGCAATTTTGAATTGTGCACTGTGATCGCGTCCTAAACTGAACTTTCTCCTTATTTTTTTAGTACTATAACTCTTATTAGTTATATTGTTAAAACTGGACCTTTGATCATCCACCTCATCGGAAACAATGATATTTAAAAAAATATAGATACGTTATGCCCTTACAGATCAACCAAAAAATCTGTTCCGAAAAGAGCTACAACACACACACACACACAATTATCTTTTATTTCACTACACCAATCACATTGGTATAATACACGAAGGCATTTTAACGCTGTATGTCAAATGTCAAGCACTTCTGACAACAACAAAAGCGTGCGTATCGTCTTGTATTGACAGAGCGACTACGAGCAGAACGGTCAATTGCCTGTTCTTACGCTTTTCATCGTCGGTACGCTAGTGATATATCTACATCTTTTTACATTATAATATAATTGATCGGAAATAGGAATATAGCTTACATTCAGTCGACAAGCGAACTGAAAGATGTTACCGGTTCTAAGATTCGTTACATTCTAAGTGACGTAAGATCTCCACCTTCAAAACTTACCTTCCAACCTCTGAAAATAATATAGTTTGTCATTGCATTAGCCAGTGATCTAGTATTCAAATATATCTCTTACGCGTAGGCACTATTGAGGAGTAACTAGGAATATACATTTTTCATTTAGGAGTAGACATTTTATTAGATAGTACTATAGCTACTAGGTTACTAAGTTTGTTTAAATGTTTTAATTTAAATCCAGTATTCAATGAGCCAACCAGAATAACTGAAACTACAGCTACATGCTTAGATAATATCTTTTGCAATTGTGAGACTTTAAACAAAGAGATATTCAGTAAGTTGAGGTCAGACCACTGCGGACAAAAAATTTCACTGTATAATTCTGTCAATAAGAAAAAACAATTAATAAAATGTAGACCATTAACTAAAAAAAAGATTTCAACTTTTAAAGAGAAAATTCAATCAAAACTACAAACGGCCTTAACGTTACAACAAAGAGATCCAATTAAACTGTACAACACATTGTCAAATAACATAAATAATGAATTTAATCAAATTTTCAAGTTTAGGTACATAGATATAGCTAAAAATAGTAAATTTAGTGATTGGGCTACTGTAGGTATTTATAAAAGCAGGAACAAGATGTACGACCTCTATGCCGAGAAACAATACAATTTTTCTCCAACTTTCCAGGACCATGTAAGAAATTATTCTAAAATCTTTAAAATCGTTTGCATTCAGGCGAAATCAATGTACATAAAGGACAAAATTATTAACTCGGATAACAAAATAAAAACGGTTTGGAATATAATTAGTAGTGAGAACGGTAACGCAAAGTCCTGTGATTTCAATTACGAATTGTTGATTAATAAAAATATAATCACTGATGATAAAGACGTGGCAAGCGAGTTTGAAAATCACTTCCGTAATATTCCTATAACGTTAACCAGTTCATTAGCTTCTTCACCGACGGAAGCACTTTCTATATTAAAAAATCATGTCAATGAATGTAATATTTTATTTGAATTTAAACATATAACCACTAGAGACTTAATCAAAGCATTTCAGTCCCTGAAGGTAAAGAACACGGGTGACTTGTGGGGCATTTCGGTAAAAATAATACAGCATATTATAGATATTATAGCTCCATACTTGGTCATAGTTTTTAATAAATGTATAGATCTAGGTATCTTTCCAGATCTTATGAAATACAGCAAAATTATACCACTTTTTAAAACGGGTGAGAAAACCGATCTTAATAACTATAGACCCGTTTCTGTTTTACCAACTCTTAGTAAGATTTTTGAAAAGATAATATTGAATCAAATGCTAACCCACTTCAACAATAATAATTTATTACATTCTGAGCAATACGGTTTCACTAAAGGCCGTAGTACAACCGATGCAGGGGCTAGGCTTTTAAAGCATATATTTGAAGCATGGGAGTCATCACAAAATGCCATAGGTGTATTTTGTGACTTATCAAAGGCATTTGATTGTGTTGAGCACGAAACATTGCTGTTTAAACTTGGCCACTATGGTATAAAAAACAAGGCCCTTAGCTTGATCGCGTCTTATTTGAGTGATAGGATACAAAAAGTTAGCATAAATGATATTAAGTCATCGGGGTCACCGGCTGTGTTGGGTGTACCGCAGGGCTCGATCTTGGGTCCGTTTCTTTTTCTGATATACATTAACGATTTACCACATTATGTAAAGAACCAAGCGGATATTGTACTATTTGCTGATGATACATCATTAATATTTAAGTGTGACAGGAATAAAGTAAATTTCGACGACGTAAATAGTGCTCTTTCGCATGTGTCGCGTTGGTTCACTATCAATAATTTACTTCTAAATGCAAAAAAAACGAAATGTATAGAGTTTGTACTACCTAATGTTAAAAAAGTCAACAAAACTCTCAAACTGAATAATGAAACATTGCATATGGAGGAATCCACGGTCTTTTTAGGGGTGACCTTAGATAGTAAACTTCAATGGGGCCCACATATAGCAAATCTCGCGAATAAACTCGGTAGGGCTGCTTATGCTGTTAGGAAAATAAGGCAGTATACTGACGTCGAAACTGCTAGGATAGTTTATTTTGCTTATTTCCACAGTGTTATGTCCTATGCCATATTGCTGTGGGGCAAAGCAGCCAGTATAGAACAAATTTTCATACTCCAAAAGAGGGCTATTAGGGCTATTTATAAACTTAAGTCTCGGGAATCTTTGCGTGAAAAGTTCAAGGAAATAGGTATACTTACAGTAGCTTCCCAGTATATCTTTAGCAATGTAGTTTTTATACGGAAGAATATAAGCGCGTATAAACAAAATTATGATATTCATAATCGCCAAACAAGAAGAATGCATCAATTAGTTACGCCTTCGTTCCGCCTAAGTAAAGTGCAGCGATCTTTCATGGGGCTTGGTGTACATTTCTATAATAAAATTCCAAAATCAATACGTGACTTGCCAATAGAATCTTTCAAAAAACGTGTAAAAACACAATTGTTAGGCAAGGGATATTATAGAATAGACGAGTATTTATATGACAAAGATGCATGGAAATGACCAGTTCTGCAACCAGTTCCGCTCAGATTAGTAAATATTTTTGTAATATTTTCTTTTTTTGTAATATTTTTTTTAAAAGATGTGCGAGGAGTTTCTTTCGGCTTTTCTTCTCCTCCATGACAAAGCACCCTTCCGAAAAGCTGGTAGATAAAAAATAATGACGTGCATAAGTGTATCAGTGATACCTATATGAATAAAATATTTTGACTTTGACTTTGACTTTGACTTATACCAAGTGAAGATTCTGGGTCCATTTTTATATTATATCGACACAAGGGCTTGTGAACGATCCTCCCTACAGTGTAGACTGGTTCGCTGTAACGGTTCTCTCGGGGACAATTAAAGTTTTGTACAGTAAAGTGCAGTAATCATTTTGTGTCGTAATGATGGCACTAGACTGATGAATATGCAAATCCGAGCTTCCGAAGTTTCTTTTCCGTATTATAGAGAGAACTAGATGCTTCTTCGTGGAAAAAAATTAACAACGTAAGTTAACTTCACACAAATTCTTGCACGTCTTATTCACTGATTAATTCTATTTATATATTACGAGTAACCGCCCTCGCTTTGCTTCGGTTTTCTTATTTTTTTACACCTTGGGTTACATTATTGGAGTTTTGTTAAGGATCCCTAATTTTTTTGAAAATATAGCCTATGTTACTCGGGGACAGTGTAGCTTCCCAACAGTGAAAGAATTTTTGAAATCGGTTCAGTAGTTTCGGAGCCTATTCAATGCAAACAAAAAATCAAATCTTTCCTCTTTATATATTAGTATAGACTAGCTGACTCGGCAAACGTTGTTCAGCCAAAAAAATTTTAGGGGTAGGGGGATGAAAAATAGATGTTGTCCGATTCTCAACCCTAGCCGATATGCACGCAAAGATTCACGAAAATTGGTCGAGCCGTTTCGGAGGAGTTCAACTTCTAACACCGTGACATGAGAATTTTATATATTAGATTCTCTCATTACGACGATTCTCTCGTTAGTATACTTTAGTATACTTTATGAAGGAATTGTTAAGTTCGAAGTAGTATTGTAACTTCAACTTAATTTATTAGGAAGCTGGTGTTAATCTCAATAAAAAATATTAAGCATAAAGTACATACATAATATATCGCAAAACTATGTCTGCAGTAGCTAGTAAAAGAATATTTTTTACATATATATTTCTTAAGGTGTTGTGATTTGTGTATGTCAATATAAATTTATTTTTCCGAGAAGGGGCAAACAGCATACAGTAAACATTAAATCACTAGAGTCGAGTTGACTTGCAAATGCCGTGAAAAATATTTGTCAAAAGTTGGAGAAGTTACAATCCGGTTTTGTCGCATCGAGACGAAGTATTTATTGAAAAAGTTTCTAATCTGCCTTCAAGTTCGAGCTGAACAGAAAAACTTGGTGTTCTTATGTTTTGGAAGAATAATATTATTGACAAAGTTGTTTTAAACTTCATACTTAATGTTCTAAGGTACAGTCTGGTGTTAATGGGTTGAATCCATCCCATCCACTCCATCTATTTTAAGTGTAAGCCAACCTCCCCTGCTCGTAATAATAATTATGTACGACGCAGCAATAAATTAATGTTTCTCAAAGGGGCCTCTACGTGTTGGACCTGTGTCCCCACGCAAGCCTACCAAAATACCGGGTCCGCTTACATCTAGGGCCCTTGGAACAAATTGAGATACATAATAATAATAATTATTATTATTATTTCATTTAGATATGTACAAAATATAGTTTGCTTTTAACACATAGTTACTATATTAGTTTGAGGATAGGATATTCCGTTGCCCAAACTAGGTAGAGAACCTGTGCATAATATCCATAGTGCACCCTGCTGCTCAGCCGAGGAGTCTATGGCGTCAGTTTCTTTCTGTTAGCGATTGTTGGGATCTGTAGCGCTCAGTTTAACCTTGACGGTACACGCGTTTGTTTAGTAACAGCCTGGCTAACTACAACCCTCCTTCGATTGGACTGCAAACCTGAGTATGGGATATATTTATTTCAACCTGATGCCATCCTAAGAAAAATGAGGTTAACAGACAGGCAGACTGACGGACAAGAAAGTATTCCTATGTCCATATTATTTTTTTCCTTTTGAGGTACGAAACTCTAGTACTGAGCATTATTGGCTTCAACCCATTAATAGCCCACTACTAGGCACGGGTCTCTCCTCTTGAGGAGGCCTAAAGCATACTCCAACACGCTGCTCCAGTACGGATTGGTGGAGGGGTTAGTGGCCAACCCGAGTGTTGGAAGTTTTCCAACCGCCCGAGGGCCTCCGGTTATCTTATAATAACAACCGGGACCGACGGCTTTACGTGCCCTCCAACGCACGGAAGCGCACAAGAAATTTTTGCATTTGAAATTTGAAATTTTGAGCATTATTAAAACTTCCTGACTTCAACAAAATACAACTAAGAAGTTTAGTTCAAATCGACACGCTAGCAATTCAAGATTTTACATTACTCATCATTAGTAATTAGTCAATATTGAGGTACAAATCCGCTTTTAGTATCAGAACGTGTTTGAGCTGCGCGCTTCAATAGTTAATTTGCTGTAGAAACTGAGCTACTTGCAAAATGCACTTAGCTTCTCTTTGGTGTACTTTGAATATGGAAATGTTGCCGTAAATGTTCTAAAATTGAAAACCCTACCCCAAACTTCAACTGAGTGTTCAGAGCGTAATTAAATAATTTATCATCGATCTATGGAAGGTTTATTTAACTTTTTAAAAGAAACATACAAAATAAACGCAATGGATGTGCCAAATTTTGTCATAACGATTTAATAACACAGATTGTTATTACTAGCTTCGCATTAAATTCGAGTTCCAAAATAATATTTTTGTGAAAATATTATTCGGTTAATGTTATTGACTGTTATTGTTGACTACTGTTGGTGATCTAGACACGCGGTAGCGTGTCAAGCCAATTTCAAGCTAACAGAACTGGCGAGCAAGCACCGTGTGTAATATTACACGGATCATTTGGAGCCACTTTTGACCCCCTCATAACACAAAAACTATTCCACATAAACCTGTCAAATTGGGCTCATTTATTGAGACTTGCAAAATACATATTTGCTCCAAATTTCATAAACACACCTCAAACGGTTATTTAGATATTAACGTCATCAAAAAATCATCATTTTTATCACTGACTGACCTATAGATCAAAACTCTAACCCAGTTCCAGATGACCAAGAAACTTGATATTTGGCATAAAGGTAGACTATTAAGCGTATATAAAAAAATCAAAAAAACTGAAATTTATTGATATTTAGTGAAACTAGTAAATTAGCGGTTCCACTGTATAGAGTAATTTTACAAATAACAATAGATGTATTCAATATATATAAACACATGTAATTTCTAGACAAAAATTAATGATATCTCATCAAACACATAAATGTGAAATGAAAGCCAATTTCAAAAAAAAGAATTGAGATCTGAATGGGTTCCAAGTTCTGTGTAGAAAAGCCTAAAATTTTAGTCACAAGAACATGTAATTCAAGCTTTACATTTCACATTTATGTTTTTGATGAGATTGTCATTTACCCGGGCTCGACTACTCGGTAATTAATGGTTTTAAACCCGGCTTTCTAAAATGATGGTAGTGTACAAATCGAAACGAAAGTGGACTATATTTAAATAATTATAGGGATTTCAGTGTTTCTATCTGGGTAATACACAACTATCAATAAATATACAGTCAAATCCACCTACCTTGTCCGTCGCGTGGCGTCGGTCGATACCGCCACGCCGCGATGGTTTGGACTGTTTTGCTGCACCTGTTTGACTTCTACTTCACTCAGTAGCATAGATACTAGTAAGATTTTTTACCGAAAAGACCACGAAAATAACGAATTGCAGCGATGCACCGAACTATGTACTCAACTGCACTCTGCCGCGAACCGAACCGCGAATCGAACTGACGTGGTTGGCGGCGCTTACGCACGACGAACGAATAATAGGAGGGTAGAACTACAGTAAAGTAATATAAACAGTGTCCCGACTCGGCCCTGTCCTTGAAAAGTTGCCGCAGCTGCGCACTTTAAAAATTAAAAAAATATAATTAACTAAAAAATAATAAATATGTACTTGTATTTATTTTAATCAAATCAAATATTCATAAGTCGCACACTACACAACCACCGCCCGTTCGTCACAGCTGTGTACTTATTGTGTGCGAATCTCGAAGCGGGTAGGCATAACACGTTTTCGACCGTTTGTATAAAGATAGAATAACGATAGAAGGTAGAACCCAATTCGATGCAACAAATTATGAATTGCGAATATATTGCCAGAATGAAAATAATCTACATAGATATTCACGAACACCTACTTTAATAAAGGGTATTGTAATGTAAGTTGTAGTAATGATAAATATATCACAACTGGTCGTTTTATTTTTTGAAGTTATACTTCTTTAGCCGCGTTATAAAAAATGATGAGAGTGAAAGGAGATCAGCAACTTTATTAAGAACTCTGGGCCGGAATAAACATGCAGGAGACATAGCACTTTCGATTGAGGATATTATATACATTATCTGCATATATATTTTTTCATGGAAAAGGATGGGAATTATGAAATATAGCCATTTTACTCCCCGCGAACACATGATACTTTTAGTCGCTGCGGTCGGCGATTTAGCAACTGCATCAAGATGCTAATGCCAACATAACATGTAGTATTTTTAGTAGTGGGCCATGCATCTTTCATCCACTATCCGCAATCGTAGGCAAAATCGGCAATCGTAATAATACGCGCCAGGTAAGTCGTCAGGGCCAGATTCGAAGTCCAAGAAAGCTGGGATCAATCGTATAGGCGAAATCGGGTATCTAAAAGCACAGCCACGGGTCGTCAGTAAGAATTTATCACAGCATACAATAACACCAATACATATTCCAAGAGCATTCGCAACGGAATGAAAATTAAACTTGCTTCAACAATGACAGTTAGCGACAGTGTTGCCAGGTCAAAAAACTGGATTACGGTAGATTCTTTCATGAAATACCGTAGATTCTTATAAAATACGGTAGATTGTATGAGATTTGAGAAATCGTTAACATAGATCGAAGCTGAATACGGTAGATCTACCGTAAATATGTGTTACTTGGCAACACAGCGATGCACAATACGTATCGATGTTTTATGTATCGATACAATGGAATGCGATGTCGATGTACACATGCGATATTAGAATATATCGTAACGTTTCGCCGGGATATCTAACCAAAAATATGGGATTGTACCACCTACTTCAAATGATAATATTTATAATTAATAATATAGTTTATAATATAGAAAAACACGCTTACAGAAAATATATATAGACTTATTACTCAAAAGTTAAGTTTTTAAACAATTGCAGCTATAAAAAGCCTCACCGTTAGTGTCTGTGTAGCTATATTAATTATTACAGTTAACAGTAACCTAGGTATTTTAGTTTTCTTTTCTTTATTAAACAACTGCGTGTGAAATAGGTAGTTTTCTATATACATACACATGTAGGTACATGTGACATTACAGTTTTAATGTAGTTAATGAACGATATGATAATAAGAATACATAATATGATATTTTCGATACAATATGACATAATAATATCGTGTATCCATACAATCAGCCGCAATACTTTACGATACGATGTATCGATACAATACCACATATCGAGCTTCGCAGTCTGTGGTGTATAAACAGATAAACACGGTAAGCAGCACTTTGTAGTGTTGCTATAATAAATAAATATCCTTTCACTTTTAAGTTTTTGGGCACTTTTATTTATAAACAAGAGTGATTCAGTAACATATTTGGTATCATAAAGGTTTTATAAAAACATTAGCCTACATAAGTAATGAATTAACAATGAAAACACACAATCAATATCATGTAAAAATATTTTATTTTGTTATGGCAACTCTGTTTAATATGTCGGAAATAAATGGTAGAAAAACAAATTGTGTCTAATGTTTTTCTACTAAATCTGATCCCAACGGTGTAGCAAAAAAAGGAAATATGAAATGGAGATATTAAAATATGCAAGATTTTTCGAATGTATTAAACAAGCTGTTCGCCCAAGCCCAAATCCGATGTTCTCCTTTGTCAAATCAAATCAAATCAAATCAAAATCTTTTATTCATATAGGTATCACTGATACACTTATGCACGTCATTTTTTTTAATCTACCAGCTTTTCGGAAGGGTGCTTTGTCATGGAGGAGAAGAAAAGCCGAAAGAAACTCCTCGCACATCTTTTAAAATCATGAGAGGTTACATAATATTATGTTATAACCTACGCGGAACTGGATGCGGCATTAGTTTCCAGGCGTCTTTGTCATTAATATATTCATTTATACTATAGTATCCTTTGCCTACTAGCTGAGATTTCACATATCTCTTAAACATTTGGATAGGTAAATCACGTATTGACCTAGGTAATTTATTGAAAAAACGTACACCAAGCCCCATATAAGAACGTTGTACCCTACTTAGGCGAAAAGATGACGAAACCAAATTATGTCTGTTTCTAGTTAAATGATTATGCGTATCACTATTCTGCTTGAACATGCCTAAGTTGTTTTTAACGAATATAATATTGCTGTAAATAAATTGAGATGCTACTGTTAATATCCCCACTTCTTTAAATTTCTCACGCAGGGATTCTCGTGATTTTAATTTATAAATGGCTCTGATTGCCCTTTTCTGCAAAACAAATATAGAATCAACGTTAGCCGCTGAGCCCCACATCAATATACCATAGGACATGAGACTATGAAAGTATGCAAAATAAACAAGTTTAGCAGTTTCTACATCAGTAAACTGTCTTATCTTTCTAATGGCATAAACTGACCTACTTAGCTTACTCGCGAGAGCCGTTATATGGGTGCCCCATTGTAGTTTAGAATCTAAGGTGACACCCAAAAAAACCGTGGATTTTTCCATAGTTAGAATTTCATTATTTAATTTGAGGCTTTTACTAACATTCCGTACATTAGGTAATGAAAATTCAACACACTTAGTTTTTTTAGCATTTAGCAGCAAATTATTTGTAGTAAACCAGTGTGATAAACGAGACAGAGCACTGTTTACATCGTCAAAATTCATTTTATTTCTATTGGTCTTAAATATAAGGGAAGTGTCATCAGCAAACAGGACAATCTCTGCATATTTGTTAATATAATACGGCAGATCATTTATATATACTAGAAAAAGAAAGGGGCCTAGAATTGAGCCCTGAGGTACACCCATAACAGATTGAGATCCCGATGACTTTGTATCATTTATACTTACACATTGGATTCTACCCTTCAAGTACGATGCAATCAAGTTGAGTGAATTTTCCTTGATACCGTAGTGACTAAGCTTAAGTAGAAGTGTTTCGTGTTCAACACAGTCAAATGCTTTAGATAGGTCACAGAATACCCCTATGGCATTTTGTGAATTCTCCCAGGCCTCAAAGATGTGTTTAAGAAGCCTAGCACCTGCATCTGTTGTACTACGGCCTTTGGTAAAGCCGTATTGTTCAGGGTGGAGTAAGTTATAAGTGTTGAAGTGCATGAGCATTTGATGTAATATAATTTTTTCAAAGACTTTACTAAGAGTGGGTAAAATAGAAATAGGTCTGTAATTATTAACGTCTGTTTTATCCCCAGATTTAAAAATCGGTATAATCTTGTGAGTGTTATCTCAGAACTTTCGGCTGGAAGAACCGATTTTAATGATTCTTTTTTTAGTCGAAAGCTGATACTTGTCATGTGGTTCAACTTAAATTTTAGGAAGATCTGACGAGTAGTTTTTGAGATAACTGACACCAAATTTGGGATAACCAATGATGTTGTATGTATAGGGAGGTAGATATGCCGAGAGGGCGTTGAAATTAAGTCAGTCGAATCTGGTCAAGTGTAGTGATTTCATTGTAGACAGTTGATAGCTGCCTTTGAGTGAGGCTGTCTATAGTTGTCACAAAAATGCCGAGTTGTGTTTTGAGATTTTGCAAAAATCATTTCTCCAAATTGAATAATAATGATATAGTTACATACCATAGGTAAATACATAAAACGTTATGTTAAATTTTGTTACTAATATAGAATATTTCTTTTAAAATTGATTAAAATAAAAAAAATTATATGGCACATGCTATTCGTCATAGACTAATATGGCAGAAGTGAAATTAGGTAGTGAAGATATTTCGTAAATTGAACCAAATGAAATCTTTATATAATGATTGTTTTAGATTGAATTTAGAATGAATGTTTTAGATTGTTTGTAAAATAAAAACGTTAAATATCCTTTTATCTTTCATTATTTTAAATTTTCCTAGATTTCCAAGTGATGAACTACTTTTATGTTATTGGGTAAGCATAGTTCAAAAATTTCACAGTGAAGCCAATGCCTACGCTATAAGAGTTATTTTATCAGTAATAAGTGTACACAATATTCTTTTCCTGCAATTTAATCTTTTTTAAATCTTCTAAAGCATGTTGGTTAAATCCTGGATAACTAGAACTATTTTCATGCCACTTCCTTATTACACGAGGGTTGGAGAAAGGATTCAAAATAAAAATAAATCTAACACATGTATTTTTTCAATTCAATTTTTAAATTATTTTAAAATAAACCTTACATTAGTGTAAACACACTGTGACCTAAACCCGCACTAAGGTCACGCTTTTCAGCGCGTACAGTATCCATTTCTTTGACGTTCGGAAGCCTGTTGGTGAATCAAAAACCGTTAGATTTTCTCCCCTAAAAGTGCAACTAATGTAACTTTGTAATTTTTTCGAAAGTTTATCCCAAATAACTTGTGAAATGTACTGAATGTTCTAAACAAAGCCTAAATCGCGATTTTTTTATTCTTATAAAAGTGTCTTTTACGGGCCAAATTTGTGTAATCCACACTTAAATAAAGGCGCCAGAGATATCGTAATCGCGCCATTTTTAATTATTATATAATTACATAGGTACTTTAAGTTATTTGTTTTTGCAATATAATTTCAAAATGTTAAATCACAATAATAATATTATGCCTAATCGGTACTATTTCTTTTATTCCCTTCTGCCTGACTATTCTATGTTATGCTTTGACAATTATGTCATGTCATCGCGGATCGAAAACTAAACCTCGAAATGTATGGACATAACATATCTATGGTAAAATATCTTTGGGGATAACCCTAATTTTGAAGGTGTTTATTTTTTGTCAAGACATGTTAATGAGAAAGAGCCAACTTAACCGTCTTCTATTTATCATAGATGTCAAGTTTTCATCATCGGGATTCCATATGAGACCAAATTATATTACCTACAATGTGTTATTATTAACCTGCCAACTTTCTGCGCTTTATATAATACCAGCTGACCGGGCAAACGTTGTTCTGTCAAAAATTTTTTAGGGGTAGGGGGATGAAAAATGGACGTTGTCCGATTCTCAACCCTACCCGATATGCACGCAAAGATTTACGAAAATCGGTCGAGCCGTTTCGGAGGAGTTCGACTTCTAACACCGTGACACGAGAATTTGGTATATTAGATCTACCTTTTTGATATATTATTCGACTAGACACGTCGAAATAACTTGGTGTGAATAAAATACATTACCAAATACCAATACTAACATCAGAATAACATTGAATAATATTCTTCATGCCAATTTCATCATTCGTATGATGAACAATGTGGATAATAACGAAAATACATGCGTTTTCCAATCCATCGGATACTCAGGAAGGCAGCTTACACCCCAACTCAGAGTCACTAACGGTTACTTAAATCGCTCCTTAGTACAGAATTTGTATGGTGATTCTTTACTAAGGAGTGATTAAAACCATTAGTGACTTTGAGTTGGAGCGTTAAACACACAAACCAATCATAATTTTATTTATATTTATGTACAACATTTGCAGATCACGCAGAAATAATAATAATTACGAGGGTGTGAAAATGAAATTGTCTTGTACCCAAATGAACACTTGAATTACGGAGGGCTCCAAAAATGAAATCGGCTTTTTTAAAAAGTCCCCGAACAAATTATTCACGTAATGAACTTCCGGCGACAAAATGAGTCAATGAAAAGATAATTCTGTTTATTTAGCCCTTTGTCGCGCAGCAGGTGACTTTTTTCATTAAAATTTTGTTTCAATTTGAGAAAAAAAAAAGAAATAGACTTGCTGAATTCTCAATTTAAGAGCGTTGAATTTTTTAATTGAAAATTAAAGACAATGGTATGGTGAGTACATAGCGTTCGAAATTATTATAACTCTTAAAACCCTTTTATTTATTTAAGCTAAATATCAATAAAAACAGTTCGGCTATTTAGTCCAGTCATTAATTCAAAAAGCATTATCGGTTCACATCCATTTCCAAATGTATATAATGACTGGACTATATGTTTTAATTATATAAAAAAACTAATATTACTTATTTGATTTTAGTAGTGGACGTTTTTTAATGTGTACCTAATGAATTTAATGAATGAAACAGAACTCTGTAACAGGGTGTTTTAATATTGTTTATCTGTATAGTTACATATTATAAGGATTTCTTCAAATAGTATTTTGTCGCAAAACATTCAATACAATATATTTTATACAATAAGCCTTAACCCTGAATTGGATTCCGTGTTGGTACTAAATTGGAAAATCCGTAAACGTACGTATTACTAGATATTGTGTAACACTAACTCCCAACCACGAGAGCAACAAAAAAGCGGTCAAGTGCGAGTCGGACTCGCCCATGAAGGGTTCCGTAGCAGCAAGTAACATAATATAAAAGTTCTTGTAGTTCGTTGTAACTTTGATCAATGTTTTTTGCGGTTTACGATTTATGACGTATTAAAAAAAACTACTTACTAGATCTCATTCAAACCAATTTTCGTTGGAAGTTTGCTTGGTAATGTACATCATATATTTTTTTTAGTTTTATCATTCCCTTATTTTAGAAGTTACAGGGGGGGGGACACACATTTTACCACTTTGGAAGTGTCTCTCGCGCAAACTATTCAGTTTAGAAAAAAATGATATTAGAAACCTCAATATCATTTTTGAAGACCTATCCATAGATACCCCACACGTATGGGTTTGATGAAAAAAACATTTTTGAGTTTCAGTTCTAAGTATGGGGAACCCCCAAAATTTATTGTTTTTTTCCTATTTTTGTGTAAAAATCTTAATGCGGTTCACAGAATACATCTTCTTACCAAGTTTCAACAGTATAGCTCTTATAGTTTCGGAAAAAAATGGCTGTGACATACGGACGGACAGACAGACAGACAGACAGACAGACAGACAGACAGACAGACAGACAGACAGACAGACATGACGAATCTATAAGGGTTTCGTTTTTTGCCATTCGGCTACGGAACCCTAAAATTAAGATAACGTTTGTTTTTGGACACTCTCCAAGAATAGGCAAGTCGCTTTTATATTGTCTATAATTTAGTAACTAGATAACTTAATTGAGAAACGAAATATTCACAAAATTTTGTATAACGTTCTGTTGTTAATTGCCATTACGAACGCCGACAATGAGTCCCGATCATATTGTTTCTTTACTCAACTAATTTGATTGTTCAAAAACAACTCAAACTTCATCTTACAAACAATTTAGGTTTATGGTACATCTTCTGCGATAATAATTAATTAATATAATTATCTTCTTTTATTCTATCTATTAAGATGTTGACCTGTTGTTCTGTCATGGCAAACCACGACATCAAACAATATCAATATACCAAAGTATGTGTAACAAAATCAGAAAGTATAAAAAGAATTTTTTTTTTGGTCTACCTGTGTGCAAAATTTTATAAAAATCCGTTGAGTAGTTTTTGTGTTAAAGAACAACAAACCTCCATATCATTCCACGTTTATAATATTAGTAGAATATAAAAACTTGAGAGGTGTCAAGGGACACCCGGATGGAACGAAGTTCTTTGCAGTAAGTACTAGGATAGCAAAAACATGCAGCAAGTGTGCCACTGTACCAGTAGCCAGTGTACTTACTGCAAGAAACGAAAATATCTGGCTTGCTTTCTATAAGAGAGAGAGACAGACAGAGAAACATGCGCACGCCGCACGACATGTAACGACGCTGCACGAGTTGTTACGACTAACGACGGCAAAAAGTGTCGTTACAACTTTTCGTTACCAAATTTTCCGCCTAGCCCCCTTTCGCAACGCGCGATAAGGAACTTCGTTCCTTAAGAATGGAGACTCTCAATAAATAAATAAACGCTAACACACTCATACCTCTGCAGTAGGTAATTATCTAGGTCGCGGGTGGCATGGACGACACATAACACATCACAATCACACCCATGACCCGAGTACTAATATTTATCTGTCACATAAATATCTGCCCCGGCCGGGAATCGAACCCGGGACCCCTCGCGTCGCAGGCAGGGTCGCTACCAACTAGGCTACAAGGTCGTCAAATAGTTCAATAGTTCCAATACAGCGGGATATCGCCTCGCAATCACTGTAGCTGAGCGCTAGCCAGGTAGTGTAACAGTAGACCGGCCGGCCTCCTGCTATCAAATATCGGAGATAATTGCTCACCGAGTTTGCCGGAAATAACTAGACGGGGATAGGTTTCGAGATGTTGTTTCTCAGCAACATTGCATTTCTGGTGCAAGTACATTCGAATTATATCGGCAAAATTAGGCTGTTATTTTAGTCTGTTCCATAACTTAATATACATAACATCAGAATTAGAATACACTATAAGAAAACTGCCAATTATTTGCCCGATCTTACGAAAGTAAGTAATATCTGTGTAAGGTTACATAAGTCAAAGAACAATAAAAAAATCAATAATTTAATTTTTTTAAGATTAAATTTAAAACCATTCATGGAAATCCTACACTATGACTGTTAAAATTCAGATTTTAAAGTTTGTATCTACTCAACTCCAAGCCGAGGTCCCAAGTTCGTAGTGCGCCCTGCTGGACGAAGCCCTTGGAACTCTCAGACGCCCTAACAAAATATACATATTTACTTACGTATTTATTCAAGTAGTTACATAGTGACATTCTTACACATGAGTAACTCTAGCTATTCTAAATTCAACCGTAAAGTACTCTCTGTATGTACTAATCTGGCCTGGTAAACCTTTTTCTATAACCGACAACGCGTTGCTAATGCTTGAGTTACTACCTTGCGGACAATCTTGTCCTCCATGACAAAGCACCCTTCCAAAATGCCGGTAGATTAAAATGACGTGCAAGTGTATCAGCGATTCGTACATGAAGAGGTAATTTTGAATTTTGAATTGAATAGAGTAACTTAAATAGAGACAATACGAAAAGTGTTAATGGACATATTCTTAAATAAAGGACAATGTCCACTTTGTATGGACATTTGGCTATCGGTGAACACCACATTTCAACATAAATATTATATAGGCTTAATACCTTTACTCAGTTTAAAAACGAAAATAATAATTGTTTTGTAACCAGATGTTTATTATACTGGTTATTTGAATAAATATTTTGTAGGTATTTTAAAGAAAACGCCCAATTTCCTTGACATTTTTTTATTAATCTGACTCGTATGTTATTAATATATTGTCCAAGAACGGGGCTGGTGCATTTATATCATCTCTGTACCTTGCCCAGCTCAGAAACCAAAAAAACAGTCATTACATGAGCAACCATACAAACCAAGGGTCAACCATAGTTATACATACAATAGTGCCAAGGTCAACGTGGGAAGCAGATTCTAAATCCATTTTCGTAAGCCAAAGGTCGTAATAATATTAATGATGAAAAACACAGACGAAACTGATGCGAAAAACAAAGCGAATGTGACTTGAAAGTTGAACGTAGATTACTATGCACTATTATCCAACGAATAACGATTGGCAGTTGAGATTACCACAGAGTACTTAATCACTACGTATGACAGTTGGGGATGCAAACAATGCATCGATTCGAGCGTGTTTGCAAAACATCGATATATTGTTCACTATCGTGAATTATTATAAAAGCAACGTACATAAAATAATATGTTATTCTAGTAAAAATAATACCTTATTTATAGTGTATTGATTTTTATACGTGTATCTTACCAAACTTAAGTTTTTATCGTGAGAATTAAAACTTCGAAATAACATCGATATATCGTTTTTATTATCGTTATCGGAATAATGTTGCAATTGTACTGACGTGACTACTCTGTGTATGTGACAAAAGGAAATGAGTTTATCAGTAGAATGTTTTATTAAACATATTATTTTAAAAAAGTAAATTGATACAAAAATAATTCGCGTGTATAAGTTAAAAAATAAAATATATTTTTTCGTGTAATTATTTATTTCTGAGCATCCTGTCCACGAATAGCCGAAAATGGACATTGCCCTTTATTAGTAGTTATAAGTTACATGAATATTACTTATTACTCTTGTAAGCTGGATCGTCATATAAGAAGGGACAAACACGTGCCTTACTAAGGAGAAAAAAAATGAATCGGATATTACTAAGTACTATTGTGTAATTGTGCCTGTGCAATACATAATGTGATATATGTCCAAGCTGTCCATTTTCCAGGTAAAATCCTATCAAATGAAAACAAGTTACTCTAATGTACAGAACATAAAATTTACGGCAGGTTATGCTCGTTCGATTCCGTTTTCAATATATTCTAACATTCGCACGGAACTACCAAGATTACGTCCGGGATTCGTAAATAAATCTAACCGTTTAATATGTTCGCAGTAAGCACCTTTAAATATTTGCGTTTGAAGTTGGTAGTAGATCCTACTGACTGCTTCCAAGATCAAATAAGCAAGAGGGTCATAAATAAATCTGCTGAACGACGGTCAAGGCAAATTCAAACTCATTCAGCTCTCCATCTTTAATTAGCCCGAGGTGCAACAAATTGTGAGGCACTACCGTGTCACTAGATTATTTCCCAGATTGTATGTGGCTTCAACCCATTAATGTTCCACAGTAGGGCAAAGGTCGCTCCTCTTGAGGAAGAATGGTTTGAGGGCCTCCATGTTCTTTCTTTTTCTTCTCGATTTCCATAAAAAACATTAGGACGTAACGGCTTAACGACCTTCATTCGGGATAAGAATAACGCTATACACTCATAGCCCCACACTAGGATTCCCTGTGTCGTGGGCGCCATTGACAACACAATAGACAAGGACATTCACACCCAGACCGTCAAATGACGACCCGTGTGAATGAAAGTAGAAATGATACACGAACGTAGAACATCATAATGTTACCACTCTCACAGTTTTATGTTAAATATATAGTAAAATACTTACTTGAGCACCACATAAATAAAACAAGGAATTTATATGACATCTTTTGATTGACTACTAAATACTCAATTTTAATCATCTTAAGAATATTAATTTTCGGAACGTAATGAAAGTTTAATCGGGACCTCAGTCAATCAAAGAATCCCCTCAAAGCTAAATATCAAAATTTTAATTAGGTAATATATTACTAAAGTAAAGCTTTTAGCAATTCGCCATTAATTTTGCACGTACAAAAATTCTATAATTTTATTCCCTGGTACGTATCTAAGAAAATAACAAAAGCGATTTTTTCCAGACAAAACTTGGGCAGAGATAGGGTAGGGTAGGGTAGAGGCCCTCCCGGGGGTTGCCCGCCTTGTCGTGGCGGGGAGGCTTAGTAACCGTGGACTGGTCACCCACGGTGAAGCTAAGAGGCAACCAGGGCCGGCCTGTTTGGGTCGCCGGCTGGCCCGAGGAGGGCGCTCCCAGCGGGCTGAACCAGTCCGCTGCGGACGCGCGAGGAGGTGGGACCGTAGAAGAAGAGGCGTGCCGGTATTACGGTGCGCCGTTCTCCCTATCTTCTGCGGCCGTGGAGGGATCGCAGGGGGAGAGGCGTGTTGGTATTACGGTGCGCCACTCTCCCTACCCCCTGCGAGCTGGCGGGGCCGTTCCGTCGAAACGGCGCTGGTGGGGCCGCAGAGGAAGAGACATGTCGATATTGCGGTGCGCCGCTTGCCCTATCCTCTGCGGCCGAGGTGTGGTCGGTGGAAGAACCACAGATCTGATCTTCCACTGGGTACCAGTTACCTGGAATCCATGGCCTCCTAGTAGCAGACTCGGGGGGAGTCTGCTACAGTATTGGTGGAGGCCGAGAAGGGAGGCGCACCTTACCATCTGATGCGCCCATCGTGGAGGGCCTTCGGGCTTCCGCGGTGGAGCCGCTTGTGGGCGGCTGCCGCCGGCGGGGTCGCGGATGTGTGCGAAAGCGTTCCCGTAACCCCGTCACAAGGCGGCGAAGAGGACGATGGGGGGGTTTTAGTGAGTATACCATGGGTCTCATTAGCCTATACGGGAGTCCCACGTAACCACTCGGGTGTCCCCTGCGCTCGGGTGGTATGCGTAATGTATTTTCCCCCCCGAAAAAAAAAGGTTAGGGTAGAGAAGATATCAACATAGACATAAAAATATGCAGGTAGAATTGCAAAAATAAAAATATTTAAATAAGGAAAATAAAAGAAAGTAAATTACCATAACAACTTAATAAAATCACCTGTTGTTAACTTCACAAACACCTGTCAATCTAAATTTCGAACGATGACAGTAAGATTTCGTAAATGGGACGGTTTTCTCATTAACTGAAATAATAATAAGCAATAGCAATTTATTTAACTTCAAATAAATAATTTAAACGAAATGTCACTCAAGTTCAGTAACTACTTCAATAATGTAAAATGACAATTTAAATTCTCAAAATTACGACTGATTATTTTACTTGTTTCAGATCATCATTAGGTAGGTCGCAACAGGTCCGTTACTCATAATTATCTGATTCCCATTTACTATGTGGGGATACATTGATCCAGCATTCTGACTAAGTGCGTTTGTAAACTTCACACACCTTTGAGAACATTATAATGAACTCTTACGCTCTAAAATATATAATAGATCAAAAAGGTACAAGCCTTTTGTTATTCAGTCTTAGGGTACAAGAATGTTATGTCACAAGTTTCTGTTCCGTGACATTTATTTTCTTTTAAAACGTTTCATATGCGGCCAGTTTTTTTTCTTTCAAACAATGTTTTTTATAAACAGAACACAAAACTCGTATGTAACGCTCAGACCAGAAATATGAAAGCGTAAATAAGTGGCAACTAGCTGCACCACAAGTCCTGAACTGAAAACATTACTCACTGGGTGCCGCCGACACGACAGTCGCGGGACCGCTAGAGACTCCACAAATTTTTGACTACTAAAACATTGTGTCTTAAAAAAAATGTGTGCAATTCACACGTGGTAGAAGTGCAACCTTCAAAAATAAATGTATTAATTTAATAACGTGTACCAGTTTTAATTATCTTTCAAAAACTATTTTGTACTAAATAAAAATAAAACAGTGGTAACTAACGCCATCTCTTAGCATAATATGAAGAGTAAAATGAGCAGCTAGCGCCATCTATCCAGCCATAAAACGAATCTTCTATCTTGTTCCTCGCGCCATCTATGAATACAACTTAGCAATTTTTAAAGTAACACGATTCTCTCCCACGTTAAATCTTATCAATTTATGTGTATGTCTCTTTTTACTATCCCTTTTTCGTTTCATCGACTTTCAAATGACAACAATGGTAAAGAAGTTTGCACTTCAAAAACATTACAATAAAATAATATAAGGGACATATTTTGTCAATATTGATAAGTGTTAAATTGTTGTTTTATGTAAAATCCTCTAAAATTTAATAATACGCTTTGAAGCCTGAACACAAGTTTATGAATACAATGTTTAATTTGGAGTCATTTTAAGATAAATAATCTAGACACGCGGCAGCGTGTCAAGCCAAGTTCAAGCAAAGGAACTGGCTAGTCAGCGCCGAGCGTGATATTACACGAACCACTTGGTGCCACATTTGACCCCTCTATAACTCAAAACCTCTTTAACGTATACACATAAAACTACGTGTGTTTAATTATATCCATAAGGACATGTAGAAGCCCAAATTTCATGAAGCTAGCTCAAACGGTTATAAAGATATGAAGGTCAAAAAGTCGTAAATTTTACCACTGACTGACTGACATATAGTACCTAAACCTAACCTACTTCCAGATGACCTAGAAGGATGAAATTTGGAATCCAGCTCGGTAATTGTGTGTGAGCGTAGGAAAAAATCAAAAAATAAAAAAGTCGAAAAATAAAAAAAAAGTCAAAAAATAAGTTGTGTCCCCATACAAAAAACTTGTAATATGCGTTAAGAAAACCACGCAGCGGAAACGCAAGAAAAAACATTACATCTCAATACCTGCCTAGTTCTGCCTTCATTACATCAGTCATTTTATGAAGTTATTCAACATTTTAATTCTGATAAAAACTGGCCACGTCAAATCTAACCTACTTTAAGATCTCACATTTTTAAATAACAGCAATTGTTATAGGTATCCAATAAAGCAAAGAAATATAGTTTAATACTTCTTCATAACGTTATTTTGTTCCTATAAATACATATTTCGGTTTTGCATAGAACTTTAGATCTCCATTCTTTTTGCGGCGAAGCCCACAGCTAAGCATAATTTTTGTATTGAACTTGGCTCTCCTTTTTTACATTTATGTTTTTGGTGGGATAAGCAATTTACCAACAACATCATTTGGCAAGACTGTAGTCATAAGTTCGGGCTGTAGTAATTAGTAGTAGTAATGTAGTAATACCAGGTATCATTTAACATTGATAATATTACAACACAATCTGTAATATCAATAATTACAGAAAGTTTTAGAATCATGTGTACCTAATTATTTTTCTGAATGTACGTATGATTAAAAAATTAAAGTACAGTGGTCAGCTTCGGAAATGTCCTTAACTCAGCAACAATCTCTGGTGACTGTAGTCGGGTACAAACGAAGCGAAACTTTGTACATGTGACGTGTCTCCGAATGTTCTCGTTTTTTCCGTTATTTGGAAAATTTCAAAGCAACCGCTTCCTTTATGAGTTCGAAAAATATTTTCCATGCGCTAGTTCTTTCCTGGGGTTGCGTTTTATTAAGCGTTGTTAGTACTTTTAGTTTCATTGTAAAGTTTTATATTCGTTTTAGTTTGTGATTATACGGACGGAATATTAATATTATGTGATTTGAAAACCAAACGCTCGATCTATCAGGTCCTTGAATTTTTGTACGAAGGTTGCTATTTTTTCATTTTCATATTTTTTGGGTCCACTCACCGGTGGGCTTTAAGTTTTAAGTTTGTTTTTGTACAACCAATTTTGAATTAAAATATTAATTTTTGAGTTGAATTTTAAGACACTCCACCATTGGTTGAGGTAAAGCCAAACGCACCCAGATGGTTTTTATGTATTTTCCATGGCACCCACAATACAGAGATTCTAGTGTTGGCCTATGAGTGTGTATCTTTTGTTATAATTGATAAAAATACCAAATAAATCACGCCTGATTTCATTAAGAATGACGACCCGTGTGGCGCAATGGTTACCATGCCGGATCGCCGCACCGAGGGTCCTGGGTTCGATTCCCAGCGAGGCGGAAATTTGAATGATGAGTTTGAATTTCTGTTCTCAGTCTGGGTGTATTGTCCTTGTCTATGTTGTGTGTTGTCCATGGCACCCACGACACAGGGAATCCTAGTGTGGGGCTATGAGTGTGAAGCGTTATTATTATTATTAAGAATGGGCGACTTATTAATTTACCATTAAAAATTACATAAAAGATTCAGCGATTGAGAGAGCACGTCCAATTGCGGTTATTAATGTTTTATGAGAATAGCAGGGCGCCACAGGGATTGTGAATGAATTATATTCATTAAGTATTAAACAGTGAGGTTACAGGGAGGTCCTCGCTTCATTTTTGGCAAACATCGTTGTAAAGTAATGATATTACTAAAGTAAGAACGGCTGTGGCATACTCTGAGAAGACTGGTCTCAATTAAAAATTCAGAACTATTTATTCGTACAGGTTTTTTTTATAGGTATACTTATCGTTTCAGGCACTACTAAGCACTACAATACGGAAGACGTTTTATTATGCTGGAGAAGGGACGGCGAAATAAACTCCTCAGCAAATACAAAAGCAAAATAAAATGCACTGTTTAGGGAAATAACTAACTTACGCCCCAACTCAGAGTCACTAACGGTTACTTTAATCGCTCCTTAGTAAAGAATCACCATACAAATTCTGTACTAGGAGCAATTTAAGTAACCATTAGTGACTCTAAGTTGGGACGTTAGAAGTATAGGTTGCAGAATTGATAATTTCCATCCGTTGTATATTCATCTACTGTACACTACAATGTAGATCCTACACTGTACAAGCACTTGCCACAACTAATAATTATTATAAAAGTAATCTCATACCTGTCTTCACTTTTGACGACCCGTGGTGTATAATGGTTACATACCATGCCGCACCGCTGTGCCAAGGGTCCTGGGTTCAATTCCCAGCGAGCCCGAAATTTTAATGAGTTAATTTAAAAATCTGTTCTCGGTCTGGGTGTGTGTTTTTGTCTTTGTGTGTTGTCCATGACACCCACGACACAAGGGAATCATAGTGTGGGGCTACTAGATGTCACTAGCGCGCCGACGATGAAGAGCGTAAGAACAGGCAATTGACCGTTCTGCTCGTAGTCGTTCTGTCAATAGAAGACGATACGCACGCTTTTGTTGTTGTCAGAAGTGCTTGACATTTGACATACAGCGTTAAAATGCCTTCGTGTATTATACCAATGTGATTGTGTAGTGAAATAAAAACATGTGTGTGTTGAAGCTCTTTTCGAAACAGATTTTTTATTGATTTGTAAGGGCATAACGTATCTAAATTTTTTAAATATGACTGTGGGGCTATGCGTGTGTAGCGTTATTTATTTATTTAAAAACATATTACGTACGCACCATGCCGTAGTGTTGCATACTACTGATATCGTGATTCTAGGTCCAGAATCCTGTGAATTTATTCTCCATCCTCCATCGACACGCGCTCACTCCGTGGAGAATACCGCTGGCACTGACAGGCGGGCAATCTGCTGCGAGCGTAAATTGTAACGTGGATCGACTACAATTTATATATTGATGGATGCAAATTGAGAACCTTTACATCCATTAATACAAATCCAATCACATCCACATCCATATTTGTCACAAAAAAAAACATATTTACTAAGTAGATCTGAAAGAATGAAAGCTCTTATTGGATGGCCCAAAAAATACGCCATATTTATTACTTGCTGCCATTTGTGTGAAGTACGTGTTGCCAACAAATAATTCTTGATAAAAAATAACCGACTTCAAAATTAGGGATAACTCAAAAACTACTAATCAAATCTCGTTCAATATTTCAAATATAGCCAATTAAAATCATCTTTTTTTATTCAAACCTTGCATAAATTTTGGGACGCCCCATAGGATCATCAATTGAAAATTTTGAATTACAAAGCGTCACCAAGAGCGGTGGCGATGTGTGAAAATGACAAAATTTCATCAGTCGCATTCTGTTTTTCATTGCGTTAATAAAACATCGGTTTTGCCATGATACCTTGACAGCAACCTTTCTGTGGCATAATGTTTCGGGTCTTAGGATAGCGACTAAACTTCCCGCACTTACACCGTACTGGAGCAACTTCGCGGTGATCGATGGTAGAGTGCCATCCAGGTCTCACCCGCTAGACTAACTTTTCCACTTCACCAGGTATACTTAAGACATTCTTCCTAATAGGAAATCGCTTTAAAAAGTAAAATAAAAAATAAAACAACTTTTCAAATTAAATTTTTCAAGTACTTTGAGCCTTTCACATAATTAATTGGACATAATTTTATTCTGTCGACAGAATCAGTGGCTTACCATTAAGATACATATATCTACTTATACATCATTACAATCATAATTTTATTATATATTATTAAATACATGTCTTATAAACTTTTAAATGTTAACAATTTTAAACATTTTCAGCAAAACATTTCATCACTTTTTAAAATTTAAACATTGCAATAGGTCACCTCTTTATCTATTAATGTACTGTAAATAAATTTATAAAGTTCATTACACATTATTTTTTAAGCACTTGATGCTTTTATTCACTAAAAGGTTATTACCCTTTTACGCTCCTAAAAGGCTTTAATTATTGAATGAAAATGTAAGTTAACAGCCCTGATTAAACAGTCATTATTTAATTACTTTTTTATTTTACAGTATTAATTAACTATATTTTGTTTCAATCTTAAGATTTTCAGGTGGGTTTTGTGTGGACGGATGGAATAATTACGGTAATAACTAAAAATGTTAACGTTCACTGTTTTCTCAACAGCTCAACTTAGAACTTATAGGATTGCTTTAATACACAGCCTATTATTACCATTGTAACTCTTGGGCTGGAATCTGCTGTCACAATGTGTGGATGTGCTCTATGGACATGAGCAACACCAGAGGAATCGCCACAGCACTTTTTCACAATCATAAGACATTAATAACACCTACGATCCAACAACATTCAAACAATATTCATCTTTTATCTAATCTGCCCCGGCTGGGAATCGAGCCCGGGTACGGAGTCTTAAAAAAATTTGTTTATCAGACCCTTATCATATCAATGGCTCATTTACTTGTAAATTCCTGTTTTGTAGCTGTATAACTAAAAAGTTCAATAGCACCATGCGAGGATGGTATTCGCCCTGCGGACCTCGATAAATTAAAGTGCCAGAAAGAGACCTCTAGTAGTTTCGGGCCTGTAAAAAATTAATTACTACGCTGTAATATCTTCTATTATTATAATTTATAACAAATTTACTTAATTTACGTAAATAGTATTTCTTATCACATTTAATAAGCAAGCTTAATTCAAGTGTAATTAACGTCTAAGAAAAAAAAATATATATAAATAATTAGGGATCACATCATTAGCTCTTATATAAAGCTGTACTGAATTTTCGACCTTGACAACTTTTGCTCAAAGGTTCAAATTTGATACTCGGTGTAGTCCCAGTTCCAGGTCTTGTTGACACTGTTGTCGTACACTGGAGTCATGGGCGATTTGACGGCATCGGGAACCTGTAAATTAATCATTAATCATCATCAATATTATTTCTTCATATTTGTTTCAATAATAATTATTCCTGTTCTCGGTCTAGGTGTATAAGTTATTTTCTTTGTGTGTTGTTCATAAAATGTAGAAACAAACGCTCAATAATGAACTGTGAACCCGCCAAGGAAACTAAATTCCTCTTCCAATTTAAAGTTCTGCCGGAGTTAGGGCTTGTGTTTCAGCTTATGATTGTCTTGATAACTTGGAAGTGTTTAGTTTTTCGTAGGGCTTAAGATGAAAATCCTCATAATTAATCGGCTAAGTTCTTCGGTTCAAGTGTTTTATTTTCATATTGCAATATCATGTTATTACGGTCGTGATTTCCGCGATGTTCACAACTTTACTTTGTTATTCGATAAGAATTCAAGCATTATGCAGCCCGCCAAAATGAAAAAGCTAAGGGTTATAGTACACAATGTTGTTTATGTGAACACCTATGATCGCCTATTTATCTTACGCGCCGGTGGGCTCAGGCTCTTGATCGCAACGGGAAAGCTCTGACAGTCAGCCTTGATATCGCTAAGGCCTTCGACCGGATCTGGCACAGGGGCCTTCTCACGAAGTTACCATCTTACGGTCTCCCTGAGAGGTTATGCAATTGGGTAGTCAGTTTTCTATCTGAGTGACATATCGAGGTCGTAGTCGACGGTTGAGCTCAGATATGAAACCTATAAATCCTGGCGTCCCCCAAGGGTCTTTGTTATCTCCTATGCTATTCATTCTGTATATCAATAACATGCTGCAGCATACGAGTGGCATCCATTGCTATGCAGATGATAGTACAGGGGATGCCTATTACACAACCCCGGCCTATACCTCTCAGTTGCAAGTGGCGGATAGCAGAATCAAACTTTTATCTGAATCGAGAACTCTCTAGAGCAAGACTCGGAATGGGGTCGGCTTAATTTGGCCGAGTTCAACCCCACGAAGACACAAGTTTGCGCGTTTACCGCTAAGAAAACCCCATTTGTCATAGCGCCTCAATTCCAGGGTACCGCGCTCACCGTGAGTTAAAGTGTTGGGATTCTGGGAGTTGACATCTCGAGTGATGTGCAGTATCGACGTCATTTAAAGGCCAAGGCTAAACTGGACTCCAAGAAGCTTGGTGTCCTGAACCGGCATAAGCAGTACTTCACCGTGAGGCACCTACTTATGCTATATAAAGCTCAAGTCAGGCCTCACATGTAGTACTGCTTCCACCTCTGGGCAGGGGCGCTGCAACACCAGCTCAACACATTTAACGCCATACACAAACTCGCGGTCCGAGTTATCAACGACTCACTCAGCTTAGAACACCTGAACTTCAGAAGTGATATCGGTTCTCTCTATGTGTTCTACCGACTTTACAACGGTAAGTGCTCCTAGGAATTGTTTAACTTGATGCCTACTTCACCTTTCCATCATTGCACCACTCGCCGAAGATTGAAGTCTCATCCACACAGATTAGATTCGTTGTCTACGGTCCGATTCTTATAATCTTTTTTGCCACGCACTTGCAAGCTATGGAATAAGCTTCCTTCTGAGGTATTCCCGCTATGACATGAGGTTCTTTTTCAGGGCCGGCGATGCATTGACGATTCCTCTGGTATTGCTGTCCATAGGCGACAGTGACCACTTACCATCAGGTGGCCCGTCTGATTTTTCACCTTCGTTTCAGCTGTCCCACTTGTTGCCGTTATTAATATCGAGCAAAAAATAGCAAAATAATCACGTTTGTTGTATGCGAGCCCCACTTAAATATTTATTTTCTTCTGTTTTAGTATTTTTTGGTATAGCGACAACAGAAATACATAATCTGTGAAATCAACTGTCTAGCTATCACGGTTCATGAGATACAACTTGGTGACAGAAAGACGGACAGTGGAGTCTTAGTAACTCTAAACTTCTCCTACCAGACATGATCTTACGACTATCTCTGAAACTACAATTTCTGAAGTTTTAATCTCTTTAAAAATACTTACAATCAAATTTTGGGACTGTTCTTGCAGTCTTGGAGGTGGCTGCGGCACCAGGTTGAGAGGCTCGTATGCATCGGAGACGCCGCTGTCCGGGGACTCAGGGGTCAGCGCTGAGTTTACGTACCCTTTGGGACCCACACGGCTTTTATGCACGCAGTAGTCTCCCGTGAAAGGGTTCTGGTACGCCACCACCGTTCTGGATAAACAACGTTATGATTATTCGTATGAAGTCAAATGTAGAGGGACAAAAAGGCGGGAAGGGTTTTGCCTCCTGATTTAGGTAATATAACCAGGGAATCGATTAGGTCATATTATGACCTCGTGGGTGGTAGATGTTTTCTCGTTTCTTTCAAAGAGTCAAGAATTGTACTAAAGGCAACATCAACAATGTTAATACGGCCCGAAACAAGTGTGAGAAGCGTTGTAATGCATAATTGAAATATTTGGCAGGTAAAGTAACTGGCAGGTATTATTCACAGTTAAAATTAACATTATTTATTTTATTCAACATAATTGCATATACCTATTAATGGTGTCGAATCAGGTGTTAATTTACACTTATATTTTGTATATTGATTTTAATATCATATTCATTTTGGTTTAAAAAATACGTCTCATTAACTTATACGTTTCTAAAGTTAAAACAGAAACAAATTCAGGATTATTTTCTTGTAGTTATTTCAATGTTCTTTTAGATATTGTTAATCTTCTTTTTTCTTCTTTTTAGTAGAGGAAACTCAATGGATTTTTCTAATGTCTCTAAGGCCGAACGCTCTTTGAAATACGGATGCATAGATTGCACCCAACACGTGACGGAAATGCTAACCGCGCCGACATGGTATGTCGATTTGAATCGATGTACGCGGTTTTAAAGTAACGCTTCTAAAGCAAATCGGTTCGAATATCTACCTAGATATAACAACGATGGAACTTAACCGCTATTTAATAAAGCGGGATTAAATATGAGAATTCTAGTTGTAGCTAAATCTTCTTTAATTAATCGATTCGCAAGGATGCTTATTTACACAGCAATAAAATTCTCAAGTGGCTTTTTTGTCCAATCGATTAGCTATTTAAATTATACTTTTTTCCATGTGGACTAGTCTAATCTTGTTTTTATAGTAATTGTAGCAAGGGAGCTGAATAGTAACATGCCATCAAAAACAAAACTTGTAAAAAAAACCAAGTCTCGCAACTCAGTTCTTCTACTGTAAAAAGTTGTGAGATCCATGTAATACCAAGTCGGTTAATTTATTCAGTTCCTACTTAAGGGTCCTTCTGTCTTAAGTTATTACGTAATTAGCTAACCTAACAAGTAACAACATCTTATAGTGACCATATTATCAATATTAAAAATCTTTTATGTTTTAAATAAATGTTGATGTATCTAGAAAACTGGACCGAAATTGCAAAATATTTTAGTTTTCCCTTGATTTATACACTAAACACTAATTGTGTTCCAAATTTGAAGCTTCTATGTCTGCTAGAAGTGCCTTAGAGTTTTGATGATCGGTCAGTCAGTCAGTGAGTGACGAAATTAAGAAACTTTGACTAGTTATAATTCTTAAACTACTGGTTCAAATTGAATGAAATTTGAAATATACCGTGTTTATACAATGCCTGCTTGGTTACTAAAAATTCAGGCTTCTAGCTTTATCCACAACAAAGTTATAGGGGGTCGAAAATGGCCTGAATTGCTTCGAGAAAAGGATGGTACGGCCGTGCCGCTTTTTTGCTCGACTTGGCGGGGGCACTGCCGTGCCCCCAGATTTGAATTAATATAATCATAATGTTAAGTGTCACTGTCATGTTGTCTGTAGAAACGAGCAACAACAAGCAGTAAATTTTTATCCAACTTAAGTAATTAAGTTACAGACATGTTTTACCTTGTCTTTGTGTATTTTAAAGTGAACCGAAATGGAGCAGATAAACGAGATTTAATTAATCAACCAGTAATTCTGTAATTCAGTATGCTGGTCGTTGGAAAACAATGTTTATTTAATTTCGGAAAGCGGTTTTTATTTTCAAGGGAACACGTTCAATTCAATCCAACAACCACAACCACATTGGATGGTTGGTTTGGAAGACAAACAGCTATGAAACAGTACAGTGGAATGTTAAAGGAAATATTTTAACCCAATTATGCTTAATGAAAAAGCTATGAAAAACTGTTTTTATATGAGTTCAACAACAATTATATGAGTTCAATGCCCTCAGTTTACTACCGAAAACAATTTTCATTTTAATAATAATTGTTTTCATTTGTTTTTGCGTCGTGCTTCGTTTCATTTGGGGCCGTTACAGATAAAAATGTTTACCCTTTTTTAATAATAATAATGCACGGCCATAAGAGCGTGAGACCTTGATCAATTTAAAGTTTACAAGAAATGCAAAACGTTAGTGTGTAAATGTAAGTGAAACAAATAAAAAAAAATTAAGGAAAATAAAACATTAAAATGTCTCAAATTCAAGTTATCTTGTTACCAAAAAAAACCTTTGGTGGTCCCTGATGTCCATGGATGACCATAGCCACTTACCATCAGGTGGATCGTCAGCTCGTTTGTCGACTACTTCCACTACAAAAATAAAATATGCAAATGAACTTTTAAAACTATACTTACAATATATTATAGCTCGTTTTTTAGCCAGACACCTAGGAATTTGTGATGTCCTGGGACGGACAATGGCTGTTTCTAACTATCCATCAAATCAAGGGCCAGCTAGTACCGTGAAAAATTAAATCAGGGGGAAAAAATAATTAAACTAAAAAAAAACCGCAAATATCTTTGACAACTTACCTTAACATCTCTGCATTTTCACCTTCTTTTCTATGAGAAAACAATACTTTTGTAGGTCGTAAGAGAATCGCCACCTAAAAATGTGTAGAATTCAAAATGTATATAATTCTAACACGCTTTTATTAAAACTAGTCGGGAGAATCCAACATAAAAATAACGTGAGTAAGTCGTTATACACATGCCTTTATTGCTTAAAAAAGCTTTAATTTCAGCTGATTGCATTGCATTAAATAAAACAAAGGTAAAATAATTATAAAGCAAGTTTATTAATTTTTAAAACTGTTGTACCGATTGGTTGCTCCGTTAAAGTACTTCAAAACTTTTCCATTACCAAGTTATAATTAGGTCCGACAAAAATTTTGAATTTCTAATATTCTCAATTGCATTTTCGATACTTTTCATTTATTTAAAACACATATTCCAATTTACCTATAGTTTTATACTAGGTACATATCTAAATAAAAGACGACTAATTGACGTACCTGGCCAGTTCTCTGTAATCTATGCACACGGTAGACGCAGTATCCACAAGTAAACAGAATTAACAGCAACTAGAACAAAGTATTAAAATGAATCAATTTATATTCAATATCGCTAAAACATAACTTTAAAATCTTCAGATCTATCACAACGTCACCTTAAAAAACGTTTGCAACTATATAAACATCTACCTTTCTGAACAAAGGCAATATTCATCACTTAATTATTACCTGTATAGCTACTACAATGTCCGCTATTTTTATCATTAACAAAAGCCCTATTAACCAATATAAATCTAAGATATAAATCATCGGAATAGGTACTTAAAACGTTGCGTATAGCAGCTGCACAGACAAATTTCAAATGTAGGAACATTGCCAAAACACAACTAAACTAATCCTAACTCTTATCGTCTAGCAATTACTTACCAAAATAATAAGAAGGATGATATCAATGTAAATTATGATCATTTTAATGTTAACACTATCACTAAACAATAAAATTAACAAAAGTCCTCACTGTTATTAAAAAAACAGAGAGAAATCAAATCTGTAAACAGAAAACTGTGATGTCTTTTACTTTACGGAACGAACTAAAATTTGGAGCTGAAATGATTGGTTGCTGACATTTTGACAAGCATTTCGATTGGTCCGGCCATGTCGTAGCCGAACGTGATTGGTCAGTTCAATGCAGTAGAGATTTGGGAGCCAATAAGAATATGCTACAGTTACGAAATGTGGCTACAGACGCTGTGTTGTCAAAGAGTATAAAAACTGGGAACTGAGTTATTATGCCCATCTTCCATCCTCAGTCGAAAGAAAGTTTTATCATGAATTTTATATGTATAGTTCAATCAACACCTTATAATTTAAATCTTAAGTTATAGTGAGACAACTTTGTTTATGATAAAAACATTATATTTGGATTTAATCCACTCTCAAACTACACAATAATTTTATTTTGAAATTATTTTGAAATGAAGCCTTGTTTCTCACGTGGACGTCTCATTTATGTTACAAGAAAAAAAATGATGACATTAGAAGAATTTGAGGAAAGAAAAGAGGAAATAATCCAAAATTTCTACAACTTGTACATTATACATTAGTTCATAAGAAGCCACCTCTGTACTACGGTATGATCTGTGGCAGATCAGCTTGCTGGCGCCAGCACCGTCGCGACGTCTGCCTTCCCGATCTATATTCCGAGCCACTTCAGCAAGGGTAGCTACGCCAATGTTAGGTAAACTGTACACCTATTTAGAAAAAAACACTAAAACACAAGATTAAATTATTAATATCGATAACAAAAACGCATAAAGGACTTCAGATTATACGATTTGGATGAGCGCATGTGACGACTAATGAGGAATACCTGCATGTCAAGAAGTTTTTTTTTAATAATAAAAAAACTTTTTAAAAGGGAATCTTTCCCGTAGTATTAGAAAGTAAAAAGCACATTATTCATACATTTCCCTCTACACATTTATTTTTGCCATAATTGAGACAGCCTACAGCATACTCATTTAGTGTAGATAAATGAGTTTAGTGGTCAAACCGATTTTTAGAAACCTACCCAAAACTCTTCAACGATAGTACGTAGGATATCTGTTCATTGACAATATTAGTTTTAGCGTTACAGGAATTTTATCGATAAAATATTATGACTCGATAATTAAATAAGTGTCTAGTAAAATTTACACTTATTCAAGGTGTACTTTCACAGTAAATCATTATATTATACATCAAAATGCGCAAGAAATAAATCCCTAAATAAGTAGCTTTAGCTGTTAGAACTTCGCAAGTACAGAATCTACTCGAGCAACTAAAGTTTCCTAACTGTAAACTCTTTTTAGTTGTCAAACCCGCACTGAGGAGACGGGATAGGTTTTGGGTCTCAATTCTCATGAAAACATAAAACATTGCCAACTGAGTGTTCTGAAAAATGTTACATTATTTTATTGCGTAATTTTATCAGTAAAATGTATAATTATGCAACATTGATTTATTTTAAGTGAGAATTTGGAAGTCGTTCATTGAACTAGGGTCCACTATATTCCAGGCACATTCGGTTTGGACTCGATGTAAACAAACCGTTGCCTAGCATCCACAAACAAACAGGTGCATAAAACTTTTTGTCGTAGTAAAGTTTTGAATTAAATCTGTATAATGTTGTTAGCATTGAAATAAGACCACCCGGTAAGACTGGGAGGCCGCGTTCCGTTCCACTGTTTATAAATTCGATCTTTCAAATTCTATAATATTATTTATTTTGCAATAGTTTAAAATAACACGGAATAGTTACGTATAAAATCGATATAGTCTGTTTTAAAATACATAAATATAGATAAAATTTTATTCGACTTTTTTTAATTTCTTATAAATAATTTTATCCTCATCCATATTGGGTGAAATGAAATATCTGTATTTATAATCTGTATTTCGAAAAAATTATACGACCCAAGTTGCAAAGCATGTAGTGTTATAGCTGTGAGGTTTTCGTAGTGATTTCTATTTATAGTCATAAGCAGACCTTAATTAAAACAACAATTTTGTGAAAAGGTTTGAAGTCGCTTTTTGTAATTAAGAATTAACTCACGCTGAGCTAATCAATGATGAAAATTGTTTTAAGATGTTATTTTGTACCTCGTTTTCTCTTAGTGTGTTCTTGTGATAGGTCAATAGCATTGAGATAGATACATAGAGGAGACATCTCAAACAAAATGTGTGTTCCACCGCCGGCTTGCCCTCCGTTCTCTTTTCAAACTAGAAGCCTCGTTTGCACACTTGCCATAGAGTAACTTTGTATATGACACTTGCCGAACCAAGACGGCAACCTAAGCAAGTTTATATATTCCATTAACACGCTAGTGGCTTGCCAAGTTCAAACGCTCCTTATGATTTTTTATTCCAAAATGGCGGGAACATTGCACAATAATTTAATTTAATTCGTTTTAGTTCATTTAAGTTAATATTTTGTTTTCTTACCGATGATAAAGTGATACCATTATCTTTTTTGTTTTTTGTCGTGCAATTGTGATACGTTCTTATTACGCACGACGGCATTTTTTCAGTTTTTTCATAAACAATTTTGGCATGCGGCCGCCATGAGCGCAGCCGAGTGATAGCCGAGTGACAGAATGAAATGCAGCCGGCCGGCTGCAATGCACACCCCCGAACCCAATGTTCGCGGTGTCAGTTCTATACGCTAGTAATACTAGTTCAATGGTCAATAGTAAAATAATGAAGATATCAAAAACGTTACAATACTTATTTGGCTTCAACCTATTAATGGCCCACTACTGAGCACGGGTCTCTCCTCTTGAGGAGGCCTAGAGCATACTCCACCACGCTGCTCCAGTGCGGATTGGTGGAGGGGTTAGTGGCTAACCCGAGTGTCGAAAGTTTTCGAACCGCCCGAGGGCCTCCGACATGGCTTAACGACTGTTATCTTATGATAACAACCGGGACCGACGGCTTTACGTGCCCTCCGAAGCACGGGAAACGCTCAAGAATTTTTTGCCACTAGCGGTCACCCATCCAACTACCGACCGCGCCCGCTGTTGCTTAACTTTGACGATCACATGGGATCGACGCAAGCCGCCGGGCTATGAGCGCTTCAACTTATTTAATTCTATAATAATTATTTGGTGTGCGAAATACAAATCGGTTGGTGAAAATCCTACAAAGGAATTTTAATGGTTTGTTTACACTGAGTCCAAACCGAATGTTACTGGAGAATTTTCTCAGGCCTCAGCGTTATATATTATTCCTTGACTGACTGAGTTCAGAAAGTGAACTTGTGGTGGAAAAACAATGGCGATTTTATGTTTCATACTCATAGCGGTAGAGCTGACAATGTCTATGAAAAAAATTATATTAACAGTGATAAAGATAACGGTGATGCCGATGTCTTGGAACTCAGTATCAGTGGAATAACGGCGATCATCACCATTTCAGTATCGACAAACAACTTGGCGCACAGTAACGACCACTTTACTCGGAGCAGGTTTTCACAGTGAAACTAAGAAGATTGGTTAAAAACTGCAATATCTATTTTCCAAGTGCGCAGAAAACTCATTTCCTCTTAACTAAAAACAGCAGCATTAATATTTTATTCCTTCATTATGAATACAATTTCCAACCAGCAATTCCAGGATTCCTCGTTTTTGCTTAAACTGACTACCGGGCTTTCTGAGTTTTAGTAAAATATTAGCGTTGAGGCCACGGGCAAGAAAATTTACTTTAAAATAAATAAAGGGTGAAAAGTTTAAAGTAATATCAGCAGGCTTCTACATTTTCATTACAAAACATAAGCTTAACGTTAACGTACATACCAGCGTATGATTGGTAATTCGTTACTTTATCTATACTAATATATGTATAAAGAGAAAAGATTTGATTTTTTGTTTGCATTGAATAGGCTCCGAAACTACTGAACCGATTTGAAAAATTTTTTCACTGTTGGGAAGCTACATTATCCCCGAGTAACATAGGCTATATTATATTTTCAAAAAAAATAGGGATCTTTAATAAAACTCCAATGTAACCCAAGGTGTAAAAAATAAGAAAACCGAAGCAAAGCGAGGGCGTGCTATAAGCTTAATATAATATGCTGAACTCCTGAATTCGAAACCCGCAAATGCTTCATATTTCTGTGTCGCTTTGTCTCGACGTTGGCTGTCTGCCAGTACAATCGAAAAAATGACCCCATGAAAAATTAGAATCTTGAATGATTTAGAAACTGAAAACCCGAATGAAACTTCATATATTCCTCCTGAAAGTCGTGCTATTTTAGAGTGACCTGGAATTATTGAAATCTCGCCTTTGCAGCAAGTAGAAGCCATGTAATTTATCTTTTAAAATGCATTATTAACATTGAAATTACCTACATCGTTTTTAAGTTCACATTAAATGATCAGCCCTATGAGTCGTTTTGTTTATGACGTATTTACTCACGCAACGTAAGATTTTTCTTCGAAAAATTTTTCGTTGAAAGTTACTATATTATGTCTAGTAGTATTTTTATCTTCCTACTTATGAGCATTATTGTATAATACATAGAGAGTAAACGAATGTAACTAACAATAACAATACAATTATTATTAGTTATACTCATTTTCGTTATGTCTGTCCGTCCTTCCTTCCGTCCGTCCGTCCGTCCATCCATTCGTCCGTCCGCCCGCAGCAAAGCACAGGGACCCTTGCTAGATAGCTGTAATTTGGCATGGATAAACATATTTACTAAAATTACAAAAAGGTAGAATCAAATCTTTAAAAATATTTTTTTCGAGGTACTTACCTTATAACCCTACACAGGTAACGTGGATGAATAATTTTTTTTTCGCGTCTACCCTATAGTATACCCCACACCAATGATATTTAAAAAATACATAAAAAATACTCTTTTTTACATTATAATATCATTGCCCCACATTCGTTGATTGCATAGAGCATTTTTTGATTCAGGGTTCGTTTGTGAAATATTCGGAAGTAGCATGTTTATGATGAATTTGAAAAGAAAACTATCACGGCAATGTTAGTGTAAGAAGTTAATGAGTCTTTAAAGTTACAACTTCGGAACACTACATTACGCGTGGCCTGACACACACTTGGCCGGTTTTATTCTCCCTTGTTTATCAACCAATTTTCTATCTTTAATAAATAAGGTTCGTCTAAAAAAATGGATATAAATCATATTGCTATATTTATTTGCGTCGTTTGATATCTCTTATGAAAATAACAAAAAAACTTGTGTCTATATTTTTCCCCTGTTTACACTTATCCCAAGATCCGAAAACTGGCAATGTAAGCTTAGTTTCACAACAATTATTTTATTTTTGCGTTACTAGCCAGAGCCATAGCAAAACTATGTTGTTTAATTTGTGAGCAACATCAGGGTAAGAAGGATGGTACAGACAATTTAAGTAGGTAATGCAAAATTAAATTGTGTGGTTTTATGAAACCACGTTGCAAGCGAAACTTTTTTTCGGTTTGTATATTATTCGATTTAGGGTATTAAATTGCGTTTATAATCTTAATTTAATTATTGAAAAATGGGAATGAAAATGGGAAATCATTAGTAGACAAAATATTCAATTATAAATTTTAATTTCAATTTGCGTATTACAGTACGGAATACATAATTAATACAATAATTTAGATGATAGACGCATATTTAAAACTAAGAGCAATATTTATTTAAATTATTGAATCTCCATTATTATTCTTACTCCAGGGCCGGCTGTAATGCGACATGCATTGACGAAAAATTTTTGGGCGATAGAATAAAAGTTTCACTTTAAAAATGGATTTGACATAAAATATTCTAATTTAATGTAGGTATATTGTAAAACTTCATTTATCAATTTATTAATTATATTTTTACTATACATAATATATTTATTTAGCCATGAGTCTTTTTAAGACCACTGACAGACGATTATTTTCATAAATTAAAACCTCAGATTAAAACCCTCACAAGATTATATGAAATTAATTCAATTATAAGTACATGTCGGCGAGCAACCTCTTTGGTTGTACAACGATCGGCCGATGCAGATGCTGTCACACAAGAAGAGTCATGAAGAAAAGCTAAATATCTATACAAATAAATAAAATTGAAGTGTCTGTTTTTAATATTAAAATAACCGCTTTTCACTAAGTGCATTTGGATGTATGCAAGGTACATATACCATAACAACATTTTTTACAATTTTTGTCTGTCTGTCTGTTTGTTCCAGCTAATCTCTGAAATGGCTAGACCAATTTTGACGGGACTTGCACTGGCAAATAGTTCATGTAACAAGGAGTAACTTAGGCTACTTTTATTTTAGAAAAAAAAAATAGTTTGTTAGGCGATACGAAGTTCGCCGGGTCAGCTACTTTAGAATAAGGAATGTGTCAATCTATTTGGAACATACCTGGGATTGTTATTGATGTGAACGTTAGGAGAACTGGAAATATATTACGGAACAAAGTAAAAGGAATATTATTGAATAACTAATACCGTAGAATACCTCTTTCTGCTTCATACATAAATTTTCGTATTTCAATTTCAACTCATAGAGGGGAAAATAATATGGGTAACGACAACGAAAAACCGAGTCATTGCAAGCGAAAAAAGTTGACTCAGAATTGTATCCGTCATTCTTGATAAGATTAAAAAAAAATTACGCAATGAAAAAAGGATTATTTCGACAGAAATTTGTGAATTGTGAATTGCGTGCCTCGTGGAGTGGCTATTGTGACCGCCCGCGAGTTGGAGCTAACTGCAATGAGTGTTTCGAACATATTTCGACAGAACGGAACTTTAAACGAGCATGGTACGAAATGTACGGTTTACTTTATATGTAGATTATTTCGGTGCTCTTTAAATTCACGATTTATGAGAAAACTAGAGAAGCAATGTGATTTTAAGGGTATCTTCAAACTTATCGATGTGGAATCGGCTTATGAAACTTATACAAGTGGAGAGCATCTTCTTCAAAGCTTGGTCTCCAAATTTATATGTATATAAACTTTTTGTACTTCATCCACCTGGCTGGTTGACTTCTAAACCCAGCCGTGAATTCACGCGGGCCATACACACCTTTTTTTGCGCGTAACATATAGGTGGCGCCTGTATCGCAACGGATGTGTATGAGTAAAACATCACATACCACTGTAGCTCTATCTCTATTTAATTAGTCAATGATTATTTACCAGCCTAAAATTAAATAAATTAACGTGTTTACCCGGAACCCGGAAAGTATTTCGTATAACAAAAACAGCGTAAAAGTAGCTGAAAAGCTCCACTAAGTTGCTTTTAAGCATCAAGGATCAAAGATGTAAAATAGGACGGCAAACCGATAAGGATTAGATAACGAGAGGTCACTTTTATGAAAATTTATGACATTGAATATTACAAGCTCTTATATTCAACTTGCTTTTTCGTATCGTTGTTCAGTAATGCAAACGTTTATAAAAATAAAATAAAATTGCGAATAATTTACAACCATAATTTAACGAATACCGACCATAATTTATTCCCTTATTCTTGTTGGAAAACATTATTATTTTATGGTTCAACCTAAACTGAAGAATAAGTCATATTACCCAACCCATTCACAACTGTGTATCTTTTGAATAGAGTTCATTTTATTACATGTTGTTTAACCGGTGATATATCGTAGTATGGGGAACAGACTTATTTATCTTGGCGCCTCCGCAAGTAAATCATAGTGATAACATGAAGCCGTGATACGTGTACGGCTCCACAAAGCCTTTAGCGGTTTGAATAGCTTTACTCAAGAATAAATGATTGCCTTCAGCTTCTGTATTACGGCAACATCTAATTTAATATTTTCTTACGATAATTACCATAATAAGTATACATTTTCAGGTGTTTAATTCCGGGAACCTATATCAATGAACTAGGCATTACAATTTTATGATCAACTAGCAAATTTTATGAACAGAAATTATACCAAAAAATAAGCGACTTCACGAAAAAGACAAACTTAAACAAACACAATTATCTAGTTTTTGCGGGAAATAATGATAAAAACCCTCACGAACTTCCAGATGTATAATATTTCTTTAAACAATTTTATTGACTGAGGGGCGTTTTAAAGGTATGAAAAAAATTAAGTGTGTATTTGTCTTTTAATTGGAAATAAATAATGTCATGAAAGCGAGAATTCCAAGTTAAAAATAAAAACAACGCAGCCACAGTTAAATAATCACAAAATATAAAACGTCAATTTATGCTACGGTCAAATTACATGCAACGCGAGATGAACACGAGTGAAAATTTCGCATTTTGTAGACACGGTCGATTTTAAACTGTCGCGCGCCACGCCATTGCTATTTACAACTGAGTTATTGCGCGTTACTTTAAAATGAATGCCTATCTGTTTGAATAAATTGAATTCAGTGTATTTGAAAATATAGTTCCAGGACTAAATTTTGTTTGTGTATGTGCAAATGTTCTGAATAAAATATCTATTTGACGAAATTGATTTCATGTTTTGGCTCTTGGTTTTTATACGTATAATAGCCCCTTCACTTCAGGCCCACTGCCACCAGGCTGTCCTATCGACTGTGGACACCTTATACGTCTTCTGATATGAGCTGCTGAGATTATTATCTCAAAATGTACTAAATAACTGTTTTATTTAGTACATAATTATCTCCTGTGTGTCCCTCTACTTCTCTTTCCTTCCTTAAGTTATACATCCAATAAAAATGTTATCTTGAGTTCAAACTAAATTAAAGAACAATGTCCACAAATACCCAAAGAGTTTTAGTTTTTAAAGCGTTTTAGTCTTTCAACTCGTTGCCGTCTGGGACATGTCTCGGAAATAGCTATTGTGGTTCTCAATATCCTTTTATTTTTAAAGTTACGGACTGCCTTGTAAGACTACTATCAAAGCGTCGCCTTGAGTGTTGTTGAGGACATCATATCCCAAAAGTATCCTTTTATATATACTACAAGGCGTATGATATTCGCTAGAGACAATCAGAAGGACTCTCAAATTTAAGTGGGACTACATGACAAGCATTAGCTTTTGATTAAAAAAAGAATCATTAAAATCGGTCTACCCAGTCGAAAGTTCGGAGGTAACAAACATAAAAATAAAATAAAAAAATACAGTTCCATTTCCTCCTCCTTTTTTGAAGTCATTTAAAAAGATTACAGTCGAATTGAATACCTCCTCCTTTTTTGAAGTCGGTTAAAAAGAAGGAGATATTCAATTTGACTGTATTTTTAGGGTTCCGTAGCCAAATGGCAAAAAACGGAACCCTTATAGATTCGTCATGTCTGTCTGTCTGTCCGTCCGTATGTCACAGCCAATTTTTTCCGGAAGTATAAGAACTATACTGTTGAAACTTGGTAAGTAGATGTATTCTGTGAACCGCATTAAGATTTTCACATAAAAATAGAAAAAAAAAACACAAAATTTTGGGGGCCCCCATACTTAGAACTGAAACTCAAAATTTTTTTTTCATCAAACCCATACGTGTGGGGTATCTATGGATAGGTCTTCAAAAATGATATTGAGGTTTCTAGTATCATTTTTTTCTAAACTGAATAGTTTGCGCGAGAGACACTTCCAAAGTGGTAAAATGTGTGTGTCCCCCTGTAACTTCTAAAATAAGCGAATGATAAAACTAAGAAAAATATATGATGTACTTTACCATGCAAACTTCCACTTAAAATTGGTTTGAACGAGATCTAGAAAGTAGTTTTTTTTTTAATACGTCATAAATCGTAAACCGCAATTTACCTCGATCAAAGTTACAACGAACTACAAAAACTTTTATAGTATGTTACTTGCTGCTACGGAACCCTTCACGGGCGAGTCCGACTCGCGCTTGGCCGCTTTCTTTATGTTTGTTAACTCAGAACTTTCGACTGAATGAACTGATTTTGATGATTTTTTTTAATCGAAAGCTGGTGCTTGTCATGTGGTCCCACTTTTTGAGCGAGATCTGATGAGAAGTTCTTGAGTTATCCTTAATTTTAAAACTTTTTGTAAAGAATTATTGGACCCAAAGACAATGTATCTACAAAGTGGCCAATGTCAATCCTCCAGAGTAATCAATACACTACTATAGGTATGTATGTATATGCCTGAGAATAATATCCGAGGCTATGAAGCTCTCTATTGTATGCACTAGTTGAATCAACATACCTCGACGGGTTTTATGTTTACGAGAGTAATCGATTGTACTGTCAGTAGTTGAATGGATGTTTCCGGAAGGGAACGTTCAAAGCGATCACCAAATCACATCAAAGGCTCGGGTGACATAAGAATTTCCGGATCTTCGTTATTCGTAATCCTTACAGTAATCAAGACTGCTGCAATTTGTTGGTGGAGCACTATACGTCGCCAATTTGGAAAGATTTGTATTTTATAATGGACTTCGAGGCCCACCGGCAGAAACTATTGAATACCTATTGCATACTGCTTTTCTGCGATGTAGATACTTCTTTCAAATTTTGGCCGGATTTTCCGTAGGCCAAATTGACGAATGGTTTAAATCAAGGGTGCTATACAATTTCTTCAGTTGTTCTGTTGTGAAGTATGGCGTTACGGTAGTTTAGTATGATCAATGTAGTGCTATTTATCAGCGTGTCGGGGAAGATGGGCAGCCTATTAGATTAGGGACCACTGGGAAGACAGAGCTACAAGGCAATTAATGCTTGATTATTATTTTTATACTAAATTGCTTCCAAGTAGAACAATGTTTATTTGCGTGAGCCATAAACAGAAGGTTTAGTTCTTAAACATTTTTCATGATAAAATTCTTCTAAAAAAAACCGACTTCAAAATTAGGGATAACTCAAAGGTACTCGTCAAATCTCGCTCAAATTTAAATGGGACCGCAGGACAAGCAACAGAATTATCATGTGAAAAGAATCATCAAAATGGGTACATTCAGTAAAAAGTTATAAACACATAAAAAATATACAATACAGTCAAATTGAGAACCTCCTCCTTTTTTTGAAGTCGGTTAAAAACCGTTCAATTTATTTATTCTAGATCGATGGTAGTGGCTAGCCTGGCAGATAAAAAACCCTACCACATGCTTAAGATCCATGTAGATTTAGTTGAATGGTACATAGCCTAACGAAAAAAAGGAATCGACTTGATTAGGGTAAACTTGGACTTAGGGATGGATAGAACCCCTCACAGGCTTGATTATTTATTTTATTAATTACTAGTGGATACCCGGTGTATCCACTAGGCTCAAAAATTTTAAAAATTTAAAAAGTCGAAAATTGAAAATGTGCTTGATGCATTGTTTTAGTCGTCTCAAACCATCTTCGCATTATTGCCTTCCAAATGAAACCAGTTTGGAGCACCCGTACAAACATCGTTTGTGTTAAGTTATACATAGTACATAGATTATTATTACACACTCAACCGTTTTTCTCTCACTTGGAATCATAAATATTATTCTGACAATCTGAAACGAATGATCTGAATACGCCAATATTTAATTTTAATGATAAAACGAACTTACCTGTAAGTGAAGTTCTATAATAATTATATGAGGTGTTTCGTTCGAAGAGATTAGATTTGACTCGTCGCAACGCTATGCAATGTATGCTGGTGAACTATTTTGTAGCTGATTACGTTGTAATTGGAGATGTCACTTTGAATAAACTAACTATACCTACTTTTGTACTCCTGAGTACACTTACACAAAATACACATTAATTTATAGTTTAGTTAGTAGTTTTAGTTTAGTAGTGTAAGAATCATTTAAGAATCTTGTGTCCTGCAGGGGGACAGGTTGACCTGAAGTAACATGGACTCAAACAGATGCAGACTTTTTAAGCCTCAATGGACTTCAACAACAATAGAACACAATGGAAACGCATAGTCATTTAACACCAGGTCAACAATATGTCTATTTGTGACCATATAGGTCTGTATTAGCTAAATAGATACAAAAATATCCATCCATCCATCCATCAGCCTTTGTAGGTCCACTGCTGGACATAGGCCTCCCCTAACTTGCGCCACTCTGTCCGGTCCTGAGCCTTTTGAATCCAGCGGATGCCCGCTATCTTCTTCAGGTCGTCAGTCCACCTGGTCGGGGGGCGTCCTATACTCCTTTTTCCGAGACGTGGGCGCCATTCGACTATTATATTCGACAAAAATATAACAACTATATAAAATGGTTTCTTTAACAACCAGACAAATTAAATACAAGTTAAGTTCGGTGGAGGCTATATTTTCAGAGCAGAAAAAATCACGAAACTAAGATACTTTTATGACAAAGTCTGACCATAGATCCCATGTAGTTTTTGTCCATCTATAAAACCAGTTTGGTCTGCCCCTATATTCGGGTATTTTACGACCAGATTGACTGCCCTGGGACGTATATCAGTCACAGCGACCAGAGCGCACAGTTTTGAAGATATACAGTCTGCAATATGCAAGCACAAATCTATGTCAATAGACCTTTGTTTCACATTAGAAATACTGTTCAAAAATAGGATACAGACTCCTATTTATTACAAAGCACTGACTTTTACAAACCTACAAATAAGTAATTTAGGGAAGCCTCGAAACTGCTCTTCAATATTTTTATGACCTTATTATTATCCCATGAAACGTGTTTTAGAATATTAAGCGTAATTTCTGAAAGCCAACAAACCCTCTTGAGAATATAACGACAAATACAGGATCAAATCGACCTTTTCAATCTCCTATTCACATCAATTAACTTTTGCGACTTCTCCATCTACCCGCAATATTTGATGTTTCTATAAACCCACTCAAAAGACTGTCCCGTTTTTCCCCTTCCTTTCAAAACCGAGTCCTATATCATTTGAAAGGTTTAGCTGAATGCGTGGCACTTAACATCTAATGACTTGACGACGAACAGCCGTTCGAAGTTCCACAAAAGTTTTGTGAGTTCCCTCGAGTTTGTCTTTGTCGAGACGACCTTCGGCTGAGCGGTTAATTCCTACGCGTAGGGTTACCACTTTTTAAGATTGTATCAATGATATTATAATGTAAAAAAGAGGTACATATGTCACTAGCGCGCCGACGATGAAGAGCGTAAGAACAGGCAATAGACCGTTCTGTTCGTAGTCGCTCTGTCAATACAAAATGATACGCATACTTTTGTTGTTGTCAGAAGTGCTTGTGACATACAGCGTTAAAATACCTTCGTGGATTACATATGATTACAATACCAATGTGATTGGTGTAGTAAAACAAAAGATAAACGTGTGTATGTTACAGCTCTTTTCGAAACAGTTTTTTTTGTTGATTTCTAAGGGTATAACGTATCTATATTTTTTAAATATCATTGGATTGTATCCTATCTTTATTAACATTTCTTAAATCTAGCATTCAGTATGTATTCAGTGTGTATTTAATAATAATATATATCTACCTATTACGCCTATCTATACTAATATATAAAGAGGAAAGATTTGATTTTTTGTTTGCATTGAATAGACTCCGAAACTACTGAACCGATTTGAAAAATTCTTTCACTGTTGGGAAGCTACACTATCCCCGAGTAACATAGGCTATATTATATTTTCAAAAAAATTAGGGATCCTTACTAAAACTAAAATAATGTAACCCAAGGTGTAAAAAAATAACAAAACCGAAGCAAAGCGAGGGCGGTTACTCGTTGTCAATATTTTGCGGTGAAGTACATTCGTGAATATTTATTTTTCACCTTATACCTAATGCTTAATAGTATTTTTCTACCCGTTAGAACTGTGTGGAGAGAGATAGGGACAAATAACACGAATAATATTAAAACGATAGTGACGCTTACGACTTTAGTTACTAATTTATATGGCTGTTCTTACCCACATTATTTCTATTACTATGACTACTTTGAAGCAACGAGGTACTTGCAAAGTTGGCTGCTAACCTTAAGTTTTAGGTTCCCTGTCATTATTGGCAAGGACATTTCTATTTCGAATTTCCTCCAGCAGACGAATTCAGTGTAGTGTTGCGTCGATAATCTTTTATATCCCCTCCAGCTGAATTCCTTAAAGCACGTATAGTCCAAATTAAATCACTTTAGCCATCTCTACTTACATACCTACTTAGATTTCCCAGATTCTAACTAATTACACCTAAAGGTAAGTAATCAATTGTAAGATGTGAGACTGTTAATGTTTACTTAGTCTATTTCGGAAGGCACGCGACAGACACCATAAATTATAACTGAATAGTCATAGATTTTGGTTGAATGAAACACCTAACGAATAATCAAATCATATCCACAGTCGTATAGTGCTGTCAAATTTTATTATTAATAATGGTATCAGTGCTTCAATAGCATAAAAAAAACAGCAAAACATTAGACGTTTCAGCACTCCTAAGCGTAGCAGTATTATAAGTCATAGATATCCAACATAAACTCCCACAACAGACCATTCTTGTTAAACAAATAAATAGCGATCTCAAAGCCAGGAAAATAATAAAATACACAAGTAATCCAGAAAGCAGACAATGCAATTCGTGTGAAACAAAGAGGATCTAGACAATGCAAGAAATATAGCACTAATTGGCTAGCGTATGGCCGTACCGAATTCATAATATCAACTCATTAATTAAAATCACGGTCGATAACAAGAAATAATGCAGTGGCGTATTATTAATTTATTAACTAGCAATCTAATCCAGCTTCATTTAAGGTGGTTCTTAAGTTAAACAATATTAGATATTCTTGCTGCATCGGAATGTAGAAGTTTGAAACAACAAAACTGCGATCTATACATTATTTTTACGCTAAAATATCCAGCAAAATAGAAATGCAACATAAAGATTAACGTCCCGACTCATCATACAAATTATAAACTAAGGAGTAATTTAAGTAACCGTTAGTGACTCTGAGTTGAGGCGTGAGTCCTATACTTTATTTTTCAACTTCGATATTACTCAACTCAAATTATGTATTTGATATATTTAGGTTGTAAAAAATCATAAAATACAGAATTAAAATATTGGTATGAACACATAGAATGAAATATTCAACTCGCCTATTGATTTTAATTTAATAAACTGAAGAGATACCTTTTATTTTTGTGTTCAAGGCAAAAATCATCTTAGTAGTTTCTCTGCTTTGATCTGAAACCATTACGACGTGAATAATAAGAAGCCTTGTGTGTATTTTATTTGTAGTAATATAAAAATATGGAATCCTACACGCGTATACCATGAGGAATAATCTCTTTCACGTTGTTATTAATGGAACAAAATCAATCACAGGAATATTTAGATGTTACTGATAAAAGTCAAACATCGGTGTAAGGATTAAGAAATTTCCGAAGTAAATTTCAACATGTTTCGCCTAGGAACGCTACTTCAATATCGCAGTGCACTGGTTCACAGCGCTCGTGAGAAATACGCCAACTTACGTGAAATAGCGTCATTCAGTTCTCCCAAGATTCCATTGGCGGGTAAAAGATTACTTTCTGTAAATCAGTTTTGTTCATTGGTATTAAACGTTGATTATATTATATTTGTTATTGTCTATAACATATCAATCCCACCAAAACATTTTCATGTAAAATGTTGTCCAGAGAGCATAATTATGGCTCTACATCAAAAAATTATCAAATCTCATGTAGTAACACTTGTATAGTAAGGGCGTGTAGCGTTAGAAGCTTGGCTCTACATGAGATCTGATAACTTTTTGATGTAGAGCCATATTATGCTCTCGTCTAGGTAACATTTTACATGAAATTTTTTGCTTAGATTTCACTTATTTTTGTAAGTTGCTTATAACAATACACGCAAAATCCATACAAACTTCCACCCCTTAATTTAAAGGGTGTGGGGTAATTTATTAAAAATCCTGAAATGTTATATTTTATTATTTATAATCAATTTTCAGACCTGTAGCATCAAATTTGTGAATGTCTCATACAAACTTCCATGCCCTAGTTTAAGGGGTTGGGAGGTAAAAGTTCCAAGTTTTAGAATTTTTTAATTGTACCTACAAATAATAGCTCATATACCAAATCCCAGCTTTTTAGGACTTCAGAAAGTACGAATTAACTTTGATAATCCATCAGTGAGTGACGAATCCGGGGTTTTTTTAGATAATAATAATATTATTATTATAATATCAATAAATATCTGAAGTATAAGAGCTACGCAATTGAAACTTTATTATGTGTTGGTTATTGTCTGTAACATATCAATACATACACTAATAACAATAACGCTAACGGGTTGAAAAAATGAACATCCCACAACCATAACCGCATCCATTTACCATATACCCGAACAACAAGATCGAGCTCTTGTCTTCCACGTAAATGTCTGGCCCGGTGGGGAATCGAACCCGAAAACTTCGTTCTAATTACAATGAATACACATGATATGTATGATAAATTCGTATATTTGTGTCTATAACAGTTACATTATCTTTTTGATACCATTAAACCGTCCAATCATTGAGATTAGCATTATTTGTTCGAAGCGTGTTAGCTCAAAGTGCTCTTTATTTCACATCAGGGAATACAAGATCAATTGTCCGAAATTCGCTCCCCGGCAGTTATAAGGTTTAAAAAGCGCCAGAGTCGTCCAAGTTTCGTTGAATTACTCAAAGGATTTTCCAGAACTTCGCACAAAGTCCTCGCAAATTCCGTGTGAAGTTTAAACTCCTATTTTTTGCTCCGACCATTGCCGTTCTGCCCTGGGGTTAGAGATCAAAACATCTTAGGAAGTTAAAGAATTGCATGGGACATGGCATGGATAAAATTTTGGAATATTTTAAAATCATTCGATTAGGAAAGTTTAATGTCGAGGGTATAAAAACGAGGCGCTCTTTCCTTTTTGTATTACTAATGTCTAGCTGTTATTGTAAGTATGAATGCTTAGAATGCTAACTACAGCAAAATTATTAACTGCGAGGTTTTTTTGGAATTTGTCTCCCATTTGACGGTCTGTGCGAGAAATGCACGAACCTTTAAATTTTTAAGGACCATTGTGAACTAGGGTAACGTTGCATTCTGAAGTTCAGGTACATAATTGTGACCCATCCTGAATTGTCTTAACGATGACACCTACCAAATACAACAGCAGCTAATAGTCTATTATATTATTAAATTAATCATTAATTTGGAAATATCTGGGGGCACGGCAGTGCCCCCGCCAAGTCGAGCAAAAAAGCGGCACGGCCGTACCATCCTTTTCTCGAAGCAATTCAAGCTATTTTCGACCCCCTGTAACTTCGTTGTGGAAAAAAGCTAGAAGCCTGAATTTTCAGGAACCAAGCTGGCATTGTATAAACACGGTATACTTCAAATTTCATTCAGTTTGAACCAGTAGTTTAAGAATTATAACTAGTCAAAGTTTCTTAATTTCGTCACTCACTGACTGACTGACCGATCATCAAAACTCTAAGGCACTTCTAGCAGACATAGAAGCTTCAAATTTAGAACACAATTAGTGTTTACTCTATAGATCGAGGAAAAACTATAATATTCCGCAATTTCGGTCCAGTTTTCTAGATACAGGAACTGCATAAATAACTTTGTAATCCCATATAAATATATAGGATTACAAAGTTACATTTGCAGTTAATGAATCAGTGTACCTGTATAATACGTACAATATAATGGAATAATAAGTGTAGTGTAGGTACGTATATATTATGTATATAATTATGTTCAAAGGTAACTTGTAAAATGGTCAACGGAATGAAAAAGCAAGAATTGGACATGTCTTATGAAGTTGTACCAAAATCCCGCAAAGTATTAAGTAGACGAAATTGCCCGAAATTGTTGGTATTCGAGAAGTAGAAGGTATTGGAATGGAAAAATTTAGGACTATCTACAAAAAGAAATGAGATGCCATCAAAAACATAACTTGTAAAAAAACCAAGTCTCGCAACTCAGCTCTTCTACCGTAAAAAGTAGTGAGATCCATGTAATAATACCAAGTCGGTTAATTTATTAAGTACCTACTTCAGGGTCCTTCTGTCTTAAGTTATTACGTAATTAGCTAACCTAACAACATGTTATAGTGACCATATCAATATTAACAATCTTTTATGTTTTAAATAAATAGATTGACTTGGCAATCGCAAAAAATAATCTAATTTAATATAATATACTATAATATAATAAAATATAATATACTTGTGAGATATACATTATATTTTCGTGCGATGGCCAAGTCAGTCTATTTATTTAAAACATAAAAGATAGTTAATATTGATATGGTCACTATAACATGTTGTTAGGTTAGCTAATTACGTAATAACTTAAGACAGAAGGACCCTGAAGTAGGTACTTAATAAATTAACCGACTTGGTATTATTACATGGATCTCACTACTTTTTACGGTAGAAGAGCTGAGTTGCGAGACTTGGTTTTTTTACAAGTTATGTTTTTGATGGCATTTGTATTTACTATGGTTAAAGTAAAAAGTTTCTAATTCAAGTAATAAATATTTTTCTTAGTTTCACAAACATCCCGATATAGAATAAATAACTCGTTTGTCTAATCTGTCACGCTCGGTTTTTTCAAATCGTAAGTTCACCTCAAGTTTTTGTACCATAAAAATTTTAGTTTTCTGCTAAATCGAGTACATGATTACACCCTAATTATTAGATCCCCAAACGTAGCGAGGACAACTTATTAATCTGGCGTAAAAACAAAGCAATTAAACTTTATCTGAAATAAAAGTCATATTTCTTATAATATCTCGTTATCAGCGACTGGGTGACAGGTATATCGAAGATGTATAATAAATTCCCATATACATATATAAATTATCACATCCTTCAGTGTTACCAGATAAGCAATACATTTTGATCAGTGAATCGTCTGCGGTACTGTCTGCTACAGCTCATTTTATTCGAACATTCGCTTAAAATGGGTATTATTCTTATTCTTATTTCAGCCGCTCTATTACATTTTGCGGTTGCTGGAAAAAATGATTGTTACAAAGGGTATGCTATTCAATTATTTATTTCACTATTTCTATCGTCGTGTGTTATATTTCATTATTGGTTTATAAATAATTTTGAATGTGAATCAAACCAACAAATAAACGCTTACACACTCATACCCCCGCAGTAGATTTTTACCTGTGTCGCGGGTGGCATGGACGACACATATAACACATCACAATATAATAACACCCATGACCCGAGTACAAATATTTATCTGTCACATAGATATTTGCCCCGGCCGGGAACTGAACCCGAGATCCCTCGCTTCGCTGACAGGGTCGGTACCAACTAGGTTACAGGGTCGTCTAATCGACGAATCGACAAACAACAACACGGACCACCTGATGGTAAGCCACCATCTTCATTCGCGTTCCACATGGGTTAAATTTTTTCTGTAAATATTGTTAACCCAATGACAAGATGTGCTGAGGAGTTCCTTTTGTCGCTTTTTCTCAACGGCAAAGTATCTCTTCAAAACAGTGGTAGGTTTAAAAAATACGTGTATCGTATAAACAAATATTCAACTTGACATTCTATATCTCTATCATTATTATTTTTGTCTTCCATCTTTATCATGGCTGGATGTGGATATTCGAGCACAAAGAATGAAAGAAGTAAGAACCGATTCAATTTACAGCTTTGTAATACATGTACCTACATATCTTGTTACAACTCTCACAATCAATTACATCTCATCTAGACAGACACTCCGTTAGATGCCTACTGGGCGCACTTCTTCCCGTACCAATTATGGTCTTCCACGCCATCTGGTGTTGTAACAGAGTACGTGGCAGTTTTCTTTGTCATTCATTTTTTCTAAATTCAAAGGTATCTACATATTAATTAATGTGTCATTTGTTTACTTACTTTATTTTTGTTTATTACAACCGTTTGTAGCGATTTCGAAGACGAACTGAAGAGTTTTTCATTTGTTTGTTATTTTTCTCAGTAATTTATTTCATTTCTTCATAGATACACAGTTCATAGTGTGGAGCTCAGTGACCGTTCCCATTCAAAACTTTTACAAAGGTTGGAGATAGAGATGGACTTAGACACGTGGCAGTATGGTGCAGTAGGACAGAGAGAAGCTATCATCATGGTGTCTCCAGAAAACAGAGTGGCCTTCCTAGACCTCCTGGATGAACATGGGCTCAAGCATTATCTGTATCTTAATGATGTTGTCGAGTAAGTATGCAATATAAGAAAACTCTCTTACTTAAAGTATATCTTTCACATACAAAGAAGGGTATTCGAAATTTTGATTGAGTAATAATTTCTATGGTAAAGTGATCGCATTGCTCATATTTTTAGAGCTCTAGACAAGCACGATGAAGAGGTGACACACTGGAAACAAAGCAGAATGAATTTAGTTCCTTTTGAAGACTACCCACAATACGCAGAGGTTGGTGGAATCATGTAGACTGTAACAAACGAGTAAAACGTAATACTTACTAGAGAGAAAACCATTTTCAAAAAGTAGTATGAAAATAGAACACATATAATGCTGATTTCCATATATTTAAATTGATATAAATCTTAATTGACGATTAGTACATAGATTTTGATTACGAGGTAGGAAGTTCCCAGTATCATAAACGTTAAGTTTTTGTAAATATCTGGATAAACGAGCAGACAAACCACCTAATGATAAGTGATAAACGTCGCTCAAGAACATCAGCAACACCGTCATCGACGCCCAATCGCCAATCATTGCCCATCGAGGAAGCGGTTTATCATTGACTAACCAGACAAATAAATATCCGACCTCCAACTACGTCTATACCCAGAACCCATTAACTTACCTGTTTTCAGCAGAAATACACTAAGAATCTGGTCTATCTCTGGTGTTTGTTTGGACTCAAGAAAGGACTAAACTCCTTATATCCTGAACTCACTAACTGTTTATGTATACTGTGTCAGAGGAGATAATATAGGAAATATTTAACATAGGTTCTGCTTATTTATAAAAGAATTCAGACCCAGAAATATGAAAACACTGCGCTTGAAGTTTATCGAAACGTAGTTATTTTATTTAATCACTAAGATTTTTGTTGCTAAAAATTAAAAATATATTAGGTACCGACATGCCCGCAAATGAAGAGTATTTCAAGTTACCACTCCATTTTTTAGGTTGACGCTTACCTGGAAAGAATTGCTCGAGAATATCCCAATTTAGTCACTCTAGTCAACAGTGGCCCTAGCTTTGAAGGACGACCTGTCAAATACTTGAAGGTAAAGTAATATACTGAAATACTAAATCACTCAGGTTTATCTCGGTTAGTTGACATCTTAAGACCTTGAATAAATCGCCACGATCACCTGAGTTTGGCTGTTAGAAAATACCTATCGGCTTTATGCACGCTCATCATAACATAGCTTAAGGCCTTAAAATTACCATTAAATGGTTTTACCCTGTTAATGGCTTACAGGGCATACTTATACCCGCTGCTCTGATGCAAAGTAGGGGAGTTAGTGACCAATCTATGAAGTTTTTTTTTATGCCAACGGAAGGCTAACCAGGACAGAGACATAATTTATATTTTTGCTCTTTTCTTTTAGATTTCCACGACGAACTTCGAAGATCATAGCAAACCGGTATATTTTATAGATGCCATGATCCACGCGCGAGAGTGGGTTACAACACCAGTAGCCCTCTATACGATACATAGACTAGTTGAAGATCTGAGGGATTCAGAGAGAGATCTACTAGAGAACACCGATTGGATCATTTTGCCCATCGTCAATCCTGATGGCTATGAATATACGCATACCGATGTAAGAATTTCAAATATTATTCATGTTCATCAATCATAAATGATTATTATTCGTTAAGACATAATTATTCATTTTTATGTTTACATTCGATAAAGAGCTGACCTGATAATAAGTGGTCACCGTCACTAACGTACATCAGTATCATAACCGATGTGTTTTTGGCAAGAAAAGAAGCAGGCAGTGCAAGTACATTTTGCGGTCGATGTAGAAGAAAAAGTAGGAGTTGAGTTACTCCACTGCAATGCACTACTCCCGTCCGAATGGAACTGGATCTTACAGAGCCTACCTGAGCTTGTACTGAAGGATGAATAGGACAGTAGCATGCATTATAGCCACACCACGCGCGTTTATTCCACTCCTGAAATATTTCGCGGCAATTTTTATATATTATTAACCTATAAACAAATGTACTTTATTGAACGATAAAACAGATAAGCAGCCATTTGTTTATCATAATTTAATGATTAACGATAAGATAATACCGCAACTAAAGCGTAATTATCAGTATTGCCAGCATATCCAGATATTTTCAGTTTAAAGAATCGAACACCAGTTTTTGCACATTTTTAAGTTATAAATAAATAAATAAAAAGAACAGCTGTTATGGGACGGCTGACAGATGTGAAACATCGAAATGCGTCGCCACGATCGCCAAGTCTAAAATCAGGTTTACCCCTCGCGTAAAGATGTTTCACATCAAAATAACGCTTCACACTCATAGCCCCATACTAGGATTCCCTGTGTCGTGGGTACCATGGACAACACACTAAACAAGGACATTCACACCCAGACCGAGAACAGAAATTCAAACTCATCATTCAAATTTCCGCCTCGCTGGGAATCGAACCCAGGACTCTCGGTGCGGCGATCTGGCAAAAAGTTACAGGGATTTAGAAACAATGACTAGATTTGCTTCAATTTCAGATGCGTTTGTGGCGACGCACGCGTTCCTTCAATCCAGCAGTCAGCGAAAATTGCTACGGTGTCGATGGAAACCGCAATTTTAACTACTCCTGGGCTGAATTCGGCGTGTCCTCCGATCCATGCTCCGATATCTACCCCGGCCCCGAGCCCTTCTCTGAAGTTGAGATCAGATACGTTCGTGACATTCTCCACGAATATGTTGACAGAATTCAGCTATATCTTGACATTCATAGTTTTGGCAACTACGTTCTTTTTCCTTACGGAGAAGGTATTTTGCCAACAAATGCTGCGCAAATTCACCACATAGGCTCACTGATGGGAGCTTCGATCGACGCCCACAAGTTGCCTATCGCCGGTTATTATATTGTAGGGAACAGTGGGCTTGTTTTGTATCCAGCGTCAGGATGTGCTGATGATTATGCACAGGTAATTAATATTTTTTATTTACATCCGCTAACGGCTAAACGATCAAACGAGCCATGTGATAGAAATGGCACTTAATAGTCATCCTCGTACAAAACAACAAAGTAATAGCAGACGCACTGCCAATCTAGGTTTCAACCTAGATTATATAGATAGAAATAACTATCAGCTTCAGCTGATAGTTAGTTATTTTTTTACTATTTCGGCTGCACTCAGAGTCACTTAACGGTTACTTAAATCGCTTCTTAGTACAGAATTGAGTACCAGTTAAGTGACTCTGAGTGCGGCAGTTAGTCTTGTAAAATATTTCAATATTCAGCTTTGCTTCGGTTTCCGCATGGATCCGTGTTTTTTTTAATAAAATATAGCCCATATCACTCAGAAACAGTAGAGCAATAATTTTTTTTACATATCAGTCCAGGTTTTAAGTTCATACATTAAAAACAAACAAACAAACAAAAAATCTAAAATATTAGTTAAGATAACTGGCACGAAATTTAAGTGTTTTCAAAATGGCAATGATTATAACCGTAGTTAATGTCTCAATATTTCAGTCAGTCGGTGTTCCGATGTCCCTCTGCCTGGAACTGCCTGCCTACGGCTTCGACTTCAGAGTACCTCCGAGCTACATAGAACAAATCAACAAGGAAACATGGGAGGGCATTGTGGTTTCAGCACGATTGGCCTTACAACATTACAAAGCCAGAATACAGAATTTTTAATAAATATTTTAGTTTCTTAGTGCTCAAGTAACAACATTTTGTTTACAAAAATATTATTTTATAGTTATAGCAATATTTCGCTGTACTTTTAAGATTAAGATAAATTATACTAACTACCTATTGATATCAAATGCTTGTAAAGATATTCATAGAATTTTAAAACGCAAACTAATTCTAGTCGATATTATTGTTAATTTAAATAAAGTTATACTAATACTAATAAATTAAAACAAGACAACAATATTGTGTAAATAGAAAGGTGATTTATTCTTAAGTATGCTTCCCTTATTTCAAACCAATGTTTGGAAAACTCCAACATGGAGCTAATTAACGCTGTAATCTTAAGTAACGCTCATTAAAATCAACATGGAAAGAACAATAGGCCCCTTTATTCATAAAAACGAGTAAAAGGCTTATAACGTGTTTTGTTTCTTTTACTCTTATGAAAAACGACAAAGATAAAATGCATTTTAACAGAGCAATAGCTAAAATAGGTTTGTTAAACGTTTATGAATAAGAACGTATATCAAGGGTCGTATTAATAAACCCATTCTAAGATCTCATCGATCTCAAGATTTGGTTTGAGATGCTCAAATATGTCAACTCATATTTAAAAATGGCTTTTGTAAGCTCTGAGATTACAGAAATCAGTTCTTTAGTACGGGCCTAAGACTTGAAGGCTAATTAATTCCATATTATGTATCAAGATGCTATAACGTGGCAAACAAAGTAGATAAAATCTAATTATCTTTATAATTTAAAACACCTATCGATGAATAAAATTGATAATTGTAATCCAAGTGAATACACAGCTACACCGCTGTTCACAAGATAAAATACAAAATATAAAGCAAACGTAAACTGAAAAGCGATTGCTGAAAATAATTAAAATGGTGGTGCAAAATTATATTTTAATGTTGTTTAGTGTAGTGCACCTAGTCATAGCGGGGAAGCATGATATGTATTCGGGGTAAGTTGCACAGAATAATACTATACATTTTATTTATGGTCATTAAAAACTGACATTCGGTGTTACATACCTAATCATGAAAATAATAAATAAATGAAATAAACGCTAATACACTCACACCCCCGCAGTGGGTTATTACATGTGTCGTGGGTGGCATGGATGACACATATAACACATCACAATCACACCCATAACCCGAGTATAAATATTTATCTGTCACATAAATATCTGCCTATGCCGGGAATCGAACCCGGGATCCCTCGCTTCGGAGGCAGGGTCGCCACCAACTAGACTACAGGGTCGTAAATCTTGATAATTGGATTCAATCATAGTGTTATTTTATCATCGTAAGAACTAACTGGAACAAAATGTAAAACCGGGCAAGTGCGTGTCAGGCCACGCGCAATGTAGAGTTCCGAAGTATTAAGTATATCGATTATTACTCTGATATGCTACTATAACATAGCCGTGATAGTTTTTCTTGTAAATTCATCATATAACCTATTTGTGAGAATTTTTTCAGTCGTCCAACTTCAACTGTTTAGCCGGCAGGAGGGAGGAACACTTGACTCTAACCGAAATTAGCCAAATGTTTCGCAAACGAACCCATAAATTCAAAAATTGTCTTAGAATACCCATAATATTTTTGAAAGAACTTATCAATGATACCCCCCTACACTATGGAGTACGCAAAGAAAAAAATTCATCCTCGCGTTACCTTTATTCTACGAATTTAATCTACAATTTTTGAGTTTTAATTCATAAAAATATCCGTGCCAAATTACAGCTTTCTAGCACTTAGGGTCTGGGCACTTTGCTTCGGAGAGACGGACGGACGGATGGAAATGAGGAAACTAAAAGGGTTTCGACTTTTCTTCGAAACTCTAAAAAAGCATTACAATAAATTGAGTACCTACTGATTTTAACATTTTTCACTAAATTATAGGATGCTAAATAACATCTTATTAAAACAGGTACACCGTCCACGGAGTGCAACTACGGGACCGTGAAGACTTGAGAGTTCTATATGAGCTCGAAATAGAACTAGATGTCGACATATGGCAATATGGCATGCCAGGGAAAAGAGACGCACTGGTGATGGTGTCACAGGAGACAAGGCAAACATTCCTTGACCAGTTGGACGCACAAGGCGTGACACATTACATACACATTGAAAATCTTGTAAAGTAAGTCTTCTGTTTTTATTTTAATTTAAGGATTAAGTCTGGTCAAGACAAACATAAAAAAAATTCACTAATAGAAAGCAAACAAAATATTTTGGTATGTACAAAACGTGTTTAGAAGTTGCAAAAGACATTCACTAAAATAAGTATCAATTAAACAGGAGCCTAAATGACCACGATGAAGACATATCTAATTGGAAAAAAAGTAGAAGCAACATGGTTCCATTTGAAGACTATCCGACCTACGCAGAGGTAACGTCAGTTTTCTAGGAATAAATACCTAGTTTATTTTTACTTTATATTGATTGTTTATTAAACTTTACTAAAATTTTTCAGATCGATGCTTATCTAGAGGATATAGCTGCACGGTATCCAAATTTAGTAACTCTTGTCAACTCGGGACCCAGTTTCGAGGGCCGCGCTGTAAAATATTTAAAGGTATTCAACCATTTGCATTCTAACTTCATTAAAAAAGTATGTAAATGCTTCGTCGTTAAGTATTTACGTGAGGAGGAAAAGTGCTTAATATTCTAAAAATATGATAATGAAAACAAACTTTGTATACATATCTGAAGCTGTTTTTACCACTTCTAATGATGATATTATTTATCTCAGATCTCCACAACAAACTTCACGGATACTAGCAAGCCCATCTATTTCATAGACGCCATGCTTCATGCTCGAGAGTGGGTGACGACGCCGGTAGCTCTTTACGCCATCCATAGACTAGTAGAAGATTTAAATACCTCCGACAGAGATCTGTTAGAAAATGTTGACTGGATCATAATGCCCTTAGTCAACCCTGACGGTTATGATTACTCACATTCCACCGTAAGTAATCTTAAAATGTGTTTAAGTTTTTTGTATCTTAAAACATAATCCAAATAATTGCAATACAACATTGTCGTATCTATACCGGCTCTATTTAAAGTACTCTGCATACATACATTTCCAAGAAATCAATCCGAAATCCTAATAAACATTTTATTTACATATGTACTTTTGAATTTTTTTCCATGTTAACGGCACGTATTTTGACTATCATGTCTCTTTGTTCTTTGTAGAACTGTAGGTACTGTACGGTGTACTGAACCTCCATAACAATCAAGTAGACCTTAAAATACATTGTCTTTACCCAGGTCCGACTCTGGCGCCGAACACGTTCCTTCCGCCCAGAAGTCAGCACCACCTGCTATGGAGTGGACGCCAATCGCAACTTTGATGTCGCCTGGAACACTACTGGTGTTTCCACCAACCCCTGTTCCGACGTATACCCTGGACCAGCACCATTCTCAGAACCAGAGACAGGTTATGTTCGTGACGTCCTGCATGAGTACAGGGATAGAATACAATTGTTTCTAGACGTTCACAGCCATGGAAACTATGTTCTGTTTGCTTACGGAGATACAACTCTTCCGCCAAATGCTGTTCATGTCCATCTCGTTGGAGCAACGATGGGCGCTGCTATGGATGCTCTTAAATTGCCTCACGATTGGTTCTACATGGTCGGAAACAGTGCAATGGTTCTCTATGGATCATCAGGAAGTGCTCAGGATTATGGACAGGTAAAACGAATTATACGGTTTATTCTTTTACGCAGCAATACATTTTTAAGATTAACTAAACAGTTAATAGTAAACATATAGCATTAGCTAATTAACTGTCAGATATTTGGCAACTAAAAATAACATAAATTTTATGATAGCAGTATTTAAACTATAATAGTTAATCATATGTGTAATAATATTCTTCGTACTACACGTTACTATCGTGATGGTAATTTAAATTCCGAAACCGATGTATGCCATTCTGAACGAACGTACACACCTAGATAACCCATTAAAACCTTATCATATTATCAAAAATTTTGTCTTTAGATAAACAAAGATAAAAACATGTATTGGTGCTAATATTTGATAATATATTTTATCGATTATAAAATTACTACCAGTCGAATCAACAGTTTGGTTAATAAGTCAACTTCGCCTAATTTCCATGGATGACGGTGACCACTTACCATCAGGTAGCTCGTGTGCTCGTTTTTCGCCTAGTAACAATAAAAAAAAATTAGCCTATCAACAATCTAGACCCAACGTAGCAAAATTTCAGTTCTTTTCTTAGATACCCGGAACTCGCTACTGTCCAACCAACTGCTAAAGTTAGCCTTTAAATAACGGATCGAATTAAATTTTCAGTTTGCTGGAGTGCCGTTCTCCTACACGTTGGAACTACCAGGCTATGGGAATGGGTTCCTGGTGCCTCCGCAGTACATCGAGCACATCAACAAGGAGACGTGGCAAGGCATTGCAGCGTCAGCTCGCTTATCTGTCGTTTACTATAACGCAAGACGTAACGTGACTCCGTAACTCAGCGCAAGGACAAGGATTTTGTAATCCTCTGCCAAACTTATTGAATACGAATTTGATTGTTCAGTAATGTTTGAAACCACCGCGTTTTGTAAGCCTAAATATTGCAAATCTCCACAATAATAATTTTATGTTATAATCAATGCCTTTAATAGCGCTTGAACAGACTTTGCTTTTTATTTCAAATCCCATATTTTTAACCTCATGCTGTAATTTTCTTTGTAAGCATTACGTTGCGTTACATACCCGAATTTGGTGACGAAATTTTTAGTCATAAGAATATTGAGTACTTGAAATTATTTGTTTAGTAGTACTGTACAAATTAATTCAAATTATTAATGCTGATCGAAGTTCATAAGGCAGGACATAGGCAGGTTAAAACTTCTTCCAAAATTCAAGTTCTATCGGGATGTAACTCGGTATCTATACCAGCGAACTCCAATAGAAGGGACCTAAGCTGTGCATACGACGCTGTCATGGAAGATCCACCTTATTATGGAATGTTTCTGAAATATGTGATCAATAATTGTTTTCTTAATTTTGGTTCAAGTAAATCTGAGGAGAAGTTGTTCCGGTTTGCTACGCAGTTACGCAGTAGACTCGATTATCAATAGGAAACAATTTTTATAAGACACGCCCCTCCCAGTTATAACTCTTCTTTATTGCGGCATCCTATACTTCATCTTCCATTTGCATATCTTACAAAAATCGCTTTAAGGGTTTATAGTGTTTCTTAAAGGATTACCTAGCTAATCCTGCTGGCTAAAATACCTATTAGTAGAACAATTTCTGAACTGTTTATCTTAACTGTACCTTACCAAACGATTGAGGATTGGGATTGAAGGGTTACCCATGATGGGTTCAATTCCTAAGTCGGGCCATATTTTTACATGTCCATGCTACCCACATTAAAGAACATATTAGCATGAGTGTGAGCTTCAATATACTCGTAGATAAAAAAAATCTATAAAATAATTACAGGTGTACAGTGCATGGAGTAGAACTCCGGGACGTATCAGACCAGAAAATTCTCTACGATCTGGAATATGAACTTGATTTGGATGTTTGGCAATACGGCGTTCCAGCGTCTCGGGATGCTTTGGTCATGATAACACCAGCAAATAGACTTCAAGTTTTTAATCGATTGGACTCCAGTGGAATCACATATTACTTGCATATTTCTGATGTAGCCACGTAAGTGTTAGAAGAATGATATTGACGTCTAAATAAAACAATTTGTGAATGCTTTCTGTAAGCCTCTCCGTTTTTTTAAGAGTAAATGAATTTAAATCATTGAAGTATTATTACTGGCACATAGAGCCGACACCGCTAACACAATGTATGTTCCAATGAATTGGCGCCGATCGGCTTCAACTTTCAATGGATTCGTTCGATTATGAAAGGAGAGCGGGGATTCAATTTCGAAAATAGAACCTCCCGGCGAGACACACATTTTGTTCGAGATGTCTGTTCTATGACATTATACTTCAATGTTTTAAACTCACTTCTTCTTCAATTCACTCATCTTATCATAGTGGCCACAGTTGTTTATTATTACTAATCGGGGTTCCTAACCTGTCACAGTATAAGAGCTCTACTACTTTTTAAGTAAAAAAATATAATAATAACTTCCAGTTATTTATCATTTTTACTAACGGAGGGATAAAACAATCTATCCCAGCTGGTATCCTTAAATAGCTATTTAACGAACCAGCGCCCAAGAACTTTCGAAGTCAGTTTAACTACTGATGTCCACAGCACGCAGGTGTACTTAATAGCAGTAACTTTAGTCAGGTCTCCTTAACTGCATGTTATAAGTTGTAATGTCTAATGTTTTAGTTAATAATTTTACCTGTATACTGCTTTACGAGATTATTATACTCTGAAGTTAAGATAAAATGTACAATACATTTTGAGGTGATTTTAAAATTAAACTTCAGAAACCTGGAGGAAAACGATATTGCCATTGAAAACTGGAAGCGTGGGCGAAATGCCAAGATGGTGCCATTTGAAGTTTATCCGACGTACGCGGAGGTTAGAATCTTATAAGGTTTATTTTTTATTAAATTTAGAGAACCAATAGATAGCCATATTACCACGTGTTTTGGTTAACAACGTATCAACATTGTAGAGATGCCGTTTAAACTGTAAAGTTACAGTTGGGTGGAAAAGAGTACAAGTATCTGAGGGAAAAGAGTATACATTTGTCATGTTCGTGCCTTGTTGCAGAGTACAGTCTAACATTAGCACTAACATAACAATAGTAGGGTATTTTTGTTAAATATCCCTTAAATGAGTAATTGCCATTTGATGGAAAGTGGACATCGTTACCGTTGAATATCAAAGGCCATGCGCTAACCGGTTAATTGCTGGGTATCCAACTGCAAACGAAATTCATAGACAAAAGAGCCCAGTTTCCTACAACAGGAACAATCTGCCATACTATTAGCAGAAGCGGTTGGTGAGAAATGATAGGACTCCTTACAATGTCAATAATACGCACCAAAAATTGCTACTACAATCTTTAATCAAAGTTCTATTTTCCATAAGGTGGATTCATATTTAGAAAGAATAGCAGCTCAGTATCCCAACTTGGTAACTTTGGTCCACGCTGGACCGAGTTTTGAAGGACGTGCTATTAAATATTTGAAGGTAAGTACGCCAAGTAGTACAGTATTCCAAATAGTTGAAGGTCATTAAATTCAAGTGAAAAAGCTAGCCTAGAACTTAAATACATACTTAGTTTACATGAACGTGTAATGAACGTGAGGCAAAGCGCTCCCTGGCAACGCGGTACGACCTTAGCTATAGCCAAAGCCGAGCCTATGGTATTGAGGATCCACTTTTGCTATAGCCAGAAACGCCAAACCGTTACAGACTAAAAGAAAAAAAATTTAACTGCATAAAAATTTTAGTAGCGAAAATCTGATAAGACAGAAGGACAAAAGAGATTCTTGAAATAATTCATTTTTTCTACCCCGGTACAGAATACAAAAACCTTTCAACGACCTTTTATTAGTTTTACTTCTGGTAGACATCATTTTACAGACCCTTATTACTGAACGCGCTACCTCAGTGTAAGGAAAGAGACCTTCCCGTAAATCTTTTGAAGTTATTGTACTAATCTTCAATCATTTTTGGTATATCTTTTGAAGCTTGAAGTCTGCCTTGATCGATTACTTTGATATTTGTAACAATTTGTTATTTGCGTTCAATGAAGGATATGAAGTATTGGATGGAAATTCTAAGAAAGGTTTTTTTATAGGTAGATGACGGAAAATTCCATTACAATATTATTTTCGTCTTTGAAGAAAACATGATTTTATAAAATGTTCTAACGAGTCATTTTTTATTGTTTACTAGTTGACCCGGCGAACTTTATATCGCCTAACAAACTAATTTTTTTTCTAAAATAAAAATAGCATAAGTTACTCCTTGTTATATCAGGTATCTGCCAGTGAAAGTCCCGTCAAAATCGGTTCAGCCATTTCAGAGATTATCCGGAACAAACAGACAGACAGAGAGACAGACAGACAGACAGACAAAAATTGTAAAAAATGTTGTTTTGGTATATGTGCCGTGTATACATCCAAATGGACGTAGTAAACAGCGGTTATTTTAATATTACAAACACACAATCCAATTTTATTCATTTGTATAGAGTATAGATAATACCTACTTACTTTATTTTTTGACCAAAAAATAAGATTTTATGAATACAAAAAGTTACGATCTGGCGAATGGACCTCTTGATTTTATTGGATAGGTTTTAAATAATCCTAAACTATCCACAAAATTATGAAGCTTCATATAATTCTGTACTGATAATATACAGCATACAGCATTTAGCCCATAACTCCTAAACTGCGATAAACTACAACTGGCACCTAAAGTCTGCTTGCTAAAGGAAAGATTCGAATCCTGGCTGGATATAAACAGTTAATATTCATCAGCTATGGGTCTAGGTTATTACTCGTATCATCATGGTCATCAGTACCAAGAAATCCAGTGAGGTAGGCTTGAAATTTTTAAAACTTTTTAATGAACTCAGCAGTCAATACATAATCCGCTCAATTTATGTTTCAGATTTCCACAACCAACTTCACAGATACCAGCAAGCCAATATACTTCATGGACGCCACCATGCACGCCCGGGAGTGGGTGACGACGCCAGTCACTCTGTACTCCATCCATCGGCTCGTGGAAGATCTCAGAGATGGTGATGCGGACCTGCTGAATGACACCGACTGGATCGTACTGCCGATCGTCAATCCTGATGGCTACGAGTATACGCATACTACTGTGAGTAAATATACCAACCATTATACTTAGAACATACACGTTAAGAACATTATACTTGAATAAGTGATCATATTTTTGTCCCATATCGCTCACGTATAAATATTCAAAACAGACCATTAACTGCAAAGATCCCCTAGTATCTTGCACATAGTTCATCTAAATTTCAAAGATAATTTTATCAATGGCATGTCAAGTCTTACCAATGTCAATGAAAAGTGTATTGGACTAGGTATGGCTTTTATCTCTCACATGATAAAAGGGAACCCAAGCAAATATATTAGCAAAAGTTACGGATTGTGGTAAGACTAACAAAAAACAAAAGGTATCGGTCGGATAAAAATCTAATCTAATTTAAATGTACTGTTTATTATTATTATTATTATTACCCTGCAATCATCTTAATTATTAAGTTTAAATAACTCCTGTTACAGAATTTTACATAAAGATCATGATTTCAGGAGAGGCTCTGGCGCCGAACGCGTTCTTACTATCCCTCAGTCAGTACTACATGTTACGGAGTTGACGCTAACAGAAACTTCAATATTTCCTTCAATACCGTTGGCGTTTCCTCGGACCCTTGCTCCAATGTTTACCCTGGCCCTGAACCATTCTCAGAGATCGAGGCGCAACACGTCAGAGACATCCTTCATGAATACCAGGAGAGGATACAATTGTATCTAAATATTCACAGCCAAGGAAACTTAGTTTTATTTGGTTATGGCGAAGGTACATTGCCGGATAATGCGGCACAGTTGCATCATGTCGGAGCCATAATGGGGGCAGCGATAGACGTATTGAAGCTACCACAAGCTCTTTACTACATCGTCGGTAACAGTGGGCTAGTTCTCTACGCCACCTCTGGAACTGCTCAGGATTACGGACAGGTATATGAAGGCAATATATCTTGTGATAGCACGAAAAAGCCATAGTACGGTCACCTGCAGAGAAAAGTAACCCATCTGTTTATAAACACACAGTTACAGATTGGTTACTTTTCTCTGCAGGTGACGGTACTTACAATTGACGATAAATAAAAAATTATTTATTTTAAGAAAAATATTTGTCGTTTTTTAAGGAATCGCCATTTTGTTTCAAAGTGTAACTATCTTAATTTGAAACTAGTTTTACTAACCATAATATGCCAGTGTCTAAAGATTAATATTAAAACAAAATAAATAAATTAATTATTGTATTAGGTAACGATCTTTTGACCCAGAATAAAGATGATGTTAAAATTTAAAAAATCACTTCAGCATACCTAAACCTTAATAAAAATAGCATAATGCCTAAATATGCCAATAGAGTTTTCACAAAAATTTCTTATTGGGTCTTTTGTCCTGACAGGCGGTCGGAATACCATTTTCACTGACCCTGGAGCTGCCAGGGTACGGGTACGGGCACGCGGTCCCGCCGCAGTTCATCGACCAGATCAACGTGGAGACGTGGGCGGGCATCGCCGCGTCCGCCAGAGCTGCAGCTATCTACCACAGAGCAAGACAGAACTAGAAAAAAGGAGATACCAAACATTTTTTAACCAAGTCTTTCTTATTTAATTGCGCTTAAGTACATTTTTTTTACTTTCCAATGTTTTATTCCTCGTTGGTTAGATTCTGAGTTTCAATTAAAATTAACAAAGGCCTGAGTACTATTAAAATAATTATTCCTCGTTAGTTTATAATTGTGTTCATTATTAAAGTTTATCACCATGGCCATTATAAAAATCCATCAGATGTCCTGCCTGTTTATTTTGATATATCTCTGTAATCTGTTCAATAAGAATAAAGTCGGATGTCTTATTATTCGAATATCATTCAAATTATCGTTGTGTGTTAATTAAATAAACTACATAGAGAAAATAAATTTAACAATACTACTTTATGAAACTTTGATGAAAAATTTAAAAATGATAATCTTCTACTCATTGACACCACGCAGTGTATGGTATGTACTATGCATCCATTGCACGATTCCTAATTCAAATTTATTTTCTATTTTCTATTTTTTAATTGGATTTTCTATAAAAGCGTTTATTGTTTCATTTTTTGGTTTGATTTTTTGAAATGAAATTTAGTTTTTTTCTTTCTTTCTTTTTTTTTAAATATTGAATTGTCATCGGTCCTCGATAAGTCTACGAAGTTTAAATGAAATCTCACCATTTGAAGTGGATCAAAATCAAGTCCAAAGAGTCGGTTACAAACATACAAGTGAAGCTAATGTAATGTGTAAAAATACATCATAACACGGCCTATAATTCAATTATTATTCTCAATAAAGATATTTATCTTACAGACATTGCCTTGTTGTGGATCAATTTATCAGTAATAAGATACTCGAATAATTAGTGTGGCAGGAGAACCAAATAAGTAAGCACCATTCTGAGGCACCATTATCGATGTCACAGGTAAACGCGTGCGCTGACAAAATCATACTCATTCATTGACTCAATAACGCGACGTTGCCAAACCGTGCAACTGTATCTGTCATATAAATTACAACTCTATAGCGCAGAAATACGGCTCACGTTATAGTATTTAATAGTTTACACCTGGCGCTGTCGCTCCAATACACAGGGACACAGAAATATGAAGTGACCGTTTTCCAACTAACATTCGCTTCGTGCTACTCAAAGTAAAACGTGCTTTATCTGAAGCAAATTTAACACGGCAGTATTCTGTGTCGCCTTATCGAGATGCATTTTTTCCTTAGTATTCTGTTTACTAAATAAATGTCATTTGAACGCGATTTTGCGTTGTCGCGTGTTGTTTTAAATGTGTCAATTTTGAAGCACTTTTAAAAAGTTGTGATGTTCCTGACTTACGAAGTGGTTGCTACTTTCGGAGTTTCAGCGGTAAGTCGTTAATAATATGATTATTTTAATTTATTTTATCACCTAGCCCTAGAAGCCTCACCTAGAATTCACAAACGAGGTAGGTAGGTAGATACCTAGTTGACCAAAGCAAACAATGTACTACTACTGGTAGGTACTGAACTACTTTTAACAGGATTTAATGGAAGAGAATTAGTAGGTATGTAGATTGATAGTAATCCACTTTTGTTTATAAAATAAAATTTAGTAAGTACCTAGATAAAGTCTCTGGACTTTTCTCCGTGTTCTATTATTATTGAAAAATTATCTTAACATTTTTTAAATTATGTTTTTACATCTTTTTAGATGAAAAGGAAAGTAACATGACATCAGAGATTACAGTATAACGATTATATCTCTTGTTTAAAAACGTAAACCGCTTCTAGAGGATTTTGGTTACGAGTAAGATCATGACAACATTTATAATTTTTAAAACATAAAGACATATTATTATTACTTTGCGCACATTTGAATCACTACACTAAAGGAACCTGTTCTTACTGATTTGTTTATTTGCTTCTTAACATAACATATATCCATGTAACCACCAATGGAATACACTTCATTAAAATTGTAACTATTCCCTTCATTTATCACGTGCTCCGTAACAGTGCTCCAATATGTAGTTTACTTAGGGTTGCCAGATGGTCGGGATTCGTCTGGATTGTCCCGACATTTCACGTGATGTCCAGACAAGTCCCGACAATTCCATTACAAAATTTTTTGTCCCGACAAATCCCGATTTTTTGAAGTTTTGTCAAGATATTTAAGTCTTGGCATCTGGCAACCCTAAGTTGACTACTGTTAAAATATAAACAACCGAAAGCGAGCAGTCCAAGGGCCTGGCCCTGATGGTAAGTGGTAGATAGGCTATGGACATTAATAGCACCAAAGACACCAGTGATGTGTTACCAGAGGAGGGCCATCTCATATGAGGGAAATGTTGAAAGTGTCCAGCTGTTTACTGAAAATAGAGGTTCCAATAATGGCCATTTCAGAATGGCGCTAGTGTGTGAAAAATAGATATATGAACATGGCTGTTGTAGACGGAGTGAAGTTTGCTGAGTTTTGCCACCCGTAATGAATGGCACTAGTGTCTGCTAAATAGATATTCGAACATAGCTGTTGCAGACCGTACCGCAGCGCCACCCGTAATTGGACGCATTTTTACGGACACTTCATACACAGAGATCCCTCCTTCTACCTTCTATGCTCCATGGTTACTGGTCAAAATGAAGAAAGAAAGAATAACTATCAGAATCCATATTCACTAAAGGCTGTAGTAGGCTAGTAATACGTCAAGCCAGATCTAACAACAAGCCTACCAAAACTGTACCTATATCTCGAGACAATTAAACTATTCCTATTCTGTATTCGTGTTCTGATAAATAATTTATACAGCAACTATATGTAAATGTTATTGCTTGGGTTTCCGTTTGATTGATGAAGATGGAAACACAGTAGCACTGATAATGAAACCTAAACACTGTTTTATTTATAAATAAATTCCTACACTCATATCCCGTGCACCAGATGGCTTGGATAACACATAAGTTAAACACATATAGCTTCAACTCACTGGCCCAATAATGATACGGGTCTCACCTCCCGAGAAAGCCTAGAGCAATGTGGATTATTGTGGGTTGGTGACCAACTCTAGTATCGGAAGTTTTCATATTGCTTCGAGAACCTGCTACTGCCGAAGATGGCATAACGACTGCTATATATGATAATGAATGAATGAATGAGAATGATAACAATCAGATATAACATATTTACTTGCCCTCACAAGCGTGGAAGCGCTAAAGAAATTCATAACACTAGCGGACACCTATTCTCTTACCGCACCCGCAGTTACTGAAGTCGATTGATAGACATACATATATAGATAATTAGTTTAAACCTATAGATTAAAGTTAAATCTTAGCTTCAACTCAATAATTATCCACTGCAGGGCATAGATCTCTCAATAGTCTCCCATCACTGAGGACGCTTAAACCATATAATCAAACTTCACTACTTTACTCCAGTGTAAATTGGAGGAGATTAAATTTTATCTTTCATAGTTTATCGACTACTCTACCCAATAGACAAACAGATACCTCTGTTAAGCTATGATAGTCTTCAGTTTATCAATCAAGTAACTTGTTCCAGTTGCTGTCATTCGCCGTGTCAGCAACCCTGCTCCTGACGCTAGCGGCGAAGAGCGGCCTGCTGCGAGCTGGCCGCACTCGGTCGCCGCACACGCCACTGATAGTGCCACCACTACCGCCAGCATTGGCAAAACGGAACACACCCGAACTAACTCCTCTGGCCTCTAGTCAACGATAGAACTTAGCGCGTTCTCTTAAGTTTTTACGATAGGATTATTTGGGGAAAATTTGTGAAGATTTACAATGCCTAAACTGTGAATTATGATAGTTAGTTAACATTGTTATACTTAGTTAACACTGGAGAAAATATTCCTTTGTACAATGTGAACGTGAGACTAAGCTTGGACCAAATCGGAAGGATGCATTTCCGAAGCAGAAATAAATTAGAACTTGAACAATAAATACGTTTGACCAATTATTGTCCTAAATACTATGATTCCAACCGTAGCAAGTTTAAAATTCGAACATCGATATGACGGCGTCAGATATCGGACTAGAATTAATTAAAACTGAAATTATACGAGTAGATGAACAAATTAATTGCGAACCATTGGCATTTCTGTAATAAATAAAACAATTTTAACATGATTATAGTTTTTAAAAGCACTTGCTAATTAATGTAATAATATATTATTTAAAGCTATAAAGATATATCAACACCAGAATTATAAAATGAAGATGGTGATCAATAATTACTAGATACCTACTTATGCATAAAACTGTTAATAAGAAATTGTTACTCATTGTTATTACTTTTAAGTACTTAATTTCTGAGTTTTGACATATTTTGAAAAGGTAAAATCAAAGACGAGCTAAATCAACATGAAACAAATGGAAGTTATCGTAGGTACAAGAGGTAGGTATAGGTCCCTATTTCTTAAAAGGATATCAAAAGATGAATTAAATTACTATTAGTCTACTTACAACTTTGCCTTTCGGCAAAGTAACGTCTAATAGTTTAACTAGATATCACAAAAAGAATTTAATAATTCATTTACCTATTTCGATTGCTTAACGTTTTTACATAATACAGATTATCACTCAACATTATAATTAAAAATGTATAAATAAATGAATGAATATGAAATAAAAAAAAATGGTTCTGCTTAACGTAAAACACAATTTGATAAATTATTACACAATATGTTCCGGTTATAATATGCAATAACAAAATGTAGCAAAATTGTTGACTTTTAATCACTGACTTCTAAATATGTACCTACTTTAATTCACTAATAAGCTCATGAATATTATTGTAATCTCATACTGTAAACTACAGGATATTAAAAATCAATAAGTCTATGTTTTATTAAAATGAAATAAAATAAAATAATTGTTATTATTTATCACCGTCACCATTATGACCATAAGGCATACCTTACCCCATACCTTTCCATTATCATTAATATCTATAAACCACAAAAAATTTGCTCTTAGAATGATAAGGGGTAAATTTCCAAGGGTATCAAGAACCATCAAATAAGTATTTTCTTTGCTTCTAAATGCAAAATTTCTTTAATCAAAGTGGTTTAAGTTGTGGTCAGTTCGGTTAATGTACTTGAAGCAACTTTTTTCACTGCAGAATCGTCTAATGTTTATTCTGACATTCCTCAATAAGTAAATGCTAGAACACTAATTTCACTTAATTCGGAGGTCGTTAATACTAATATAATTATACTAATATTCGAACTAAACGACTAATACAATTACCATAACAGCTAATTAATTAATTCAAATGGCTTCGAACGTTTTATTCGAAAATGGACGTCACTTTTTGAAATAATAATAACAATTGAAACTACTGACACATAATAGACTTCCGTTTGACCAGCAACTATTTGAGATAGTTGCAGATATTTTTGACCGGATATATGAAATGCAACATTCATTTGATTTATTAGAACACTAGATTCCATCCATGGCTTCGCCCGTGGGAGAGTGGTTTCACAAACATATAAACGGATAATTGGGATAAAATTTACACTAGGTATTTTTTTTAATCGGACATAGCCTCTCTGTGTCCCAAGTTTCATTTCCGTAGAACGGTTAACGCATGATGCAACTAGGGTTGCCAGAAGGTCGGGATTCGTCAGGATTGTCCCGACATTTAACATGATGTCCAGAGTCCCGACAAAATACAATATGTGCCGAAAATTCACTCGATTCAAGAGAACGCGTTTACCACCGCACGCGCTCTAGCTTTTTTTCGTCGTCAGCTCGTTTGCCGGCTATTTCCAAAATCATTTTTTTTTGTCCCGACAAATCCCGACTTTTTGAAGTTTTGTCCAGATATTTCAGTGTTGTCATCTGGCAACTCTAGATGCAGCATTAAAATATTTTCACAAACTTTCACATTTGTAAAATTAGTAGGATTAGTAGGAATTGGTAGGATTATGTAGCATGCCCAAAGAGGCAGAACAAAGGAAACTATGGTACTATCTATACTAAAGGAAACTGTGGTGAACCACCTATAAAATCTATGATTGTACTTTGTTCTGGAAATAAATGATTTATGATTAAATAGAATCGCAGAAATACGGTCGCAATATCGGAAAGAAAAAAGCATTGGTGATGCTTTTTGTGTTACGTAATTCGCTGATATAGGTATAGAAAAAAATATTGAAGTGATTGTTTCAAAATTGATATCATTTGATATTACTAATGGCCGCTACTATTTGAAAAATAAATCGTATCAACGATGGCACCTTTGTTGCTAATGACAACTAATTCTACCCACCCAAATTTTCCCTTTTCAAAAAACCCTAAAGCACTATCATCCGCTAACTCCAATTTGGACCACTTTTTTCTAAATTCGACAACTTAGTTACAGACGATCTCAAAGGCACTCGGCCCAATAAAAGAAACGTTAAAAGCTGCAAGATGTGATTTGCCGACGGAGCAATAAACGCGAAGTAACCTAATCATGGCCTGCCGGAAAACGATCGGGAATCAAATTGTGTGCCGCGCTGTCGCGGGAAATTGACTGACACCTTGGAGGGTTACCGCATTTGTCGACGCTACTTGGTACCTTATCTATTATTTCTGTCAGTATTAGGTATACCTTTATCTATTGAGCTGAAAACATAATTAACAACGAGCTTTGTAAATCGACCACCGTTGTCCTCGAAATGTTTAATAGAGTTGAAATTCAATTTGTATTTCAAAAGTTATAAATTAACTTTGATTTTAAAAATGTAATGTTTCACTGTTTTATTATAATAGTGGCTGAAAAAGAAAATGCAAAATCCGTTCTTCATTGTATTTAGTAAAAAAAGAGACACTAAATAATGCAAAGGATCTTTAATGAATAAAATTCACAGCTGGATAGTCGAACCACAAAATTTTGCCCAGTCTATGCACACAAAATTCAAATTAAAATTTTAAGCTGTCCCCAATTAGAACGGAATGTGTGTGAAATGTTCGCCGAGTGAAAGAAGAATCTTTTGTGCAGTTAATGAGAGCTGCAAAAAGATATTGATTGTAGCAAAAAGACAGCGGCAACACTGTTGATTGCTGCAAAAAGATTGTTGATTATTAAAAGGGTTTCAGAAGAGTCTTGATTGCTGGATTTTATAGTTCGGTATACTGATTAATAATCAGTGAAATCAACAAACATTATTCTGATTGGGGTGGCGCTTTAAACTAATCCCCTTTGAATATCATTTATCCATCAAGTTATAGGTATAGGTCTAAGGATTACTCTAAGCAGGTAAGTTCAGTAACGTTTCACCATATTCACACTAAGATAATTTTTCATACAGTATAATTAAATAATAGTTTTAAATATTGTTCTAATCAGAACTATAATTAATATTGAAATATAATTTTGAATTTGAATTTAAACTGTCTTTTGTTTTTAACCGACTTCAAAAAAGGAGGAGGTTCTCAATTCGACTGTATTTTTTTTATGTTCGTTACCTCAGAACTTTGGACTGGGTGAACCGATTTTGATGATTCTTTTTTTAATCGAAAGCTGGTGGCTGTCATGTGGTCCCAATTATTTTTTATTGAGATCTGACAATGGTATTCATGATAAAACCATATAAGTCTTAAATTTGTATTAAGTAAGCGCGACAAATGAACGAATATTTATATAGATTTCGATGATTCTTTTTTCAATCGAAAGCAGGTGCTTGTCACGTAATGCCACATAAATTTGAACGAGATCTGACAAGTAGTTTTACAGTAACTTGATGTCGGTTATTTTTTGTTAGTAAAATTTAGATTATATTAAAACCTATACTTGAAGCAACTGTTAATACAAAGGCTAAAACTTCTTCGAAGTACTTAGGAAGATGTCTAATGAAAAATAAAATTAAATTCATGTCAGAAAACTTTAATACCATTATGGCGGGTATTTATAAATAATTTAAAAAATAAAATAAGCATTATTTGGAATTTAACTCACCACCACTATCATCATCATCATCATCCGTTGTTACTGTTTGACGATTGCAAACTAGATGGCGTTAATCTCCAGTCGTGCGTCGTAGCTGATGCACACAATTTTTTTTAAATTGATATTGCTTTCAAGAAATTATTTAAATATAAAAAAAATTAAGTGATCTAAAATTTTCAAGGAGAAAACCTGAATAACAAGTTTTTTAGAAGAATACAAAAGGTCCACCATCAACCTAATTTTCCCCTAATTTAAAAACAGCACGTTGAAAATGTGGGTTGTTCAACCGGTCGCGATTATACTAAGAGATAGCTTAATTAACTCTCTAAAGACCTTAGAGAAACAGACGAGCGAGTTGCAGAAATATTATTTTAACTTAATCAGCTTACAGTATGTACGTGTTGTTTTGTTGCTACGGGTAACGTTTCCCTTTGGCATATTTTAGGCTCTTCGTTTTATACTGGCAATTAGTTAGCAATGTTTTTATCCAAATATAATGCTTTGATGATTATCTACCCAAACGTTTGTAATAATTTTAAATGTGATACCATATTATCACCGTTTGGCATGGCAATCCTCTTGGAGGACATTTTGTATACTGTTAGGGTAAAATGATTGTCATGGCAATCTCCCTCGTAGAATAAACCGTTTTATGTATTTAAGGATCTTCGGCGAGTCGTAGAAACAGAATTATCTGCTCATTTAAGAAGACTACACTCTAGGCAAGAGTCGATGATGACTTGGTTATGTTGATTGATCTACGGTATGTGGATTTTCTGTTATTTCCCGCCAGATGCTCGTTTTGTTTAGTATATTTTCATTAGCTTTAAAAATATATAATTAAAAAATAACATTGGCCAAATTTCAAATTCATCAGGTTACTGGTTTTAGGTCATAATAAGATTCATAATATAATTCCTTTGCAAAAATTAACAATGTCATCAATTGTACACTTTCACATAATTGTTTTCTATAATATGCTTCTTAATTGTTTTCTTTAGTGTGTGAAACATTGTAATATGTTTGTAGTTGTTTTTTTTTGTGATTGAAACATTGTAATATGTTTGTAGTTGTTTTTTTTGTACGAAATATCGTAAACGACTTATTGTCGATTAAAACGCAGCATCCCGCCCGCCCGTTAGAACGACATTTAACATCGTCACAAAATCTCCCGTGAACTCATTCAGTAAGACCACCTCCATTTTAATTCCAACCTTTTGACACTTCATATTATATTGTGGAAGGATGAAAAAATTTCCATAAAAGCTCGGTCCTTTTAAGTCGTGTCCAATTTTTATTGGTCTTAATGTACCATTTAAAGGTTCTTTATACGAATGCGTCGTTATCATAATGGTTTTTATCCTCATAAATTAATGGATCAGCTCTGTTGGAGGATTCTGCGGTTCCGATTTACGAGGGTCATTAGGAACGGATTTGTTTTCAATGTGAGCACATTTGATTATGTACTTATAACGTTGAAATAAAATTGACATGTAAATATATTTTTCATATTAATCAAAGACGTGGAAGCGCTGGGTTGTTCAAAGATTATCTTAAACAGCTGATCTTGCAGCCTTGCAGGATTATATTTAATTATTTTATAACTTACCAACTATATTTTCAACAATGTATCGACAAAGTAAATTACATTTATGTATAAGCAAAAAAATAATTCGGTATACCTACATGGGTGAATTGCCCAAGCAAAAAAAAATACACGGCAAACCTGAGAACGGTAGTGCAATGTGCTGATTTTTAATTTTATATATTTTTTCTCAACAGCGTAAGTACTTCTCTGCCTTGACAAAAAAAATCATTGATTTCTACCCATTATTATATACGAAAAAAAAATTACAAAGTGTTATTCTATCATCACAGTGGCTTGTCCTGAACCCAATTCCGCTCATAAAATACCTTCCCCTACAAAAACATTCGTAATATGGATTTAAATCGATTTTGTAATCATTAAATTATAATAGATTCGATCAAATAAAACTATTTTTGTTTATTTATCTTCTTTCTCATGGATTTGACAGGCAGCTAACTTTTGTCTGGAAAAAAATTATCATTTCAGAGGACAGTAAGTTTTAGTAGAATAGCCACGTCAACATTGCGTTGTTACGCCCCCCTCACCTTTCTTCACTTTGGATCAGTCCAGCTCAAGCTCTCGGCGCGAACGCACCGGTCCCAACGTCTTGCGGTTACCCGCCAAAAAAGTAAGTTTATTATTTCAGTGATATGAGGACAAAAATAGTTTCATTTCGGTGGCTGTTATAACTCGTGTTAGATTCGTTTAATTTGTTTCAAAATTGTGTTTTAAATTTGCCGTAGGTGCTGTTTTGCTTGAGTAGTGTTCATATTTTTTTAATAATTTTATTTTGCAGTTAAATGTAGAACTAACCTCTATTTTATCATCTCAGTGTTATCATTTCAGTGGATTCGGTGGACTGTTATACCAATTACAGTCCACCGGAATGAAATGTATCTCCGAAATGATAAAACCATGAAGCTATTAAAGAGAGGAGACGTTGTATGTAGATTTTCTTATGCAAGAACGCGTAACACTTTGCGGGGCGAGGGCACCCCCTCCAACCCACCAAATCCCGCCCACTTCTTTATTTTCCATCTATCGATCAATAGCAAAACTACTCGCTTCGTTCTATATCGATTTTATTACGTAGTTTAACTATCTCACACTAGATGTCAATAAATGTAGGATGTAACAGGGACGTACTCAGAATATTCATACCACCTCATTGGACATAATTTAGACAAGTGAAAAAATTCTCAAAAATAGGTTATAATATGATGAAATTACAAGGAAAACTATCATGGCTACGAGTATGTTAGCATAAGTAGTTAATGAGCAATAGTCGATGAACTTACTACTTTGGAACCCTACATTGGGCGTGGCCTGACACGCACCTGCCCGGTTTTCTTATTTTTAAATGGCTTACGTCCCAACTCAGAGTCACTTACTTATCGCTCCTTAGTATAGAATCACCACACAAATTATGTACTAAGGAGCGATTTAAGTAACCGCTAGTGACTCTGAGTTGGGGCGTTAGTTTGTTTAAGGCTTCCCGCCCACGTCCGATAATCGGTGACCGCTTTTTTGTAGGTGAAAAATAGAACGTACTGATAGCAATAGTGCAACGCACACGTCCTTCAACAAGTCGGTCAGAAATAAAATCGGTGCATTCCGACCGATATCGGTGAAAAATGGAACGTTCGGTTCTCACCGACTCACCGACATAGGGATGTTCGATCTAGGTGCCTTGTATCGATACTCTGGATCGACACGGATGGAGAGTAACGTAGGCTACTTTTTACCGCGGTAAAACATCCCCAGGCCATGGGAAGATCGACGTTTTGTTAGTTGCTAGATATTTAGTTCCAGACGTTGTTAATATATGGCGTTAGTGAAATTCATTTGCAAGTTCTGAATCACGCTATCAAATGATACATGTTTACTTAAGTCATAGGCAACTAAATCAAACTAAGTAAAAGTAATTAGGATTTGTAAAAAATTGATCTCTACCGCGGGCGAAGCTGCGGGCAAAAGCTAGTATGGTAATAAATAAAAGATGTAATTTTATGTAGATATACCGTATAATTTAATATGATGTTTCGTAGCGATCCAGAATCAAATAAAATATTTTAAATATGGTTATATAAACTATCGACAAGCTTAATTCAGTGGGTTTCTAAATAAAGATAGATCATTAAGCCAATCTTAAGATCAATCGTTTTAGATTAAATTTTATATCAGATTTAATTTTATTCAAAATATTGTATAAATAAATATTGAAAAAGCTTCTTAAGGTTTTTTTTTAAAACAATGTGGTATGTAGTAGGACCATCATGTAAATAATAATATCTCACTTTATAGTGACCAGTACGCTCTATTTCTCCTACAAAAAAAATCGGTCACCGATATCGGTCGTGGTCGAATAGCGAGTCGGCCACAAAATCGGTCATAAGAATCTGAGGAGGAGGAGTCTTTTTGTAGGACCGATAATCGGGCCGATTTTTTCTTCCATATTATTTCTGACCGACTTTTTGACCGACTATTGCTATCAGTACGTTCTATTTTCACCTACAAAAAAAAGCGGTTACCGATTATCGGACGTGGGCGGGAAGCGTTATAAAGATTGTATACAATGTTAAACTTAAAAAAAAACTGATTTTACCTACTCCCGTTCACGTAATTAAATAAATTATACTCTGTTCATTATGGCATTATTCTTTTGACAGCGGTCATCGAGATCACGGGCATAAAGTTTCATATTTTTTTTACATAGAAATGCACGCACGTCAATAGTATACTTTATTGGTTGTAGCAATGAATAATGATATCCCTAACGTCATCGTAACCAAATGTATCAATTTTGTGATTATAATAAATTTTTTAACCGACTTCAAAAAAAGGAGGAGGTTCTCAATTCGACTGTTTTTTTTTATGTTTGTTACCTCAGAACTTTGGACTGGGCGAACCGATTTTGATGATTGTTTTTTTAATCGAAAGCTGGTGGCTGTCATGTAGTCCCACATATATTTTATTGAGATCTGACAATGGCATCCATGAGAAAACCACATAAGTCGTAAATTTGTGTTGAGATGTGCGCGACAAATTGACGAATAACTCAATATCACGCCAACCGATTTCGATGATTCTTTTTTTAATCGAAAGCAGGTGTTTGTCATGTGGTCCCACATAAATTTGAAAGAGATCTGAAAAGTGCTTTTTGAGACTTTGAAGTCGGTTATTTTTTGTTAGTAAAATTTAGATTATATAAAATTAAACCTTTTGTACCTTGCCTTATATAGATACTATGCCCATTTCCCATCACAAGACAAAAAGAATCAAGCTATAATGAACAGAGTATAGGCAGTACTTTAATTCAATGGGACACTCGGTAAAATAATTGGATTCTAATTACGGCCCTGTGTTTTTGTTATGTTTATTTGTTGTAAATAGTTGACGATAGATGGCGGCCTGTTTACAAAATGATTATAAAAACTAGAAAAATAATATTTTGGCGGTGAAAAACTCTATAGGAATGAATGTAGGACAAATTTCAGTACGTATGATTATCAATATAATACTAATACTTAGCTCTACGCACCTATACATTTTTAGTTCTCTTGACACAAAGTGTCGCCATCTAATGTCGAGTAGAATTTTGTTTGGCGAGATCGGCGTTAGTGATTTTTCTAGAACTATTCTGCCTATTCTTATAAATTATGAATCTAATTACTTAAAAATGAAATGAAATGCCATAGCATCAGTACGTCTATCCGAGTAGTTTTTACACGATAAAACACAGCACTTCATCCTTTTCTTTGAAAATGTGAAGCTGTGCACAGGACGGGCGCCGACAGTAGACTGACTTAAGGCCACGCCTACTGTGATGACGTCAGGACCCAGTTGAGTCACAGTGCACAGTTGCTTAGGCCGTCTCCTCTCTTTAATAGCTTCATGGATAAAACCGTAAAGTTTTAGAGATCCTTGTGTCAAATACAAAGTCATAGTTATGCAATTGTTGGTTTTTTTTTCTATTTAGATATGTAATGTACGTTTATCTATTGGTGTAGTAATTTAAGAATAACATGAATCAATTGGAGGTTTCTGTTATGTTTCATACGTTTATAATGTAAAAGGATTAAAAGTACTAAGCTATTCCTACTAAGATATAAGCTATTCCTACGAAGATACTATTCTCGTCTCGTTATCAATTTAACTAAATTATACCTAACATTTTTCTCTTAGTGCAATAGGTAGACATTATGTATACTATTAATGTCATAATTTACAAATGCAGCCATCATATTAATCAGAAACTTTAAGCTTTCTAATCGCACTTCGTTCACTCTTTTGAAAATATATCAAGTTAATTAGTATTAGTTCATAAACAAACAAAAATATTTATTTATCCATCCATCCATCCATCCATCCATCCATCAGCCTTTGTAGGTCCACTGCTGGACATAGGCCTCCCCTAACTTGCGCCACTCTGACCGGTCCTGAGCCTTTTGAGTCCAGCGGATGCTCGCTGTCTTCTTCAGGTCGTCAGTCCACCTGGTCGGGGGGCGTCCTATGCACCTCCGAGACGTGGGCGCCATTCGAGGACCTTTCATCCCAAAGGTTATCGGTCCTTCGAACTATGTGGGCAGCCCATTGCCACTTCAGCCTGCTAATTCTTTGAGCTATGTCGGTTACCTTTGTTCTCCTACGGATCTCCTCATTTCGAATGCGATCACGTAGAGAAATACCGAGCATAGCCCTCTCCATAGCCCGCTGTGCTACTCTGAGCTTGTGGATTAGGCCAATAGTAAATAATAATAATAATAATAATAATAAATTTTTATTTCAGGCCTTTTGGCCCATAGGCTTCCTAATTACAAAAATGGAAATAACTTATTCTAATAAAAATGTTAGTAACAATTTGGCTTATTCTATGTTAGTAATTAATAAAATAAAAAAAAAAAACTATATCCTATCCTAACCTATCCCCATCCTCACAAAACGAACACCAGGTGGGGTTGTCCTGGTGCTGATGTGCACCCCATTCCAAGTCCTCCAGAGAGGGCTGTCAAACTTCACAGCCAATGTGCTGAGAAGGGTGTTGGAGCTACTCAATAGTCTGCCCATCATGGACGCAGCACGCTTGCGCATGATCGCGTAGAAATCGTCCACACGAGCATCCGCAAACATAGCCGACGCACTGCAGTGTCGAGGCTTCCTCAACATCGCCCTCAGCACATTGTTGTACTGAACACGCAGAGCTCAGTAGGCCCGCCGCGTATAGTCAGCCCACAGACTGCACGTGTAGAAAGATTGGCAATAAGCTTTAAATAACATTAATTTGTAAAGCACCACGTCTCGGATCCGTATGTCATCGCTGGCAAAACACACTGCTCGAACACCTTCGACTTCAGGCACTGAGGTAGTGTTTTGGATGACAAGATATGACGCAGTTTCCCGAACGCAGCCCATCCGAGTTGGATTCTACGAGTGACTTCCCTTACGAGTGAGTCCCAGGTAAATGTATTCGTCTACAACTTCGAGAGCAGTGCCATCAACAACAACCGGTATGGGTGTGACATGGACATTCGACATGATTTTTGTCTTGTCCATGTTCATCTTAAGACCCACCCGTTGTGAGGCGCTGTTCAAGTCCCCGAGCATTGCATCAAGTTCTTCCAGGGAACCCGCCAGGATGACTATAATGTGTATATAGTGAAAATATATAGTGGAAATCAAAACTAACAAAGTACGGAACCCTGGCTGCCAGGCACGGTTGTTCTTAGCTGTATCATTTTGGTGGATTTATTTCATTCCGGTGCACAGTATATCATTTCGGAGGTAATTTTTATCATTTCGGTAGACACTTTTCATTTCAGTGGACTCTTAAAAATTCATCCTTAAATATTTATGTAAGTTTTGATGATATTTGATGTCCACTCACGCACAATGTTATAAAATAGGCTAAAGTTTTATTTGTCACTAAAAATATGTAGATAGCATTGAAATAAAAAAATCCCACCGAAATGACACATAAAAATCTCTTGTTGAAATTCACCCACATACCTATCTATCTAATAAAAAAAGATTGTGAGATACACATTAGTCCAATGATTCGTTCGTTCAAATATTATATCAGTAGAGTTTGTAATAGGATATTAGTGCTTATTCTTTTCTAAGTAGGAAGAGACAGGAATGCGGGATTTCTTTTCGAAGCACCGGTATTCCAGCTCTGGATGCCTAACATTGTCTACGAGAGGAGCGTTAGATTTGAATGAATTATTCATGGCTTCGGCCCCGCGTTTGCCTTGCGAGACGCCTTTTGAATTCGTGTACGATGTTAGTGCCTGCATGGATGATCGCTGCGACATGAGAATGCTTAGTGATTTTTAAATCCTTTGTTGGTTCAATAGGAGTAAAGTTAACGCTTGTCAACTCCTGGGTGTTCCCGCCGGTCCCTTGTCACATGATAAAACAATTTTGGGCAACTTATTTTTTACAGTAAACTAGATACCAAAATCATATTTTATTTATTATATTTACGACATACATTCGTCGTTGGTTCACCTGATTTTCTTATAAAATGGTACGACCCAGACTATTTCCTTAAGCAAGTATTGGGGCAATTAAACAGTTTCTACATTAAAGACTGAAAGACTCTTCAGCTAAACATCAGACTGAACATAATCTTTCAGTGCGAAGTCCTTGCTAGCCGAGATTACTCCATCCGAGGCGGGACGAGGTGAAAAGCCTCATTCATCAACACTAAGTCGCTATGAGGAGAACGAAGCAGGTATTAATTAAGCCTCACATATAATCGCAAGGTATTTCTCTTCTTTATTCCTCATAGCTGTGGCAGTGTTCTTCTAAGGTTGAATTTACTACCTTGAGCTAATTATCCTTTTCGGTTTGACCTTTTGACAATCTCCAGCGAAACCCGGGATGAATTTCATGTTTTTGGAATTTCACAAAGAATCTCAAATATTCACGGCATTTTATAAAATTAAAGACGTTTTAATTTTTGTATTAAATAGGTATTTAATTTAACTGCAAAAATATAGGTTAAACTACTGCAGGCTAACTGAGTTGTAACTTATCGAACTAAAGCCCAATGCATACGTAACGGGGTTTTTTCCCATACGGGACGGGACGTGAAGTTTTGGAAACATCGTTTCATAGAAAATATATACGATAGTGCATACGTAGCGGAATCCCGAACGGAACGTGGAAAAAAACCCGTTACGTATGCATTGGGCTTTATACACACTAAACCCCAACAGTAGAATAGCTATGTGCTCTGATAATGAATTAAAACGAATGACACATACGACCCGTAAAAACACATCCGCTTGAAAATCACCCATTTAAAAGAGAACATTCACAAATAAAGTAAAGTAAGCAATTGTGGGTGTAATTAAAACTTTATTCAGTGTTGTAAAACTGAATCGAGCGGATAATTACGATCGGGCTGCAATGAGGTCCTCCAAGCCTGTGGTGCTCAAAGTTTTGCTTTAAGCCTGAAAAGTGCGACCGGTTTTTGTGGAGGAAATAAATCATAGCACCATGGCACTACTTTTGCATGCCAATTGAATGAATTATGTTGTTGGTTAGAGGCATTTTGATTGCTAGAACAAAAACTATGGATAGACTTAAGATTTCTGATTTCAAACATCATTAGAACATTTAGAACCTACGTATAATACAAATAATTAAGTGTTCTGTGGTATAGTATTGTTTATTATAATACAATATCAAATACTGAATTGGAACTTCATAATATTATAATACAATAAAAATAATTTTATGCACGATAACAATGATAATAAAGATAATTTTTAATACTATCTATACGATACTTTCACAAACATCCACAAACCTTCAATCTGCTGCCAGTTTAAACCGAAGCGAAGAGAGGGCGTGTTTGCTAGTATTTTAGAATATTTTCAAACTGAAAACCCTCATATAAAATGTTGGTCACAATTTTATTTGCTCATTTTATTCACCTATTATATGTAAGATCATTAAAGAACCTTGTAATAAATATTGGAAACTGAATTTTTAAATTTCCGAATATTCCTAAGTTTAAGTTTGAGAACCGTTGTCTCGTGACATGTTTGTTAACACAGAGTATCGGAATCGGGTCAACATGTTCGCTGGAACGGCCTTTATTGATAAACGTTAAACGGTGAAACGGTATGCTATTGGGGTACAGAGGGCGCCGCGTGCCACCGGGGCGCCTCTTGAATAATGGGTAACGTTCAAAAACAAATGTCTATGTACCTTCAAAAGTTGCTGTAATAAAAAACAAATATGAAACTGATGGTCAATATTTTTAGCCCGATTTATTACTTACCTACTAACACGGACCTAAAAAAAAAGACGGACGTAATCCCAAGAACAAATTCAGTGAAGCACCCATAGTAATACCAACTCTTTATACATACAAGTACACACACCCACTAATTGAACTTCACTGCTTCAATCGTGAATCAAAAATAACGCACACATGGTAAGCGGGTGGCCATTGCTATGCTTCACTCTCAATTAGACGAGGTTACGTCCGTCTTTATTTCAGGTCCGTGCCTACTAAACAAAAATACTAAGAACATTCAGAATCATGTCATAAAGATCGCCTACGATTATTATGAATGGTGATATTAGTGGCAGGTAGGTAAGCTTAGCTTAGAGTATACATACAAATTTAGGAATTCCTTATGATGTATGTAACTGGTAAAGTTATTTATTTCATTTTCTTTATTTAATTTTCAACGATACTCTTGGTAAAAGCGGCATCAATTTCAAACTCTTTCCTACCTAGGTGAACCTACCTACCTTTCTTTCCTAGGTGAGCAGTTACTAATAGCACATTCATCTCAGTAGCAGTTTCATTACTCGCTTGTAATGCAGTTTGGATGTTCCATTGCTACATTAACCTACAAGAGCACTGAAATCCTATCAAAACGCCTTTCAATACGACCTTAGCTGTTTTACGCCAGCCGTAACATTCGTATTAGAGCTTCACCAGGCGCTTAGGTTTTGACCCCGTTTCTATACAAAGCCCTACCTAAACAGCTACTATTGCACATTTTCTATACAAAAAGGTTGGCTTTTTTCCCCGATTTTTATTTCACTTCTGCTAAAAACTTGCCCAGAGCACACTGCAATTGAATTTCTCGTTTTGTATTATATGGACAGAAGTTTTAAGCGTAAGTTCAAAATACGATTTTCATTATTTTGTGTTAAGATACTCCTTCGCTCTGTTTAATGTGAAGTATTTTTTCTTAAATAGTACGTACCTACTTAATTAGAACGAAGACCAATGCAGTTCTGTTAGTTATGTTGAGACGAGTGCAGAATTCGTTTGATGTGGATGGTCGCAGGAGGGTCATCCTCTCAATGTTGCAGAAGGTAAGTGGAGGAAATTCGTCCATAGTTTTGGAAGGATGAAGAAAAAATATTTTCATTTCAATTTTTGCACAGTGGCTTTAATATAAGTTGTTGATATCGGATATCCCTAATCAATTAGCTATCTTGTTACGCCTTTAAAAGTTTTACTTATTACACGACTTTTACTACTTTTTTTATTTTATTTTTTATGGAAATAGCCGGCAAACGAGCTGAAGACCTAATGGTAAGTGGCTATCGTCGCCCATGAACATCAGCAACACCAAAGGCATCACCGATGCGTTGCCGGCCAAGAAAGAGAGAAGAAAAAGAAAGCAAACTGGCTCTCAAGCCCCCAGCCGGAATACGACGAGTCGTTTGGCGGCTGACTCATGCTCAAGGGCGGTAGCTATCCAGGCGAACCCCATGGAGAAATAATAATAGTAATAATGGTATAACTAACAATTAAAATCAGTATTACCAATATAATCCCTCCGAGGGCCCTACCACCAGCGGGCCAGATTTAGTCGCCTTTTACGACACCCATCCGGCGTGAGATTGGGGTTAGTATTCTAAAGCCGCCCCAATACGGCTAGAACTTGGAGCAACAGCTGTTTTATTCATTGGTCATTGTATGTTTTAGAATTTGTTGATTACGCAGCTAAAGTCGCGAACAACAACTAGTTAATTTCATGTAAGTATCGTTTTGTACCGTGTATCGTAAACCTCTAAAAGAACAACAAACCTTATTAGACAGTATAAAAATACCGTTTTATAGTTTTATTGAATAATTTGTAAATCATACAAGTAGGTATCTGCCTACAAAATATTCAGAGGGTTAAATGCGAAAAGTATTTTAAAACAATGAAATAATAATGAAAAGCTAAATTATAGAAACTTTTGTGTTGTGTAATACCGAACTCTCAGAATATTAACAAACAGAATTTCTATTGCTAAATTATTGAAAGTGTGTAAAAAATGTTTTTCGTGACGTTAATATCACCACAATAGAAAATTATTTTGATATTTTCGAGTATGAAAGTAGGTACAAAGTTTTTTTAACGCTCTTTCTTGAAGTAACGTTGACCATTAACGTCTGTATTAAGCCTACTTTTGCGATACATAAATTACCTCCTATCTCAACCTTGACTATTTTCTGCTCATATTGCTTGATTTATGACCACGTAAGGGAAACCAAAGTTGTTTTTATGCTCTCGAGAATATGTGAATCGGCGGATGTATATCTATCGGATTTTCCTTTGTCGATATGCCAAGTTGAATTACTGTCGAGTCCAACATACCTTTTTCTTTAGGGTTCTGTGTAAGATAGTTTTAAAATTACACTAGTAGTTTCTTTCTTTTTCTTCTGTCTTTCTAGGCCGGCAACGCATCAGTGATGCCTTTGATGTTGCTGATGTCCATGGGTGACGATAGCCACTTACCATTAGGTGGATAGTCAGCTCTATAGCCGGCCATTTCCATAAAAAAAGTTTCACTGTTTTCTATTTATAAGGACTCGTGCTTTCTTTTTATTGCTTTACTAATATTGTGATCCTATGTTACTTTCTTATAAATGATGTAAAAATTGTCTCATACTCTCTTTCGGAACCATTGTTAGCACAGAAAAAGCGATAGATTGCTCAGATCAATCCAATTAAAAGTACTCGCTACCTCATAGTTTCAGTTGCGAAACTCCTTCCTTCAGAAAAGCGCAATAAAAATCGCTAAGTGATGTGTCAAAACTTAAGTAATAAACTTCCATTATTAAAATTATTTACAGCTCAGTGATGTTGCGATCTGTCTCTTATTAATAAAACAATAAGCTAACAAATCGCTTGAATTTTTCGCAGCTATCCAGCTGAGCAGTGCTGGTACGTTATTCTAGCAAGTTTCAATTTCGTGCTCTCTAAACTATCTCTTTGATAAGGCTGTTTGTCTAAAGTCTTAAGTTTAAAGTTCGTGAAATATTTAAAGGTATGACTTTGCCAAAGGAAACTTCTTGGAGACATTCACGGAACTTTAATCGTTTCCACTATGTAGATTTGACATTTTAATTTTTAACGATTTTCAGAAGCTCCGTAATGTTACTATGGGTATCTAACATTGTTTTTATTATGCTTTTAAGAGAGAGAAGTACTAAGCTACGTGATCTAAGCTACAAAATATATCTAGAAAGACTGTAATCATCCCTCTTATCAAACCCCAAATTAAAATGTTCATTTATGAAGCGCAAAATAAAAATAAAAACGGAAAAGAAACTCCCTCGCACATAATTTACCCAAACACAAGTGAAGATAAGAAACAAAATGATTAAATAAGCACCGCATTGCATAAACATAAGCCAACAAAGAACAAAACAAGCAGATAGAGGACGCGCCAGATGAGACAAACTCCAGCAAAAACCCACATGAGTGTAATTGTTCCCAATTTAACAGCAAAAAGTTACAAGTCGTTTTTGTCCCGGCTGCCTCGCGGTCCCGGCCCCGGGATCTGCCGGGATACGCTGAGCTGTTCTTGTCGCTGAAAGACAACGACCACTGTAGCAAGACGAGCGGGTAATCTTTACTGTTTTTGGGACAAAATGCTGGATTGGAGAAGACCAAAATTATAACACTTATTTTATTGATATGAAACTGCAGCGATGGTGTAAACATTAGAATGGCTAGGTCAAAAATGAACCCACAGCCCGATTTGAAGTCGATCTAAACCCCGAAACTGAGTATCCTTTAAACCGAAATTTGAATATTACTGATGCCTTAAGCAAAGCTGTTGAAACAAATGTTTCACAGCATAAGCAGCACGTGCGATGATGGTTTTGTCCCAGATGTATCGTAATTTTCACCATCTTTTTATATTTTGTTATTATAAAACCTTCCCCGCTTGCTCCCAGTGGTATGTCCTCAATGTAAGCTAAGCCGCTGCGCGCCCTAATAACGTGTCACGTGCTAATCCCGACCGTTACAATACACTTACTCTTACACTTCACAAGACACTGCAAGCCCACGACTACGACTTTGTGTTGTCACAACTTAGATGTGGACACAGAAACGCAGAGCTTTGGCCCGAAGAGGCGTTCACTTTAAAGCCTTAGATAAGTTATTCCTTGCAAAGTCATTCTTTACATTTTCCTTAATAACAGTCAACGTGGGTAACTTTGAATTTCAGTGCAAGTTTGAACACCGTGCTGCAGCGGGTTTCCTATTTCCCTTTTAATTTTATCTAACTACCTAAAATAATTTAAACTAACCTAACTCACTACCGTGCCACTACCACTTAATGCATCGCAGTAGTGCCACGAATACCTAATTTACTTATACCACCACATTACTCCAGTGCCGCTGTTAGTGCCCAACCAAGGCTTCGGAAGCTTTTATTTACACTACTGCCATATTATGACAACATCCGAAATCAAAACTTTGACATGTTTTCCTAAGCACGGAAATGCTGAAGACATTTTGCCACAGCGGTCATCCATCCAACACCGGACCGCAATTGACACAAATCGTGATCCATCCAACACCGGTGACCGGATCGCTATTGATACAAGTCGCCGGGCTGCTAGCGCTGCAACCAAAACCAAGTTTCTAAGCCATAAATTGTGCGATTACAATACATTCGAGTTGAGTTGTTCATTATGTAGTTTCCAATCTTCCTCGACTCTCATAAATAAATTGTCGAGAGATAGAGCGACTGATAAACTGTACTATAATATAACCATCACCTATGCTGGGAGCATGGGACTCGCCAGCGTGACGAATTGTTTTTACATATTACTTGAGGAAAATAGGTGGCTCATACATTATATTGAGTCAACTTAAATATTTCCTTTTATTTTCAGACTCTTTCAGTTTTGATGTTTTTGTTTTTGGCGAATTTCAAAATTCTGGGTCTGTATAAGCCAATCGGTTTAGCAACTGCAAAATTATTTACAGATAATTATATCTAATTTTATAATAAGACTATCTTACTAATTCTAGTTGATTTTTCCAAACTTTATAGGAACTTAATATATACATATAATATATATAATATATATAATAGAATAACTTGAATTTATATATATATTCATACTCCTATTCTTCCGGAGCTCAAATTAGTTTTTAGAATCAGAAGAAATACCCGTTCATCCACGGATTTGTAGAATTTGATCTTTTTGAGATCTGTATTATAAAATCCTTTGAAAGAATTTTTAAGTTTTGGAGACGTATGCTATAAAAATTGTCGTGTCGTAATCTTGAAACTTAAACAAACTCTCTGATGAAACCCTCGAGGTAAAGAGGTTTTGCAGCCTCTTCTACATCATGTTATCTGAAGCCGTGACGGTCTGACGTTAATTATACTTACTACCCTCAACTTACCTGTTTTGTAAGACGTTTTCATTATTCTACCCGAATAATTTTGCTGGCTAATCGTTTGTTAGGTACAAAATGTTTGCATCACGTCCGTAAATGAGGAGTTTTGTATGATAACAGCCAGAAAAGTAAGTGATCTCACAATGTATATCTCCTCTGAGAGCTATCTCCTATGTAAAGTAAGCGTCTGATAAAACAAATTACGTTACTGAAAATACTGAAAACCTCATCCAAAACATAAATGTGAAATGAGAGCCAAGTTAAAAAAAAATTGAGATCTAAATGAGTGCCAAGGTCTGTGTAGAAAATCCTAAAATTTTAGTCACAAGAACATGTTAATCGAGCTCTACATTTCACTTGGCTAGTTTTCACGTACTTACAGGCTATATTGTATTTATATTATTATCTTCCTTAAGTCCGTTAGTACTTAATACCTGTATTACTTATTTATGTATGTAACTTAAATAGATCGAGTTGTGATGGGGTCAAAAGTAACTCGAAATGGTTCGTGTAATAATATTATTACACATGGCGCTGGGTTACCAGTTCCCTTTATTTAACTTTGGCTGGACACGCTACCGCGTGTCTAGAACTCTTTATATAGATTTAGATAGAATAAATAGGATAGGTTTGAGCCTATCCAAAGTCCTTAATGTAACGGCTCATAGAGCTCTTGACTGATCAGTATAAATCGAAATGGCCATCTTGTACTTTTGTAATGGCTTCATTTATGGTCCTTTCCTCAATTTTATCGTAGCCTTAAATCTTATGGTGGCGTGTGCCAATGTTACGCACGCGTTTTGGAAAACATATAACTCTTACAAGGTATCAATATCTAAGCGGCGTTTTTCTTCATTTTTTTCTTCGTGCTGCAAGTTATATATCGTTCAACCTGCCACATAGTTCATTCATCCACGGATATGTTGTATTATGAAAAAAGCGGCCAAGTGCGAGTCGGACTCGCTCATGAAGGGTTCCGTAGCAGCAAGTAACATAATATAAAAGTTCTTGTAGTTCGTTGCAACTTTGATCAATGTTTTTTGCGGTTTACGATTTATGACGTATTAAAAAAAAACTACTTACTAAATATCATTCAAACCAATTTTCGTTGGAAGTTTTCATGGTAATGTACATCATATATTTTTTTTAGTTTTATCATTATCTTATTTTAGAAGTTACAGGGGGGGGACACACATTTTACCACTTTGGAAGTGTCTCTCGCACAAACTATTCAGTTAAGAAAAAAATGATATTAGAAACCTCAATATCATTTTTGAAGACCTATCCATAGATACCCCACACGTATGGGTTTGATGAAAAAAAAATTTTTGAGTTTCAGTTCTAAGTATGGGGAACCCCCAAAATTTAGTGTTTTTTTTTCTATTTTTGTGTGAAAATCTTAATGCGGTTAACAGAATACATCTACTCACCAAGTTTCAACAGTATAGCTCTTATAGTTTCGGAAAAAAGTGGCTGTGACATACGGACGGACAGACAGACAGACAGACAGACAGACAGACAGACAGACAGACAGACAGACAGACAGACAGACAGACATGACGAATCTATAAGGGTTCCGTTTTTTGCCATTCGGCTACGGAACCCTAACAATAAAAAAACTGGAGGTTAAGGACAATATAGGTTTATGTAGGTTATAAACAAAGATCGCCACTAATAAACCTTGGGTTAAACTTTAGAAAGTAGCCCAAATCGTAAGTCAGGTACACTTTGTAGTTTCTAACAAGAGCGTTAAAATATATAATGATCTACCTAAATCCACTAAATCCATGACGGTGAACAATGATGTTACTCCATTTTGCTTGTAGAATAATGAACGCCAATATTGAAGTTTCCCCTGCAAACACAAACTACATCTCGGTATCCCGTGTTGAACTTACCACTTATGCTAAGTAGCTTCCGAAAGGTGACAAACTTGCAGCTAAGCTTTATGACCCAAAACAGTAACTATACTTAAGTAAACACAGCTTACAATAAATCTTTTCTCCGCTATAAATAATATGATTAAATATGTACTTTGTACTTAGGTGCCTGATTCAGCAACTAAAATATGAAATTGTATGTAATTTTTTTTTTAACTCAGATAAGAAAATGGCTCATCCTCTAGTCCAAGCCTGACCTTCCAGTGTGATGCAACGTGCAACCTGATCCCTAGTCCCTACTGTTCGGTATCTCCTAGTGTAATCCCCGTAGAATAGGGTATAAAAAAGCCACTTGACTAGTTACCTCCATAAAGAAGCAGCCGTAAAATAATGCGGTACCGCCGCTTTCTTTTCAGCACCGGCGATTCCTGTGATGTAACCGAATTACTGATGTACATTTGCGACGATGATCACTTACTATTAGGTTGTGCGTTTACTCGTACTTGTACCGAGTAATTAAAAAGGATAATATTGAATAATCAATTGTGAAAAAGATAATATTGAAACATCAATTGTCGAAGTAGTTGCCTGCAGAGCCCACCCGTCTGTTCTCAAAAGTCTAGATAGCCCGTACAATGGTCATTATCAAAACCTAATATTGTGATATTAGTGATGCGGGACCGCGAGTTAATTAAGGTACTTCTAACCCCATTTGGGTAATAGCAACTTGATCCCGTAATGCGCCGGCTAGCCGCTAATCCGGGAATAACTCACTACTGGGGTCTTTACCCTAAAATGAAGATGTATTACAATAATTATATGTAACAAGAATAGTATAGATTAGATATACATACTTCAATATAGTCTACAGTATGATACCTACCTATCATAAAGATACTTTAGTGATGAGGCCGTTTTTAAATCTCCAAGTCTCCCGAGTAATAACAAAAGGAATTTTACGACAAAACATTAGGCTCCTAACATATCGTAGGAATGAATCAGAGTAATGTGCATTAGCATTGCGATAGACGTTCTAACTCTTCCAATTCATGCATTATGCATGGGTGCGAGGGAGACAGAAGGTTCTAATGAGCTTCATTTGAATAATGTGTGATTAATTGAAAGTAGGAATGACGGTGAAATGCAAATAATGGTCGGATTCAGAGAGATAACTTTAATTCCACATAATGTGATCAGAAAAACATACAGAAAAACTTGTTAAAAGGTTTTTCAGACGATTTGAAAAAAAAACTATTTTATGATCATAATATGAAGTATTATTTAAAGAAACCTAAGGATAAGTATTAATGAAATTTGAGATACACGAATTAAATGAATGTCAGAGGAAGTTAAAGTATGCTACTGTAGATACTGCGATGTTAAAACGTCTTTTTACAAATATATTTTAGAAGACTAAATCTTGTTTTACGAGGAAAACAAAGATCTTCTCGTTGCCAATTGCTGGCTGCACAAGTGACGGCCAAGTTGCTGCCAAGAGAAGTCCAAGATCCGAGTAACTAGTGCAGTTACACTTATTTGTGCCACGCAATCAGCGCCACTTCACGTCGATAAACTCAGGTGTCGGGAAGCAAAAACAATAATGGCTTTCATTTTAGATTGTTCACCACAAAGCAGAGTTCTTGCTATAATTGGTTCCGTATTTTATTCGTACTATATAATATGTTATGCATTGAAAGTATGCTTGCCCCAAGTAAAATGTCTGCGCATTACTTGCACAGCATGTTGTTTATTATGCATTTTTTTTTATTACACACCAAACACCGAAGGCATCATTGACGCGATGCCGGCCAAGAAAGAGAGAAAAAAAAGAAAGAACTGGCTCTCAAGCCCCTAGCCGGAAAACGACGAGTCGTTCAGCAGCTGACTCAAGCTATGGTGGTGGTTATCCAGGGGACCCCATGAAAAAATAATGTTAGAAATAATGGTATTAATAAACTATTAAAATCAATATTATCAATATAATCCCTCGAGGGGCTCTACCACCAGCTCTACCACCATAATAATATTAGTAATAATGGTATTAATTAGCTATTAAAATCAATATTACCAATATAATCCCTCCGAAAGCCCTCCATTTGGTCGCCTCTTACTCGACTCCTATCCGGCGTGCTACAGGGGTTTGTATTTTAAACCGCCCCAATGCGGCTAAAGCATTCTATTTAAAAGTAGGGGTCGATTGTCTACGTAAACGATGAAACTTGAAATACGCTTGAATGAAATATCCAAATAGTACATACATATTTTGTAATTCAACTAAATATTGTATAAGACCTACTCTTTGTAAATGGCTTGTTTCGTTCCCCGCAGCGGGCGTTCAGGTAGCTAGTAAAACATATGAAGCTCTTTAAGCTTCCTTTTAAAACCAACAAGCAAGTTTGCCTTCTTGTAGCTAAGTCACAAATGGCAAACGGTCGATGCAGTTTGGTTTGGAGAACAAACATTGTCCGCAGGCAACAAGCAGCGCCGCTGTTGTCTTTGTCTGTTTGTCGCTAATACTATCGGAAAGCTGCCTAACTAGAACTTAATCTAAAACTCCGATTACTGTTTCTGATTAGCTTGAAAATGGCTTTTTGGGTTCCTTACATACGTGGCTACATAAATATATTTTCCTCTTAGGGTTCTGTATAATATAGAATTTTAAAATTACACTAGTAGTTTATTTCTTTCTTTTTCTTCTCTCTTTTTTGGCCAGCAACGCATCAGTGATGCCTTTGGTGTTGCTGATGTCCATGGGCGACGATAGCCACTTACCATCAGGTGGATCGTCTGCTCGTTTGCCGGCTATTTCCATAAAAAAATTAAAGTGACCCTGACAGGAACACTCTAGTGTATTTCAGTTCATAATCAAACCGGATTATTCGCATCATAATATTGGCGTTGTGGTATGATGTGACTGTGGTTCGCCTTAATTGGTTTCAAGCGGTTATTCTGTTCGTAGGCCTGAAGTAAATCTTGAGCATCAATTTTCCAAGGAACCCTGCAATCTCGGTGCTGTAGACCTCAGGCAGCCTTGGCGTCGAGCCAATCGTACTAATTGAAAGCTGCCTGTATACATATTACCTTTGGTGCCATCTGTGCATTACATACTAATATACAACTTTCTCAGACATAATTAACAAGTCATGGGTCATTCGTTTTCCGTTTTCATAAAATATTTTTTGTGTCTTCAATCGAAGCGGTGGACTTCCACGATCATCGATATAAAAGACTGGACAAGGGTTTGACTTACTATTTTCACTAAGGATGTGGCAGATTTTTTTTTATGCTTTTAGCAGGCAAACGAGCAGACGGGTCACCTGATGGTAAGTGATCACCGCCGCCCATGGACATTAGCAACACTGGGGGCGTCACCAACGCGTTGCCGGCCAAGAAAATGACGATAGACCCGCTTCTTGAAGGACCCCATGTCATAGCTTAGGGGGAACACCGATGCAGGAAGTTTGTTCCACAGTTTACACGTACGAGGTAGAAAATTACGTGAGAACCGAACTGTGGACGAATGCCAGGTATCCAGATGATGTTGGTGGAACCTGGAACCCCGTGATGAAGTAACCTGGACAAAAATTAGTTCTTTCAATCCCTTTTACTCATCTAGTTTTATTGAATTATAATAAAACTGAAGAGCTTTTTTGTTTAAAAACTGCCAGTCGGATTTGAAAGATTATTTCTGCATAATGAGGAAATCTATAGGCTATATTATTATAATGGAATTGCTTCAAGGGTACGGGTATTAAGACTTATATGTACCCGAAGCAAGAACGATTATTAGTCAAAAAAATTGAAGGGCCGAACCTCTCGTTAGTCAAACAGAACCGCCAAACTGGCCAGTGAGGTTCATCAAAATGGCTTGTACTATCATTATCATTTGCATGTAACAGTCAACTGAGCCCCGTAAAGACGAGCAATCCGCGTTCATTCCCGGGTGACAAGGCGCCCTAAAAATGGAAACAAACTGCCACAATTAGCAGACCGAGCTGCTACTCACACCGTTGTGTAACTGTTGTTCCTGTTCTAATAATACTGTAAATGCGAAAATTTGTGAAAATGTTTTAATGTTTGGGTAATCTTCACGCGCTAACCCTTGTTCGGGTTAAGATAAAACTTTGGACACAGATAGACCATGTCCAGACTTAAAAAATAGGCTAATTTTAACCCGGTTATACGTTGCCGTTATGTTTATGAAACCACTCTTCCAGGGGCGGAATCTAGTGATATTTCACTGGGTTTACTTTACGTTATCTTATCGATACCGAAGCACAAAGTGAGTGCTATATAAAATATTTTACTTTTCCATTACATATTATCTTTACATTACGTTGGACCACTGCGGTTTAGCGGACTATAAACAAAAATTATCGAAAATTCTGGACACGTAAATTTCGTTGTAGTGTATTAATAAGGCAACAGTTTAAAACACGGTAGATCCGAACCACGCAGCCATTTATTCACTGAACGTACATGTTACATTTATTAAAGGCTTACACCTCATTAACCCCGTTCTCCCCAGTCTCCCCGCTCGCCCGCACTGGCCGCATCAGAAAGAATGTCAAGTAAGTCGACGGTGATATGTTTACTGGCGGCTCTGGATGCAAACGATGTAGGCGCACCGTCTGTTACAGATGTCGAGTTAGGTATTAATAACAGTAAGTGTACACGGAGACCTGTGGAACGTTACGGCTTTGACAATTGACAGTTTTAATTATTTTTTAAGCGCAGATTTTCATTATATTGAAATGTAAGATAGGCATACTTTTTGTATTGTAGGTATATTTACAGGGTCTTGCAGCATATTGAATTTTTTTATTATGTTCTATATTTGTGGGGGGGATAATGGGGTGTAAACCTTTAATAAATGTAACATGTGGGTAGGTGATTGGCACGTATGTTGAGTGAATAAATCGCTGTTGTTCGGATCTACCACGTATTATTCTGTTGCTCTACTAAAACACTACTTTCGTAAAGGTTTTATTTCACCGAAGTAAGAACTAAAAGCATCATTGATTCTTCATCGTTGATACTTTCAGAAAATTGTCTGGTTGAAAAATTAGAGGCTCATTAGCAATATACTCACATTACTAGTACCTTTTTTGTAGTTTTACCTTAATTATTATTTATTTGTGAGATGACAATTTCACTTCCTATTACATTTCAGTATTAAAGTAGAGTCACCACAATTAAGTAATTTTTGGGAAGAAAAATCATTACAATCACCGTGTGCACTCGAGTTTTTTTCCACTGCTTTCCACAGATTTACATACTTCGGTGTCAAAGATACAGCAAACAAAAAGAAAAACAAACATGTTAATTACAGCTACGCTACGGTGTGACAGTAAATAAGTTTAATTACATTCACGCGGGCTCTCAAGTATATAGCGCAGTAAACAGGCACCCAGCCGCGGTAAATTCCAGTTATTATGTGCTGTGCTAGCTTTTTTAACTGCCTTAAAAACGAGGAGGTTCTGTAATCGCATTAAAACCTCAAACAAACGTGTTCCCGATAACTTTTTACCGAGGGAACGAATTTTGATTTTTGGTTAAGTGTGCCGCACTCAAACTCATAACATTATGAATCTACAACACTTAAGGTCGATGCATACGTAACGGGACGAGGACGGGACGGGGACGGGACGGGACGTGAAGTTTTTGAAACATCGTTTCATAGAAAATGTAAACGATAGCGCATACGCCACGGAGGAACGCACGAGACGGGAACGAGGCACGCACGTATATTTATGCCCGTCCACGTCCCGTCCCCGTCCCATCCACGTCCCGTCCCCATCCCGTCCACGTTACGTATGCATCGACCTTTAACCCTATATAAACCAACATTTTCTGTTGCCATTTTCATATCACGAGTGCACCAATGAACAAACCTTAAAGCAAATCAAGGCAGTTTTGGGCTTCATGAGGCTCCTTCTATATATTTATTTCAAATAAAGTTTACCTTTTTCTTGTTCACCCTGTTGCAAAACTGTCAAACCCCCAGGTTACTGAAATCTGTCTATTGGCCCATTCGCCTTCCTCCCGATGATATGATTCCGATATGGCGACAGTAAGGTCGTAGATGAGGTTTTTACCTGGGTAGCTTGATGATCTAGCTTAAATGAAAGTGACTCTTCCTTAAGACAGGATGAATCATCAAACATTATAGCATTTAAGACGCTTCGGTTGGCAAGAAACTTACTTACTTACTGCTAATTTCTCTTTGGCTGATAGCATGTCGGTGACGCTTTTGATGTTGTAGATGTGCATGGCCAACATCACCCATTTACCATTACGTGTCATAATTTGTCGGGCTCTGTATATTACCCATGTTCATACAAATAAAGATATTGTATTGTATTGTATTGTCTGTTTACATAATATTTCCGAATAAACACAACAAGGTTTTTCAAATCAATATTACAGAAGCATAAATTAAATCCATTAACAGCGATTTAGTTTGAGACATGGGACTTGTGATATGTGAATCTTATTTATTTACTGTTGAAATGTTCTGCTTGTCTTGTTACATAAATATGTCGCAGCGCAGCACAAGTTCTGCATCGATCTCTTAACGCCATCTATGATGAAGTCCCGGAACTACTGTATGAAACGTCAAACTTTGGTTTGTGCATAGTCGGTGCAGCGGCGAGGCGTGACTGTAGATAGTTGACCGATGACAGCTGTTGACAGAAGTGACAAAAGTTGAAGTTGACGTGGAGAGAGGATCGCCCGGGATGGGGATTCGAGACAGACTCGGACGGAGAGAGAGCGCGGATGGTCGAGGACCAACAAAAGTACGATCGCTGGCTGCACCGAACTTGCCGCGTTTCCAGGTTTAATCGTGATTAATCGCGTGGATCGTTGATCGTTGATGTGAAAAATGATGATCGATCGTTTGAGTGACATCTGGACTCGGTGTACAAACTATTCCTGGCCTTCCGCCATATTCAACAAGAAAGATAATGGCCCACCTTACCAACTCTCCGACAAATATATAAAACACAGATAACACAGATAAAAATAATTCGGCGTTCGCTAAAATATGCAAATACAAATTGTAGTCGATTACGGACGGTATATTTGAATATCAGATTGTAACAATGTTGGAAAATTTAAAACATACGGTGCGGATTTCGTCCGTACTTGAAGAATGAGATATTAAGATAACTTAGTAACCTAATAGGTGTACATATAACATAACCGCCGTATTGGGGCGGCTAAGAATACTAACCCCAATCCCACGCCGGATGGGTGTCGTAAAAGGCGACTAAATCCGGCCCACTGGTGGTAGGACCCCTCGAGGGATTGTATTAGTAATATTGATTTTAATTATTAATTAATACCATTATTACTATTATTATTTCTCCATGGGGTTCGCCTGGATAGCTACCACCCTTGAGCATGAGTCATTTGAGTGAGTTAAAAAATTTCGGGGTCTACAACTCAATAATAATTCTTATGTTAACCGACAAAAGAGCAGGCGAGCCACGTGGTGAACATCAGTTACATGAAAGAAAACGTAAAAAAATATTTCGTGGTGAAGTAGCCCACCTCCTTCCACTCGTTTAGCCGTATTGGGGCGGCTTAGAATACTAACCCCAATCCCACGCCAGATGGGTGTCGTAAGAGGCGACTAAATCCGGCCCGCTGGTGGTAGGACCCTCGCAGGCATTATATTAGTAATATTGATTTTAATTTTTAATTAATACCATTATGTATTACTATTATTATTTCTCCATAGGGTTCGCCTGGATAGCTACCACCCTTGAGCATGAGTCAGCCGCCAAACGACTCGTCGTGTTCCGGCTGGGGGCTTGAGAGCCAGTTGTTTCTTTCTTTTTCTTTTCTCTTTCTTGGACGGCAACGCGTCGGTGATGCCTTTGGTGTTGATGATGTCTATGGGCGACGATAGCCACTTACCATCAGGTGGATCGTCCGCTCGTTTGCCAACTATTTCCATAAAAAAAAACTCCCTCAATACCTCGTGGTCGCGGTGTAAAAGCTACTTTTGTCAATTTGAATCCATTTAAACTCTGCCTAACACTAGGCAAGGCACGGCAACAATTACGTTCAAGCACACGCTTGGACGTAATTGTTGCCGTGAGTTTACAGCTAAGACTAATCTGTAAACATTAATAATTTCGATATAAACAAATTGCTCGTTCACTGAAACTTTTATCTCCTGCAGAAATAGAATTCTGACAAGATTTATTTGTTAATTTGTTTATTTTCTGGACGGGTTTAACTTTACCTGAAATGTTGTTTACAACGGAATAACTTATGGCTGTGTATTCTAAAGTACAAATAATTCTGTTTTTAGTTTGTGTTTCAAGTTATTTCTTACTTCAAAATTGTGAATTGACATAGTTTTAGCTTGATCTGCAAGAACTCGACTACTGTGGTCGTTGCGCCTAATCTTTTTTCGTAATCTCAATGATATTATAATGTAAAAAGAGGTAGATAAGTCATTAGCGCGCCGACGATGAAGGCAATTGACCGTTCTGCTCGTAGTCGCTCTGTCAATACAAGACGATACGCACGCTTTTGTTATTGTCAGAAGTGCTTGATATTTGACATACAGCATTAAAATGCCTTCGTGTATTACACCGGTGTGATTGGTGTAGTGAAACAAAAGATAAACGTGTGTGTGTTGTAGTTCTTTTCGGAACAAATTTTTTGGTTGATGTGTAAGGGCGCAACGTATCTATATCGACGCTTGAAAGGCAAAATTTACCAAGTGACATGTTGGGCGATATTGAATAATTATAAACCTTATAAACATCACTAAATTAACAAAAAATTCTGCGTCGGTTGATCATAATATATGATCATATTATGATCAATTTTTTGTGTATAATATGTTTTTATGTGTATAATATGTTGTTATTTTTTGTGTATAATTGTGTATAATATGTGATAATTTTGTGATGTTTATAAGGTTTATAATTCAATATCGCCCAACATGTCGCTTGGTAAATTTTGCCTTTCAAGCGTCGATATTTTCTAATTTCTTAAATATCATTGCGTAATCTTAGTTCTAATATAGCGATTATCAATCACATGGGCCCACAATATTTCAATCGAACCGTCACACTTCAATGCTGACACAAAAAGATATTAGAGAAGTATCAACCCTCGTCCCGTACTGAATAAACCTTGAAAAGGGTTAAAAGGAAGAAGTAGGCTTTACCTGTTGTTCGTTTTGTGATGTTGACCTCAACTAAAATCAGAAAGGAAAAACTTTTTCTTCTATTTATTCTTTACTATAAAATACCCATCTCTAGATTTAACAAAGAACACGTTGTTGTTGATATTTTTATTTTTACCATTGGCCCCAGGGTGGTTGGAAACATAATATCTTTCCTTCCTTGTTTTTTTAATAATCTAAGGAACCTTTGCTGAAGGAATTTTCTTCTATGTTATTATGTCAATTTTAATTAGAAACGGCAGATAGTAAAGGCAAATATTTAGTACTAATTTAAATAAATTAAATTACAAACTCGTAACTTCAAAAAAAAAAACTAAAATGTCAAAACCAATTTATTTTATTAATTTTCTCCACGGTACTTTTAAAAGTCCATTTTGTTCCTCAAAGCAAATTAATTTCAATGACAATTTTAGAAGCAAATATTTAACAGGTGTTAAAATGATACGTTTATAAAACCTTATAATGCCATTTAGTCACGATTAAAGTACACAAAAGGGTATTAGCATTATATTGTACCGTTAAACGTTTCCCTGTAACACTGAAAAGGGTTGAAAGGGGCTCAGGGTGGACAATATATCGCTCGGGGTTGGGTCTTACCTTGTTACACATCCCGTGCATAAATGTATAGCCGAACCTATATAAGCTAGTGAAGCGTATTCCTCTCATTATATTATTTATAGCTTCATATTCCAGGCCAGCTATAACCAATTAATGAGGTATGTATTCCTACCTGCTCTTATTACACCGCTTATTTGGAGTAGGTAATTAAATATCTATGAATGGTTTGAAGACGAACGTGATCACGTGAACTACGGCACCAAGCACCATGCTATGGTCCCAGCTCATGGAGTTTGCTGGTATCTGCGCCACTCAGTTAAAACTTAATAGTACCTACTTGTGCAGAGGTTCTTGACCTACCTGGCCAACCTAACCCCTTTATAACGTGAATTTTTAAGTGTTTTTGCAATGTCGTAGACCGGGAAAGAGCAGAAATAAGCGGGTTCCCTGCCCTGCTACGAGTACCTTCTCGATGTCCTATTAGTGGTTAATTGGCTGCGCCGAAAATTTCCCTCGACGCGTTTAGAAGCTCACTGAGTATACTAATCTTCTAGATATAATCGATTGAGTACCTATTGTATGTAAAGTACGTATTGTATGTAAAGAACGGACGTAACCTTGTCTAATCGAGAGTGAAGCTGACAGCTGACAGCTCGCTTACCATGTGTACGTAATTTTGTAATTTTTGATTCGCGATGGTGTCAATGCGGTAGCCGTGTTGTCAATGTGTGGGTGTGTGTACTTGTACGAGTACAGAGTTGGTATTCCTATGGGTGCCTCACTGAATTTGTTCTTGTGATTACGTCGGTCTTTTTCTTACATCCGTGGTTGTAATGAGTAAAATTTTAACTCCTTGGAATAAGAAGTAAGTCAAAAGCTTGCAAGATTTGATCCATACATGGTAAATACTTTTATTTGGCAGCAATGATATTATAAAAATAGAGGTAGATATGTCACTAGCGCGCCATAGATGAAGAGCGTAACTTGGGCTAATTAGCCCAACTGCTCGCAGTCGCTCTGTCAATACTCTGTCGATACGCACGCTTTTATTGTTGCCAGAAATCCTTGAGATTTGACATACAGCGTTAAAATGCCCTCGTGTATTATGCGTAAATGCACTAATTACACAAGTAAAAGAATTAAAATTCATGGAGTAACATACCGCACGTCAGTTATCATGATTTATTGCATTTTATATAATTTCAATATTTCTCTAACAAAATAAATATGGCGGCATGGCAACGCCGGCCGAACATAGCATAAGTCCAGTTTTTGTGCAAATTGACTTTAGACCATATCGGTAACTAAATAAGGTCTTAAATCAATTTGCCCAAAAACTGGACCTATTGCACTCTTCGTTAGGACGGCAGATAGGGCGGACATAGATTAACATATACAGAAGTGACGATATATCGATGCTGTCCCCATTTGTATGTTTATTGTTAAGTACAGAGATAATTTTCTCACGAGTACACGTATTGTAATAAAACCGTACCGTATTAGTATCGAGTATTGTAATAGAGCCTAACATAAAGAAATTCATGAATAATCTATACTAATATATATAGAGAAAAGATTTTTTGTTTGCATTGAATAGGCTCCGAAACTACTGAACCGATTTGAAAAATTCTTTCATTGTTGGGAAGCTACACTATTCCCGAGTAACATAGGCTATATTATATTTTCAACAAAATTTGGTATTCTTAATAAAACTCCAATAATGTAACCCAAGGTGTAAAAAAATAAGAAAACCGAAGCAAAGCGAAGGCGGTTACTCGTATAATATAAATTAAAAAGTATATAATACTTAAAACTTTTTTGTATCCGTCGATAAGCAAATAGAAAAATTTAACCCTTATTGTAAAAATATTAGTATAATATATATATAATATAGTAACCCTTAGTGTAAATATATACTAGATGTGAAGTATGTATTGATGAGTTGTTTACATGCAATAAATTGTGGTTTCATAAATTAATCGTATTCGTATTAAGTACGTCTTTCACCATACGCGATTACGGTTCAACCACAATAAAGGAATCTAATATATTTAAACTAAAGTGTGGTTCAACTGCGTTGCCAACATAATAAATTAATGTTTTAAAGAAATGCGTTTTATTATCTACCTACAGAATAAATAAGATGCTATGTAATAAGTTATTTAATGAATAACACGCCATACCTACTGCTTAGGCTAACATATAGGTACATGAAAAAAGTGGCCAAATGCGAGTCGGGCTCGCCCATGAAGGGTTCCGTAGCAGCAAGTAACATAATATAAAAGTTCTTGTAGTTCGTTGTAACTTTGATCAATGTTTTTTGCGGTTTACGATTTATGACGTATTAAAAAAAAAAACTACTTACTAGATCTCATTCAAACCAATTTTCGTTGGAAGTTTTCATGGTAATGTACATCATATATTTTTTTTAGTTTTATCATTCTTTTATTTTAGAAGTTACAGGGGGGGGACACACATTTTACCACTTTGGAAGTGTCTCTCGCGCAAACTATTTAGTTTAGAAAAAAATGATATTAGAAACCTCAATATCATTTTTGAAGACCTATCCATAGATACCCCACACGTATGGGTTTGATGAAAAAAACATTTTTGAGTTTCAGTTGTAAGTATGGGGAACCCCCAAAATTTATTGTTTTTTTTTCTATTTTTGTGTGAAAATCTTAATGCGGTTCACAGAATACATCTACACACCAAGTTTCAACAGTATAGCTCTTATAGTTTCGGAAAAAAGTGGCTGTGACATACGGACGGACAGACAGACAGACAGACAGACAGACAGACAGACAGACATGACGAATCCATAAGGGTTCCGTTTTTTGCCATTCGGCTACGGAACCCTAAAAAGGTCGTGGTCCCTATAAGTAAGCGTATTTACTTTATTCGTAAATGTGTCACCATATTTAATATTTCATCACCGAAATCCCAAAATATTGCTTAAAATAGTTTTGAAATTACAACTTCCTTCCTTAAGTTTATTTTTAGGTACTTTCAATCTACTGACTGTACTGATAACTGAATTTGTTAGTCTTTGCCGAAGCCAACCAATCAAATCATCTGCACGATAATCTCTACAATATTGTGGAAATGGGCAGAGTTGCCAACTCTAAATTTTTTTCGATATCTTCACAGTTTTTAGTTTAGACCACCAAAATTAAATCTAGTTTAAACTGAAAATCAAGAGGATGTGCAGATTGAAAACAAGTCAGTTTTAGTAGAAATTGTTAAGATTTAAAGTTGATTTACGAATATAAGTATAATTTTCTTAACGTAATATTAACTTGTTTTGCACAATTTCATTTGTTGGCAACACTGGTCAATGTTTGATGACGCGAACGACAAACACTAGCTGTCTTTTTCACTATTATGGTTTTAGTAAAGCTATCCCTTTTACATAATTTACCAATGTAGTGATTGCCTGATTGGTGTAGGGAAACAAAAGATAAACGTGTGTGTGTTTCGGAACAATTTTTTCGGCTGATTTGTAAGGGCATAACGTATCTATACTAAAACATCATTGTTTGGCAGTAGCTGCCCGGACAGACTTCGTTCTGTCAAAAGTTCTTTTTTATTTCTTTTTATTATTAAAACCTTCCTTGTGCCTTAAGAAAATACAAAAAAATAGCCGAATTGGTCGAGCCATTCTCAAGTTTTGCGCTTAGCAACATTCATTTTTATTTATACATATAGATTTAAAAATGTACGTATCTATCGGTATTATTTACGAATTTTCAACTGGCACTCGTAATCGTAAAGTAATCGAAAATTATTGTAAACAAACAGGCTTGAATCATACTTGATGTTTGAATTCATAAGTTATTGCGATAAAAACTTGGAAATGAAATAAAAGTGCCACTACTTGTGAAAGATAAAAATACATATATTGTTTAAATTTTTATTTATTTATATCAGATCTATAGATCACTTATTCCCGGCTAAGTAAGACTCAGAAACGGTGAATTTCGATGATCTACATGCTGGTTGTGTACTACCACAGTAAATATATGTCGGCGTATACTAAAATAAGTTCTTAGTAATCTATCAAAATTAAAAAAAGGAGAATTGACATTACGGTAGATAGATTGGTATAGGATCGCGAAACCAAAGAAAATCTAAATAACGTTGAATTCATGAAACCGGGTGTTATCAGGCAATAAACGAAGAGTATCCTTGTGCCTGTCGAACAGTGTGTTTTATTTAGTATCCTGGCAGTCCTGACATATAACTACGCCCACAGAGAGAGATCTATGTTCATAGTACTGAAGTGCTCTTTGATACATGGTTTACAGAGATGATCTGAACATACGAAAGCATACACTCCAATCTAGCCTTCTACGATATCAGAAGTGGGATAAAAAACCCAGATTGTGAAACGGTTTTGATGAGAATCTGAGAAATACATGTCGGAAAATAAATGACGGACAAAACAGTTCAGATGACATTTAAAATAAACTTGAAGGAAAATTTTATAAAGAGAAACGATACAAAATCAATGAAACATAAAGGAGATGATGAGATCATGGAGTGTGATACTGAAGTTGGGCTTTATCTAAAAATCCACCGCACATTGGTACTTATGACTAAAATCCGAGAAATAAATGGAAATGAGCATTTGGTTTCAGGTTTTTCACGAAAGGAATACAAGATAAGTAGCTTCAGTGAATATGATGTTCGATATCATGCAACTGAGAGTATAAATCTTAAATGTTTCAGTTAAGGAAAACGGCGAGATTTGAATCTGTGAGTGTGGAGCGAGGCTGGTTTCTGCCAAATTGCAACGGGTTGTTGATGCTTCTGCCGGCGCTGTTGCGAGCGCTGTGTCCTGTGCTGATTACTGAGTTGACCTGTGCATGGTCGAGCCCCGGCATGATTGGCATAAAGCTTTAACATTTCATTTACTTTTAGAGAACTGAATATTCATTAACTAATGATAATTCTGCTAAGGTTGGTGAAAGTTGCAATTGTAACATGGTATTCTTCTGGTTCAGTACACCGTTAAATATAACGCAACAGAAAGACCATCCTATTTGTGATGCTACGTTATACAAGATGTTCACCAGTGATCAAATGGCCACGTCACTTTAGCATATGCATCTAATCCTATAATTAATTACATTCTGATTTTGAACATGGTAAGATGGTCAAGTAGATGCCTTGATTATAATGGTAGCGTTTCCTACGTAGTTGAGGAACTTCTAGCTCTTTTGTAAGATTGATATTGATTCGTTTATTGGCAACTTTAATGATCGCGCCCAATCACACATTGTACATTGTTGCAAAGTAGACTGAATGGTAACTTAATATCTTCAATTGATGAGCAACGGTAACTGCATATTTGGATGGTAACATTATTACATTTCGTGTTTTGCCTGCATAATTTTATGATAATATCACAGAGTACTTAATCACTACGTTTTAGATAATATTTTGATAGTTCTTGGGTTGGTGCAAAATTGTCATCAAGGTTTGTTATGACATATTACGTCTTGACGTAAGTATTATAATCTATCGAAGTGACAACTGATGACAATTTTATTATGATGAAAAAGAAATTTTGAAATGTCGTGTTGACTACAGACCACTCTTCTACACACTTACTCACTTCAACAGAGTTGAATTTGAAATGTTATGTTCGACTCATACTACACATGCAGTTGAGGATGATAGATGATCTAATTAGGGTTAAATTAAATGTGATAAGATGGAATGAAAGCAATCAGATCAAGTGGTTCCTAAGTTCAAAAATTCATTTCAAATAATTGTGTTTCTTACTTTCTCGCAAATGGTCAATGCTGTTTCCTAAATTCTACGAAGGCAAAATGTTGAAGCAGAATTTGTTGGTACGATGACGAGATGAGTTGTTGATGCGACGTCAAGCTATCTCTTCTTTTTTATTATTAATGCAAAAGTAAATTGATGATAAAGGTAAAATGATGTGGGGCTGATTATTATTTGTTGATTGAATTGAAATTTAATGTTTACCTAATTGGTCAGTCAGTAGAAAGAAAGAAAAATGTTTAATTCTCCAAATATCCTACAACGCTACTACAGAATATATAGACAACAGGTCTTAGAACTTGGATCCTATTCTTCAGATAAATTGATGGAGGTTATTCAGTGAGTACAGTTTGTGTCCGAATGGACGTCACTTGTAGTGGCAGAGTATGTAAATAATGATGTTTTCTTGAGGATCGTTCGACAAATTGCTCATGCTAATTAATTTAACTAAATTAAATTAAATTTTATTACTTTATTTAGTTAACACCCACATAATACAAACCGTTTACAGAAAATAAACAATAGGTAAGAACAAAAGCAAGATAAGTGTTATTTTATAGGTGTAGACTACATGGCCGTTTCTTGGTGGTCATGCATTTAACTAAGGCGAGTTAACAGTAAGATAATAACATTGATAATAACAAAAATGATAATAGTATTGAATTGAAAATTAGAGTGCATCTGAAGAAATCAAATTAATTAAAGCCTTTTGAAACTTGCGAATTTCACTTGTGAATAAGTCAATGTCATAATTATTAGAAATATTCCTAATTATGCGAATAATTCTAGTAAGTGGTACTTTTTCGAGGTTAGAATAATATTGTGCGTCATTGAAAATTCTGAACCATGATGATCTAGGTAATTTGGATGGAACGAAAAAGTTGAGTTGAGAGAAAATATTAGGAGCGTCAAGTAATCCATTGGCAAGCTTGTAAAGAAACGAGAGGTCAAGCATTCGTGTTCGATTCGATAGTGACATCTTGAAGTGCTTTAATTATCTGCGTAGCTTGGAATAGTTTTGCCCAAATTGTATGAGAATGTAAGATGCTATGAGAAGCGTTTCTGAGCACTTTCGAGTCTCTTGGAATACACATCATCAACATCAATCCGTATGGATTCTAAACAGCACTGCGGTGCTCCAAACCACTGCGGACCAATAAGTTTAGCTTAGCTTAAATTAAGTTAGGATGATAGGTTAGGGTAGGTTACATATCTCTCCGGCTTCCCGTGGCCGTATGGATGAGACGAAGGTCTTTCCACACGTTAAAAAAGGGTAGGTTAGGTAAGGTTACAAAAAAAGGTTAGGTAAGTCTAGGTTAGAGTTATAATATCTGTTATGTTATGAGAGAAATTGTTTAACCAGTATGCTTAGTTGAATTCGTATTAAGCGTGGCTTAATAAGGTCTCTTTATGTGTAACAGCCGTGACTGTTTAAATTGTCTGAAGGTCAAATGTTTATAGTAGAGATCAATGCGGCCTTTCGCATGATGGTGATGAGGCAGTTGGGCCAACACAATGCTTAGTGACACATGGGGTGGGAACGCTTGGTATAAGCGTGTCCTGTGTGGTGTGACAACACTCAGTGGAGACGTTGGAGGTTTGAGGAAGGGTCGATGTTTTGTGTGTACTAAGCAAAGTGATTAATTTATGGACTTAAGAGTAATTTGATGATGTTCTCAGCTTTGAGTTTAATGATGATGATCAACCTTCAGCCATTTTTCTGTGTGTTGAACTGTGACATAACGTGTACAAATCCAGGTTGGATAGTAGTTGGAACTGTTTAAATACTGGTTGGACAATAACAAAAGTGTTGAATACTGATTGGTAAAAGCGGTTTAAAATATTTTGAAGTTTATTTTGAAGGAATTATGATGATATAATATTAGGATTTGATGTGATGTTACTTGTGGTATACGTTGAAAATTGAGCAGTATAGATGAGAGACGAGAATTTATAACGCCTTTCGATTAATTTATTGAGGAATGAGTTAGGAATGAGTTTGTTTCTTTATTGAACATAGTTGATATTCGAGTTGTGAAATTTTATCTGGGATTATGAGCACACAAAAACACACAAAAACATACACACACATACACTTCCCTTACTTCATGAAGTCAGAATAGCCGAACGAAATACTGTGTTGATATTGTCTTTACAGAATGATCATACGAGGACGTGTGAGTCGTCAGCAATGGCCGACAGTGAGTCAAACGAACGAGATGCTTTGATTCGGTGACGACGCCGCGACCGCGACGTACCAAATGGTACCCTACGCGTGACGTGAATATTTTAAAATCTCACAAATAATAATTTGGTAGTTCCGTGATAAAAAAAGTGTTGTTATGGAGTTTCTTCCGCTGCTTCTTCTCCATAGCGAAAACACATAGCGAAGCAGTGATTGCGTTAAAAAAATGAACTGATGATATTTTTGAGAGATTTCGGGCAACAACAAGCTTTGTTGTAACTTTTGGCAGTAAAGTAAAGGAAAGTTAATGAGAATGCCTGTAGGTCATGTACCAGTCGAATTTGATTTTAATAATGAGCTTGTTGATGAAGTAAGAAAACATGGAAACTCGAGTCAGTAACTTTGCAGCACCAGTGGCAATTACGTAGTCGTAGCCCGTTAGAAATCGGTGTCTCTTGGGGCAGCACAAGTAGTCCGTGGGTGCGCGATGCGCGTTGTGCTCTGGTGAAGGTGGCTGTTCACTTGGTGGGTATGCGTATGGCACCAGTGGAGATTATTGGTTGGCTTTGAAAGCCGTTGGGATTGAGGGACTCACTCGAGATTCAGAGATCGTTCAGAATTTTTGTTGTTACTTTTGATAGTTGAAGTTTACGACTATGGTACGTGGCTCAGGTTAATTAATTCAAATTCGTAATGATTTTTGAAGATCTTGTTTTATGTTACGTTCGTTCAAAATGACGCGATTTCGTACGATTCACACACGAGGACGTGTGTGTTGTCAGAATGGCCGTGTCGGCGTATAGTAAAATAAGTTCTTAGTAATCTATCAAAATTAAAAAAGGAGAATTGACATTACGGTAGATAGATTGGTATAGGATCGCGAAACCAAAGAAAATCTAAATAACGTTGAATTCATGAAACCGGGTGTTATCAGGCAATAAACGAAGAGTATCCTTGTGCCTGTCGAACAGTGTGTTTTATTTAGTATCCTGGCAGTCCTGACATATAACTACGCCCACAGAGAGAGATCTATGTTCATAGTACTGAAGTGCTCTTTGATACATGGTTTACAGAGATGATCGGAACATACGAAAGCATACACTCCAATCTAGCCTTCTACGATATATACATATTTCTTTACTGTGGTACTACCCTTAATAGTAGTCGTGGGTATCTCACGCGGCTACGGGTTTAATTCAAGAAGGGAGCTGACCGTAAAACTATGAATAAGGGACACCATTGTTAAATAAAATTAACATGATCCCAGGCGACTTGTGTGACAAATAGTGTCGCCCTTTACTCAGCTCGATTTAACGGTTGAACCATAGTGCCAGTTTAACAATTTGTTGTTTATCTATTTAATTTGGAACTATAATGATAACAACATGTTTATCGATGTTTAATTTTGTTCATTTTATTTCATGTAATTTTTACGCAAGTGTAACTTCTAAAAACTTGTAGGGTTCTAGTCAAGTTAGTTACCATTTTGTAGCATAATAGTCATAGAACCTGTAATTCTATCCTATTACAAAATTCATTAACATTTTCAACGGATTTTCGTGTATCAACTAACAAATATAAAGATTTATTATCTCGTTAGTTATCTCGCTTATTTCCATTGAAGTATTGTTATATAAACTTCCATAATATACATTCCATTATATAATGAGGAAAACGACGAATTCCTTTACTGAATGGTAAAGTAAGTTTAAGTATACTACGTGCTTGCGAACTCAGTTTTCATAGCGGTCCATCAAACTGGCCCCATAAAGAGAAGAGAATTGACGCATTTGGATTCTTTACCAGGGTTGTCAACCGATAATGACCGTATACAACTAACATTGACCACGGCAACAGTATAACAGAAAGGTGTTCGATTCGTTGGTAGTTTAAATTGCCGGCTTTTGTTGTAATTTGATTATCACGCACAGTTAAATTGAATATTTAGCTAGCTCAAAATCAGTATTGTAAATCGTATGATAAGTATGTACTTCACCGAGAAGCTTACAATGTATATTAATATGACTTTTGTCACAAAAATAAACAAAGATATTTTCCTTCCAAATTCAAAAAAGCACTCCGTTTGACATCGATTCGTAAAAGGTGCCGTGACGTGTGTCAACCCTATAAAAGATCGAGGCACTCAATTATTGGAAAGAATTATATGAAAGCCATTTCCACCGCAGTTGTAACAAGTGCTGGGTGCTGCCATCTGACGGTCGTATTCGATTTCCTTAAAGATGTTACAATTTGTCAACGCCGGGCCAAGCTTTGCTCGCAATTCTCGGGGTCTATCAAATAAATGTCACAGTACATTCGATTTCGTTCCTGTCGAGAGTTTTGTCACACGGAAAAGAGACGTGTGACCGAGAAGATCGATTTAATTACTGTGACCTGGCTTTAAATCTGACAGTGATTTTAACATTGGGTATTAAAGTTTTAACAACATGCACTACAAATCATTATTTTTGTTAATTACCATAAGAGCTTCATGATTGCAAGTTGTCATAACCATCATACAACTGTATCGTAACCAGTGATTGTAGAAGAATTCAATGAATCTGCATATCAACTGACGTAGAGTAATGTATATTCAAGAAAACTGTTAACCAGGTAAAGACCCTATGCAGAAGTATCGTTAGTTTTGGATCCAGCAACCTTTAGGAGATTTAATGTTTGATAGAAATCGTAATACAACTTAAGAACATCATCTACGTATTGATAGCCACCTATGTGAAGACGCTGGAAGACTTTTTCGTGCTTCAGAAGGCACATATCTCCCGTCCTTCGAGCAACAGTTAACTGTGCTCCTGCTGTCCTAGAGGCCCAATGTTGACACCCACCACCTTAATTTAGATTAACTAGCACTATAGGACTATACGTTTGTTATTTTCTTCCCTACTATATAAAAAACATTTTCTAATGTACCCCAATAACCTTGTTCAAGGAAGCTGAAATAACATAGGTGGTAAAGTGCCGCATAATCCTCTTACCGCTGAGCATTTAAAATTATATCCGTGTTCGAATATTGGGAATAAAGGCCGAGATATTTTTTTGTAATATTCAGTTAGATTTAGGAGTTTGTGTCCATTGCTACTGTTAATTCTTCTTCCGGTAAATTAAGTATTAATTTGTTTAACTACAACAAAGCCTCAAGGAAAGTTGTGATTTCTATGGATCGTTGTTTAGAAATAGTCGTTTTGAAAAAATGCATTAGGTGCCATCTGTTATTCGAGTATAACACAAAAAGTTCAGTTTCTCAATATTTTAATTCCAAGATAAGCGTCGTCTATGTTCATGATTCTGTATGAGCTCAGGCTTGTATTAATATAATTGGGTATGTGTTGAATTACGTATTGGCGATAATAATGAGCACCGTTAGAAGCATATTGATCATCACCTGGCTTATATATGTACATATCAATATGTGCCTGGCGCCATCGCGTCACGATGACGTCACACTAAACTCACACATAAAATAAATAAAATAGAACTGAGGGTGCCGTTTGGATACGCAATTACGTGATCCCAATGGATATAATTGGTTTTTAAAAGCCTAAAATATTATCAGGTACCTTGTCCGTTTTCTTTTCCCAGTTCAAACGCGTTCCAACGCATTATAGATAAAGATTCAATTTTATTTACATAATTGAAACTGCCGTGTGACAATGAAAACGCGTGAGAGAATAAATCTCGAAAATCCAGTGTCGTTAGTCCTGCCCATGAATCTTTCGTCCGGCTACAGACAGTATTTTATGGTCCCGCTGTTTTATTATTTGTTCAACGTGTGTGTGACATAGCGTTTAAATTTCCCCCGTGTATTGAGTGTGTATTAAATCATCATACATTTGTGAAGAATTGAAAATATCAATAGACTTCACAGATATTGGATCAATTGCGGGGCAGTCTTTAACTCGTCGTTTACCGGGAACGTGGATGCACGTTCGAACTCAAAGGTACCGCCGCCGCCGCGAGTCTCACGAGTTCTTTCTTCTTGATTTCTTATTAGATGTATGGTTATTCAATTCGCTATTACACTTCACAGTACTTAATATTACTTGATAGTTGATTTACGAAATTTATTTAGCGTGAGCGGTAATCCGGTAAATCGAGCTCAGTGGGAAGCCTTTTTTTTCAATTGTTCTTCTCCGCGGTGTGTGACCGCTCATTTACACGCGCGTCTCGCGGATTGTCTCGTGGCTCGCGCGCGCTTATAAATGGGGTATGATAATCCTCTATTTAAAAGTGCGCTTGCTAGAAAGAGAGGGAGGATGAGAGTTTAAAAAGCGAAGGAATGGTTTGCCGCGCTTTAATAGAAAAAAAAGAGAATATATTTAAACGGAAACAGGCAAATGCATTCAGAGTTCAGCCACTATTGGCCCGAACAGATCATTCTTCATCTTCGAGAACCTGGTCGAGTCACGACGGTCATGATGCACCCTAAATATTAACGAACGAAGTAATTTGTTTATTTATTTTATTTAGAAAGCACACAGTAATTGAATACAGCCATTTTAGAGAAAATAATGATATCTTTTTAGCTTACAGCCCGACAGTTTACGTCGAACCTAAGTGATCGACCGTGTTAAGCAACAGTGGACGCGATCAATAGTTGAATGACAATTTGACAATGAAAGCTAGTGACAATTTCTTTGCGCTTTCGTACTTCGGAGGGCACGTAAAGCCGTCGGGCCCTGTTGTTATCATAACAGTCGTTAAGCCATGTCGGAGCCATCGGGCGGTATATAAACATCGACACTTGAGTTGGCGACTAGCCTCTCCGCCAATCCGCACTGGAGCGACGTGGTGAAGAATGCTGTAAGCGTCTTCAAGAGAAGAGAGAGACCGTGCTCATTGGTGGACCATAAATAGGTTGAAATCAGACAGTGACGTCTTTTGAAAGAAGCTGCTTGTGGTGCCAATAGATTATTATGTTTGTAAGATCGTACCTTTTACTATGCATGCTCTGCATTAACAAATGCATACTGAAGTTTTGCACTATGAACGTAGCTAATCCCTCCACGCCACTAATGCGTTTAAGTGGGTCAAGCACACTTTGCTCCAACAAAACGGAATTTACGAGTAAAGGTGTGGAACATCGGCATTCACAAAAGGTTTCATTATAAAGTCACCTTGACTTTACATTTTTTTTAATTCCTGGGTCATAATTTTATTACGACACATGATAGATAAGGCCGCCTTTTAACCGACTTAAAATAAGAGGAGGTTCTCAGTTCACGTTGTTACATCAGAAGTATAGGAGACTTTATGAACTGATTTTGAATTTAATTTAATTTTTATTCAAGGCTACTTCTATACTGATTCCATTTATCAAAATTCAGGTATGATTGCATGCTTGAAGAACTGAGGACAGCCATGAAGAACTTCTTACATTATATAGGTATCTAAGGTGATTTTGATATAGGTTTTTGAAAACTGTTTTTAACGGTATTTTTTTTTTGTTGAACTCTAAATAAAGTAGTTTTTATGTATGTTATATATGTTTGTATGAATGTAGCTTGTGTTTCCTTTTGATGTTCAATAAAGAGTATTTTTGGTAGCAAACATTTCGAGGGCATCGCGGTGGCCTGAAATAAATGCGCTCAAGTGACCCAAATGGCCTTACAACCACATAAATGGAATATAATATGATTAATGAAACATTAAGTTGCCGTGTGAAAGTACTTCAAATATTTCCGTCTATATTTCTGTGTTCAGCAGTTGCACTTACTGCATTCTACTCTATGCCCGTCTGTGCCTGTCTGTGCCGTCTTATCGGTTTGACGTTATTTTAAATCAAGGCCCAAGGGGGTTAAGATGAAACATCTGTGGGAAGAGAATGAAGGGACACTGCCATTAATTTCTACGAGTTACGAATATAAATTAAATTAAGTAAAAACATTTTGTGGACGTAGCGAAATATTTGTAATAAAAATTATTGGGAAAATATTTGATAGAATTATGATAAATAAAATCCTCAATATTTAAAGAACATTTCTTAAAAGGCTTCATTGAATACAGTGACCAATAGAAATAGTTCTATTATGTAAATTGTTAAATCTCATGAAGTACCTACGTATATTAAAGTTATTCTACGCGTCATTCACTAACGCGCGTTGAATTTTTCCACAATAAAAGCTGGCAATCTCTTTAGGGATTACCACGTAAAGGTGAGGCGATGTTACTTGTAGCTAAAATGGTTCTCGAATAAAGGTTCTGTAGATATTTTGTAAAACTATTTCTCCTATTCGCGTGGTTTTGGTTCCATAAACCATGCCGTTTCTTTCGATTTGATCATAAAAGACATTATCAAAACTGTGAAAGAAGAAAAAAAAACACTCCTAATATGATAAATTATTTTGAATTTGAAACTGAATAATTGGTTAAGTACCGTAAAATAAATAAGTCACCGTAATTACAAATAGGTATAGTGTGATCTAAGCTTCATCGTTGTCAAGGAAAATAGGATGAAAATGCGCTGTTGCATTCACACTGACTCATTACACAGTCCACGCTAGTCGACTCTTGTGGGCTTTGCTGACCACATCGCAGCTACAACATGACACAATTACCAATGAAATCCATACCTATCAACAAAGAAAAAATTTGATTTAGGTAAAAGATTTAAGTAGATAATGTAAAAAAGAGGTAGATAATATGTCACTATCGTTCTGCTCGTAGTCGCTCTGTCAATAGAAGACGATACGCACACTTTTACATTTTAAATAAGTATAGCATTAAAATGCCTTCGTGTTACATTACACCAGTGTGATTGGTGTAGTGAAACAAAAGATAAACGTGTGTGTATTGTAAGCTCTTTTCGGAACAGTAGCTCGAGCACGAATATTTGCGAGAAAGTATTCGTATGGTTAACGTAAGCAATTTGTCAAATTTGTATGGCATTTTAGTACCATTTACGTACGATAGGGGCGCTTTTGAAAAAATGCCATACAAATTGCTTACGTTAACGTAAGCAATATGGCATACGAATACTTTCTCGCAAATATTCGTGCTCGAGCTACAGATTTTTTGATTGATTGTAAGAGCATAACGTATCTACTTATAGCTAATTCCGTTTCAGTATTGCCAAATATAGGTAAGTAATGCTAATTGGTGCAAATGTTAAACAGGATTGATTTGTCGAATTTCATAAAGAAAAATATTGCCCTTTTCTTTAATTATATGTTAAAAAATGTTTCTACAGTACCCTAGCGACCGACTTCCGTAGCGAAGAATGAATGCATTCTTGAGCACCTAATGTCGGTAAGTGGCGAGGGGATTAAACCTAAAGTTTTCTTTTCTTCGCTTATTTCTTATTAATGTGCGTCTAAGATTTGCAATCTGGTCCAGAATTAGCTAGCAGGCAGCCTGACCTAATGCACATAGAAGTAAAGAATAGTTGCTCAAAAACGAGTTCCTAGCATGGTGAGGGATAATTAATTTAATATTAATAGCGGACGAGTGGATGAGCCACCGGACCGTAAGTGGACATCGTCACCCATGGACATCAGAAACACTACAGATGTCATGGTGCGTTATTGGCCAAAGAGCAAAAGGATAACCCACATTAGGTATTTCTAGCTCGTCGGCAGTTGTCACCGAAACACTTAAGAAATATTAATGTCCATTTAAATAAATAAAACACACTTATTTACACACTCATACCCCCGCAGTAGGTTATTACCTGTGTCGCGGGTGGCATGGACGACACACATAACATATCACAATAACACCCATGACCCGAGTACAAATACATGTTTATCTGTCACAAATATCTGCCCCGGCCGGAATCGAACCCGGGACTCCTCGCTTTGCAGGCAGGGTCGCTACAGGGTCATTTGCTAATTACTTTTTCACAAAAAATAAAACCAACCAAAAAAAACTGAAAAGCTTAAAATAAATTAAACCATTTAGTATTATAACTGTAAATAAAAAATTATAAGACCGTGCCAAACAAACAAACAAAATTAATTAGTAGCAGCAGCGCGGCGCACCGTTTCACCGTTTGTTTTTTCATTGGTTTGGCACCGCCTCAAATTTTTTTATTTACAGTTATAATACTAAATGGTTTAATTTATTTTACGCTTTTCAGTTTTTTTTCGTTGGTTTTATTTTTTGTGAAAAAGTAATAATTTTTTAATTTTTAGTTGTAAAATTTATTCCAAATTTAAACAAGAGTAACTTCAAGGTCACGGACGTGAAAAAAAAACGGACATAACCTTGTCTAATCGAGAGTGAAGCATAGTAATGGCCGATCGCTTACTACGTGTGCGTAATTTTGGGGTTACCACAATATGAACATTTCCCCATTTTTTCTTTATGTAGTAGTAAAATCTAAACACTAAATGTATTACTTACTGAATAACATTCCGTAATGTTCGGTTTACACGTATTAAGTAGTTAAGTAGATAACTAAATTTTAAGTAAATTAATACGGTAAACGAACAATTTAGTAGTTAAAATTTAGTACGCAAGTAAACAAAAAAAAGATTGATTTTTTTCTATTTTTCTGTTAAGTAGGTGGGCGGGGCTTATCACTAAACATGGTTGGACAGACACTTTTTAGTTAAAATTTAGTAAAAATGCATAAGTAATTAAGTAGGCTGTGAAGAATTGTATGAACTAAAGAGCTTTACTAAATTATTACGTTTAGACGCGCACTTAAAATTATTCACTTAAAATTTAGTTATCTACTTAAATACTTAATGCATGTAAATCGAAAATAACACATTCCACATTCAATAAAAGCAAGTTATTATATTTGATGAGATTAATGAATTTTATTATTTGACAACAGATTAAATACACTGATTTACCCACTTCACTTATAGGAGAGGTAGTTAAAAATTTTTTTTCAAATTTTGTTCTATCATTATCTTAACCAATTTCTTATCATTATCATTATCTGAACCAAATTTCAGCTTTCTAATATTGTTAGTTTGTACGCAATGCCGCGGACAGATGGACAGACATGGCAAACATAAATATAGGTAAGGGTTCCTTGTTATTTACCACGGAACCCCAAAAATATATATTATTAAACTAAAGTAAGAAACTCGAGGATTTTATATATACTATAATTTTCCCACACATTCTGGGTATTTGCATATGCAATATTGTTGGCAACACTGGCTGATTTTGTGGTTACAATTTTTGTAGTTTATTTTGTTAATAACTTTAGGAAAAATAAAAGAAATCAGTGATTAAATTACAAGCTTACTTGTGAAAGGTGATCCCTTTATGTTTTTTAACTGAATTACTATTGTTCTTGCAACTTTTAACAGCACACAAAGGCATTTTTATTATTTTTTATCAACTCCCGTTGTCCGTATGACTCGAGTGCGGTCCGGCGCCGGAATGGCGGCCGATGGTGTCAATGTGTGCGTGTTTACTTGTACGAATAGAAAGTTTGTATTCCGATGGGTGCTTCACTGAATTTGTTCTTGAGATTACGTCCGTATTTTTTTAAGGTCCGTGTTCAAGGTATACAGTATTCTATAAAAAAAAAGAATCATCGAAATCGGATCATCCAGTACAAAGTTATTGGAGTAACGGTTAAAAATTCCGTGGGTGAATAATCAATCATCCCCTATTTTCGTACCATTAGGGTGGGAATAAAATTTTCAAAAAAATATGGGACCAACTTCAAGATATACCTTATCCATTAAAAATAATCATGAAAATCGGACCACCCTGTGCAGATTTCTGCGTGATCATACATAAAAAAAATATATTATACATATCGAATTGAGAACCTCCTCCTTTTTTTTTTCGTCGGTTAAAAAGGATAGCCAGGCGAGTGAAAATCCATATTATCTGGCAGTATCGCCAGGATTAAACCAGCAGCAGGAGATCATTGCTTCGTCTGATCCTCAACAAGGTGCACAAGAGGTTTTCTCGGGTTCAGGGATGGATGGATGGAGCATGTCGCCCTTCACACCCACAATCTGCTAAACCTAACCAAGCCTCTAATATTTTAATCAACAGATATCATTTGTTTCTGAGAAGGATTGTTACAAAGCAGATTAACATTTACTAACTTAAGAACAATGGATTTACAGCAGAGTAATATTTTTTATATAAAATGTAAACTTATTTTTTGCATCGTATACAATTACTAGTATTGTTTAAGAATTAAACAACGTTACATCTATTAACAACAACTACCTAGAATAATCAAATTATAATTTATGGTTTATAAATTGTGTATGTGTAAAAACGGATTTGATTTGCAAAAACTGTTTTGGTAAAGGAAACAACAAGGTATATGTCAAATATATACATAATGATTTTATTATTTATTGCAAATAGTACACATTTTGGTAGCAGGCCAATTTATAACTAAATGTCTACAGTTCCCCTTCGACTTATAATTCTTGAATCTTTACATTACCCTCACGGACCTAAAAAAAGACGGACGTAATCCCAAGAACAAATTCAGTGAAGCACCCGTAGTAATACCAACTCTCTATTCGTACAAGTACATACACCCACACATTGACACTTCACTGCTTCAATCGCGAATCAAAAATTACGCACACATGGTAAGCCGGCGGCCATTGCTATGCTTCACTCTCGATTAGACGAGGTTACGTCTGTCTTTTTTTCAGGTCCGTGATTACCCTTTAAAGTTTTGTTGAGTTGAAGGTCGATTTTTCACAGTATTAAAATAACAAAATAATTATGTCTTATTACTTTTACATTTCCATTTAAAATATTTGAATATCTTATAATATCAATGCGATATCATCTCGTTAAAAAGAAAAGTCGTGCGGAACTTGTGATAGGTATTACTAAACTTAATTCGTTACTGATAAGGGGGCCATCCATAAATTACGTCACACTAATTTCAGGGTTTTTTGACCCCTCCCCCTTCCTTGTCACAGATGGTCACATTTGTGAGACCTCCCCCTCCTAGTGTGACGTCACATATTATGAAATTTTACACCTAGAAATTATTAATTAAAACAGCAGTTCCGAAATAAGTTTTATTTCCACTAATTGTTTTTTAATATTTTCCTGACGTCACGAAATTTAGGACCCAACTTGTCACACAATGTCACACTTCATCGATCCCCCCCTCCCCACTAACGCGTGACGTAATTTATGGATAGCCCCTTAGACCACATACACCACATATTAATTTTATCGATACTGTTTTCATTTCAATACTTGTCTTATGTTATTATTATGAACTAAATAATTAAATATCATCTTTTGCATCTGCAGATCCTCTTCAAGGCACGCTTTATGCCAGCTACGTAATGGATCACTTGTTCCTGAAACAAGATTGTGGGCGATCAAATAAATATTTACTTATATTTGTACCCACAGAACATCTAATAATTAGTTAGAAAGGGCATAGCGCGTAATTTGTACGAGAACCGCTGTCGCCGTTTCGATCCCCTCCATTTGCTTACTACTACGAAAATGAACAAATACGCACGAGGGTTGTTATGTGTGCGTGAGAGGCGTGGCACTGTAGCTTAAGGATTGACTGACGATAAACTTTTATCGGTATTTATTTTCGTAAGGTCGACAGATGTGTAAAATAAAGGTTTACCTTAAATCCATAAAAAAATAACATTTAGTAGGAATCCAGTCAGGTTGCCTGTTGCAGCGATCCACTGAGCTCGTATAACTGTATCTTTCGGGAAACTAAAATTCATTAAATTCTATTAGAATAAAACATGAAAATGTGGATTCCAAAAATTTTACAGATATGGAATTTGAACCTAGGACCCCTAGTGTAACGTGGCGCTGCACTAACAATTTGAACCACCGTGTGATCAAACCAACTGCCGATTTTCAAAATGGCGGTACTCATAGGCATGCCACCTAGGTTCAATGACGGTACTCATGAACGCTAGATTAGATATAGATTTTAACAAAATAATAAACAAGAAGTAACTGCTTCAAACAACAATATCCTGCCAAAAATCTAACTGAAAAATATAATATAAACCAGTGTTACTACGTGTAAAACACGTCAATGTTCTTTCAAACTATATTTCAATGCATAAAATATTAAATTTATCTGGCCACATTCACATTACTTAAGAACGTTGTTTTTATTATAACTTCGAAAGAATCTATCGAATATCGATGTCATCTTTTACTACGACCAACACTAGAGCTACTTCTACGCAATACATTACGCGTTCGAATTGATGTGATAAAAATGACGAGCGCATGCAGCCCGCAATGTATATTTTTTGGTAAAAGAATTATTTGAAGGACATTTTGAAGGATTTAAACTAAAATATCGTAGTTTTTTTACTTACCGATGAAAAGAAACGCTTCCTTTGTTTATGTTAAGCACTTGGCTTCGTGCACGGCAAGTAATTACCGCACATGAAGGCATTTTTACGTAATTTAGTCGCAGTGTTTCGCAGTACTTTTCTCCGTTGGAGGTCGCGAGTCACTAAACAGCGCGATCGCGTGTTTTTGTGAAGTATGCACGTTTGCTCATAGTCTTGGCGCGCCTGCCCCGCCCACAACTCCTTTCTAACTAATTATTAGATGTTCTGTGTTTGTACCAATAGTACCGTTGTGCTATCATATATTATGTTATACTGCTACGTTGTACGGATCAAACGGGTAAGTAGACGATAAAATCATAATTATGATCATTCTTGTCCATAAATGTCTGTAACAAGAAGCTCATTGACAATCATTGGCACTCATTGGAAATGTACTCCTTAATTCTCCTGGAAATAAGTATTAGTAAATACCTACTTCGAATCATCGCTTCAATAAATCCCTTATGTGAGTGGTTCCGGGAGCAGAAGCATCAAAACTACAGACGTGGTATTTTCGTTCCTCAAAATAGCACGTACACAGAAATTTAATTCAAAATCATATACACAATAAACAGTGACCACTCATCATCTTGTGCTTCTGATCATCTAACATCTGAAATTTGGAACCGAAGTTGTTCGAAGCAAAGGTTTCCCCGTGCTATATCTGTCCTATTCCCTCAGTAGATTAACACGTATCGTTGTTCCATACCTGCATGAGGTTGAAGCACATGGCGACCAGAGCCATGCCCAGCATGAGGTACAGCGAGCAGACTATGAACGAGGTCTCGATGCGCGGAGTGTACACCCGCTCGCCCGGCACGAAGTCACCGAACCCAATACTGTTGTAAAATTATAAAAAACACATTTGATTACATCCTGTGCCCTACTAAAATAAAAAAAATAATATTTTAAGACAATTTATATTAATAAACCTTCAAACATTGATATTATCTATAGGTACATCTTCTATACATCTATATCTTTATACATCTATTCTATACATTCTATATTCTATACGTTCTATACATTCTATACAGATAAATAAAATTGGAATGTCTGTTTGTAATATTAAAATAACCGCTTTTTACTAAGTGCATTTGGATGTATACACGCTACATATACCAAAACAACATTTTTGTCTGTCTGTCTGTCTGTCTGTTTGTTCCGGCTAATCTCTGAAATGGCTAGACCAATTTTGACGGGACTTTCACAAGCAGATAGCTGATGTAACAAGGAGTAACATAGGCTGCTTTTATTTTAGAAAAAAAATAGTTCGTTAGGCGATACGAAGTGTCCCATACATATCTGCCCGGTTAAGATTGAGGTTCATTCACAAACCGATACCTAGAGAGACTAGGATAGAATCTCCAAGAAGAAATAACCAACAACAAAACGGGACACATGAGGTTTAGTTCGCCTACCCTACGGTGTGTGCTCACAGTGTAGGCTCCGGCTGAACTCCAGAAGTCACTAACAAGAAGATCCTTACACCCGAAATAGCAAGATTTTTATTTTTATATTTTACTAGCTGACCCGGCGAACTTTGTATTATCGCCTAACGAACTATTTTTTTCTAAAATAAAAGTAGCCTAAGTTACTCCTTGTTACATCAGCTACCTGCCAGTGAAAGTTCCGTCAAAATCGGTCCAGCCATTTCAGAGATTATCCGGAACAAACAGACATACAGACAGACAAAAATTGTAAAAAATGTAGTTTTGGTATATGTACCGTGGAAATCCAAATGCACTTAGTAAAAAGCGGTTATTTTAATATTACAAACAGACACTCCAATTTTATTTATTTGTATAGATTTATTTATTTATTGTTAATTAGAACGAATTTATAATTTACTTACACTAATTAACATGTCGATCATATTTATGTATAACAAATTTTTCCAATAAATAATAATAAAACAAACAATTAAAATTACATTAAAACAATAGCAACATAAACCTCAGCATAATATTTAAACAGTTAAAATAATAATCTAAATTTTACTAACAAAAAATAACCGACTTCAAAGTCTCAAAAACTACTTTTCAGATCTCGTTCAAATTTATGTGGGACCACATGACAAGCACCTGCTTTCGATTAAAAAAAGAATCATCGAAATCGGTTGGCGTGATATTGAGTTATTCGTCAATTTGTCGCGCACATCTTAACACAAATTTACGGACTTATGTGGTTTTCTCATGGATGCCATTGTCAGATCTCAATAAAATTTATGTGGGACCACATAAGCCACCAGCTTTCGATTAAAAAAACTATCATCAAAGTCGGTTCGCCCAGTCCAAAGTTCTGAGGTAACAAACATAAAAAAAATAAAAAAAAATACAGTCGAATTGAGAACCTCCTCCTTTTTTTGAAGTCGGTTAAAAATTAAATAATTGTTAAAATGAAATTGATTAAATTAAAAACAAATACAAATAAAAATTAAATTAAATAATATATTTCAAATTTATATGGCTGGACCTATATAAGTCTAGAGACTCTCAGAGAACCTGAGACATGCGGTCAAGACCTCCTTCTAATTGTCGGCAAACAGATCAAAGTACATCTTTAGGAGATTATTCAGTGTAAGATTACCTGCTCAAGGAAATGAAGCAGAAGTATGCTCCGTCTAGCTTGTCCCACTTCTCCCACATGCCGAATATCATTGACCCGAACATTATGTACCTGGAAGTAGAACGGCGCGTTATGCTTTCTGGATTCGTATCAGACAAACATACAACTTACAAGGTCTTTTTGTAGTAATTTCTTATTTAAAAATAAGGCAGACAGGATAAATGATAAATAATTTAATGATTAAACAAATTTCTGTTTACTTTTAATTATTTTTACACTAATATTTCAATCAAAGTAGTTCTTCCGAGTATAGACAATAGACATCGATCAGTTATCATTATGTATTCAAGTCCAAAAACCAGTTCTTCTTCGTTTCTTACTTTCTATCGACTGTGACTCTATTATACGGCTCAATAACAGCTGGATTTGTTCAAAGAATACTAAGTCTACATGCAAAGAAAAAATAACATCAACAATGTTTTTAAAACTCAGACCATAAAAATCACAATACCTCGCTATTCCTAATAATGAATGTGCATTGATAAAAGCTTATTTCATAGAATACGTTATAAAATGGTCCATTCTCATGAACTTTACTGCATCAAGTTTTTACTTACATCCCGGGAGCGAAAAATAGATACGTATTATCTCTCGGCGCCCATGAAGCAGAGAGCACTCAGCATAAAAGGATTTAAACTATGCATTTCCATGAAACATTCATTAAGAACTGCTCTGTATAGAGGCATTACTCTGTATGCAGGCAATTTCCTCATATGTTTTAAAACATACGATTATACTCCTATTCAGAGACGTGGGTTTAATTTTGTATCCACTGGTTATTATTCTAAACATTATTGTGAACTGTAAGCAGGTTTCTGTAAAGTATTCATACAGTGGGTATTCTCCGTATCTCGTAAAAACTTAAATGCTTATAATTTGCATATACAATTCCTGTACCTACATACCTAAGTGAGAGTCCTTCCTTTTTTATTTTCTATCCAGGAAGATAAAGCGGACTGGATTAGTCAATTTTCGTGTATTTTTGTTTATTTTTTTAACACTAAACTATTCACAATCTGACTTTCTCCTGTTTGCTACGCTAATTCACGATAAAAGAAGTTTCCCCACCCAACCAATATGCTGATGCAGACGCTGATCGGCACGGTGATGGTTTGGGCGTCGAAGGTCACGTAGCTGAAGTCACTGGACTGCAGACTGTCCCTGTAGCCAGCCGGCTCCGACCATCCCCTGACAGCCTCCACATAGGGATCACGCCAGGGTTGGGGCATGGAGACGCTGCGAATATACTCTGGTCTTCTGAAAAATTTAACCATATTTGTGTCGTTCTACAACCCGAATTTAGATCTTCTAAACAACAGGAATCCGTGCAACAGGTGGCTATAAATAGGCGCTTCTAGATTATTCTTACGTAGGTACTTCTATGGAGCAAAATCTCTGGTTTAAAAGTCTCTTATTATTCTTCTGATTTCAGACCCCTACCTAGCTGCCAGCCATGCCGTTAAATTTAATTAAAATTTATTCAAGGTGTAGGTAAAATCCTCTTTCCTTTTAGTTAATTTGTTCGTTAAAAATGACGAAAATTCTCTTTAGAAAGAAATCTACACAAGTATAAGACTATAAAGAGGTACCTAAGTATATACGTCAAACGTTTAGGAAATAGCTCGAGATATCGTATAAGATCGCTTCTGATCAAAATTATTTTAGGTTTCTTCTCTATTCCTCGGATTGTCTGTTTGGTGTAATACAAGTTCAGTTTTTAGGATGGTCGAAATTTTATGCGAGAAATTTATTGTATTTGAATAGCCGACAAAGTCGCAGACAAACCACTCTTTAGTAATTTATCACCGTCGCCAATTGCCATCAGTAAACCAAAAGTATAACCGATGCGTTGCCGGCCAAGAAGGACCACAAACATTGAGAATATTTAGGAAATTTATATAACACTAGCTGACCCAGCGAACTTCGTGTCGCCTAACAAAATATTTTTTCTAAAATAAAAGTAGCCTAAGCAACTATCTGCCAGTGAAAGCCCCGTCAAAATCGGTCCAGCCACTTCAGAGATTAGCAGGAATAAACAGACAGACAGATAGACAAAATATATTGTAAAAAATATTGTTTTGGTATATGTACCGTGCATACATCCAAATGCACTTAGTAAAAAGCGGTTATTTTAATATTACAAACAGACACTCCAATTATATTTATTTGTATAGATGTATAGACTAGCACCATGCCCGCAGCTTTGTCCGCGTTGTCTGTCATAATATGTCCCTATGTCCCTATGTCCCTATGTCCCTATGTCCCTATGTCCTATTCAAGTTCATGTCTGTGTGCTATATTTCAAGAAGATCCGTTCCATAGGTTTTACGTGCAAGAGGTACAAACATCCTTACAAACTTTCACATTTATTATATTAGTAGGACTAATACGTACCTATGATAATACACAGCTACATGCGGAGGCACTCTGTACTCCGGTGTGACGTCAGACTCCGGGTAGCCAGGCCGCCAGCCCTCGGGACCCTCAATACTCTCCGCTTCACTTAAGTCTATCTGAAGACATGATTTTAAAATTTTATGTTACGTCATCAGCACAATCATAAACTGCCCCATCCTTGGGCTCGTGCCTCTTTTAGAAAGGGCTCTAAACCAATGAATATGTTAGTCAAGCTCAAAATTATCACGATTATGATTCCATTCCAGACATTAATAATCTCTCATTCATGTGATTCCCTGATGATCAACGAACAAGACGCTGATATGGAATTCCTTCTTTTGCAAATAATTTGGTCTGTAATCAGCTCTATCCTTAAAAAACAAGATTCCTTTACGTCATGCGTTGTAAAGACAGCAACAGAAGGCGTCTATAGTGTCTTTTTCCTTTTTATGGAAATAACCAGCAAACGAGCTGACGATCCACCTGATGGTAAGTGGCTAATTACGCCCTTGGACATCAGCAACACCAAAGACATCACTGATGCGTTGCCGGCCAAGAAAGAGAGAAGAAAAAGAAAGAAAGTCTTCCCAGGAATAAACCCATACGCATCGTATAAAAGAGTCATTATGGATCACGAATAACTATGTGATCAAGCTTCCTGTTCAGCGATATAAAGTACAATGTATGTATATATGAGTACAGTCTAAAGTCTACCTTAGCTGGTGTCCTTACTTACTGGAGCCCGTATCCTGACCACTCGTCTCCGCGTGAAGCCGGGACAGCCTCGGCACAGGCACACCAACGCGTACAAACATTTGAACCAACTGGCCAGTAGCTCCCCTGATTGAGGAATAAGATACTCAGCAGCTGAAGCACTAAATGTTATCCCTAAAAAGCTTTGGGTTCGTTTGACGGTTTATAATGACTAGAAAATGCTTATCACAGAAATTATTTTATTTCATAGAACGATTGTATGAGTTTGTAAGCGTTTAAATTGTTTTTTACATAACAATGACCTAAAGAATTTTATTTCCTTTATTTTTATCTTGGAAAGAAATGACTGTTTTATTGATAAGAAAACTTAAATTAAAAAAGAAATGCTTTATCTTAATAAAGCTTAAATCGCGTCAAACAGTCAAGTAAGTAACCTTGCTACAGCTGAAAATTAATTTACTATGATTAATAGGTAGCACAAAATGAGAAATTTAGGTAATAATAGAAAAAGTAAATTTATAACAAGCATAATTGGAATTTATGCTTTTAAGGCTTTTCGCTTCGTCAAGACAATGAAATTATACTAACGTAATAAAGTAATACACTATAGAATATATTATATCACTTGATTCTTACCAACATTGCTAAGATACAGCAAGAAGATGGGCATCCCTAGAAGAGCATAGAGGATGGTGGCGATTTTACCCCAACTGGTTCGCGGGCTGAGGTGACCGTAACCTAAAACACATGGTCACATACTCAGCACTAAGATTCACAACGCAGGAGACATCAATAATACAAATAAAACACGAATAATTAATACCAGCGAACAAAAAAGGGGATTTTTCAAGCATTCTGTTTTACTAGCAGGGCGAATAACACCTAAAAGTAATAAAATCTTTTAATAGTAAGTGCTCAAAGCTCTACGGGTTATTTGAATCGTAAACTCGACCGAATTAAGTGGCTGGGCAGTTGGATGGGTGACCGCTCGTGGTATTTAAGGGTAATTAAATGTATGAACCACAAGTCGCTAAGCTCGTGTAAACTGTGCATTAATTACCGAAGGGATGTATAATCCCTGTTTGTATAACTAGATAATAGTTAATACAAATAAATGATAACGACTTACAATACGATAGAGAGCTCATTAACATTTATTACCCAAATACATGAAAATTATAACACAAAACACCGGTTTTAATTGCAAAAGTGGAACAGACGAGTTTGGTCATTTAATGAAGTGATACGCATATAAAATTACCAAATTACCATTATTTGGTTCACACTCAAAATAATATTATTATATCTACATGTAATTATTCCCAATTTACGCGAACAGTTTTTAGTAGATAGTTGTAATTTTAACATGATACGTCAAGGTTTTTTTTTATGTAAATGCCGATAAACGAGTCACTGATATCGTGGACCTAAAACGTCTGTTGCTGCGTTGGCTAGTCTGGCGACTTTTGGCTTTAAAAAAACTTGGTGGATGGATGGTTGATGGATGAGCTATTACCTATGGTGGTGATGACGGTGAGAGAGTAGAGGAAGGCGGAGGAGAAGCTCCACTGGCGAGAGCTGCGGCCGCCGTCCCAGCCGCGCCGCACCGCCTTCACGATCTTCCGCTGGTACTGGTGTAACTCTAAACTTATTCTGGAAATATCAACGACTATCTTTTTTTCGAATGGACAGTTGCTGTTGGCCCTAGCAGCCTTTGCAGCTTCACGCGGACAGATAAAGGACCTCATGCAGTCACCGTGTCACCTACGGGTTCAACGACTATTTTTTTTCTACAGTGCGTTCCCATTGTACCCCGTAATAAACCGATCTCGGCTCAAGAGCATGATCCGAGAATGATCTCGGGTCTTACAAATGTGACTTTTTCGATTTGACATTATATCAGCATCTATCGTAACAGCTCAAGTTCGGTTTATTACAATGGCAATGAGTATGACAGCGAGGGGAACTCTTGTGTGAAATGTGAAATGTTTTCCTTCTAAGATGATCCTAGATGTGATTTGCGGCGCATTCATTATGTTATAGATAAATGCGGGAAAGTGGGAATTTTTAATAATTAAAATCAGGATTTCTTTTGTAATAAGTTATTCATGGAATTTTATCCCGTAAAGAACCTTCTTTTGATTTTAATTTCAGCAGACCGGTCACGAGGCAGCCATTGCCATCGTACAACTTGACTAGCCTGCCACTTGCGACTGATTTTTAAGTCTTCTAAAATGGAATTACTTTTAAAAAAGTAATTTATTACATCCACCCGACGAAAACACCAAATACAAGCTATGGATGGCTGACTGGCTTCAACGTATTAATGATTCACTACTGAGCACGGATCTCTCCTCTTAAGAAGGCCTAGAACATACTCAACCCTGCTTCAGTGCGGAATGGTAGTCGCTTGAAGGCCTCTGACATGGCTTAACGACTGTTATCTTACGACAACAACCGGGACCGACGGCTTTACGTTTAATATATGCTACACATGTGATGTAGTTCAATAGAGTTAAAATAGTCCTGACCTATCTTTGAGCGCAGTTTCATTAAACAAGTTGAGCGCGAGCGTGACGTTTTGCCACAAATAGTGGGCGGTGTTATTTCTCTCTCTCGACATATGGTGCACTCGCTCTGTCTCGCCCTGACCCTCTATCGCTTGGAACGTGAAGGCACCTACAACAAAAAAAAATTATATCTGTATATTTCGCTCGACTTAATTATCATAACCTTTGTGTTTGTGTGATGAAAAAAAAACCTGGGACCCTTGGGCAGCGGACAGACCAGATCATGTCTCCGTGCGGGAGATGAACGTACAAAAAACTAGCCAGTCACCATTCTCCAATTCGAAAATTATCGCGATCGATATCCTATGCAATTTATGGTACGATACATTCTTTTCCGAAAAACACAAGTTCTCTAGAATGAGGAAATAAAAATAAGCATTAAATTATTTCCTTGCTAAGTATCTCTTTGTTTCATGAAAGATTTCAAGCACAGACGAATGAGTTCTAACAAAGCAGTTTTGCTTTGTTAGTTTCCTTAAAATTCGACGCAAAATCAATTTAGATAATATATTAAAGTTTTCGTGTTCAAAGCTAACTCAATCTTTTAAACATGATTCATCGGTTTATAGAGAATAATGCTGCGTTTAGTTCATGAAAATAATTCTTTGTTTAACATCTGCTTCCGATTTATTCTGTTTCAGCTAAAACAAAATTAATTTCATGCGGAACCCGGTATTATTCCGCAGCCGCCATTGTTCCTCGCACATCGTTAGGGAGAAAATAATGACATTTAAAAAATAAATGAAGCTCATTGTAAGCTTCATATAATTGACTCGTACATCCATCTTCATCTAGGGAGCCTGTAGGGAAGACAAAAGATCTAATTAATTGCCGTCAGAGGTGCCTGTTTTCTAGAAAACTCTATTTAAATTTTTCGTTCACTTCTCCACTAAGTACAAATGAGGCAACCTGCGTCAAAATTTGGGTTTCGGTTTGATTTGGTTGTCTCTCAAGAAGACATACAAGAAATAAAACTACAGAGATACCGATCTCGTAAATAGGATGTTTGAAACATTATAATATTTTAACTCGCTCGGTAGATGCTATTTTTATTTTTGTGTTTAAATAAATGAAAAATTTTTGCTCGTTTATACTAATTAGTTGTAAAACAACTAAAAAATATTTAAATAAAAAATAATTAAAATGCTCTCCGGGAGTTCCGACAGAAGTGAAAACTTGAATTTTTTTTTATTTTTTAAATCCTCAGGAAATATTTTAATGTACAGGAAATACTTTTAAATGAAGTGTTTATTTATTCATTTCATTTTTAGTGAATGGCTGCTAACGCATCTTAAAGTATACATTTGTAAACTACAATCATGATATTAATAAGAGCTTATGTAACTATAGTTCTGTACTTCTCTCCAGAGATGGCGCTCTACGTAGCTGTCGATTAAAATGATTACGCGTTGTTGGACCCGTAGGTCCAAAAAATTGGTTTTCACTTAAAAAAAATCTTTTAAAACGCGGAATGACTACGATTTAAAACGTTGATTTCACTCACACAGCCGCATATCTGCGCTAATCTAATGTTACATTTACGTGACGCTGAATAGGGTTGAAAATTGCAAAGCATATTTTTGTTAACAATGTAACTAGGCTACGAATGAACATTTAATTTGCGGGTTTTCCTTATATAAATCAGAATATACGCATTAAATTTAATATTTGCCCAGTTAACATTTTAATAAAATCATATCCTCAAAAAAAAAAATGTTGTTACCACTGAAAATACAGATAATTTCGACGCTTAAGTTTATTAACCGACTTCAAAAAAAGGAGGAGGTTCTCAATTCGACTGTATTTTTTTTTATGTTCGTTACCTCAGAACTTTGGAATGGGCGAACCGATTTTGATGATTCTTTTTTTAATCGAAAGCTGGTGGCTGTCATGTGGTCCCATATAAATTTTATTGAGATCTGACAAGGGCATCCATGATAAAACCATATAAGTCTTAAATTTGTATTAAGTAAGCGCGACAAATGGACGAGTTACTCAATATCACGCCAACCGATTTCGATGATTCTTTTTTTAATCGAAAGAAGGTGCTTGTCACGTAATCCCACATAAATTTGAACGAGATCTGACAAGTAGTTTTAGAGTAACTTTGAAGTCGGTTATTTTTTGTTAGTAAAATTTAGATTATTTTTGTGAAGCAAATTACGATTTTTTTGGAAATATTAAACAACTATTTAATATTCTTTTTGGTTAACATTTTTCTTTAGACCTTTTTCTATGCTGTATATTTTTTGCGTGGGATATTTTTATTGGATTTCCTTGTACTCCAGCGTCAAAGAAACTCAGTTTTGTGAATATTGAGGTAACACCGCGCCTCAATATTATTTAATCAAATTAATAACAACTACAATGCAATCAATGCAACGCCAGTGATAAGAAGTGGAAACCTGCTTGTTGCTTATTACAAACAACATTTCACATTCAAGTTGAGGCGCAAGATGTTCGGTAGACAGACTGACGAAAAACCTACCCCCGTGCAAGGGAACTATCCGAATTTAATTGTGGTACTGGAGGACCTTGACACTGTCGCGTCGTTCCAGTGTTTTACATTAAAAAAATTCTTCGTGTTTTATAAACAACTCCAAAGAAATCCGTTTAACTTAAACTTTAATTGTTCCTTCTATATTCTCATTTGAAAATGTCCGAAGCCAAGTGTTTGGACGCTAGTTCAAAAAAGTTCGCTGTAATTTAATGAGCTTTCAAAAGTTTGCTAAAGCTCTGTTGTCTGACGGTGCCATTATTATTTAAACTACTTTATAAAGACTTGGCTTGAATAAAGTTATTTTATCTCCAACTTGCGATTTTTTAATTATTTCTTTTTGTAACTTAATAACTTTATTCTCCGCTGCAGAAAAATTACGCTTGCGGTGGGCATGAGGCGAGGAATTAATGGCGTGTCTGGAGCAGAGACCGGACGTCTAGAAGAACTCGCTGATGTAAATTACAATCTTAATAAGGTTCGCATGAGTGTCGTTGCCTGGCCAGTAGTATTCCTACACCGAGATGCAATGCTGAAGTTGATTATAATAAACAATCAAAAGTTAGAACGGGGAGGACCAAGATCTTCCTGCTACAGCTTTTTAATACGGTAAGTCAGTTTTTACCTGCCTTCTACAAGCTGCTGCGGCATTATTACTGGACTCTCCAGCTACACCTAGAGTAAAATCTGTGCCTTGTACTGCACTGTAATAGTCCATACCAGTGATAACTGTGACAAAGGGTCCCCAAAACGATTAGCTCAGTGAACCAGCTATTAGTAAGTCAGTCTCCATTCAATCCGCTAACGACATGGACTGGCTTATTCCATTATTTCAGGCACAATATCGAATCCCTTGAATAATATAGGGCTGGTAATTAAATGTTTTCAAAGGAACAATACGCTTCAGAGCCGTAAACTGTGCCCCTATTTGCTCCTTTGTTTTCATCGTCATATTGGATTTATTACGTTGTAAAATAATGACAATCCAATTTTATTGCGCTTTTCATCTAGTTTTTGTTTGGAAACCGGTTTGTATTGACCAGAGATCGACTGAGCAGTGCACAAAGAAAGTGGGTAGCCACACGGACGTGACGTTTTATCCGGACGTGAACTTGAGAGAACTAGTGTCTTCCGGGAAAGAGAAGACCCCGGTGTTGAGCGGGAGATCCTATATTCCATGTTTGTTCTTTGGCCTTTGTCCTCTGGCCCCCTAGTTGTCCTCTTAGTTCCAATCACCAGCAATAGTGTAGGCGACTAGCAGCACCACGACGCCGACGTTGCTGAAGAGGAACGCCAGGAAGCTCCTGACACAGCTGCGCACGCGGGATGCCAGCCGCCGCTTGCGCCGCGCCATCGCCCACTAGCTCATGGTGGACTCATCTGGAACAAGCCATGGGATTGAGTAACTAGACATGGAGATGACGATCCACCTGATGGAAGTGGTCATCGCCCATGGATATCAGTAACACACTACACATCACAATAAAGTAATAAAGAAAGAAAATGAATAAATAAAATACAACTCTTGCACCAAGGCTTTTTCTAGAGTGATATTTGATACACACAATAAAAAAGAAGTCAAAATAAGAAAAGAGTTGAGTCAAAATGCATGTATGTAAAGTTTTATTCTTCAATTTTATTACAAAGTAAGTTTTAATTTTACGGGAATGGCATCGTTATGCTAACGTTTTCTAAACTGGATGATTATTCCATAGACTTTGGATTAGGTTTGCATAGACTGAGACTTCTTAAGTGTGACTCAGCAGTAGGCACATTTTGTAATGTTATGTGTAAATAACAATAGAATATCAAACCCAGTCTGTTCTCAGACAAGAGTAATTATGTTTTTTCAACTCCTTTTTCTTTGCACAAACTCCTATTGAAGCAATGTGAACATATCCTATATATAAAATTCTCGTATCACGGTGTTAGAAGTTGAACTCTTCCGAAATGGCTCGACCGATTTTCATGAATCTTTGCGTGCATATCGGCTAGGGTTGAGAATTGGACATCTATTTTTCATCCCCCTACCCCTAAAAAATTTTTGGCACAACAACGTTTGCCCAGTCAGCTAGCTTTGCTGTAAAAATTTGTCAATCGAATCCAGATAACGATTATTTCATAATTTTTTGGGCAAATGGAACGTCCTCCACCATATCCAGCTTAGATGTGTAACATATGAACAAGCATAAATCATAGTAAGATTTAAAATGAAGAACATTTAAAATTCATAAAGAATTCACGTCACTTTCGTTTCCGCAGACGAACTGTCGTAAATAATTTTCTATCGGCATTTATTAATTCTATCTCAACAATTTTAAAATTCGCTTAATAAATACTGTAGTCCACAATAACATTAGGGATATGAACAATTACTCAGAACTGTCCAAAATCCAATTCAGAGCGTGATAAACGGTGAAAACATGTCGTAAATTTACAAAACCACTTCAGAAAAATAACTGAGACCGGATGTGTAACAGTATTATATACACTGATATCCGCTACTTGAAAAACATAACATTTAAGAAAATATTATTTATGATATTCATAATATAGATATTCCAAGGTTAGCTTTTTATACATAGATCAATATTTTCAAGGTATGATGAATTAACCCTTCTCGCATTTGTAGTAATTGTATTTGGTTAATAATGACAGTATTCTAATAAAAATATAACCTCTTCGAAACATTATCGTACCTACTAAATAAGAACCAATAAGAAAAGTCTGTTACATAATCTTAAACAACTTTTCTGTGTAGTCTCCGATAAGAATGACAGAGAAGACGAGCCAAGGTGGCAATAACCATTACCACTTACCACTGTGGCTCGTCTTCGTCTTCGTCGTCGGCCCATGAAGCAGTGATACCACGAGAAAGATGATTACGATCTATCCTATTGCCCATGTTTCATTATACAGCTTGCAATCGGCAAATAAAGTGTCGTAGACTAGACGATAGGCCTTAGGTATTGAATGTAATTACGCTGTTATTGCTATAAAACTATTTTGAATTACGTTATTTTCGGATCCTAGTGATGAAATGGAGTGAAGACTGGTTCTCTTTCTACTACCACTCACAGTAATAATACTAACCCACTCATAGTAATAATAAATATGCCGAATTATTAAGCATATCTATCATTAAAGGATAGAAACATAAACAATTACAGTTAAAATATACCTACTGCGTCTAAAACTACACAAGAGACTAAAATCGTAAATAAATCAGAAGTAAAATTAAAATACTTAAGTGACAGCCGTCGGTACGGGATCCTAATTAGTCCGAAAAGTCCACAAAAAACGCGAAAAAGCTGAACTTTGGTAAAAAATGACTTGTAATATTAACAAAGTTGAGATTAATTTTTGGGAGAAGCGTTGTAAAAACGAAATATGTTTTGTCCTCCTGAAAGACAAAAGGATCCACGAGCTGGGTGATATTTTATAAGAAGCCTTGTGTTTTATCTAACTACAGAAAAAAAATGGTTTTAGCGATCTTTATCAACGTAATTTCATTATTGTTTACGAATAGTTCTTAGACGGCTTCCATCATTTCTGCCGGTAGGTACTATGTATTTCATGTTAAGCATTATCATCATCCTTAACTGTCACGCTACGCAAAATCAAAATAACTCAAAAACTACTCGTCAAATCTCGGTTAAATTTAAGTGGGACCACATGATAAGCACCAGCTTTCGGTTAAAAAAAGAATCATCAAAATCGGTTCACCCAGTCGAAAGTTCTGAGGTAACAAACATAAAAAAATACATCCGAATTGAATACCTTCTCCTTTTTTGAAGTCGGTTAAAAAGTAAATTTAATTATTTTGTTCAAAGTTTCGCTCGCTGATAAAGTACCAGGCAACTAGAAGCTCTAAAAAGGCAAAACAATTCCTCACTAAACATAGAACAAACGAAAAACGAGGTCACCATTAATTAGATGTATTTTAAGGTTTACTGCCGCCGCTCACCTGCCTTACTGCCGTACCGCCACCGCGGCGTGCCAAACAATATATCAATTTACGACTCACAGCGCTATTCAGGAACTTGTCCCAGAGAAAAAAGACATGTCATTTTCCAGAAAGCTGTAGTTGCTGAGTAAATTATTCATTTTAAGATTCCATGTCTCATGGACATGCGAATACGTAAACATCATATCATCCACACTTTACTGGCCAAGAAAGAAAACTGTAGCTTTGTAACCAATACTAATAATATTATGAGACCAAGATTAAGACATCAGCGCACTATATACCTACTAACAGAATGAACTTAGCGCAATTCCATTGGCCAGAGCAATTGGCTTGACAAAGAACCAGGGAGTTTGGATAAGACTGATCGAGGATTAACCATGATTGATTGAGCACCATGTTCCCTTTTACCACTTTCTGTAAATAAAAAGATTTGATAGTGACTCAGGATTTTGATAAAAACTTCAAAAAGATTGTAAAATCGGTAAAAAGAAACATTCGCTGTCCGATAAATCAGATAAAAATAACTAGCAAATCATCGACTGATAAAATCATTAACTACTTAAGCTAACCTAGCCGTGATACATTTCCTGAATCGAAAAATGGTCTTTGAAGACCCAATAATATTTTTGGGAGACCTTTCCAATGACACCCTATATTATGGGGTGGACGAGAAATAAAAAAAAAATAAGATTTTATTCTGCCAATTGTTTTGTTAACGTAATAAATAAGCTCAGATTATAGAAAATAAGTATATCCATGCCAAATATAGCTTTCCAGCAATTAAGGTGTCTACGCTATGCTACGGACAGAAAGACGGACATGGTGAAACTATGAGGGTTCCGTTTTCACTACAGAACCCTAAAACCCTAAACAACCCTATGGAAAAGCTGGGAAAACTACGGCCTGCGGATCTTCTCAGCCACAACCCTGGCGAGTTGTTGTTTAGAGGGGCTTCACGTAAATTTAGTAAAGGGGCGCCAAATGGCATTGAAAGAAAATTTCTCCAGTACCTGGTCACATAAAATTTTCAGAAAATTGGCCGCCAGATAGTTTATTTTAGAAACTTGGCTACCAACAAGATTAATATTATCATTTCATCATATTACTTCAATAAAAAAAAAATTAAAACCTGGCCCCAAGTTATCTACGTAAATATTGTCCCAGGTAGGAAAACTGCACATCCCTGGACTAAACTATGCTCATATTAGTACAACAGATATAAACCAGTAAATAGATAAGCCTCTGATTTTAATTTACAGCGGGAAGCGGTATCAGTCAGTTTATTTATATTCGTACGTGCACCATCCTACAAGATAAACTGAAGCTGACTGGATCCAGAACATCCAGAAGGATTAAGATGAACACCAGAATCCGTACCGGATGCACGTCATGTAAACAGCCGTGTACGACTCACTGCTGTCAGATTGATTGATTAATTGAATGAATGGTTTATATTACATACTTACTCATACTACGGCTGGCACGGATGTTGTAGTATATTTTTATATTAATAGCTGTCAAATGTCGAGTTATCTGACGGTAAGTGGCCATCATCTAGGGTACACCGTTGCGTTGCCGGTCAATATTTGTACGAGAAGAATCTATTGAATTTCAATTGTTTTCTAATTTTCTTCTTGCTCTGTTATACTTTCTATGGTTTATTAATAAATTGATATCGTGAACAGTGGCGTAGCTAGCCCTGTGGAGGCCCCATATCAATATTTGTTGTGGGGCCCTCTCAACGTCAGCTGTCAAATATAAAAGGAGTGCCAACTGTAGCGGTCGTAGGCCGCTGGCGAGCTTTTTTTTTGGGAGTGTTAGTGGGGGTCCCTATATGCCGAGGGCCCGGTATAAGTGATACGGCTGATACGGCGGTAGCTACGCCCCTGATCGTGAACATGTCCAGGAATATACAACTTCGATGCTTCATAGATCAAATGTTCAGTTGTTGACGTCTTAACACTGTCGGCCTTGTGCTCCGTTTACGAATACCTACTGCATGTACGAAAAATGCATTTTACGCTTTTTATTCTAAGAGTAGAAGGCCAAGTTTACATGATTTTTTTTTTATGCTTTTAGCAGGCAAACGAGCAGACGGGTCACCTGATGGTAAGTGATCACCGCCGCCCATGGACATTAGCAACACTGGGGGCGTCACCAACGCGTTGCCGGCCAAGAAAATGACGATAGACCCGCTTCTTGAAGGACCCCATATCATAGCTTAGGGGGAACACCGATGCAGGAAGTTTGTTCCACAGTTTACGTACGAGGTAGAAAATTACGTGAGAACCGAACTGTGGACGAATGCCAAGTATCCAGGTGATGTTGGTGGAACCTGGAACCCCGTGATGTGCGGTGTCGAAAACTAACTGCAGGTATTAAGCCAAATAGTTCTTCAGAACATTCCCCATTGTACAGCCGGTAGAATACGCAGAGAGAGCCTACATCTCTCCTCAACTCGAGTGATTCTAGTCCGTCTGTAAGCATGGGATCGTCGACAAGACGAATAGCTCGCCGTTGAATTCGATTGAACGGATCCACTTGGCCAGCTGGGGCTCCAGCCCAAAGGTGGGAGCAGTACTCCATGTGTGGTCGAATTTGCGCCTTATAGAGCATCAACCTGTGCTTAGGCGTGAAGTACTGCTTAGCTCTGTTGAGCACTCCCAATTTCTTCGCAGCTAGTTTGGCCTTACTTACCAAGTGGTCCCGAAACTGAACTTCATTCGAGATGTCAACACCAAGGATCCCAATGCTTTTAGAGATGTTAAGAGGAATGTTCTGGAACTGTGGTGGTATGACAAATGGGTTTTTTTTTAGCGGTTAACGCGCAAACTTGTGTCTTCTCGGGGTTGAACTGGACTAAATTTAGTCTGCCCCATTCTGAGACCCGCTCCAGAGATGTCTCGACTTCAGACACAAGTTTCATCCTGTTCTCCTCAATCTACACCCGAGAAAGGTTTGCTCGGCCTGTATAACGGGCGTCACCCGTGCTGTCATCAGCATAGCAATGAATATTCCCGATGTCCAGCATATCATTGATATGCATGATGAACAGTGTGGGTGAAAGCACAGAGCCTTGTGGGACGCCAGCATTTATGGGCTTCGTATCTGAGTATGTTCCGTCAACGACGACCTTGATGTTCCGCTCCGATAGAAAACTGGAAATCCATTTGCACAATTTCTCGGGTACTCCGTAGGAAGGCAGTTTAGACAATAATGCCTTATGCCACACCCTATCGAAGGCCTTTGCAACATCCAAGCTTACAGCCAATGCTTCTCCCTTGCTCTCGATTGCTTCTGCCCAGCAATGAGTAAGGTATACTAAAAGATCGCCAGCTGACCTGCCGTGGCGGAAACCGTATTGACGGTCACTAATCAGCTGGCGATCTTCTAGATACCGGAGCAGTTGGGTGTTTATTATACGCTCCATTAGTTTGGAGAGCAGAGAGGTTATGGCGATTGGTCTGTAGTTGGATGGATTTGACCTGTCTCCCTTTTTGGGAATAGGGTGGACCAGAGCTACCTTCCATGGAGACGGGACAATGCCGGCAGAATAGGAGAGTTGGAATAGGCTCGTTAAAACCGGGGTCAACTCCGGAGCGCACGTTTTTAGCACAATAGCAGGTATACCATCTGGCCCATTCGACTTGTTGATGTCAAGGGAAAAAAGAGCTTAACGCACGACATTCTGAGTGAAGTGCACGTCAGGCATCAGCTCACCACACTGCGGGATGGTTGGCGGTGTGTTACCCCTATCATCAACAGTCGAATTCGACGCAAAGAGGGTGCCCAGTATTTCGGCTTTCTCTTTTGCGGTGTGGGCTAGGGTATTATCTGCTCTGCGCAAAGGAGGAAGGGACGATACACAGAAATTGCCTTGAATGGCTTTGGCCAGAGACCAGAACGCTCGGCTACCACACGGATAGCTCAGCAGTCTCTTGCCGGTTCTGTTAATGTGCTTGAATTTTGCCTTGGCTATTTGCTTTTTTGAGGACCACGAGGCAGTATTAAATTTCTTTTTCAGCCGACTCACAGATGCGTCTCCGAGCTCACGCGCCATAACCCAATCCTGAAAAGCAGACTGCTTCAGGCTTATTGCCTTAAAGCAGTTTCTGTCAAACCAGGCTTGGGTTTTACCACCAACAGGTACCACAGAGTTTGGAATGTAACATTCCATGCCCTGGAGTACCACATCGGCTATGGAAAGCACACAAGCATCGGGATCAGCTGAACAGAAACAAATGCGCCTCCACGGGTACGATGAATAAAATTCCCGCAAACCATCCCAGTCCGCCGATCCAAAATGCCAGACCCGACGAGATGCGCAAGGTCGTCTGTCAACGGGTCGTGCCAATCGTACCGAAGATCGTACGAGGCAATGATCAGACGAACCAAGCGGCGCCTCGACGGATATAGCATAATCGTTAGGGTGGGAGGTTAGCAGGAGGTCCAAGGTGGAAGCAGCATGGCCGTCAATGTCAGGGATCCGAGTTGGGCTGGACACCAACTGACTGAGGCCATTAGCCAAGGCAAAGCTCTGAGCAGATTTCCCTGCGTAATCCGTTGTACGTGATCCTAGCCACTCAACATGATGGGCGTTGAAGTCACCCAGGACCACCACTTCGGCACGAGGGATCTGCTCTTGCACATAGTCGATCGCCCCTTGAACGTGCTCGTAGAGTCGATCAACTTCGGTATTGCCGCTATGAGACCTGTACAAACCGATGTAGACACGTGTCTGACCACCATGGTCCACGCGTACACAGATGGTGGACAGGTCTCTTCCTTCAAGAAAGTCGAGACGTTGACAACAAATATCATCTCGAGAAAACAAACAGACACCGACGTGTGGTATAAATTTGTGTTCAAATTTATACCCCGGATAATGGAGGTAGGAAGTTTCTTCTCGAGCTGATATTTGTGTCTCCGTCAGAAAGAATAAGGCCGGCCTCGACGTTTCAAGATGGTGATGAACGGCGTTGAGGTTTGAATGTAAGCCCCTGATGTTACAAAAGTCCACAAGAAATGTGGAAGGGGGTGCCGCTGGTTTTAACCTTTTTCCTTTTTTCGACTTTCTCATTTTGTTTGCGGGGAAGAGTTGAAAGAATAGGAGTAGTGCATCGTCAGCACAACCCGAGTCAAAGAGTAGTCACAAAAAAACTATCTCGGAAAGGTGGGTAGTCTGAGTCACTGGCTCGGCGGACGGAAGGACCCCCGATCCGACCCGCGATCAAAGTCCTCGTCCACATCCGGCTCCCTAACCGGCAAGAAAATTAATCGACGGGCTTTTGACATTGGCGGCGGGACAGCCTCCCAGGGCGGGATCACCTGGGTTCGGGTCCTCTACAACCAACGGGCGCCAGCGGTAACGTTTCATCGGCTCTCCCTGGCCGCCGAGCCAGTCCATCACGCCCAACCGCACGAGATCAGTTGCCAATGACAATACCGGACTCGGGAGACACCAACAGAAGTACACTTCTCCAGGACGGATGACAGACGAAGAATGGGAGGGAAAATGTATAAAAGATGGGGGAGAAAGAAGGGAAGAAGACTGGCTCTCCGACACTACAACCGAAACACGTTAGAGAACATTTCACGGCTGACTCTAGAAGGAGGGTGGTAGCTATCCAGGCGAACCCCATGGAGAAATAATAATAGCAATAATGGTATTAATTAACAATTAAAATCAATATTACCAATGTAATGCCTCGAAGGGCCCTACCACCAGCGTGCCGGATTTAGTCGCCTTCTACGACACCCATCCGGCGTGGGATTGGGGTTAGTATTCTAAGCCGCCCCAATACGGCTAAAATGATGACTGACCTATTATTATAAAACTCTATAATCTAAGAAATTGTAAATGCTAAACCAATAAATCATGCAGAGTTAATAAAATGGACTACTTCGTGTCAATTAATAAAAAAATATATTTAACAAACAGCTTAATAAATATAAAATACGTACTTATTCCGTTGGCTCATGTAATGTAGTGATGTTTGTAATACTCATAAATAAAATTTATTACAATAGTAAAAATTGCGTAGTAGGTATGTAATCAAAGCTCGTCTCGCCTTCTGCGACATCAAGATAATGATGACGCCCGCCACGTGTTTAGGCGTCACTAGTTACTATGGTTAATTTTATCTATGGATAAGTCATTGGCGGGTAGCGGACGTATGAGCGTTGTATCTTTCTTTTTTTGCGGAAATAGCCGGCAAACGAGCTGACAATCCACCTGATGGTAAGTGGCTATCGTTGCCCATGAACGTCAGCAACACCAAAGGCATCACTGATACGTTGCCGGCCAAGAAAGAGAGAAGTAAAATCAAGAACGGCTCTCAAGCCCCCAGCCGGAACACGACGAATCGTTTGTTCTTTCTTGTGTGACACATCAGCTACCAGTAGTAAGAAAGAATTGTCGTTCTTCAGTCGTTCATGTCTTGTACCGACGATCTCACGGTGTGTGGGCGTGATGACGTCGCTCATAGCCCCGGGATATATTTGCCAGCGCATGACGTCACAATGCATGTTCTCATTTGATAAACAATGGCATTTGTCTATCGCATTTATGTTTTTCTAGTCATTATAATTTTTATCCGAGGCTTTTTAATACAGGAGCAAAAGTAAGTAAAATGAATATGTATGTCGATTGGTACCTGAGATGGCCCTAAAAATTAATAATGTGAACTCTAGGCAGTTTAAATTAAATGCCAGATATTTAATGCATGAAAAATTCATCCATCCTTATAGAATTAAAAACCTACGCTGTGCTACTCAACTCTACTAAGCCATAAATAGAGAAGACTTATTATAATGTTGCAACAACCAAAAGATACATTTAATATATCCTAAGATTCATTTCTAACTTTCCTAATACTACAGACGCATTGCCGTTCATGCCTTTAATTTCACAGCGATGTCAACTCGACCTCTGGAGACGACCTTTTATCATGAGATGGCTTTTCGGCTGTTTACATAAAAAATACTTTTGCGGAAAATTCTATATTAAAACCACGGACATAAAAAAAGAACAGACGTAACCTTGTCTAATGGAGAATGAAGCTGACAGTTGACAGCTCGCTTACCATGTGTGCGTAATTTTGTAATTTTTGATTCGCGATGGTGTCAATGTCGTAGCCGTATGGTGTCAATGTGTGGGTGTGTGTACTTGTACGAATGCAGAGTTGGTATTCCTATGGGTGCTTCACTGAATTTGTTCTTGAATCAGAATGCTAAATAAATAACATGGAATATTAAATTCCCTGGGATCTCCGTTCCTCCGAAATACTCGAAATAATGTAACATCAGTAACATCCAATCAATTACAATTTGCCACTCTAATAACTCGAATTGAAACAATCGCTAATTCCACTCACGCTCAACGCCCAAAGCCATTCTAAATGCTTAGGAGAATAATTGACCTTCTATGTGTTCGATCCATTTGTTTTCAAAATGCAACCGCATTCGTTGGAAAGCTATCGACAACCTAAGAACCTCTTCGTCATACGGTGGGATCCATTCCCTTCATCGAACAATCGTTTCATATGAATAGATCTATGAATGTCGAAAGATGTAATAGGTGGGTATGAAACTCTCAGTTCATCGTTTCTGCGTGTCAATGATCTTAGTAACAAGTTTATAGCGAGTAAGATGCTCCCGATCCTACATCGCTCGTGTAAACACTGAGCATTCTGTTACTGTCTAAATCTAGAACAGATGTCATTATTCTTTCCAAGCACTGAATGTTTTCTGGCGCTGAAATCACGAAATTAAGCCTGTTGCTGGTAAAGATCAAGATATTGATACAGCTGGAAACATAAATGGGACATTAAATACTAATCAAATACTATAAGTATCGTATAAACGTAGTGATTAAGTACTCTGTGTATCGTATGTAGGTACTCGTATGTTATAGACAGAATCACAAAATAAAACCTATTGCGTTACGGTGCGACCGAGACAAAACCTTAAATAGGTATAATAAAATGCATATCTACGATTTCACACTATTGCATTTGACTAACTGAATACCATAGAAGATACCAGACCATAGAATAACATAGAAGCGCTCATAGCCTTGCATAGCAGGCTTGCGTCGATCCTAAGCGATCAACAAAGTTAAGCAACAGCGGGCGCGGTCGGTAGTTGGATGGGTGACCGCTAGTGGCAAAAATTTCTTGAGCACTTCCGTGCTTCGGAGGGCACGTAAAGCCGTCGATCTCGATTGTTATTCATAAGATAACAGTCGTTAATCCATGTCGGAGGCCCTAGGGTTTGAAAACTTTCGACACTCGGGTTGGCCACTAACCCCTCCAACAATCCGCACTGGAGCAGCGTGGCGAGTATGCTCTAGGCCTCCTCAAGAGGAGAGACCCGTGCCCAGTAGTGGGCCATTAATGGGTTGAAGCCAACTGAATACCAATGGAAAATGTTACATTTGGCTTTGTTATGGGAAAAGGTGCAAGATACGGTTTTAATCTGGGGGCACGGGAGTGCCCCCGAGCCAACTGAAACGCATTTGGGTACTACCTACTTTTCTCGAAGTACCTACTTTTTCTCGAAATGAACTGGGAGAATCTCCTGCAGAGAACTTCCGTAAAGGTCTTGAAGCATTTGTAGAGGCCTAATAATACACCTGTAGGGCGCTGACGATAATTATTATAATGGGCCGATAGTCCATTCGGACTTTGAATAAGAAACAATAGTATTCCGTGTAGGAATCATCTTCAACCCCCGCAACTAATGCTTCATAAATCATAGACTCACTTTTACCCGATATTATTGGTTGTAGTTCAGTCAACGCTTGTTTTCATTTTAAAACGACTTTACAAATCGTGTTTTTAAGTTCAGTAAGTACGAAAATCAGAAGCTTTTTTTAAATAATAAATTAAACAAAAGTTACTAATTAGTGTGTGATGCGTTCTGAAAATGTGAAACAAGATACACTATAGGTAAAGATAAGTCTTCAATGAGAATAATTATTAATGTGAACTATGCGCAAATTTCTTTGCATTAAAAATGTTGATAAATAAGAGTGATCTAGGATATTTTTCATACCGAAAAATGATTTCGCAAGTTAAGAGATAAGGTTGTTTAGAAGTTCTTTAGATAGTTATTTAGATGGCGTTGGTTTGTCCGTAAGATAAAAAGGCAAACAGGTTTACGGCCTCCTTGACGGTTAGGGCCTAGGGGTCGCTGTCTTTCAACACTGCAACCAGGACTTCATGTGTGTTCAGTTTGAATTTTCCAATAGGTAGATCAAGGAAACATGACGGGTGTTTTCTCATGCCAGTGAATATCGAATGACCAGACAGAACGCCCGGCGAGTATACAAAATATTATGTTGGCCTCCATATATATATGATATTATTTATGTACTAGCTGACCCGGCGAACTTTGTATCACCTAACTATTTTTTTTTTCTAAAATAAAAGTAGCCTAAGTTACTCCTTATTACATCAGCTATCTGCCAGTGAAAGTCCCGTCGAAATCGGTCCCGCCATTTCAGAGATTAGCCGGAACAGACAGACAGACAAAAATTGTAAAAAAAATTGTTTTTGTATATATGTAACGTATGTAAGCCCAAATGCACTTAGTAAAAAGCAGTTATTTTAATATTACAAACAGACACTCCAATTTTATTTATTTGTATAGATTATGTCTCCTATGATAATGGCTATCAACATATAAAATTATGAAATATGTGCCGGCCTCGTCTTGTCACCGTTTTATTATTAGTATAGAGGACTGTCAACATGACACATGAAGGCACATTACAACTATTTAATATTTAATACCTACAGCACGGTCGTTAAAAAAGAATGGACGTAATTTAGTCTAATCGAGACTGAAGCATAGCAACGACAGCTCGCTTACCATGTGTGCGTAATTTTGTAATTTCTGATTCGCGATGGTGTCAATGTCATAGCAGTATGGTGTCAATGTGTGGGTGTGTGTACTTGTACGAATACAGAGTTGGTATTACTATAGGTTCTTCACTGAATTTGTTCTTGGGATTACGTCCGTCTTTCTTTTACGTCCGTGACCTACAGGATTAAGAATTTATTACTCTGAATGCAACACTCACACTATTCGAGTTTTGAGAGTGACTTTCAATTATTTAAATTGGTAATAGTCAATATTGTAAAAAAAACTACAATACGTAGAATAATTTATAACTTATCAAAGAAGGACTGCATATTTTTGACAATAACATATACTTACCCCACGTAACTCCAATATGCAAAACACAGCGACAAAACTACAAAATATGAGTTTCGACACTTTTGACCTACGAGTACCTCGAATTTTTCGTATTAACATAATTAAATGGATTTCTCAATAGGCAATATAAAAAATAGATCAAAAGTTAACTATACTTTCAAAACGGTAATTCATTCGTTCCCCGTGGATTAAAGGTTCAATGGGGTAAAGGGTTAAAGGGGTTAACACTGATGGAAGTTCCGTTAATCGTTAAATGCTTTTGATATGACAATAATTGAATAAACCAATAAGTATGCTGTATGAGTCATATTTTAGTGCCACGCTAAAACTTACTTCGTGCCATGCAATATTATTATTATTTTTCAATGATAGTAGTACCACAACAGGAAAACTAAATTACCCTTGACTCTACCAGTAACCATAGACAATCAATGGTCCTAAATATAATAAAATAAAAAGATTACGCTTCTGAAATAATAGGACGGGGGACGATTAATTGCTAGTGAAAATTTGTCAATCGGTGGGATTATTTCATAATTGTTAGCCAAATAACGCTATTAATAATAAAATTGAAACCATTAATATTTATCGTATTTGCGGCGTGTGGTCACATAACTAGTTAACAATTCGTATCAATTGTGGTTTTTTTGTTAATGTGTTATGTTATGACTTATGAGCCACAACGCATGGCTTAAAGAATGTTATTGAATAAAAGATTGAATAAAAGAAAGAAAATTTTTTTGGCGTTGCATCTAATAAGTACAGTGCAAGCTTTGCCACTACTGCTCAAATAGGTACAAGTCTCATTACTCAACAGAGACCATTTACCGTAGATTTTAAGTCAATACTCGCTGTAAATTCAACAAATGAAATTTAATTATATTTCATTCGATTCACAGAATCCCTAAAGTCCGGTTTACACGTATTAAGTAGTTAAGTAGATAACTAAATTGTAAGTAAATTAATACGTGTAAACAGACAATTTAGTAAATTTTTAGTTAAAATTTAGTTATCTACTCATCTATATAATACGTGTAAACAGACAATTTAGTAACTTTTTAGTTAAAATGTACGTATCTACTTAACTACTTAATACGTGTAAACCGAACATAACACTAATGGCTTGGGAGTAGAAGTGGCAAAATGTCCCAAGAAGCATTTTTCTGCATTTGCAGACATAACCTATGGCAAGGCCGATACTTTTAGGCTGAGTCAGGGGTTTTAAACCATTTTACGGTTCAATCAGGACACGGTCTATTTTCATTGTTGCTAAAGCCTGGAAGACACCCGACCACACTACTATTCTGCCAGAAAAGAGTAGTTATGGTAAGCCATGCAATAGAAGTTAATTCGCCGCCCAAAAACCTATGAGTGAGATACGCTCCATCTATATATCTATACATGCAAATAAATAAAATTGGAGTGTCTGTTTGTAATATTAAAATATCCGCTTTTTAACTAAGTGCATTTGGATGTATGCACGGTACATATACCAAAACAACATTTTTCACAATTATTGTCTGTTTGTCTGTCTGAACCGATTTTGACGGGACTTTCACTGGCAGATAGATGATGTAACAAGGAGTAACTTTGGCTACTTTTATTTTAGAAAAAGAAGTTTGTTAGGCGATACGAAGTTCGCCGGATCAGCTAGTATTTCCTAAATACAAAGCTAAAATAGCTGGAATAATCCAAGGGCGGTTTTACTACACCAAACGAATTATACGATTACTCAAGAAAAACCACTTACCTATCGATAATCCTCGTAGTACATAGTTACAGCTGAATATCACGATACACACTAAATAACCAAAACTTCCATTCCCCGACACTTCATAAAGGAAATAAAATTTTAATTAGTTTACTACTTAAACAAGTTAGTAATTATTAACTAACTGGCACACATATTGTATGAAATTTCAAATTTAAAAAGAAAACAATGAAGGAATTGCAATGCAACAGGTAGCACGTAGTGTTGAACGAAACATGCGCGTGCGCCGACTAAGTCTACTCTCGCGGGTTTGCGGATGTCATAGATTATAAATATTGTATTTTTTTCTAAACTGAGGCATTTTAAACTTTACTATTATGGAACTCTCATAAAATTACCTCTCTTATTATATGGTGCTGCTTTCGAATCCCTCGAAAATTGTTAAAATTATCTAAACAATACATTTTTAATTTCGTACATTTTTTTAATATTTTAGAAATATATTTTAGAAATATACGAGCTGACGATCCATGTAAGTGGCTATCGTCGCTCGTGGACATCAGCGACACCAAGGCAAGGCATCACTGATGCGTTGCCGGCTAAAAAAGAGATAGAAAAAGAAACTAAGAGCTGGCTCTCAAGCGGGAACACGACGAGACGTTTGGCGGCTGACACTTTCCAGGCAGACCCCATGGAGAAGTATTGTAGTCATAATGATATTACCAACAATTATAATCTCTTCGAGGCGCCCAATAAGCGGGAACAATCAGCGGGCAGGATTTAGTCGCCTCTTACGACACCCATCCGGCTTGGGATTGGGGTTAATATTCTAAGCCTCATCAATATGGCTAAAAACCAATAATAACACTGTCTTACAAATTTAAATTAATTAGGCACCCACTACAATTCTTCCTGTTTATCAATTCATTTAAATTATCACTATAAATAGAACTTCTTTTTTCAGCATTTATAGTAAAACTGTAAAACGATTTGCACTCATAAACTCAAAAATACTAACGTATAATAAACCTGGTTTTTCAATAATAATTTCCTAGATTTACTAACATGGGTCTATTGAAAATGTAAATATCGGTGTGCAACTCAAAATCACGAAGTCACGGAACTAAACAAAAACATCCATTGCCTATGCATATACTGTAAGTAATAGAAAACTCTATTAGCCATCAGCGGTATAGTAATCGCAGAGTAATTAAATAACCAAAAAGATAATTCAACATAATAAAGTACCTTATATATTTTAATATTATTTCAAAATATCTGAATGGCACTGAACTGGTCCGAGAGATTCCCCAATTTGTAACGTAATATCCGACACTGACGATATGTAGGTATACGTCGATCGCTGGCCGATATTTCGGCGTGACCACAATTTTGAATGGTTCGAAATATCACCATAATATACGTAACCAACCACAAACTGAATCATTAATAATAGTTCTAGTATTACCTTCAAATACCTCATCATATATCCTCATACATGAAAAGGAAGATGCTGCATCGGGACTTCTTCATCCTTTCATCAAGTTGAATGTGTCCTGAAGGTACAACACCATAAACAGATCTCTGAGGAAATCATTTTTAACCGCTCATTTTTTTATGTCTGCACCTTTTTCGGTGCCTCGTACCAACCGAACTACTGTCACTCAACCACAGACATATATAGAGCTGTGCACTCAACTTATACATTAGTTCGATTAACCGAACTAACAATCGAACTTTAAAAATAATTTTACCGTCGCTAAAAAGGCACTAAACAATAATATTACCATGGTAAACCATCGATGTTATTAAAATGGTAAAGAATTCAGATAAGGCTATGAAATTCCGAAATATAAAATTTTTGCTAATTTGAAGTGACTACTATATCTTTCCCACGAATCCCACTCAGCTCTGTAGAAGCAGACTTTGGGGCCATCCATAAATTACGTCACACGTTAGGGGGGATGGGGGGGTCGATGTAGTGTGACATTGTGTGACAAGGGGTGAGAGGGTATTCTAAATTTCGTAACGTCACATTTCAAAATCGAATAATTGGTATGTATACGTAAATATTAAAAAACAATTAATGGAAATAAAACGTATTTCGGAACTGCTGTTTTAATTTAAAAAAAATTAGGTGTAAAATTTCATAATATGTGACGTCACACTAGGGGGGGGAGGTCTCACAAATGTGACCAGCTGTGACAAGGAGTTGGGGTTAAAAAGTCATGAAATTAGTGTGACGTAATATAGGGATGGCTCCTTTCAGAGGGCCGGTACCACTGGGCATTACTTGATCTTTGCCTCTCCTATCTAATATTAGTTGCGCGTGCGACGGCGGTAGCGTATCAGTTTGGGTTTTTATTATGCGCCGACCGCCGACAGGAGTATTTCGGGACGGCCGAGCTTAACGGATAACTGAATTGGTTGATCTCAGTTATGGAAAGGTTTTTATGGTATGGAGCCAAACGGCCGTGTAACCCGGTTCTTACGATAACCTCGTTAAATCAAATAAGATCACTCAAGGTAACTATTAGCAGTGCAAAGGTTAGATTAGCAAATCCGTGTAGGAAAGCGCGTAACATTAATATTGCGCATAGATTTTCTTTGTATTTTTAACCGACTTCAAAAAAAGGAGGAGGTTCTCAATTCTACTGTATTTTTTTTATATGTTCGTTACCTCAGAACTTTGAACTGGGCAAACCGATTTTGATCATTCTTTTTTTAATCTAAAGCTGGTGGCTGTCATGTGGTCCCATATAAATTTTATTGAGATCTGACAATGGCATCCTTGATAAAACGAACAACATCTGACAAGTAGTTTAAGAGTAACTTTGAAGTCGGTTATTTTTTGTTAGTAAAATTTAGATTATTGGGTCTCGCTTGGCAAATCTCACTTTGCTAAAATAAAAATTCCGTTAACTTGGCACTATAACGATTGCTTTTGACACTCAGGGCCCCACCTTTACCATTTCCAAACAAACTGTCAGGTGCGAATTGGATTCGCACTCAAATGGTTTTGTACCACCATGAAATATTAACGTTAAGAAACATGTTTCTTCACAGAAAGATAAAATACTTAATGCCTAAAATAATATTTTTTATGTTGCTAGTACATGTTACGTTGTGCACTTCTTGGTGGGGATTTCACGAATGAATCAATATTTTCAGCCGTCCCAATACGGCTAAAATCGTTTCGAAACTAAAAGAGCTGTCGGAATATTGGTTCAGTTTAATCAATGAAAAAAACAAAAATATTACATGTAACAACACTCGAAACTGCTCAACGTTTTCCGGCACCATGTTCGTAATCCGAGCGTCGACGACGGATCTTGTATTTCGAATAAATTATAGTGTATTAGAAATCGATTACCTTAATACTAAATCGACAAAAAAAGTCCTCAAAAGGTTCTCTACTAAAGAAAGCATTTATGAGTTGTGACAACATTTCAAATTTAATAAATCAAATTATTTTATATACTTAATAGCTATACCATCTAGATACATTTGCACCATGTTGTATATTACAAGTAAACCTACTCCAGAAATATAGATCGTTAATATCACTTTTATCCCATTCTACTACACGTCCTCTTTATCACCACGATAAAGACAAGAAAATTCACAAGATAGAACTGCTAAAGACTTCAACCATCCATTATGCAAATTTCACTTGCCGTTCCAATAAATCCTGTAATCCTTTCGGGAGATTAGCATCACTCCAGTAGCTAAAATGGTTACCCCATAAAATATATAACACAGAAAGCTTTATGAGTTCCCAGTCGATTTAAGCCTCAAAGATAATACTTATTATCTACATCATTTAAAAGCTAAATATAGGTTGCTTTATGATTTTGGATTAGTGTCATTAATTTTATTATCATCAGTAGGTTATTGTTTTGCGCCGACGATGAAGAGCGTAAGAACAGGCAATTGACCGTTCTGCTCGTAGTCGCTCTGTCAATAGGTACAAGACGATACGCACGCTTTTGTTGTTGTCAGAAGGGCTTGACATTTTGACATACAACGTTAAAATGCCTTCGTGTATTATGCCAATGTAATTGGTGTAGTGAAACAAAAGATAAACGTGTGTGTTGTAGCTCTTTTCGGAACAGATTATTTGATTGATTTGTAATTTGTAACCTATCTATATCTTTTAAATATCATTGTTATTAAACAATTAGAAAAATAGTCTTGTCGTGAATGCTTCATGAGAAATATTTCGTTAATTTTTTAATAAGTTGTTAATTTGATCTGAGTAAAGTTTTTTGACAATTTGCGACTCAGGTTTAATATGAGATAGGTATATAATGTAATTATTAATCTCAAAACGTAACTTCAACCCCATAAAGTCAATCACAGACCAATAATACATCAAAAAATACTTAAACGGTTCATAGCAAAGGGATCTAGCTACTTAAACCAACCTAGCCCAACCTAGCCCAACCTAGCGTGGTCTACATAATTATATCCGATATAAAACAATGTAACTGAAGATATATTATACAGGGTGGAATTGAATCCAAGAGAAATTCAGGAGGACGTCCAGCTCGCGATTCTCAGCCCAAGTACGAAAAAAAATATGACCTTAATTTTTACCTAAATTATCCTTTAAAATACATTCGGTTTACACGTATTAAGTAATTAAGTAGTTAACTAAATTTTAAGTAAATTAATATGTGTAAACGGACAATTTAGTTATTTAGTAATTTAGTAGTTTACTAACTACGAGTAGTTTAGTAACTACGAGTAGACAAGTAATTTAGAAATTCTATTTTCTGTTAAGTAGGTGGGCGGGGCTTATCACTTAACACGTTTGAACAGGCACTTTTTAGTTAAAATTTAGTAAAATGCTTAAAAAAGTAATTAAGTAGAATTGTGTGAACTAAAGAGCTTTACTAAATTATTACGTGTGAATGCACACTAAAAATTATTCACTTAAAATTTAGTTAAAATTTACTTAACTACTTAATACGTCTAAACCGGACTTAAGTCTCTCTGTGAGTGCGTCCGTTCGTAGCGACGCAAGTTATTTGCACTACCGTGTGTCGCGGATACTACCCCTAGTGCTTAGGGCATAATGAATGTGTGATTACGATATCTCTACAGATTAGTGACGGAGAACCATGACGTCATATCAGTATTCCAATGAGGAATATTGGGATATGGTTAGTGTAGTTCATGCTTACGCATTAGCCTGCGATTTGTGCGAGGAGCCATCAATTTGTATCGAGACGTGTTCAGCCCCGGATCTAGGGGGGGTCAAACCGGGGCACCCGCCCTGCCAAAATCATAATAATGGGTTGAAGCCAGCCAAAGATAAACTGGTGAAAACTATAATCATTAAATTTTCCCCACCCACCTATGCGACACATGCAGCTCATGTACCGCCCGCAACACAGCTTTCAACTTCGACCGTTCATCCTTCAACACGTGCGACGCTAGCCTCTTCAGCGCGAGCGCAGTACTGTACAGTGTTGCCAATGCTACGGCAATTACCGTGTTCTACGGCTTTCAGGCCAAAAAAATTACAAAATCTACGGTCTACGGCCCGAACCCTAGGGCCGTAGCAAAATCTACGGCTTTTCCGGTTTTTCGCAAATTCTACGATCTTTTTGTTATTTATTATTTTTGCAGACATTTAACGAATGTTAAAACCCTTAAAACAGCGCCAATAGGCTAATATGAAAAGTGTTCCTTGTTTTGTGGACATAAAATTCACTGCCAACGACCTTTTTTTTTTAGTCCGAGCGCTGAACCGATGGCGCGACGCGACGCGCGCGTAACAGTGCGGCGCACATAGTATTATTAAAAATTAAAAACTTATTCTGTTCTTATTGTCCCATTCACGAAAAATGCCAACCATTATTATGTATATTAGTGAATTTTTTAATCAATTTATCGAAACGCTGGAGAGAGGGGCGCCACTATCAAATTTCTGACCTGGTTGTTGAAAAAATCGTAGGTCCGGGGCTGGACATGTTTCCCAACCGACGTATTCCTTCATACCATGGAGTAAAAGGGAGTGAATCAATGAGAACTGTGGTGTGTCTGGAAGCTTCTCCATAAAGAAGAATGATGTTATTGAAACAGAGGATTGATGCTGCTGCTACAGAAATAGGAGCGAACCTTTCGAAGTACAAATAACTAGTCAAAGGATGTCATTTAGAGCCTTAGCCTGTATTAACGCCAATGGCGGTCATTTCTAAATGTTATGAATTAATTACTGTTTTTTTTAATAGATGATTTAATTTTGCACTTGTTTTTATTGTCTCCTTACATTTAAAATTATTCTATCAACGGGCAAAAGGTATTTTTGATAGTAAGACGCTTAAATGTTCCACTAGCCTGGTTTTAAAAGTCTACTCTTCTTATTATCGAAAATAGGGTGCATATTTCGAGAGTTTGTAGTTCGGTAACTGATTTAGATAACTACAAACATGTTCTTGAAATTTTGTAGGTAATATCATGTATTTTAATAATAACTGATAAAATAATAATATTCATGGGGCATTTTTCCAACTTTTTAGCGAGATGAAATAAAAAAGGATAATTTTTTTCAAAAAAGTTTCAGTCAATGTCTTTAAAAAATATATTCTATTTAATTTTGGGTAGATTTTATACCTCGACTAGATAAACTATGATAACAACTGGTAAATAAAAAACAGAATGAAAATAAATGTAAAAACAAAAAAATATGTCGAAAATAGTGCAGCAAGTCAGGTTTTTTTCCAAAAAACTTAAAAAGCTAATAAAAAAAACCAAACCGATTAGACCTGTACTTTATTGGAATTTTGTTAATAGTTTTGTCCAAATAATCAATAGACGCCGGGCGGTCACTTGGCCCTGGGACACCCTGTATAGCCGTCCTCGATAAATGGACTATCAAACACAAAAAGAATTTTTCGAACCAGTACTTTCTGAGATTACCGCGTTCAACCAAACAAACAAACTCTTATAATATTAGTATAGATAAATCGTTTACAACCTAAAACATGCTTTCATAGTATGTATCAATGTACTACGTGTTCACTTCTTTGCCCTCGTCGACCGTTACGGTTTAACAGCTTACGGTACTGTAGACAAAAAAATAATAATCAAATAATTTCACTAACTTAAATAACAAATTACGTTTGCAATGGCAACACAGTGGTTTTACACAGTGGTGTAAAACATTTTCTATTTTAGTCATTGTAGCGACAAAAATCAAGGAACGTAAAATAAATCAATAGAAAAATAATTTAACGAAAGAAAGTAACATCAAAATCAACAACAAAATCAAGAATGCATGCGCCGCACGGGGTCTCAAAAATACGCGACTAGCGTTGCTATCCGTACTAAATGAGCTGCGGTATGTGGAGCGGGACGGGAGGTAAGGGCAAACTTAGAGGAACGCGTAGTACTAAACCAAAACAAATCATAATGAGTCCATACAAAAGGTGGCCAGTGAATGTTGAGGAGTTCCGCTATTCAGGTCCTAATTCCACCATGAGAGCCTCGACAAAACGTGCACTATGTCAATGTAATCAAATTAATTAGTCGGTTAAACTAATAATCATTACATTTCAATGTATTAGCGAAATGGCAAAATTTGTAATTTTGTGCAATTGCTGCTGAAAACACTGTAATGTGAATGTACTGTAAGTACATTCAGTTCCTCCCTCCAACAACGGTATCCCCCGTTTCCCCTGAATGTATCTCATTTCACAGATTTTCTCGACTTTCAGGAAAACGATAGTTAGGACAAAATTATCAAAGAGATATTATTTATTTATTGACAAATTACCTACAAATGAAGTCTTTTCTTATCCTTCTCATGTCTTTCTTGGCCGGCAACGTAACGGTGATGCCTTCGGTGTCGCTGATGTTCATGGGTGACGATAGCTCTATTCTATAAAAAAAACTGAGAGTAAACAGTTAGTGGACAAATATTAAAAAAAAAAATCAATTTAATGTAGGCATACTAGCTTCTACCCGCAACTTCGTCTCCGTAGATTTCAATACAATGAGATACAGAGAGACTTGAAATGTGTCATTTAGCATTGCTCTAACGAAAAGGTAAAATGTATTCAGTAGCAAAATTATTTTAAAAATATTAGAAAAGTATTTTTATAAGTAAGTGAGGACACCCTACAATTATGAAGGACAACATCAATCCGGCCTGTGATTGGTCAAAAATCGTCATTCCATTGTGACGTCACGTCCTCATGTACCCTTTGAAATTTGTTATCCAATTAAAGTATTATATCCATGGTCATGTCGCTTTTGTTTGACTTTGAAGTATAATATTTACTCTGTATCTTTGTGTCAGTCAGTACCTAGAGTATACATATTATCTATGGTCAGTACTGTCACCATTGTCAGTAGTGGATAAACTGGATAGTGTCATTAGTGTCAGTCAGTTGGTGTGACAGCTTCTTTCATTCTCTTTTAATAACCATTTCTTTACGGCATTACACGTTTCGTGTCGATACGACTTAAAAGTAAGTGAATTATTTAAAATATTACCAATAATCTCTTTAAAAGTGCTTATATTATTTGTATGTAACAAGTAACACTGTGTTGTGTTATGAATTAAAGTGATTACTTAGGATATCAAAAGGCGGTAACCTAACCTTTGAGGTTCTTGTGTTTCAATATTGAGATTACTAATCATCGTTTGTTGTCACCACGTATTCACTAATTTTTATTGGATTTAATGTTAAATATTTGTTACGAATTGTAGACTATTAAAACGTAATAATAGTCGCGTTCTCCAGTATATGATTAAGAGCGACCAGATAATAATTTAATTTTCGGAATACACAAGCGAAACTACTGTAAACGTGCTTTCAACACGTGGGCCTATCGATGAAAGTATGTTTATTTCAGATTTCAGATGAGCGAGTCTGTTCTCATTTACATAGCTGATTATGCTATTCGGATCCTTTCCTTTGCCTTTTACTTTCAGATGTTCCATATCTGTTTCAAAAAAATTCAAAGTAATCTGAATAGATGTTTTTTACTTACCATTTGAGGCTACCTAACCGTAGGGAGACTGTATTATGATCACTTGCTATCCATGATTGCAATGTAATTAATCATTTAGTTGATAGTAAAGCTCAAAATTTAAATTGTGATGAACCTCATCCAATAATTCACTTCAGTTGTTGTAAAAGGAACAAGTTCAGCGATTACCTGAGATGTCGCAGTGCTACTCCAAGTTGGCTTTTACCAAGTTGCCCCTATTAACTAACTTAGTTCATGACGAGGCTAATATAGTGGACGAATCAAAAAATAATAAAAAAAAAAATCATTTCAGAATGCGTTACGTGGCCGCGTACCTGTTAGCCGTGCTGGGTGGGAAGGTGTCCCCGGCTGCCGCCGACGTGGAGAAGATCCTCAGTTCAGTTGGTATTGAAGCTGACTCTGAGAAACTCAAGAAAGTCATTGCCGAGCTGAACGGCAAGAGTGTTGAGGATCTCATCGCACAAGGTTAGTTTCTGTTGCTTTTGCTTATTGCTTCAAGTATGTTGTAAACATGGGACTTGGAAAGTATTTTTGAAGTTTGACCAACTTAACATCCGTTTAGGAACTTGTTGCACTTCATTGTGCAATTATTAGTGATATTTATGCTCAATTATATACCTAAATGAAGAATTATTTGTCCTATAAACAAATAATGCAGTCTTTATATGACATTAATACCACACTTCAATGAAATTTAATCTATAATAGTCCAATATAACATTACATTATAATTTTACAGTAAAAATACAACATTTTAAGTAAAACCTGACACTAAATGATGATTCTATGAAACAACACCATCTTTCGTCTGAATGACCTTGCTGTACCATCATATTCTGACATCTATACACTATTTTGTACTGTGCCGGTGCCAAAGTACCATATATAGCAACTGTTACACTATAACTTCAGGCCGTGAGAAACTGTCGTCGATGCCAGCCGGAGGCGCCGCCCCCGCCGCAGCCGCGGCCGCGCCCGCAGCCGCCGCCGCCGAAGAAAAGAAAGGTAAATATGGCTAACTCAGGTGAAATTACTTTTTATCTTGGATACTTACATGTTTTACTATAGTTAAATAACTAATCTTTAATAAAAATATTATAGTTCAGTTATTATAATTTAAATTTTTTCATGCGTTGTAGCACTAGTAACAATTTATAGCTACGAGTTAAGTAAAATAAAATTGAGCATAGTAAAAGAACTTGCATTTTCCGAAACCCCACTCAATAGTGCTGCATTAGTTTTCAAGTAATGGTCATTGGGAGAATACAAAGTGACCAGTAGTTACTAGACACCATAGTATGTGTAAAACATAAATATATAAATATTTAAGTGTATTTTTTTTCTCTACATGGTTACTCCAACATGTGAAATGCAATTTTAGCAACTATGATGAATTTAAAATAACACCATCTTTCGACTGAGCTACCATGCTGTGTAATACAAACAACTGAAGAATTTTCTGTAAGTATTCTGTAACCAGTTGAGACTAAGTTCTAGTTCTCTTCTCTGAATACTTGCATTTTTTTGATTGCAGAAGAGAAGGAGGCTAAGAAGGAAGAATCCGAATCTGATGATGAGGACATGGGCTTCGGTCTCTTTGATTAAACATATTTTTGAGGTAAGTGCAGTTATTTAACAGATTTGTTGCAGATATTGTAAGGTTAAGAGTGTCATTTCTTCTTTGAATATTGCATTTGAAACGAAACTATAAAATTAATTGGACTTATGAAGTCTAAATTATTAGAAATAATATCCAATACCTTTAACATCTTCAAGGAAAGAGTGATAAGGTTTCTTCTTGTGTTAGTATGCTTAGTAAGCATTGCTTACCACCCTTAGCTGCATCCCCACTTATCATCGGGTGAATTTGTAGTCGAGCAGTGATTTATCAAAAGTAAAATTCATGACTGATGGCACTCTTAAGTGTGGCATCTGATCATCATCATGATTGGCATGCCAGACTTATCACGAAATCTTTATCGCCGCCACCGACAATAGTTTGTGTAAATGTTAATTACCAATTGTTGAGCAATAATAACCCAATTCTAGTGGTATTTTTTCTATGATGACAAAAATAACATGGACATATTAATGCATAGAATCAATCTGTGATATTTATTTTCTATAACTATTAATTGTTTTTTACGTGTGGTCGCAGTGGCAGTCATAATGTAGGTCCTGCTGCAGGCAACCCATGGGGTTGTTGACTCTTATAACTCTACTATTTGTAATAGAATATTGTTTGTCCACAGATGTTGCGGAGCACGCGGTTTTTATTCCATTATTTGGTATAAGCGTAACTTGACAGCAAATATGTTTCTGTGAAATATATTTGTGCAAAAACAAGTTCTTTTATTACAATCCAACCTAAGATTTTTGTACAGTTCATTTTGTATTTAAACGAAAGTAAAAATTGTCCAATTCCAATAATATATACAGCTTGAGCGCTCTCATGATAAGATTTGAGAATTCCTTTGCAGTCTTATCTAATTTTATTACGCGGCGATGTAACATCACCTTAAATCGACTATTAGGCCAGATCCTCACTATAATGCCGCTCACAGTCCGTTCTCGATCCGATCTCGGTCTGGTAAAGTCGTATCGTATCACGTACAAATTATACAATTGGAGCGAAACTGGACTGTCACGGATAGTATGAATGCACACATATATTTTATACTTCATAATATTTTATCAAACCGAGAACGAACTGTGAACGGCATTATAGTGAGGATCTGGCCTTATGGTGCCCTCTAGAGGACATAGTTATCATTTTAAAAGTTTCATAAGAATGATTTGCGTTGTATTTTATATAGATACATCTGTTTAAGTTGTAACTTAACATTCCATTGTCATCAGCGTAATGGGCACCTGTTATACCTACCTACATTTAGTCTTGTCCTCGACAGGAAAAAAATAAAATCAGTAACATGGAGCTTTGAAACTATTCAGTGGCGTCATTGGCTTTAAAAAAGTAATATAAATGTATTCGAAATGCAATATGGGCGCCCTCTATAACAAAAACAGCAGCTACGGTGGCTCTTTTGCTGGCCTCTGGCGCTCATCAGTGCCGATCAATGTTGCCAGGTAGTACCACATAACTACGGTAGATTTACCGTAACGTTTTTAGTGGTTTTAGTACATTTTACCGTATTTTGATCAACACAAAAACCGGATTTTTCATTTTAGTAAGAAAAAACCTCAAATCTCATAGTTTACCTATTTTATAAGAATTACGATATTTCACGAAACAATCTACCGTAGTCCAGTTTTTGGACCTGGCAACACTGAGTTGATACATGAAGATTGAGGAGCTTTAATTTGAAAAAGGGCGTATCCGCCTTTAATTAAAATTATTTTAGAATGGAGAGATCAGACTTGGTTTCTCTGAAATAGCTTTCTTCAAGTCTTGTATCATTTGCGACATTTCCTTTGTTCCATATCTCTTTAGAACTCCCTTGTAAGGGTAAGTAACACCACGTCACCACCTGGGCATTGGACCTCAGTACCCTTAGGGCTTTTACACACGAGCAGCATCTTTCAGTCGACACGTCGACTGCAGTCGCCGACATTTTAACTTTGAATATCAGCGGTAGCTGTCGACCGCTCTCTTACGGCCGGTCTCAATAATGTACTAACAGATGGAAGACTGTGGATAGGGCTACAATTAGTATGTTATCTGTCATACTTGTCAATTTTTCAGACGCAAAAATTGACAAATATGACAGATAACATACTAATTGTAGCCCTATCCACAGTCTTTAATCTGTTAGTACATTATTGAGACCGGCCGTTAGTATAGGAGCCAGTTGCAAATGGATTCCGAAAAAGAAACTGTTATTACTCTTTTTGATGTGAAACATCTTTACGCGAGGGGTAAACCTGATTTTAGACTTGGCGATCGTGGCGACGCATTTCGATGTTTCACATCTGTCAGCCGTCCCATGACAAGTGTTCTTTTGTTTTTTTTTTTATCATTTTATTATTGTATTCCTGCAATTTATAATTCCAAATACAATCATATTTCTTTAATACCTCAATTAGCAATTCAACATCAATATTGTCACTACAGTGCGCCCAACTTATCTGTGAAATGGCGAAAATTGGAACTATTCTGAAGTTCTTTGTGTTAATGTCAATGAATGACATTGACATTTACTACGTCTCGAATTGCGTCCCAGTGATTGGCCCAATGCGTTCGACAGCGCCCTCCCTCAGTTCACAGATAAGTTGGTCGCACTGTAGAACTGTTTTAAACCCGCCACGCGAGCGCTCTCTTGTACTATTTGCAGTCTACTGACAAAATGACGGACGCGACATATCCTACAGGCTACAACTGCATAGATCGACGGCTGCAATTGCCGGTGCCGCCGACGACGTGCTGCTCGTGTGTAAGAGCTCTTATTTATTTATTAAACTATTGAACCATACAAAAGGTATTAGCCCAAAATAGGACTTACGATTCTTGTACCTTCAGGACGACAAAGTTGAATTTGCAAAATGATGAAAATTTCTAAAATGATGAATTCTCGTTTACCCCCACTAACTAATACGATCTTGATACTTGGTGTATGCTAAATGCTCGATCTTAAGTCTCGGTAAAAAGATTACAGGTCGGCCCCCGACCAGGTGAACTGACAATCCATAGAAGACAGCGGGAAGCCGGCCCGCTAGAACCGGTCGAAGTGGCGGCGGCGTCAATATGGGGAAGCCTTTGTCCAGCAGTGGACTTCAAAGGGCTGTTAGAAGTTCTTTAAGTAGATAATATCTTTCATCGTTTTATTGGTGGACCCATCGACGAACCTACCTATACATGTCGCATGAGTTCTGCGGATACGGGAGGCGGAATCTGCCACATTTTGGTCCGGAGGGGAAATTCAACTTTTTACGAATTCTACATTGTGGTCCTAAACGCTCACTTCACCATAAATCTTACTTGGCCAATATTAAAAACTTTCCTAACTTTAAGACTGATAAGAACTATCCATTTATTTGCCTACAGACAATGATATTATAAAAATAGAGGTAGATATGTTACTAGCGCGCCGAAGATGAAGAGCGTAACTTGGGCTAATTAGCCCAACTGCACGCAGTCGCTCTTTGATACTCTGTCGATACGCACGCTTTTATTGTTGCCAGAAATCCTTGAGATTTGACATAGAGCGTTAAAATGCCCTCGTGTGTTATGCGTAAATGCACTAATTACACAAGTAAAAGAATTAAAATTCATGGAGTAACATACCACACGTCAGTTATCATGATTTATTGCATTTTATATAATTTCAATATTTCTCTAACAAAATAAATATGGCGGCATGACAACGCCGGCCGAACATAGCTGCCGTCCTAACGAAGAGTGCAATAAGTCCAGGTTTTGGGCAAATTAACTTTAGACCATATCCGTAACTACATAAGGTCTTAAATCAATTTGCCCAAAAACTGGACTTATTGCACTCTTCGTTAGGACGGCAGATAGGGCGGACATAGATTAACATATACAGAAGTGACGATATATCGATGCTGTCCCCATTTGTATGTTTATTGTTAAGTACAGAGATAATTTTCTCACGAGTACACGTACCTATTGTAATAAAGCCGTACCGTATTAGTATCGAGTATTGTAATAGAGCCTAACATAAAGAAATTCATGAATAATCTATACTAATATATAAAGAGAAAAGATTTGATTTTTTGTTTGCATTGAATAGGCACCGAAACAACTGAACCGATTTGAAAAATTCTTTCACTGTTGGGAAGCTACACTATTCCCGAGTATCATAGGCTATATTATATTTTCAAAAAAATTAGGGATTCTTAATAAAACTCCAATAATGTAACCCAAGGTGTAAAAAAATAAGAAAACCGAAGCAAAGCGAGGGCGGTTACTCGTATAATATAAATTAAAAAGTATATAATACTTAAAACTATTTTGTATCCGTCGATAAGCAAATAGAAAAATTTAACCCTTATTGTAAAAATATTCTTATAAAATATATATAATATAGTAACCCTTAGTGTAAATATATATTTGATGTGAAGTATGTATTGATGAGTTGTTTACATGCAATAAATTGTGGTTTCATAAATTAATCGTATTCGTATTGAGTACGTCTTTCACCATACGCGATTAAGGTTCAACCACAGTAAAGGAATCTAATATATTTATACTGTGGTTCAACCTACCTACAGAATAAATAAGATGCTATGTAATAAGTTAATGAATAACACGCAATACCTACTGCTTAGGCTGACATATACATGAAAAAGGTCGTGTATTTACTTTATTCGTAAATGTGTCACCATATTTAATATTTCATCACCGAAATCCCAAAATATTGCATAAAATAGTTTTGAAATTACAACTTCCTTCCTTAAGTTTATTTTTAGGTACTTTCAATCTACTGACTGTACTGAATTTGTTAGTCTTTGCCGAAGCCAACCAATCAAATCATCTGCACGATAACACAATATAAGAATCTAACAGTAACGTAACTCGGGCCGATTCTCGAAAAACTTGCCTACGCGTCGCCGCGCGCTAGGGCTGTCCGCCGACAGTATTTTAATTTTATCAAACGACTTGAGTTTCTTAGTAGTTTTGTATTTAAAAATGTTATATTTTCTATTTTAATATGCAATTCATTGTGAATAAAAAGGAAGTGTTCCATAAAAGTATATGTTGTGTTTTTATTAGTACTGTGAAGGTTCGTAAGCCTTCAGTATTGTATTAGAGACAGAGACTCTTAGGGCAGGGTAAGGTTCTTCGGTGGACTTATGAAAAATAAACAATTTAGGTATCTACTTATTGCAATACGTACTTGTTTTTATTTATTTTTTATTTATCCTACATGCACTGATCTCCTTCGGCAGGACCGAAGACCTTGAATACAATAATTTGATTTCTTAATAATAATTACAATACAATAATAAAGTTAATATTAATCAATAACGCAATAATTATACAATACCTACTACGTAAGTTACTTACCTACAATAATTATATATACCTACCTACAAGTACGTATTATATATTATTATATATTATATTATATAGTATTATATATACTATATAATACGTACTTGTAGGTAGGTATAAAAATAGTGTCTTACCTTTCGGAGTCTCCAGGTAACGTAAACAATGATATTCCTGGGTGACTTAATGTCGAATTAAAGCACCCAAAAACAGCACAATAATGTCTACTATTTCTGTTGCCTTTTTCTACTGCCATCTTAAGTTAAATTTTTATAAATCCACAGCCGCACACGACCATACAGCTCAACCAGAGTAGAAAAACTAAAAAAGTTTGTTATTTGTACCGACCGGACCGTGGTACAAGCTCGGCTCGTTCGCCTGTCGGCAATCGCCACGCAGCGGCCGCTGTTGCCTACATATCGCACGCGTATTCGGATGTGCGTAGGTATAATGCGCGTTTCGGCCGTTTGTATGAAGAGCGACTACTGTTAGATTCCTATATTGTGACGATAATCTCCACAATATTGTGGAAATGGGCAGAGTTGCCTACTCTAAATTTTTTTCTATATCTTCACAGTTTTTAGTTTAGACCACCAAAATTAAATCTAGTTTAAACTGAAAATCAAGAGGATGTGCAGATTGAAAACAAGTCAGTTTTAGTAGAAATTGTTAAGATTTAAAGTTGATGTACGAATATAAGTATAATTTTCATAACGTAATATTAAGTTGTTTTGCACAATTTTATTTGTTGGCAACACTGGTCAACGTTTGGTGACGCGAACGACAAACACTAGCTGTCTTTTTCACTATTATAGTTTTAGTAAAGCTATCCCTTTTACATAATTTACCAATGTAGTGATTGCCTGATTGGTGTAGGGAAACAAAAGATAAACGTGTGTGTGTTTCGGAACAAATTGTTCGGTTGATTTGTAAGGGCATAACGTATCTATACTAAAACATCATTGCCTACAGATAAAAGTAATGCCGTTAACATGGACTTTGCACTGATAACATAATCCGAATACATGTTAATGTGATTGGAGATATTTTGTAAACCAATTTAATATCGTTATTTTATTATTTCGGTGCACCACATCCGCCAAGCTTCAGTGGAAACCATCCAGTCCAACGGAGTAGGTCATGTTTATGTACTACTGTCTACTCTGTGTAGAACGTCATTCATTGAAGCGTGAGCTTTAAGTATTCTGTGCTCGGACTTGTTGTGAATATCAAGGTCCAAGATACACCAAGGTTACCAAGACGAATTTTATTTGACAATTTAGATTCGTCGATTTTCAAATCAAAGAATATTTACTCCTAAGCCAGTTTATTTTATCTATTTTATTTATATTTTAAATTAGATATTAATATGAAAGTCGAAAGTTCTGAGCACAGAGTAGGTACAGTCGGCCGCAGAAGTAGCTTAACATTTTAGTACCTTATCACATTACATTTCTTGAATTTGTCATAGATGTTGCTAGAAAACCGTCGAAACAGTTACTATTACAAAGTACTAAAATGTCAAGCTACTTCTACGGCCGACTGTACCTACTTAATCACTGTTCTGAGGTAACAAAGATAAAAAAACAGTCGAATTGAATACTTTTTTGAAGTCGGTTAAAAATAAAACTACGAAACCAAGCTAAAAAATAAAAGTACAGAGCTTAAGAACTTAGTTTTTTTATTACAAAATGCATGATTTATATGTATATCTTTATAAAACCTGATTGTACCCTAACCTAAAATGCTTTTAACGTTTAATCAACATTCCATTGTCGCATACGTAATTGGAACCTGTGATACCTTTAGCCTTATCGCTCGCCAGGAACAACATCAAATCGGCAACTTCTTCAGGCTCCGACACTCTGTTCAACGCCGTGTGTTTCTTAAAAATATCCCAGTTGTTTGGAAAATTCGAGTTTTCTAGAATATCTGTATACACCGGCCCAGGGCTCACTGCGTTAACTCTGACCCCGTGAGCTGACAGCTCCAGCGCAGATCCCAGTGTGAAATTATTTAATGCTGCTTTCGAAACGCAGTACGAGATTAACTGAGGTACGCTGGGAGCGTACTGACCACCGATAGCAGATACATTGATAATGTTACCCTTCGTCTTGATCAAATGTGGCGAAGCCAACATCGTGAGCTGCATCGGAGCGCGTAAATTAGTAGCAAGGACCTGGTCGTAGGCTTGTATCAGCTTCCCGTCGGTGACGCTGCCCGGGCGGCTAATACCCGCGTTGTTGATCAACACATCCAATTTACCGAATTTTTCGACTGTAGTTTCTATAATTCTCTTCGCGTCATCGTCTTTGGAGACGTCAGCCTTGATGACGAGCGGCGATTTCCCGTGGCTCGCACATTTCTGTTGGACGGCTGCTAGCTTGGCCTCGTTCCGACCGACCATAGCGACCTGGGCACCCTCTTTAGCAAAAGCTACAGCCACGGCAGCTCCGATGCCAGAACTGGCGCCCGTCACCAACACCACTTTGTCGTTAAAAGTCATCTTCACACTGAACACACGTACGTCTGCTACGCTGCCACTTGCGTACTGTACTGGCGCCGACTGGCGGTACTGGTTTGCGTCCGGTGAACTTTCTCAGCTCGGCAACTGATAAGGCCTTGATAAAATTATGGGTTGACTATTTCTGACGCATAGGCTATTTGCAAATAATAGATAAGTAGGTAAGTACTACAATTTTATCGTCTGATGGAAACGGTTTAATAACCTACCTGTGCATCAGGTATTAGCACGTACTTTAGACGTTTTGCAGTTTGCATAAAGTTGGTAAGTAGGTATGTACATAAATAACTTATTGATTTCGCTTGTTTATAGTGCGCAGGCGCAACAAGCTAAATAACTTCGTAGATAATCAACATCATCAAAGAAATTTTATGTCAAGTCTACCACAGAGTATACTCAAACCATAGATTGACAACCAGTAGATTCTCCCATACTTTTGGCAGAGCAAGATCGCCGTGAAAGACAAAAATATTATTTTTAAAATATAATTAAATATAAAAAAATATTATTTTTGTCCCCGTCACCGTCGCCTATTACATTAATAAACATATATATTGTTTGTCACAAGCGCAAACAATGAGTGGGTTGTGAAAAACAATGAAAGAGTGAGTTGGCTATTTGGAGATTTAAAGTTTCAGTTTGTTTTTTAAGCAGAAAATCGTAGTTAGTTTAAGTATATTTAGTCTAAATACGATAGTGGATAGCAGTTTTCTGGGCTGCTTGTTAAATTTTGTTACATTTTCTCTGTCTCATGTGCGGCAAGGTCGTGGCTGAATCTATGGGCCTACAATATCTATGACTTAACCACTTGAAAACTTAACGACCATCTAACTTTTTAATATAACCTTAGCAACATATAAAACTTTTTATTTTATAATTTGACAGTCGAGGGAGAGGGGAAGGGGGGGGGGGGGGTCCAAAGTTTGCCGGGTCAGCTAGTAGATAAATAATAATAACGCACAGATAATAAGGAATTAAATTAGTCGACAACGTATACTTTGCTCTATATGTGGGTTGCTCAAAACGAGGTTCGAAGTTTCGGTTAAAGGAAGAAAGAGAGCCATCTCATATGAAAAAAGCGGTCAAGTGCGAGTCGGACTCGCCCATGAAGGGTTCCGTAGCAGCAAGTAACATAATATAAAAGTTCTTGTAGTTCGTTGTAACTTTGATCAATGTTTTTTGCGGTTTACGATTTATGACGTATTAAAAAAAACTACTTACTAGATCTCATTCAAACTAATTTTCGTTGGAAGTTTGCTTGGTAATGTACATCATATATTTTTTTTAGTTTTATCATTCCCTTATTTTAGAAGTTACAGGGGGGGGACACACATTTTACCACTTTGGAAGTGTCTCTCGCGCAAACTATTCAGTTTAGAAAAAAAATATATTAGAAACCTCAATATCATTTTTGAAGACCTATCCATAGATACCCCACACGTATGGGTTTGATGAAAAAAACATTTTTGAGTTTCAGTTCTAAGTATGGGGAACCCCCAAAATTTATTGTTTTTTTCTATTTTTGTGTGAAAATCTTAATGCGGTTCACAGAATACATCTACTTACCAAGTTTCAACAGTATAGCTCTTATAGTTTCGGAAAAAAATGGCTGTGACATACGGACGGACAGACAGACAGACAGACAGACAGACAGACATGACGAATCTATAAGGGTTCCGTTTTTTGCCATTCGGCTACGGAACCCTAAAAAGTGGCCAGCTATTTACTGAAAATAGAGGTTCCAGTAATGGCCATTCCAGAATGGTGCTAGTGTCTGAGAAATAGCGATTTATTCCAATAGTATCCATAGTACTATGCTCTAGCCTCTAGGATATGGTTCGTTATGGGGTCCGTTGGTATTAATTGGAATCGAGTTCACAAATGAAAAAAAACATACAATTGTTCGTATTTATTGTTTATTTGGTAATGCAGAATAATTTCAGCAAAGGGTAAAGTGAGTTTTTTAGACTTACATAATACGTAGAACTAAACTAGTTCCTACCCTAACCTTACTATTAAACTAAGGCGTTAAGTTCAGTCTATGTCTAGTTTCTTGAAGGAGCCAACTACTCCACCAAAGATATCTGACATGGTCTTCGGTTTGCCCGGTCTGAGAGACTCTGTCACTCGCTTCAGGTTATCATTCTTCAAGTATGACTCCCCAGCTCGTATCATTGTTTTCACGTCATCTAAAATAATATTTCTTATTTTTTTACACCTTGGGTTACATTATTGGAGTTTTATTAAGGATCCCTAATTTTTTGAAAATATAATTTAGCCTATGTCACCCGGGGATAGTGTAGCTTCCCAAATATGAAAGAATTTTTCAAATCGCTTCAGTAGTTTCGGAGCCTAGTCAATGCAAACAAACAATCAAATCTTTCCTCTTTATAATATTAGTATAGATTCAATGATATTGTGGTAAAATATCTTTGTATAGATTACAGATGTCCATGGGCAGAGATTGTGGCACTGCAAGCTCGTTTGCTTAAAACTACTAAATAAAAATTTGTTCATAATATTAGGTACTGTTTCTATTTACAGATAATTAATGTTTCTAATTAGGTAAATTACTTTGTATGTATTTATTTACATAATATCGTAGATAAACGCGGCGCTGTCGGGCTCGAAGCCGAGGGTATGAGCGACCGCAACTGCTCCAGCAAAAACCTGACGTCAAGTAACATGACCAATACTCACCGTTGCACTCTTGGTAGCTCTTATACTGCCCCCCGGATTCCTTCGGCAGAGCCTCCAACGGCACCGTGGACCTGAGAGCGTCCGAGCCCGGGGTGTGGATAGCGAATATGTCCATCAGCTCTTTCTTCAAAAAGGGTTTCATTATCATCACCAGTTTGTCTATGAAACTCGGCGCGTTTATGAAGTGCAAGCCTTTCAGTTTGACGAGCAGTGCCTCCTGTGTAATATAGGTATAGATATAAGGTACAGTCGGCCGCAGAAGTAGCTTAACATTTTAGTACCTTGTCACATTAAATTTCTTGAATTTGTCATAGATGTTGCTAGGAAACCGTCGAAACAGTTACTATTACAAAGTACTAAAATGTTAAGCTACTTCTACGGCCGACTGTACATGTCTGTGAATGTAGGTATATTATAGTAGAATGTAACATGACATGCGCTCATACTGCTCATAGCCCCAACTCCCCAAGGCTTAATTCGATCCTAGCTGATCGAGGGGTTAAGCAACGGTAGGATTGGCTGCTAGTGACAAAAAGAAATGTTGAGCGTTACCGTAGTTCGGAGGCCACGTAAAGTCGTCGGTGCCGGTTGCTAATGCTGCTATCGTAAGATAATAGTCGTTAAGCCATGTTGGAGGCCTTTGCGCGTCATGAAAACTTCCGACACTTCGGTTGGTCACTAACCCCTCCACCAAACTGCAATAAAGCAACGTGGTCGAGTATGATCTAAGTCTTCTTAGGAGGAGAAACGCGTGCCCAGTAATGGGTTGATATGGAGCCAGCATTGCAGACATAGGTATTTACAAATCTAAAAATTAATATGAGGATGTACGGGGCTCCATTTATCCTGCTGAACCAAACCTTCCCTGAACAATGGAGATTTAATCCTAACGATTCTCCTGCAGGGTTTAAGAGCTATCCAGCTATTATCCTTCTATCAAACTGTTCCGCACACGGCACACAGACTCACCTGCACGTAGCATAGAAACTGCTGGGCGTTCTGTAAGTCGAACTTGGCCATGTGCGCCAGCGACATGTCTTCGAAGTCCACCACCAGGACGATGCCAGGCCACGTGCCCTCCTTATACTGCCAGAGGTCCAGTATCGTCAGCACGCATCTACAATTAAGGGGTTTTTTTACTTTCTTCTTCTAAGTATATAATTCCACTTAGCACACACCACAATAGCTCTATTTTGTAGAAGTTGTATGCGATGGTATATGGCAATTGATTTAAACTCAACTTACTGATTACTGATAGTAGATTGCAAATATTTATAGCAGGTATCTAATCCAGTCATTAGATAGTTTTAGGTACATGGATATTATTCCCGGAGTTTTGAAAAAGGATAGATATCTAATTTATTTTCACATTATTTTTAAAGAAGATAAAATTATTGTCAATGTAATATTATCAAAATCTGTGAAATACAATAAATATCATTGCCATGCCATACCTTATAATCTCGCCAATAAAAAAGTTTTTAGGGTCACGGTCCAAAATGTGAGTGTAAAATATAGCATAGCCTTCCTTGGTGCGGGTAGGAAGAGGGGTCAGTAAACTGAAAAATAAAATAATCAATTAAATTACGACATCACACTTGGGACTCCCCGGACACCCGGTTGGAACAAGTTCCTTCGCTCTATAATATTATGTAGGTACCTACTGTTCAGTAGAACCTTCCTATAATTTTAATGAAAATTAAAAATATTTGTAAATAAAGTTGATTTTCTGTAAAATTTTTTTATGTTTTTAAGTATTTCCTGGCTTTCGTTACTTCACAGATAGACAATAAATGATTTTTCTCATTTATTGCCTATGTCGAAAGCCGTGTTATACTATGGCCGTGATACACATGCTACATCATTATTATGCTATATTATGTACATTTCTAATACAGGTGTCGCTCAGCGTCGAAGCAACGCTGCAGTGACGCAACGCCGACGTAACGCGAGGTTTAGGCAGCTTCTTACACAGTTTCCAAGCTCCTTTCGACGGAGGCATCGAACTTCCTGTCCTTGAAATAGGTGGTGAAGAGCGTGCGAAGCGTGAAGTGCAGGTCCACCACCTGCTTGGTGACTCCCGTGCTGCACTCGCACGAGTGGAACGCCAGGATCAGGTCCAGGTCTGGAGATGAGAACAATGAACTAATATATTAACGTGATGAGAAAGTCAAGCATGAACGTAAGTAGTAACACATTCTTATAACTTGCTACAGCCTATCAATACATATACTAGCCAAATGGCCAAATGCCAGACATAGATATGATGGTAATATTGATTTTAATTGTTAATTAATACCATTATTACTATTATTATTTCTGAATGGGATTTGCCCGGATAGCTTGAACATGTGTCAGCTGCTATACGACTCGTCGTGTTCCGGCTGGGGGCTTGAGAGCCAGTTCTTTCTTTCTTTCTTTCTTTTTCTTCTCTCTTTCTTGTGATGCCTTTTGTGTTGCTAATGTCCATAGGCGACGATAGCCACTTACCATCAGGTGATTCAGGTGGATCGTCAGCTCGTTTGCCGGCTATTTCCATAAAAAAAATAGAATACAATAGCAATTTAATCTGTTGTTGAAAAAAATGCAATTATTGCAAACAATCTCATCATATTTTACGATTTACATAACCTTGATTTTAAATAAAGATAAATATCTGCTAATTAAGTTTTTGTTCTTTAGAATAATAAAGAATATTTACTAATTAGAGAATGTGGTTAAAGTCCGGCATTGTGGAAATTTAGTTGAAGCAGCAGAATCGAATTGTTTTATTTAATCATGTAAATTATTATTTTTGGACTTCGCCTACATAATTACTTTTTGGGACATTATATACTCTGAACGTATAGTCTGGATGTAATGAAAACCATGGTTGGATAGTGGATATTCAATTCCGCATACCTGTTAAATGCGTACGGGGTGAGGCCCTCGAGTAAAATGAGAAGGCACGTGCTGGCTCCCCTGACGCCTCGAAAACCTTTGATTGATAAAACTTAGGATTTTGAAAGCGTTGATAGTGAAATTGTTTTTAGCCATATTAGGGCGGCTTAGAATACTGACCCCAATCCCACGTCGGATAGGTATCGTAAGAGGGGACTAAATCTTGCCCGCTGGTGGTATTATGTATGTATTATATTTCTGAGAGATTATATTGGTAAAATCTATTATAATAGTTCATTGATGCCGTTATTACTATTTTTATTTTTTCATGGGTCCGCCTGGAGATTGGATAGCTATCACCTTCTTGTTTGAATCAACCGACTCGTCGTTCCGACTGGGGGCCTGACCTGAGAGCCAGTTCTTTCTTTTTTCTCTTCTCTCTTTTATATGAGTACTATGTAGGCAGTGTAACTAACCTGTGATGTACTTGGAGGGTAGATGCGGCTGTGTCTCCAGCCAGCTGCGGAGACCAGCAATATCTGCAGGAGTTATGCCTGTCTTCTTATATTCCTCCTCGAGAGGAGACGATGTCAGTGCTAACGCCATTCTACGAACATATTTAATTACTGTTACATTTGAGAGGCGTGAGAGGTTCCATCCATCATTGAGCCGAAGCCAAAGCCAGCTCGCGATGCATCCTGCTGGTCAACGGATATTAACTTGGATCCTGTACGTCGATTGTCTGTACAAGAAAGATTATTATCTTGAGAAAAACGTTAGGGTGATGTGAAATAAGTCAACAACAGATAATTATGATAATAATCTGTTGTTCCTCCTATACTCACAAACGGCTTAACCGATTTGGGTGTGATTTTTACTGATTTATAGTAGTAAGCTTCAAGCTTCTGATAACTTTTAATAGTTAGGTACTATCCATTTGTTATATTTCAATCAGTTCACATATAAGGTACATACACATATATAAGGTAGGTACCTAAGTAGTAATGTCAAAAATCCGATCCGGTACCAAAAGGCATAGGTGTCGCGAAACTAAGTAAAAAAACTAACAAACAAAAGGTGTGTGTCAGCTCCGACGCACAACTTGAGTTTGGATGATATAAAAAGATTGACAAAAAATTGACATAAAAAATGACAAAAAAAAAATACAAAAAATTTACCAAAAAAATTTATGATGATGATGATTGATGATGATGTTTCACATCAGAATAGGATGTACCAAGATTATTATTATCATTACATGGCGTTGTTACTTACTGATCAACCATCCAACGCCATCTAGATTCTGTGTTGCGAATTACAAACATAACGCATTACAAATATATGACCAATTTGAAAGCATACAGCGCCGTATTAGAGCTAAAACCAACTAACTCGACCATTTTAGGGAAAAAATATTTTAGAGTTATTGCGTTTTGAAAGTTTGTACGAATTTTTTATATGATTCCGAGGACGTACAGGCTCATTTTTATTCGTATTCTTATGCTCTAGAATCTGTAGATTACAACCATATTCACTTTTGGGATAGATATAGAATAAATAATACAGTAAAGACCTAAAACTGTTGCAAGGTACCTCAGTTAGATGGTTCTACCACTCAAGTTTTATATGGTTAAACAAACTATCTCTGGTTATCGTGTTTTATTACAGAGATTTATTTCATATCGAACTATGAATTTAATGCTAAAAACCACTATCCGTTGTTTTGTTTTGTTGTTTTAATCTTACACAAATATGTACGTAAATAGATAGAAAAAAAAAACGTTTATATGAATAGACGGTTTTAATGGTACACAACATTGAAATACCGTCCAAATTTTTCAGACCTAAGACGTTTTAAAATGACTTATTCGTGTTTATCACAGGAAGATTATGGAATTTTATGTACTATCTCGATAAAATCACTTTTAGAGTAGGTAGTTTTTGCAAAGTAAGCCAATTTAATTGGTATTACCATGGGATCTAAGCGACTTAGCTTTAAATTTGTTTTACCATTCGAAAGCAGAGATTTTTCTGAGTCGAATGGTGTAAAAAAGTGTTTTAGCCCAAAAATCGAGATAATTGATTTTAGCTTTAATACGGCGATATATCCTTTCAGTTCATTATAAGAATCTTTGAAATCGGTTGATAAATGACGAAGTTCTGAGGTAACAAAAATTAAAAATACAACTGAATTGAGAACCTCCTCCTTTTCTGAAGTTGGTTAAAAATACTTTTGAAGTACAAGGTTAAGAGAATAACAATGTTTCACAACTTATTGTTAGTACAAAAACAGATTCTCAAGTATACATAGTTTAAGTGATCATAATTCTTGACAAAAAATAACAGACTTCAAAATTAGGGATAACTCAAAAACTACTCGTCAGATCTCGATCTTTAAGACCACATGACAAGCAACAGCTTTTGATTAAAAAAAAAACATCAAAATCGATTCACCCATTCAAAAGTTCTGAGGTAACAAACATAAAAAATACTGTCGAATTGAATACCTCCTTCTTTTTTGCAATCAGTTAAAAATAAAAAATAACAATTGATAAAAATAAAATAATGGAAGGATTTTGTCAAAGATAATATTATTAATATAAAAGATAAGGGGTTTAATGTGGAGATGACGTCTAAGGGAAGTTGAAGAAAAAAACATATTGCGCCGACCCTAAATCAAATTGAGAAATGAGCAGGATGATGATGAATTAAATAGATGAAAAACATGTGAATATAAATACATACTCACATTTATATTAAATCAATAATTGCAGAAGTTCGTTTAATTTTCTGATTTTATACGTGGAGTGTCGTGTGCCGCGCGCCGCGGTGTATAGCTGCCATCCGACTTCACTTATTTCATTCTACAGACAATTTAATTCGACGTGAAGTTACCATATTATTATTTTTAGCATTTTATAATGTAAGTAAGCAATATACCGGTTGGTGACCTTGGTATGAACGCGCTATTACTAAATTTCGTTGGAATAGGCAAAACTAGTTGAATCACGGGAAACTTATTTGACCCAGTTCGATTATAAGTCAAAAAAAAAAATTACTAACCATGAATAACTGATCAAGTGGATGGTGGTTCAACGACAAGGCGAATCTGTAATGTCTGTAATAGTTGTTTCTCTCTCAAGTCAGAGTCAGAATTGCTCATAAACTTGCTTTCAGAAGTAATGTAGGTACAAAATTTACCTCGTTTACATCAGATACGGATTGTGCTGCGTAAAGCCACTTGAACGCTGAACTACTTCTGATAACTTATAACAAGTCAAATTATCCAGGCGGAACTGATTCGCTATTCGTCGGTCCGTCGTTCGGCAACGGAGTTCGGCACGAACAGTACGATCAAACATACGCTTATAGACACTCATACTCATAGTAGGTTTTTTTACCTGTGTCGCAAGTGGCGTGGACATTAATATAAGTCTGTACATTATCTATATATATAAAATTGAAAAGCGACACACCGCTGATTAAACAAAAAATCTCAGAAACTGCCGAACCGATTAAGATGAAATTTGGTAGGTAGATAGTTCCTGCTAAGGAGACGTCCACTAAGAACGGATTTTTGGAAATTCATCCCCTAAGGGGTACAAATAAGGGTTAGAAGTCACTTTCATACAAACCAACTTCGTCAGTTTTAGAGTTATAAATATGAAATTTTTTATGTTAGTTTATAGTAATAAACAAAAGTTAACTTTAACACATTTTTTTGGAAAATCATCCCTTAAAGGGTTAATTTCTTCAATGGAACTTAGTACGCAACTTCGTCATTTTTGAAGTTAAAAACATGAAAATTTATATATTAGTTCAAGATTAGAAACAAAATTTAAAAGTTATGTGTTTTTTTGGAAAATCAACCCCTAAAGGGTTGAATAAGGTTGTGTAATTTAGTATGGGAACTTCGTCAGTTTTGAAGTAAGAAGGGTGAAAATTTGTATATAAGCTTATAGTTAGACAAAAAAAATAACTACATCACTGTTTTCTCGAAATTCATCCCCTAAAAATAGGGGTTGGAAGGCTTTTACATATAAATCAGCTTCGTCAGTTTTAGAGTTATAAATACGAAATTTTTTATGTATGTTTATAGTAATAAACAAAAGTTAACTTCAACAATTTTTTTTGGAAAATCATCCCTTAAAGGGTTAATTTCTTGGATGGAACTTAGTATGCAAATTCGTCATTTTTGAAGTTAAAAACATGAAAATTTATATATTAGTGCAAAATTAGAAACAAAATTTAAAGGTTATGTTTTTATTGGGAAAATCAACCCCAAAAGGGTTGAACAAGGTTATGGAAGTTAGTATGGGAACTTCGTCAGTTTTGAAGTAAGAAGAGTGAAAATTTGTATATAAGCTTACAGTTAGACACAAAAAATAACTATATTACTGTTTTCTCGAAATTCATCCCCTAAAAATAGGGGTAAGAAGTCATTTACATACAAATCAACTTCGAGAGTTACAAATATGAAAATTTTAATGTATGTTTATTGTTATGAACAAAAGATGAAATTGAGCTGAAAATCATCCTTTAAAAGGTTACTTTAGGGGATGGAACTTACTACGCAACTTCGTCATTTTTGAAGTAAAAAGGATGAAAATTTGTATGTAAGTTTATAGTTAGACACAAAAACTAACTGTATCACGGTTTTCTCGAAATTCATCCCCATAAAGGGTAATACTAAGGGGTTATAATATTTAAGAAGCTACGTCATTTTAAACTTAGTAATGTGAAAATGTATATGTTAACTTATAATTAGAAACAAAAATTAATTGTAACAGGTTTTTTTAGAAATTCATCCACTTAGGGGCAAAACCAGGGGATGTAAGTTTGTACGAAACTTCGTCAATATCGAACTCAAAAATGTGAAAATAAATAAAAAATTTACTGTAACAGGTTTTTTGGAATTTCATCCCCTAAGAGGTTAATAAAGAGGTTGCAAGTTTTTCCAGAACTTTGTCATTTTCAAACTCAGAAATATGAAAATTAATATATAAGCTTATAGTGAGAAACAAAACAATTGTGTAGAGGACTTTACGGACGGTAGGGGGAGGGGAGAGGGACAGGAAGCGAGAGAGGGACAGGAAGCGAGAGAGGGACAGGAAGCGAGAGAGGGACCGGGAACGGGAGAGGAATAGGTAGCGGGAGAGGGGAGAGAGGGAGAGGGACAGGAAGAGGGAGAGGGCCGGGGAGCGGGAGAGGGAGAGGGACAGGAAACGGGAGAGGGTCCGGGAGCGGGAGAAGGAGAGGGAGAGGGACAGGGAGCGGGAGAGGAATGAGTGGGACAGGGGCAGGAAGCGGGAGAGGGAGCGGGACAGAAAGCGGGAGAGGGACTGAGTGCGAGAGAGGAACTGGAAGCGGGAGAGGGACCGCGAACGGGCGAAGGAAAGGGACAGGGAGCGGGAGAGGGAGAGAGAGAGAGTTTGAGTGGGAGAGGGAATAGGAGCGGGAGAGGGAGAGGGAGTGTAAGTGCCCGGATGGAAACAACAGAACCGTTTTTAAAGATATTTGTACTGTTAATGTTGACATCGTAAAACCAGTTCATCATTGATCCATTTAGGATCTGGTGGTGTTACTTGGAGACAAGATATGTAACTCCTGGATGGATGGAATTAACGGAACCTTTTTGTTTTTTTTTAATTAAACTCAAGAGCCAGTTTTTCTGTACATTAAATATTTTTCAAAATTTCGGTTAGGGGCACTTCAATAACGTGTTAGAACACCAAAAAAATTGTTTTTAAAATTATTGTCTGTTTGTCTATCTGTTTGTCTGTTCGGGCATTACATGAAAACTTTTGAACTGATTTCGACGAAAATTAGTTATGTTGTTCCTTATACTTTGGATCACGGTTTAAAAACTTTTCGTCGCGATAAAATTAAAAGTTTTCACCGGAAACAAGATGAAACTTAGTGTGGAATATTTTGAAATATCAACGATTTGCTTTAAATTTGCAACAAACATTCCTCATTTAATTGATGAAATACATGTTTTCGAGTTTTTCAAAATTTTTCATGAAAAAGAAAAACTAATGTTATCTAATGTTGTTTATTTTTCAAAATTCATTGCCGGAGAAATGATTTGTGATTATATCGTACGTTTCAGTATATAAATTCCTAAATATAAGTACTTCAATATAAATTAATCTGTTTTCAAATTTTCTTCTGTAAGGGGTACAAATATGATAAGCATAATTTCCGCATGCGAAGCTGCGGGCAACAGCTAGTTCTATAATATAATATAAAACATCACAATAACACCCATGATCAGAGTACAAATATTTATATGTCACATAAATCTGCCCCGGATGGGAATCGAACTCGGGACCCCTCGCTTCGCAGGCAGGTTCGCTACCAACTAGGCTCGTTGGTCCAAATGTAAACTTAAATCGAGAAAATCAAATTGTACCCTCCCTGTAAAAGTAACGTATTAAACTACCTTCTACGTCGTTTCTGGTTTTGTATTCTCCATATCTCACTTAAGCCTCTACTACAATTCAATCTTGAAGTAGCTCTTTTCGGATATCATACCTACTTTTGGGTAATGGTTGTGCCCCGAGTTATAATAATGTCGAATGCACTTTGTCTGTCCATTAAAATGCAGGCATGGGTATTAGGTATACACCTAGTCACCTAAGGGCAACATAAAACAAGATAAAAAGGTTTAACTTCTTTATTTACTTAAAAAAATATTCCAATTGCTTAAATACTACGCAACACGTCACAGTGCGTGGTCTGACACGAACTTTTCGTTTATTATTTATTTTTGAACGATCCGATACTGTCCATGCAGCGATTGACGACAGCTACACACGCACACACATACATTTATTTCTTCAGTCTATGTCTAGTTTCTTGAAGGAGCCAACTACTCCACCAAAGATATCTGACATGGTCTTCGGTTTGCCCGGTCTCAGAGACTCTGTCACTCGCTTCAGGTTTTCATTCTTCAGGTATGACTCCCCAGCACGTATCATTGCTTTCACGTCGTCTGAAATACAGTCAAATGTTCACAATGAGAAAACTACCTCGTTTCCGTCTGTCAACTACAAGTTAAAATTAATTTCTTTATTGTAACTCTAGATAAGCAGTTACTCGATTACGGAATTAACTAAAAGAGCTCTCATTTTAATAGTGTTAGTTCGCTGAGCTTGACACCAGATAGCGCTGTTTCCATTTCACAAGCCGTATCATAATAAAACGATTCTAGATTTTGTCGCCATTCGCCCATGGACATTAGTAATACAAAGACAAAAGAGAGAGGAAAAAAGAAAAGGCTTGAGAGCCAGTTCTTTCTTTCTTTTTCTTCTTTTTTTTTGGCCGGCAACGCATCAATGATACCTTTGGCATTGCTGATGTCCATGGGCGACGATAGCCATATATCATCAGGTGGATCGTCAGCTCGTTTGCCGGTTATTTCCATTAAAAAAAATAACTAGACCCTAACCGAAACACGACGCCCATGAGTCGTTTGGCGGCTGACGGCATAGCATGGTAGCAGAAAGAGAGTAAATAGCAGTGTTAACGATTGAACAGTAAAATTGATAGTACAAATATTTAACGAGGTTGTGTCACCGTGCACTATTGCCAAATAAACAAAAATGGTACCATATAACAACCTACCTTTGATTTCCAGAAAGCTCTTATATTCTCCACCAGACTCTTTCGGCATAGCCGCCAGCGGTACGACCGCCTCCAGAGCAGTGGCGCCCGGGGTGTAGATGTCGAAGATGTCCATCAGCTCCTTCTTCATGAAGGGTTTCATCAGCATCAACACTTTGTCAATGAAACTGGGTGCATTGATGAAGTAGAAACCTTTCAGCTTCACCAGCATTGCTTCCTATCGACATAAATATTTAAACATTACAATTAAGGATTTTAACTAAACGTTAGGATTAGATAAAAATAATTTTCGTTAGGTTTGCTTTAGTTAATCGTACTAATATCATAAAAGTGAAAATTTTGAGGATGTACTCTTTCACGCAAAAACAATTTTACGGATTTTCATGAAATTTAGCCTACAGGTAGACCATGATTTCAAATAAGATATAGGGCAAATTTGCGGGTAAAGTAGAACGCTAGTAAGACCGGAGTAAGTACCGCCGTATCAGCCGTATCAATTATACGAGGCCCCGGGGCTGAGGGGGTCCCCAATGTGTCTTAGAAAAAAATCGTAAAATGATCCGGAAATCAATAGCGCTCACCGTTGTCAAGTCGGTAGAATACGCAGAGGAAACCGATATCTCTTCTGAAACTCAGGTGTTCTGAGATGAGCAGTACTCCATGTGAAGCCTGACATGACCATGAAAAGCATGAGCAGGTGCCTCGCTTACAGTAAAGCACCAAGCTTTTTGGAAACCAACTTAGCCTTTGCCTCCAAATGACGCTGATACTGCACATCACTCCAGATGTCAACTCCCAGAATCTTACTCTTACTCAACACTTTTAGTGACGGTGAGCGCGGTACCCTGGAATTGGAGCGCTATAACAAATGGGGTTTTCTTAGTGATAAACTCGCCAACTTGTGTCGTCGTGGGGTTGAACTCAAATAAATTAAGTCAACCCCATTCCGAGACTTGCTCCAGAGAGTTCGCGACTTCAGACACAAGTTTAAGTCTGCTATCCGCTACTTGCAACTGAAAGGAATTAACGGGGGCTGTATTACTACCCAGCATCACAGATGCTGTCATCTGTATAGCAACAGTTGCCACTCATGCCATGTCATTGCTATGCAGAATGAACAGCGTAGGAGATACCACAGACCTTTGGGGAACACCAGCGTTTTATAGGTTTCATATCTGAGAAACAACCATCTACTATGTCCTTGATATGTCGTTCAGGTAGAAAGCTGGCTACCCAACTGTACAAACTCTCACACTGACCGTAAAATGGTAACTTCGTGAGACCCCATGGTGTGCCAGACCCGGTTACAGGCCTTAGCGAAATCTAGGCTGACTGCCAGTGCTTCCCCGTTGCGATTAAGAACCTGATGGTGCCTACAGGTGCGTTAGGTAAATTAGATGGTCACCAGCTGAACGAACATCGCGAAAACCTTATTGTCGATCACAGATCAGCTGATGATCTTCCAGATATCCCAGGAGCTGCATGTTAATCCCGCGCTCCATTACCGTTGCAAGCAGGGAAGTTATAACTATATCATCAAGAGTTGAGTTGGCGGCAAAAACGATGCCAAGAAGTTCGGCTTTCCCCTTTGCTGTATGGACCACGGAGTGGTTCGATTTACGCAGAGCTGCCTCCAGGGTAAACTTTTAGAGTATTGATTGATTGTGGTTTATTAATCGTTGTAGGTATATTATATTTATTTTAATTTACGCTAGCTTTTTTATTTCTTTTGGGAAAGATCTATACCCTCGAGTCGAGAGGGCCCCTCGGCAAAATTTTGATATAGGGCCCCGGAAGGGCTACCTACACCACTGGCTAGTAGCTAATAAGTTTATTGACTTATCATATACGACAGCACTACGATTATGTAGTAAATTGAGCAGTTTACACAATGACGGTTTTGGCACTACCAGCGCCCTGGGTGAGACTTCTACGGCGCCCCCTATCTGCCATTGAACCATACGAAATTGACCCATACGAAAATAATAAATACAATGTAAATCCATATCAAGATACAGCTTTCCAGCACTAAGGTTCTCGACACTATGCTACGGACACAGGGCATGACGGAACTATAAGGGTACCGTTATGACTACCTGCGGCGCCCCTTCAAACCTGACGCCCTGGGAGGTCACCCAAACGCGCCCTACCCTAACGCCAGCACTGAGTTTACCTAATGTACACAGTGCTATGAGGCCATATTACGAACTCACCTGTAAATAGTACAAGAACTGTTGGATGTTCTGGATATCGAACCTGGCGACGTGTCCCAGGTTGACGCCTTCATAATCAACCAGTAGGATGAAGCCGGGCCACGTGCCCTCCTTGTACTGCCAGAAGTCCAACACCATGAACACACTCCTGGAACCAAACATTAATAATCTACTTTTAGTGGAGTGCTTGGGAGTTTTGACCTCAGACATTTGTTACAGTGAATGAATTTAAATGATTGAGGTGGGATTTTCTTGTTTATAGTATAGTCTAAAGTTTACCAAAAAATATTTTGTGCTTTTGATTTTTTTATTGTTAAAAAAAACTATGAAAAATTAATATTTGAGCATACAACAGCACACACTTTTCTGGATAAACTTCCTTTTAACCCATACCCCGATTGTTTTGAACTTTGGTATACCTATGTGTTTATAATATATTATAAGCTAAACATTCCAGTTAACTTATATATAAAATTCTCGTGTCACGGTGTTAGAAGTTGAACTCCTCCGAAACGGCTCGACCGATTTTCGTGAATCTTTGCGTGCATATCGGCTAGGGTTGAGAATCGGACAACATCTATTTTTCATCCCCCTACCCCTAAAATTTTTTGGCAGAACAACGTTTGCCCGGACAGCTAGTAAAATTATAATATCCGAGGTTTTCATGTTTTTAACGTCCCAGGCACATTTATATTGGCGATTTGTTTTTATTTATTCCATAATATTACCATTTACCACTAACATTAAGGCACGTCAATGTGTTAGTGTATTGCACATAAATTGTAACATTTAATATTAAGTAGGTATACTAATTAATATGAATTAAACAATGTAATTGCAAATTAACTTCTGATAGAATTATTCAACGTACAAAATAATCATGCAACTAATAAATAAATCCTAGATATTATAGTAAAATCATCATTATAAGAATTAAATAAGTGAATATTAGTAAAAATTATCATGTCATAGTTACTAAATCATCATGTCTACTAGTTGGAAAGTAGAGTAGAGGGTAGAGTAGAGTAGAGTAGTGTAGTGTAGGGTAGTGTAGAGTAGAGTAAAGTAGAGAAGAGTAGGATAGGGTAGTCGAGCGACCGTATCGTCTCAAAATGCAATATGTGACCAGTAGATAGATACATTATATTGTTAGATATTATAATATGATGATGATATCCCATATCGTCTCACTGGCAACAGTAAAACACTGTAAATAATGATATCTTTACTATGGTAAAGGCTTACAATTATAATTTTTATTTGTTGAAGTTATACCTACTACTTAAAATAAGTACTGTTATTTCTTCTGTGGTTATACTTCTTTAGGCGCGTTATGAAATAATTGGAAAAAATGATGAGAGTGAAATTTTTAATTTTGTGACACAAAAGGTGACGAAAAACTTCACAGGTAATTTTATTTTTTAACGCGCGTTTTTACGAAACGCGCGTTATGAAAAATGATTATTATTATATTTATTATATTGTTTTTTTTTTATATTGTTATTTGAATAAAATATATTCAAAAAATATAAATAATAAGAAACACGTCTATTATGTTTTTTAATACTGTTTTTTTAATATTGTTTTTTTTTTTGGTGCCAAAAAAGTATAACTTCTTACGCGCGTAGGTACATAAGTACAGTGTTTTTTTATTATTTGTTATGACGCATAGTGATCCACAAACAAATTGCCATCAAATGACAGTGTAAGTTGTGTTAATAAAATATTTAATTTTAACAATAAATTGCTTACCGTATGGCATCGCCTATATTAAATTTCTTAGCATCGTCGTCTATTAAGCGAACGTAAAAAATTGCGTATCCTTCCTTGGTGCGGGTTGGCAGAGGGGCGAGTAACCTGCAAGTAAAATTAAATGGTATTATAAATATAATTTTAATATTTAAAAAAATATATGAATAAGGTTGTAATTAATTGAGATTGTAATACATATTATTTATTTTAATTAATATTAAACTTTGATCATTTAGATATTAATTTTGACTGAGTTTTTTTAGTATGTTACTGGAATATTTGTATTATCTAAATAATGTGATTGACGTGTTAATAATTAGAGTAAGTGATGTAATAATGTTTCTAATGAACAATAATAAATACATTTAAATTGAAATAACTTTACCCTAAAAGACAAAACTTGTCAAGCATCAAGTTGGAATACTGCCTAAACCTCTGTTATTTTGAACCCATGCCAAGGCTACAAAGCAAAATTACTTACAGGATTTCCAAGCACTTCTCGACGCGGGCATCGAACTTCCTGTCCTTGAAGTAGGTGGTGAAGAGCGTGCGCAGCGTGAAGTGCAGGTCCACCACCTGCTTGGTGACCCCCGTGCTGCACTCGCACGAGTGGAACGCCAGGATCAGGTCCAGGTCTGGAGAACAGTTTATACAAGGATAAGTACTTATGTAATAATTATGCTAAAACTAAACAAAGGATGTTACTTTATTCTGGTACATGTATGATGTGACTTCAGTAGTCCACCAATGGTACATATATACGACTGACATTATGTGGTCTATTATTGTACGATCGTAAAGTTAGTGCCTGAGTGTTGGGAGGATGCTAAGGTATTTGTCATATCAGAAAAATTGGAGAAAGAAACTCCTCAGCCATTTGTTTCGGTTGGAAACATTGCCATCCTCAACGTACACGAGATAGCAGTGGGACCTAAGGGACAGTCCTAAGGTATGAACAGTCTATTTAAAGTCTCATTTTACATCTTGAAATAGGTGTGGTACCATAATTACTAGTAACTAGACCTACCTAGGAACCACCACGCACGCAATCAAAAGCTAGTAAATAAGCAGCATTTACGTTAATAATAGCGTGACGTAATTGCTACGGTACTAAAATTGCATGTATTCATGTATACAGCAATGATAAAAATAAAGCTATTAGGACCATTAAGCATAATTATATTATATTGCAGTTAAAAAATTTAAAAAAACACCGTCATTAAAAATATAATGTTTTGTGGATAAATGGTATATTCTTCTGTAAGAATAGTTAGTCATTTTGAAAACAAATAAATAATTATTGTCCCAGGTTTGAATCTCGATCGTGGCAGAATTAGTGTAAAAGATGTTTGTTGAGAACGAATATGTTTGTCGTGGTTGTTTAATATAGGGAAATTGCCTGTAGTTATATAATTATTTTCTAACTTTGCCGTTGGAACTCTCGTCCCCATACATCGACATCACACCACACATCGCGATCAATTTACCTACTGCAAATAATAACAGCATTATTTGAAGTTATACTTCTTATAATAATTATGTCAAAGAAGTTGTTATAACTTTTCACGCGCGTACGAAAGTACACGCACCATTTTTTTTAAATGTAATTATATTTTTCGGTTTTCAGATTTTTTTCCTTTCCTTACGTAACCCTCAAAAGTCACTTATTGAAAAAGACGATCAAGGTCAAAGATAGTGATATAGATAGACATAACAACAAGCGATACGATAGTTATCATTATTATTTATATTTTTATCGACATGATCCGAGAATTTAGATTACTCTTTATAATTTTATGAACTCATAAAATTAATATCAATTTCTACCTCCTTCGTAGCTTAATTATTTATAATTAATTATAATATACTCCGTTTTATACGACGGGTCCTATTTATCAATACATCTAGGTATATCTATACATCTATACTCTATATATATATATATACAAATCACGGACCTAAAAAAAAGACGGACATAATCCCAAGAACAAATTCAGTGAAGCACCCATAGGAATACCAACTCTGTATTCGTACAAGTACACACACCCACACATTGACACCATACGGCTACGACATTGACACCATCGCCAATCAAAAATTACAAAATTACGCACACATGGTAAGCGAGCTGTCAGCTGTCAGCTTCACTCTCGATTAGACAAGGTTACGTCTGTTCTTTTATGTCTGTGATACAAATAAATAAAATTGGAGTGTCTATTTGTATCTAATAATAAAATAACCGCTTTTATTAAGTGCATTTGGATGTGTACACGGTACTTATACCAAAACAACATTTTTTTTAAATTTTGTCTGTCTGTCTGTTTGTTCCAGCTAATCTCTGAAATGGCTGGACTTATTTTAACGGGACTTGCACTGGCAGATAGCTGATGTAACAAGGAGTAACTTAGGCTAGGTACTTTTATTTTAGAAAAAAATAGGCGATACGAAGTTCGCCGGGTCAGCTAGTAAGTAAATACTAATAAGCAATAACAGCACAAAGTAACAGCATTATAAATTAATGCAGTTTTTGTGTAAACATTCCACACGATTGTTAGTATTTTTTTTTTGTGGAACAGATGGTATAATTAACTTCAATTAATTATATGCGGCTAATAACTAATAATAACCTACATAACTAGGTAATACAATGTTAAGGAGGGTAGCTAAAACGTTTACCTATTCATGTTACATTGTTGCATGCACGACAGCGTGAGATAGATGTATTGTATCAAGCACTGAGTTGCTAATAGGTTGCAGCCAATTTAAAAACAGAGACCTTTACTTTTGACCTGCACCTGAAACCTTTATTTGACCTTAACTATACTTAACTCTGAAGTATAGTATTTATTGACTAATCTGATTTATTTTAGTCTTACCATTCGCTTTGGGGTTTTCGAAACCTACAGAACGCTACAGAAGATTCTCAGAGTTTTTAAACTGTGTCTTTGTAGATGTTTTAATTTAAGTTAGTAAACATTAAAATTCTCCTTTCAATAGCCAAATTAAAGTAGGTACGTCGAGGTTTAAAAGTTTTAATTTTTTTTATGGAAATAGCCGGCAAACGAGCTGACGATCCACCTGATGGTAAGTGGCTATCGTCGCCCTTGGACATCAGCAACACAAAAGGCATCACTGAGGCGTTGCAAGCCAGGAAAGAGATAAGAAAAAGAAAGAAAGAAAGAACTGTCTCTAAAGCCCCCAGCCGGAACACGACGAGTCGTTTGACAGCTGACTCATGCTCATGGTAGCTATCCAGGCGAACCACATGGAGAAATAATAATAGTAATAATGGTATTAATTAACATTAAAATCAATATTACCAATATAATCCCTCGAGGGGCCCTACCACCAGCGGTCGTATTTAGTCGCCTTTTACGACACCCATCCAGCGTGGGATTGTAGGTTGGGGTTAGTAAAGATTGACTTGGTGAACTGTGTTAAAAGAGTTCGTAATAATCTACACGAACGAATGTGTGCGATTACGCACAGCGGCGATGTTTTTAAGAGAAATGCCGGTCTCCTTCTTGTATCAGATTCACGAACCTGTAATGTACTTGGAGGGAAGATGCGGCTGCGTATCCAACCAGCTGCGAAGACCAGCAATATCTTCAGGAGTTATGCCTGTCTTCTTATATTCCTCCTCGAGAGGAAACTGCTGTAATTCCGCTGCCATCTGAAAAGTATACCATGACGTAAGTTACAAGTTGGTTTTGGTCAACAGTTCAATTGTCTAAAAATTTAATAAAATTTTTGATCACAACAGAGAGAATTCCTCTTTTACCACGTTTAGCAGAGGCCAAATTGAGAGCTATTGCATCGCAATCATGAAATTATTTTTATTTTTTTTAATTATATTTTTTATTTGATAAATCCTTGTTTTATCTTCCTCTCTGTACATGACATTATATACCCAATATGTTTTTTTGTATTGCGTTTGTAAGTTCTGAAACAAGCAATTACTTACAACATTTGGTTTTTTTGCGACATTACTTTTACAACTTTGCAAACAACTCTACTTGAATTTACAATTAGGGTTCCGTAGCCGAATGGCAAAAAACGGAACCCTTATAGATTCGTCATGTCTGTCTGTCTGTCTGTCTGTCCGTCCGTATGTCACAGCCACTTTTCTCCGAAACTATAAGAGCTATACTGTTGAAACTTGGTGAGTAGATGTATTCTGTGAACCGCATTAAGATTTTCATACAAAAATAGAAAAAAAACAATAAATTTTGGGGGTTCCCCATACTTAGAACTGAAACTCAAAAATGTTTTTTTCATCAAACCCATACGTGTGGGGTATCTATGGATAGGTCTTCAAAAATGATATTGAGGTTTCTAATATCATTTTTTTCTAAACCGAATAGTTTGCGCGAGAGACACTTCCAAAGTGGAAAAATGTGTGTCCCCCCCCTGTAACTTCTAAAATAAGAGAATGATAAAACTAAAAAAAATATATGATGTACATTACCATGAAAACTTCCAACGAAAATTGGTTTGAATAAGATTTGATAAGAAGTTTTTTTTTAATACGTCATAAATCGTAAACCGCAAAAAACATCGATCAAAGTTACAACGAACTACAAGAACTTTTATATTATGTTACTTGCTGCTACGGAACCCTTCATGGGCGAGTCCGACTCGCACTTGGCCGCTTTTTAAATGTTGTAGTTTCCTTGTTGCAGGATTGTGTATGGAATATTAATGTCCCGCATTTCGTTTTGCAAACATGTCCTGTTCTGAACATGTTCTGAGATGTTTGCGCATACTACAGTCTTATGTTTTTAAAGTATGGTTAACAAGAGTCGAATTATACTAATCACATTAGTTCTAATGGTTTACAAATATCGATATCTCAAATAACTCTAAAACACATTAATATAGCTTCAATACGTATGTATTCAGGGTTTGTATCGAATTACCCCATAATATAACTCCTGATTACCTATGTATTAATTAATTATTGCAACAGCTCCACAGAAAGCTCAAATGAACAATTACGAACACGGCTAGCCAAGCATATTGATAGCTTGTTAAAAGCATAGCTTGTAATGTTTTGCTGACTGTCAAATAGGCCAGTTCGTTCATGTTTCGTACGAGTTTTTAGGGAAAATTATGAAAAAATATGGAATATCTATATTTTTAAAGACAATGACATTATCTGATTTTTTTTTTTACAAAATTAAGATTAATACATTGAACATTAAAAAAATAACTCAAACTAACTAATATAATACAGAAAAGATCTTAAACCAAATTACTATAAAAAATAAGAATATTTACAATAGATATATTTCATCCAATTTTGTTTTATTTTACATTATTAATAATGTAAAGTTCTTTTTTTCTTGGCCGACAAAGCATCGGTGGCCAAAAGATACCGCTGATATCTTTCGGCGACGATGACCACTAACCGTTAGGATCGTTTACATAAAATAAAATCAAGGTTTCAAACAGGATAAACAAAAATAAACAATACATAACTAAATACATGAACAATAACGTAAAATAAGATGCCACAAATGTTTATGTAAACATCACACTTATGATCCGAAATAATATGAAGAAAGATTATGATTTCGATATTATGTTATAGTCAAATGATATTATGTTATAATAAGTAGTTATACTTAGTAAAGCTCCGGCACTCGTAATTCTTCATGTCTGTCAGAAATCTTAGTCAAAGCCCAAACCCGTATCGTAAGAGATCATATCCTAAGAGAGCCTATCCTCAAGCGTTTATTGATAAATTTGACACATCCTTGCATTCCTTATTTTTGAACTACAGCGATTATATCAACCAAATTCCTTTTCAGTAAAGTCGCCTGAAAGACAAACAACACCTAGGGAGAAATAATAATTACAAACCAATGTTGTAATTGCTAATCAAAGATGATAAAATGATTATCTATACTAATATATAAAGAGGAAAGATTTGATTTTTTGTTTGCATTGAATAGGCTCCGAAACTACTGAACCGATTTGAAAAATTCTTTCACTGTTGGGAAGCTACACTATCCCCGAGTAACATAGGCTATATTATATTTTCAAAAAAATTAGGGATCCTTAATAAAACTCCAATAATGTAACCCAAGGTGTAAAAAAGTAAGAAAACCGAAGCAAAGCGAGGGCGGTTACTCGTAGTATATAAGTCCATCAAAGTAATAACAATAATTGTCCCACTACTGAGCTCGGGGTCTCCTCTCACAATAAGAGGCGGATTGGAAGACTCCACACACCTTTGAGAACATTATGGAGAACCCTCAGGTGAGCAGGTTTCCTCACGATGTTTTCCTTCACCGAAGCAAGTGATAATTAACTTACATCGCAAATAATATTAGAAAATTAGACGTACGTGCTAGGATTCGAAATTCAGGAGACCAACGTTTTTACCGCTGGGCAAGTAAGTGCATCACCATAAGTTTTAAGTGCATTACCGTGTGCTAATTTCCCATTTTTTTAATGGAAATAGCCAGCAAATGTGCTGACGATCCACGATGGCAAGTGGCTATCATCGCCCATGAACATCAGCAACACCAAAGGCATCACCGATGCGTTGACAGTAATAAGACATCATTAATACCCACGGCCCGAAAACAAAGATTTGTCTGTCACATAAATATCTGGATTCGAACCCGTAACCCCTCACTTTGCACAGGGTCCCAACCACAGTCCCACCAACCAACTAGTCGTCAACAATGCTTCGATCGAGCTTCTCCTTTAATAGATTAATACCTAATTTATTTTAAAATTCGTCATTTTTTGTGACAAGTATAAATTTTTCATTTTAATTTTTTTTAAGCTACGTCGTGTCAAAAATTATCAATAAAAATGTATTAACTGTTTGTTTACCTTTAATAAATGAAGTCCAGTCACTATCCCGAATTATCTCGAAGTGAATTCGAAACGACACTCGGGTGCATATCATTCGCAGTTACTGATTTAAAAAAAACGAATATCCTCGTATCTAGGATGACGACTGCTACGAATCGTGGCGCGGCGCAGACAGACACTCCACTGTGCCAAGTGTCGTATATAGTGTACAAGTGTACACAGTGTGTACAGACATTACAGACCCGGCCACTGTACATCGTATGCGATAAACTGTTCCTTTAATATACTTGTATACGTAGCTTATTGTGAGTGATCCTTCTACTTATTTTGCTGTACTGGGGCGGCTTAGAATACTGACCCCAATACCATGCAGACATACTAGGGTGTCGTAAATCACGACAGAAGCCGGCCCGCTAAGTAAGGCTTGACATAATATTATTATTACGTCACTTAATATTATTACTGGTATTATTTTCTTTCCGTGAAACCTGGCTGGCAAAACGATTTGTTGAGTTCCGGCTGGGTGCTTGAGAGCCGGTTCTTAGGGATTTGATCAAATCACGGATACCTTCATTTCCCTATGACACGTCCATCGTACTATATATTTTACTAGCCTCTACCCGTGAATTCGTCTGCGTGGATAAGAATTGGGCCCTGAAGCGAAAAGTAGGTGTGTGATTTAAAAAATTATGGCATAATAGAATATAGGTAGTACTTCTTTCGCGTTGTGAAATGAAATAAGAGTAAAATTTTCCAAATGAAACAAAAATAATAATCGCGCGATTGATTATTGTGAACGCAATTATTTTTATATCGGGTCTTCTAGAGATATACTTACATACCGTTTCGTAATCAATGATAGCCTAGTTGTTTGATCGCTGTTCACACCCAAAGAAGCCTGGGTTCTAATCCTGTACATAAATTTAGTTTTCTTAGGAAGAGTGGTTGTCTTTTTTAATATAAACAGCTGATTAACAAGCTGACGCCTGATAGTAAGTGATACCGTCGCCCATGGACGTCAATAACAAAGGCATCACCGATGCGCTGTCGGCAAAGAAAGAAAGAAAGAAGAACAAAATAAACAAACAACAAACGCTTACACACTCATACCTCAGCAGTAGGATTTTACCTGTGTCGCGGGTGGCATGGATGACGCAAATAACACATCACAATCACACCCATGACCCGAGTACAAATATTTATCTGTCACATAAATATCTGCCCCGAAAGGGAATCGAACCCAGGACTCCTCGCTTCGCAGGCAGGTTCCCTACCAACTAGGCTCGTTGGTTCAAATGTAAACTTAAATCGAGAAAATCAAATTGTAACGTATTAAACTACTTTCTACGTCGTTTTAGGTTTTGTATTCTCCATATCTCAGTTAAGCCTCTACTACAGTTCAATCTTGAAGTAGCTCTTTTCGGATAATATACCTACTTTTGGGTAATGGTTGTGCCCCAACTTATAATATAGTTTGCACTTTGTACATAAAATCCAGGCATGGGATGGGTATTAGGTGTACAGTGTACACCTAAGGACAACATAAAACATGATAAAAAGGTTTAACTTCTTTATTTACTTAAAAAAAATATTCCAATTGCTTAAATACTACGGAACCCGTCACAGTGCGTGGTCTGACACGAACTTTTCGTTTATTATTTATTTTTTAAACGATCCGATACTGTCCATGCAGCGACTGACGACAGCTACACACGCACACACATATACATTTATTTCTTCAGTCTATGTCTAGTTTCTTGAAGGAGCCAACTACTCCACCAAAGATATCTGACATGGTCTTCGGTTTGCCCGGTCTGAGAGACTCTGTCACTCGCTTCAGGTTTTCATTCTTCAAGTATGACTCCCCAGCTCGTATCATTGCTTTCACGTCGTCTGTAATACAGTCAAATGTTCACAATGATTAAACTACAAGTTAAAATTAAAAAAATGGGTTAGTTAGTTGTAACTTTAGTTACTCGATTACGGAATTATGTAAAAGAGCTCCCATTTTTTTAGTTTTAATTCACTGAGCTGGACACTAGATGGCGCTGTTTCCATTACATAAGCCGTATTATAATAAAACGATTCATTCCTGAAATCCCCACCAAGAAGTCTCCACTGGTGAGGATTTATAGATTTTTTCGCCATTCGCCCGGACATTAGCAACACAAAGAAAAAAGGGAGGGGAAGAAAGAAAGAAATAACTAGACCCCACCAGTCGTTTGGCGGCTGACGTGGCAGCAGAAAGATAATAATACCGTAACAGTATATTTATACAGATATAAAATAAAGCTCGGGGATGGATATAGGATACTTTTTATCTCGGAAAATAGACCTGTTCCTGCGGGATAAGGTAAAATTTTGTTACGTGTAGTTAATAGATAGCTATTAGTTATTATTATTAGCGTCTTTTATGACTCCTTTTTTTACTTGGGAGCGAGAGCAGGAGCAGGAGCGGGAGCGGGACCGGGAGCGGGAGCGGGAGCGGGAGCGGGAGCGGGAGCGGGAGCGGGAGCGTGAGAGGGAGAGGGAAAGGGAGAGGGAGGAGCACACAGAAACTGTAACGGCTAAGAACGGTTGTACCGATTTTAATGATTTCTGATTTGTTACATTCTTAGGCGATACGAAGTTCGCCGGGTCAGCTAGTAAATAAATAAATAACGCTTCACACTCATAGCCCCACACTCACACTAGGATTCCCTGTGTCGTGGGCGCCATGGACAACACACTAGATAAGGACATTCACACCCAGAACGAGAACAGAAATTCAAACTCATCATTCAAATTTCCGCCTCGCTGGGAATCGAACCCTTGGTGCGCCGACCCGGCATGGTAACCATTGCACCACACGGGTCGTCAAATATTTAACGAGATATACTAATTAGTACAAATGTTTAACGAGGATTTGTCATCATGCACTATTTCCAAATAAATAATAATTCTTGACAAAAAATAACCGACTTCAAAATAACTGAAAAACTACTCGTCAGATCTCGCTCTTTAAGCGGGACCACATGACAAGCACCAGCTTTCGATTAAATATAGAATCATCAAAATTGGTTCACCCAGCCGAAAGTTCTGAGGTAACAAACATAAAAAATGCAGTCGAATTGAATAACTCCTCCTTTTTTGAAATCGGTTAAAAATGGTATAACATCCTACCTTTGATTTCCAGAAAGCTCTTATATTCTCCACCAGACTCTTTCGGCAGAGCCGCCAGCGGCAAGACCGCCTCCAGAGCAGTGGCGCCCGGGGCGTAGATGTCGAAGACGTCCATCAGCTCCTTCTTCATGAAGGGTTTCATCAGCATCAACACTTTGTCGATGAAACTGGGTGCGTTGATGATGTAGTAACCTTTCAGTTTCACCAGCATTGCCTCCTATCGACATAAATATTTGAACATTATGGATTTTAACTCAACGTTACTAGATAAAAAATATTTTCGTTAGATTTACTTTAGCTAGTCCTACTAATATCATAATGTGAAAATTTTTGAGGATGTATGGACGTTGTTATTACACTTTCACGTAAAAACGACTTCACGGATTTTTATGAAATTTAGCCCTCCCTGATTTCGAATAACATATACCCAGGGCAAATCCGCGAGTAGAGTAGAACTCTAGTAGCTAATAAGTTTATTGACTTATGTAGTAAATTGAGCAGTTTACACAGTGCCAATTTAAGCACTACGAGCGCCCTGGGCGAGGTTTCTACGGCGCCCCCTTTCTGCCATTGAACCATACGAAATTTATTTATTTATTTAACACTTTATTGTTTGTACACCAAAACATAATACATATACATAAAGAGCACAAGGAAGGAACACAAAACAATGGGCGACCTTATCGCTATCGGAAATTGACCAATACGAAAATAATAAATACAATGTAAATTCATGTCAAGATACAGCTTTCCAGCATTAAAGTTCTCGACACTATGCTACGGACACAGGGCATGACGTACTATAAAGGTTCCGTTATGACTACCCGCGGCGCCACTTGAAACCTGACGTCCTGGGCGGTCGCCCAATCGCTCCCTACCTTAACGCCAGCACTGAGTTTACATAATGTACACAGTGCTATGAGGCCATACAAACTCACCTGTAAATAGTACAAGAACTGTTGGATGTTCTGGATGTCGAACCTGGCGACGTGTCCCAGGTTGACGCCTTCGTAATCAACCAGTAGGATGAAGCCGGGCCACGTGCCCTCTTTGTACTGCCAGAGATCCAACACCATGAGCACACTCCTGGAACCAAACATCCATAATCTACTTTATGATAGTGCCAGAAGATTTATATTAGCGATTTTTTTTATTCATTGTATAATATTATCACTAACATTACAGACAATATGTCAATGCGTTAGTGTATTTCACATAAATTGTAACATTATATTATTAATCTATATATATAAAATTGAAAAGAGATACACTCATTAAACAAAAAATCTCAGAATCTGTCGAACCGATTAAGATAAAATTTGGCAGGGAGATAGTTTATGCTAAGGAGACGTCAGCTAAGAATGGATTTTTGGAAATTCATCATTTCATCATTTTCATACAAACCAACTTCTTCAGTTTTAGAGTTATAAATATTAAACTTTTTATGTAAGTTAATAGTAATAAACAAAAGTTAACTTTAACACATTTTTTTGGAAAATCATCCCTTAAAGGGTTAATTTCTTCAATGGAACTTAGTACGCAACTTCGTCATTTTTGAAGTTAAAAACATGAAAATTTATATATTAGTTCAAGATTAGAAACAAAATTAAAAAGTTATGTGTTTTTTTGGAAAATCAACCCCTAAAGGGTTGAAAAGGTTATGCAATTTAGTATGGCAACTTCGTCAGTTTTGAAGTAAGAAGACTGAAAATTTGTATATAAGCTTATAGTTAGACACAAAAAATAACTGTATCGCTGTTTTCTCGAAATTCATACCCTAAAAATAGGGGTTGGAAGTCATTTACATATAAATCAGCATCGTCAGTTTTAGAGTTATAAATATGATTTTTTTATGTAAGTTTATAGTAATAAACAAAAGTTAACTGTAACACATTTTTTTGGAAAATCATCCCTTAAAGGGTTAATTTTTTCAATGGAACTTAGTACGTAACTTGGTCATTCTTGAAGTTAAAAACATAAATATTTATATATTAGTTCAAGATTAGAAACAAAATTTAAAAGTTATGCGTTTTTTGGAAAATCAACCCCTAAAGGGTTGAATAAGGTTGTGCAAGTTAGTATGGCAACTTAGTCAGTTTTGAAGTAAGAAGGGTGAAAATTTGTATTTAAGCTTATAGTTAGACACACAAAATAACTGTATCACTGTTTTCTCGAAATTCATCCCCTAAAAATAGGGGTTGGAAGTCATTTACATACAAATCAACTTCGTCAGTTTTAGAGTTATAAATATGAAAATTTTTATGTAAGTTTGTTGGTATGAACAAAAGTTAAAATTTAGCTGAAAATCATCCCTTAAAGGGTTAATTTAGGGGATGGAACTTACTACGCAACTTTGCCATTTTTGAAGTTAAAAACATAAAAATTTATATATTAGCTCAAGATTAGAAACAATCAGTAATGTGTTTTTTTGGAAAATCCTCCCCTGAAGGATTAATTAATTAAGGGAGTGCATGTTAGTATGGCAACTTCGTCAGTTTTAAAGTAAAAAGGATAAAAATTTGTATATAAGCATAGAGTTAGACACAAAAATTAACTGTATCACGGTTTTCTCGAAATTCATCCCCATAAGGGGTAATACTAAGGAGTTGTAAATATTTAAGAAACTACGTCATTTTTAAACTTAGTAATGTGAAAATTTATACATATGTTAACTTATAATTAGAAACAAAAATTAATTAATTGTAACAGGTTTTTTTAGAAATTCATCTATTAAGAGAAAAATAAAGAAGTTGCAAGTTTTTCCACAACTTGGTCATTTTCAAACTCAGAAATATGAAAATTAATATGTAAGCTTATAGTGAGAAACTAAAAATTTGTATAGAGGACTTACGGATGGGAGGGGTAGGAGAGAGGGACAGGAAGCGAGAGAGGGACCGGGAATGGGAATGGAGAGGGAGAGGGAGCGGGAGAGGGAGAAGCAGAGAGAGGGAGAGGGACAGGAAGCGGGAAGGGGCCCGAGAGCGAGAGAGGGAGAGGGACAGGGAGCGGGAGAAGGAGAGAGAGGGACAGGGGCAGGAAGCGGAGGAGGGAGAGGGAGCGGGACAGAAAGCGGGAGAGGGACCGTAAACGGGCGAAGGAGAGGGACAGGGAGCGGGAGAGTGAGAGGGGGAGAGAGAGAGAGAGAGAGAGAGAGAGATAGAGAGATAGGGAGTTTGAGTGGGAGAGGGAGTGGGAGTGTAATTGTCCGGATGGAAACAACAGAACCTTTTTTAAACATATTTATACTGTTCATGTTGACATCGTAAAACCAGTTCATCACTGATCCATTTAGGACCTGGTGGTGTTACTTGGAGACAAGATATGTAACTCTTAGATGGATGGAAATAACGGAACCTTGAGTTGCCGCTTTTCAGAGCCAGTTTGTCTGTACCTTAAATATTTTTTAAAAATTTCGGTTAGGCACACTTCAATAACGTGTTAGAGCACCAAAAAAATTGTTTTTAAAATTATTGTCTGTTTGTCTATCTGTTTGTCTATCCGTGCTTCACATGAAATCCCTTGAACTGATTTCGACGAAAATTTGTTAAGTTGTTTCTTATACTTTGGATCACGTTTTAACAAACTTTTCGTCCCGATAAAGTTAAAAGTTTTCCCCGGAAACAAGATTAAACTTAGTATGGAATATTTTTAAAATATCAACGATTTTTTTAAATTTGCAACAAACATTCCTCATTTAATTGATGGAATACATATTTCGAGTTTTTCAAAATTTTTCATGAAAAAGAACAAAAACAAATTAATGTTAATGTTGTTTATTTTTCAAAATCCGTTCCTGGAGGAATGATTTATGATTATAATCATAGGTTTCAGGACATAAATTCCTAAGTATAAATACTTCAATATAAATTAACCTGTTTTTAAATTTTTTTCTGCAAGGGGTACAAATATGATAAGCATAATTTCCGCATGCGAAGCTGCGGGCAACAGCTAGTATAATATAAATTAAACAATGGAATTGCAAATTAACTTCTGATAGAATTATTCAACGTACAAAATAATAATGCAACTTAATAAATAAATCCTAGATCTATATATATATAACTAGCTGACCGGGCAAACGTTGTTCTGCCAAAAAAATTTAGGGGAAGGGGGATGAAAAATAGATGTTGTCCGATTCTCAACCCTAGCCGATATGCACGCAAAGATTCACGAAAATCGGTCGAGCCGTTTCGGAGGAGTTCAACTTCTAACACCGTGACACGAGAATTTTATATATATACGATAAGATAATGAAAAGAGATACACTGATTAAACAAAAAATCTCAGAAACTACCGAACCGATTGTGATGTTTGGCAGAGAGATGGTTTATGCTAAGGAGAAGTCAGCTAAGAAAGATTTTTGAAAATTTATCCCCTAAGGGGTAAAAATATGGGTTGGAGGTCATTTTCATACAAACCAACTTCGTCAGTTTCAGAGTTATAAATATGAAATGTTATATGTAATTTTATAGTAATACCTACACAAGAGTTAACTTTGAAATTTTTTTTCGCAAAATCATCCCTTAAAGGGTTAAAATTTAGGGGATGGAACTTAGTAGGCAACTTGATCATTTTTGAAGTTAGAAACATTTTATATGTTATATGTTAGAAATTTTATATGTTAGAAACGTTTTATATAAAAAAAATTATATGTTAGCTCAAGATTAGAAGCAAAATTTAAAAGTTAAGCGCTTTTTTGGAAAATCAACCCCTAAAGGGTTAAATAAGAGTGTGCAAGTTAGTATGGCAACTCGTCAGTATTGAAGTAAGAAGGGAGAAAATTTGTGTATATGATTATTATTAGACAAAAAATAACTATATTACGGTTTTCTCAAAATTCATCCCCTAAAAATAGGGGTTGGAAGTCATACAAATCTTTGTCAGTTGTAGAGTTATAAATTAAAAATTAAATTAATTTTAATTTAATTATTTTTTTTATTTATTTATTAAAAATTAAAAAAAAAAACATTTAAACCAGTTCATCATTGATCCATTTAGGATCTGGTGGTATAACTTGGAGACAAGATATGTAACTTCTGGATGGATACAAATAACGGAACCTTTTTAAATTTTTTAAATAAAACTTAAGAGCCAATTTTTATATAGAATTAAATATTTTTCAAAATTTTGGTTAGGGGCACTTCAATAACGTGTTAAAGCACTAAAAAACTTGTTTTTAAAATTATTTTCTGTCTGTCTATCTGTTTGTCTCTCCGGGCATCACATGAAAACCCTTGAACTGATTTCGACGGAAATTAGTTAAGTCGTTCCTTATACTTTGGGTCATGTTTTAGAAAACTTTTCGTCCCGAAAAAATTAAAAGTTTACCCCTGACCTGAAACAAGATGAAACTTAGTATGGAATATTTTTAAAATATCAGCGATTTGCTTTAAATTTGCAACAAACTTTCTTCCTTTAATTGATGAAATACATGTTTTCGAGTTTGAGTTATAGTTGTTTATATTAACCTGTTTTTAAATTTTCTTCTGTAAGGGGTACAAATATGATAAGCATAATTTCCGCATGCGAAGCTGCGGGCAACAGCTAGTATTATAGTAAAATCATCATTATAAAAATTAAAAAAGTGAATATTAGTAAAAATTATCATGTCTACTAGTTGGAAAGTAGAGTAGAGGGTAGATTAGAGTAGAGTAGGGTAGAGTAGTCTAGTGTAGTCTAGTGACCGTATCGTCTCAAAATGCAATATGTGACCAGTAGATACATTATATTGTTAGAAATTATATGATGATGATATCTCATATCGTCTCACTGGCAACAGTAAAACCACTGTTAAGAATGATATCTTTACTATGGTAAAATCTTATAATGTTGTCGTCTGTCGTATCAATTTAAATCTTATCGTTTGTTTGTTTTTGAAGTTATACTTCTTATGCGACTTGCAAAAAGGTTGCGTTAAACGGTTGCACTATCATGGAGGGGGTATGAAAGCACTGGATAGATGGCCCTAGCTTCTTATTATCTTTATCTCTTTTAAAATTAAATGTTATTACTTATACAAATCTCACAGAGTCTCAAAAGCGTGATTCAGGTTCCTGAACAACGCCATCTAGTTTATACTTGTGTAAACATAGGTAGTACACCAAGTAATATTTTATTATTTTTATTTAGTACAAAAATAGTTTTTGAAAGATAATTAAAACTGACACGCGTTATTAAATTAAATATGTATTTAATTATGTCAAAAAGTACAACTTCTCACGCGCGTACAAAAGTACACGTACCCTTTTTTATTATTTGTAATGACGCATAGTCCACAAATAAATTTCCATCAACTGACAGTGTAACTTGTGTTAATAAAATATTTAAATTTTTATTACTGCTTACCGTATGGCATCGCCTAGATTAAATTTCTTAGCATCGTCGTCTATTAAGCGAACGTAAAAAATTGCGTATCCTTCCTTGGTGCGGGTTGGCAGAGGGGCGAGTAATCTGCAAGTAAAATTAAATGGTATTAAAAATATAATTGAATATTTGAATTAAAAATTTATAAATAAAGTTGTAATTAATTGAGATTGTAATTCATTTATTATTTATTGAAGTTATACTTCTTTAGGCGCGTTATGAAATAAATGGAAAAAATGATGAGAGTGAAATTTTAAGATTTGTAACACGTCCGTGTTGACACAAAAACGCCGGTCACGAAAAACCCCACGCGCGTTTTTAAAAACGCTCGTTTTGAAAAATGATTATTATTATATTTATTTATTAGGTATACTGGTTTTTTTAATATTATTAGAATATTGTTTTTTTTTTATATTGTTTTTTGAGTATTGTTTTTTAATACATATTTGTATATAAGTTAAATAGGGGAAGGGAGGGAAGGGGGAGGGGAGCGGGAGAGGAGGGAAGGGGATGGAGTGAGAGAACTATACCCTAAATATCCGTATGTATTATTTATTGATATAAATTAAAATATTATTATGTAATATAATGAATACTACAGTTAAACATTTATTTAATGGTGCCAAAGAAGTATAACTTCTCACGCGCGTCAAAAGTACACGCACCCTTTTTTAATTAATATTAAACTAGTTTTCATATTATTTTATGGGTGGTAATTAAACTGACTTCTATTTAATAGCATTATTGTCCTCTAAAAATTTACACTGTCCCCTAAATTACTAAGTCAGCCACCAATAATGCGCGTCTAAAAAATACTCTTTTAGCCACTATAAATTTTCAATGTAAGCCACTGTAAATACGACTTAGCATAGCAGTTATTTTTTAGCATCTATATTTTTAACATACATTCAACTAGTAAACTTCTAAAATATTTAAATATGACACCAATAAAGTAATTTTATCCACATCTAGTTTTATAACTCAGCATCTTTTAATTTTTTTCAAACATAAATAATTTATAACTCGTCCTATATTTTTGATTATCAAAATACCTAAAATTATCATCAAATATATTGAATTGTCATCAAAACGTACCTAAAATTAAGGTGTGTAATAGTTAGTATAATAACATTTAGTATAATATAACTTGAAATAATGTTCACATGTCTATAATTTTCACATGCTATAAAAACAAATAACAAAATTTCATGTGATCTAATGTTTATTTCATATTATAATGTTATAATTCATTAATTTGTTCGAATAACATTTTCTTTAACGTTTACTTCATATGAATTATATAGCATAATGCTCTTTTTATATAACGTTCATTTGACTTAATTTTCATTTAATATAATTTTCAAATACATAATCTAATCTTCAAACGTTACACACCCTTAAAAGGTCTACGGCATGCGGCAAACAGCAAGAGGCATTCCGCATGCAGCAAGCAAGCAGCAGACATGGCTTCTGTCACGGCTCCGGCGCTGCGGGGCTCTGGCGGTCCCACGCGATCTTATCGTCGCAGATGCTATTAACGCTCACCACCGCAGCTTCGGCTTGCTGGCCGGCTTAGCCGGCCAGCCTCAGCTGCTGCGGCGAGCGTTAAAACCACCTGCTCCTCAGCTCGCGGGCCGCCTCGCCCCTCCACGCCTACACGGGTTTACATTACACTCTAGGGGTAGGGCAGACAAGACTACGTGGAGTCGGATTTGCAGCGATTTGTTTCTGTCACTTATTTAACAATGAGCGCACCAACAATAGAATGATAATAAACAAATACACGCGATAACTCACAATAAACAAATACACGTGACAACTCATACCCGCATGAATCGAATCGCATTCGCTGATTGGTGCAAATGGCCAGTAGCGCCCGTCTGACTGGCGACAGACAGATCATGCAGTTGCTCTTTCCATTATAAAAGAATAAGATTTATTATTTCACATGCTAAATTATAAAATATGATGTTTCCTAGTTCAAGCTTGAACTATCTTTTTTGAGGAAAATATGTTCAGGCTGTAAAACGAAAAATGTTGGTTAGTTGTAAAATCCGTGGCTGAGTTAGTAAATTAGAAGGTGATGTATAAATCAGTGGGACAAGTAAAAATAATAGTTGTTCTTTATTTGACGCTTTCTTTGGAATATTCAGGTGGCATTAAAAAAAAGGCGAATTAGTTTATTAGAAGCCTTCTCATTTTCCCATGGCTTAGTTATTAAATCAGAGGTTGGTTTCCGTGGCCTAAAAAAAAATCTGCGGCTTGACTTATTATTCCCCTTATTTTATTCCTTTAATATGTAATTTTATCGCTGCAACCGCCATATTTTTTGTATGTAACTGTTTTACTTAATATATTAGGTTGACTGATCACTTATTAGATATTATTGTTTTTAACCAAATTTTTACTAAGTTTTTTGAGTCTGTTACTGGAATCTTTGTCTCTATAATCTTTTTCTCTCTAATCTAAATAATGTGATTGACGTGTTAATAATTAGAGTAAGTGATGTAATAGGGTCAATTTCAACAAACACGAATTTTGCCTAATTACAGTGGCGAATTTAAATTTGACGATAAAATTTTTTTGGCTTAAATAATAGGTAAATATTAGTACTACTTAATCATATACTAGAGATCGAAAAATTTTTGTTAGTTCATGAGATATTTCCATTTGAAATTATCAAATGCCAACGAAATTATTAAAGGACCACCGGAATTAAAATCCGAGCCACCGAAGTTGATTAAATTTAAACCTGCTGTTTCTAATACATTTTATTTGGCATAAAAAAAATGTAAATAGTAGTAATAATTAGTCACATAGTAGAGATCGAAAAAAAAAATTATTATTTCCGGAGATATTTTGAAATTACATTATCAAATGCCACCAAAATTAGGACCACTGGAATTAGAATCTGATCCACCGAAATTGATTATGCCAATGAGAAATAATAAAGGCAAGATCATATTTTAATACTTTAAAGATACATTTTGAAGAGTAGGAGTCTAGATGAACGGACTCCTTTAAGTGGTGATTAGACACGCTTGTGTTTCTGTGGCCTATTAGACCAGTGCCGATAGCTTCAAAAACGGTAAAGAGTGAAAAAAAATTATAGTAGGATGAAACCCATTGCAAAAGGAAGAGGATATAACAAAAATTAAAGGAAAAATAATTTACGGGCGACCTGAGGTTGGGAGGGGGGTTTAAGGGTAAAAAACGGTTTATCTCGATTTCCAGCAACACTACAAGTCCTATGGAAAAAGTTAAATGGCAAAGTTGTAGGTAATAAAAAGATCGACAACTTTTGTATTTACACTTTTTTACATAACCTCAAAATTTATGTGAAAAATTCAAATAACCAAGTTTTTGGTTTTTTATTTTTATCTTTTATACAAAAAAAAATCACGAAATTTAGTGAAAACTTACCTTTGTATGTCCTTAAACTGTAATTTTTTTGATTTAAAATATTTCTTTTTTCACCTTATTTTGACTTAATATCGAAAAAGCAACCTAATTTTCAATCGGAAATTGTCACGTCAAAATATCTACTTTTTAAAAAAATCGGTGAGATTTTTGTTCGTTGGAATCTCTACTTTCTAATGGTATATAAAAAACTATAAACTACTAACTACTACTACTAACTACTAACTATAAACTACTATGGTAAATGTTCTCCGAAAATACAATGAAACGACAGCTATTTTCGCATGTTTTTTGCAATCTTTATGTTTTATGGATTTGTAATTTTTTTTGTCTAACAAAGTAACATGGAATCTTACGTTTTTCGATTAATTAAAGTGTAAATGTTAATAAATAGCTCAAAATTCTACACAATGATTGACAAAAAAAATTAAAAACTCGCATCCGAAAATTTTTTGCGAAAATAGTTGTCGTTTCATTTTTACCAAATTTTGTGAAAAAAAAAATTTTTCGTAAAAGATAAAAATAAAATACCAAAAACTTGATTATTTGAATTTTTCACATAAATTTTCACATAAATTTTGAGGTTATGTAAAAAAGTGTAAGTAAATAAAAAAGTTGTAGATCTTTTTATTTCTTAAAACATTGCTATTTAACTTTTTTCTATAGGACTTGTAGTTTTGCCGGAAATTGAAATAAACTATTTTTTACCCTTGAACCCCCCCTCCCCCACTTCCCGACCTCAGATCGCCCTTAAATTATTTTTCCTTTAATTTTCGTTATATTCTCTTCCTTTTGCAATGGGTTTCATCCTACGATTATTTTTTTTCGTTTCAAAAATTATCGGCACTGGTCTATACACGTCCCTATGCGCTTTGGTTTGCCACCGGAGCCACCGATATTAGGCCAGCGGACTTAGAATTAGAGTTAAAACTTGAATTTTAAAGAACACCGTTATTCACAGGTTAACTTTTATTTCACCATTATGGCTGAAAACCTTTAATGGAAGCCTTCATAAAATTTCTTGATAATCTGCTTTGTACTTTTACTAATATACATGACATCGGAATTGGATGATTTTGTATTCCTGCGCCACCGCAGTGAGTACTTACGTGTTTGGCAGGAAAATTACGCAGCCAGTCGGTCATCCTAACACGCAGTTTGCAAGAGCACAACTAAACGGTGCGGTGAGAGCCAGTAAGGAGTCTTCCAAATCGTGTCGTAACAAGTAATGAAGTATACAAAATGCGCCACCGGTATTGCTTTTTTTTGTAGGACATTTTTAAAAGATGTTTTAAGAGCTGTTGCACTATCTTAAATTACTCCGTAATTAAATATTAGTTGTGTTATTTAATGTATTTCTAAAAAACATTCCTTTTTAATGAAATTGATTTACCAAAAAAATTAAATTTATAAAATATGTAAATAAATGGAGGTCGGACAGTACACCGAAATTAGATTTTAAGTCTTAGATATTTTTTTATTAAGAATCTATGTATTAAATACATCTGAATACTTTACAATCATGTAGATCACTATTTAAACTACCTATATAAAATTATGCATAATTGTAGTTTACCTCCACACATTAATTTTCAACCTCGCCGTCTCAAAAATGCACTTGGGAAATTCACCCAATAATGTTTCTAATGAACAATAATAAATAAATTTAAATTGAAATAAGTTAACCCTAAAAGACAAAACTTGTCAAGCATCAAGTTGGAATACTGCCTAAACCTCTGTTATTTTGAACCCATGCCAAGGCTACAAAGCAAAATTACTTACAGGATTTCCAAGCACTTCTCGACGCGGGCATCGAACTTCCTGTCCTTGAAGTAGGCGGTGAAGAGTGTGCGCAGCGTGAAGTGCAGGTCCACCACCTGCTTGGTGACCCCCGTGCTGCACTCGCACGAGTGGAACGCCAGGATCAGGTCCAGGTCTGGAGAACAGTTTATACAAGGATAATTACTTCATTCACAGATATGAGTTTCGAGACCAGACCTTCAATCAAAATTTGACTATGTAATAAGTATGGTAAAACTAAACAAATTATATTAGTTTGTTCTGGTACATATATGATGTGATTCTCTGCACTGCAATCTCATTAAAAAATCTAATTTAATAATAATATGTATTACTTGTGAGATACATTGTGTTTTCATGTGATGGCCAAGTCAATACATTTATATAAAACATAAAAGATTTTTAATATTGATATATGATATGGTCACTATAAGATGTTGTTAGGTTAACTAATTACGTAATAACTCAAGACAGGAGGACCCTTCATAATATTAAATTATTGTGTAATGAGCAACGACAGGTGAGTTCTCCATAATGTTCTCAAAGACAGGTGGAGCCAACCATCAGCTGGTTGGCCAGCGCAGCAGCGTGGACAATGGGAACAGTTACGGGATGTGATGATTAATGATGAAGAAGCAGTGACAGAGAGATCTGAACGTCCTAAACTCCCGTATTGATTCAAATTGTTTAATCATGGGAGTATTTTTTCAATGTGAACGTCACTTTCTTGCTTCCACCACCGTTTCGGAAAGTATTTGTCATATCACAAGAATTGGAGAAAGAAACTCCTCAGACATTTGTTTCGGTTGGAAAACATTGCGAGTCTCAACGTACACGAGAGAGCAGTGGCAGCTGTGGGACACTCCTGAGGTATGAACAGTCTATTTACAAATCTCATTTAACATCTTGAAATAGGTGTGTACCATAATTACTAATTTACTAGTATTAAACGTAACTACACCTACCTAGGATAACACCATTACACTCGAATGCTTGTCAGTCAGGGAAGCAATACTGTAATGTAAATGTAATGCTCAAAATCGAATCTGAAACGTTACAAGGCGAATGTTCCAAGTGTGGAATGCTCGTCAGTCAGGGAGGCAATACTGTAATGTAATGCTAAAAATCGAATCTGAAACGTTACAAGGCGAATGTTCCAAGTGTGGAATGCTCGTCAGTCAGGGAGGCAATACTGTAATGTAATGCTAAAAATCGAATCTGAAACGTTACAAGGCGAATGTTCCAAGTGTGGAATGCTCGTCAGTCAGGGAGGCAATACTGTAATGTAATGCTAAAAATCGAATCTGAAACGTTACATTACAGGCGAATGCTCCATGTGAGGGAGCACCTTTAACGTAACTAGACCTACCTAAGATAACACCACGCACGCAATCAAACGCTAAAAAAAATCAGCATTTACTTTAATAGTAGCGTGACGTAATTGCTGCCGTACTAAAATTGCATGTATTCATGTATATACAGCAATGATAAACACAAAGCTATTATAACCATTACGTATAATTATATTGGAGTTAAAAAAAATAAAAATACACCGTCATGAAATATATAATGTTTTGTGGATATACGGTTTACTCGTCTGTAATACTATTTTATCATTTTGTAAACAAATTTAATAAATAATTATTGCCCCAGGTTTGAATCTCGATCGTGGCAGAATTAGTGTGAAAGATGTTTGTTGAGAGCGAATATGTTTGTCGTGGATGTTTAATATAGGGAGATTGCCTGTATATCTTTTCTAAGTTTGCCGTTGGAACTGTCGTCCCCATAGAAATATAGATAGAGTCGTCCCCATACATCGAAATCTCACCATTCCATCGCGATCAATTTACCTAGTGCAAATAAATAACAGCATTTTTTTGTAATGTAAATAAAAAAATTTGATTTTCAAATTTTTTCCTTTAGGTACTTGTGCTTTAAAATATATTGCTTCTTGATTCTAGGTCAACAGTGCATTTAATATATTTTCCCCCATTTTATTGTGTTCTAAAAATCATAACTTGAAGAACCGAAGAGAGAATTTACTATTCACAAGTCTTACGCAATGAACGAAATTTTTTTTTTGAAATATACAACTTTCAACTTAAAATATGACATTGATTGTTTTTCTCTAGCACTTCAAATACCTTCAATCAATTTTTATTATTTCGTTAAAAAGTCCACGCGTTGTACTTTCCGTGAAGACCGTACCATTGCGCTCGGTGTGACGTCATCAGATTCAATTCTCTTATCCGCCTCAACGTGTTGTGCGCATAACATCATAATTATTATTCGGGAATATTGTCTCGGAAAGCTGGCTCAAACCCTCTCTCTCCTCAACTTCTTACAGTATACCAGGTTTTGTTTTAATAAGAAATGATCGCACAGGTAAGGGTGGTGGGGGTGTCGCAATCTATCTTCGTAGTGATATTACGTATAAGGTGATTGATTCATCTCCTTCTGCATATACGGCGTCGCCAGAGTACTTGTTTCTTGAAGTGCAGATTAAACGAGCCAAAGCTTTGCTGGGAGTAGTTTACTGCCCTCCTTCCATTGATTACTTCGTCAGTTTTGAATCAGTTCTAGAGACTCACTGCTCAGATTATGCACATAACATCATAATGGGTGATTTGAATACTGACCTTTTAAAGAACACAGTGCATTCTAGTAAGCTCATTGATATTATTAAGTCAGTCAACCTATCTATTCTTCCTTTGGGACCTACTCACCATAACATTGACTCTCCTGGCACCTTGCTTGACCTGATCATGATTTCTTCACCCGATCACGTTATTCGACATGGTCAACTCGCGGCGCCAGGCTTTTCTCGACATGACGCCATTTACTTATCGTATAAGCTGAGACCCCCCAAATTAAAACCTGAGATTGTAATGATGCGTCTTTTTGCTAACATCGACACTAGCGCCCTGTTGGAGGACACTGCAAATGTGGACTTTACTCAGGTGTATGCTGCTGCCGATGTTAACGAAAAAGTGTCACGTCTAAGTAACTTATTACTCACTCTGTTTGACAAACATGCTCCTCTAAAGGCTGTAAAAATTAAAAAACAACCATCTCCCTGGATAACTGAGGGCGTCCGGATGGCGATGACGCGGCGCGACAGAGCTTTTAGGAAGTTCAAGCGAGATAGGTGTGCCGAGAATTGGTCAGCATACAAAATTGCTCGGAATAGGTGCAATAAAATGGTGAGAGCTGCCAAACGTTCCTATATCCTTAATAATATCTCTAATTCATCTTCAGCCGACATATGGAAGTTTCTTCATTCTCTTGGCATTGGGAAGATCCCTAACCAAGTAAAGAAATCTGCTTTCTCACCAGATGATTTCAATTCCCACTTCACCTCTGTTCCAATTATAAATGCTTCTGTTAAATCTGCTACCATTTCTGAAATTAATTCCATGGCTTTACCCTCTACAGATATCTTTTCTTTTTCTCCTGTTTCTTTGGAAGAGATCCGCAAAATTATTTCCTCTATTAAGTCGGGTGCGGTAGGGTACGATGGTATAAACAGAGCAATGATTATGCCTGTACTCAAGTTCCTTCTTCCTGTTATTACGCATATAATCAACTACTCTTTAACATCAGGTGTTTTTCCAACATTCTGGCTAAAAGCTTTGGTTATACCTATTCCAAAAACAGCTAACCCCTGTGGATTGAAAGAGTACAGGCCTATTTCGCTCCTCCCGTTTATGTCTAAACTCTTAGAGGCTGTTGTGCACAAACAGCTCTCCTCGTTCGTTCATAAATATAACCTGCTTTGCGCACATCAGTCTGGTTTTAGACCTGGTCACAGCACCACAACGGCCCTCCTCAAAGTCACCGAAGATATTCGCGAGGGCATGGAGAACAAAATGGTCACCATTCTTGTACTAGTAGATTTCTCCAACGCTTTTAACATGGTCGATCATGATATTCTCCTTGCTCTCTTGGCGAGATTGCGGTTCTCTTCCTTAGCCCTGGATTGGTTTTCTTCCTATCTCTGCGGACGCCAGCAGGCCGTCAAGGTGGATGGCACTCAGTCTAGCTGGTGTGACCTTACCTCTGGCGTGCCTCAGGGTGGTATTTTATCTCCTCTACTGTTTTCCATTTTTATTAACTCCCTTACACCTCTTCTTGGCTGCTCTTACCATTTATATGCGGATGACTTACAGATTTACACCCAGGCTGAAATCGCTGATATAAATGGTGCCGTCAGCAGAGTTAACGAAGATCTACTCAATGTCAGCATCTGGTCGAGTAAGTTTGGTATTAAAATCAATCCTAGCAAGTGCCAAGCTATTTTGATAGGTAGTCCTCGCCAGATAGTCAAAGTCGACATGGAGTCGGTTGATCTCGTCAAATTTGAAGGCTGCACTATTTCTTACCAGGATAGCGTTAAAGACCTCGGTATCTCCATTGATAAAACCCTTAGCTGGAATAAGCAGGTAAGTGAAGTCAGTCGCTCGGTAACCGCCTCGTTAAGTTCTCTCAACCGGCTTAGAAACTTTCTTCCGATCGAAACTAAGGCTAAGTTAGTTCAAGCACTTATTTTCCCTATCTTAGATTATGGTGATGTGTGCTCCCTGGACTTGAGTGAGTCTCAACTGGACAAACTGGAGCGTCTCCTCAATAATGCCGTTCGCTTTATATTTTGTTTACGTAAGTATGACCATGTTTCTTCCTATCTTTCCAAGCTTAACTGGCTCCGCATCCGTGAGCGACGGCACGTCAGGTTACTTTGTTTACTTTCTTCTATTTTATTTGATCCCCATTCTCCAGTATATTTAAAATCTAAATTCCAATTTCTTTGTTCTTCCCATGATCGGCAGCTTCGCTCGACCGAATCCTATCATCTCTCTATCCCACTGCACCGATCTGGTTTTATCTCTAATTCTTTCACTGTCCAAGCGGCCCGTCTTTGGAACGCGCTTCCAGACAGGATCAGAAGACCCGCTGGTAAACTTACTTTTAAAAAGGCCCTCAGGTCTCATCTACAGGCTTAATTGTCATCAACGTAACCAAGGATATGATCTCAGACGTTATGTTATATGTATGTATATGTAGGTTTATATAAACTTATGTATTTATAGCTATTTATGTATTTATTTATATATGTAATTTGTGTATTTTTGTGTAGGTATTAATATGTATGTATATGTGTAACAATGTAAATACCTTCCCAAACCGCCTTTCGTGCATTTCTACTTTGGCCAATGGTTAGCTGGTAGAGAATGCTTTCAGCATTAAGCTCGCCATTTGTACCGTGATATTTTATTGTGGTCAATAAAGGTTAAATAAATAAATAAATAAATATTATCAAAATGTCTTCAATTTGAATTTGACTGTGCAACACACAACGGTTTATAAATACTGTATTGTACCTCAGTGTAAAAATACATAAATAAAATATTTATTTGTGTGCCATGAGGTGAAAAAGTAAGAAAAATATGGTGTAATGCGATGAAAAGGACACCAAAAGTAATAAAATAAGCCTTTATCCAGCATAATTATGCGTCATTGCTGTGAAGATATACATATAATGATTAAAGATAATAAGCAAAAAAATATATATCTTCATTTATAAAATATATTATGCATGTATTTCTGTGCCTTTGTAAAATTAATTTTATTAGAAATTACGGTGATAATAATTTACTTTTTGTTTTTTCATTCATTATCTACCATTTGATTCATTGTAAGGTCGCAAATAGGTAAGTACTCAATTCTGGATTTCTCTTCTTCCAGATTGCAGATTAATCTGATATATATTATATTTAAAGATAGAAAAATATGACCATAGTATTAAACTCTAACTTTACTTGTTTCGGCGATACGATATCCCAAAAGTCCCAATCTCCTTTCATTGGCTAGTTTGTTCTTCAGAGCCTTTCTCAATAAATAAAAATATGAAATAGGGTGACATGTTAAACAGTGAACCACTAAAAGTTTAAAAATTTATAAATCCACCATATTATGTGAATGTAATTAAGAACTATTGACTTTAGACGAAAGGAAATTTATTAAACTTGTGTTTTGCATATCAATTTCAGCACCAATTCTAATAGTTTATTGGTAAGTAATATTGGTTTTTTGGAACGAAGTTCCTTATCGCGCGTTGCGAAAGGGGGCTAGACGGTAAATTTTAAGAGGAAAAAATTTGTAACGACACTTTTTGCCGTCGTTTATTAATTAAAGCGAGTTACTAGGCGACCAGAAGTGTTCGAGGGTGCGATATCGGTGATACTGTGCAATCATAGTGTGTGGCTGTCTTATTTACTCTTCGGTATTTAGCATAGGCGCAACAGGGATATCTATATTACGATCATGCACATTAAGTTATTGTTGCTATTTCTCTTGTCATACCAATTAATATGCGGAAGAGCGACAGAGATAGAATAAATCTATCACTGTCGCTCTGACAAGACACTTGACACCTATCACTCAGGAATACCATGATCTAGAATAAGAGAGCGTGCTTATTATCCCGGAATAAGCGGGCAGAGCACTGGAATAACATATTAATTAATTATTTAAATAAATATCTGGGGAATATAAAACGTACCTATTCAAGGATCTTTTTGTCTATGTACAATACTGCCTACAAATTAATATTCACGTCACGTAACACTCATTTGTCTTGTGAGAGTTGCGACTTGCGACCATGTCGCATCGTAAGAACAATGTGAGAGTCATCAGAATAAATTGGTCGTAATATGAGATGAAGAGGAATCAGTTCTATAAACACCAATATAAATTAATGCAGTTTTTCTGTAAATATTCCACCCGATAGTTAGTTTTTTTGTGGAATAAATGCTATAATTAACTTCAATCAGTTATATGCGGCTAATGTATAATAATTACCTACATACATAGGTAATACAATGGTAAAGAGGGTAGCTAAAACACCTGTTCATAATTTTATTTATAAAGCATGCACGACAGTGTGACACGTGTAGTACCTACCTAGCGTCCTCAATGATGAAGAGAGATGTATTGTATCAAGCACTGAGTTGCTAATAGGTTGCAGCCAATTTAAAAACAGAAACCTTTACTTTTGACCTGCACGTGAAACCTTTATTTAACCTTAACCATAATTCTAAAGTATTGCATATTTATTGACATGAGTATTTATTGACTTATTTTAGTCTTACCATTCGCTTTGGGGGTTTTGAATCCCACAGAACCCCACCGAAGATTCTCAGAATTTTTAAACTGTGTGTCTTTGTAGTTTTAAGTTAATAAATAGAAAATTGTCCTTTCAATAGCCAAATTAAAGTAGGTACGTCGAGGTTTAAAAGTTTTAGATGAAACAAAATAATTATTAATTTCATCTTTTAAATCACCTTGGTGAACTTTGTTAAAATAAGTAGGACATTTTATGATCTACACGAACGATTGTATGGGCGCTTACATACAGTAGCGATGTTTTCAGGAGAGATGCCGGTCTCCTACTTGTATAAGCTTCACTTACCTGTAATGTACTTGGAGGGTAGATGCGGCTGTGTCTCCAGCCAGCTGCGGAGACCAGCAATATCTTCAGGAGTTATGCCTGTCTTCTTATATTCCTCCTCGAGAGGAAACTGCTGTAATTCCACTGCCATCTGAAAAGTATACCATCATCATTGTAACTTACAAAGTTACAAGTATGACATATGGTCAAGAGTTCAATTGTCTAAAAAAATAAAAAAAAATATGATAACAGACAGAATTCTCTTTTGCCGCGTTCACCAGAGGCAAAATTGAGAGATATCGCGTCGCAGCCAATCATTTTTAAGTGAGTACTCAAAGTTCGTTTCTTTCCAGTAAAGTAAAAAATGAATATTAATTTAAATTAATAACAATATGGTTATTCTCGTAGTAGCTAGCTTCATAATTTTTCGAGGTCAGTCTGTAGTTGTAGGTAAAATATAATTTCCGTATGCGAAGCTGAGGGCAACAGCTAGTAACAACCAATATAATCCCTCCAGGGAACATGATGGAGAACTCTCAGGTGAGCAGGTTTCCTCACGATGTTTTCCTTCACCGAAGCAAATGATAATTAACTTCTATTACGCACATAACATTAGAAAATTAGAGGTGCGTGCCAGGATTCGAACCTGGGCTTCCAATGGTCTAACTGCTATGGTATAACTGCTTGTAAGTGCATCACTGTAAGCAGACCCATTTTTTTATGAAAATAGCCAGCAAATGAGCTGATGATCCACGATGGCAAGTGGCTATCGTCGCCCATGAACATTAATAACACATCACTAACACCCACGGCCCGAAAACAAAGATTTTTCTGTCACATAAATATCTGGATTCGAACCCGTAACCCCTCACGTTGCAGACAGGGTCCCAACCACAGTCCCACCAACCAACTAGTCGTCAGCAATGCTTCGATCGAGCTTCTTCTTTAATAGATTAATACCTACCTAATTTATTTTAAAATTTGTCATATTTTGTAACAACTTTAAATTTTTTCTTTTTTTTACTACGTTATGTCAAAAATTATCAATAAAAATGTATTAACTGTTTACCTTTAATAAATGAAGTCCAGTCACTATCCCGAATTATCTCGAAGTGTTCGCAGTTACTGATTTAAAAAAAAAACGAATATCCTCGTATCTAGGATGACGACTGCTACGGATCGTGGCGCGGCGCAGACAGACACTCCACTGTGCCAAGTGTCGTATATAGTGTACAAGTGTACACAGTGTGTACAGACATTACAGACCCACTGTACATCGTATGCGATAAACTAACTGTTCCTTTATTAAACTTGTAGCTTGTTGTGAGTAATCCTTCAAGTTCTACGTATTTTGCTGTACTGGGGCGGCTTAGAATACTGACCCCAATACCATGCTGACATACTAGGGTGTCGTAAACCGCGACAGAAGCCGGCCCGCTTAGTAGTTAGGTTAGGATAATATTATTATTAGGTCACTTAATATTATTACTGGTATTATTTTCTTTCCGTGAAACCTGGCTGGCAAAACGATTTGTTGAGTTCCGGCTGGATGCTTGACAGCCGGTTCTCAGGGATTTGATCAAATCACGGATACCTTTATTTCCCCGTGACACGTCCATCCTCTATACTAATAATATAAAGAGGAAAGATTTGATTGTTTGTTTGCAACGAATAAACTCAAAACTACTGAACCGATTTTAAAAAATCTTTCACCATTAGAATGCTACATTATTCTTGAGTAATATAATTGATCCCCTAAGGGTAAAAATAGTGGTTTGAATTCACTTTCATACAAACCAACTTCGTCAGTTTTAGTATTATAAACATGAAATTTTTTATGTAAAATCATAATTATAAATGAAAGTTAACTTTAACTCATTTTTTTGGAAAATCTTCCCTTATAGGGTTAATTTAGGGGATGGAACTTAGTACGCCACTACGTCATTTTTGAAGTCAAAAACATGAGAATTGATCTATTGGCTCAAGATTAGAAACAAAATTCAATAGTAATGCGTTTTTTTCAAAATCATCCCCTAAAGGGTTAATAAAGGGGATGCAAGTTAGTATGGCAACTTTGTCAATTTTATAGTAAGAAGAGTGATATATATATAAACTTATAATTAAACACAAACATTAACTGTATCACGGTTTTCTCGAAATTCATCCCCTAAGGGGTAGTACTTCGTCATTTTTGAAGTCAGAAATGTGAAAATCAATATGTAAGCTTATACTTAGAAACAAAAATAAATTGTTATAGTTGTAATATGGGGAGGGGAGGGGAGCAGGAGTGGGAGGAGGAGAGGGAGAGGGAGGAGATAAGCACACAAAAACTATAACGGCCGGCTAAGAATGGTTGTACCGATTTTAATGGTCGATGTTCGCCGGGTCAGCTAGTACTATATATTTTACTAGCCTCCACCCGTGAATTCGTATGCGTGGACAAGAATTGGGTCCTGAAGCGAAAAGTAGACCTGTATGTGATTTAAAAAATTATGAGATAATGGAATATTAGTAGTACTTCTTTCGCGTTGTGAAAATGAAATGACAGTAAAACTTTTCCGAATAAAACAAAAATAATAAGCGTGTGATTGATTATTGTAAAGACAATTATTTTTATATAAGGTCTTCTAGATATTACATATCGTTTCGTAGTCAATGATAGCCTAGTCGTTTGATCACTGTTCACACCCAAAGAAGCCTGGGTTCAAATCCTGTAATTCAATTTAGTTTTCTTAGGAAGGGTGGTTTTCTTTTTTAAATGTAAACAGCTGATTAGCGAGCTGACAATCCGCCTGATAGTAAGTGTTGAATAATTAAATAAAGGTAATAAAATCGGGTGTCAAGCATAGTCTTACAACTCACAGAACTAGTGGGAATTTTTTCCTGTTGACAGTACTAGTGTCAACAGGACTACTCAACAGGACAAGTGGGAATAAATGATACCGTCGCCCATGGACGTCAATAACAAAGGCATCACCGATGTGCTGTGGGCAACAAAACACACAGCAAAACAAACAACAAACGCTTACACACTCACACCCCCGTAGTAGGAATTTACCTGTGTCGCGGGTGGCATGGGCGACACATATAACACAATCACACCCATGACCCGAGTATTAATAGTTATCTGTCACATAGACATCTGCTCCGGTCGGGAATCGAACCCGGGACCCCTCACTTCGCAGGCAGGGTCACTACCAACTAAGCTACAGGGTCGTCAAGAATTAGCTCTCAAGCACCCTGACTATACAGGCAGGCTTCACGAAAAATTGTAATAAAACACCTTCCCAGCAGGCACCGCAGCATGATATTAGAGTCAATACGACATTTGTAGTATTTGTATTGTATTGGTTGTATTTTTTTACCAGCTTGCATTTTGCTAAATTGACTTTTGACTGCGTAGATTATTTGACAGACCACTAAGTGCGACGGTCAGACAACGATTATAAATCTAAAGGAGTTGAAGAGCAATTTTTCAAAAGAAAGATTTTGCAGTTCAGCTTTTTTATCAAATCGACTTTATTGAAACAGCCTAGTGCTAAACTATTTAAGATTACAAAGTATATCCATGTAATGTTTATCTACAATTTCACATGTAACAAGCCCTCCAAATCAGTAATGCGCCTGGCCACAACGTACATCGAATTGTGAATTTTTATCACCTATTCTTTTACCTTCTAAAAAGAGTTTTTTCGTACAGTCCTATCTTCATAACAACAATTTGAACATGACTAAAAGCGCATAGTTTTTAAGTGTTAAAAATTATATTTCATTATGTTTAAGCTCAGTATTAAGATTTTTTAAGAACCGCGATTAAAAAATAACATGTTTCTTGTTCTACATTCTCCAGTAAAACTATTACAGTAGTAATTACTTGTTTACTGTTGTGAAAAAATGCTTATTTTGTTTAATCAAAATTATCCAAAAAACAAAACAACTTCAAAGAAATAATCTTGGAAAACTACCTATATCTACTAAAATCGCTATATGCATTCGTATACTATTTCAGGAAATCCTTATTGAGATACATTAATGTATCACAATTCAAATCATCAGAACTGAATTTTGATAAATCTGTAATGTTCGGTTTACACGTATTAAGTAGTTAAGTAGATAACTAAATTTTAAGTAAATTAATACGTGTAAACGGACAATTTAGTTGTTTAGTAATTTAGTAGTTTAGTAATCAAGTAGACAAATAATTTAGAAAGTTTTCTATTTTCTGTTAAGTAGGTGGGTGAGGCTTATCACTTAACACTTTTGGACAGGCACTTTTTAATTCAAATTTAGTAAAATGCTGTAATTAAGTAGAATTGAATGAACCAAAGAGCTTTACCAAAATATTACGTGCGCACGCATACTAAAAATTATTCACTTAAAATTTAGTTAAAATTTAGTTAACTACTTAAGTACTTAATTAACATGTGTAAACCAAACATAAGATTGTTATTTCAATAAAAAATATAATGTTCCAAACAATTAATAAAAGACAGACTTCTGAGTCAGGAAACATACAAAATACAAGTTGTATTCTTTTTTAATGTCTAATAAAAATTTAAAGTGACATTCGCCGAATAACTAGTCTGTGGAATAAGTTCAACAATGACAGATTAAAAATGGTAACAATCTAACGTCTTTTGTACCCGGTAAGTTCTCGAAACCTTTACTCATTCGTTCAACCCACAACCCGTTCACCTTCTGTTGACTGTTCTAACATCAACATGATCAACATCAGTCAGTGCTGTGTTGTTCACGCGGAGCGTGCGCAGTTTCAGTGTTCAAACTGTTCATCTAAAGTAAGTTTATTTTTATGATTTCAACTTATCTATCCACGCGTAAAATAAAGGTTCGTGCGACTGCTAAATATTTCGTATAACAAGTGAAATATTCATATAGTTTTTTCAATATCAACGTACAATTTTGAATGGCGGTTTAAGAAATTCGCTCAAATTTTATTAAAGAGGTCTTGAGAAAACAAATAATATAATATCTTATTTGAATGATAATGACCGATGAATGCTTAAAACAGCATGTAGATTTGTTTTTAAATGATTTAGCTAGTTTATATTGTATAAAATGAATTTGTAGCTATTTTTATATATTTTTATGTTTTTATATCTTTCGTATAATATTATTTTATTGGAAGACCATAATTTTATTTTAAGTAAACAAAGCATCTCACGAAAGTTAAATTAAAGTATTATAATTTGACACATTGAAAAATGTTCCAATTTTGACCGTAGAGCGGGTCTCTTTTTCATTTTATTTTGATTAGATGCGATGAGAAACTTAAGTATGCAAACGTTGTATACCTATTCAATTTATTATTTTTTTGTTTAAATGTGATAAGTACATAAAAAAATACAAAAAGCCTGTAATATCGATAACACTGAAACAGAACAAAATCATGTCATATTGGTCTCCTTATAGTTTTACTATCATCATGTAAAATTAGTCAAAATCATTAGGTAGAAAATTACAAAACACTTTCTGTTAATGGGTTGAAGCCACACTTTCTGTTTCGTCTACCCGCTGTTTACAATCAATCTATTGTATATTCAGTATGGAAAATTGTTAACATAATTTCCGTGATTGCCTCGGAAGGAAAGTGAATCAAGTGCAAAACACACACCACATACCTAATCTGTTCGTTTTACAACGTCATAATGGTTTATTTTCTGATCATAGTGCACTGTTACCCTTTATTATAACCACGTAAGCTGTCATGTTATTAAATTATTCCATGAATCTCTTACAATCACCCACCTAAGGCACTCGGGTACCGTACCTGATCCTGTCGTAATCATGAGCTTTTAAGGTCGCTCAGCCAACTGCCTCAATTATTTTCAGCTGACATAATATCCTAACAGGGTATGGATACTTCATATTTCTAGTTACCAGCGCTATATATTACTTCACACTTCCACATTGGAATAGTAACAATTAGGTACTAAGAACATTGTAGTCAGGTAATGAAATACCAATCAACACAAATTTTTCCGGCCGATTGCTCTGTAGTGCTAAAACAATTTGGAAGTAATTAACCTCGCCGCGCAAAAATACATTTGTATGCGAATTAATAAGCGAAAATGCCATTTCGACAGTAATTGACTTGTATCCGGTAGAAGTAATAGTTGCAAATACTACTCAATAAATATTTTGGTCACGCTCGGGACAGGCCTTACTTTTACTTTTTATTGCTCTTTACGTACCTACTTTGCTTTAGGAGGTGCGAGTTCTTTCAGTTCTTGACAAATGTGAGAAAAGTATTTTTTATCAACAATCGCGTTAGTACAATCACCTATAAATTATTTTGAACCTCAACTTCGCCGGGTCACCGAATCCAAGGTTTGCAAGGAAACTTGAAGTTCTCGCAAAGGTACCTGAGAAGCACGCAAAGATGTTCATTTGTGACTCAGATCTCGTTGAAACTAATCTGCAAAGTCTCGAGCACAGGTGCGGGATAGCCAGCCTCTCGGTCCTCTATCGGGATCATTTTAGAGAGTATGCGCAGGAATTGCACTATATAATTCCCCCGTCCACTTTCCTCTGTCAAACAACCTGACATGCAGCGAGTATCCATATGCCGTGAAGACGCGGTTAGCCTCGACATCTGTTAAACGTGCTGCAAATTACAGGAGTAGCTTTCCCGCGTCGGTATTTCCGCTTAGAATGTTGAAGTCTTCAAGAGAAGAGTAAAAAATTGCTTTTACTAAGTTCGTGCGCTCACCATCTTGGACTCCAACGCCACATAACACCAGATAGGATTGTTTATTGTAAAAACAAAACCTAAGCTACTCGAGTCGTAGCAAAATTATTACTGAACGTTGTCTAAGTCGAAGTGCGAAAATCCGAAGATGCCGTTTGATTCTTCACAATAACTGCCTCTAAAAAATTAGATGAAGAATGTAGCCTTGTGGCCCTACCAACCGTGTGGTGATTAAAACGAAATCTAGGAGGTCCCTTGCATACATTCATCAATATACTCATGAAGGGGGGACAATAATTTCAATAAAAATTTTACTCATACTAAGCAGATACAGTATAGTTTGTTCTAAACAATTATCCTTTATAGATTTAGCGAACTTCCACGCGCCGAGACGCGTCATTAGCGTCGCTTACGTAAAGTGACCTTTTGGTCATGTCTTCCAACTGCCAAGGTCATATAACTGGCTGCTGTTATTACTACAGTACGCATGCTTTATTAATGACTCTCAACGATCTTCGTTTTTAACCGAATTAAAAAAAGGAGGTTCTCAATTCAGCTGCATTTTTTTATGTGTTTTATTCATAATTTTTTACTGGGAGTATCAATTTTAATGGATTATTTTAATATTAAAAAAACTGGTGCATGTCATGTAGTCTCATTTAAATGTAAGCGAGATCTGACGGAGTAGTTTTTAGTTATCCTTAAGTAAGTTATTTTTTTAGAAGAATCTCCGTGTTTTTGACTATAGGTACTGTGTAAGAAAGACGCACTGTAAGCTTGTGCTAATGTTGTTAATTCATCTGAAGGTAACAGCAAGTAGTCCAGATACATTTCGAAGTTCCTATTAGCAATGTAACTTTTTAACTTTGTATTGACCACAAAAGTACTCAGCCACAGACAGATTTACTAAGTCCAAGCTTGGAATCCAGAACTTTTCATTCGAAAGGTAGTGACTAGTGACACTTCTCAGGAAGCGGCCATGACACCATGACGACAACTTTCAAGATTTTAAAAAGAAAAACGTTACTGGATTAGAATCCTGATCACTACAACAGGAGTGCGTGTGGAATGCATTTTAACTACTGTGCTAACATTCGATATTGCCGCGTGTTATATTAATTTTATTAAGGCTTCCGCGAAAACGTATTTTAATGCGTTTACGTTCACTATATAATATAATTAAAATTAATTGAAGTAAATGTAGTTTTAGTGTCAGTGAGTGCAAAGCGAGGGACGGGTGTCCTGTTCGATAATGTTTGTTTCGTCTCGGGTGTTTTAAAATTTAACCCTGTTCGCGGCGCCGTAACATAATTCACCCAGGTATCTTCAGTCTCTTTTTAGACTATTGATCGAGACTATTGTCACCACATAATTAGTAGTATTTGATTGGCACTACACATATACATATATAAAATTTGGAATATTAAAATAGTAATAGACTAAATCCAGCCCGCTGGTGGTAGGGCCCCTCTAGGGATTATATTAGTATTATTAATTTTAATTGTTAATTAATACCATTATTACTATTATTATTTATTCATGGGGTTCGCCTGGATAGCTACCACCCTTGAGCATGAGTCAGCCGCCAAGCGACTCGTCGTGTTCCGGCTTGGGGCTTGAGAGCCAGTTCGTTTTTCTTTTTCTTCTCTCTTTCTTGGCCGACAACACATCAGTAATGCCTTTGGTGTTGCTGATGTCCATGGGCGACGATAGCACTTACCATCAGGTGGATCGTCAGCTCGTTTGCCGGCTATTTCCATAAAAACAGTATCTAATACATTGTATTCCATACATCCACTATTTTCATTTTTCTACAGAAGCGATTTGAATACATCTGGGGGCACGGCAGTGCCCCCGCCAAGTCGAGCAAAAAAGCGGCACGGCCGTACCATCCTTTTCTCGAAGCAATTCAGGCCATTTTCGACCCCCTATATCTTCGTTGTGGATAAAGCTAGAAGCCTGAATTTTTAGTAACCAAGCAGGAATTGTATAAACACGTTATATTTCAAATTTCATTCAATTTGAACCAGTAGTTTAAGAATTATAACTAGTCAAAGTTTCTTAATTTCGTCACTCACTGACTGACTGACCGATCATCAAAACTCTAAGGCACTTCTAGCAGACATAGAAGCTTCAAATTTGGAACACAATTAGTGTTTAGTGTATAGATCAAGGAAAAACTAAAACATTTTGCAATTTCGGTCTAGTTTTTTAGATACATCAACTGCATAAATAACTTTGTAATCCCATATAAATATATAGGATTACAAAGTTACATTTGCAGTTAATGAATTACTGTACCTGTATAACAAAGTAACATTTGCAGTGAATGAATCAGTGTGCCTGTATATAATATAATGGAATAATAGGTGTAGATAGGTACCTAGATATAATTATGTTCAAAGGTAACTTGTAAAAGGAAAAAAAGTAGAACTATCTACAAAAAGAAATGAGATGCCATCAAAAACAAAACTTGTAAAAAAAACCAAGTCTCGCAACTCAGTTCTTCTACCGTAAAAAGTTGTGAGATCCATGTAATACCAAGTCGGTTAATTTATTCAGTTCCTACTTAAGGGTCCTTCTGTCTTAAGTTATCACGTAATTAGCTAACCTAACAAGTAACAACATCTTATAGTGACCATATTATCAATATTAAAAATCTTTTATGTTTTAAATAAATAGATTGACTTGGCAATTGCACTAAACAATCAAATTTAATATAATATGTAGGTATTACTTGTGAGATATATTGTGTTTTCATGCGATGGCCAAGTCGATCTATTTATTTAAAACATAAAAGATTTTTAATATTGATAATATGGTCACTATAAGATGTTGTTACTTGTTAGGTTAGCTAATTACGTGATAACTTAAGACAGAAGGACCCTTAAGTAGGAACTGAATAAATTAACCGACTTGGTATTACATGGATCTCACAACTTTTTACGGTAGAAGAACTGAGTTGCGAGACTTGGTTTTTTTTACAAGTTTTGTTTTTGATGGCATTACATTTATTGCTAGATTTACATTTATAAAACTAGTTAGGTACAGGTAAATACGCATATTAAAAGTACAACCACGAGCCAAGCAAAACTTGGCTCAGACGCAGTTTAGTACCGGGTTACACTAAGAAAACGATATTATGTAATTGTACCGAGATGCAAGCCTCATGCAACACTTTGCCAACGTTTGTCGGGCAAAATTAAATAATTATGTTATTAAGTTCCTTAATACTTTTCGGAACAATAAAGACTCGTCACTAAACAGTTGATACATTTTTTCTAACATAAAAGGTTTTTATCCTTAATTTTTTAAGGTATTGTTAGATTGTTTTTAAACAATACTTAACGCTGGTGATCTAATCTTACACTAACAACAATATGTAACACTGTAACAACTAACAATAGAGCAGAAGTTGAGATATTTAATGCAGTTTATGAAAGAGATTGAGATATCTAATGCAATTTATGAAAGATATTGAGATATCTAATGCAATGAAAGAGATTGAGATATCTAATGCAATGAAAAAGATTGAGATATCTAATGCAATTTATGAAAGATATTGAGATATCTAATGCAATTAAAGAGATTGAGATATCTAATGCAATTAAAGAGATTGAGATATCTAATGCAATGAAAGAGATTGAGATACCTAAGGCAATGAAAGAGATTGAGAAACCTAATGAAACCAAATTCAGTTCGTCAGTATACCGCGCACGCTACCTTCCCCTCTACCGCGCCCTCTACCGCAGCCGCGTCTCCCGACACAGAGTCCAAGCGTGGAATCCAATTTAGTAATCTGTCAGCGTTCGCACATTGTGAGATAAAGCAGCTAGAGGAGAAATTAGGTTATCCATAAAAGGAACACTTTTAGTACCTATACCTATACCGTACTAGAACAAGCGATGTAGTATTGTTTAGAGAAAGTGAAATAACTATATCGTCGCGCGTCGTCGCTTCATCATGATCAAGACCCATCATTGTTGCACTATTGCAAAAGGAATATCAATAATTATGGCAGAGTTATATTTTTCATGTAAAAAATATATACTATCGTATAATGCAAGGCCACATAATCACGTAGTTACATACACAGGGCGAGTGACTTACAACATTCATAAAAAAATAGTTAAATTAAAACCCGGACGCCACCACTCCTAATTTTTTGCCAACTGGTTCTTATAAAGTGGTAAGTCAAGATCCTTCTGCACAAATAATACCTAAGCGCGAAGCTCTATATCTCGCATATACAATAACTGTCGCACTGGCTCCGATCTCCTGTAACAATCTCTCAATTAAAAGCCTGACATTGGTTTTACAATAGTCAAGTGCAGATTGGCTGGCTTCACACGCATTAGACGAAATGATTGCGAACTCTTAGGATTGCAGGTTTTCTCACGATGTTTACCGGAGAAGTGTTAATTAGTGTGTAATACCCATGTGCCTTGAATCATTTGAAGGTGTGGGCTTTTAACTTTTTACCCAGGCCCTTAGAGATCACTATAGAGAAGTAGCTATTGTATGTCCATTCTCTTTGGTACACGCTACAAGTGAACTCGTACAGTACTACGGTGATGCGAAACATGGATAACGGAGTTACGCCACGACAGATATTATCGCGCTTGCCTCACCGGTCACCAGTTACTCAACAAATGTTAGTTATTAACAAACAACTGCTAGTACTATCATACTATCAGAAGCTCCGAGTGACGCTGCCTGGCGGTCAGTTACTAATTGAGTGACCTACCTGTCAGTGACGCCAGTTACCGTCAGATAGAGTTGGCAAGCGTTAACTTATAATAATTAAAAAATATATTTTATTCATTGTCGGATGTCAACCAGACATTTCGCTATTTAAACGACTTTTAACCCATTAGCGGTCACGACAAAGGATTTGGAGGATATCTCTGTGGCGGAAACAACGCTACTAGAATATACATAGATTAGCAGAAGAGCTGGTGGTCAACATAGTGCCACTATGACTGGTATCCGATCTCAATGCCGACGGCACACAAATATGCTCAACTCACTTACCCCTAAAACCTCTGCTCGATTCTTTTGGCGGCTTGCGTTGACGCCGTTGACCATTGTTGCAGGACGTAAAAATATATCTACTATTTTAAAAATTTAAGAATACAACTTTATACGTCTTACCTTCTTATCTTTATGTATTAAAGATGTCTTAATGTATTGTACCTATCTTTATGTATTACGTAATGAAGGAATCCTATTTTTAACCGACTTCAAAAAAGGAGGAGGTTCTCAATTTGACTGTATTTTTTTTATGTTTGTTACCTCAGAACTTTGGACTGGGCAAACCGATTTTGATGATTCTTTTTTTAATCGAAAGCAGGTGCTTGTCACGTAATCTCACATAAATTTTAACGAGATCTGACTAGTAGTTTTAGAGTAACTTTGAAGTCGGTTATTTTTTAACCGACTTCCAAAAAAGGAGGAGGTTCTCAATTCGACTGTATTTTTTTTTATGTTTGTTACCTCAGAACTTTGGACTGGGCGAACCGATTTTGATGATTGTTTTTTTAATCGAAAGCTGGTGGCTGTCATGTGGTCCCACATAAATTTTATTGAGATCTGACAATGGCATCCATGAGAAAACCACATAAGTCGTAAATTTGTGTTAAGATGCGCGCGACAAATTGATGTATAACTCAATATCACACCAACCGATTTCGATGATTCTTTTTTTAATCGAAAGCAGGTGCTTGTCATGTGGTCCCACATAAATTTGAACGAGATCTGAAAAGTAGTTTTTGAGACTTTGAAGTCGGTTATTTTTTGTTAGTAAAATTTAGATTATTGTTAGTAAAATTTAGATTATAGTAAACTAGTAAGTAGATATAATAGATAGACCGATTAGTTTCATTCATATTACTGTACTTGACGAACTTATTAGTTACTCGTAGCAAACTTTAATAAGATCGCAAAATCCGTATTGGTTATTATCGGAATTAGGTCGGTTTAGCAACGTGCACTCAGTCGATCGGATTCCGCTCGGCGTTGCTAATCGCTTCGAGATGCTGTCTCAATATTAATTTGATTAATAATATTTCTTTTGTACTCTATATTTGATGTTCGAAATATATATATGCGATAATATCTGGATGCCATCCAGTATTATATTTGAGTCTCTCAAGTAATCATCAAGGACACATTCAATAACGCAATATTCATTATTTTAAATTACAAAAAGAGTAATAAAAACACGACAGAGACGGCGCTTGATTACAATCGGTTTGATATACAATCTCTGGCCCAGGTTACACACACAATAATGATTGTCACTCAACAATCCTTCACATTATGACTGGATTACGATCATTTGTAGGAACCCAGGCTATATATAGTGGGTTTCAAATAAGTCTGCACTTCGCTATTGTTGGACACTCTTACTTGATTGACAATAATTATAGCGTGTGTAACCTGGGCCACTTTGTTCAGCTCAGTTACAATTATCTATGGGTCACTATTTGAAATACCTTTTCGCTGATAGACAATTCACGTTGGATGACATGGAAGCAAGGTACCTAGATAGCCGAAAGACATTTTAGCTACATGACATAAAAGCAGAGTACCCCGTTAGCAGAGAGTCAACTGTCTTTTTTGGCTCAGTCAGTTTTCGACTTCCGAACATACGTCTTATTGAAAATCGTGCTATCAAGACAGGTTCCCACGGATTTTTTTTTCAATCACGCAGCTTTTTTTACATGTTACAACCTTCGTATGCATACTACGTGTGGCAAGGCCACAACTATTCAGCTTCTTGCAACTCTCTTAAATTAATATCATATCAATAATATGTTATCTATGCTGTGATTTCCGTCTAAAGGGACTAAGTGCAATCTGAGCCAGCGACATACAACTCATACAAGTGAGCATCCCATCTCGGTTCGCAGTACAGGCAGTCCTCGTACTTACGGTATGTTAGGTTCTCGAAATACGCGACGTAAATCGAAACGACGTAAGTCGAGACATATTTTTTCATATTATGTTTAAATGTAAAACTCAAGGGTTAGGATCCACACGGACTGGAAATTAAAAAAAAAACTGCATTTATAACAAAGGATATACATAATTTATTGTCAAAAGTAAGTTCTTAAAATTATTATATATGCACTTATGAAATTGCTAGTTATTTTTCCTATGCCGGAAATCGAAACAAATGACGTATGTTTCAGGAATAGTATCAAAACATTGTTGGACGTAACTTGAAACGACGTAAATCGAAACGACGTAAGTCGAGGACTGCCTGTATACTATTCCTTCGTATCCTATATTGTTTCAGCCAATGTATTTTGTTTCAGCCAAAATTACTGTCTGAAAGAATATTTGTTTTGAAAATATCATTTGGCTTTTACGTCAGATTAATAACACAAAAACTCCGATTGATATTTGCGCAACCAAACGATCTTGATTTTGTGATTAAGGTGATAAGCGAGGTTAGTTACAAATATTTAATAAATTTAATTTACTTAACAGTAATATCATGCAGCTGGTTTTTAGTCGTGACGGGGTGTATTTACCCCTGATAACAAAATTGGCATTGTATACTAAGTATATATGAATAGGTACTTCGATCAAAAACACCAACGTCAAATATAATAGCGCACTAATAAACGGATTCTTACTCCTTAGTTTCCGTACTGAAGTATTTCCAATCAGCTCGTTGATGATGGCGTGGAACTCATTATTTATGAGTCAGCAAACGATAATCAACTCTGTAAAATAGAGGAAATCCCACATCGTGACGACAATCACGCCCGACAGCGACGCCTAATTAAACAGTTCCATGCTCAAATAAAGGCTCAAAGCTGCAATCACGAGTTGTAAAATAAAAGTTAATACCTATCAATTACAATGCAACCAAACTATTTTATTATTTTATTTATCTGTGGGCGGTATCACAGGGGGCGAGCCCACAGCGTGTCGACAGGCACCATCTGCGGCATCTGCCGTGTCATGTTTCTTCTATTAACACCTATTGTTGAGTGTTGAGATGACGCATGGCCCAGCCATCTAGCCATGCAGGTGATGCACGTCACTGTACTATTAGTTCCGTAAACAAATTATTATTCAATGCCACGTTTTGGAGATGGCATTGAGATTCAACCCCCCAGGGTTTCAACTGTTTATCTGCGATTTGCAGACGTGCAAAGATACGTGCAAAGATGTGCTTAACTGTACGACTACGATCATAGACATGACGAAAAATATTCATAATTTGTTGATTCTACTATAACAGAATTATTTGTAAGGAAAGTGGCGTTGGTATTCATTCCATTTCTGCTGTTCAAAATTTTCGATAAAAGTTGTGATTGTGGAACCGACAATTATCCGACCTACTCAGTCGCTATGATTGATATCTACTAATTTGTAACAGATGTATTGTTATAATTAATTATTAACGTTACACACTCACAGCCCCACAGTAGGATTCCCTGTGTCGTGGGTGCCATGGACAACACACTAGATGAATAGAGAGAATGTCCTTGACATTCACACCCAGACCGAGAACAGAAATTTAAACTCATCTTTCCGCCTCACTGGGAATCGAACCCAGGACCCTCTGTGCAGCGATCCGGCACGGTAACCATTGCGCCACACGAGTCGTCAAATGTATGAATAGGTATTTCCAAATTGGTCCCATTACTGGTCTAAAATGCACTGGCTATCGACAACTACACCAGTACAGTACGGCTGCTGTATCTTGGCGCGTCTGAACATAGGCTTTACGAACTTTAGCGCATGTAAGACAGAGATGGCAACACAAACATGCCAACGTATGACTGAGACACAATACACCGCATATCGAATATTGGCGAATTATGTTACTGCGCAGCCTTCTGCGCGAAGTTCAGACGCGCCAAGATACAGCGGCCGAACTGTACTCGGACTACTCGGTCACTTTATTAAGATGTCGGTCAAGAGTAAGCAGGTAGTAGACAGAAAGTGAGTGTCCGGTCAAGGTCCAGTAGTCCTACGCCACTTTCACCCTTACCTTTTTTGAAATAAGATTTACATTGGCCTGAAGAAACTCTGAGAGGGTAAGTGACATGTAAGCACATATTAGCGACCGATATCATGATATTTCAACTTTATATCTAGACGATAAGGTGTGATATTGGGTGAAGAATAGAATAGAAGAACTTCGATTCAGTTTAAAGTTGGGCTCATTAATATTGTTTGTTCTTATAATGAAATTCAATAAGTACCTACCTATCATTAGTGTTGTGATTTTATGAAAATATATATTGTGAAGATACCTGCAAAATTGTCTTTTACTCATTCAAGAAATTCATGGTGATATGCAGGTATTAGTTACTTTCGGAGAGAATTTCTGGGAAAAGCTATCTGAAATCCATGAAAAATCTTGGTTGCCTCAGAACTCCATTTAAGAACCGATTCGGAAAATTATTTTTGTCTTTGAAAGGGTATACTTCCACATTGGTCCCATAGTAAGGAAATATCAGTTCTGGTGGTTGGATCCATCTCAATAAATAATGTATAGCGTCTATGACGATTATGATTTAGGTTTTCAAAAGACTGTTTGTTTGAAGTCAGTTTTATTCCGACGAAAAATGTAGGGTGTTATAAGTTTGACGTATTTATATATCTGTGTGTCTGCGTGTCTGTATATTTGTGGATCTGTATTTCTGTCTGTGAGATCGTAGCTCTCAAACGGATGAACCGATTTTGATCTAGTTTTTTTTGTCTGAAAGGTGACTTAATCGAGAATATTCTTAGGTATGTTTAGTGTAAACAAAACTGTCTGAGGTTTTTTAAATTTTTATTTAATTTTATGTTATTTAAATACTTAGATTATCTTTGTGACTATTGAGAACCGCTGGATGGTGGTTTCCACAGTTTACCACTGCGACGTTACCACACATTCTCCAGCAGAACGAACGCGCAAACTTCCATGTTCACCGTGCCAGTGGCCTATTGTGCCACAGACCTGTGAGTGACAATGAATAAAATGAAAACAACTTTATTGGAGCGTAACTTTACAATACAACACAATTAAATTCCTAACAAAAATTATTAGAATAGTTCTAGGTAGATATTAAACTTGTAATAAGAAAATGTTGCAGCGTACGTCAGCATCAGTTATCATTGCGCTGCAAAAAAAGTAGATACTTAATGACACGTAGTGTTTTTCAGTGCAACCGGATGGTCGTTAGGTCAATAAACGCGTACTTAATTCGTTTTTAACCGACTTCAAAAAAGGAGGAGGTATTCAATTCGACTGTATTTTTTTGTTTGTTACCTCAGAACTTTCGACTGAGTAAACCGATTTGGATTCTTTTTTAATTGAAAGCTGGTGCTGGTTATTTTTTCTCAAGAATTATTAATCCACCGGATTAAATTCATTAGTCCAAAATTATGAGTGTCAGTCCATCCATCCATCTACCATCCAGACCAGGTCTCCACTCAACTTGACTTAGTATCCTTAGCTTGGTACTACTTAACCGTTCATTGGATATAGAGAATACACAGGGTACTAATACTCTATATTCCATGGTTTACCTTACTCTATCCATACTTGTGTGTCACTTCCGACTATGACTATAAAGTGAATTGTCCTGATGTTTTGCTGGCTGACCTACTTCGTTTTAATTTTAGCCAGGGTTGGTTATGTTGTAACATTAACCGATAGATTAAAAAGCTTGCAATCGTTTAAACTGAAGACAAAAAATATCAGAATAAACCTATCGATATTGAAATCTGTCGTATGGGATTTACCAAGAACAACACGAGATAACAAAATAAAATATTTTTTATGCAAATCATTCCAAGATGAATAAATTATTATAATTGACAAGCTTCGTGAGTCGTGAGATGGGATGGGATGCTGTGAACATCCTCCTTCGTGATAACCATCTACTGCGTATTGGATTACGCTGTATTTAAATTGAATTATTAATATTATTATAAACTCGTGACATAGATTTTTTTGCGATATTATAATATTGTGTATTGATGTACCGATTGCAGACTATTTGCGGAGACGTCTTTTCTTAAAGAACGCAATAGTTTTGCTTTGTTCTATCTGTAGAAAATTATCGTTCAGAATCATGAACAACAGAACATTTAAAAACTTAATAAATTAAATCAACTTTACATTTCCAGTAAGTAACATAAATCTTATTTGAACGTTAACATTTAAAGTAGATAATTACTCGTGAACAAAATAGCTTTAATGTCTATAAATGTTAAATACATGATATATGTACTGCATTAAGGCTTGTCTTGAGGCCATATAGTAGTCGTACATGTGGTACAATAATAGCCGATTTGAATAAAATAAATAATCTATACTAATATATAAAGAGGAAAGATTTGATTTTTTGTTTGCATTGAATAGGCTCCGAAACTACCGAACCGATTTGAAAAATTCTTTCACTGTTGGGAAGCTACACTATCCCCGAGTAACATAGGCTATATTATATTTTCAAAAAAAGTTAAGGATCCTTTATAAAACTCGAATAATATAATCCAAGGCGTAAAAAAATAAGAAAACCGAAGCAAAGCGAGGATGGTTACTCGTCCGTAATAAAGAGTATAAAAATAAACGCCACGATTTTATGAAAGCTAGGCAACTGACTTTAAAAAACGAACTTAAATCGTTATCAGACATGATAACGTAAGTAAGATATCATCTACTAAGTAATACTGAATAAAAATTACATAAAGAAACCATATTTTTGAGCTTCATATTAAATATAAATCTGAGAATATTTTTTTTATTAAAATCCAGATTGAAATAGTGTGAACTTATTTTAATTTTTATTATCATCATCAAAATTCCTAAAGAATAAAAATGAACAAATCGTGATCATTGTCAATGCTGTCAAGGTCAAGTCCGAATATTTTTGCGATTAGTTCACGCGGGTTCAAAATCAAATGATATGGTGCAACTTCGATGAATACATTATATAAATTTTTATACAATACGAATATTTGAACATAAACCTCTAATAGACTTATAGACCAATTTAAAATTTGTCAGGACTAAAATAAAGGATTCCATTTGAAACTGTCCCGAACCCCAACTTAAGTCCTCAGTGATAGCCATGGAATTAGATTTAGGCAAACTCAATACTATGTCAATAATTTGTAGAAGAAACATTAAACTTCAAATTTTTTTTAATGAAACTGTAACTTGCAAGAAATATTTTTTTTTATTTAAAAAATGTATCTTCTTTCTATTAAGTGCACACCTTATCAATATTTTAATGAATTTATTTTGTATCGTTTTGTGCTGACATCAGGCATGGGGCCGAGTTACTTTTAAAAACTTTTTTAAAATTATTAAAAATCCGCGCATTTAATGGCCGCCGGCGCCGGCGCATCCACGCCGCGTTCGCGTGACGCAACGAAAGGTCACGCGGACCAGTTCCCGCCAGATTCCAACACCAGCATGGAATGATGCTCAACTTGTCGTGTTATACACACGCCGTACCTGCCGCCTGCTGATACTGCTGATAAACATATCAACTAATTATAATTGTCCTACTTTATTTACTTACATACTTACTCTTGCAATGACACCATCAGCCCAGGGCTGTTTCTATGTTTCTATGTTCTAATTTTTTGTCTTACATTACAAATAATCACAATAAGTTAGTTGAACGCTATGAAAAAATATATGGCTTAATACTTTTTCCGCTTTAATTATAAAAAAAAGTTAAGCCCTTGTACAAATGTACATAGCTGAAACCTTTGCCTCAAGGCTATAAAGCTACAAATCACATCCAACGACCGGAAGGATATTATAATATTTTAACACCCACGCCTTCCCAATCTCAATCATATTTTTTTTATTCATATAGGTATCACTGAGTGATACCTACCTCAGTGATACCTATATGAATCATAGAAACGCTAAACCAATAGTCTATAAAGTTTTGTTTCAAAGAGTTCACTAAATAAGGATCATTAGCAATCTGGGTACGAAATCGTGATAGAGAAAACTTTCCTAGAGACAACTAGGACTTTTTTCCTGCTACTTCTAGGTTATAAATCTCATCCACCAATTTGGTGCAGCGAAGTAGAGTCCTCTAGGCCTCCTGAAGAGGAGAGATCCATCTCGTAGTGGGCCACTAATGGGTTGTAGCTATTTCTCGACTACGACGTACTATTATTTCTTCTGTGCTACAACGCAAATCTGATGATAATAATACGAATACAAACATGTTTAATGACCACCTAATATTTTGCTAAGGACCAGTAATATAAATCGCGGTGTTCGAACAAGTTGAAGCAAGGAACCAGTTTAACACGTAACCTGCCAGCAGGCTAAAGTAACACGATAGTGCTGGGACAGAGTGTGGTGCAATGGAGCCAATGTGGGGCAAATGGTTTCGGAGCAAGTGTTCGACACAACTAGTCACGGCGGCCGTACGGCAGATAACAATAGAACTGCGTATGGTTGAAGCGATCCATGTGTGGCATAATTCTAATACTAATTTAATCTAACCCTTATAATCGATTAATTTGGTTTTTATTTACGTAGATTTGTTAGTTGACATCGTCGCTTTGTGATATCAAAACGATAATGCGTCAAATCAATGACCAAAGAGATCGATATTACAACAAAAACACGCGAAATTTTACGGTTAATTTTGGGACAAGGATAGTAGCTGATAAAAACCCTGCATGATGAGTACCGTCAGTATAATACCTCCCCTATACCCCAGATTCAAAATCATTTATTCATGTAGGTATCATCGATACACTTATGCACGTCATTTTTTTAATCAACCAGCAGCAGATTAATATGTACCACCGTCAAAATCATCCTGTAATGTATGTTAATGTAGATCCCCGTGGTTTCCAGATGCTGGTCCAGGTTCTGCTGCTAGCCTCGACCCTGGCGTTGACCAGCGGCGACGTGTCTCATATCCTCCAGGAGCCTCAGGAGCCTTCCACCGAGCCGCCACCGCCGAGACCCTACGCCTTCGCCTACAGCGCCGGCCGCTACCCAGGACACGTGGACAGGGAGCATGCTGAAGTCAGCGACGGCTCTGGAGTCGTGAGAGGTAAGAAAGGAGGAGGAAAAGTATGTGGAGAAAAGGAAGATTATAACAACTTTTTAAAATCTTGGTAACTTGAAAGGGGTTTCGACATGCGCAGAATATTTCACCACCGTTTGTTAACTTAATAAAATATAAAAAGTACATACCCAAGTAAATAAATCTTTATATGTTATGTTGATAAATCAGAATGAATATATTACGTATTCTCAAGATAGAGAATCTAAAGTTAGCGTTTTGACTGTTACAAACCTACGCCTAGGCTGGTTGTATATTGCATCCCCAGTTACACCCTGTTGCACCTTAGAATGAACTTAAAGATGGTGTGGCCCACCGAACACGGGGACTTAGTGGATTGTAGTTTTAACTGCATCACATTTCATTTTTACTTTCTACTAAATCTGATGTATTTCATAGCTTATATTTCTCAATTCCAGGCAGATATTCCTACGTGGATCCGCGTCAGCAGGTCAGGACTGTGGAGTACATAGCTGACAAGGATGGCTTCCATCCCTCCCTCAGCGACATTCCTGCGGAACACCCCGCAGACTCGGAGTCTGTCGCCAGAGCCAAGGACAGGCACTTCCAACTGTACGCCAAGATCGCTGAGGAGCACGCAACACATCCTCATCCTGATGGTGGTAAGGTTCTTGGAGGATCATAAATTAGAGGCATTAAGAATATTAAACAGCAACGTCACCGATATTTATTTCGTCCATATGATATGAAGTGCTCATTGTTTAAGATTGTCCGTAACTTGATGGTACCCACGCTCGATAAGAAAATTTACACTAATGCTTCTGAAATACCAAATATCACCTAAATTCTTCCAGTCCAGTCGTAATTAAACCAAATTTTCTTTGAATATTCCAGAGGCATCAGTCCCCCGGCAATCAGAAGCAGTTCGTGCTGCGGCGGCAAGACACACGACTCTCTTCAGAGTGATTGCTGAGCAGCACGCGAGGATCGCAGCGGAGCGGGAAGCTCTCCAGCGCGAGGAGGAGGAGAAACAGCATCTCCAAGAGCTAGAGACGGAACAATAGACCTTCAATGATGAACTTATGCCGGTTACGTAGAACGTTGTCGTAATTTTGCTGTAACAATTATTTCAGACATCGTAAATGCAAATCCATCAATGGCTCGCCATTAGAAGATCTTTTAGGCTCCAAAACCGCTTCCTAGGAGTAAGGACTGTCCTCTTGTTAAGATGTGAATAAGGTTAAGGATTTACTTCACTATCTGTTGCCGATCTTTTGATGTGGGAGATAATTTTATTATATTATACCTAAGTATATTTGGCATGATATCACGATTGTCAAAAAAATCTTTGAGTAGATTCGAGCAAACGAGTCTAATATCTAAATCTTTGACGGTTTTGTTTTTGAACTGTAAATAATAAGCAGTCGGGTGATAGACCAGTGTTGTCAAAGTTTTTAGACAAAATGGAACACGATAGGGTTTAATATTTCCAATGGTCCTACGCTGTTTCAACGAACCGAATCCATCTCTCCCACAATCGCGATATTTTTGACTTTCGATATTTCGCCTGAAATTTCCGACCATGTTCTTTGTAGCGCGGCATGACGCTATGTTAATTTAGTGAAATCAATTAATGTGACAAAAATCATAACATACTCATAAATATTTTCTGTGATTACAGAACAAAGTTTTTTTTAATAGAATAAAATATGTGTACTTCTTATCCGGTAATATGTACCTTTACTATATAATAGCTATGTTTTGACTAAGTCTTCACTATACAAATGAATGTGTGAAATACTCAAGCGGCCGAGGCCAAAGGCCCGGTCCCTCGTACTATAAGTCGACTGAGACTAAGTTAAATTATATGTAATATAGTGTTATATTCTATATTATGATATTCAAAAACTATGTGTGTTATTATATTTTTGCAATTTTATACTTTTTCATAAAATCGCCATATTTGTAAATGAAAATAAAAATAGATTTACGTTCAGTTTTTATTTTTTTAGTAGCGACCCTGATCTAATCTGTGATCTAATCTGATCCAGCATAATTTTTAAGCATAATAATAAAAATAATAGTATTATTCCAAGATGATACCTATAACAATAATTTTATTATTCAGTAGTAATCGTTGCTCATTTTAAAAATAAAACTGGAATAAAAAATCTTCGTTTCATAAGGGTGCGACAAATATATTTAATTGATAAGTATGAGGACCTAATATTATTATACATGTTTATTACCTGTACATAATTAAGGTGAGCGAAATAAGACAGACATTATAATTATGCAAATTTTATTGGTGAAGCATCTTCAATGACCGTAACCTTCGCAGTTTTCCTGGCTACCCGGTGCTGTCTGGAAAGTGGAAGAAACATATTATGTATATAATGAGCAAATACATAAATCTTAATCTATCGGACGGCAGATTACTTAATACAAGCTCTTATTTAACTTGCTTCGCTCGTTGGTTTGCTACCATATATATGTATAAATTATGCAGTTTCAAATCTTATAAGCTGAATTAGAACTACTTATATACGCATTCAATCATAATAGCTCGTTCTAAACTTTATCTTTACTTAAATGCCGCATTCAGGAATGGCAGAAATTTTATCACTAGCCACTAATTTCACCATCATCATATTTTTAAAAGCTTGTTTTAAAAAGATGTATAAAATATTAATTTTATTTATTTATTTATTATTTTTTCCCCTTGCGGAACGGAATACGCTTCAATTCCGATTATTCTTCTGATTATTATCCGTTCAGGTTCGTTAAACGGACCGGCGTTTCCGAGTTTCCACCCCAGGGCAGCAGATGAATAAACGGAATACACTATAATATGCCATATTGTGAGTACACTTATGCACGTAATTCTTTGGTTTTATTTATTTGTTATTTATTTAAATACAACAGATATTAAAATAAACCTGTGACCTGGCGGAAGCTGACGCGGAACTGGATGCGGAAATATCATAATATTACCAGGGCGTCCGGCATTCCGGCACGGCGTCCTTGTCATTAAGTTATTTCATTAGCAATATTCTTTTAGCTTTATCTCTAAACTCGGCATATGTTTGAGCTGGTTACTTTGTTGCTGATTCAATCATCATGATGGTACTAAATTTATTTATGACTAACCAACGACACCATTTAAAGTCTGCTCTTACTAAGCGTGTCTAAGCTGTTTACCTTACCGATAAATCTACATTGTATATTCAGTTAAAATTTGTCTAATATTTAAGCGAACAGAGTTTAATGATAAAAATACTACAATGTGAAAACTTTTTCACATGCCATGTGAAAATTGTTGTTTTTAATCCGCGTGAAAGTGGGTGAATATTAATTCATTCGATAAGTTTAAAAAAAGGCGTAAAAAAGAGTTACTAAAAGAGTTCTAAAAAGAGTAAAAAAGAGTTCTACTTCAAAGCCGGCATCATATTGGCGATTCCTCTGGTATTGCTCATATGCATAAGCAACGGTGACCACCTCCCATCATGTGATTTACGTGGTATATCCGCTTTTTAACACGACTTCAAAAAAACGGAGGAGAATCATTTCCGTATTTTTTGTGATACCTCGTAACTTTTTATTGGGTGTATCGATTTTGATGATTTTTTATAATATTTGAAAGCTGGTGCTTGTCACGTGGTCCCATTTAAAGAGCGAGATCTTACCCGCGAGTTATTTTTTTGGAAGAATTATTCGTCAGCCCTTCAGACTATAAAAAGCTAATATTAATAGTACAGTGCTAAGAGGAATTGTAATGTAACTTACTGGCGGCTGGTGTGGGGGCTGGTGGGGGGTGTCCCCCGCCGCCGTGGCATTCGGCGCGGTCCTTGCTCCCCTTGATACCAGCAGCGGGCACCACGCTCATGCCGCTCTGTTACAATAATAGTTTGTGCATTTACGATCACCCTCAATATTCTATTCTAGACGACCCTGTAGCCTAGTTGGTAGCAACCCTGCTTGCGAAGCGAGGGGTCCCGGGTTCGATTCCCGACCGGGGCAGATATTTATGTGACAGATAAATATTTGTACTCGGGTCATAGGTTTTATTGTGAAGTGTTTATTTTTTATTTTATTTTTGTATCTCCTCGTGATCCTCGAGTCAGCCTACCAACTTTCTAAATAATAATAATAAATAAAATCGTTTATTTCCACCACAAATACAATCAGTGTTACATATAGACTCTTCACTAACCGAATTTATAATACTATACATAGTATTTGTGGAAGCTGGTTTCTACATTAGGTTTAAAAACCTGTGTCACAGGAAACCAAGCCCACTGCTACAATAGCCTTATAAATCATTTTAAACAGGTGTAACATAGAATATAGATTGTAATTAATTGTAAGTGAAAACGAAGGGACTTAACTAACTTAAAATGTTACAGTGTTAATTTTTAATACTTTACAGTAGTGAGATAGGTTCACCTTACCACAAAATGGTTCAGAGCTGGTGTCTTTAAATAGGAGGAGCAAAGGAAGACTATTGCAAGGAGAATGTTTGCCACTAACGATTCACTTAAGCCTCTAATCATTAAATGTCTAATATTTACGTAAAAGAACTAAACGAAAACGAGTAAACACATGAATATCGAATCACTACGCCTACTTTTAATAACTTATCAATGTTTAAACTTACCACAGCGGCGAAAATTATGGCCATAACGGCCAGAAAAGCCACTAAAATCTTCATATTTGCTCCGGATATTTCACTGAACTATTGTACAAGTGCACATCTGATGGTATGCTTCAGTCTTTATATATCGGAAATACAGGAAGCACCATATTATTACGTACGAGGAGATTTCAATAAAGCATTATAATAATGATGATGATTTGTCAACTTATCATGAAAAGGCAGTAGAGCGTTAATATACACAAATTACCCTTGAAAATCACGCTGTAAAAATAACTAATGATTTTGAAAAAAATTGAAGCAGTTATTTTTATAGCTTAAAGTGTTAAATAATTTAAAAACAAATTGAATGTAATAGACTGCGCAAATGACGAAGCGTTCCCTGAGCAAAATTATTCATCGTAAGAAAACTAGACGTTTCTAGTTCATAATGCACAAGGGCAATAAAACAAAATATAACTATAATGATAGTGTATTTAGTTTTGAACATTGCGGCATCGGTCTTATCAGTTAATTTTAGAAAGAAAGTGCTGCGCCGAGAAGAAATCAGTAGCCGAATGGTTGAAAAAAGCCTAATTAAGTGTACACCATAATGTTCTCAAAAGACGTGTGAAGTCTGCCAATCCGCGACGTGGCACATTGTGGCCTCTCTCATTATAAGTTAAGATCACATCCCTGAAGTAGAAATAGTTGTGAAATCTGATGATTATATTAACATAATATATAAAAAAAACTGCAAAACTTTACCTTTTCTTATGAAGGGTTGACAGAAAAACAGACCGACTATGGGCCTGAACGTAAGGGGTCACCATCGTCTATGGACATAAGCAATATCTACCTATTAGTTACCTACATTAATTAACACGCGGATTCTCGGTCGATCATGCCAGGACACTGGTACCAGGTGAATCGTGCGCATATGGCAAATTATCTGACAAGATCCACAGCAAGTAGGAGCCTAGGGAAATCAAATAGCTAATTATATTTTTGGTGCTGATAAATTGGTTGATAACAGAATGTGTTCAAGGGTTGTAAGCTGTATCAAACAAGATAAAAGACAATCATCAGTAGAACCCTTTTCAAAATATAACATCTCTATTTGAAGGCATCAAAGAGAAAAGTATTTAGGAAAGTAAAAAACTTAAAACCTACTCAATTTATTACACAAAACCCACAAAACCGCCCAATTAGTCAACATCCCTCTCTCATTAAACATTAAAAACACAAAAACCACCAAGGAAATGATTTCAGTCAATGTCAAGCTTTTTAAAACTGCCTTGTATCCCGAACAAGTCTTCAACGGTGGCCGCCTTGCCCCCTGGTCGGAGGGCTTCGTTGACTCTTCGTAGGCTATCCTTTGCAAAAAACTCTTGATTCTCTTTCAAAAGTTGTAGATTTTCATCTGAAAAAAATATTATAGATTTATCAACATTATTATCAATTAATTTAAGTTCAGTAAATTACGAGGCGTAAGGTGGTTTCAGACCACTTTAGTCCCGAGTATTGTATACTATTTTATAGAACAGTGTGACCTAATCCGCACTCTAAAGTTATCATTTTTCGGGAAAGTGGTCTTTCATTGCACGATGCGACACGACGCGGCGACGGCGCGACGGTGCCGCGGCGTGGCGTGGCGGTGCGGCGCGGCGCGAAGTTAGCGTCCGAGACTCCGAGCGTAGCGTAGCAAGAGCGATAGACACCACGCACAAAGTCACGAGTTTTCGTGCTGTGGTATAACAAGTTAATAGTTTAAAACCTAAATAAACGGTTTTATAGAGTCAATCTAGGTACTAATACAAAAATATGTTACTGTTAAGGAGAACTCCAAACCTGTGTGTCGTCAGGTCAGGTATCACAAAAATGCATTATCATCAGATTTAAAGCAATATGCACTCCTTGAGATAAGAGAAAGTAGGTCTAATTAGGCTCGCAAGATCAGACCCACACAAAGAAGGTAAGTTAAATGAAAACATTTAAGAGGTACTTTACGCGCAAAACCGTGTAAAATGTTGTATAAAATACTACATTTTATGTAAATAGTCGCCAAGGATAGATCGATTGTCTGGTTTAATGAATATGAATAGCTTATGTAAATTGCATTATACTCCAATTTACAGTTAATTCCTCCTGCAGAAATTGTCAGCAACCAGTAGGTTTAACAATTATTACCAGGCGCAGTTACACCACAGCCTTGCTTATTGGGACTCATGGTATTGGATCATCGTTATTGGAAGATCATCATGTCAATACTTACTCTTTATACTCATCCAGGCCTTCTCTTCCCCGCCAGACTCTTTAGGCAAGGCCTTCTTAGGAACAAATTTCTCCAGAGTATTAGAACCAACTTGATGAATGTAGATGATATCTAGTAGTGCCTTCTTCATAAATGGCTTAAGCATCATCATGAGCTTATCCATGAAATGCGGAGCGTTTATGAAGTGAACCTCTTTCAGTTTTATCAACATGCACTCCTGAAAAACGTCAAACAATACTTTATGATGATTTATGATCTATATCACAATTTACGGAAATTCTTCCTCAAGTTCAGATAAATTGAAATGAATTTTGACAAATTAGTGTAGATAAATAGTAAAGATACTTTAAACCTTCATCATTTGTGATTTATATCCATATTATCCGTACACATTAGACATGTTACTGGCAAGATTTACATACCTGCAAGAAGTAGAGGACTTGACGTATCGACATGAGCTCGAGCTTAGCAAGGTGGCCCAACACGGTTTGGTCCATGTCAATCATGATAACAAATCTGAAACAATATATGATGAAATCAGTAAAAACATAATTATTATAAAATAAGTACCCTACTCCCAACTCGACGGCATGTGATACAAACAATTGGTAATTAAATATAGTTAATAGTATCAGGCGTTACTTTGCGGAAATTCATTGTTATTAAGTAGTATTAGTCTACTTTGCAACAATCCGCGGGCAACATGTATGATGGTATATATTAGACATGCGTGGCACCTCCTCCCTCCCACAACGGAAACCTGCACTACATTAATTAAAAGTATACACCAACATACATACCAGCACCAACACGTGTTTTGCCCCGAAACAGAGCATCATCAGGGTAAGTTGACTCTACGATGGTTAGTCGCAAAGTCTAATGATGATTAGTCTTTGCGACTAATTAATGGTAATTAGATGAGGGACTAGGGGCAGAATCTCATGAGAACGTCTATGCTTCGAATATTAAGTCTATTCCAGATTATTAAGTTAAAAGTTAAACCAATCATTGGGGGCCTGAGAATTTCCTACAACAGGCGTGATTAATGACCTCTTTTCTAAGCCAAGGGCAGGATAGTGAAATAAGTCTCCTTGGCTTCAACTTATTAAGCCAACGAAGCGTCCTTAGTAACGTGAAATATTAAATATTCAAGTGAAACCGAATAACTAACTAATTGCTATGATGGCATAACCACTTCCATCTGAGCTAAAGCAAAATAACTTAATATATCATTTCAGCACTGCTTTGCGATGTAAGCTTCGCTCCAATTAATCGTTAGTCATCGTATTGAATTCCAAAGACACTGCTGCTGCCTTATGAAATAATAGAAAACCTTCAGTAAGTTCATACTCCTATTCCAATATATTAAGGATGCATGAGTAGATATAACAGCTAACTTCCTCACACTCTCAAAACGATTCGCACACAACATGACACCCACACCAGGGTTAGTGTTCACCCTGGCACCGCAGCGTGACGTCACCGTGAACATACCCTGGCCAAGTGCCCTCCTGGTGCTGGATCAGGTCGAACAGCATCATGAACAAACGGACCGCGTCGTTGAAGTTGAAGTACCGAGGGTCGGGATTCAGCAGCCGGCTATACATCGCCTTGTAGCCGCCCACTGTGCGGGTAGACAGGAAAGCTATTAAACTGGAACATTTGTGAGAAAAAACATTGATAAAGGATGCGTGCGTGAAAGAATTTAAAGCGACGCTTTAAAGGCAAAAATTACCAAGCGACATGTTGACAACTTTACACGAGAGCATTTTAAAGTTTTAATTTAGAAAAAAAAATCGTAAAAAATCGCTTTATTAAGCATTTAAGCTACATGTAATATTCATTGGAATTAAGTAGCTATGACTAATAGGCGATTTTTTACGATTTCTTTTCTAAAAATTTTTACTTAAAAATGCTCTAGTGTAAAGTTGTCAACATGTCGCTTGGTAGTTTTTGTCTTTCAAGCGGCGAAAGATATTGTCTTCGTAGTCAATAGACATGAAAATAGACGGAGATTTTCATATTACATTCTAAAGAAATTATGAATTAAAAATATTAAATAAACAGACATTGGCTCCAACAATTGAGTAAGAAGTCAGTTTTCTGTAAGTTACAAGGTTTTCAATAAAAAAAATCATTATCAACATTTTTAAGTATTCTCCGAATTGTAATACGTTATACAATTGTAATTTGTAAGTATGTATGATTTGAAGTATTTGAACTTCAAGTATGTATGTACAACATGTCAAATTAACTTCGACGATGGTACGTACACGGCATCCAAGCAGGCCTCCATCTTCTGGTCAAACACTCGGTCCTTGAAGAAGGTGGTGAACAGCGTGCGCACGGTGAGGTGCAGGTCCAGCACCTGCTTGGCCACCTCCGCGCTCCTGTCGCAGCAGTGGTACGTCACCACCAGCTGCAAGTCTGGAGAACATGGACGTATATTTGTTACATGCGAATCTGTTTTGTTATCTAATTACATTAAGATAACAATTTTGTTTTTTTAACCGGCTTCAGAAAGGAGAAGGTATTCAATTAGTCTTTTTTTATGTTTGTTACCTCAGAACTTTCGACTGGATGAACCGATTTTGATGATTTTTTTTAATCGAAAGCTGGTGCTTGTCATGTGGTCCCACTTAAATTTGAGCGACTGACGAGTAGTTTTTGAGATATACATAAGAATCCTATTTGATTCGGATATTTTTTGTCTAGAATTATATCTAAGTACTGACACTACTATTTACCTATGTATACCTTGTACTTTAGTACTAATAGTATAAGATGTAGTATAAAACAATGGACAGGTATTTTACTTTTTTCATAATGCTGCAATTACTGTTTTTTGTTTGCAGCAATCCCATTTATTCCACAACATATTATTATCTATAATTTCTCAGAAATACTGTCGATAAATAAGATTCTGTCATTAACAGAGGATGAACAGCTACATTTATATTCAATTATTGTAACTCCTTACAGTTGCAACACTAATTGTAGAATAGTGTGGGAAAAGAAGATTATTACCAAGATTAAACGGTACAAATGGGTATTTAACCTTTATCCTCTAACTAATGCCAGATAATTAATAGTATTGTTGTAAATTAATAATTATTTTTGTAAATGATTTATAGATTGTGTTATGTAATGACATAAGGGGTCATCCATAAATTACGTCACACTAATTTCATGACTTTTTGACCCCTCCCCCCCCCTTGTCACACCTGGTCACATTTGTGAGACCTCCCCCCCTAGTGTGACGTCACATATTATGAAATTTTACACCTAGAAATTATTAAATTAAAACAGCAGTACCGAAATAAGTTTTATTTCCATTAATTTGTTTTTAATATTTACCTATACATACCAATTATTCGATTTTGAAATGTGACGTCACAAAATTTAGGACCCCCTCCCACCCCTTGTCACACAATGTCACACTTCATCGACCCCCCCCCCCTCCCCCCTAACGTGTGACGTAATTTATGGATGGCCCCTAATCAGGTAAAGAATAACTTAGTAATCAATTGTTCTGATATTCGAAAAGCTAACGTCGAAACTGTTTATGATCATCATAGTGTGATCACTTGGTCAGTTTAAAAAAAAAAATCCAGATGTTGGTTTGTACTGCCATGTGTTTAATATTTATCATGACGACAGGCCAATGCATACGTAACGGGTTTTTTTCCCGTACGGGACGGCACGTGAAGTTTTGGATACATCTTTTCATAGAAAATGTATACGATAGTGCATGCGCAGCGGAATCCCGTACGGGACGTGACACGTACGGGACGGGGAAAAACCCGTTACGTATGCATTGGCCTAAAGACAAAAGTTTATATTTCAGGGCTCCTGTAGGTTCACCTACAAACGGATTGTTTCAGAAATAAGTGTGGATTTAAACATTACAACGTATGTCATAATTCATGATTTTCATTAACAATGAAGTAAATAAGATGGACAAAATTAAATATAGCAGGCCCACTAAAAGGTGAGAGAGACTTTTTGTCCTCTATCTATTATATATAGAAATTACATTTAGTAATAAACCAGCAAAAATATTATTTTGAATAACGTTCTAAGGTGCGAACACCCGCTGATCTTTGAAGAAGAGACGTCTTAACATTCAATGTCTTCACACATATCCGAAGCACTTGACTGCAGATAGTACAGAAGGCTACGAAAACCTCCTGATAGCATTATTGTCATGGATGCGGAAATTGCGGAACCTCACAGAACCTTCCTTTATGTCCGTTAGACTTTATTACAAAGATAAGGACGACAGCAAGATTGCACGATGATGCATCGATTCAGTTATATTATAATATTATATCGTTCAAATACTCATGTCATGTGTATCAGTTCCCATTATTAAACATTCTCCATGCATTTAATAATACAGATAACATCAATAACATCTAATATTAGTTTTCATTCATCTATACTAATATATAAAGAGGAAAGATTTGATTTTTTGTTTGCATTGAATAGGCTCCGAAACTACTGAACCGATTTAAAAAAATATTTCACTGTTGGGAAGCTACACTATCCCCGGGTAACATAGGCTATATTTAAAAAAAAAATAGGGATCCTTAATAAAACTCCAAGGTGTAAAAAGATAAAAAAACCGAAGCAAAGCGAGGGCGGCTACTCGTGAACAATAAACTGATGAGTTTTACTAAGAAAAAACCGACTTCAAAATAACTCAAAAACTACTCTTCAAATTTAGCTCAAATTTAAGTGGGACCATATAACAAGCACCAGCTTTCAATTAAAAAAGAATCATCAAAATCGGTTCATCCAGTCGAAAGTTCTGAGGTAACAAACATAAAAATATACAGTCGAATTGAATACCTCCTCCTTTTTTGAAGTCAGTTAAAAATACACCCATCCATACTCGTGATATTCTGCCCCTGGTGCACGAATTGCACAGAAATACAGGGAACAGGTTCATCCACATACCTAACTGAGGAGACCTAGAGCACCTCCGTCATGCTGCTCAAAGCGTATTGATGGATGGGTAAGTGGCCAAACCAGGTCGCTGCCCGTCGACCTTCGAAACAGCTTAACGATTGCTATCCTAAGATATTATCCAAGACAGACAACATTACTTGCCTTCCGCGGCCTGAAAAAATTGTGTGGGGTTTTGAAGTCTTGTTTACTTCTATACCTGGACATCTCTTCAACTTTCCCTCAGTTCACCTTTACTTCTATACTCCGTGTACCCGTTAGTATATTCCCGTAAAACGTAGTACGTAGCACAATAGAGTAGTACATAAGGAAAGAAGGGCTGGAATAAATAATATTTCCCTTCGATTGTAATGTATCTTCAAGTCATAATATTGATTATATTAACATCTCTACGCAAAGCCCTTCCAAGCTGTCCCTTCTTACGACACCCTGGTCCGCATGGAATTGGGATCATCAGTATTCCGAGCCGCCCCAATACAGCGATCATAATTACCATCGTTGCCTATGTTGTTTTAGGCATTACAATAATTATAAATCAAAATGAGAAGTTTTTTGTATGGTTATGTTACAATCTCGTATAATCATACTATTATTATGTTATTTTATTTTAATATTAAAACCATAAAATGTATATAGTCGACTTCCGGGTTTGATAAAATGAACTAGGGTACATAGTACTAGTTTTAAAACGTTTTTGTTAATACTTAATTTGGATGACTCACATACGCCCCAACTCAGAGTCACTAACTGTTACTTAAATCGCTCCTTAGAACAGAATTTGTATGGTGATTCTTTACTAAGGAGCGATTAAAGTAACCGTTAGTGAATCTGAGTTGGGGCGATAGATAATCATAAATTTTATCTAAGTACCTGTATTTCTTTCTTTTTAGTCCAGTCTAATTAGTAACTCATCTACACCTTCATTTTGGTGAAGTCGGTGAAGTGAAGTCAGAAGTCTAGATACGCTATCGTAGGCAGACACCTTAAAACCTATCTTTTTCATACACGTGTAACTAACATAGCTTTTTGAAGTTATACTTCTTTAGGCGCGTTATGAAATAAATGGAAAAAATCATTCGCGGATAAAAACCGCAAGTGCGGCCGTTTGCATGTGATTTCTTGTGTTATAAAATTACACGTTTTAAAACCTTCACGGTTTCGCCGCAGTTCGGCCTCAGTCACGTCTTGGACCCATCCTCATGGTATTGGAATTGGAAGTAGTCATGGTACTTATTGCAAGATGTAAAAGGTTACCTGTCAAATGTTCCCCCGGGAGATGAGGCTGCGTTGACAGCCACTCCCGTAGTTTCTTGATGTCTTCGGGCTTGATGTCGGGGTTCTTTTCATACTCCTTCTCCACCGGAAACTCTTGGATCGGTGCGGGCATTTTAAGCTGAAAGAAGAATGTCCAAAGTCACAAAGGCAAAGTTTTCTGAAATAATATTTACAAAGGAAAAAGGAAAAACATTTTATAATTTTATAATAATATTTTTCGCGCATCCGCGCCACCGTGACCTGATCGTGGTGCAACTTCCTGAACAACAGACGAGGCCACGGTGTTGGTTCCTCCTGTTGTAGGTTGCTGAGCTCTGAACTAACCAGTTTCATCCCGATGGTGTTTTCATGGTGGTTTTCTATACCCACCTGGCTCTATCAGCTATATTGGCTATATTATAAAATACGTAGTAGGCTATATTATAAAATACGCCGTGACCAGACCACTCTTTCCCACTGGGCACTCTGGGCACGTGCCCAGGGCCCCGTAATCGATAGGGGCCCCCTAGTTCCTGCCAGATCACTAAACGATATCCGATATTTATTACCGAAAAACTTTTTTAATTCGTATAAATTGAACCTAAATTACTGACTACAATACCAATTTGCTTATTAGCTTTTGCATAAATCTAGAGGCTTTTATCTACTTTCTTTGTTTATTTAAACAAAATAGTGTTTTGACATTTTTGTCATTGGGGCCCCATTATCCTAATATGCTCAGGGCCTCCAGTAGGTTAGACATTGGCCGTGACCACGATGCGAGTAACTGGGTCGAAATATCGGTATTATAAAATACGAATCGTTAGTATCAGTTACATTTAAAATGAGAGTCCGCTATAATAATATAAGTTTAATATCATTAGCTATTCTAAAATCGACCGTGAAACATTATATACTTGTTTCCCTCTTCCTTTTCAGTCGGCAAAATGTCGACATGTTAGTGATTTCCTTGTCCAACGGCACCACTAGCAGCAGACGAACCATTTGTCAGTAACCACTCGCTAATAAATGGTTCCTCTGCTTGAATGTTATCTAGATACATAAAAGACATCTCTTGTTTCTTTTCCGAAAGTTTATATAACAATTTTTTGTCTATTTATTTTATTTTTAAACTAGCTGACCCGGCGAACTTCGTATAGCCTAACAAACTATTTTTTTCTCTAAAATAAAAGTAGCCTAAGTTACTCCTTGTTACATAAGCTATCTGCCAGTGAAAGTCCCGTCTAAATCGGTCCAGCCACTTCAGAGTTTAGCCGGAACAACAGCTATACAGACACAAAAATTGTAAAAAGTGTTGTTTTCACTTGGTATATGTACCGTGTATACATCCAAATGCACTTAGTAAAAAGCTGTTATTTTAATATTACAAACAGACACTCCTATTTTGTTTATTTGTATAGAAGACTACTGACCCTAATCAAACCAAGTTTATTAATAACGAAATATAAATATAGTATGGACTTGAAAATATATTGTTTGATTGTTCTTTTAACATTATTATATTATAACACTTGTTGTATTTTTACATGACTGACGTTTTTAAACAAGTATTCGTTTAATACATAGTTCGCTGGATTTCCCTCGGCACTACCGGTCACTATTCAAACTCGACCTGTCCCCATCACTATATTTTGTTGAAATATAATAATAAATTGAATACCTAATTATTTTTAATAAAAACCGAGCAAGTGCGTGTCAGGCCATGCGCAATGTAGGGTTCCTAAATAGTAAGTTTATTCAAAGATTCCTCACACTATAGGGTTCGCGACGATTAAAAAATTCATCCTCATGTGACCTGTAGTACCTAGAGGTACCCTGAATTTTTTTTTTCGATATTTTATTCTACGATTCTGGACTTTTAATAAATATGTATATCCATGCCAAATTACAGCTTTCTGACACTAAAATCTCGGCGATTTGCTTCAGACAGATGGACAGACGGACAGACCGACAGACGGACGGACATGACGAAACTATAAGGGTTCCGATTTTACTTTGGAACCCTAAAAACATGCAGTAGGTACAAGTAATAGCTGGACTATAAAATAACCGGTTTTGAGATAATTAGCAACTAAAATATACTGGCCAAATCAAGGTGCAGATTCAGACCCACTTTAAAACACATTATAAATACATATACTCTTACAAGTTTCCCGACGACGCTTTCCATAACCTTAAGTACTAAATATCATATTATACCGTACTTTATATTAATTTAATTTTTACAGCATATATTTTATATCTTCATCATTTTATTATGCGTGCATTACAAACCGAAGGATATAACGGAGACCATCGTAGCATACGGTAGTCGGTAAATACCACTTAAACCATTTTACAAGTTTTTTTTTCTTTGTACGGGTCTACTCATTTAATAGTGAAACACGGTACTTCCAAAAACATGTTGTATAGATACCATCGTACATGTGTTCCTTATGCATCAGAACACGCATCACATATAAAATTACATGACGCGTCTCTTGTCCTCTCGCCGTCGTTACTCAAAAATAACATGTCTCACAACTATTATTAGTAGGAATATTACTTGTCTTGTACATAAAAAAACGTTGTCTTCAGACGAATTTTAAAAAGCTTTTAAACATTCTTGAAACCAGACCTAATAGTTTACGGTTCAGAAATCATAAGAATGTAAATTAACATTAACATTCAGCAATTAAAAATAATTATCTATTTTTTATTCTAATCATTGTACAAAAAACATACCTTCTCCTTATCTGTTTTATTATCAGCTGTTTATAAAAAAATGTAAATTTTTGCCTTTACGATTTAAAATCCTGTTGATACGGAAAATATTATAAAAATTGAATCACCACAATCAAAAACTTAGGACAACTCTATGTTTCCACAGATACTGTTGTGCACGGCTAACTTGACACAAATAAACGAGGTAACTAAAGGTACTTGAGTGCAGTAGTAGAAGAGTTGGTCCGGTAGCAACCCCGTTATAAACTACAGGCGTTAGCGGAAACGGAAGCGATTACTTTAGCTATACTTCGCGATGGAACGTACCTACATCGTCATACTTCCGCCCTAGGATTAACTTGATAAGTGACAGAGTTCTGAGGTTATCAAAATTAAATAAACATACCTAAATATACCTACATACCTAAATAAATAAATGCTAACACACTCATACCCCCGCAGTAAGTATTTATTACCTGTGTCGCGGGTGACATGGACGACACATATAACATCACAATCACACCCATGACCCGAGTACAAATACATATTTATCTGTCACATAAATATCTGCCCCGGCCGTGAATCGAACCCGGGACCCCTCGCTTCGCAGGCAGGGTCGCTACCAACTAGGCTACAGGGTCGTCAATAATAATATGAACTTAATTTAAAACCTCCTTTTTTGAATTCGGTGCTTACAGGGCAAGGCGATGGCGCTTGGACTGTAATTGTACTACGTACTCAATATATTCCCACGGTGTTCTTGCATGTCTTTAGGGTTACCTCCCACCACCCTGTGCTAGAATCAACCGTGATTTGTCGGAGAGTCACATACTGTAGATAGAAATCTTCAAAAAATCTACAGATCAAAGGTGAAAGAGGTACGACCTACCTACTCTCTCATAACAACTGCTACGAAAGCGCTATCTATCATTATGCCTACCTGCTTGATTTTCCAAGAATTTTAAATTTTTAACGGTTCTGCATGATGTTTACTTAAATTAAAAAAAAACTCCGATAGTTTTATTTACACTAAACATAGCTAAGAACACTCAATAAATCACCTTTCAGAAAAAAACCAGATTAAAATCGGTCCATCCGTTTGGGGGCTACGATGCCAGAGACAGACATACAGATCTACAGATACACACACACATACAGATATACAGACACGTCAAACTTATAACACCCCTCTTTTTTCGTCTGGGGTTAATGAGAGTGAAAAATGAAAATACATCATTCACAATCAGTATAAAACTTTATCTTAAGCGGTGAATGGAAAACGTCACATCGCTCGAGTTTTTTTCCGCCTTACCCATTACTCCGCGCATAGCCTTAAATATACCTACCTGCCTCAACTGCAACGCGTCGTTAAATAGCTAAGATTTTTCTGCATAACCAGGTCCTATAATATTCTCAGTTTATGTTATAATAGAGCACATTAAATAGGAAATGATGCGTATAAAACATTTGTAAGTTAATACACCACTTGTTAGTCTATTTGTATCTTGTAACATGCGCTCTGCCCTCGGCTTTGCTCGCGTTTTCCGGGAAAATAAGTACCCTATGTCTTATTCCAGGTCATGGTCTACCTATGTGCTAAATTTCATGAAAATCTGTTCAGCAGTTTTAGCATGAAAGAGCAACAAAAATCCGAACATCCTTACTAACTGTCACATTTATAATATCAATAGTATTTACAATATTAGTAGGATAATTTAATATATGTATAATAATAATATTTAATTAATAAACACCTTGGATGTGCTTGTTTTCCTGACACATCGCATGTTAAAATGGTTTTTAATTAAATAATTATATATACTTATAATAATTACCATTTACAGAGTAATTAATCTCTTGTAGGTTGAAAAGATGCTGCCGCAGTACGTTTATTTTTAATCACGCAAAGTTTTAACACCCAGAAGACATACAAAAAAAATGAGTTTTTATAAACTTTAAATGTACCTACCTATTAAAAGTATGCAACAAGGAAAACCACTGTTTAAAAATTACTAAATATAGGTGGCTACTTAATTTTTCTGACGGACGGATGAACAACATTATTACACATGTTCAAGCAAGCTGATAAATCTATAATGCTCATATAATTGGTATCGGAGGCTGGTGGCAATCCTGCAATAACCAATTCATTACGAGTAACGGCCCTCGCTTTGCTTCGGTTTTCTAATTTTTTTACACCTTGGGTTACATTATTGGAGTTTTATTAAGGATCTCTAATTTTTTTTTAAATATAATATAGCGTCACCCGGGGATCGTGTAGCTTCCCAGCAGTTAAAGAATTTTTCACATCGGTTGAGTAGTTTCGGTTTCGGAGCCTATTCAGTGCAAGCAAACAATCAAATCTTTCCTCTTTATAATATTAGTATAGATTTTAAATAAACGTTCACATTCGTAAACCTACCTTTTTACATGTATGTACTCGTAGCTCTGTACTTGCCATTGTATACCAATTCCTGTGAAAAGAAAATAGCAAATACATCCCAAAGCTACAAACTTACAGTATTTTTGCACATAAGCAGTTCATTTCTTTTGAGTTATAGAGGACTACATGATTTGTATGAGTACAAACTCTTACCGTTTATCGCAAACAAAATTTTTCGGTACAGATTCATCTATCGTTTTAAATGAATGCACAAGGTTGACGACTAATAGGCAGAAATGGCGAAACATCGTGAGGCGAGTGACATCAGCCCTTACCGCTACTTCATGATGACCACGACCGTTCTGTCAAGAACGTATCGACTGAGAAGAAGAAGAAGATCGTTTTAAATATGAACATAATTATGACAAATACAACTTAAGAGATTCATGAGCACAGTTGAGTTGGATTTTATTATGCAGTAGCCGGACATGTCTACATTTAAAAATGTTGTATTAAGTTGATAACGATAATAAATGTAAGCCTCGGGCACAGGCGCAGGGTAGCCAGGAGGTAGCCAACCTCTCAGTATTCTATCTAGGATACATTTTGGAGAGTGTACACAGGAATTACATGATTAGATCCCTATTAATAAATCGATCTTAAGATCTCAGCAATCTTAAGATTCTGTTTGATGATGCTGACAATTGTCAGATCGTATGTGCAACGTTAAATAAAATTGATTCTACCAACGAATTCTCAAATAGAAAAGCTTACCTATAAAAAGTCCTTTTGGTATCCTTTTGGTCTACAATTTGATAACTAAAATTAACTTAGTAATTACTTAAAGTAAAAGTCCTGTTGTAAAAACAAAAAAGCTGTTTCCGCCCGGGATCGAACCGGGGACCTTGTGCGTGTGAAGCACACGTGATAACCGCTACACTACGGAAACCTCTACATTAAAACCGAAATTATGGAACAATTTAATCGAAAGATATGGTAATAGTTTTTGCATAAAATAAACATAAAGTAAATAAATTAATAGTTTAAAAAACTAAAACCGAGCTTTTATAAGGTGAGTGCACCGAGGCAAACAACGACTGTGCTGATCTCCGTTGAGGAGTTGCTTCATCAGGAGCCAACTCTGGCAGTGGCAGTCAGTTTATTATGGATTCTGGAACGAACTATAATAATTTTATCTTATACATATATGTTACCGGCAAAACCCGATTTCAGGTTAAACTAGTTTGGCCTAGGCCAAACTAGTTTGGCGCGACACGATTAGGCAAAACTAGTTTCTCGTCAATAAGTTTGGCTTATGTTTAACTTACCACCAAATAAATCATTGTTAACCCAAAAGTAGTAAATGATCACCAAAATTAAAACAGCATTTTAATGTAAAATTATAACCAAAGATGGTAATTCATTTTTTGATTCACAAACAGGCTTCCGAACTCTCCGGCGCTGCGGAAAGTGCAGCCCCTCCACCCTTGCGTAACAAACTGCAGGCACTCCATGCTCGCCTACGCAGCTTCGGCTTTTTGGTGCCTGCAGTTGGTTACAGCGGGCGAGGGCTGCTCTCCCTCCGCGCCTCCGGGGTTTACATTCACTCTAGGGGTAGGGCAGACTAGTACCACGTGGGGTCGTGGTTGACTAAGTCGGTTTTGTAACCATTTCGACCTACATCTGGAAATTAAAAGAATCCAAAAGAAACAATAATTATATACGCGAGCAGTTAATTTGGTGATCATTTACTACATTTGGTGTTCGAATACAATTTGAAGTGCAGTCGTGACTAAAATAGCTGTAATTTAAGAGGTTTAAAGCACAAAGATTTGTCGAATAAATATAAATCCGTAACAATTCGGTTCTAATCAGTTTTAGACTGACGAGTAACTAGTTTTGCCTAATCGTGTCGCGCCAAACTAGTCTGGCCTAGGCCAAACTAGTTTAACCTGAAATCGGGTTTTGCCGGTAACATATATAAAATTCTTGTGTCACCGTGTTAGAAGTTGAACTCCTCCGAAACGGCTCGACAGATTTTCGTGAATCTTTGCATGCATATCGGCTAGGATTGAGAATCGGACAACATCTATTTTTCATCCCCCTACCAATAAAAAATTTTTGGCAGAACAACGTTTGCCCGGTCAGCTAGTACATATATAAAATTTTAAGTGTGTGTCGTTAACCGTTAAGGAGTTCCCTCGTCTAGAGCCAACCCTGAAAGGATTATCAGGTCATGCTTATGATAAAAATGCATTGGGAACCATAGAAATATACATTTTAACTTCATGCATCCACAAGATGCTGTTTAAATCGTCTGTTATAGACGGAAAGGCCGTAGATAGGGTGAAAGGAAGTACTTCTAATTCAGCTTACAAGATTTGACCCAAACAAACAAATAAATAAAAAGTTAATAGTTTTAAAAACTAAATATACGATTTTATAGTATCAATGTTAATACTAGAGAAAAAAGATTGGGTCTGTGCTGTTAACCATTAACGAGTTTCCTCGACTGGGGCCAAACCTGTGACTAGTATGAGGTCACTGGAAGTAGGTCTTATTAGACTTGCAAGATTTAACCCAAATGAATTTTACCAAGAAAAAATAACCGACTTCAAAATAACTCAAAAACTACTGGTCAGATCTAGCTCATATTTAAGTGGGACTACATGACAAGCACCTGCTTTCGATTAAAAAAAGAATCATCAAAATCGGTTCACCCAGTCGAAAGTTCTGAAGTAACAAAAATACAAAAAAAAATACAGTCAAATTGAATAGCTCTTCTTTTTTTGAAGTCGTTTAATAAATAAACAAACAAACAAAGTAAGCTAAATAAAACCGTTTAGTAAACAACAAACTAAATATAAGCGTGTAACAAAATTTACTTTAAATTAAAATTAATGTGGTGTTCCATTTTCTTTATGGCCTAATTCAACATTGCCCAGTCAAAACCACGGCGATGTCCACTAAATCCAGAAGGTTTAAGAACATTCAAAAATTCACAGAGAAAGTTTATTGAGTAAAACTCCGTTTTATGTATTTCGATTCAAATAATTCTTATTTCAAACCTAAAACTGCTTAAATCCCGTTTACTGAGGCAATGATTTGAAGACCCTGTAGCCTAGTTAGTAACCCTGCCTGCAAAGCGAGGGGTCCCAGGTTCGATTCCCGGCCGGGGCAGATATTTGTGTGTTAGATAAATATTTCGTCGTCCATGCCACACGCGACACAGGTAATAAACCTACTGCGGGGGTATGAATGTGTTAGCGTTTATTTATTTATGGTCCAAGATCCCAGGGCCAACTGACGTCACGTATTTTCTGACGGACGAAATGTGGACGATTGAGTAGTGTTAGTATGTACTATGGTCGTATGCCTACCTGCTAACTTGGTCAAACGGCCAATTTCCAGGTATCAGGAGATCAAGGTACATAAAAACATTACAAACTTCACGTAAATTCTCATGGCTGATTTTCACGTATGTTCTAGATAATATAGTTAAAAATAAGTCGTCAATGCTCCCAGACACTTTTCGTCGGCCATATTGCTTTGCAGACGCTTTAAATCTCCCAAAATAATTAGTTATGTTAGCGCCTACACCAAAACATAAATTTTTAACCGCGCAATTTGATTGCTCCTCGAATTCTACAGGAGTCGATTAGTGTCGTTACCTTTAAAATATTTTTTTTTTTGTAAAGCCTTCATATAAATCAAGTGAAGTGATTCGTAATCGCCTTCAATACGGGACACGAGCTCATCTTCTTAAAACGAAACCTAAATCAGATGATACTTGTATTTGGAAAAGTACTTAATACAGTTTGTGAAATCATAAAACATCTTTTATTGAGCAAACAACGCATGATTCTTTTATTATACTAAAGTTAGCCGACGGTTTTTTTTCATTTAATAATTAGAACTAAAAAATAATAGACCATACCCTCACTCTTACAGTTTACTCATATCAATTTATTATAAATATAAAAAAAATCAACAGAACATAATATTGTCGCTTACGGCAACACTAGAGCGATGATTGCAGGATTGAAGGACAGGTGGCGCCACTAGCCTGTAAACATCGATTTGTTTGAGCTCCGTATTTAAAACCGTGCAAATAATATCAAATGTGTAAAATCGAGTGAAAATTTTATAAAAACATGTGTGTAATAACCTAAATATGAACTGAGAGTGTTATCTACTAAAACAAAAGCTTATAATCTAAAATTTTAATCATACCCAAAATAAACATTTGAGTGCTCATATTTACAATAAATACGGTTAACTAAATACTAGAATACTAAATACTATATGACTCGATTAGAAACAAAAACTATATAAAAGACAATCTGTGCTCAAAGTGTGTTAAACATATGTGCAAAGTTGAAGTGCAAATATTACTAGAAGTTACGATTTTCAAACTCAAGATGACTCATCGCTAACGATCATTTCACTTAACCAATACCAAATTGTTTAAACGAGATCAAAAATTCGCCATATAAACTGTTCACCTTCGTGGTCTATTTTGTAGCAATAAAGACTAAAGCGTAGTCACAAGCGACCTGAGTTCGCTACCCAGCAAAAGAGAATTTTTTCTAAAACCAAAAATTTGTTATACTCGTAAAATTGATTCTATCTCAATAATAAAATCACGATGGATTTCTAATAAATGATCATGAATTATATGTTATTCTCAATTGGTAGAAACCGGCCATAGAGGGCGCTACTAATACCAGCAAAAGATTAAGAAACATAAGTGACAGCCAAAAATGGAAACTTCGGATAACATCACCAGACGCCGGAACATAGTCCTACACAGATCCAACTCCTACGAAAACATAGGTGTTAATGACATCTCGCCTACAAGCACCAGGTCAGATCTAATATCAAGAAGCTTAGATCTATCCACGTCCATTAGTCCAAAACAACTAGAAAATCTTAAATTAGAAATATTGGAGCTGAAATCATTATTAGAGAGTACTCAAAATGAATTAGAAAATGTTATTTTAGAAAAACAAAACTTGAAAAAACAAATAGACAAACTTAAACAGGAACTCAGAACAGTAAAAGGACTTTTGTGCAACAGCCCATTACCTACAGCCAAACCCTCTACATCTCGTAAACGTCGATTGCGTAGAAGAAAATTATCGGAAAGCTTCCGCCTACTTGATTTGAATCAATCGGACGACGACACACAAGGGAAAAAAATGGACACTTCTAACGTAGAACCTATCCTGAATACAAATGAACACGTATTACAGACTCCAGAAGAAATTGAAGAAGAGACCAAAGAGAGAAACATGAATGAGAAAAATAAACTTAGTCTAAATGATAACATTCAAACTCAACTCAAAAATCCTAGCAATAAGAAAATAGTTATACTAGGGGGGAAACAATGTACCAGACTATCAAAATACATCATAGAACTTCGAAGAAATAGTCCTTATGAAATATATCACATAGAATCCTTTATAAAACCCTATGCCAACACAGAGGAAATAATAAAAACATGTGAACTGTATAAACTATGTAAAGATGATAAATTAGTGCTTTGTTTAGGAGAGCACGACAGTAATCCCATGTCGATATCGATCGAAACCGCGGCTGCCCTGAAATCTTTAAGTAAAGTGTGCCATGTCATACTTCTTAGTGTCTGCCATAATAAAAACCTCAACGAGACTAAACTAAACAGAATGTTACGCTTGATAGCGCAAAATATTTCTGATTGCACATTCCTCAATTGTAACATATACCATACCAGTAACACTTTACTGGAACGTGAAAAGATTCTCATAAGTAAACAAATTAATAATGTTATAGATTTAATAGATTATCGAAAAAAGTACTTACCAAATGCTAAGCGTGAAACTACAATCAAAATAAATGTAAAAAACCCGCGCAACGATCACATCCAGGATACACGTATAAAGCAAAAAAAGGGGACGATCCCGTTCTATTTCAAACCTTTAAAAAATAAAGTAGATGTTATAAACGATACTCTAAATATTCACAACGGCGACTCAAAAGTATCAAAGAACACAATACTTTATTATTTTAAGAAAATAGAAAAAACTCCTTGTGACATTACCAATAATTTTTTTCGTCAATAAAAAAAACAATTATTTCATAATCATCCATCAAAATATTGCTGGTCTTCTAAATAAGATAGAATTATTACACCTCGCAGTGGAGGAGTTAAAAGAGTCAGAAAAACACCCTGATATTATATGCCTAACAGAAACCTTCATAAATCCTGAAAATCTCCACAATATAAAGCTGACAGGATTTGAGTTGGCTTCGTATTACTGTAGGACAAATAACAAAAAAAGAGGGGGGGTGGCTATATTAATTAAAAAAGGTATCCCTTACAAACAAATTGATTATTTACAAGGTTATTCGGTTGACAATGTTTTCGAATGTTGTGGTATATCTTTATTGAGAGAAGTACGTCATATCATATGCATATACAGAATACCAAATTCAAACACTAACATATTCTTTAGTAAACTGGAAATAGTACTGAATAGAGTAACAAACAACAAAGAACGACAGACAATAATCGTAGGTGACCTAAATATTAACACACTAAAAAATGATAACTGTACCAAATCACTGCTAGACATAGTAAAAAATTTTAACATGACTTCACACATAAGCCATCCCACAAGACAAAACACGTGTATTGACCACATTATAAGCAATATTCCAAACGCAGTCGGTGAACTTCATCACTTTGGACTTTCTGACCACAACACAGCTCAAGCCTTATATATCCCTGTTAATAATCCTAAGTCAGTGCTCAAAGTGCATTATGTTTACAAACGGGACTACTGCAAGGAAAATATTCAGAAATTTCGTAAATATCTTGCTAGTTTAACATTTTCAGATGTTTATAATATGAATGACATCGATAAGGCATTTCAAAATTTCTATGAAATGTTCCTGCTTTTATATAAATTGTGCTTTCCTGTACGTAAATTAAAAGTAAAAAACATATATCATGCTAGGTGGGTAACTAAAGGATTAAAGCGAAGCTGCAGAAGTAAAAGGAACTTGCAATACAAATATTATAAAGATAAAAACGAATATAATAAGCGACAATACATTACATACAACAAACTACTAAAACACTGTATTTACACCTCGAAAAAGATCATGAACCATAAATATATTGCCCAATCAAAAAATAAATGTAAAGCGTGTTGGAAGGTGATTAAAACCGATGCCGATAGTAATGATAGAACGTCAGGAACTATTAAAAAAATTAATTTAGATGGTAAGATTATTGATAACCCAATTGACATTGCGAACGCTTTTAATAATTACTATATAAATATAACAGAAACATGTAAGATTCATGATAAAAACACTAATCGTCATGTAGAACCTAACAGCATTTTTCTAAGGCCATTCAGGAATAACGATATTAAGAATATCATCGCAGCTTTAAAAAACAGTAAGGCGGAGGGTATAGACGAAGTAGCTACCGAAATATTGAAATCTGCAAAAGATGAAATAGCTCCGGTACTTCAATTCTTCATCAACTTTTCATTTGAAAACGGATGGTTCCCAACACCACTTAAATTGGCTATCGTAAAGCCACTGCATAAAAAAGGTAATAAAGAGGACATCTGCAACTATCGCCCAGTTACTCTTCTACCTGTCTTATCAAAAGTATTTGAAAAGGCAATGTATATCAGACTAACGGAATATATAGAAAAATTTGCAATCCTGAAAAAGGTACAATACGGGTTTCAAAGGCAAAAGTCAACTACTAATGCTTGTTTCGATTTAATAAGCACAGTACTTACACAAATAGATAATAGACGGAATCCAATTGTAGTATACTTTGACATGAGTAAGGCATTTGATTTTGTATCACATAATTTGCTACTGCGCAAACTAGAAAATTATGGTTTAAGAGGTCCAGCACTCAACTGGATCCAGAGTTATTTGAAAAACCGCATCCAATGTGTCGACATACAATACATAAATAACAATGCAGAATTAAGCACAAGTAGATCGAATTTTCGCACAAATAAATTTGGTGTCCCTCAGGGTAGCATACTTGGTCCACTATTATTCTTATTATACATCAATGATCTCCCTGACATTATTTCAGATAAATGTATTTTATTCGCGGACGACATTTCTATTATAATGAATAAATATAACGAAACGGACATTAATAATACGATTGACAAAATTATACAATGGCTTCACGACAATAATTTAAACGCAAATCTAAATAAAACTAATTTTATGACATTTTCTAATAGTAAGAATGTTAATAAGGCCAAACTATCACTACACTATAAAAACAACGCGATTAATGAAGTGCAAGAAACTAAATTCTTAGGCCTTATTATTGACAATAGATGTACATGGAGATCACACATAGATCAAATATGCAATAGAATCAACAGATTTATCTACGTCTTACGAAGCTTAAGAAAAACAGCATCAATTAATACAGCCATGTCTGCTTACCATGGTTATATAGGATCAGTTTTAAGATACGGACTTGTAGTATGGGGAAACGCAAGTGACATAAATAGAGTATTTATCGCACAGAAAAAATGTATAAGAGCCATTTGTGGAAAACCGCCGTTTGAATCATGTAAGCCCTTGTTCAAGCAACTAGGAATACTCCCACTTCCCTGTATTTACATCTTAGAAATTGTAATGTATGTAATAAAAAATCCATCACAATTCTTAAAAGCTAGGGATTTTTTCATGAGGAATACTAGAAATTCAGACAGATTAGTTTATGGAAAGGTACCAAATACAACCTTGTATAAAAAGAACTGTGTAGGAATGTGCATCAAGATATTTAACGCTATACCTCATAATATACGAGACCTGCCAGAGAAACCACTCAAGTCCAAACTAAAGGAATGGTTAATGAGTCACTTATTTTATTCAGTTAAAGAGTTATTAGATCTGAAACAATCGCAGCAATGGGCCTTTTTGTATAATAAAATTGATAGGGACATGACTTCAATGTAATTTCATAATTGACTTAATATAATATATGTAAACGTTCTCTGTAATATGACATAATATATATTAATGTAAATTAATTCAATGTAATTTAATATTATTTGTATTGTAATCAGTAATTATGGAGCATAAACTTATTCAATAGAAAGTTTAATTATGAATAGTTAATAAGAGATTATGCAATAGTTAAGTAGATGAGACATAATTATTTTCTTTGACATTTTGTGTGTAAAGTTTTGCATGCCTTATTAAGGCGGAATATGGCGAACATATCAAATATAATATCTGTGCAACTAACCCATATTCGAGCAAATAAATGATTTGATTTGATTTGATTTGCTCAATAAAAGATGTTTTATGATTTCACAAACTGTATTCAGTACTTTTCCTAATACAAGTATCATTTGATTTAGGTTTCGTTTTAAGAAGATGAGCTCGTGTTCCGTATTGAAGGCGATTACGAATCACTTCACTTGATTTATATGAAGGCTTTACAAAGAAAAAATGTTTTAAAGGTAACGACACTAATCGACTCCTGTAAAATTCGAGGAGCAATCAAATTGCGCGGTTAAAAATTTCCGTTTTGGTGTAGGCGCTAACATAACTAATTATTTTGGGAGATTTAAAGCGTCTGCAAAGCAATATGGCCGACGGAAAGTGTCTGGGAGCATTGACGACTTATTTTTAACTATATTATCTAGAACATACGTGAAAATCAGCCATGAGAATTTACGTGAAGTTTGTAATGTTTTTATGTACCTTGATCTCCTGATACCTGGAAATTGGCCGTTTGACCAAGTTAGCAGGTAGGCATACGACCATAGTACATACTAACACTACTCAATCGTCCACATTTCGTCCGTCAGAAAATACGTGACGTCAGTTGGCCCTGGGATCTTGCTCTATTATTATTTACGAGTAACCGCGATCGCTTTGCTTCGGTTTTCTTTTTGGAACGAAGTTCCTTATCGCACGTTGCGAAAGGGGACTAGGCGGAAAATTTGGTAACGACACTTTTTGCCGGTAACGACACTTTTTGCCGTCGTAGTTTTTTTTACATAGAAAGCAAGCCAGAGTACTAGGATAGCAAAAACATGCAGCAAGTGTGCCAAAACAAATCTAAGGTATTAAATTTCGTGAGAAATTTTAAATTTAAATTTACTGACTGCAAGGAACTTCGTTCCATCCGGGTGTCCCGTGTGACACCTCTCAAGTTTTTGTTATTTCTTTACATCTTGGGTTACATTATTGGAGTTTTATTAAGGATCCGTATTTTTTTTTTTGAAAATATAATAATATAGTCTATGTCCCCCGGGGAGAGTGTAGCTTCCCAGCAGTGAAAGAATTTTTCAAATCGGTTCAGTAGTTTCGGAGCCTGTTCAATGCAAACAAACAAATCTTTATAATACTACTCTTTATAATAATAGTATAAATTAATGTGAAAGAACGCTTTTATTATTTAAAACCATAAAACAACCGAAGTGATTCACTAATAGTAAAGTCACGAGAGAGATGCATTGAATCAGTCAATAAGTACTAATATAAAAGGTGTTCCAGCGGATAATGGATTCAACATTTTGTTTAATGTCAGGGCTGAGACATTTCTCCTCAAGCGGATTAAGAGCATCTCACCTATACAACGATATCGAGGATTAACGTCAGTAAAATCAGAAGCGGAATCGCCTGCATAGGGTTCCTTATTGTAAAGATTAAATCAAATCAAATCAAATCAAAATCTTTTATTCGTATAGGTATCACTGATACACTTATGCACGTCATTTATCTACCAGCTTTTCGGAAGGGTGCTTTGTCATGGAGGAGAAGAAAAGCCGAAAGAAACTCCTCGCACATCTTTTAAAATCATGAAAAGTTACATAAGATGCGGCACTAATTTCCAGGCGTCTTTGTCATTAATATATTCATTTATACTAATAGTATCATTTGCCTACTAGTTGAGATTTTACATATCTCTTAAACATTTGGATAGGTAAATCACGTATTAGTAATTTATTGAAAAAACGTACACCAAGCCCCATATATGAACGTTGTACCCTACTTACGAGAAAGGATGACGTAACCAAATTATCTATTTCTAGTTAGATGATTATGCGTATCACTGTTTTGCTTGAACATGCCTAAGTTGTTTTTTACAAATATAATATTGCTGTAAATAAACTGAGAGGCTACTGTTAATATGCCTATTTCTTTAAATTTCTCACGCAGAGAATCGCGTGATTTTAATTTATAAATAGCTCTGATTGCCCTTTTCTGCCATTACATTTATTAAGCCTGGTAGCATCTACATCCACATGTACAGATCCTGAGTAACAGCGGGTGCGTTCGGTAGCTGGATGGGTGATCGCTAGTAAGATTGCTTGAGCGCGCGACGTAAATCCGTCGACAATCGCGGCGCGCGTCGGTCCCGTTGGTTGTCGTCGTTGAGGCCTCCTCAAGAGAATAGACTAAAAGATGTTAAAACACCATGAAGTTTTAAAAGTCGACGCTTGAAAGGCAAAATTTACCAAGCGACATTTGGGCGACATTGAATTATAAACCTTATAAACATCACTAAATTAACAAAAAATTCTGCGTCGGTTGATCATAATATGATCATATTATGATAATTTTTTTGTGTATAATATGTTTTTATGTGTATAATATGTTGTTATTTTTTGTGTATAATTCTGTATAATATGTGATAATTTAGTGATGTTTATAAGGTTTATAATTCATTGTCGCCCAAATGTCGCTTGGTAAATTTTGCCTTTCAAGCGTTGAGGTATAATAACCAGCTGGTTTGTTGGATATCATAATGCCGTAAACATAATTTGGAAAATAAACGGAAAAGTGGCTTTTAACCATAAACTAAAAACAAAACAATAACAGTTATAACAGGGCTTTTTTCATATCCCGTATAACTTTTTTTTTCTATATTCGAACAGGAGGTTTCCCTCCGTTATTTTTCACTTACAATGAATAAAAAAGCGTCTGATGCACAGATAAACTTAGACAAAAGTTTATGCTCGTATATTATCGTCTTTGACTTGTAGTAACTACATGCCATGGTTGTCAATAAACAAAGACAACAAAGGTGTAACTAACGACAGACATTTATTTTCCGTGTCGCGTCCTTTGTGTAGATATTAGAGTTATTTATTTACGGCATACGTCCGCTCCGCTATTGACGTTTACCACGTCCTAGTTTCAAAATTGTGTTACTAATAGATTCCCAGCTTATTATTAAAAGGTTATACCGCAATAGGTTGTAATAGATAGACAAACAGATTTTTTTTAATGGAAATAGTCGGCAAACGAGCTGACGATCCACCTGATGGTAAATGGCTATCGTCGCCCATGGACATCAGCAACACCAAAGACATCACTGATGCGTTGCCGGTCAAGAAAGAGAGAAGAAAAAGAAAGAAAGAAAGAACTGGCTCTCAAGTCCCCAGCCGGAACACGATGAGTCGTTTGGCAGCTGACTCATGCTCAAGGGTGGTAGCTATCCAGGCGAACCCCATGGAGAAATAATAATAGTAATAATGGTATTAATTAACAATTAAAATCAATATTACGAATACAATCCCTCGAGGGGCCCTACCACCAGCGGGCCGGATTTAGTCGCCTCTTACGACACCCATCCGGCGTGGGATTGGGCTTCGTATTCTAAGCCACCCCAATACGGCTAATAGATGTTCGGTTGGGTCCGTAACCCAACGGTAACCAGTTAACGACTTCTTTCTTTCTTTTTTCTTTTTTCACAGCAGAGCACGGGTCTCTACTCGTCATTGAGGAGGCCTATAGCTCCACAATGATTCCACTAGACCTACAATAACATTGTACAATACATTTTATCGTACAATAATGGACAATCCCAGGGTTTAATTTTTCAGACATTCTTTGAGCATAATAACCGGGACTGTCGGCTTAACGTGCGCTCCGAAGCACGAAAGTGCTTTAGTAATTTTGCCACTATCGATCACCTATCCGATTAATATGTAGATATAATTATTTGTCATTAAACCAGTACAAATCATGTAAGTTCCCTACCCAAATGTTCTTGTCGGTGACGTACGGTCGGCATGGGCCACTCACATGACCGACAGTAGCGTTCCGCCGAGATAACTCCAGGAAACCAGTTACCACCAGTACTTACATCAGTTTACGTGGTGATTAGCAAACATGCCACTTATGAGCAAGTTGATAGAGTTCATAATTACAGTAATTATCTCCCTATAGCTAAGTACAGAGGAATTAACTAAGACTGTGTACTGTTCCGTTGCTGGACTGAGGCAAACTTTGGTACCGTTTGCAAGAAAATGACAAACAACCGGTGGCGCTAGTATGGATGCTACGTTGTTATATCTTTTATTTATTGTACTCGTAAGTATAGAGGTAGTATTCAATGTCAAAAGTACCCACCATCGACGCTGTGATTGCAGATTGTTGCAAAGCGAACTATAATAACTCAATAACAATGGATTTCCGCCAGGTAACGCCTGATATAGTAGACCTCACAACGATTATTACTTTGGTAAAGATAACCTTGCATTTTAACAACGTGCGTGGAAGGAAACGACTTTTATGAAGACATTATAATTTGTTGTATTAAGCGTAGATACGAAACTTTCCTGACACTGAGGACTTAATTCTAACACACAAATCCATAACTCTTGTTTATGATATATTTGTCAACATTTATTTGCTGACTGTACCCACATGTCATATGTCGCAATGAGTACACAACTATATCATAATCTGTGCACCATACCCTATTTCTCGGTGGCTTTCATGTAATTGCATGCCAGGGGCGTAGCTACCGCCGTATCAGCCGTATCAATTATACGGGGCCCTGGGGCTGAGGGGGCCCCCAATGCGCCTTAGAAAAAATTCGTGAAATGATCCGGAAATTAATTATTATGATTCGAAAAATGTTCCGGAAAGCATCGATACTTCATTGAAAAGTGAAATCAACAATAAAATTTCTTTCTGGGCCATCTTTCATCGTATTAATTACTTTAGCATCATGCAATTTATCTTTAAGAGGCCATGATTCTAAATCTGGAAACTCGACGAATTGAAGACAAACAGGCAGTACAGATAATAATAAGAAAAACTTCTAATCAGTTATTTAAATGCCCTAATCAAAATTTTAACAAAATATTTAATGTACAAAAAAATTACGTTCTACACGACATTATGCTCTCCAGAACTAGTGCTGCGCGGACATGCCGTCGGCAACCCCATGACATAGCGCTCCGGGAATACCACAGGAGGAAGCTCATTCTACACATAGCACAGCTCATTCTACACATAGCACAGCTCATTCTACAGTTAGCACGTGTGTGGTAAAAATGATCGGGAGAATCGGACCGTAGAAGTTCTCCACGAGTCTCATCGGTGTGGATAAAACTTCAATTCGGCCATGAGCTTTGTAAAGCATGAGCAGGTGTCTCGCTCGCAGTGAAGTCTCCTTAGCCCGGTTTAGAACATCAAGCTTTTTGGAAGCCAACTTAGCCTTGGCTTCCAAATGACGCTGATACTACACATCACTCGAGATCTCAACTCCCAGAATCATACTCTTACAACAATTTTAGTGATGAGCGCGGTACCCTGGAATTGAGGCACTATGAAAAAAGGGTTTTCTTAGTGGTAAAGGCGCTAACTTGTGTCTTCGTAGGGTTGAATTCGACTAAATTAAGTCAAGCCTATTCCGAGACTTGCTCCAGAGAGTTCTCGAATTCAGACACAATTTTAAGCCTGCTATCCGCCACTTGCAAGTTTTGCAACTGAGAGGAATTAAGGGGGGCTGTGTAGTGGGCATCCCCCTTGCTGTCATCTGCATAGCAACAGTTGCCACTCATCCATGTCATTGATATGCAGAATGAACAGCGTAGGAGATACCACAGACCCTTGGGGAACACCAGCATTTTATAGGTTTCATATCTGAGCAACAACCATATACTACATCCTTGATATATCGCTCAGATAGAAAGCTAACTACCCAACTGCATAACCTCTCACAGCGACCGTAACGTGTTAACTTCGTGAGACCTCCCTGTGGCAGTCCTGGTCACAGGCTTTAGCGAAATCTAGGCTGACTGCCAGTGCTTCCCCGTTAAGATCAATAGCTTGACGATGCCTACAGGTGCATAAGATAAATTTGATGATCACCAGCTGAACGACCGTCGCAAAAACCGTATTGTCGATCACAGATCAGCTGATGATCTTCCAGATATCCCAGGAGCTGCATGTTAATCTCGCGCTCCATTACCGTTGCAAGCAGGGAGGCTATAGGCTTATCGCTATAGGCCTGTATTTAGCCAGGTCACTGAGATCGCCAATTATGTGAATGGAATGAAAAAGGGAAACCTTCCACGAAGACGTATCATGTGGCATAAGATAGAATAAGAATAAGCACGTTACGGTCAACCAAGCAGCCCCGGATCTACAATATTTTTCGAACCGGGGCAAAAACTTGATAGTGATAGAGATAAGATAAAAAAAACTCACAAATAATAAAAGTTTCATTTTTCGTGAATGGGACAATAACAACTCTTTTTCAAATAAATTTATTTATTCTCCCAACCAGGCTCCCGTATGCTAGGCGCTTTGTGCAGCTAGTTTTTATTTTATTTTTAATCATACTATATTATGATTTTTGCGCTCCCTAAATTGCCGCCCGGGACGGGTGCCCCGGTTTGCCCCTCCCCCACCCTAGATCCGAGGCTGGAATCAATTCGGGAGCACTGCGTGAATACCGTCTGGTCCTCTCAACTTCTTGGTATCAAGCTCTCGCAGGTATTTAGGCGGAGGCGATCCCTCTATCATCAAGAGTTGAGTTGGCGGCAAAAAGGATGCCAAGAAGTTCGGCATTCCCCTTTGCCGTATGGACCACGGAGTCGTCCGATTTACGCAGTTGTGGAAGAGACGACCAACAGAAGTTACCCTCAGCAGCTTGAGCTAGCGACCAGAATTCTCGACTACCAGAGGGGTAATCGTCCATTCGCTAGCCAGTTCTGCCGATGACTTTAAATTGCCTTCCTTTTAGTCATTTGCTTCTTTGCTGACCAGGAGGCAGCGTTAAACTTTGTATTAAGCCCTGAGGTGGATAGATCTATAAGCGTCTACGCGGATGACCATGTCGTTGACAATGACCATGATTCCCTGTCGTATCACATCAGCTACTGAGTTTGCGCTCGCGTTCGGATCTCCCGAAACGAAACAGAGCTGCCCCCAGATTAAAATTTTAGAGTTTTGTTTGTATGTGGTTTATTAATCGATGTTAGTAAGTATATTATATTTGTTTTAATTCACGCTAGCTTTTTTATTTCTTTTGAGAAAGATCTTTACCCACGAGTCGAGGGGGCCCCCGGCAAAATTTTGATACGGGGCCCCGGAAGGGCTAGCTACGCCACTGTTGCATGCATTAGGTATAAAACACAATTAATATAATAGCGTTAACGTATATGAAGGTGAAAGTAAATATTGTAAGGAAATAAATAAGTTGTTTTTAATGTTATCAATAAGCGAGAAAGTTTTTGGCTACCTTCGCTTTACCCTATACATCAATCAACATCGTGGTCACAAAGAACAGCATAGACGACCTAGCCCAGTTAGTAATGTCTGCCTATGAAGTGAAGGGTCCCGGGTTCGATATTATGTGACTTAAAAATGTTTACTCTGGGGTCCTGTTACTCCAAGAGCCCGCGACAGCCAGACCTATATGCCTTGCCTCTATCATGCAATTCGTGTGATAAGAGTTTGTTTGTTTGAACTTATTTTTTACTGACAAATGGCGTTGCTTCAAGGATACGGGTAGGTATTAACACTTAGACCTGAAGCGAACCGAGGGCGGGTTATTAGTTTCAAATAAGATAATTAAATATATATAAGGTGTTGCTGTCTATGTTTTACCTACCACAGAATGCCCCTTGCACTTTGTGGTAGGTAAAACATACATACTTTAGGAAGTTAACAAGAACATAATTAATAAAATACCTAATTGGTATCTATATTTTTTTCAGTGCACCAATTAGATCTAATTAATTTTCGTATAAACGGTCTAAGAAGCTATCTGCTAGAGAAATATGCCGGATTTGGTTTTCCTGGTGTCGAAATGATACATTCTTAACTGTGGGTTACCTTGGGCTAATGTAACGGATAATTATAGGAAACATTTAGTGGGCAATCATGAAAGCAAATAGAATTTTCTTAATTATCTTTATGTTCCACAACTGACTGAACATCGTTGCTTCCATAGAGAACAGTTTGACAAAAATAATAGATTTATTAAAATAACCTCCTGTCCTCTGTTATAAAAATTCGAATCCCTTCGTGGTGCGTCCTGTTGAATGGGGAAACTGGTTGTTTTGCCCGAGTCCAGGGTCCCATCTTCTTTTATATCCCTGAGCTCTGTGTATAATTTTATCTCAAAAATGCATAGTCTTAGAGTTTACCTTCCAGACTTGATGCCACTTTCTTTAATTGACGAAAAAAAATGAGAAGTTTCTCAATTCGACATGTACATTTGTTATGTTTGTTTTTTTTTAATGTATGATCAAGCAGCAATCGGCACAGGGTGGTCCGATTTTGATGATTCTTTTTTTAATGGATGGGATTATATCTTGAAGTTGGTCCCATTTTTTTAAATTTTATTCCTACCCTAAAGATACGAAAATAGGAGATGATTGATTGTTCACCCACGGAATTTTTACCCGTTACCCCAAAAACTTTGTACTGGATGATCCGATTTCGATGATTCTTTTTTTATTGGATAGTGTATATACTGTATACACTGTATAGTGTATACACTGTAGTATAAATATACTCATTAAAATTTGGAAACAAAATGTTAAACTAAAGGTACGAAAAATGGGGATCACTGATATTTCACCTGCTACATTTTACCTGGCAACTGAATCTACCTGATAATTATTTATTTACTGTTAATTTAGGTTTTAGGTTTAGGTTATTTAATCTTAATTTATAGTAAATAGTTTATTTTATTTTTCGCCTTCCAGTTTCTTGTAGAAACATTTCAACGGTGTCGGAAAGTTAGATGAAAGGTTCTATGCTCCTCTCTTGGTCGGTAAATATTCTGACGCTGCTTTGGTGCATATAGTGTATAATCTATGTTTGGTGCTACCGATGTCTACGAGTAGCGGTGACCTCTCACTAACGGCCAGTCTCAATAATGTACTAACAGATGGAAGACTGTGGATAGGGCTACCATTAGTATGTCATCTGTCATATTTGTCAATTTTTCAGACTGAAAGCCCTATCCACAGTCTTCCATCTGTTAGTACATTATTGAGACCGGCCGTAAATGTCGCTTGTTGGCGATTGATATAAAAATATCAGCTACAGTGCCACCAACTTATCTGTGGATTGGAGGAGGGCGCTGTCGGACGCATTGGACCAATCATTGGACGCAATTCGACACGTAGTAAATGTCAAATCAATGAGCACAAAGAACTTATGAATTTAATTTTCGCCATTTTACAGATAACTTGGTGGCATAGTAAGTTTATCGACCTAATTGTAGATAATGCAACCGGCTACCAATGCTCCTGTCTGTGCACAACAGGGTAACTTGAATAGTTATTGTTCAACACGGTTATTGTTCGCTAAGTAATGCGTTCCAGCGCCTGGCCATCAACACGTTTCGGCTGCAGGAGAATGTCGAATGAATGAGTGATTATGTGCCGTGCAGAAAACTGTATTTATTTTTGCGCTGTAAGAATTCTTCATTTGGGCAACTCTGGTCATGCTGCTAAACTCTAAGCGACCCATGGCGGGAAAGCATCAGAAATAGTGATTTGTTGAAAAAATAATACTTAAGATTATTTTTATCAATTGCCTACTTGACTATGAGTGAACCTGTGTGGAGTAACATCAGGTCACCATTATCACAAAATGCATGTCATCAGAACATCATTGTCATCAGAACTAAAGCAATATGTAAAATTTCAACTCCTTACAAGATTTGAAAAGAATCAATATTAGACAATTAAAGAAACAAATTTCTTTTTAGGGTTCCGTAGCCAAATGGCAAAAAACGGAACCCTTATAAATTCGTCATGTCTGTCTGTCTGTCTGTCTGTCTGTCTGTCTGTCTGTCTGTCTGTCTGTCCGTCCATATGTCACAGCCACTTTTCTCCGAAACTATAAGAACTATACTGTTGAAACTTGGTAAGGAGATGTATTCTGTAAACCGCGTTAAGATTTTTACACAAAAATAGAAAAAAAAATCAATAAATTTTGGGGTCCCCATACATAGAACTGAAACTCAAAAATTTTTTTTCATCAAACCCATACGTGTGGGGTATCTATGGATAGGTCTTCAAAAATGATATTGAGGTTTCTAATATCATTTTTTTCTAAACTGAATAGTTTGCGCGAGAGACACTTCCAAAGTGGTAAAATGTGTGTATATGATGTACATTACCATGCAAACTTCCAACGAAAATTGATTTGAACGAGATCTAATAAGTAGTTTTTTTTAATACGTCATAAATCGTAAACCGCAAAAAACATCGATCAAAGTTACAACGAACTACAAGAACTTTTATATTATGTTACTTGCTGCTACGTAACCCTTCATGGGCGAGTCCGACTCGCACTTGGCCGCTTTTTTTTAAACTGAATTTGTAATTTTACTAACATAAAATTCACTGACATGTCGAATAATAAAATAAGCTTTTTTGTAACGTACCTTTAGACTTAAATATAGACTGATTCATTAAAATCAGTTGTAAGCCATATTTGCAAACAAGGTTTTAAAAACAACTTTTACCAGGATACTATAATAAAATAATTACTCACGATGCGATTTTTGAAAACCTTTGTAAGAGCTTGTAAAATAAACTGTTTTCCAGCTTATAATCCTTACATTTTCTTTACCCTTTCCACTAAGCGATAGCTCTTCTAATCCCGGAGACATGAGCGTTCCTTTTTGTTCCCTTCTTAATATGACCATATTGTTGTAAAACTAATTTCTTTCAGCATATCTAGCATACATCCATCAGACTTTTGAGGTTCACAGTTGGACATAGGCCTCCCCTAATTTGTGCTAGTCTGACTGGTCCTGAGCTTTGTAACCTTTTAGCTTTCGTCTAATTAGAATATCCTCATCATTATCACAACACATAACTGTCCCAACTAGGTTCAGGGTTCTATCAAAGAATTGGCGTGCTTATACGATCAAAAACAAAAGTCTCAAAAACAAAGTTATGGTTTCTTCAGAAATATTTCATTTACCACTTGCACCGGTTATTGAAAAAAACCTGTATTTTATAATTTATAGTTAATAATATCTATCATAATTTTCGGGACCAAGCCTTAACTTAAAAATTAGAGATACAGGATTCGAACCCATACCCCTGTGAGATTTTTGTTATTGTAAGTGTTCTGCATGTCGATTAACGAATCAATAAGTTATATTGTATAGAAAAACAAGGGCCATATATGAATATCGAGAGACAACATATTAGACGCACTATGTGAACTATTGAATGATAGATATCAGTGCACTATCAATGACCCGCGTGCAGTGGCGTGCCCTACTGCACCGAGCCACTGGCAGCAGCCAGCACTGGCACTGAGCTCACTGAGTGCCAGCACTGCCAATTGTGCCAGTCGCGAATCGGACCGCGGCTGTCATACCCGCGCCGCCAACGCGTAAAAGCCTCAATTTAATAACTTTCAATACATCGTTGCCCTCATCAAATACGAATCTTTTAATTTTATTTATTAAACAGTACTTATTTTTAATTTTATTGGTGTGTGTTTAATTTTTCGTCGTTGTCGAGGTATGTAAATTTTATAAATATTCGGATATCAAATACATTTTTAATTTGGGATTTGTATATAGTAAGCTTATTCTATAATTTAAAGGCTTTTTATCTCCTGAGATAATTAAGCTGATAACCTGAGATTATAAGCTGTTATTACAGAACAAACTTTACATATGACTTTTTAATCTAGTTTTCAGTTATTAGTTGTTAGATATTTAATTAGTGAATAAGACAGGTGACGGATCTATCTTCCTGAAATTAAAATTGACAAAAGCATAATAACAATCAAACTTTTAAAAACGCATCCAACATCCGATTAAAGTGATCGCTTGCGATCTGCGATTTACTTTCAATTATATATACCTTCCTACTTTACTTAAGTACCACTTAATGTTATTAGATAAATGTAATTTAAAATCTTCTTCTAGAATTCCATAATCTCATCATTCATTATAATTATAAATCAATCAATTATATAGAAGTGAATACCTACTTAATATTCTATACGTCGTGTAACAGAACGCGTTATGTAGGCACGTCAAATTAAACATTCCTAAAATAAACAAATAAAACCTCAAACATCGGAAATAATTAAATGAAATGAAATTAAATTAACAAGGCGAGTTCTTAAAATAACTTAAGCTTTAAGTTCCGTGTAAAGTTATACACATCAACATACTTTTAGTGATTCCACTCTTGAGAAGTGCGCGACGTACCTATATTGGAAGCTTTATATACTTCCATGTATCCATCCATCAGCCACTGAAGGTCCACTGCTGGACATAGGCCTTCCGTAACTTGCGCCACTCTGTCCGGTCCTGAGCCTTCTGAATCCAGCGGATGCCCGCTGTCTTCTTCAGGTCGTCAGTCCACCTGGTTGGGGGGCGTCTTATCTACTTAGCGCAAGAGAATCGAGAAATTGCCATCGCACGTCTGGGGTTCGTAACGACTGCGAGAAAATTTCAATTAATTTGTGTTTATTACTTTGATATAACGTTTTATAATTAACGAGCGCTCTCTTGCGTTAGCGGATATTTGTTACTCTTTCACACTAAAAGTACTGAACAGATTTTCATGATATAGCTCACAAATAGACAATCTGGAATAATTCTTAACAAAAAATAACCGACTTCAAAATGAGGGATAACCATAGACATAATACTACTAGACTAGGCAAGGTATCTGAGCATATGTAAGTGAAACCTCCTGTAATCTCCTGTACCTCGGTTATGTAAAACTTTCAATGACTGGGTTACAGACGGAGAAATTGACTTATTTTCTCTAAAACTTCACCAATTTCGACATCATTTACATAACAAAATTCTAAATTAAGCAAAATACCACTTATTAGATTAAATTTATTAGATTAATATCAAAGCATGCAGTGTTTACCTCTAAGTGATTGTGCATTAAGCTAAATACAGTGTAATATAGTAATATTGTATGTTAAAATGTAACAATCGTTGGTAAGCCTAATAAAGAAAATAAAAATAAAATAAAAACCGTCACGCTGCGAAGAAAGGCAGGAGGTAAACCTATCCTTGTCTTACTTACGAGTTACGCGAATCTCCTTGGTCTCTTTCTCTTTCTAATAGCGTGACGCAAAGAAGGCCCGCTTGTCTAGTCTAGTAGTATTATGTCTATGGGGATAACTCAAAAGCTACTTGTCAAATTTCTTTCAAATTTAAGTCGGACCATATAACAAGCACCAACTTTCAATTAAAAAAGAATCAGTAAAATCGGTTGACCCAGTTAAAAGTTTTGAGGTAACAAACATAAAAAAATACAGTCGAATTTATTTATTTATTGCGCCAACAAAGTACACACTAAAATACAGTCATACAAAAAAATTGAAAATACAGTTAAAGTGTTACTCCAATTAAAGGTGCAAACAGTATTCTCCGAGAGTCGCGTACATTAACATATTTTTTTTATTATTAATTGAATTATTAATTGAATACCTCCTCCTTTTTTGAAGACGGTTAATAAATATAGGGTGCTTACTAACCCGCCAAACGCGGACTGAGGCTCATTCAAAAATTCTATAACGAGGGATTTTGAGATGAGAGAGGAAAGTCAGTTCATTTGTTGTGGGCTTATTATAAAAAATAAACAAAAGAAATATTGTTGCAATGAATCCCATAAATCCTAACATAAAACATGATCCTGCAAATCTTGCTAGGATATCAAAATTTTCTATGCAATTAAGTACTAAGCACAAAATGGCGTGACCAAATGAACCCATTACTTCGCGCTGACGGTCAAAGATGACCAGAATACTTCGGCCTCGGATGTACCTTTCATTTACATCCATTCAACTGCACAAGTTCAAACACTCTAAATGGCGAAACACTCCAACTTGAACTTAGGTGCTGTTCAATAAAGTTCTGATTTCAATATCGTGACGTTAAAGTTCTGGTCCTAAATGTTGTATTTCAATTTCACGGATAAAATTCATAACGTACACCCATAATCATTTTGTCTGAATAACGCAATCTGCTACAATTGTTTCTCACATAATATAATTTTCAGCGGAATATAGCACTTATATCCTATACATTTAAATGAAAAGTCGTATGTTACCTAAACTTGTTTATTTGTTGATTTGAGAGGAAATCATCTGTTGTGTCAATTTAAATGTCATTGTCGTTGGGCGGTATAGTAACTCGAGCAAAAACCAGTAAACAATTTCTTGCTTCGCATTCGTGACAAAGTCGATCCGCAATAATCGTGAGGCAACGTTCGAGCTTTTAAAATCATTATAAAGGTTGAGTTGAAGGGATGTGATCACTGCTGACATAATATCATTCTTACGTTGAAGATGTTTCCCATCATCATTATTATAATACACTAGCGCTCAGCCCGTGGCTCTACGCGCGTTCTCCGGTATAATAAGTACCCTATGTTATTTCTAGTCATGGTCTGCATGTGTCCTAAACATGAAAGTCCGATCAATAGATTTTCTGTGAAACATCCATACATCCTCACAATCTTTCTCATTTGAGGCCTTCCATAAATTACGTCACACGTTAGGGGGTAGGGGGGGGGTCAATGTAATGTGATGTAAGGGGTAGGAGGGGGTCCTAAATTTCGTGACGTCACATTTCAAAATCGAATCATTGGTATGTATAGGTAAATATTAAAAAACAATTAATGGAAATAAAACTTGTTTGGGAACTGCTATTTTAATTTAATAATTTCTAGGTGTAAAATTTCATATGCGACGTCACACTAGGGGCGGGAGGTCTCACAAATTTGAGCAGCTGTGACAAGGACGGGGGGAGAGTTCAAAAAGTCATAAAATTAGTGTGACGTAATTTATGGATGGCCCCTTTGTATTATAATTATTAGGATTTTATTCAGAGCTAACAATTAATCTCGAGAAAGCCAAAAACATTCGACGCTCTGATTTGATTACTAATCTCTATTGAAGCGACATGGCATAGACGACCTGGGTACAATATAAAACGGTGCACAGCTGTCATTAAATTACAAACATTCACATCCGTTTACCACCAAGATACCCGTCGCGAATCGCGATGCAAGGACAGAACTACACACCAGTATCAAGTCACCAAACCTAAGTCAAGCAATTATTACTTAAATCACCATCTTGACTAACTGTGTAGTGTGTATCACGCCGAACCGCAGCGGAGCCTTTGAACGGTGCGAAGTACGATTCCCAGGCAGAAGAATGTGTTCTAATTTCTGTTATATTTCTAGGTATGTGTTCTTGTCTTTGTGTTGTCCATAATAGAGCGAGCGCTGGAGGTAGTCGAGTATGAAAGATACGAACAGTCCAGTGGTTGTTTTAGTTGATCGACTGTTACTCGTTAAGTTGTAAGTTGTTATACCTTTTCTCATTTGCGACAGTTTTCCTTTAAAGCTCCTTACGTGTACTACTAGCTCAAATTATTCCACATGTGCAACCACAACCATTTCGTCAGCAGTGGGGAGTACTCTCAACTCTACCCTTTTAGCATTTTAAAGATTCTGGGCGCCTGCACTACAATGCCCATGTCACCCAATGATATTGTATGTAAATATCTTTGATGGCACCAATGTTATTGTATGTATAAAAAAAGGACGGCACCCACGACACAGTTAATTCTAGTGTGGAGTTATCAGTATGTGTTGTTTATACTTATTTATACTAAGACCCTGTAGAGTTGGTAGCGACCCTGCCTGCGAAGTGAGGGGTCCCGGGTTCGATTCCCGGCCGGGGCAGATATTTATGTGACAGATAAATATTTGTACTCGGGTCATGAGTGTGATTATGATGTGTTATATGTGTCGTCCATGCCACATGTGACACAGGTAAAAACCTACTGCGGGGGTATGAGTGTGTAAGCATTTTAAGCGTTTATTTTATTCTCCAGCGTATCGTCCAGTTTCATACCCATTACCCAGTCTTAAATTACCACCAACTAGCCCACAAGCCACACTATCCAAATGTGAACAATTTAACAGCGAGATAAAAATGACTCGTTTCGCATATTTGAAGTTGAAACGCTCGTATTATGACAATTGACCGCATTTTACTCTGTGATCCGCCATTGTTTCGCAGTCAGTTTAACCTGCCATCATCTTTACGTGTACAGTTGTTGAAATTAGATAATTATCATCATAACATTACGATGCTACAAATCTTTTTTCTGCACTTCTATTCCTCACTTCCAACTTGTAATCATAAATCCTTTTACTATTTTCCTGTACATCTTTGTAACGCCCAAGTCTTCCCCTAGTCCATAAAACGTCATAACAATACATCGGAATCTTCTAAATTTTCTTAAAAATATGAGAGAAATAAATAAATAAACGCTTACACACCCATACCTCCACAGCAGGTTATTTACCTGTAACGCGGGTGGCATGGACGACACATAAAACACATCACAATAACATCCATGACCCGAGTAAAAATATTTATCTGTCACATTAATGCCCCGGCCGGGAATCGAATCCGGGACTCCTCGCTTCGCAGTCAGGGTCGCTACCGACTAGGCTATAGGTTAGTCAACGTCTTGCCTAACTTCCAACTTGACTTCAAAATATTTTTTAAAATTTTTATAAACCTACTTTGTATCGTGAGGTTCTAGTTAAGTTTTACATTTGGAAGAATGACTTAAACCCGATTAGTTTAACTGCGGTTAGGAACGATTGCACTAGGTTTCCACATAATTACCTGTGTAATGGACGGCGGACGGCGGACGGCGGACGGCGGATGGCAGTTGACCAACCCTCGCCATTGTTGCTCAGATGCTACCATCTTATATCTGTAGCTATGTTACATTAGTATGTATCAGATATTATAAATATCTGACCACAATCTATTTTAAACCGTTGTTATGCGTTGTTATGTTGCAGCAAAATAAGGGTTCAGCTGAGCAAATTTAGGCTTTGTTCAGACTTAAAATTATACGAAAAAATGGTCCTTAATCAACCTTCACGTCAGCTGTTTTGTATGACTTTTTAATGTTTTCGTAGTAACAAAGTGTTCGTCATTAGTATACAAAGTGTAAATCTAAGCACGGTATATAATTAATCTAACCCTGGGACTGATAAGGATGCAGTCGACGCTAGCCGAGGTACGGAGCTCCGACTCCTTAGCTCAGTGCCCCTAGTGTGTTGCGTAGTTCAACCTAATGACTCATACTGCACCAAATGTTATAATCGATGCGTGTTTAGATTAGTCGATATCGAGTCAGTAAGGCATTTCCTCCAATTCTCCACATACTATTCTCACGCGAGACTTTTGGATTACTCGGTAATTCATTGAGCAACGCAAGGTACGCACATTGTTATGGCGTATAAAGCCCCGTAGTTCACTTGTGTGATATTTTCATTTGAAGAGAAGTTTAAAAATAATTTATTTACTAAAAAATCAAGGTTATAAATTAGGCCTAAATGTCCTGGTTTTCCTTAGAGCGAATTGAACATTGACAAATAGCAATCATTCAAAACGCACGAGCGAAGCTGGTAAACTGCTATCTATACGTGAACACGCTCCAGTCCTGCGGTATTTAGCTTTTTACACACGTGTTACGCAAACTATGCCTGCAAGTGTGGACAGCTTACTAATAACAGAACATAGAAAATTAGCCCCTAACTCCATTGCTGTAGATGTTAGACTCAGTTGCAGTCAAAAGCACTTATTAGGTGTAATAAGCAGAATATTGCCTAATATAATAAGTGTAAATCGATTGAAATGATACAAGAAATCCTCGAATTTATCTAAGTACGTATTATTATAGTTATATACATATATTTTAAATTTCTGACGTTAATGATCACTGACAAACAATTATTCAGACAGCTAAAATAAGCCTAGGCCTAAAAATTAAAATAAAAACTATGACTTTCTAGAGTGCGTAGAATAGGTGCTAAATAAAATCATTAAGACATTCGTCATGTAACTGTAAGTCATAAATTCACGCCAAACCCACTAATGCTCATATCGATAGCAAGACCAAGACAAATTAATGTAGTGGCAAATCTCAAAATAAATCTTGATTGTTTAAAAAATATATTCTTATTTAAAAGATGCAATTAATGTATAAAATTAGGTTTGTTCCAGTTCTCAGCTAATACGTAACTCATTGTCCATGTCTGATCAGAAATCTGGTCCACACTCACTAATTACTGTTATAAAATTTTAATAATTTTATATGAAAAGCAATTATGGGCCGGGTCGCGACCTCACGACGTGGTGTCGACAATTATGTTAAAAAACATGCACGACGACTCTTCACTGTTTGTTTATGAAAAACGTTGGCAAACAGATCCGCCTGATGGTAAGTAGATATCTTCGCCCATGGAAAACGAAAAAAGAAAAGAAAGAAAGAAAGAACTGCAAAGCAAAGCAAAGCAACAACTCATAATTGTCCCACTGCTGGGCTCGGGGCCTCCTCCCACAATGTGAGGGGTACAGGCCATAGTCTACCACGCTGGCCAAGTGCGGATTGGTAGACTTCACACACCTCTGAGAACTTTATGGAGAACTCTCCGGTGTGCAGGTTTCCTCACGATGTTTTCCTTCACCGAAGCAAGTGATAATTTAACTTCTAATACGCACATGACTTCAACCCATTAATGGCCCACTACTGAGCACAGGTCTCTCCTCTTGAGGAGGCCTAGAGCATACTCCACCACGCTGCTCCAGTGCGGATTGGTGGAGGGGTTAGTGGCCAACCCGAGTGTCGGAAGTTTTCAAACCGCCCGAGGGCCTCCGACATGGCTTAACGACTGTTATCTTATGATAACAACCGGGACCGACGGCTTTACGTGCCCTCCGAAGCACGGAAACGCTCAAGAAATTTTAGCCACTAGCGGTCACCCATCCAACTACCGACCGCGCCCGCTGTTAGTTAACTTTGACGATCACATAGGATCGACGCAAGCCGCCGGGCTATGAGCGCTTCAATACGCACATAATATTTGAAACTAATTTTCAAGTGCGTGTAAATTTCAGGTGCGTGCCAGGATTTGAACTCGGACCCCTCTGTTCGAGAGACCAACGTTCTAACCGCTAGGCTATCACTGCTTTGCTGCACAGAAATACCTGGCTCTCGAATAATATTATAACGCAAAAAATATGTAGATATGCCACTAGCGCGCCGACGATGAAGAGCATAAGAACAGGCAATTGACCGTTCTGCTCGTAGTCGCTCTGTCAATACAAGACGATACGCACGCTTTTTTTGTTGTCAGAAGTGCTTGACATACAGCGTTAAAATGCCTTCGGGTATTAAACCAATGTGATTGGTGTAGTGAACAAAAGATAGACGTGTTGTGTGTTGCAGCTCTTTTCGGAATGGATTCTTTGGTTGATTTGTAAGGGTATAACGTATCTATATTTTTTAAATATCATTGGCTCTCGAACCAAGTTACAGAGTTTTACGAATCGGGCAGTTACATAAAAGTCCTGTACCGATCGGAAAGACGTAGGAGAGTGTCATTGCGTTTAATCAGACCAGAATAATTAGTAACTGGGAAAGCCCACGTCTGGCTTGAGATGGTTAATAAAAACCCCGTTGAAATGTTATGTCCATTATATGGTACTATGTTCATTGATAACAATTTTTTTGGCCACTTAATGACATAGAAATGTCTGTTGTGAAACTTATCTCAAATCGGGTGACGTGTTCTATTTAACCGGTGTACTAATTATAATTGTAACAATAATAGATTCTATATACTTTAATAAATACACTAATAAACTAAAAGTCGATGTATGTACGTAACGTGGACGGGACGGGGCGGGACGTGGACGGAGCACAAATATACGTGCCCCGTTCCTGACCCGTGCGTGCCTCCGTGGCGTATGTATAACGATGTTTCCAAAAATTCACGTCCCGTCCCGTCCCCGTCCCGTCCCCGTTCCGTCCACGTCACGTATGCGTCGACCTTAAAACAAGGAGTCTGAACCAATGACTGAAACAAAACAAAAAAAGAAACAAATTTTACCTTTATGTGTTGCTATAAGTAATGTCCTACCTATTTAACATTTTCCTGTTGGTACTAATAGCCATTTTGATTGCATAGTCTTGTCTTTTTTAGGGTTTCATAGGATGAAAGTATAATCTGTATCCTCCAATCCGCTCAAGATTACGCTTATGGAGGTGTAGTATTATGGAGTATTCTCTAGATCTAGACCACATCAGTTACATAGAAAATGTCCTACACCACAACAGGCCTGTCTCTATAGTTAAAGTCGATACATACGTAACGTGGACCGGACGGGGACGGGATGGGACGTGAAATTTTCAAAACATCGTTGCATAGAAAATGTAAACGATAGCGCCATACGCCACGGAGGCACGCACGGGACGGGAGTGGGGCACGCACGTATTATTTATTGCCCCGTCTACGCCCCGTCGCGTCCCCATCCCGTTCACGTTACGTTACATGCTCGTTGCATACGTAACGTGAACAACCTTTACTGTACCGGACGACTTCTATTACCACAGAATACATAATAGCTATTACTATATTATTAGCTTTTTACTAATATATTAACATAAACAACGTCCACAGAATGCTAATAGATAGCTTGATACATAGTAGCTTGCAATGCTTTGTCACTCACTTAAGTTCCTTCACTTATGTTGAAGGCCGGCTTCCATTCATTCGTTCATTCATAACAAAAACTATTATGTGCGTTCGTGTAAAAATCATAATTATTTAATTTCTTAAGAACCTATTGTATGGCCTATCTGATTAATCAATCTACATTTTTTTTTGCTATTTAATTTTACCCGCAAGCGCACATTTTTATATCTTACACAATTTCATCGCGTGGAATTTGCCCTTAGATGCGTCAAAATGATAATGACACGTTTAATTTAATGTCGATTCTATCCTTTGTTCTTAATGAAAAGCGCTTCAAAATGGTGGCCACTTATAATTGGTTCAAAGATCGAACAACAAGTAGCTGTGATCCGAAATACTGAGCCGTAATAAATTATACTTTAACACCGTAACGTAGCCTAGATTGTCTAGAACTCTAGATATTTCAATAAATTCCTAAGATGCGTATTCATGCTCAGTAGTATTTAGGTAGGTCACTTTACTGAGATGCTTTTATTTTAAGTACATATTATTTATCAATTAGTTGACGAAGACCCTGTAGCCTAGTTGATAACGAACCTGCCTGCGAAGCGAGGGGTCCCGGTTTCGATTTCCGGGTGGGGCAGATATGTGTCCTTAATGTTAGCTGCCACCACATTCTCCCGAGTGATATAGTTGATTAATTGACTTTAATTCTATATACAATGTATATGTGTTTTTATATACTTTTAATTCAAATGTCCCGTCAGAATGGGAATTTTCCATAATTTTGTATTGACCATCCCAGGCGCGAACTACGGTTTTTCACCACTGCAACGAATCGCCGCTGCGGCAAAATGTCGCAACTGAGTTAAAATAATTTGACATAGAGTAGCTACTTCCGTCGCTATGGTAACCGCAGCAAGGCGTGGCCGGGTTTGCTCGCGTGTAATATTTTTCACGATCACGGATGTAATTCTCTAATAGTTACCTAATGGTCCGAGTAAAATGATCGTAAAGTTTACAATGCATTAACTACCAAATAAAAAGCCGCAGCAAATTGCACCGTCGACCTTGCTTTTTAATGTGTTTGCGGACACGTCGCGATTGGAATGGATGTTATTAAATTATGAACCTAGAAAATAATTGTTTAAAAAAGTACTCGAAGTTATTTTCTAAGTAGTTAAGATAACCATTCTGTTATACTTACGGTTATCGTTATAAGTCGAAGGTTCTTTGTGCGGAGTGACTTGATTTGTCATAGTACAAAAATCTATCTGGGTTTTTCTAAGTCTCGTATTAATAAACCGGTCTCGGCTCAAGAGCAAAATTTCAGATCATACAATTACTAAATACAGATCATACATACAATTTGACATTTTTACAGATTTGATATATTTCAGCATGTACCAATATTCCAAAAAGAATGCCTGAACCTAACGCTATAAACCACGGCTATATACTTCAGATATAAAATGAAAGGATCTCCGCTGACTCTTCGGCAAAAAATCAAATTACAATATCAAATTACAATATCAATTTACAACTAAACCAACGCCAAACGCCCCGTTTATCTATTGCCATAAACTTGAACTCGGTTCGGTTTTTTGTCTTACACTAAGAACCGAAAATCCTAACATAAAATCCTAAAATTCATCAACATAGTACTCTTTACTTTTGCACAGAGCCTATTAGAGACATAATTAGCAACATAGGTAATTAAAGTCATCTGTGTTATATAATGATACTCATATTTATTTATCTTGAACCATCACTTCCACTAAAAACTTGGTGTTGTAACCGTATCGATGAATAATAGATGCCAATTAGGTACTGTAATAAGACACTAAAATATTAAAATGTCGGTTAATAGCGCTCTATAATCTAAGAATAGAGTGAAGATGTACTAATTATAACTAAAGGATATAAAAGTACAAAAGAGTGTTGTAACTGTTTTAACTCTCAAGTAAGGGGCCATCCATAAATTACGTCACACGTTAGGTGGGAGGAGGCGGGTTGATGTAGTGTGACATTGTGTGACAAGGGGTAAGAGGGGGTCCTAAATTTCGTGACGTCACATTTCAAAATCGAATAATATGTAATAAGTAAATATTAAAAAAAAAAAAACAATTAATGGAAATAAAACTTATTTCGGAACTGCTGTTTTAATTTCATAATTTCTAGGTGTAAAATTTCACAATATGTGACGTCACGTTAGGGGGGAAGGTCTCACAAATGTGACCAGCTGTGACGAGGAGGGGGAGGGGTAAAAAGTCATGAAATTAGTGTGACGTAATTTATGGATGGCCCCTATGATGGCATGCACATATTGCACATCACTCGCCTTTAAGAAGACACTGTTTTAGACAAACAATGTTTTCTCATGCTGTTTTCCTTCAAAAATAAAAAATAAATCAAAATTCAAAAGGTTTTATTCATTTAGGTACCGCTGATACACTAATGCACTCCATCAAAGCAATTGACTGTATTATTGGTTTTGAATACTCACAAACATTATATTTGTGATGGTTGAAAGTTTCTAAGTCGAATCACCAAGAACCAGAGATTAATTTACCTTTCTCACTTACAACGTTAAATAGTAGAACCAGAATAAAAGCCACTGAGTTGTCTATAGATATATTTTTTATTAATTTTGCATCGATGAAAGATATAATAGCTGCAATACAAACATTCGATACACAAAAAATATTTTTTTTTATAATTTAATAAACGTGGGGCAAAGTGCTTTAGCCGATCGGAAGGCGATGTTATCTTTTAGACAACCTTCGGTGAGACCGCGCAACCGTGCAGGTTTATGATGATGGTTTATGTTTTACACTGGTTTCAACAGGTAAAACTACATGTCCACTTGAGTATGTTATACCTTAAATATAATTAAATATTTGCTTTCAACCATAAAATTTAATCAGACCATTATAGAATTGGTACGGTGCAATCAACTTGCAATATTCATGGCCGTGAAACTTGTGACTTTATCAAAGTCGTGACTCATACAAATTCTTAGATTTGTTTCTGTTTGAGAGCAGTGTGGCCAGCCTAGCCAGCAGCCAGTTAATCAGAGCCGTGATTGCATACACCACCGCGCGACCGCAGGTAATAACCGGGGTGTTAGCGCCAACCGCAATTATAAAGAAAATTGCATGGAATTTACCAATTATTACGCTTTTGGTCATTGATGCTATAATCAAGAAAACTTACCTTCATGATAATTTATCATTCAATAAATTGTGTCGCTTATCAAACGACTCTACATATTCTATTGTTATTTATATTCTCTTTATCAAATGTTAATGAAATTCTAATTTTGGGCTAATATTCTAATGAACTATTCCTGACACTGCTCAACAGTTACATACCATATCGAATACTAACAAATCTTGTAAATTAGTTTACTAATTTATAACTTTCCGTAATATACTACTCTTCAAAGAGTTCTTTTCCATGTAAAATTAAACCAACTCTACAAGATGTTGGCAGAGCTTTTCACTTCGACGAATTGTGCAACGTTTATAAAAAGGAATCCGGATCTATTTAAATTCCGTTTAGGAACCCGTCATCAACACAAACTACAAGCAGTAGGTTCGATGTAATACTTGCTAGTCCAAGGAAATTTACTTATATAAAGCAACTGTCTACTTGAATATAAAGAAAAATATTTAAAACTAAACCCGCACCAAAAACGTTAATGTCTTCAAGGGCCTAAAATGAGTAAAGATATGTAGACTCACTACAAGTTAATTTTTGGGCTATCACAGATCTGCAAAAAGTTATCTCGCATTAGTTTTAATTTTAACCAGCAATGATTTTTCTTGTTACAAAACATATTATTATACAAGTTAATGTAAAGTACCCTATTGGGTACGTAAAGTATAATAAGGTAGGTATATGGTCCAGTTTCAAAAGTGCGTAACATTTAGTTGAGAGATGAGCCGTGGGTGGCATTCTCTCCGAAGATCGAGTGAGCGGCGAATGGTAATGTCAAGGAGTCGCTCATCTCGCTCCGGGTGTGTTTACGCGCTCGTGCGAACACAACACGCTTCAAGATTCGCCGACAGTCGACACGACATGACGACAGTCGACACGACATGACGACAGTCGTCACGTTACCATTGTTGCATCATCATTGCTTACGGTTGTTATTGTGGGTGCCTTCCTTGTGGTTGATCTCTTTATTTCATTTAAGAGATTTGTATACTACAATTGAAATCTTGCTAGCTTTAGTGCTATCTGTGCTGTAGAAGGATTAGTCTCTGTAGCACAGGTAGCCTGTAAGCAAAACCTAGTGCATCTCGTGCTAGTGCAGCTCCAGAAGTGTAAATATAACCCAAGTTAAAACTCACTCACTCTACATAACCTGAAGAACAGCTACTTAATCATAATAACATGAGCCCATTTTGTTTTTATATTATGCGGTACGAATAGGGTTGCCAGATGGTCGGGATTCGTCTGGATTGTCCCGACATTTCACATGATGTCCAGAGTCCCGACGATATTCAAAATGTCCCGACAATTCACTCGATTCAACAGAAAGCGTTTACCGCACGCGCTCAAAAATATGTTTTTGTCCCGACAAACAAATCCTGACTATCTGAAGTTTTGTCCAGATATTTCAGTCTTGCCATCTGGCAACCCTAGGTACGAAGCTCAAATTTTGCTACTTTAGATTATTACGGTAACAGTCAATAAATATACAAAGGCCACAGTATGGTAAAAAGTTTAACCCGTTGTGTGGTCGATTGGTCGTCCTATAATTATGCATACCAACAGGGCCTGATTAACCCTTAGGCTAATTAGGCTGCAGCCTAGGGCGCGAGGATCGGGGGGGCGCGCTAAAATCGTGTCTTCGCATGCACTAATCTAGCATCACTGCATCTACCCTACACAGGCTACACGTTTCAACTAGACCGAGACAGTCTAGTCCCTAGAGACGAGTCCCTGATTTTACCAATAAATTTTAAAATTTTAAAAAGCGCGCATAAAACAAACACTGACTTGTTACTCGAATCGATCGGTAGTCGAGCGAGTGGGTGAGCTGGCAACGGAGTGCCGCTTGCCAGGCACTCAGTGCCTCGTGCGCGTTTTGATTAATCCGCCTCACAATAATGTTCGGTTTATATGTACTAAGTAGTTAACTAAATTTTAAGTAAATTAATACGTGTAAAGTTGTAAACGGACAATTTAGTAGTTAAAATTTAGAAATCAAGTAGACAGGTAATTTAGATTTTTTTCTATTTTCTGTTAAGTAGATTTTTATCACTTAACACGTTTGGACCATTGAACTATTATTACTAGCGTATAGAATAGACACCCCGAACATCGGGTTCGGGGGTGTGCATTGCACTTATCATCGGTAAGAAAACAAAATATTAACTTAAATCAACTAAAACGAATTTCATTAAATTATTGTGCAATGTTCCCACCATTTTTTAATGAAAAAATCATAAGGAGCCTTTGAACTTGGCAAGCCACTAGCGTGTTAATGGACTAAATAAGCTTGCTTACGCGCTGTCCTACGTGGGCGAATCAACGGGAACGCGAAGCGACGCGGCGCGATGCGAAAATAACAAACAGTCGAGATGTATTGAAGTGTCCTACGTGACCAAAAGCACGTAGACGAAGTTGCGGTGTCCTACGAGGGAACACGGTGTTAGGCTTGCAGTCTTGGTTCGGCAAGTGTCATATACAAAGTTACTCTATGGCAAGTGTGCAAACGAGGCTTCTAGTTTGAAAAGAGAACAGAGGGCAAGCCGGCGGTGGAACACATATTTTGTTTGAGATGTCTTTTCTATATACAGGGTGGATTTTTGAGACGGGTCAGCAAGGGCAGATACCTTAACCATTATAGTTATAGGAAAACGTTCCTACGAGACTATCCATAAGTTTTTAAGATATTCTGAACTGCATTCACAGATTTTTGAGAAAATGTACGGTCAGCGAAAAAAGTGCTAAAATCCAAAAAAAAAATATGTGTATCGATCCTACTTCGTATGGGAATCAAAATACTCTATGGGACCATTTAAGGTATGAGCACTAGAAATGTCAGAAAACGCTAAAAACATTTTCCATACATTTTGTACTGAAAAACGATAAATCAACTCGTAATATTGTTTATTGCCAAACAATCCTGACAAGTGTCTTGTCAGAGCGACAGTGATAGATTTATTCTATCCCTGTCGCTCTTCCGCATATTAATTGGCATGACAAGAGAAATAGCAATAATAACTTAATGTGCATGATCGTAATATAGATATCCCTGTTGTGCCTATGCAAAATACCGAAGAGTAAATAAGACAGCCACATACTATTATTGTACAGTATCACTGATGTCGCACCCTCAAACATTTGTGGTCGCTTAGTACTCGCTTTAATTAATAAACGACGACAAAAAGTGTCGTTACAACTTTTCCTCTTAATTTTTTCCGTCTAGCCCCCTTTCGCAACGCGCGATAAGGAACTTCGTTCTAATAATCTTCACTTATATGCGCGTTTCTGTGACACCGTGTCCTACGTGGGCGATTCAACGCGAATGCGATCGCGAAGCGATCCGATGCGAATTTAGTGCGACGCGGAGCGAAACGGCGCCTCTGTCCTACGTGCACGCGAATTGTCACTTCATCGCCAGTCCCCACTGACATACGCCGCGCCGCTGAAGTTCGCGCGAAAATATCAAACCAACTGATCGTGTTTGCTTCAAGCCGCGCCGCACCGCAACGCCCTCTACGTGCTTTTGGTCACGTAGGACACTTCAATACATCTCGACTGTTTGTTATTTTCGCTTCGCACTGCGTCGCTTCGCGTTCGCGTTGATTCGCCCACGTAGGACAGCGCGTTAGTGTGTCCGTGTTTTTTTAATGAGGTACTTTGTCTTTATGTACGATCAGCTTAAAAAATGGTTTGCCACCCTAAGGTTGAATGTCATGCAGATTAAAGGACAACGTTAGTTTCGCTTGCAGATCGATCTGAAAACTTTTATGAACCATCTTAAAATTTTCACACTACTACTCTACTCACTACTTTTTTGGCGGGGGCGCGTCCTCATAATTAGCCTAGGGCGGTCAGATCTCTTGATCAGTCGCTGCATACCAACTTTTAGAACCTAAACTAGCCTCTTTTCGATATTCATTGGTATAATCACAGCTGGAGCAAGGATGCAGCCAAGTCGTGTGCGTCGCATCAACTTTGGCAAGCTTGATGATCTCGCTCGAATGTTGCAACACCGCCATTTGAAATGTTCGCAGCGAGACATACTCAGCTCATTTATATACTGAAATTTTACAACATTATTGAGCATCCTGTTGTTTTTCTTTGCATCTATGTATTGGTTTATAATGTATAACGTCCAAAGCACGCATAATAAGAAATAGATCAGTCGGTAACTTACTACTAACATTTCATTTTACTTAAATTACTTTATTATTACCTGTTACTTTTTACCCCAGCCAGGGGCGTAGGTACCACCGTATCAGCCATATCAATTAAACGGGGCCCCCAGCGTATAGAGCCCCCACTAACACCCCGAAAAAAAGCTCGCCAGTGGCCTACGACCGCTACAGTTGGCACTCCTTTTATATTTGACTGCTGACGTTGAGGGGCCCCACGACAAATATAGATATGGGGCCTCCTTAGGGCTAGCTACGCAACTGACCCCAGCCCTAATTAAACAGGTAATAGTTGATGTAGGTATATGTCGGCACAACACGTTATGTAAGCTAATAATTTCCCACATACTGGTAAGTGCCATGTGAGATGGTGAAATATCCTGCTTCATATCTAGGATCTATCTCGACGCTGACGTCATGGTGACTTACACCCGTTCGAGTAATGTCACTTACTGAGCACTATAATGTACTGATAACTGTTTTATTAGCAGAATAAGGTGACATTAAACGTAAGGCGGATTAGATAGTATTCTGGCACATAATATGAGGGGCATATGTGTGTCAATATAAATAGAGAAAGGTATATAGTAGTATAAAACTGTAGTGACTGGATTCAGTACCGTTACGAAACATTAATATTTTATTCTATTAATTGATAACAGCTATAAAAAAAGCAATTTAACAAAATGCAATGTAGAGATGTAATTATTTTACAACTAATTATAATGTATAATATGGTTATTATACTTATGGTATAGATGGATTATGTTAATAACCACTTATATACTTTGTCCATTCCTGCTTCATTTGCCTGCTGCGTATTATTTAACATCGAGGGTAACACATTATAAAATACTTTTTGACTTAAGAGAAAAAAGTGAAATTAGTATCTTCTGCAGGTTAAAATCACGATGTCTCACTCAATCTAATAAATCAATTCAATTTGATTTCAATCAAAAAGTCACTCATAAATAAACTTAAAGATTGTGTTATGACAAAGTTGATATGAAACTATGGACTTGTGCGGCTTTTTCCCTATGACCTGTGCAATAACCAACTTACTGAAATGAAATTAAATTAAATAACTTTTATTCGAAGTAGGTTTGTTACAAACACTTTTCGAACGTCACTCAACGCCATCGCATATTGAATGTTATTCATCAAATACAATACAAATCTACTATTTGGCAACGCCAGCCGGATGCAGGTATTTTTATCAGCGGCTTCGTGAGTGGATAAGCTTTACGAGGGTTAGATAACGAAACATTATAACACAACCAGTAATCTCGCCCAGTTATATAAACTATGTTATATGCTCCACATAAATTGTATTTTGCGTCAATCTTTAAAACTTATTATCGAGATGTGTCCAGTAGGGCTATCGAATTATATCGTAAACTTAGAAGCTGAACCGCGAGCTTTCAACCCGTTAACTGCCCGCCCGGACATTGAGCCCTCTTCGTAATTGACAACACCTGGAATGTACCACATTCATCCAACACTGATGAAGAGATGGTTCACCCATCAACGCTATTATGAGAACTTCTAATGTAGCCCGAAGCAATTGTTATCATTCTCATCACTGAATTGTAACAATGGATTTCCGCAAAACGTTTGATGCTATCAAAAATCGTACCTGACGTACTCGTAACATAATCTGTAATCTAGCTACGAATATAATAACACTAACACGAAAGTGCTTTTATTTAGCCGCTTCCCAACGCTCAACTCAACTGGTAGTTTAGCACTGACACAAGCTATAGCTCTTCGTTGGATTTCTGAGCCGATATCTCAAACACATGCCATTACTCAACTAACTTTATGTATCTACCGACAAATGAGCAGGCGTGCCACCTGATGGTAAGAGGTCACCGTTGACTATAAACACCAGTGACATCTGGAACCACAACGCGTTGCCGAACATTTATTTATTTATTGAATTGAACGCCAACATAATAAGCATTAGCGCACACACAATAAACTTATTCTATTACAGTAATTTCTTAATGCTATTACATTGCTTACTTTATTTGATTTTATACGTAATTGTTAATTAATACCTTTACCATTAATATTTCTCCATGGGATTCGCCTGGATAGCTACCACTCTTAACTCGTTAGGATCCGCGTGATCGCGGTACCTTTGAGTTCGAACGTGCTGGAACGTTCTCGGTAACCGACGGGTTAAGCATGAGTCAGCCGCCAAACGACTCGTCGTGTTCCGGCTGGGGGCTTGATAGCCAGTTTGTTTTTTTTTCTTCTCTCTTTCTTGGCCAGCAACGCATCAGTGATGCCTTTGATGTTGCTGATGTCCATGGGCGACGATAGCACTTACCATCAGGTGGATCGTCAGCTCGTTTGCCGGCTACTTCCATAAAAAAACGTTACATAAAAAAAAATGAAATGAATTTTTTATTCGAAGTAGGTTTGTTACAAACACTTTTCGAAAGTCAATTAACGCCATACATATATTACATTACATTATTATTCATTTCTGCTTTCTTGACCAAAAACAAATTTTAGAATTTTATTTTCTAACTGAAACCACGCGTTGAGGAGACACCTTGAGCAGAACTCGTCAACAATACACAATAAACGGTTATCTCACCACGTGGGAACCGGGCCACGGGAACCCAGCCCAGCGCTCGGCGCTCCAAGCGGATTATGTATTAGCTTTTTCGGTCCAAATACTTAATTTGGAACAGCTGTACTTAGTATCGTCTTGTTAGTATGGTGATTATATTGCATAACCTTTTTACTTCCACGATAAATTATCTATACTCATATTATAAAGAGGAAAGATTTGATTGTTTGTTTGCATTGAATAGGCTCCGAAACTACTGAACCGATTTGAAAAATTCTTGTACTGTTGGGAAGCTACGCTATCCATGGATGACATAGGCTATATTATATTTTCAAAAAAAATGGGATCCTTAATAAAACACCGATAATGTAACCCAAGGTGTAAAAACATAAGAAACCGAAGCAAAGCGAGGGCGGTTACTCGTTTTGTATATGTGGGTGTGTCGTGACGTGTCGCTTGGGGCTACATGTATTCGCGATAACAAGTCGCTCGGAGGACACTCCGTTGCGTATTTCAGAAAGCAACTAACATAAATAATTTATGTGACTATGTATAAGAATATTAAAACTGTATCGGAGCCAAATATGTACTTATCGGCTTTTTACTACAGGAATATATTGTTACATGCATACTTACATATTTTTTTTTTGTCGTTCCTCTATCTGTCTGACTTTGATTCCTTGATATAATGCTTCGAAAAAAAATTTACATTGTTGTTTCAATGCAGCTTCTGTGTACCTTACCTTATGTAGAAGAGAAATAATTTCACACGAAAAGTTAGAATGTTTAATATTTATGGGAAATGATGACGAAACTTATATTTAGATTTCAACTAAGTACAAGAAGGCCTCAATTTTCCAGTTCATTTCTGATTTTATTACTTTATTTTGACATAAAAATTGCATGCAAGCACACTTCTGCATAACACAACCTTAAAAAAAAGTCCCTACTGACTGATAAAATTGCGGCGAGCAGTTGCTAGTCTATACTTCTATGCTAATATATAAAGAGGAAAGATTTGATTTTTTGTTTGCATTGAATAGGCTCCGAAACTACTGAACCGATTTGAAAAATTCTTTCACTGTTAGGAAGCTACACTATCCCCGAGTAACATAGGCTATTATATTTACAAAAAAAATTAGGGACCCTTAATAAAACTCCAATAATGTAACCCAAGGTGAAAAAAAATAAGAAAACCGAAGCAAAGCGAGGGCGGTTACTCGTCGTTAATAAAATCGATCGATTGACCTGCCCAATTCTCCATAGGTAATGCGAAGATTCAGTTATTTACGTAGTCCTTCTAATATTATAAAAGAGATTTTTTTTGGATGTTTTTTTGAGTTCTCTTGAAGACATTATTTATATTTGGATTGCTACCAAGTCACATGGAGCTTTGGCTCAACTAATGCCTGTAGTGTAATTCTAAAGCGATAATGTAAAGTAACCGGAGACTAGCTGAACGACCGGCTACCGTAACGGTTACAAATTGACATATCATACGAGCTATCACCTTACTTGCTAACTGCAGTGTCGGATAATACGATAATTGCTCGGTAGCAAGTACCGAACACTTGGATTACATACAACCGAATCCACGCATATTAAATATCTTTATGCCTTTCGTTTCATATGCAGAGTGCAGTTTGTTTGGCGCCCTATGTGGGTGTAAGCTTGAGCACCTTAATGTTAAACTATCCTCAATTATAGTTTCATATAATTGATAAAAAAATTCAGTTTTTTGTTTCCGGCATGATCACCATATACATTATATTAAAAAAAATCATTATGTTAATGCTTGACTGAAATGCCACTTAATGGTAAGTTAATGATGGCGTGCAAGGTGTTAAGCGCGCACTGAAATTAATTTAGTAAAGGCCTATTCACTCTCCTGTTTAAAATAAAAACCCACATTATCCCTAGGCCGTATACCTTACCAAACCTTAATGTACCGATACAGGCAAGCTATTCCAGTAATCACTCTGTATGTAATAACAATCACAACCTGGGTTCATGACTTCATGGCTCCATTCCAAGTCAGACCCAACCGCGGCGCTCGCCAGACTCGCCGGTAGACACACTGCTCGCATTATCTTATCGAATTTTAGCCGGAGTCAGAGTTCACGGAAACAGAGCACATTGCTCACGACCGGCACGACACGCGTCGTGGGTCGTGGTGTCGTGTCGTGCGGGTCACAAACTTTAAGCTGGAAAAGATCACGGATATGAGGGCGACCGCGACACTGTGACGTAATGACGAATTTTTAAAATTATAAGTGGAGATTTTTTGATAAAGCTATTTTCATACTTTTCTCAATCTTTGACACTAAATTTTATCTCCTTACATTTAAGTTTTTTCAGTCTTTCGCTGTATCTCTATATCAGAAACTTCCGTGCAATTTCATTGTCTTACCTGTTCATTGTTTGTCAGTCAAGCCTCTTGAGCTTTTTATTAAACAGATTATGTGGAGATACATTATTTTTTAATTTAATACGCAACATACTCATTAATGCAACAAATGCACAATGATTAAATCAATAATATTTTTTACTGTGTGATAAATATGTGTACGATTGAGTTAAAAATGTAAAGCTATAAAACATTAAATTCAGTTTTTTATTTTCTTAAACACATTTTTGTAAAGATTTAGACCTATTATACTATAAAATGGTCTCTTTCTTAACAATAAATTGTTTTGAGTAAAATATAAAAATTATTACACCAGTCAGTAGAGGAATTTTTATATGTAAACTACATTATTCTAGCCAAATCCAAAGACCTCTGGATTGCAGTTTGTAGCGCAGCGACCGGTCATGCCTCAGAGCCTCAGTAACCTGTGTGCCACGAGTTATAATTAAACCAAACCTATACCTACTGCTCGTAGTAAACCATATTATAAAGTTAATTATCTAGCTATATTAACTCTGTCATCAAAAAAAATATTTGCCCTTGAAAAATAATAGGTTATTTCTTCCAGTTTCCAGTACCTTAACTCAGAGAAATATGGCTGTGCTACAAAAAAAAATAAGTCTAGAAAATGGTTTGTAATTATGCAATAAATGTAAACGACAAAATGTACTTAATGTACTCGTAAGCCACCATAAGTTAATCTCTCTCTTAAAGATACAGAAATATAAAGATGACAACTTCACGTACAAACAATCACACCTAATCTGTTTCTTAACGTTTCTGTGTGTGTCTGGACTCTGGATGGTGTGTGTGTGTGTGTGTGTGTGCGGGAAGTACCGCGGAACATGCACTCGCCTTATGTGGAGCGACCAGGGCGTGTTCACATATGGACCGCTTACTGCTCAACATACAGGATTTGACGCGTTTCCATAATACATACTTAGCGATGCTAATATACACATTATTCGATTGAAAAACGGAACAATATGAGATTAGATTATCACAATCAGTTTTGTCAAAGTTGTATATAGAATGTGCAGCTAATTGTGATTTTCCCGAAGGTCATATTGGACTATTTCGGTGAAATAACTGTGCCTTTGACATAGATGCTTAATAAGAATTGCCTTTGTGACGAATATTATAGATGGAAAGATTGTAACATTATATTTTTGGATTATAAAAAGGTTGATAAAAATGTGCAATTAATTTCAAATGGTTAGATCTGTAATAAATAATAATTAAATCAATTAAAATCATTGTGAAGTAGTGACACAATCGTTTTTTTAATCTATAAAATCATATCGAACACAAAGGCTGTTTATGCCGTTGTAGTACAATGGACACAATGAGTTACATTCAGTGAAAGTGGTGTATGTCACTCCGTGTATCGGGACGCATTGACGAACATTTATATCTTGACAGCTAGTTTAGGAGACCGACGAGGTTGCTTTAATCTTACGCTTCCCGCCCACGTCAGACTTTTTGTAGGACAGATAATCGGGCCGATTTTTCCTCCCATATTATTTCTGACCGACTTTTTGTAGGACGTGTGCGTTGCACTATTGCTATCAGTACGTTCTATTTTCTCCTACAAAAAATCGGTCACCGATTATCGGTCGTGGGCGAATAGCCTTATTATTAATATAATATACAGTATGGTGTCTATAACAGCGTCTTCTTTTGAGTCACCATCTGGTATCAGGTCAAGACACAAAAATAAAAATATTTTTTGATGATTAATAATCACCGGAACTTATCCTAATTAGCTTAGTAGTAAAAAATATTTAAAAGCGTTTGACAGTCGACAGTCATGTGATGGTCGGCTACTGCACAAAGCTGTAGATGGTGATGCGTAGTTCAGTACGGCCGACGTATCTTGGCGCGTCTGAACATAGGCTTTGCGAACTTTAGCGCATGTAAGACAGAGATAGCGACACGAACATGCTAACGTGTGACTGAGATATAATACGCCACGTACCGAGCATTGCCGAATTGTGTTACTGCGCAGCCTTCTGTGCGAAGTTCAGACGCGCCAAGATACGTCGGCCTTACTGTACTCACCGACTAGGATATCAACAGCCATATAAAAGACTTCGACGGGTTTCTTCATTCATTTTAATTATAAGGAAAATTGCCGAAGCGCTACATTACATTATACAAGCATTACGTGTCTTTATATCACACGAAAAAAGATTGGTCAATCAGATATACTACCGCCACAAAAAAAAATCTATCGTAAAATAATTTAATACTTCCATAGTCAGAAGGTCCTATTTTTGCTCTTCAGTAGACACTTTAGACTGTCTATAAAAATTATTGAAATTTTTCGCAAATAAAAACTGTACCTATTACTAAGAAGCAAACCACACCACAATAGACTGTTATGGCTCGAGCATCGTGACGTCACGCCAGCTAACTGTCCCACGGCGCTCAGTAAAGTCGATCACTCACGATTAGGGCATGGATATCGAAGTTTCGAGATTTCGCAATTCCGGAATCTCGGACAATTTTTCAGTTCCGGAACTGGGTGTTTCAATATCGAAACTTCGATATTCATTGTTACTAAACGAAGTAGATATTTCGACTTCATTTATTTCTGAACGCACCCAGGCCACGGATCCAATCACCCAATTCCCTCTATCCTTTGTGTACCCCTTGCACCACCATTATTACCTTTATAGATTAGCTAACTAACTAAGAAATTGTAATAATTGTGTGAAATCAATCTTTTTTTTTCGTATTCAAAAGCAGCATTTGATTCAGAAAGATTTAGTTGTAATCCTTAAATATTAAAAATTATGCTATGATAAACACATCTGAGGAAACTTTAATCAAATATCTGTAATTTATTTTATTTTGCATCCATCCATCTATCAGCCTTTAGAAGTCAACTGCTGGACATAGGCCTCCCCTAACTTGCGCCACTATGACCGGTCCTGAGCCTTCGGAGTCCAGCGGATGCTCACTTTTCTTCAGGCCATCAGTCCACCTGGTTGGGGGGCGTCCTATACTTCGTTTTTCGAGACATGAGTGCCATTCGAGGACCTTTCTTCGCCAACGGTTATCGGTCCTTCGAGCTATATGGCCAGACCATTGCCACTTCAGCCGGCTTATTCGCTTTACTCTGTCGGTTATCCTAGTTCGCAAACGGATTTCATCATTTCTGTCGCAATCACGTAGAGAAATATCGAGCATAACCCTCTCCATAGCACGCTGTGCAATTTTGAGCTTGTGGATTAGAACGACAGTAAAGCATCACGTCTCGGAAGCAGTATGTCATCACTAGCTACACACACAGCTCGAATACTTTCGAAATCAGGCACTGAGGTAGTGTTTTGACGACAAGATATGACGTGGTTTCCCGAACGCAGCTCAATATGGATTCTACTTTTTAATATATTTTATCCCAGGTAAATATAAATAAACGAATAATCGTCTACAACTTCGAGAGCAGTGCCGTCAACAACAATCGTTATGCGTGTGACATGGACATTCAACATTACTTTCATCCCACCAGGATAACTATGTCATCGGCATATCGCAGGTGTGTGATGTATTTGAAATTGATGTTAATTTCACGTCGTTTCCACTCCACCAGCTTGAACAACGTCTTGCATCGCAGTGGTGAACAGTTTTAGGGATATAACCATCCCCTTGCCTAACAGCTCTCTGCACCTGCAGTCTTCCGAGGTAGTTCCAGTACGGATGATGCTTTCAAACAGTTTTTGGAGCGCCACTAGGAGGGGTTTCCCTCAGCTGTTAGGAACTCGGTAGTGATATCGTCATCTCCCGATGCCTTGTTTTTTTTAAGTTTTAGAGCCTCTCTTACGTCTGGCTGATGTCCGGGATATCTTCTGTGTAGTGTCGGGTCAGTTTAACTCGCTCGACCCTCTCGCAGGGAGCTGGAGCTTGAGAGGAGGCATACTGCCGTCCGTAGTATCTCTCAGTTTCTCTCAGAACTTCGGGTTTCAACAAAACCATGGTGGCACCCGGTCTTTTATGGTCGGTATTTTATTATATTTGTTGCTAATTAACATAATTATATGTTATCCTGATTGATAGCGAGCTACTGTTGCAATATAGCTTTTGTTTTATTGTATTTGTTTTACTATGATTATTATGAAGACATTTACTTAAAGTTATATACGAGCAGTGATAGCCTAGCGGTTAGAACGTTGGTCTCCCGAACGAAGGGGCCCGAGTTCAAAACCTGGCATGCACCTCTAATTTTCAAATATAATGTGCGTATTAGAAATTAATTATCACTTGCTTCGGTGAAGGAAAATATCGTGAGGAAACCTGCACACCGGAGAGTTCTCCATAAGTTCTCAAAGGTGTGTGAAGTCTACCAATCCGCACTTGGCCAGCGTGGTAGACTATGGCCTAACACCCCTCACATTGTGAGAGGAGACCCCGAGCCCAGCAGTGGGACAATTGTGGGTTGTTGCTTTGCTTTGCTTTTTTACTTAAAGTTATTTTGATAAACGCATAAGAAACTCTTTATAAACAAAGCTAAATTAAAACTGAATACTGTTGTCTGTATAAAAAGTAAGATTTTACTCACTTTACCTTAATTTTCATTAAATAATTAAAAGTTTGTAAAACATACTTTCAAATCTTTTATTTCATCCTCAACAATGTATTTACCCAACAAGGAAGGGTTATGTTTTTCGCGCGTATCTTGTATGTATGCATGTAGGTATTATATTATTCTTTATTACCTCATATTTTCCAAACCGCTGGACCAATTTATATAATTAAGATATTGTTAGATTCGTCTTGATAACCCAAGTGTTTTTAGATAACTGACGTTAAAAAACAAATATGATGACTGTGAGATTCCATTGTTTGAATTATCAAAAAATAAAAATAAATCAAGTAATGCAATACGGGCATCAAATTAAAGAGCTCATCATAACGTTTTCATAAAAGTGTATCATGATAGCTTGTATGGTAGCAGGCGATTTTTTTTTTAATTTTAATTTTAAACAACCAGTATCGAAACCAATTCCGGAATTCCGGAATCAGAGCTCAATATCGAAAACCAGTTTCGATATTGAGAATAGTTCCGATATCACATGCCCTACTCACGATCGACGCAAGTAATACCCGAGCGCCTTCAGCCTCTATTGCCATAACTGCCATTATTACCGTCAGATTATATTAACGACAACAACTCAATACAGTTTGGGTACGGTACATAAACTTGAGTTATTGTTGTCGCTCGAGTTATACTCGTCAAATGTTGCTATAAGATGTTATACCTAATTGGAAGTTAAGGGTGTTTTCTTTCACGTTGCTGACAAGCAGATGGACCTGGCTCCTTAGCTTCATCTGCTTTCAGGATCAGAGCAGGCGATAACATGAGCAGAGGGATTTGTCTTGGACTCGCAGATGGACAGAAAACCTTACCCCAAATACCGATGTGCATATTTCGGGAAAGACCGTGAAACGTTACTTAAATAACACCTTGAAGATAATAATCATACTTACAGCAATAATTATTATGTTACATAAATCTCAATCAACTCGTTTAACACTTACAATCCCCTGACCTGATAGACTGACCTGAAACCATTGACATCAACAAGGTCATTTCGCCGCCGATAAATCAAATTTCGATAGTATCTTTTGCTTTGTGTGATCGCCGCAATGCGTAACTGCGTACTATACTGCAAGCTATAGATTGGCTCACTTTCATAGAACTAAGATACATAAGTATTTCGCTCTCCTTGGTGCACCATAGTCCCCAAGATTAGCCACAGCCGAGGACGAGTCCCGCCTGTTGAGAGGTCTCTGGGTTCTGTACTTTTTAAGGTTTAAAGAATATTTATTCTCAAAAAAGACAAAAGTATGTCACTTACGTGAGAACAATAGTTAGAACTAAGTAATTAAATTTAGATTATACTTTATCCGCCAATTTTTACAGTCAGCTATATACAATTATAGTACTCACCCAAAGCATTTATTTGCTTAATAGTGTATAATCTGACATAACATATTCAGCTAATTTAATCTTGAATGCTTTGAATGGGTGCACATTTTTAACTATTTCTGGTAATTTATTGTAAAGCGCGCTCCCTCAAAGGTAACAGTTCTCATTCCATAATTAATTCTTACTTTGGGAAGATCTAGAAGGCTGGCTTTTTTTCGTTACTAACGCCTTTGGTAATATACATTGTCCATGAGTCAATTCGAACGTATGTACGAGTATATCAATGTCGTCAAAGTTCAAGTGAAAGAAGGAGCATTAAATATAGTTACGAAGTAGTTCCGATGACTGCGAGTTAACTTTATGCGCACGGCGACTGTAATTTGATTTGATTAGATTTACACAAGACTCATCTAACTACACGATAATGATCTAGGGTAAGCGCACCGTGAAGGTGTTCATCGAGTCGAGATTGTTATTGTCTGAGAATATTCTTAGTGTTACGCAGTCACAGCCCGTGGAGAAACTGTTGATAATCTCAAATCGACAACAGTTTATTAATATAAAATACGTAGACTTTATTTTTATACATACATTTATTAATCTATTTCTGTCACAGGTCTCCATAAAACTGATAAACTCTATAACAGCTAGCTATACTCAACGTGCGGCCCGCCATGCTTTTGTAGTTGGCCCATCTGGGGGTTACTTTATTCTATATTATTCGCTAAAACCTAAGAAATCGATACTATTTTTTTATTGGAACGAAGTTCCTTATTTCTTTGTTTTGCGGCCCGCAACAGCATCACTAACACGTGTTTGTGGCCCGTATGAAAAAAATGTTGATTACCACTGCTCTTTATCGTACCACTACCATACTTAACCACAAATGTTTGAGCGGATTTGACCCCGTCCATAGCATACATGAATCAAACCAAAGACTCATTGAATGATCGTTTGAAAAAAACGCTAACAAATTAAATGAATTGTACCTTTTAGTACTTAAAAAGCGCATTTTCCTAACAGGTTCTTATGTAGTACTTTATGCATTAGCACACGCGACGGATGTGAGTGTAATTTAGCGTATTTAGTACGTAATAACAGCGTCAGTAATTTATTGTATACCTGTCATAAACCAACAAGTCATATACCTACTTGTTACTTATTGGTCAAGGTAATATACATAAGTGACAATAATTTATTTTAAATATACTCGAAACACATTGTAAGCTTCTGTATTAATGTATACTAATAAATAAAGCTAAGTAAATAGTTTGGTTATCTCTGGAACTACTAGTCGGATTAAAAAAAACTTTTAGTGTACAATAGCCATATCCATGATGAAGATTATATGAAATTATTAAAATATATTTTAAGTATTAAAACTTACCAAAAACGGGTAGCAAATGGCGTTCACATATCTGTACCTAATGGTACGAGTATTGTCTCTGGTACCCCAAGCGCGGACGGTTACTAGCACAGTAAATATATTACCAGTCTTCTAATATTTAATAGGTAAAAATTCCCTTATGTTTAGGCAAGAAATCAGTGATTCATGTTTATAAAACGTTTTTATTTAGCTTACCCTAATTGTGTGGTCAAATCTTGCAAACATAATTAGATCTGCTTCCGCTTCCTCTTAAACTAAGGAGTTGAAATGTTACATAGTGCTTTAGTTCTCATGACAATGCATTTTTGTGATAAAATGAACACTCACGTTACTAACAGCTAACTCTAACTACTACTAAGTACATTAATAATTAACTGTATAGTCACATTTTTTTCTGTTTTACTACATTATCACTATAAAAGCCTGTACCTAATTAGTTTTGAAAGTATTAAGTCGTTTAAGTTGTTTTTAATTCTAGTTTCGCCGGTGTTTGCCTTCAAAAAAGTGGTTTCATGCATTGAAATAGTATTACTAGCGTATAGAACAGACACCGCGAACATTGGGTTCGGGGGTGTGCATTGCAGCCGGCCGGCTGCATTTCATTCTGTCACTCGGCTGTCACTCGGCTGCGCTCATGGCGGCCGCATGCCAAAATTGTTTATGAAAAAACTGAAAAAATGCCGTCGTGCATAATAAGAACGTATCACAATTGCACGACAAAAAACAAAAAAGATAATGGTATCACTTTATCATCGGTAAGAAAACAAAATATTAAGTTAAATCAACTAAAACGAATTTAATTAAATTATTGTGCAATGTTCCCGCCATTTTGAATGAAAAAATCATAAGGAGCGTTTGAACTTGGCAAGCCACTAGCGTGTTAAAGGAATATATAAACTTGCTTAGGTTGCCGTCTTGGTTCGGCAAGTGTCATATACAAAGTTACTCTATGGCAAGTGTGCAAACGAGGCTTCTAATTTGAAAAGAGAACGGAGGGCAAGCCGGCGGTGGAACACACATTTTGTTTGAGATGTCTCCTCTATGTATGTATCTCAATGGTTTCATGAAACTAATTTACAAATACATCTCAAGGGAACATACAACCGGGATAAAATTCTATGTGCTAATCCTGGAAATGGTTTATTCTGTTTGCCAGGTTTCAGTTAGCGCGTGATGAAAATACAAACATACAAATGCAATTTTTCATTGCAGTGCAATTCATTTCCGGTGCATTTTTTGCTCTGATCTGCCTCATGCCTCATGCCTCATGCCTCATGCCTCATGCCTCATGCCTCATGCCTCATGTTAATCAACCTAGATTCGCGTCACTTATAACGCAATCAAAAGCATTAGTCCGGCCTTGGTCATATTTTAATTACGAATGAAAAATATAATATGAAAAATCAGCAAATATAGGAATTGCAAAAGAGCACCCTTCGTACTCGCAAGGCTTGCAAAGTGAGCGTAAAGATGCAAGCAGAGGTCGCAGTTCAAACGGTTTGGTTGTGCAAGAAGCGGTGAGTAATGATGTGGAGAGCAATTAGTGGCCCACCATGGAGCACTGCCCATTGTTTGGGAAATATCCGCAAGACGCTATTGCTAAATCGATCACGGACTAGATCAAACGTATATTGTAGATCACCTTACATCTAACGTTATACTTATACATTACATACCTTAGCACCGCTGGACTCAGTCGGTAACTTTACCTAATTTGGTGAGGTATCTGGGCTAGCATTTCAAGCAATAAACGTATTAAAATAGAAAATCCATTGTTATTAAGCTAGTTTTAGTACTTTGCAACAATTCATGGTTCACATGTATAATGATATACATACCTATATTAGGTATGATATTTGTCTTAACATAGAATAATGTTTCATTACAACCGATAATAATATCTTACACTAGTTGTGCCCCGCGGTTTCACCCGCGTTAAATTGTGGAAAAACTATTTACTAAAATATATGATGTTATATAGCCTATAGCCTTCTTCGATAAATGGACTATCAAACGCAAAAAGAATTTTTAAGTTTGGACCAGTAGTTCCTGAGATTAGCGCGTTCAACCAAACAAACTATTCAGATTTATAATATTAGTATAGATAAAAATATCTTTTTAATCCCCCTTTTGAAGATATACTAAGTCTCGCTTCTTACATTATCGCTTGTAAGAAGACAACCGATCATAAATAAATTAAATATCCATCTGTAAAGTTAGGATGTTCTTAAAACAATGGTGGATCGGATGCGATCTTAAACTGATCAGGAAACTCCACCATTTAGGAACCTTGCTGTATACTTTAAACTCATTGTTGTCCATTACTACACAGATTATAAGCGCATCGGTTTATAGAATTACAGCCTATTGTTGAAAGGCCAGAACACTTGACCTTAAAGCAGATTATGCGTTTAACTATATATAAAAATCAATGGTTGTCTCACTGTCATTTAGAGATTTGAAAACCAATCGACTGGTTGAGCCCTCTAAGGGTTACAAAAAGTATTAGTTTCTAAACAGATTGCCCTTTCATATTAGTAAGTATTAAATTAATCTATTTTTATGTAAATCCAATGTACAGTATCCCACAATATCAGTGTTGAACCTAAACTAGAGAGAGGGGGGCTAAATTTAAAATCACTAACTGACATACAAAAGTAAATAATCAATAAGTTTATCGGCAATCTAGCGACATTTCACTCATATGTAAACTAGTACACACTAGAAAGGTTACGTGTGTTACAAAATGTAAACCAGTTGGTGAGCGGATAGGTACCGGTGATCCTAATTTTGCCACCTGTGCCTGTGCCCCGGGCCCCGGGCCCCTGGGCAAACGTTAGCGAAAGTTTGCGGTTACCTTGACAAAACCAATCGTGACGATAATGCTGCAGACACCGACGAGGCCTCAAGTCAAATAAAAAAAAAAAACAATTTTCGCTGTATTGGGGCGGCGGAATACTGACTCTAATTCTACGCCGGCAAATCAGGGTGTCGTAGGCGGCGATAGAAGCTGGTTTTGTGGTTCTTTCTTTCTTTCTTTGTTCTCTTTTCTTTGCTGCATCAATCACATCGGTGGTGCTTAAGGTGATGATTAAGGTAAATCCTCTCTTACCACCACATACCTCTTTTTAACCGACTTCAAAAAGGAGGAGGTATTCAATTCGACTGTATTTTGTTCTTATGTTTGTTACCTCAGAACTTCGATTGGGTGAACCGATTTTGATGATTTTTTTAATCGAAAGCTGGTGCTTGTCATGTAGTCCCACTTCAAGTAAAAAGCTAGTTCCACTTAAATTTGAGCTAGATCTGACGAGTAGTTTTTGAGTTATTTTGAAGTCGGTTATTTTTTTCTTGGTAAAATTTGATACTATCTAAAGTCTTGCGATATTCCACTTTCATCTGTATAAAAATTCGGATCTAAACATTTATTTGCTCCTCCAGATGGCGTTGACGTGCGACTGTCCGATGTCGCAGCCGGGGCCCACGCTGGCGGCCACGTGCGGCGGCGGCGCGTTCATGCTGTTCATGGGGCTGCTGGAGGTGTTCCTGCGCAGCCAGTGCGACCTGGAGGACCCGTGTGGAAGAGCACAGGTTTGGCTCTCATTAAGAAGTCTAGAAAACCGGGGACTATGAACTTAATAATAGTACCTATTCCTCTTTTAGAGTCGAAGGTTAATGGGTGACGTTATGCGAAATGCGATTTGACAACCTCTACAGGTTGGTGAGTCGAATGTCGTCAGAAAGCATAATATAAATAATACGAGTAGTTTGAGGTTTGGTACAGTAATTGCAGTAAATGTTGTTACAAAATAAAAAATTAAATAAACAAGCGCAATCAATGCTTATTTAGAGTAATAAAACATCTTTCTCGGTGATCAATTGGCCAGAATATTACGAAAGGTCAGGTTAGGTTGTATTACGCGCCATTCGAGCGGTCGGTAACTAAGTTTAAGTGTGGCCCGGGGGAGCGTTTAGTGGTTATTTGCGGCGTGCAGTCCCATGACTCGATGTTGGGTCACTAGTTCGCAATGGTTCGAGAACTGTTTAACCCATATATAAGAAGATGAAATAAAAGCCAGTTTTGTGGTTGAATCAAGAATGCCCTGCTTCCTCTTTATTCCTCCCTTTTATATCTTTCATTACAGCGGAAATATGAAGTTCGACACAAACAATTTACTTTTGCGGATATGACTAAAAATTAAAAGATTACTATTTTAAATCGGATGTTCCGGTATCACTACATACATTTATTTCCGAAGTTGAACTATTAATTGAGTTAATTATACCGGGACATTCGATGTCTCTGCTGGTATTTAATTTATAATTCACAAAATAAATTTAAATTATTATTGAACTGAAATTCAGATACAAATAAGAAATCTAACTTTAAACTTATAATACTAATTCAACGGAAGTCGCATTTTACCACACCGAAAGATATTCAGTATAATGTTTGGTTTCATCGGATGTTCCGGTAGTTAAAAATTGTGTATTATTGATGCCGGAAGTTGAAACACATTTGTCAAATGAATACCACCGGAACTCCCGATTGTACAATTAATTTTCAGACTGTTCTTTAGATTATAAAATGTAACTCTCTCTTACAAAATAAAATTAGTAAAATTAATTAATCTATTTGTCACCGACAAAACATAATTACATTTACTTTTTAAACTTAAAGTTACAGTTTTGTAGCAACTGTCTATGGTAAGGCGAGTGACTGATTCACAGACTAATAATTATGATGCTGACTCCTTTACACAGATTCATAATATTATAACAAATAATCAAAATAAGAAATCTAACATTCGGCCTTTCCTGACAATAAGTTTGTCCTCAAACTTCCAGAAAACAGTAAATAAGAAATTTAAATTAATAATTATCAGAAAATAGAATTTTACATAACTCAATGACAAGCAATTTATTAAGAAAACTATTCAGTAAAAATAAGAATCAATATAATAACAATAATCCTAAAACCATCGGATATGTCAACGATAGATCTTGGAAATCATCTTACATTAGACCATCGGATATGTCAACGATAGATCTTGAAAATTATCTTACAACATTAGACCATCGGATATGTCAACAATAAGTCTTGAAATTATATTACAATATTAGACCATCGGATATGTCAACGATAGGTCTTGAAATTATATTACAATATTAGACCATCGGATATGTCAACGATAGGTCTTGAAATTATATTACAATATTAGACCATCGGATATGTCAACGATAGGTCTTGAAATTATATTACAATATTAGACCATCGGATATGTCAACGATAGGTCTTGAAATCATATTACAATATTAGACCATCGGATATGTCAACGATAGGTCTTGAAATTATATTACAATATTAGACCATCGGATATGTCAACGATAGGTCTTGGAAACCATCGGATATGTCAACGATAGGTTTTTTTTTTTTTTTTTTTTTTTTTGTTTTTGGACCATCGGATATGTCAACGATAGATCCTTACAAATAGAATAAATTAAAGTAAAGAAAAATAATTAATAATGCTACTGAACCAATAACAAAATAATATTCATTTTTTAATATATAAAAAAAAATCTTACATACTAAAAATAATCATATCAAATGGTATTATTTTTGCATTATCTCTTTAAGTAACCCAAGTAATAAATTATCCTACCGATCTATTATTTCTTACTTCTTGATCCAATCAAAAGAAATCAACTGTCATCATCTTCAGAATTATTACTGTTGTCTGTATTATAAGAAATTGTAATCCATAGCTTAATACGATCTGCTGCCAAAATGTTACAGTAATCTTTCCGCGTTATTTTAGTCCCAGGTATGCTAGATACCTCATATCTATCATTATCTAATATTTTTGTTATTTTAAAAGGACCTGTAAATAATTTACGTAGTAACTTCTTGCTTTTACCATCATTACTAGTTACAGGTTTTAGTATTTTAACCAAATCACCTAGTTTATACGTCCTAGCTTTAATTTTGTTTTTGTCATACCGCTTCTTCTGCATGCACTGATCTTTCTCGATATGTTTACTTATTTGATTTCTTATGTTTTCCAATGATCCTAGTTGACGTGTCTCTTTAAGGATATCTTTAAAATTATTATCTCCCTTGCTAACCATTTGTATCCCAAATAAGGCTACTGAAGGAGTTTTTCCTATTCCTTTATTAGTGTATTTTTTAATCCATATTGTAATTTACCTAAAGCTTTGTCCCAATATTTTTCCCTCAACTTATCAGTGTACGCAGTTAAAGCATCTAACACGGTCCTATTATATCTCTCTACTTGCCCGTTTGCACGAGGAGAAGCAACAGCATTGAGAATGTGGCGAATTTTAGCGTCCATACAGAAGTTTTTAAACTCATTGGAAGTAAATGAGGATCCCTGATCAGAAATAATCCTATTAGGATAACTAAACATTGAGAAAATGTCTTCTAATGCTTGAATAGTAAATTTAGATTTGAGATTCTTTAAAGGTTTCAGTAAGCAGAATTTTGTAAATCCATCCACAACAACTAATAAATAAGAATTTCCTTTATAACTTTTGACAAATGGACCTAAATGGTCAATATGTATAGTGTCAAATGGTCTATCAACTTTGTGAATTGGATGCAGTAATCCTTCTTTTGGCCCAGCTGGTTCCTTACTAAATGCACATTCAATACAAGAAGCAACATACTTTTTAATGAATCTCTTCATCTTAGGAAACCAAAAGTCTTTCCTAATCTTATCCAAAGTTTTTTTGAGTACTGAAATGTCCAATTTCATCATGATTTAATTTACATAATTGAAATCTAGCACTTTTTGGTACAACCCATTTAAGTTCATCTCCTATTTTACGAAACAGTTTGTTATTTTTTACAATATAGTTTTTCTTAATGTCTGAGCAATCTTTAGTATCTAAGATGTTCTTAATGCGACTAATTTCAGTATCATTTTGTTGAAGACTAAGTAACCAATCTTCTTGAGTAATTTTTAGAATGGCTGGTAAAGGATCTTTACCGGCGTCTGAAGTACATGGCTGTGTATTTCTACTTAACGCATCTACATGAGACATAGTGTGACCAGGTTTATACTGTATATCAAAATTGAATTCCTGAAGAGCTATCCACCATCGTGCAATTCGTGGTATTAAGTCTCGTTTGACGAAGGTAGCTCTCAAAGCATTACAATCTGATACCAAAATGAATTTAACTCCGATAAGATATACACGAAATCGCTGCAATGTTGCTATAACGGCTAAAGTCTAGTTCATATACGTGATAATTTTGTTCCTCTATAGTGGTTTTTCTACTGAAATAAGCAATAGGTTTAATGTCTCCTGTTCCAGTTTGTTTCTGTAACAGAATTCCAGCTAGCCCGTGTTTGCTTGCATCTGTATGTACTAAAGTTTCATTTTTAGGATCATACAAACCCAACAAAAGCCGTTTCGCTAACATATCTTTTAAACAATTAAAAGACTGCTCTTGTTCAGCTTCCCATATCCAAACATTTTTTTTTTTGTCAAACCTGTGATAGGTCTAGCAATTGTCGGTTTTTTTTTTTTTTTTTTTTTTTAAACTTCCTGAAGTAGCTAGCTAACCCGATGAACTGTCTAATTTCATGTACATTTTTGGTGTAGGAAATTGTTAGTTACCATTTCCGTATTTTTGAAATTTTCACGTTTCAGAATTTCTAAAATGTCTCTAGTTTTAATGACTAGTACATTACTTTGCTTGTAAAATCTTGCCCTACTAATAAAGGTTCAGGTATTAAACTTCGTTCTACAATATAGGCTTTAATCCTAGTAGTTACTTCGCCAATATATAAATCTATTTCAGTTAATCCTAATGGTGTGTAAAACCCATTTCCAAAACCCCGAATATTAGGAATGTCTTTTTGTATCATTGGTAATGAAAGTTTTTCTACAAGCTCTTAACTGATCAAGGTACAGTCGCTGCCAAAGTCTATATATGCAGTAGTTTTAAAACTATTATTAATTACAGCTTGTTTGTGATACTTAGAATCTGATGTATTTGTTTGGGTCAACATTTTTTTTTTTTTTTTTTGGCTTAACATTGACGTTGAGTTTTTAGTGCACCCTGACGCTTTGCGACCAATAAGTTTACACTTCTCACATCCTAACAAAGGCTTCGGACACGACTGAATAGAATGGCCTTTTTCTCGACAGTTAAATCATGTGATGTCGTTAAGACGACATTGGTTACTCTTATGCCCTGGTTTGTTACATTTAAAACAAGTTATTTCATTTACAAAACGTTTATATGGCCTAAAATTATTATCCCTGATTTGGTCTTTTTTTTTTAAATTTTAATAAGTCCTCAGGGTCGACTATTCTGGCAGATGATGCACTTGCTTTCAGCATTTTATCATCTATGCCATATATTAAGCAATCTATTGCTTTCTTTTCTACAATACCGCAAGCATTTAATAACATCATTTTACTGTAATAATAGTCATCTACGGCATCTCCTACCTTCATTCTTTTCTCTAACATCTCCATTAATAGTGCTCCATAGTTACACTCTTATGGAAATGCACTTATGAGACGTGTCTGCCATTCAGTCCATGATAATAATATGGTTGGTAAACTTTCATACCATAATCTAGCGTGTCCTGCTAATTTTGGTAAGGCAAAGTCCAATTATAAATTTTTGCGCATTCGTTGACTTTATCTATCCAATGCTCTATTCGTTGATTTTTTTTTTAACTGGATCAAAAATTGGAATCATATTTTTATCTACATTTATTGAAATAGGACGTACTAAGCTTTGTATCAATTTGGTTAAATCATTAGCCGTAAGTATTAAGTTATGATTTGAAACAACTTCACCACCGAGTTGTGGATCCTCTTCTTGCATCGAAGATTGTGTTGCACCATCCACTTGTACCTGCTCCGAAGAACCCAAAGCTCCCTGCACCACAGAACCCGATGACTGGAAATTTCTTTCTGCCACTGAAGAGCTTTGTTGCGTCTGCACACCAGCAGTTCCTTTGTGCTTTTGTGATGACCCATTTTTCTGAAATCATTATCTTATGTGAAGACGGGCTCTTAAGAAACCAAAAGCATCAGTTAACATGACCTGCTTTATTTTGATTGAATCTATTATAAATTCATAATTAAAGTTTATGTAAGGATTAGGTACTTGTTTCAAAAAGAAATAAGAACAAAATCAGATTAATTGGTTAATTGCATTACTTCTTAACTTTTCCTTTTATAAAATTTAATAGATTATCATTTGCATTTTTCTTTTAAGAACAAAGAATAAGTTTTGTCCTCAGGATTTGTCTACAAGGAGAGAGATATTGACTTAATGGACTCAGATCAATAAAAGATGTATATAAATTCACCAATTTTGAAATTAATAGTAAAGTAAAGGTCACAACATTGATAACTTTCATGTAAAAACTTTCGCTTAAGCGGATGGATATTAAATCACTAAAACACAAACCTAGCCATCATTACTGTAATGTTTTTCACATTACACTATCCAACACACTTTTGCCTTTCACTGTTGAATAATATTTGTTTTACAATATATTTTCCTCACATTAAAAGAACTTTTCATGATATCAATTTTGTTTTAAAAACTAATCTTACTACGCAGTACGCAGTTCACTCAAATACAATGTTGCCCGCTCAACAGTGTGGCTAGTAATAAAGATACATATAAATACTAATTATTATTGTACTGATTTATTGTCTTGCTTACACATGTTGCTATAAAAATGGATATTATGCCGAATTTAATCCTGTATAGGCTGATAAAAATACGTCGACACTGCCATTAATATTTGACTACAAACATCTAATGGCATCAGCACATAAAAACGAGAGATAAGAATAAAAATAAATAAAACAAACGGGGAAAAAGAAAAGAAAAGAAAAATACTCGCCTTTTTTTGATGTAGCTCGAGGTTTTGTTTTCGTATAACTATGTTTATGGTGACTGCGTTTTCGCTTTCTTGATGGTCTACCGTCTTCTACCCTTGCCGAACTGTGTTCGCCACTGGGACTGCGACGATGGTGATGGCGTCCTTTGTGACGCCTCGACCGACGTTGTTGAATTTCTTTCTCTGATGATGTGGAAGTGTCATCACCAGTACTACTGTTTGAGAGGTGACGTCGGCGGTGATGTCTTGAGGCACTTGAGCGGTTAGTTTTGTCGCGAGCAACGTGGGTATTAGAACTGGTGTAGTCGGTATCCGCCATTATGACTGCTCTTTTTCTGTTGTTTCCAGTGAATCCCGCTTCGGATATAAGAAGATGAAATAAAAGCCAGTTTTGTGGTTGAATCAAGAATGCCCTGCTTCCTCTTTATTCCTCCCTTTTATATCTTTCATTACAGCGGAAATATGAAGTTCGACACAAACAATTTACTTTTGCGGATATGACTAAAAATTAAAAGATTACTATTTTAAATCGGATGTTCCGGTATCACTACATACATTTATTTCCGAAGTTGAACTATTAATTGAGTTAATTATACCGGGACATTCGATGTCTCTGCTGGTATTTAATTTATAATTCACAAAATAAATTTAAATTATTATTGAACTGAAATTCAGATACAAATAAGAAATCTAACTTTAAACTTATAATACTAATTCAACGGAAGTCGCATTTTACCACACCGAAAGATATTCAGTATAATGTTTGGTTTCATCGGATGTTCCGGTAGTTAAAAATTGTGTATTATTGATGCCGGAAGTTGAAACACATTTGTCAAATGAATACCACCGGAACTCCCGATTGTACAATTAATTTTCAGACTGTTCTTTAGATTATAAAATGTAACTCTCTCTTACAAAATAAAATTAGTAAAATTAATTAATCTATTTGTCACCGACAAAACATAATTACATTTACTTTTTAAACTTAAAGTTACAGTTTTGTAGCAACTGTCTATGGTAAGGCGAGTGACTGATTCACAGACTAATAATTATGATGCTGACTCCTTTACACAGATTCATAATATTATAACAAATAATCAAAATAAGAAATCTAACACATAGAAACTTGGATAATGACGATTATTTGAACTACTTCGAAGATCACACCACGAATATTGGTCGAACAATACATACACTACACTACACAGTATAGTTGGTGTATAGTAATAACAATTAACTCAGCCACTTAGCACTATCTTGTCTCTTAACTTTGCTCCAGGAGATCACACTCGTCAGAAGATAAAATGAAGAGACGACGTTAGAGCTCTATATGTTGCAATGTTGCAAATACGATAGAAAACATAGGTAGCTAAAGACTATAATATTCGGCGGTTCGGTTGATTAAACATCCTTCGCCATTGCAAATAGCATTTAAATCTATACTCTATACAAATAAATAAAAATGGTGTGTCTGTTTATAATATTAAAATAACCACTTTTTACTAAGTGCATTTGGATGTACATATATTCCAAAACCACATTTTTTACAATGTTTGTCTGTCCGTCTGTCTGTCTGTCTGTTTGTTTCGGCTAATCTCTGAAATGGCTGGACCGATTTTGACGGGACTTTCACTGGCAGATAGCTGATGTAACAAGGAGTAACTTAGGCTACTTTTATTTTAGAAAAAAAAATAGTTTGTTAGGTGATACGAAGTTTGCCGGGTCAGCTAGTATTATTATAAAAGATGTTTGTTATCGCCAGTTCCGAAAGCACATGGACTCAGTGTACGACTTCATCGTGGTGGGCGGCGGGTCGGCCGGCGCGGTGGTGGCGGCGCGCCTGTCCGAGGTCCCCGAGTGGCGGGTGCTGCTGCTGGAAGCTGGTAGGAAAACCTTCGCTGTTATTGCTGTTAATTCTGCTTTCACTTTTTAATAATCTTGGCACAATGTGAACCTGCGCAATTTCCAGTATTATACTAAGATAAAATTATATTGTTCGATTACGTTAAGCCACGGTGTCTATTGTTTTATGAGACTAAAATAAAACATTCTCCGTAGACGTTGAAGGCCTTAATTGCGTCCGATCTGATCTTTTAAAATAATTGACTAACAATTTAAATTTCATTGACATGAGCTGATTCCGATAATTCCGATTATGGGAGTAATGCTATCCTATAGAGTTCTAACCAACACTTTGACCTGCACCTGGATTATCTGCCACTCTGCAGATCCTAAAAACTTCGGACATTCTCGTTGAAAAACCTCACCGCATCAGCTTTGAGGCAGCGTGTTGTAAACTTGGAAGCAGGTGTTGAACATAGTTGTTTATTTTGCAGGTTAACTATAAACTATCTGTGATGACAGTGTAACGTGTCGTAGGGTTCGACGAGCCGACGGGGACGCAGGTGCCGTCCATGTTCCTGAACTTCATCGGCAGCAGCATCGACTGGGGCTACCAGACGGAGCCCGAACCCGCCGCCTGCCTCGCCGAGAAGGACAGGAAGTGCTACTGGCCGAGAGGGAAAGTACGGACATTTAGAAAATCTAAATAGCTACAGACAATGTTCCTACAGTGGTTCTTTTTGCACTGTTCGAGAAAATGTCTACGTACCTACAGCACAGAGACTGAAGACATTTTGTTAATATTTTTCGGAGAGATTTAAGATTATTATATTTTAAGTTCCACAATATCTCTACAACGCGAATGGTAATACTTGGATTTTAAACTTAACTCGTCGTGGACTAAAATTAAATACATTTTACTATCGTATTACCCGACTCACGATACATATTTTGTACGCCGATATCGACCCACTTGCATGCAACGTCTAAAATGTATATCGTGAGTACCCGTTGTCATACATCTAAAATGCTCCTGTAACAGTTATAATGTGCAACCCAGGTGCTAGGCGGCACGTCAGTGATGAACGGCATGATGTACATCCGCGGCTCGCGCGCGGACTACGACGGCTGGGCGGCGGCCGGCAACGAGGGCTGGAGCTACGACGACGTGCTGCCCTACTTCCTCAAGTCCGAGGACAACCGGCAGCTGGCCGCCATGGACCGCGGCTACCACGCCGCCGGCGGCCCGCTCACCGTCTCGCAGTTCCCCTACCACCCGCCGCTCAGCTACAGCATCGTTAAGGCTGGGGAGGAGTTAGGTGGGTTCCCTTGTTTACTTATCTTCCTTAATAGTTATCTTCTCGATTTAATTATGTTTATCCATTTAAGTCATTTAAGTACTTTGGAGAATTACATATTTTTATATCTATTATTTATTTATATACAAATGTCACAATTTTTTGGCTTTTTTACATCTTTGTATTATTTTATAGTAAGTGTGAAAGTCTCTGTCCGTTCTTATAAACACGTTGCTCAGGAACTACTTTAATACAATACGGATTTGACCAACAGATAGATTTACGGGTTAGGTTTGTACGCAGCACACAGGGAAGTATTTATTTAGAGGGCTTTTTTGACATTTGATTTGTCAATACTAAAGGATGTTCTTAATGAACAGTAGTATTTTGCTCACATACCAATAATACTTTATCCATACGACGTTCAAACAAAGTTATTTTTAGAAAAACTCGCACGATGTCTATTTCCTTACGCAAAGCCATTCTCACACTCAACGCTGACAAAACTATTCCAGGCTACCAATCCCGGGACCTGAACGGCGAGCGCCACACTGGCTTCTCCATCGCGCAGACGACCAACCGCAACGGGTCGCGGCTGAGCGTGGCGCGCGCGTTCCTCCGCCCCGCCAAGCACCGCCCCAACCTGCACGTCATGCTCAACGCCACCGTGGCCCGCGTGCTCATCAACCAGACCACGCGCCAGGCCTACGCCGTGCAAGTCAGGAACAGCTTCGGCGGGACCGAGACTATTTATGCTAACAATGAAATTATTATTAGGTATGCCAGTCGTGTTACTGCTAATAATTGGTAATCAATTTTTAATGAAAATGTCTGTGGTCTTATTAAATAAAATTATTCTTAGTCTTATTATATTATGTTCTTTGTCTGTTCGGTAGTAGAAGCACAAAATTAACTGTCGGTGAATTACCTACCCACAATAATATTACTTTATTTCTGATGTCCATGGACCAATGAACACAAGTGGCACAACTTTTTGGTTCATTTCATCCTAAAAATTATTATATTATCTATATATATTATATTGGTTAGTTATTTATTTAATTATTTATGTTAATATTGATGTTCAGCGCCGGCGCAGTAGCATCTCCTCAACTGCTGCAACTCAGCGGCATCGGCGACCCCGAGGTGCTGTCTCGGGCGGGGGTTCCCCTGGTGCACAAGCTGCCGGGGGTAGGCAGGAACCTACACAACCACGTCACGCACTTCCTGACCTTCCAGGTCAACGACAACAACACCACGCCGCTCAACTGGGCCACCGCCATGGAGTACCTGCTGTTCAGGGACGGCCTCATGTCTGGCACTGGTGAGCTTGTTCAACTGGCAAAGATATTTTAGATCGGAACCAATAGGATTGTTGGTACTCTGCACAGGTACTAGGTACTTATTACGCAATCAAATTATATTAAGATATGGGTGCCTGGCTGGATCGTACCACTCCCACTTTCCTTTTTCGGTTAAAACTTAAATCATTGAACACGACTTAGGTATGTGAAGAGTTTATATTTCACATTGTTCTGATGATCAGTGTTTCACCTCGACCATTATAATTTTTTATGGTGCTGAACAATTTTTGAATTTCAATAAAAATAAGAAAAATGCGAATTATATTCTTATACAGTGAGTTATAGTTATTTATGGAACATAATTCTATTGCACTACAAATGCTAACTTAAGGGCCGTATTAGAACTTACAATAAAACTATTCATCGTGGTCCTGTCTCTAGTGCGCTCACACACTGAATTATACATTTCCTGCGTAACTGACTGAGATTATTTAGTTCAATAACCTTCTAAAACCAACCCTGAATATTTTAATGTGTTTCTGTTGCAATGCCAAAAACATAATTATAAAAAATAATTAATATAAATACAATAGCACACCCAACAGGTAGATAATAAGGACTAGGTTATCAATTTACGAAAAATCACATTATACCTAGGTAGGTATAAGTAAATCGACTCGAAGTTCATGTAGTAGCATCTCACTACCTAACCTAACACTCAATCTAGCGTAACTGCAATCACCCACGATCTTGTTCAAGCTCCCTCCTTCCAAGCTTGCCCTTTTCACCGTGTGAAGCTGTAAAGGCCGCTAGGACCTAGCTAGGAACAGCAACAATCCAATCGAAAAAACAAGTAAGAAATCTTTCCAGCCGAATCCTCAAGCAAACCAATGTTTCAGGCATCTCGGAAGTGACAGCGTTCATCCACACCAAGTACTCGAACCCGGCGGAGGACAACCCCGACATCCAGCTGTTCTTCAGTGGGTTCCTGGCGGACTGCGCCAAAACCGGCATGGTGGGCGAGCGGCTCGGCAACGGCTCCCGCACCATCCAGATGTTCCCCGCCGTGCTGCACCCCAAGAGCAGGGGGCGCGTCGAGATCGCCAGCGCCGACCCCTTCGCCTACCCTAAGATCTATGCCAAGTAAGTAACTCGAGACTAGTAACTCCTGGAATTCTGAAAGTTCAGTGACAATGATTATCTTGGTTTGGAAAATTGCCGACAAGACAAATAATGGTTTTACTCAGAAAATTTTATACTTGTATGGCTTCTAAAAAGATGTCGAATTATTTTTTTAGTACCAGTCAAAACATATGTCACAAGATAGATATCAGCTTAAAATATCGATTTAGACTTTAACTTTAAACCCGTTCCATAAAATTTCCCAGCTACCTGACTCACCCAGACGACGTAAAAACCCTAGTGGAAGGCATCAAGTTCGCCATCCGGCTGTCGGAGACCAAGGCGCTGAAGCGGTACGGCGTGAAGCTGGACCGAACACCGGTGAAGGGGTGCGAGAAGATCAAGTTCGGCTGCGACGCGTACTGGGAGTGCGCTGTGAGGATGCAGACCGGACCCGAGAACCACCAGGCCGGCTCCTGCAAGATGGGCCCGCGGGGAGACCCTACCGCCGTCGTCGATAATTTATTACAGGTCAGTTTGAATCATCAATACCTGGTGATTCACTGTGATGAGCTATGTTGAAATCCAAAAAGAAGCCTAAATTTTATAAGGTTTAGGTATGGCACCCAAAATCATTCAAGGTGGTTTAACAATTGTTGCCTAATAATTCTTAAGTTTCTCAAAACAAACGGCGATTTAGCATTCGACAGAAAGATGAGTTAAGTATTACTTAGTTGTAAATTACAATAAGTGTAATTCGATCAACTCTGATCGAAGTTTATCACAATAATTACTTATTCAATAGCAGTTTGGCAAACATGACGATGATGAGGCGATCATAGTGTTGTTTCAAACTAGTTTCGATCTTAAAATCCTGAATGATCGACCGTACAGGACACCATTTTTCGAGCTCATTCGTGCTTCGGAGGGCACGTTAATCCATATCGGAGGCCTTCGGAAATTTGTGTTCATTAACCGCTACACCAACTGTAGCTGCACTCTAGGCCTTCTCAGTTACGAGGCGAGACTCTAGCCCTGTAGACCCTGTAGTAGGTCATTAATGTGTCAAAGCCAAACCCTGACGTATCCCCTGGTGTCGCAGGTGCAAGGTATCGACCGGCTGCGCGTGGCGGACGCCAGCGTGATGCCCACCGTGCCCTCGGGCAATACCAACGCGCCGGCCGTCATGATCGGCGAGCGCGCCGCCGACTTCATCAAGCAGCGGTGGCTCGGAGGGACCAAGGTAACTTCATCACTTGTTCAACTACTGAACCGCTGTGGTGATGACGGTGGTCAACCTATCCTAGCTGTCCAAGATCCAAGGTCCAGCCATTTCAGAGATTAGCCGGAACAAACAGACAGACAGATAGACAGACAAAAATTGTAAAAAAAATATATTGGTATAATATGTACCGTGTACTCATACAAATGCACTTCGCAAAAAGCGGTTATTTTAATATTAAAAACAAAGCGGTTATTTCAATATTACAAAACTGTAAGAAGAAAATCGTTTTCTAAAATGAAGTAAGTAGCTCATATTGAAATTGCTATTGAAAACAGTGATGTCAGATAACAACAACCCATAATTGTCCCACTGCTGGGCTCGGGGTCTCCTCTCACAATGTGAGGGGTACAGGCCATAGTCTACCACGCTGGCCAAGTGCGGATTGGTAGACTTCACACACCTTTGAGAACTTTATGGAGAACTCTCCGGTGCCGCGGTGTGCAGGTTTCCTCACGATGTTTTCCTTCACCGAAGCAAGTGATTATTTGAAAATTAGAGGTGCGTGCCAGGATTTGAACTCGGGCCCCTCTGTTCGAGAGACCAACTTTCTAACCGCTAGGCTATCACTGCCCTATCAGATAACTCAGTGCAATTATATTATTTTTATTTTATACCTACTTACCTACCTAGAATTTTTTTAACATAGGTATAATAAAATTGTAGCAGTAAATGTTCATCCTTGTATATCCTGCCCACCCGCGTGGCGTTGTTACTATGCTTGACCGCCGTTCGAAGGGTCCTGGCTTCGATTCCCAGCGAGGCAAAAATTTGAATGAGTTTAAATTTCTGTTTCGGTGTTCTTCTCTTTCCATGTTGTCCATGGCACCCACGAAACAAAGAATCCTAGTGTGGAGCTATGAATGTGTAGCGTTATTAAATTAACAAGCATAAATGTTGTTCCAGGCGCCGTTCCCGCTGGGCCAGCATGGCGGCGTGTCCAACGTGCTTGCCGTGAGCGAGGCGCGGCACCCCGGCTGGCAGTGGGTGTGGCCGCTGCAGGGGAAATAGCACTACTAGTGTTTAGTACAGCTTCCTATAATGATAAGGCTGAGCATGGAGTACCTAGGTACTAGGTAGATATCGTGGAGCGCTAATGTTTGAGCATTTTTAACTGTGACCTACGTTGAACTTAAAACTGCCGAATATATTATACCAGATGTTCATCGTTTAAGATACTTTTTGGTTAATTTTTCCATTTTACATTCAAAATATTGAATAATCTGAATTTTCCCAAGAAAAAAACTACCGACTTCAAAATAACTCAAAAACTACTCGTCAGATCTAGCTCAAATTTAAGTGGAACTACATGACAAGCACCAGCTTTCGATTAAAAAAAAGAATCATCAAAATCGGTTCACCCAGTCGAAAGTTCTGAGTTAACAAACATAAAAAAAATACAGTCGAATTGAGAACCTCCTCTTTTTTTAAAGTCGGTTAAAAATGAAGTAGCGCTGAAATTTACATCGGAATGTTTGCAACTTTTTAACTTTTATATTTTTAACTTTTCCAAACACGCCCTAAACTATCCCCGCTTTTAAATAAGGTTGTATTCCAACAATACGTTGAGATAGTTCGGTGAAGTTTGCCTACATTAGCGCTCCATTTGGCTATGTACAAAGTTACTACGAAACATTGAGTATTGCGTTACCAGATAAGTGCACTGAAATATGCAGTTAGCATTCCATGAAAAATCAGTGAACAGAATACTAAATCAACGAAAATAACGAAAACTTGCCTTATCTTCCTTCCTTATAGAATATTGTATGTTGTGATTCAGTTTAGAATACTCATAATAATTTAGGAAATGTATTAAGTTGTGTACAAAGTAGTATTTATTAATCACTTGTGTAAGATTCAAAACGATTTACTAGGTACTAGGTACCGATCTAGGTCGATTTTACCTTCATTTATTCATACCTAATAATTTTACTTGGTAGTCGTTGGATTGGACGTAGGTATGTTTGTTTGTAGTATAAATGATTAGTTTTAATAGCAATAAACTCACGTGTCCATTAAATACTGTTTTTTCTTATTATTCTCTAAGCCTGTGTAACAAAATGTCTCCCACGATCTCTAGTGTCACATCCTAATCAACATTATATTACTATGATATTGGATCTATCTTTGCAAATTAGACACTGAAGGAGGCTGGTGAGTGGTGACCACCAGAGCTGGTGTTAGGGGGCGGGGCGAGGTGGGGCGACGGCCTAGGGTGCCAAAGGACAAAGGAGGGGCGCCACATTTGGGGTGAGGAGCAAAAAAAAGGAAAAATAAAATTCTTAATAAACGTTAAAAAAGCTCGTGTTTTATTTTCTTAAGTGGGCGCCATAATATTCTTGCCTACACTATATTCACATTCGAATCAGAATTTACATAAGCACTGTGTTGCCTAGCAACCACAAACAAACAGGTGCATGAAACTTTTGGTCGTATAAAGTGCGTTTGAACTAAATCTGGAGTTCGCAAGTCGCGTTCCGTTCCACTCTTTATAATTTTATTTTATTTTTAAACATAATATTTATTTTGCAAAAGTTTAAAATAACACGGAATAGTTACGTATAAAATCGATATAGACTGTTTTAAAATACATAAACATAAATATAAAATGTTATTCGGCTTTGTTTAATGAAATTTAACTTATAAATAATTTTATGCTCATGCATATTGAGTGGAATGAAATATCTGTATAATCTGTACAGTGCCATCTCTCAAGAACTTATTTGTGACGTGGCGAAAATTGGAACTAATGCCATCCCATTCATAAATTACTACTATGCGGACTATGATTGGTCCAATGCGTCCGGCAGCGCCCTCCTTATAGTCACAGATAAGTTGATTTCACTGTATTTCGAAATATAATACGACCAAGTTGCAAAGCATGTAAGCGCCATTATAGCTGTGAGGTTTTCGTAGTCATTTCTATTTATAGTCATAGGTAGGCCGGCCTCAAAACAATAAGTTTCTACAAAGGTTTGAAGTCGCTTCACGAAATTAAGGATGTGCGAGCGTGAGTTATTCATGACGAAAATTGTTTTAAGATGTTGTTTTTACGTCGTTTTCTCTTAGTGTGTTGTTGTTATAGGTCAACATTAAAATAATGAAGTTGTCACAAACTTTATAATGATTATTTCGTTCTTTAATAGTTATTTGGTGTGCGAAATACAAATCAGTTTGTGAAAACCCTATAAAGGAATTTTTACGATTTGTTGACAAGTATTCTGATACGAGTTTGACTCAAGTATAGGGCGTCAGTGGCTGTAACGCCAGCACTGGTGACCACAACGCCTATGAAACTAAATGATTTTAAATTATAGGTTAAATATTCAACATTTGCATACAATATGCTTGTACAGGATAAATAAATATACGCTTACACACACACATACCCCCCCACTACCCCCGCAGTAGGTTTTTTACCTGTGTCGCGAGTGGCATGGACTACACATAATATAACGCATCACAATAACACCCATGACCCGAGTACAAATATTTATCTGTCACATAAATATCTGCCTCAGCCGGGAATCGAACCCCGGACTCCTCGGTTTGCAGGCAGGGTCGCTACCAACTAGGATACAGAGTCGTCAGAAAGGATAAAAAATCAAATATAAATAATATAGCAGTTTTATTTGATTATATTATTTAGATTGCCAGTTGATAGAACTAAACAGCTTACAATTACATCTTACACAAATCTAAATGACTGGATTTAATGTCCCTTGAACACACGGATTATAATCCACGTGATAACGGAATTGAGTGACTTCCGCTTTTGATGACAATAATTATATTACACTAGTAGTACATAATAAGACAATGCACAGGTAGAATATAACATTCCTGTGATCAGTTATTAGATTTAATAAAATTCTTCGTTAAATTACGGTCTGAAGATCATCACATTTTTTTCATGTTAAGTATTAATATAATTAAGTAGAGCTTACTTCACGAATAATAAAAGTGATTATATTGTGTAATAATGAGTTCATTAAATAACGTTGACAATAATAAAAATACCACGCTTACACACTCATCAAGGTATTACCTGTATCGCGGGTGGCATGGACGACACATATAACACATCATAATCACACCTATGATCCGAGTACAAATATTTATCTGTCACATAAATATCTGCCCCGGCCGGGAATCGAACCCGGGACCCCTCGCTTCGCAGGCAGGGTCGCTACCAACTAGGCTACAGGGTCGTCAATAAAAAAAAACTTAAGTTTAGGTACGATAATATGCGCTTTGGGCTAAAGTCTCGATTAAGGAAATTTCATTCACGCCCCAACTCAGAGTCACTAACGGTTACTTAAATCGCTCCTTGGTACAGAATTTGTATGGTGATTCTTTACTAAGGAGCTATCTCTCAGACGATGCTACTCAACACATAACTATCATACTACACATTGACTATAACATTGCCTGCTTAGTCAGCAGGCACTCAATAGCACTTTGCACAAGTCATCGGTAAATTTAATGAATCATAAAAATAAAATCAATGAATTAGCATTTAGTTTTAAAGCAAAGTCACAAACTAACAAAACTGCCATTCGCATTATCTGTCAATGGTCCTCACCCAAGATAACGTGCATAAGTGTATCAGATACCTACATATTAAGTATATGAATATTTTGAATTTTGATTTAAGAGGTGAGGTGTTAAAGGGTAAAGTAATAAGAACAACATTGTAATTCATGACTTGCCAGCTGCAATGCAAGGTTTCTTATTGAAGATTATAGATGGATAGAATATAACAATTGACCATTAGCTGAACACCTCAAAAAAAAATAAACTCATTAACAGTAGTTCATTAATTTGTACAAGGCGATAGTGATATATTCAACAAGCACCCGGGACCGGGCGAAGAAACTTAATCACTTAGACATTGCCATAAAATCGATTAAAAATATAGGACTTAGAAAAACCTCTATTCAACTTATCCAGTAAAAATAGAACAGACGAGTCGAACTCTCACAAACATTACCGAAAATAGATTTAAAACTATATAATTTCACTAATTTGTTGACTTTAATACCATATTAGATTACATGAGACAAGAATAATTTAATATCTATCTATTTATTTATTACCTATGTCTTATTCATCAACAATTACTCGTCACCTTTTTTCTTCAATATTAAAATGTTTTCATGTTACTTATTATTGAGTTTAGTTAGATACTCTTTATTCTTAGGCACTAAATTGTATTTTTGCAATTTAAACCGGTTTTTTGTGTCGTTAACGCTTTACCAATCTTTCGTAGTTTTTGGGACTCACTATATAGCCCCAGATAATTTACACCAAAATTTTAATTTGCCGCTCATATAATTATACTTCCAATACAAAGTCATAAGTTATTGTAGCATATGCCTTTCCCGTTAACACACTATTAACAATAACAACAACCGACCATAAACATTAAATTAAACAAAGCACTCACAATCGACCTTACTTATGATATGAAGATATCAACAAATCGTCAACTATTCGAGGAATACTCTGATATTATCATATTTGGACACAAGTGGAACAACACGAAGAGATCTAACGGGCAGTTCAAAAGTTCAAAAGGGACAGAAAGCTGGGCGAGGGTCGGCGCTCGGAGTCGACCCCTGTCACAGCTCGACATTGTTCAGGTTGGAGCCCGAGTGCGTGGGCAGGTCATCAGTCAGTAGCAGCGTCCCGATGGGCACGACGGCCTCATCCCGCTCCCGCAGCTTCTTCATCTCGTGGCGCAGCTTCTCCAGCACGGCGTAATTGGGCTCGTTGTGGCGCGCCTTGTCCTGCAGCAGCGTGATCTGCTGCTCCTCCAGCTTCTTCTCCTTGCAGCTCTTCACCGAGCGCGAGCCGTACAGCCGCAGCAGCGAGCCCCACGAGCGCACGTGCGGGTGCAACGCCTGCGGACAGACATTGCTGGCTCTTAGTAGCAGTTGTTGCTTGGGCCGAGTGTGTGTGTGTGTGTGTGTGTGAGTGCGTGCGTGCGTGCGTGCGTGCGTGCGTGCGTGCGTGCGTGTGCGTGTGCGTGTGCGTGTGCGTGTGCGTGTGCGTGTGCGTGCGCGTGCGCGTGCGTGCGTGCGTGCGTGCGTGCGTGCGTGCGTGCGTGCGTGCGTGGGAAGACAAAAAACTTCCAAGACTCAAGAACTGCATCTTATAGTTACTACACTTACTAGTAAGAACGAGAACGTCAAGACCGTTACATCGTTTACACAAATAAATCAGGATGAAGCATAAATATAGATATCTACAATATTAGCTACACTAAATAAATATTTTTAAAACTATGGTTTCTGTACGCTGTTTAGAATTAAAAAAATATTTATTTAGAACTTGATGAATCTTTATGAAGAATTGATTTCCTTAGGTAACATGGACGATAAGGGCACGTGCATGCGTGTATTAGTACTCATATGCACCACTATTTTCATTAAAAGCGAGTAGGATCAAGATGTGTGTGTCGTGTACCTGCAGGATGGCCTGCGAGGCGCGCTGCTTGGCCGTCTTCTTGTTCTTGCACACCACGGTGGCGCTGTGCTTGCCCACCTTCATCGTCAGCTCGATCTTCTGGTACTCCAGCTTCTTCATCTGCTCATGTTGCAATTATATACTTTCATTACAAATTCAACTTCTAACAATCAAGGAAACAAAGAAACAATATAGTATGTTACCTCTTAAAAATAATTATATGCACTAGAGTTCTAAGCCAGTCAGTCCATTATTATATCCAGTATTATGTGAACTAATATTATAAAGAGCACAGTTTAGATTTTTTGTTTATTTTTTTAGTAATAGTTTTTTTTTTGTAAACTAAAAACTATTGGACCAATGTAGCGAGTACTACAGTTTTTAGAAGAAGGGTAAGGCAGGGCGAAATAACCAAACCCAACGAGTGCAGTTTGAGCACTAATTAATTTATTAAAAACGTTAATTGTATGAGGTGCGCTCAGTATGTGCATATTGCCTAATTGCATTTTTTGCCATGGGCATTGTCTTTGATCCGTGTACGATGTAGTAGCTCGTACATTGACAAGAGTTGAAAATTCTTTCACCAATAGGTAATAATGCTCGATTATTTCTGAGTAACACGGTCTATATTTTATTAAAATCAGATATGCCCCAGCTCAGAGTCAGTAACGGTTACTTTAATCGCTCCTTAGTAAAGAATCACCATACAAATTGTGTACTAAGGAGGGATTTAAGTAACCGCTAGTGAGAGTAACACGGTCTATATTTTATTAAAAACAGATATGCCCCAAATCAGAGTCACTAACGGTTAGCTCAGAGAATTAGCCGGCTGAAGTGGCAATGGGCTGGCCACATAGTTCGAAGGACCGATAACCGTTGGGGAAGAAAGGTCCTCGAATGGAAACCACGCCTCGGTAAAAGGAGCACAGGACGCCCCCCGACCAGGTGGACCGACGACCTGAAGAAGACAGCGGGTATCCGCTGGATTCAGAAGGCTCAGGACCGGTCTGAGTGGCGTAGATTAGGGGAGGCCTATGTCCAGCAGTGGACCTCAAAGGGCTGATGGATGGATGGAACGGTTACTGAGTAAAGAATCACCATACAAATTGGGGCGTTAGGTTAGGTTACATTAGGTTAGGTACATGTACCGACCTCGGTGTGGATGTGGCGGTCGCCGGCGCCGAAGTTGCGCAGCAGGCAGGTGCGCAGGATGGCGTGCGGCGTGGGCTCGCACGTGGCCGCGCAGAACTCCGCGATGCGCGGGTCCTCGATGCCCACGTAGTCGAAGAACTGAACGCACACTCACACTTCACACTTTGTTACTTTACTTACTATCTAAGGGGCCATCCATAAATTATGTACGTCACACTCATTTCATGACTTTTTGACCCCTCCCCCGTCCTTGTCACACCTGGTCACATTTGTGAGACCTCCCCCCCTAGTGTGACGTCACATATTATGAAATTTTACGCCTAGAAATTATTAAATTAAAACAGCAGTTCCGAAATAAATACCAATATTCGATTTTGAAATGTGACGTCACGAAATTTAGGACCACCTCCCACCCCTTGTCATACAATGTCACACTACATCGAACCCCCCCCCCCCCCTCCCCTAACGTGTGACATAATTTATGGATGGCCCCTAAGGAGTTATTCACACTGAATCTAATTAACTTGCCGCAGTATACTTTTTGAACTTTTCAAATACATTAGCCGACGCGTCTACCGTTCTTTATGCGTTCCTTTCCTTTTGAACATAACCAAGTCTTTTGACATGAATATGTTGCAAGTGTTAAACTTAAAGCGTCTGCTATTGATAAAACTTCTTGCTTGCTTAAGTGTTGAAGAGGTACGTCACCGTCGTGCGACATAAAACTTCCGGAGACTTTACAACGATCTCGTTGCGTCGGTGTAACATGAGCCAACATTATCTGTAGCACCACAGTCCACTGACCACAAAGTCGGGCTCGGCCTCGTTGTCGGGCTCGAGGTGCTCCCGCATCTCCGGTATGAGGATGTGGATGGAGGCGCGCGCCGCCGCCGACTTGGCCTGCCGCTTGCTGGAGCCGTGGCCCACGCCGTACTGCATGCCGCCGATGTACACCGTCGCCTGGTACGGCGTCGACGCGTTCTCTACACACATACGTACAATTTAGACATTACATATCATTGAAGTATTATTACTAGCATACAGAACCGACACCGCGAACACAATGTATGTCCCAATGAATTGGCGCCGGTCGGCTTCAATTTTCAAAGGATTCGTTCGATGTTGAAAGGAGAACGGGGGCTCAATTTTGAAAATAGAACCTCCCGGCGGGACAAATTTTGTTCGAGATGACTGTTCTATGACATTATACTTCAATGTTACATATCAAGTTTTATACCAGGTGAACGAGCCAGTTAGCCACCTGATGGTTTGGCCCATGAACATTACTAGTCCCTGCCATGCCTATGTTAATTAACGCGTTAAGAATGACATTACGCAGGTGTGGCCAACACTTAGCGCGCGTTGGGTGGCTGTTTCTTCAAGACATGCCAATGCGGCCTAACGCTTATATGCTTAAACACTCATACATGCTTACACACTCATACCTCCACAGTAGGTTTTTACCTGCGTCGCGGGTGGCATGGACGACACATACCTATAACACATCACAATAACACCCATGACTCGAGTACAAATATTTATCAGTCTGCCCCGGCCGGGAATCGAACCTCGAACCCCTCGCTTCGCAGGCAGGGTAGCTACCGACTAGGCTACAGGGTCGTCAACGGTCAACCTCCATGCCTCGCTGAGGCTCAAGGATGATTAGCATATTATTATTAGTGACGTATACCCAGCTGCTTGAACTCGTAGACGGGCTGCTTCTGCAGCGCGCGGCGCACGTACTCGTGGAACACGGACAGGTAGCTGCGCCCGTTCATGTTCATCACCCAGTCGCGCTTCGCTGTCTTGCCGCCTGCCACAACCACAGTCCACACGAAAAATACAATAAAATCACAAAAATATATATAGTTACCACTGATACACATAAATTTTACGTTAAATTTTTAATCTACCACCGTTTCGGAACAGTGCTCTGTTATGGCCAACTTTGACATGACACAACACACATTTAGAAAGGTAGGTGTTGTGAAGTCTTTTACGCCTTTTCTTTTCCACTTTACTATGGCACTTACCAACGTTATGTCATGAGTGTTTTGATTAATATCTACATACATGAAATAAATTATTCAACATTCGAGTTTGAGTTAGACTGTTTGTTGGTGCAATGTTTGTTTTCATTGATCTAAAAAAATATAAATCAAGTGTAGGTACTTGAAAATTTTAGAGCACTTAAATGGGTATTTAATCTACTCGAAATAAGATTTAATTTCATGTTATCGGACAAGATGTCTGGACAAGACTAGTCCAGTCCGAAACAAATGATGGTTGGTATGCTAATTTAATTCGGATTTTAAACTTGAAAATATTTTTGTTGAGTACTGCAAACAGACACAAATATAATGTTTGTCTTTATACACTGATTATGAGTGACCCATTCAAGGCCTATTACAAAGTACAGGTTTCTCCTGTTGAGGCCTAGAGCATAGGCTTCAACCCATTAATGGCTCACTACTGGGCAAGGATCTCTCCTCTTGAGGAGGCCTAGAGCATACTCCACCACGCTGCTCTAGTGCGGATTGGTAGACGGGTTAGTGGCCAACCCGAGTTTCAAAGTTTTCAAACCGCCCGAGGACCTTCGACATGGCTTAACGACTGTTACCTTATGATAACAACCGGGACCGACGGCTTTACGTGCCCTCCGAAACACGGAAACGCTCAAGAAATTTTTGCCACTAGCGGTCACCCATCAAACTACCGACCGCGCCCGTTGTCGATCGCTTAGGATCGACGCAAGCCGCCGGGCTACGAGCGCTTCGCTTGAATATAGTCCACAATATAATACCTGAGTTGTCCTGTCCGGTGGTGGGCTGGACGGGAATGGTGATGAGCTTGGTCCCCTCGGGCAGCATGGGGTACTGCAGCGCCTTGCGCGCCTTCGTGTACTTGCGCCGGTCGGCCCAGCGCCTGCCGCAACCACACACATGCACTCGTGTAGCTTTATCATCAACTAGGTACTCTTAAGCACCTATATTTTGTTCTTTTTACCCTAGCAATTATATTTTTATCAAGCTTAAACCTATTCAGATATCAGATGAGTCAAAGAGAGTGATAATTAGCTGTCTGCCTGGCTAATAACTTCACATAAAGATAATAATAATAACAAGTTATATTAAAAATGTTAGTCCCGCCCTTGGAGCTCTAGTGCGGGGACTACTTTGCTATAAAATTAGAAACGGGACCAGTCACTTTGGTGGTATGATTATTAGTAGATCAATAATTTCGATGGAAAATGAGGACAGCAAAAAAAGTTAACTGTATGTCGAAAGGCAACAATAATTTATAACTTATATTCATAAACATAAAGCTTAAGTCTACTTAATTAAATTCAAAGAGAGAAAATATGATATTAATAAATTGAAAAAATATGATAATGCTGGAATTCCTGCTTTAATAAATAAATAAACACTCATCCCCCGCAGTAGGTTATTTACCTGTATCGCGGGTGGCATGGACTACACATATAACACATCACCGACGACCTGAGTACAAATATTTATCTGTCACATAAATATCTTCCCCGGCCGGGAGTCGAACCCGAGACCCCTCGCCTCGCAGACAGGGCCACTACCAACTAGGCTATAGGGTCGTCAAATAATAGTCAAGGTCGTTAATGTTAAGTGTGTCCTTTTCATATTTAAAATTACTTAAATGTTATAATTACTTATACTTACTTGACTTGCAGTAATTGCACTTAACATAATGTATTAAACAATTTTAGAAACTTTATTTTTAAGATTCGTAAAAGTTTCTAAGCGCCCTACATACATAATAAACGCCAATAACAATAATAACAAGTAACGCCAGCTTTGTTAAAATAAGAGAAACGATAATAAGTAACTACTATTAAAGAAGAAATTAATAGACGTTATTAACAGACACGACAAAAGCAGATATGTTAAACAACACCGATAAAGAAATAGATGTAAAGAGTATCACTTACTTGAAATGCATGATACTAAGCACCTTAAATTTGAACAGGCTCTTACAATAATCGTTAACCTGGTCATGCGTCAGGTGTTGGGTTTTCCAGGAGGTGTTGACGGTCTCCACCCTGGGCGAGGGCATCACCATGCCGCCCGGGAGCACTATGGGCTGGCGGTTCGACGGGATCTCCACGGTATCCACGGACGTGCCATTGACATTATTAGAACCATTATTGGTTTGCGACGAACTGGGATTTGAGTCAAGTGTCGTACTTCTTTCGTTTCTTGTAGTTTCACCATTATCTGCGTTTATGTTAGAGGTGGTTCCATTAACATGAGTGTTTTTGTTACTGAATGGACAACCTGCTGGTATAGCTCGACTTTCTGGCGACTGTTTATCGCTCGGCCCGTTAGGAGTATCTTTTAATGTCTCTGTCGCATTGTTGACGACTGTCAGGTCTCGATCATCACCGTTGATTGATGCTCCATTATTTAAGCCCGAACTGCTTGCACCAGATTTTGTTTGGTTATTTACGTTCCAAGTGCCTAGTTTGATTTGTTCCTCGATTTTCTCATCGATTATTTTCTGTCTCTCTTCCTCCTCTAAAGCCCGCCGGTAAGCTAGACACGGGATTGCGCTAATCGGTATATCGTGTCTCTGCAACGTATACAATAATGTGATATAATTAATTACCTTTGAGAAAGGAGAAAATTGGATTTGATCTTAATAATAATACAAAGATCTTCAGTGATACAATAGTACAGAAGATCCCACAGCAATGAGACATTTCAAGCATTTTGGATTGACTTATATTTTAATACAGTTGCCACTCTCGTTGCCCTAGTAATCGTAAGACTACGGTCATCTTAAGGGTGTCGGCGGGTAGATCCTACTTCTGATTTTTACACATCTGAAATTAACTTTTCTATTTCTGAATTTTCCAAATGCCTGTCAGTCCTTGTTATAGATAAGCAGACATACAAAGAAAGAGGTACAAAAAGAAGAATACGTATAGCAAATAATTTAGAAAATTTTAGTTGCGGAAAAATCAAAATTACATTTTGAGCAACGGGCCGTGGCCGGGTTACACAAGCTATTTGAGATATAAAAGTGGGAAATGACTAAGATAATACCATAAGCCTCACCTTGGCATTCCCCTTGCCCAAGAAGTACGGTTTGGACAGCGTGCAGACTCGCGTGGCTCGGTGCACGTAAACCGGCATGCCGCTCTGGTGCCGGATCATGATCCAATCAAGAGGCAGCACTTCGAAATGGTTCACGCCCTTTTCTATATCATTCAACACAACAATTTCATTAAATATGGATGTTCATTTTAAAACTGTTGAGGTTTTTATATTACGACGACTGCAATGTGTAGACACTGTTATTATACATTGAAAATTGTTACAGTTGGCAATTCAATCGGCGATATATTGTGGTGACTTTAACTCGATAATATGTAAGTTCTTGATTGTGGATTTGTTAGTCACAATGCTTTCAATTCCTATATATCGGTACTCACCTTCCAAGATAATTTTCTCGCGTGTGAAATACGCCTTCTCTTTCGGTTTCGGAGCTGCCTTGAAGCCGTCCGGCAGGTCCTCCTCCAGCATCTTCTCAATCTCCTCCTCGGGCAGTTCCACAGACTCACCTACAAATGCATGCACTTATCTACCACGGACATTGGTACCTTTATAGTCTTGACATCATTGACAGAACTTATCATACAACTAAAAAGAACCGCTGTGTAAATCGAATTAGCAAAGCTATCAATTCCTATTAAATTTATTAAGGAAAAATCACGGATGCGCCATTCTAAACAAATAAGTTTCATAACATATAAATGTTGGTATCAGAATGTGGAAGTTCAAAAAGAGAAATTTACAATTACTATAACAAGGACTCATAAAATACAACACAATATACTCATACAACTACATAAAACTTGAGTAATACCCGAGGAACTTTCAGAATCATCGCATTCGCCGTTGCTGTCCTCATCGTTAGACTTAACCTCGTCAAGAACTCTGAACTCTCTCAGCTTTTCCACTTCCTCGGGAGTCACGAAGTCGTGGTACTTGTCGTCGGAGTCTTCGGTGTTCTTGGAATTCTTATCATGTTCGTTTTCTTCCAACCCATCTCGCTCCAGCTTTGGACTAAGTTGTCCATTGTCCACTTTTTGTTTCTTTGCGGGAGGCTGTACGTCACTATTGTCACTCATGACTCTTACCTGCCTAAAATTGTTAATAAGTAATTTAAAATGTAACTTAAGTATAGGTATATTATTCATACCCATCTTAACTATCAAAAAACTGTATGACAGCTTTATTAGTACAATTAAAAACATTTAGGAAAAATATATAGATATCGTTATTTATATTTATAGTAGAAAATAAAGGATACTGTTTTAGTCTGGGCAGTGGCTATCCATTTCCTCGGAAATAATATTTTCAATGATTCTGCAGCAATCAATAAAATAAATTGCCACAGAAGATGACTCAGAAAGATAGCTTTTGGTACATACTTAGGGCTGCCATCACATAAATCGCCGTCGACGGAAAACTTCAAATCTGCCCCGGACACGCGTGCAAAAGGGCGGCAACAAGCGCCAACAGTACTGGCCTAGGGCGGCTGACGAGCTTTTTGTAGAGGGCGCCACGTTTAAAATATGTATCGAAGTCGAAAAGGGCCACTGGCCGCTAGAGCGGGCGCTGTAGTCATTTAATCCGCCTACCCCCTACCTCTTGCGCCTACAGCTCTCTGGACACCCCATAAATTCGGATAAATCCGGGGAAACCCGGACGGATGGCAGCCCTATACATACCGATAAAATATTATGCATAATTTTATAGTGTGGTGAGTGACGTGGATTACGGTGAAGATAGCGGACTAGTGGGAGTGGTAGCAGTGATGCGGCAGTGCCTTCTGCTTGTACATGTAAATAGATGTTAATGTTTCAATACTACCACTTAATGATTTTAGTTACTAAGGCAGCGTGTGCTCGTTGCCGCACGAAATAAAAGAATGATAACTGACGCGACTGACCAAAGCAAGTAAATGTAAAGTTAGGATGAAAAATTTTAGTATCAATATTCACTCTAAAAAAGTGCGAAAAGTTGCCAGTGAGATATAAGAAACTACGTCGTTCATTTATGTCTTAAGAATAAAGCTGATGAAATATACTGCATACATAACTTTAAATACTTTAATGAATATGAATGTATGCAGAATTTAAACCCAGGCCAGTACAGGAGACCCAGATATCACTAGGTTATCGGTGACATAAAAACATAACGTGTACTTATGTACGCGAGTGAGAAGCTATACTTCTTTGGCTTAAAAAAAATTAAAAAAAAAAAAAAAAACAATCAAAAATAATTCAAAAAAATTTCAAAAAAACAATATTCAAAAAACAATAATAAAAAACAATATAAAAAAAACAATGTTCAAAAAAAACAATATAATTTTATATAAAACTTCAATAATAATCATTTTTTCAAAACGCGCCTAAAGAAGTATAACTTCAAAAAAACAATCTGAACAACAATAAAAAATTCGGGTTGGCTTTAGAAACCTGCGGCATCGGTGTCTGGGTGATTTTAGCTTTAATCGATAGGCAGTGATGCCCCTAATCATAATCTAGTTGGTTTTAGTGAGGTAATGCGTCGTTTTTTAAAAATCTTAATTTTAATTTTTGAGGTTATTTCTCAAAAATACAACACGAATTATGTTACTTATTTATAATTTTTATGTTATTAGGTATATTTTATTGTATTATATAATGTAATTATAATAATTAGGAGTTCATTGGAAAGATTGGTGGCCCGGGGAAGGTGGTCGAGCTAGATGAAATTTGAAAATAGGAAATACAAGAAAGGTTTTTTTATATTTAATAAAAGGTTAATATACATAATGTAATATATCAATTTTACTGTTTATGTCATACTCTATTAAATTTATTTATTACATTCTAGTTAAATTTTTCAAAATTGGTGACAGAACCGACTTAGTCAACCCCAACCCCACGTGGTACTAGTCTGCCCTACCCCTAGAGTGAATGTAAACCCCGGAGGCGCGGAGGGAGAGCATGGAGTGCCTGCAGTTTGTTACGCAAGGGCGGAGGGGCTGCACTTCCCGCAGCGCCGGAGACGTTTGGAAGCCTGTTTGTGTATCAAAAACCCCTAAATTCTCCCTAAAAGTGCATATACTATAAATTTGTAATTATAATGATTTGTAATTTTTTTATAAAATTGGTGCGTTTTGTGTGCCCCCCATACGGAGGTCGTAATTTTATTTCTTCCTCAACCACCTGACAGTAATTCAGACTAGTTTAAGACAAATATTGAGCAGTTTTCACACATTTAACCTCAAAATAAAAATAAAAAAACTCAATAACTATGTGTTTCCTCACTTAGCCCCTTTAAGGGGGGGGTCCTTACACCACCCCCTCACCTCCCCCCCTAACCACCCCCCTCCCGGTGCCGCAGGTTTCTAAAGAAATACCAAAAATTCAATCTCCACAATTATTTCCTACCCTTGTGTTCTATGTACCTTACCTCTTACATGTTTACCTGTGTCTGCAAATTAATAATACATACAGAATGTATGAATGTTGTGTGAATAAAAATTAGAAGTGTAATCATACACTAATACACTGAGTAACAATAATATTTATCAGCTATAAATCTACTTACATACTTACTTTTAATATCCCTGTTTTTGATATATTTGCCAAGCATCTAGTTTTACAGACCTTAAATCGTTCGTGAGTAGCAATAATAAAAATTAGTTATCATCGTTTTTAACTACATAAATAAACAAGAGAAATACTCTAAAGGAATTTTAGGATATTTAGAATATTTCCTTTAGAATATTTTCATGCCCTACGAGAGAGTTTGCAAGAGAGACATTATATACTATCTTATAATAACTAATAATTTGATTTATGTATAGTTATTTAATTTTAGTTTTGTGTTGTTATTAGTAGGATAGGGAATTATGTATGTTTTTTTAATGTGTGTACCATTTCTTACTTTATTCTATTTTCTAGTTTTTATTAACTTAAGCAGTTTTTGATGTGTGTAACAAATTGCGCCCCTGTTGAATTGGGTTTCCTGTAAGGACAGAGTTGGGAGTCATAAAAATAAATACTTAAATATATAACTTTTGTTTGGAGGAAGCTAGAATCAATTTTTGGTTTATGCCATGCTTGCCCAAATTGCAGCTCTATGTCATATGATAACTTTTTAACAGTATTTATATAATATCTAGATTCAATGTCATATAAAGCACCAGTTCAAAAGATATTGGACATTAAACATGATAAGTTATCATGTTACTACTGGTTTTTTATACATTTTATTGTTTACAGACAGCATTGCTATTAGTTTTTCATTAGGAACTTAATTTTTATTAATTTAATTTAATTTTTAATTTTTTATCCAATGCTTCATTATTATAATTTAAAATTAACAACATAATTCTAGTTTTTATTTATTAGAGCAATCTTGTAATATACTTTATCTGGGCATTTCTGGGGCACAGATGGGCATTGTCCTTTGGGGAGCATAAATCAGCTGAGGAAATAAAATGTACCTTATTAAAATGTTGTAACAAAAGCAAAGGGAAATGATTTGGGGGGTCCTGAAGCCATCTAGCCCCTCTCCCTATATTTGCCAGTGAATATGTGTGATGTTATTACAAAATCTGTTGGAATAATTTAATCTAACTTGCCCCCAGACACTCCTTAAACATGTTAATAGGCTGCTTGTTTGTGTTGGATTGCTTCTATAAAGCAACTAATGTGATTAATCTGAACAAATGTGATCACAAAACAAATAATTCTAATATACCTTGATAGCAACAAATTATCATAGACCTGATGTGCATGGCCAAGTGCCTACGGTTGATTACAGTAGTTGAATACTCAGCGACTATTGAGATTGAATACTATACTCCGTTTTTTACGTTATTTAGTAAAAAAAAGTAAGTTTTACACTGTCTTTTTTCACATCACTGTTCACCATTAATAATATTTTTAAATCAATTTAAATTAATAATATTTCCATATTCCGTAGTCCAAGTCTGTGTGCAAAATGCAAAGTAGTAGGTACATGTTTGTTTTTTTCGTTTACCATTAAGTCTCGTCTAAAAAAATGAAGTATACATAGTCTACATGCTATACAAGAATGAAACCATGTTATACCATTGCAGCTTGCAATATACAGCATAACATAATTATATTATTATAACATTATAATGTTTATATTAAGTATTATTGCATAATGTATAAAAAGCATTTTGTTAAACATTGCTAACTGCATTAAACACTACCTACATTTTAAATGTTCTAAATAAAAATATGCAATTGTAGTGTAGTGTACCTAGTCTTTGTAGAAAATTGTGACTCTCACCTCAAGTTGCTGAAAGTTGCAAGCCCTGTGAATTCTATGTACCACAATAATTACTTATTGAACTAGAGTTAGCGCGACAAGGAGTTGAAAGATAGTCCACAAACAGCGATAGACTTAAAAATCCAAGGAACAGCAACAATTGGATTTTTTCCCATCGCTCTGTGTAGACTTTCGTCGAGTGGCGACGTTTGCACTGTTCGCGTCAGTATTGGAGACAAGACGAGAAGATATGGAATTGCGAGAGGCTCGCTCCGAATTTCGATACAGAGTCGAGTCTCTGGCAAAACCGTTGCGAAGGAAAATGCAGGGCACCTTTCGTTGTGTGCGGACACCGCCCCTGTATCCCTGTAAGAATCTGCCACAGAATCACGAGCAAAGCAATCGATTATGCAAACACGACAAAATTACACCTGAACATGCATAACAACCGTGCTGTATATTCGATAAACGATTACTTTGCGAACAATAAATTATTGGTAACCGTAATGCTATAGTCTTACCTTTACATGCACCTTAGGCGCAGCACTCAACTCACTCACGCCACGCTACACGTAAAACTTGAAACTCAAAATGAGAATTGAGAATGACTCCATATATTAATGAACATGAACAACGAAGCAGATAAATAAAATATTTAATATTACATATACGTTCAAGTCTGAATTGATCTCAATAAAATTGTAAGAATATTTTAATTACACCAAATTTATCTCCTCCGAATTAGTCCGAATGAATCCCAATCACAGATCCCAATTAATAATTCATTGAAATTTGAAATAATGAAATTAATTAAATATTTTAAAATTTATTTTAGCCCAGCGGCCTGCCCAGCCCAGAGCACAGAGTACATACAAATAGTCTTGTGTAGTTCATGAACGATGAACGATTAGGAAACGTTTCCTAGTGATGAACTAAAAGAAACGTTTCCGCCCGATTATTGCTACTCGGTCTATTCATTCGTTTCGGTCATTACGGACCTTGAGTTTTGAGCATAAGGGTGAATTTTCATTTTTGCCATTTTTATGACGTTTTTTAGGTAATTTTTTATTTTGTCCAAGAAATTAAGGAATAACAACTGAATTAGATTTGTTTTTTATAGAGAAAGCTCGGTATATATTGCAACTATGATTTAAACAGCAAATTCAGGAGAAAATCCAGAAAAACGGAAAAGCCCTGTTGAAGTAAATGATGTTGTGTAGAGGAAAATGATATAGCCAATTGACGTAAATGATGAGGTGTAGAGGGTAATGACGAAAATTTAAATCCCAACGTGTAATCAACTTTTTTATCAAGAAAAATAACAATATTCGTTTGATTTGATAAAATCAACATAACGTATTGTAGTATTTTAATGACTGATTACGTATTTTAATAGATTTTGTCAATCATAAAAACAACATGACTTTTATAACTTAATGCATGACTACAATCAATGGTAAGTGGTAATGAAGACTTGCTTGATTGATAAGCCACACTTACTTTATTAAGCCTATTTACTCTTAACTTGAAGACACCCAAGGTAAAATTGCAGGAATTTTATTCCTGACCTTCGTGGTTCGCATAATAAATGATCAAGCAAAGGATCGTTTGCACATAGAGGACATAGGGATGCTTATGGCGAAGGCAAGATAATGTTTTATCTGGACATTCGATTGTGGAGATTGACGGATTATGTCATAATATTGTCCCATGCAGACTCTCCAAAATGGTACAAAAAAAAAACAGAAAACTAGAAACTGGCTACTCTACACACGTGCTTGAGGCTTTCTAAGTTGGTCTCAATGGTCATCAATACACCTTTAAAGCATGCCCCTACATGGAATCACACGCTGATAGATGGCATTTGGTTCTTCTTCTTCCGTTCGTCTCTAGGACACCCAGAATTCTAGAAGCTGCCATAGTTTGGATTCAATAAACCGGCCAGAATATATTTTCGAGTGTATCTCCACTTCTAACAACCGAAGGCTGACGATGTATTCGAAAGATACCTTCTGAAGAACGAAGAAGAAGAAGATGAACGGGCTCCTTTTTGGCAGTGAATATAGACGCTTATGTTTTTGTGGCGTTGAATCTGAAAGAGTTGGTATCGCTCCATTGAGTGCCAGAAGTGTGAGATTTACACGCTCGACCAAGACCACTTCTTCATAACTGTATTTATTGGACCGTCCGAGCGGTTGACAATTACCTCTCCACAATTGTACTGTCATCTGCGGACCTATACACATTGAGCATGAGCTGATTTCGATGTGCAGCAAGAATAGAATTGAGGGGGAACAGACCTCTGGAATTCCAGCAAAGGTTGTCATTGCTAATATCGAGCAACTCAGCTGAAAGGCTAGCTTGCCAAACCCTATGATGAAGATGATGCCTTTCAAGATGTCAAGAGAAACGAGGACTTCGCCTCAGGTGTGAGTGTCATATGGTAGAAGGTCTGTCGAACGGTTTCAGCGGAACCCGTACTGCCAGTCACTGAGAAAGTCATTCTGTTCTAGGTATGCCATAACGTTAGTTATTCTTAGCTTTGATGAGGAATCCAAAAGCTCTATTGGCAGATTGGTTGGCCAGAGGCTTTGTGCCATTGTTTAATACGGTCGATTCGATAGTAAGTTTTCTTTTGAATGTCTTTTTGTAGGACTAAGCAGATAGGTTTTTTTTATGGGAATAGCTGGCAAATAAGCTGGCGATCCACCTGATGGTAAGTGGTTATCGTCGCCTATGGATATCAGCAACACCAAAGGCATCACCGATGCATTGCCGGCCAAGAAAGAGATAAGAAAAAGAAAGAACTGGCTCTCGAGTCCCCAGCTGGAAGACAACGAGTCGTTTGGTGGCTGACTCATGCTCAAGGGTAGGTGGTAGTAGGTGGTATCTATCCAGGCGAACCCCATGAAGAAATAAAAGTTAAAAGCTTTCTTCTTACATCTAATATCTGGAGCTTTCTAGCTTCGAGCATAGACCCAGGCAAGATATGAGAAATGTTTGCGCTTCTCAGCTTAAATGCTTTCGACAATAACCCATAGACAAGTTTCACCAACATTAGGACCGTTAGAAAAAGGGATGAAATAGTCCTTGACGAACCACTTCGTTTACAGCATCCTTTCAAATCGACGGATCTTTAAAAGCGAATCAGATCTATTTACAAGTATAAAATGCAAAGAAAATCAGAAAATTGCATATTTATCAAGTATATACGCACTTTTGGGTTGATTTTATGGATTAACGGCATCTTTTCAGTTAATTTCTTGGTGGATACACTCAATCAGGTTGTTAATATTATTTAGATTCGTCATTTTCCTCTAGAGGAATCATTCACGTCATTAGAATTTTGCGGTAAATGATGTAGCGATTTATGACGAAACGGTACAAAACATACCAAAACTTGCTCAATTTTATATCACTTATAATGAAATTAAGTTATTTTTTATTAAATACCATTAGGCGATATTCATGGGTACTTATTGTTGAATTATATATTTTTTTATCAAAAATATATTCAGGAGTTTGATGACGAGATTTTCTGACAAACTATACTTATCATTAACTTTCGCGTACTTTATCATATTCACAATGCATTTTTCATCCAAATCTTGATTTCAACTGAGAGAAGCGGGTGTAAGGAACACTTTGAATTGCTTTTAAAATTTTAAATAATAATTTCGTTGAACAAATTTCACGAAACAAAAACCGCGGATGTTAATGAAGATAATCTCGTGACAAAATGTTAAACGGTCAAATAATGGTATTACAGATAATTTACGCTTGAAAAACATTTATGAATATTCAGCTTAGACATTAATTCTTACGTATAGAGAGTAAAAAAGCATTTTTTAGGGCGGTATTTTGAGTTCCTTGTGACATTAATGAAACATACCGTTAAATAACAGGGAGGTTAATGACTTTCCGAGCATTATTTTAAATTTTTTAACACTTTAACATCAGAATTTTATTATTTAACTTAATACGACTTTTAAGTAAATATATAATTAAGGTTTTAGTAAACATTTTGAGTGATCACATTTATATTCCAAGACAGAAAATTGAATAACATGCATAAATGGCAGTTTTGAAAATTCACCCATAAACGACGAACGAGAAACAGAAACATGTCCGATGAACGACGTTCGACAAACGACGCCCGACGAACGCCGAGTGAGTCCGAATCCAAGACCTACGAAAACGAAACAGGAACAGGACCGACCGACCGAACAAAACCGTTTATGGCGACATTGTCTAGTGATTACTAAACACGTGTAAATTTTAGAGTCTTTTGTCTTAGAAACAAAACACGTGCATGCCGTAGAGTCACCTTAAATACCACTTCATAAAAAATATTTTGTACCTCGAAAACATCACCGATTGTTAAATTATCGGTTTTTACGACTAGATATAGATAAATCAAATATGTATGTTATAATATGTAACTTTTAAGTAATTAATAATAATAATAATAATTAAGTACTTAAATTAAGTTTTTAATGTTCAACGTTCCTATCCTTACATTACATTAGAAAGTATTAAAATAATATAAATTAAAAAATACGGTTGATTTGATTATTGCATGAATTTGCAACAATTCTTCAAAGGTAATTAAAAAGTATTAGTTCATCGAAAATGTCACAAAATAAATGACATGTTAGTATTAAAAAGTATCTCAATAATTAATCTCCAGTTCGAAGCAAAAGCTTATATTACGCGAACCGCGAACGATATTAAAAACTTCTTTCTTTCATGGCATAGTAGTAAAGATGACCTAATAGAACTAATAGAACGATTAGAGTGAACTAGTTCCTGAACCGGAATGAACGATTACGGAGCGCTCTTTCAAATGAACGAATAGGCACAAGACTACATACAATTTACAAAGTAAGTACATCTATTACACAGAGTACTATCATGCATCTATTACACATATGTACTCTCATGTGATCTATTATTAATTTTATCTTTGGTACATCTAGGTCATCTACACAGAGTACTTAATCACTACCATGGATATATTACTCTATCTGGATGACTGACTTTGTAGAGGTACCTGAAGCCCGATTACGTAATATCGGAATGACCATTCGACCAATAAAAAGCCAATAAAAATTAATGATTAATTTTCATTTCTTTAATATATGCTATATAAATTGTATAAATTTTAATCTACTAAGAGAATAAAACCAGCTAGATGGATCGCCTTTAATAAAAAAATTAACATTGCTAATCTCCGGTGGAAATGTACAAAAATTATACGGTAATTTAAAATATACCAATTTATACAAAATTTAAACAAAATATAGTTATTGCATGGCCGTAGCTAGGGGGGGGGGCATTGTGGGGCAATGCCCTACCTTAATGTCACTATGCCCTCCCTTAAAAATACCAAAAATTAAGATAAATTATTATAATTAAATTGTTTATTCATAGTTTGAGCGAACATACCACAGTTTGTGACATTCATTTCATATTAGAATAATTCTTTGTTCTGTGACCTAGAGAGCAGATCAATTATGATTTTTTACTTCTGCCCGACCTGTAACCAATGCTGCCCTACTTCAAATTCCACTCAAGCTACAACCCTGAGTTATTGTTCTCGAATTTAACAATAAACAAATTTATCACTTCGCCAGGATTTGAACTCAGGTATCGCGGTTTATAGTTCCTACCAACTTCCAATAGGCTACCATATCTTATTTTGAAGTTGCGAATTTGTCCTACCGTATGCTGCAGCCTATCAAACCAAGATTATTTATGATTACCCACATTGTGTTATTTTTTTTTCATATTTCCGGCGATGCTTCGCCACGGCCTATATCACCACGCCAAAAATCAGGTTTACCCCAGCCTCGCGTAAAGATGTTTTACATCAAAAATAGGTCCTATTTTGATATGGATCTCAAAAATGTTTTCTATTAGTAATTTTTCTGGTAATAAAAATTATAATGTTGAAATAATACATTTTATTAAAATTTCTTCAAAATTACCGAATTTAAATTATTGCATTAAGAAAAGAATTTTAATGAAAATTAAAGTACACAATTACGGTACATTTTTATTATAATAATATATATTATTCATCTTAGAGATGTTTTATAGCATTATAAAAAATCACAATCGAATAATCGAATAATAGATAACATGGATACAACAATACAAAAATGGTAATTCCGTTACGACGTCATCGATCTTCCGGTACCTCTACAAAGTCAGTGATCCAGATAGAGTAAATTGTCCATGATCACTACGTTTTATGATGATAAAACTTTCGAGGTAGAGTACTCTATGACCTAAACCAGTGTTGCCAATGCCACGGCAATTACCGTGTTCTACGGCTTTCAGGCCAAAAAATCACAAAATCTACGGTCTACGGCTGGAACCCTAGGGCCGTAGCAAATTCTACGGCTTTTCGCAAATTCTACGATCTTTGCAGACATTAAACTAATGTTAAAACCCTTATAACAGCGCCACTAGGCTAATAGAAAGTGTACCTTGTTTTGTGGACATTAAATTCACTGCCGATGACCTTTTTTTTTTTAGTCCGAGCGCTGAACCGATGGTATATATTTGTTTAATTGGATAGCATAATTGGCAGCTGTGGACACGGCCCACAGTTAATCTTTTTCCATATAAACACGGCTTTTTTATCTTATGTACACGGCCTTCCAAAAATTTTCATTGGCAACACTGACATAAACACAGTATATTTAAAGATATGTGTCAAACTTTCAACCCTCATTTTACACTCTCGGCTCGCAACGCGTGCGATCGCGAGTGCGCGCGTATCTAACATCCCACACGAGCCCCTTTGGATCGCGCCCTACAATGCTTCCAACTTATCTGTGAATTGACGGAGGGCGCTGTCGGATGCATTGGACCAATCACTGACGCAATTCGAGACGTAGTAAATGTCAATGAATGAACACAAAGAACTTATGAATGGGGCGGCATTAGTTCCAATTTTCGCTATTTCACAGATAAGTTGGTCGCACTGTAAAACCGCTCCCGACGCAAGCCCGCGAGACACGAGACGCGCCACGGTCTGATCTGCGAGCGCCCTGTTCAGACTCTCGTTCGTCTCGTGGCTCGCGCGCAAATCTATTGTATACCACAGACTTGGTGGAGCTGTGAAGCAGTAATACTATATTTAATCTGTGTTAGTATAAAATTTAACAATCATTGAGCATAGAAGGTAGGAGGGCCAGTAATCTATGGCCATCTCATAATAAAATTATTATGAAGTGCCCGTAAAGACGCGTCCAACTACGGGTGGCGCTGCGGTGCGGTCTACAATTATAGCTATGTTCGAATATCTATTTATCATCGAGATATCGTAATATTGATTTTAATTGTTAATAACATTATTACTATTATTATTTCTTCATGGGATTCGCCTGGATAACTACCACCCTTGAGCATGAGTCAGCCGCCAAACGACTCGTTTACCATGCCAAATTGGTAACAATAAAACAACTATTTTATAAATGATCTTTAATGACACATCACACATAGTTTCACACCATATAGCCACCATAGCTTCTTACAATAAAAATGTACATTAAAAATTCTTATTTTTATTAAGTAACTAGATAAAGTGAAAATAGTTTTCTACATAAATTAAGATATCTTACTTAACATTTATCACAGAGTAATATTATTTATACAACATGTTATCATACAGGGTCACTTTTAATTTAAGCCTGCTTTCAATATTTTATTATTACTGAGTATATTAATTACAACAAGGCAGGTTAGCTTATGTAGGACATTGCCACATCTTGACAACACCTTTTCAAATGAGATACCATCTGTGGATACTACGGAAGAAGGTTACCAAAGCAAAAGAAACATAAATGTAAAATAATCATCAAAATATCTTTAGAAATGGACAAGTTATGGGGCTTTGAAGTTGCGCTTTTCAAGAATAATTTCATATCAATTCTAGGCAAATTATCAATTTTTTACGAGGCCCTCGCACGACTATAATAATAGTACTTATTATAAGTACTATTATTTCTTTTGAGGTAATACGTACGATAATCTTGAGTTGGAACCATGGAAGATAGAGAGAAGGAAGGCCTTCTCTGTATATGAAAAGTGTCCGTAAAAACGCGTAAAATTACGGGTATCGAATATCTATTTTTCAGATACCAGCGCCATTCACTACGAGTGACGCTGCGGATGCACTAGGCATAATTCAGCAAACTTCACTCCGTCTACAACAGCTATGTTCATATTGTAGTCATTAATTAAAAAAAAATCACACTACTAAAAATTACGTTTTCTCACAGCAGTATTTTGGTTATATTAATAAAACACTTAAGTCTAACATTACATTTGACTATGTAAATAGTTGAGGTTTTGTATACTGGCATTATGGAGAGTACCATGAAATTTTTTAAATATTTGAACTCCGCAAACTTCACTCTGTCTACAACAGCTATGTTCATGGTTAATATCGCTACACACTAGCGCCATTCAGAAATGGCCATTATTGGAACCTCTATTTTCTGTAAACAGCTGGACACTTTTTCATCTTTACCTTCATATGAGATGGCCCTCCTTCTACCTCAATACTCCATGGTTGGAACAATAATTTTAGGGGCAAGTCAGACAATACTTTTTTTCAGTGATTTATTATTTTAAATCCATGTAATGAAATTAAATCATTATTTTTATTATAGTACTTTCAATCTTGAAACTTCTCCATTAGATACCCATAGACTAACAAGATTTTTTTTAAAAAGACTACAGATCAATAATAGTATCCTACCAACGATACAGCATGTGCTGGACACCTGGACTAATTTATGGAATATGTACATAGTACACTGTATTCAAAACTTCTAGACCTGTGTAGTTCCAAACCCATCAAAATACAAAAATCACATCTGCCAGGTCTTCCCCATTCGACGTATATGCAGGCTCATATCTGCAACAATGCAATTTTTTTTTTCAAAACTAAGGATACATAATTATTTTACTTCATATTTGCTACGGTACAAAACACGATAAAACGCTGTAAGATACCTGTGTAGGCTGTGTAGGGTGTGTGGCGTCTACCGGCGGCGGCGGCGCGGCTTGGCGGGCGGCTGCACGCTGACGCTGGCGCCGGCGATCTCCTCCTGCGTGGCCTCCGTGGCGCGCTCCAGCCGGTTGCGCGCCTCCACGTAGAACATCATGTCGCGCAGCTGCTCCCGCAGCTCGGCGATCTCCTCGCGCGCGGCGGCGTCGCGGGCCGAGGCGCGCGCCTGCCACTGCGCCTGGCTGGCGGCCAGCGCCGCGCCCAGCCCGCGCTCCTCCGACAGCTCCGCCTGCAGCGTCGACAGCCTGCCGCACACATCCGCACTCACATTACCGACCGAGTGACACATCCACAGTCAAATGTATATATTTCGGCTGCAGTGACAGAGAGTTAATATTGCCTCGACTACCGTTTTTCTCGGCATCAAAGGCGTTACCCCCCCACCCACCAGAATCATTCAGAATCTTCAGAAAAAACTAAGCACAAACATGTGCACTTAATTTTCCACGTTGAATTTTATTGCGATACATTTTTAATGTATTGGATAGTACTTATTATAAGTACTTATCTTTCTTCTTGTGATAAAACTCAAAGGGCAAATTTTCTGTACATTGATTATTTTTTCAAAATTTCGATTAGGGGGCACTTCAATAACGTGTTAGAGCACAAAATATTTTTTTTTAGAATTATTGTGTGTCGGTCTGTTTATCTGTTCGGGCATCTCTTGAAAACCCTTAAGCGGGTCTATCGTCATCTTCTTTGCCGGCAACGCGTTGGTGACGCCCCCAGTGTTGCTAATGTCCATGGGCGGCGGTGATCACTTACCGTCAGGTGACCCGTCTACTCGTTTGCCTGCTAAAAGCATAAAAAAAATACTTCGGAACCGTACATTGCGCGTGGCCTGACACGCACTTGCCTGGTTTTGTTTAAACGTTCTGCAAGATATATAGATAACGTAAAATATAATTTCCGCGTGCGAAGCCGCAGGCAACAGCTAGTGTTAATATAAAAGCGCGGCCTCACTTAGCGGTCATGTTGTGCAGTTTCTTGTCGAGCGCCTTGTTGTCTTTAGCGAGCGCGCTCAGCTTCTGCCGCAGCGCCACCGCCTCCGCCTCGGCCGCCTCGGCCCGCGCGCGCGCCGCCTCGCCCTCCGCCGCGCGCTCCGACTCCAGCCTGCACGCACCATTGCACTTTACACCGCTGCACCGGTAAGGAGCTGCACTGGTGAATGTCATGCCTACTAAAATGTTGCCGGGTGTGGATTCAATAGGCATGATGACAGTAAGTAAATCAGTAAAATTATATATTTAATGAAATCCTATTAATGGATTACAAAACACACATTTATCGTATTATTAAGAGCGAGATTAACAATATTTTTGATAAAATAAAACTACAAAATACGGCAAGCCGCCATGTTAGCTTGAAAGTCAATCAGTCTCAATTAGGACGAATTACGTCACACTTCTTAAAACAAATGAATATCACCAAATGTATTTATTTTATAATAATTTTTTTTTATAATATTTTATACTTTCTTTGCGGGAATATGATATATGTTATAATTATAATATATTTCCCAACAATATAGAACAGTATTCTGTTATTCTTGTACTATTGTATAATATGTGGTGTGCAAACAATAAAGAGTTATCTATCTATCTATCTATTTCAAAATCTGTCATCATGCCTATTATAGTATGAAGCTTATAATGCGACGGATTTATCGTCACAAGTATCTTTGTCACTTCAAAAGTGATATACAGTTTTGCATTGCATTACAACACCCTTTTAGGGTTATTGTGTGTGTGACTGTGTTATTTACCATGTTACTACATAAATAAGCAATAAAGCATTGAATAAGATATCTACATATATGATAAACATTAGTTGCGTTTTCAGGTATAGACTAAAAACAGAGCTCACCGAGGCCGTCTGTACCATACGCACATAAATCAAATCACAACATTATCCCTGCTTAAATTTTGGTCCTTCGAGCCCCACCCTTCACTGTTTAACTTTTGGTCCTTCGAGCCGGATATGGACCAGCTCGTATCACTCGGTTCTCACTTGGCGATCCTCTCCTCGTAGAAGGCGCGCTGGCTGTCGAGCTGCTGGGTCAGGATGTAGGTGAACTCGAGCTGCGCCGAGTCCAGCTTCTCGCCACCGCACGCCGCCTCGGCCGCCTCGCCGCCCTCCGCCGCCACCAGCTTGCCGTCCGCCTTGTTCTGCACCAGCCGGTGGACGAAGTTGTCTCCTGGAAACAATACAATACACTTGTATTAGTTCTCACATTAATGAGACTAGGAAAATACTAAGTGGAAAGAGTATTTTTCGGTATCTAACAATTACCACAGCTTCTCCATAGTGCATCCTTTCTATCAAGAAAAATAGTGGCGATTCTAATTGTCGAAAGTTCTCATAGGCCAAGCGCCTGCTACCTTCATAACAACTAGGACCAACCGTTTAACATTAGTAGATTGGCTGTTATCTGTGGTATTACGAATATAATAAGTTATGCACAATGTGTACCGGCATAGTCCCAGACACGGTTGGAGCCCAGCTGCAGCGCGTACGTGTGGTTGGAGGCCAGGAAGTGCTGCGCCGCGTGCCCGCCCTCGTACCTGCCGGGACACACCACACCGCCCACTACAAGCTGTACTTACTACTTCTACTTAAAGTATTTATTTATTTAATAATTTATGCACACGGATAATCATGGTTATGAAAATGCAATATTGTGGTAATGCAAGCTTATTTCAAACAAGTCTCTTCCAGCACACCTAGCAATGGAAAAGTGATAAAAAAAATATTTAGCGTAGTTGTAATATAATTATAGCACCCGAATGACCGAGCTTTGCTTAGTATTTTTTAGCAAACAACGCCATCTACTGAAGCAGCTTTAGTGTTGCTACTCGACAACAGATGTCAGGAAGAGTCTATTGTAGCAGTTTTTCATTGCATGACAACACGGATAAAAAGACATTTTCTAAAAATGAATACTAGGTAGATCGATTTATCGCCCCTGAAACCCCCTGCATACTAAATTTCATGAAAATCGTTGGAGCCGTTTCCGAGACACAGAATATATATATCCAAGAATTGCTTGTTTAAAGGTATTAGATTATTCTTAAAGTAGTGCATATTTTCTATTATATTTGATAGGTATTCTCATATTACTACAATAACAACCAAGATAAAAATAATTTGATCATCATCAATCATCATGATTTTCATGAGCCACTGAATCAAATGTTATAATTTATTCAATCTGCCCATTTCCTGCGTGCACGCATATATAGGCCTGTCTTTTTTTTGTATGATAGTGGGTGTGGGTACCTGCCGCAGCCGACGTGTCCACAGATGAGGCAGATCCAGAGCGTGCCGCCCTCCGCGCCGTCGGGCAGCCCCTCCGCCACGCCGGGCGGGCCCTCGCGCTCCACCTCCGTGCCCTCTGCTCACAACACACACAAGCTTTAATCCACCACCATTGCTGAACCAGATTTCATTTCAGAATTTAAAATTTCTGCACGAGGGACTATCATAAGAGGTGGTCATTATCAGCTGATAATAGCATAGATGTTAGCTGTGAATATGAGACCCAGAGGAGTCGTCAACGCAGGAGGTCCTTTTTACAAACAACATAGCATTCCATGAATAGCTTAGAATTAAATTCAGTTTTATTTTGTCTAATTGGAATCACTATAAAGTACTTATTAAAAATTAAATGAAAGCTGAACTCCCGTACCGTTCGTATCGCAGTCGCACTGCGCGCACCGCGCCTGTCCGCGCGGCTCGGGGGTCTGCGCGCAGCGGCACACGGGGCAGCGCGCGTCCCGCGAGCGCGCCAGGCACTCCGCGTGGAACGCGTGCGCGCACTGCACCGTCAGCACGCCCGCCACGCTCTCATCCATGCGCTGCGCGACACACACGTACACTTAGTGGGTTGGAGTTTGCTGATGCCTGTGCTCTTTGTTCACGGCAGGGTCATAGGTTAAGGGAGATCTCCCGCCAGCCGAGGTAGTCGTCCTTGGGGAGCAGGGGAGCTTCGTCTGATCTAGTCGCCACGTTTATACAAATATACAAGCGTTGCAGTATAGTTTTAACGTAGCAGCACGTTATAGCAGGTGTCATCAGTCAGTACTCTTATCTTACCTCCAGACAGACCGCGCAGGTGGGCAGCTCGGTGTGCGCGGGCGGCGGCGCCCCCGAGCGCGCCCACTCCACGCGCGCCACCCAGGCGGCACGGCACAGCGCGCCCGGCTCCAGCGTGCTGTACGGCACGCCGTCGAACGCCGCGTGGAACTCACGCGCCGCCCCGCATGTGCGGAATCTGTATCAATCAATAAACATATTCACACTCATACCCTTTGCTGGGATTCCCTGATTTTGCAGGGGGCATTGACAACTCAAAATTAAATAACACTTGACTATCACCCATAATCTAATAAGAAACAGGAATCAATCCCAGAATCCATTGTTTCAGAAGCAGGGTCTGCTGCCAACAGGCTATGGGGTGGTCAAAATAGAAACATGAGTTCTCCACTGTATGTTGTTTGAAAATACCTGTTTAGATCACAGACCGCCCAAAAATTTACTTACGTCAGCAAAGCCATATAGTGGTCAGGTGATCCATCTCGTAGAACTCTAACGTGTGCTATGTCTTGTTGGCACGCCGCAGCGAAGGCCAGCAAGTCAGGAGCTCCTAGTGCCCCCGGTACGGACAACAGGCACAATGTCTTTGCTTCTGCCTCTTTCAGTTCACTGTTAATAAAAAAATTGTCAATCAGACAAATATGAAAATGTTGACTATATATGTATATTATGATGAAATCTGTTAAAAATGAACTTACATCTTTCATTTAAGAACGACAATTTACAATGGTAATGAACGATTATTTATTAACAACATCTTATCCTTAACTAAACGTTTACTTCACATGAATGAGCCTCAACAACCACGAGCCAACAGCATGACTGATTTCTGGCATGGCATGTTAATACTGACAAAAGATTGCCATACTCTTTCCTTTAAACCTATCATTTACTTGACATTGACTCGTTGACTATTTTGACTCATCATAATTGGTTATTGTTTAAGAAACATCTTATGCTGTCGCTTACTTTTCCTTGTACAAGTGCAGAACCCCCTTAGTGACTTCGACAAGTGGATTGCCATAGAAGAAGCTGATGGTCTCATCATCCTCACAGATGCTGTCATTGGGTGGCGAGCGACGGGAACTGGTCGGCAGGATCCCATTGTCCGAGTTAGGGCCCATCAGCACACTGGCATATGTTTCCACCGTGATGGTTTTGGACTCGCGAGCCCCACGGTCTCGACGTTTTTGTTCTTTTGCAGCTTCTAGTCAAGAGTTAACATAAATATTTTATTTAATTAGACTCTAGTATGTCAAGTCCATATTGTTTGCGAAGTACAAGTGACATATAGACATTATTAATTTGGATGATATAAAAACATATCTGATTTGATAAGTTCCATGAACTGTATTGAGTTTAAGATTTGAATGTTGTCAATTTATTGGGCTCAGCTTTAGAACAGGGAATGTCGAAAAGATGGTTCAAATATTTTTTTTCGGTAGATTATATTATTAAATGTCGATCACCAAAGTTTCACTTTACGCAAATTAGTAGTTTATGAGATATGAATTTTTAAAATATCAAATTATTCCCAATTATTTGCTTACATTTATAACTTGTTACGTCAAAACTCGACAGCCATCTTGAATGTCATGTCAATTCAATGGGTTATCCGTCAATTAGGATAGGTTAGGTTATGGTTGTCTGATTTTATTTACGAAAAAATAGGAACCCCGCCAAGCGGGGTTCCATCGACATCTATGGCAAAGCCCCCCGCCATGAAAAAACAACTGAACTTAAATCGAAATAAAGATAGGTTAGGTTATGGTTGCCTGATTTTATTTACAAGAAAAATAGGAACCCCGCGAAGCGGACTACGCTCCCTCCGCGCCTCCGGCTTCTAAAAAACTCTTATATATAATTATATATATTTAAATATATTTATTAAATATATTATTTTCAAAATAAAAATAAAAAAAGTCAAAAACTATGTGTTCCCTCACGTATTACCTTTACGGGGGGGGGGGGGGGGGGGGGTCCTTACCCCGACCCCTCCCTTACCCCCAACTCCACCCCCCTTCCACTAATACTAAGAAAATACGCAAGGTTTTTCCTATGTATTATGATTTTAAGAAAAAAATCGTAACTCGAAAACTATACCTTTCCGGTACATAAAAATTGTAGTGTGGGGCTCCCCTTTACCCCCCTCCCTCTCCTTCCCCGAACGCAGGTACCTTAGATCTATAGTTTTACCTTCGCGTAATTCCCTGTTATAAAGTGCTTCCATCTAAAGTATTACTTTCACCACTTTTAGCTAAATAATTAGTCAATACCTGTTTCAGCTGGATTGTCCCCCATTTCGGGTAGGTCTTCGTCAATCTCGATACGCAAAACGCACAAAGACACAGACATTTACAAAATCAATCCAAATAAAATTTCACAAAGAACTATTTGGGTACATAACAAATAAAATAGTTTCAACCGCAGAACTTCAACAGATTAGAAACTTCTAGGATATACAGGAGATACTTTGATTTACGATTTATTATACGTTTGAATTAACATCAGGATTACATTTAACAGAATAGTATAATGCAGGCTGAGGTTATCATTTCTTTAATAACACACAAAGTACGTAAACACTTGCAACTTGTAATAACATAACAATTTTTCAATTTACATGACTCTTGCAAATAATTCGAACTCTTTCTTTGTCTATAAATTGGCGGATGTCAAAAACAAGAAATGTCATACAGAATGACAGCATGAGACAGTAGTGTTGCCAGGTCCTGGCATAACTGGATTACGGTTTTTCTTCTCTAAAATACGGTAGAATCATTAACATGGTATTTGGGTTTTTATAATATTTTTGTGTGCCTCAAAATGCGATAAAATGTATTATTTAAACAAAAAAAATGTTAGTTAGATAGCTAAAACTAACTATATAGGAAGCATAATCAAAGAATTTGACTATTTATTTTATGGCTGTTGCTATTCGTCCGCTTAGCGGACGAATATTATATGTTATTCATCCGCTTAGCGGACGAATAGACACTTCGAAAGGCTGTTGCTAATCGTCCGCTGAGCGGACGAATAAAATAACCTTATTCGTCCGTAAATTACATTCTAAATTTAAACAAATTGAATACATGTACGAATTAGCGGACGACTAATTTATGCTATTCATCCGTTTAGCGGACGAATAGACACTTCGTATGGCTGTTGCTAATCGTCCGCTAAGCGGACGAATAAAATAACTTATGTCGTCCGTAAATTATTATTGTTACGTGATTTTTACCGGGCGAGGGGCTTCACCCATACAATTAACGTCATGATAATAGGGCTTTGTCACAGATGTCGCGGAACCCCGCTTCGCGGGGTAATAATAATAGATCTGCTAATAGATCTGCTTGGCTGTATAGAGTATCATTTGTCGATTTAACGAGAAAAAAAAAAGAAACAGGAAGAAAACAGAAAATATTCAATATGGCTACAGGTCATACGACGTGAGCTGTCAGCTGTAATATTTTTTATTTCTTTGTGTTTATTACGCCTGAAAATGTTATGATTATTACGTGTGAGCTAAAATGGGTGCGAAGGATTCGAAACCTAGTTTTATATCATACGATGATGCGGCTAAAAGAGGTACCGGAAGCCTGTTAATGTTTAGTGCTTTGATAGATTGCAACAGTATAACTTAAGTTAATCCTTATTTGCAGTGTCTGATAGTGAGTTGAGGCGTATACGCGAGGCGTTCAAGAGATGTGCGGGTGCGAACAGCACGACCTTGAGCTTGGAAGCATTCGTCCATGAAGTTTTATGCGATGGAGTGCCTCACGAAGTCGCAGAGTGGCTGTACCAGGCCTGTGGGGGCACGAAGCGCGGGATCACGTTCAAGGATCTACTGTGCGGAGTTGTTGTTCTCACGAAAGGCAACATAGAAGAAAAAATCAAGTAAGAAATTTATAAGTTTCATCACCATAACAAACTCTTAAATTTTGACCAATAGGATTTAAAAACCACAAAATAATTATTATTAGATATTTAGTCTTCTACAAGAGTATATTTTATAAATTTATGCAATGAAATTAGTGCTAAGATTTAATGTATCTCACATTTCTTGAGCTATCCATCATAATAATATGCTAATACAGATGGATCTGATGTGATTAATTTACAAAAAAAAAATCTGGCTTTTCCAAAATTTCAATTCAGTGACTGCATGTATCTATGCCATTTTTATAAAATAAACAATGATTGATTCTGCCACTAGAAATTTCTAATCTTATCTTTTCATTGATGATACATCTGAAATCATTTAACTCTCAAGACTCAACTTGTAGTATACAAGTGAATTTATTAGGCATTGAAGTGTGAATACTAAATTTTCAAGGTGAATTATTAAATTACCATAAAACACTCATATTTAACTATTTACATGGGTGGTTACACAATAGATTGGTAGTTAATATGATTTTGTTCAGGGAAAATATTGGTAATTAACACTAGCGTACAGTCACAAGCATAAATATATTAACATGGACACAGCAATAATATCTACCCCAGGAATGCATTCAATAACATCTGTCTGCACAGTTGTAGCAAAAGTATCAGATCCTTCATAGATAGCATATTAAAGTGACGACAAAATTATCTGATAAAAAAGTACATCAAATAATTGTGACTACCGCCCGAACCAAAAATATGTGACGGCATAAGTTACAAAATAATGTGATCACTCTTGGAGTGCAAATATACATATGTTTGCCGTTTATAATTCTATGTTTCTGTAAGCATTTACATTTTATTTATTCCTCAATCATAATGGATAAATATATGACATTTAATAGGGTTCCGAAGTAAATTACGATACATATTACATATTTATTAAAACTCCAGAATCATAGAATAAAATATTGAAAAACATTTTTCGGGTAGTATTGCTAATGTGTATATATGTGTCCAAATATATTAATATTTATGCTTGTGACTGTACTTGAAACAAAATTTAATGATTACTGTGATGTGATGTGTGATTACTGTGTGTGACTAATGATTAATGTTTTTCCCTAATTTTATATTAATATTGAATGTTTTCAATTAAAATAGCTATTAACTAATACTTTTCAAAGGCAATCTATGCAATTACGTCAGGAAGTCCTTTTCCTAAGTTGATGGAAAAAGTATTTTATTTTTATCATTATTGAAACAATTATTTAGTTTTTTTGGCAAGTGCCTCAGACCTTCAATCTCTACTTGCCTTTGGTAACGCTCATCACTTAAAATTACTTTTATTAAAATGGCATTTAAATACATATCTTTAATAGTTTGACTGAGTTTTAGCGTTCCTCCGTAAGTACCTCAGACCTTCAAATTTTCTTTTCGTAACAACAGTCTTTGGATGATCATGAATTTTCTAAAACCAAAAACAGTCAAATGGGCTCAGCTGTTACAGTTTCTGGTAACCAACAAATAAAAAAATTAAATGATAATTATTAAGTAGGGTTATTTTATGCAAAATATATTTTAATGCAACAGATAAATCCATTTATTTATTTAAATTAATCTGTAAGCAAGTTTTTAACTGGGTAATAATAAAGTATTTTGTTTCAGATTCCTTTGGACTCTATATGTCAACAATCAGAGTGAAAATGGCTCATATATTTATAAAAGGGATTTTGCCCGAGCTCTCCATATTGAAAACAGATCTCTCCCGGTCACCGAGGCTCACAGATCTATTGAAGTGTTGACAAGTTTATTTGGATCCAATGAGAAAGTTACCTTTGAGCAATTTAGATCATGGCTTCTCATTCACAAGGATGCCACAGTCCTCTCCAAGTGGCTATTGTTCGACCGGGTCAATGTCAGTCAGGATTTGGAGACTCCTACATTCTACCAGAGCTTGGCTGGAGTCACACATTTAGAGGAGAGGGTAAGTCACAATAAATAAAATAGCTACTATAATGTTCGTCCCCTATTTTATTTTTTATTTAATCAAAATCATAAGAGCCATTTTTGGGGATGTGATTACAAATATATTGGTATCTCTGTTTCTAGTTTGCTATTCAATGATTGATGATTGATTGATGAACCAAATTATTTCATTAACAATATTAATACAATCAAATTTGTTAATTATGTATATTTGGCCAATTTTTATGTTTTTGATCAGAGAATGTGCTTTTGTCTTTAATTAAAATAATGAATTCATTTATTAGAAGAAATCTTGAGAATTACCGATGTATGTACTGTGGAAGTTATCTGAAATTGCAGATAAACATCCGAGTATCTGATCAAGCCCCCATAAATAACACTCGTTAAAGCAGTACATTCGCTTATTTTTTGTTACCTTTCTCACCTCGTATCTGCCCACGTGTCACAGGGCAAGCTTCACAAGCACGCAAGGTATTCAAAGTACACTAGAAGCTACTGAGTAGTTAAGGTTTCATCCATGTAAAAATAAGTCATGTCTGATCGCTCTGGGATCTTACTCAAGTTGAGCTATGCTGGCAGGGTAGTAGACTGAATTTGGACTGAATGAAGACAAAACACTCGTATACTAGTATTTCGTAGCTATTTAGCTGCGAATTTTGCGATGAATATTTATCAATACATGTTAGGTAAATAATGAATTAATTGTCCTCGAGGAAAGTATATTGACTTGGCTGACCCCATTTCGCTGTGGTCTGGCTCGTGACATCATAAATCAGACTACGGGCTCGATAAGGAGCTGCGCGTTCGATCAATGAAGCGGAATGCACTGGATGACTGGACAACGCATGAACCATCTTTTAAAGATTGATTGCCGTGTTATTGCTGAATTAACCAGCAAAAACATTTAATGCAGTTATCTCAGAATATTGGTCACTTGTCTTGTTTTACTTTGATCTCTGTATCAATTGTGTTAGCTATTGTGTTTTGGACTGTATATATATTATGAATGATAGGCGCTTTAATAATAACGTAGTATATTGACTTCAACTTGCAAATTATAAAAACAAATATGTAGGTACTGGCTATGACGCCCGCTTGGCCGTGAATGGCGTTCGCCTCGTAGTCGTGTTGGGGGGCGCACCGCCTCCTGTCCCCGCGCGCCGCGGCCGGCCCGCGCTGGTCAGTACAAGTACTGAACATCCTGCCCCCGCAAGATGATCAGGATGATGGAAGAGGGCACAGGTTGTTGAATGCACGAGTGACGACTCCTTTCTTCGTTCTTATGTCCGCTACTCGTGCAACGCCGTCCTTGCCTGGATACAATTTGACCACTCTGCCCAGTGGCCACAGAAGTGGTGGTTGCTGCTTGTCCTTCAGCAGCACCATGGCTCCCAGCTCCAGACTAGATGATCCAGTTTGCCACTTGGTGCGTTGCTGTAGAAGAGATACATATTCCTTTGAGAATCTAGCCCAGAAGTGCTGCCTGAGGGTCTCGATCCTTTCGTAGCGATCCATGGTGCTGATGTTGGCATCGCTGACAATCGGACGAGGGACAGACAAGAATGAGCGTCCAATAAGGAAATGAGCGGGAGTGAGGCAAGTAAGATCGGAAGGGTCTGAGGAAAGAGGTGTGAGTGGTCTGGAATTCAGGATGGCTTCAATTTGTATCAGACAAGTTGACATCTCTTCATACGTTAGATGTGTTAAATTTAGAATACGTTTTAGGTGAAATTTGACCGATTTGACAGCCGATTCCCATAATCCTCCCATGTGTCCGGTATATACTGGGATCCGATGAAAATCAATATTCCTATTGCTAAGATCTGACTTAATGTCGTCTGAGTAATTGGAGAAAAAAGATGCGATTTCGTTACTAGCTCCGACAAAAGTCGTAGAGTTGTCGGACGTCACAGACATCGGCTTTCCCTTACGCGAAATGAACCTCAGAAATGCTGATATGAAGGCCTCCTTTGTCAAGTCCGTGACGAGCTCCAGGTGCACAGCCTTGACTGCAAAACAGACAAAAATACAAATGTAAGCCTTTTCGAGTTTTGCACCCCTGCCTTTACGGTTCGCGATCATTATAGGACCCGCATAATCCATACCAGTGTGTAAAAATGGAAATTCTAGTTGTGTCCTATTAGTAGGTAATTCACCCATTATGGGCTGAATAGACTTTGGTTTAAACCTGCAGCATCGAACGCAACCATGCACGACACGTCTGGCGAGGTTCCTCCCCCCCAGTGGCCAATATTTTTGTCTTATGGAAGACAAAAGAAGCTGAGGTCCCGCATGCATCAATGTAATATGTTCTTTTTGGAAGAGAATTTGCGTGAGATGATGTTTGCCACACAAGAGTATTGGATGTTTGACATCAAATGTGTAGTGCGAGTTTTTAAGACGACCTCCGACTCTTATGAGTCCGTCTGAATGAACAAAAGGTGTTAAAGCGCTCAACCTATTTTTGTTTGGAAGAGGCTTTTCTGACTTTATTAAATTATATTCAATTTCAAACATTTGAAGTTGCACGATTTTTAAAATACTGTTTTCTGAGTTATTTAATTCTGTTGTTGATAATATTTGCGTTAATTTATTTTTAGGATTTCTACAATTGTGTATAAATCTTCGTACATAGGCGAATGATCTAATTAAATGTGTGTAACTTGATGTTCTGTATATAAATTCGTGTATATTGTTTGTGTCATTACTTTGTGTCGTTATGGTATGTAAAACTATTTCAGATGATATTTGTGTTTGTGTGTTTTTTGTGTCTGAGTGTGTGTTTGGTATGATCGGAAATTGAATGTTTTTTGACTTTAAAAAGTCTGGACCTGACCACCACAATGTGCATGAGCTGATGCTGTTAGCTACGACTCCGCGGGAAACTAAATCAGCAGGATTTTCTTTCGACGGAACGTAGCTCCATCTGTGAATGTCTGTGCTGTCTTGAATCTCACCCACTCGAGTCCGTACAAATGTTTTTAACTGATTTGTTTGAGTTTTTAGCCATGCTAAGACGATAGTGGAATCAGTCCAAAAATAAGATTCATCTACCTTTAAAGTCAACGATGAAATCACTTTGGCGTGAAGTCTAGTGGCCAGGAGCGCACCACAAAGCTCCAGTCTAGGGATTGTGGTAGGCTTTAAGGGAGCGACTCTATTTCTTGAAGCTAAGAGGCGAATTTGTATCGTGCCATTCTCGTCGATCGCTCTCACAAAGCAGCACGCGCCAAAAGCGCGTTCTGAGGCATCGGCGAATGTGTGTAACTCTAATCTAATTATATTGTTAGTGCCAACCCAACGAGGAATTCGAAGCAATTTTAATGAAATAAGGGAATTTATGAAATTTGAAAACGTTTTCTGAATGTCTTTTGACACTTCATCATCCCAACCACATTTATCAATCCAGATTTTTTGCATTAAAATTTTTGCTTGAACTGTGCAAGGTCCTAAGAGGCCGAGGGGATCGAATATTTGACTAATAAGAGATAGGATTTTGCGTTTAGTAATTTTCTTTATTTTAGTTTCTAGGTCAATTGTAAATAATAAATTATCTGAATTACAGTCCCATTCGAGGCCAAGAGTCTTGCAAGGTAATGAGCTATCTAGATTAAGGGTTTTATTTGTTTTAGTGGGTTCAAGTGAATTCTTATTATTTAAAGATTTTAATATGTCAAAATTGTTCGATTGCCATTTACGTAGCTTGAATTGCGCTGATCGTAAGGTTTTATCAACGTTTTTGCAGAGTTCTATGACTGATTCTATGGAATTTCCGCCGCTAAGAAGGTCATCTACATAGAAGTCCCTAGAAATGGCTGTTTTTACATTAGGGTCAGAACATTGGTCTGCCAACGAAACTAAGCATTTTGTGGCTAGGTACGGTGCAGATGCTGTACCGTAAGTAACCGTGTTTAACGTAAATGGTCTTATGTGTTCACTCGGAGCAAATCTAAATAAAATTTGTTGAAGTGAACGCTGTGTGGGTTCGACTAAAATGGCTCGATACATTTTTTCAATGTCTCCCGAAACAACATATTTATGCTGCCGGAAGCGCAATAAAATCGAAATCAAGTCGTCTTGGACGACAGGACCGACCATCTGAATGTTATTGAATGACTTACCTTTATTTGGAGCAGAGGCATTGAAAACTACGCGACATTTTGTAGTAGTTGAGCTTTCCCGAATAATCGGAAAATGAGGTAAGTAATACCGGTTTTGAGAAATAGGTTCAGTCGTTTGTGACGATTCGGTCATATGACCTAAGTCCCTATATTCAGTCATAAAATCGTAGTATCTCTTTTTTAAATTTGGATCGCGTGCAAATCTACGCTCAAGGGCCAGTAAACGATTTTTGGCTGAGTGATAGTTATCGCCGAGAACATCGGGTGACTCTTTTAAGGGTATTGTAACTACGAATCGACCATCATTGTCACGTCGAGTGTTCTCTGCGAAGCTCTTCTCACATGCTTGTTCTTCTAGTGTTAAATTATATTTAGGAGAAACTGTTTCTAATTCCCAAAATCGAGTCAGCAAGGCATCATCGCGCTGAGTAAAAAAGCAAGACGAATGATGTGCTTTGTTTGTGTGTGATTGTGTATGCGCCTTGATTGTGCCTGATACAAGCCAACCAAGTTTGGTTTCTTGCAATTTCGGACATTGATTACCGAGATCGATGAAACCTGGACATATGACGTCCCAGTACGTGCTGGCTCCTACTAAAATATCAATGGGAGAAGTATCATTGTGAAATACAGTTGGATCAGCTAACTGAATGTGAGGCGGTAGCTTTAATGACCCTATATCGATGTTGCATGAAGGTAATGTGTTGGTTATCTGAGACAATACATGACACTCAAGAGTAACCTTGTAATCCCCCGAATGTGACTCGAGAGGTAAGATGCAAGACTCTGCACTGTATGATGATTGGTTGTTAATACCTGTCACAGTGGAGCTTACGTTTCGACGCACCAAACCCAGCTTCTCACACAGGTGTCGTGTGACATAATGACCCGTGGAACCATTGTCAAGAAGAGCGCGCGCAGGATGTAGTTTCCCGTCGGCGCCGACCACGTTCACCAATGCTGTGGAAAGCAATGTAAGAGGTTTGTTACTAGTCTGCAAATTGGTAGATAAAGCAACTGTGGCTTGCTGTTCAGCATCCTTATGTAAAAGTGTGCTGTGTTTTAAGGTGCAATATTTGCAATGTGTTAAATGACAGTCTTTGTCCTTGTGACCCCCACGTAGGCAATTTCTGCAAACACTAAAGTTCTTGACTTTTTCTAAACGTGTATCTACATCTAAGTTTCTAAATTCTGGACAACTGAATAAGAAATGATTTTGCTTACACAAAGGACAAGTAGGTAATGTTTTTTACTAAATTTTTTCCTTTGTTAAAATTTGTGTTTTTTGATTGGTGTGTGTTTTGTCTATTGTGTGTATTTTGTATATCTTTAGTGTTGTGAGTGATTTGTGATGTAGATTGCCTTTGTGTTTCTTCTAAATATACAGTGTCTAATAAATTAGCGCTGTTAATTAAAAATTCTAAAAATTGTTTCAGTGTAGGAGAAGATGTAATATCGTTACGATGCTCTTCCCACTTTCGAAACGTTACACCGTCTAATTTTCGGCCCATTAGGTGAATAATTAGGGTGTCCCAGTGATCCGTAGGTTGTCCTAGGGTATTTAAAGCACATAAATTCCGATTAATAGCGTCGACTAACAGTCTTAGAGCTTTGCCAGACTCTTTTGTAATTGGCTCAAAATTAATCAACGCATTAACGTGTATATTGACAAGAAGACGCTCGTTGTCGTATCTACTTGACAGTAATTGCCATGCTATTTCATAATTTTTAGCGGTAAACTCGAGATTTTGTATGACTGTTAAGGCACTGCCTTTTAATGCAGCCCTCAAGTAGTGAAATTTATTTATGTTTCCTAAGCTATTATTTGAATGAATTAATGATAGATATGTGTCTCTAAATTGTAGCCAATGACTCATGTTTTCACCGGAAAAGGAAGGCAACGAAATTTTAGGCAGGCGTACAAAATCATGAAAACCACCTTCTCTGCTTCTGCTCCCTTCACTCGACTCGGACATGGATACTCTACGTTGGAGGTGTTGATTTGCTCGATTCATTAGTGTGCGCGCTTCAGCTACCAATGAAAAGTACTTTGCGTTGAATTCCTCGCGCTCGAGAAGGAGCTGACCGGGATCGTCCGCCAACATCTCCAGCTCCGTCTGGAATTTATCAAATTCTTCGTGTAAACCATCCGCTTTACTCAGCCGACATTCTAGTTCATTGTATTGCATCTCGTTAATACTGCCCCCGGTATTTAAACTATTTAAAAATTTTTGAAAAATGGTTAACTTTCCTTTAATAATTCCCCGATGTTTTGTAAGTTCTTTAGTATCCATACTCATTATTAAAGAAAAGAAGCAACTATTTCACACAAAAGTAATAAAATTAAAAGGTTGAAATTTTAAAGAAGGCAAAGAACAAGTGAAAATAATTAACGCGCTCTAAAGTTTTAAATGCATACAAGCGCAAGCAATGCAATCGATGCGCACGAGTCTCGTCGGCCGGCGGATAACAAACCGGTTCTAAGGCACGGCTAGAACAAAACACCGAGTCGACCGTCCGCTCGTTAGCTAAAGCAACGCTAATGCATGAATGATTTGATCAATGAATCAGCAATGTTTTAAAGTTTAAGTAATTATGGAAGTAAGTATACTTTTAATGTAAATAATATACTGTATAAAAAAGCTTTATGCACTAAATGTATGAATATAAAAGATTGAGATGAAATTTATTAAGAAATGAGCAATATTTTACTTAATTATTCACTTTGTTTAAATAATTATTTTAATAATCCGCTATATAAAAGGCTTTGTGCAAAAGAATGTGTAAATATAAACGTATGTACCTACGTTATACAAGGCAAATGTGCAAACAAAAAATTAAAGGTCAGAAAGGTCAAACTGTCTGATTCAAAAAGAAGGCAAGAAAGAGGGGAAAATTAAGAAGGATATGGAACGAACTCACTCAAGGTCATGTCCTTTGTCCTCTATCCCACAATGCACTCCTTTTTGCGATGGGATCACACTGAGATTCACTGGGATCTGATGCTTGATTCACGGCTGTGGTTGTTGTGGGCTTCTTGAAATCCAAATGCGGTATTTCCAAAATTCTTCACGGGTGAAGGACCAAGATGTTAGCTATTGTGTTTTGGACTGTATATATATTATGAATGATAGGCGCTTTAATAATAACGTAGTATATTGACTTCAACTTGCAAATTATAAAAACAAATATGTAGGTACTGGCTATGACGCCCGCTTGGCCGTGAATGGCGTTCGCCTCGTAGTCGTGTTGGGGGGCGCACCGCCTCCTGTCCCCGCGCGCCGCGGCCGGCCCGCGCTGGTCAGTACAAGTACTGAACAATTGATATCTCTCAATTATTGAGATTTTCGATAACGATGTGGGATAAGTAAGATCCATATTGTGAAATAACAAGCGACCAAACAGGAAGTTTTAACTATTCCATACAGAAATAAAAATATAATCGTGTTTAGAAAATTTTCAATGTATTTATCGAAGACAGCGGAAGCTCAGGCAGACGAATGTTGACAGAAGTTGATAATGAAACTGGTTTTATTCGGATCGGGATGGAAACTGTCGCTATTAATCTTGAAGTATCTAATCCCTTTTAACTAACTTAAAACTACGTTCCGTCTTTTTTTCTTCTCTTTTAATTCTCGGCCGGCATCGCATCGGCAATGCTGTAATATGTAGTGTTGCTGATGTCCATCTCCATTCCCAAAAAAATTCGATAGAAACTGCTGCTGCCCCCGCCACTGCTGTGTTAGCCCGCGGAAATATTGGACTTCCGGGAGATATTGGAGATCTCCACTATAGTAGTACCGCTATAGTAGTTTCGTCCTTCTAGGTCCACTGATTCAGGGCATGGCTGAGCGTTATCTGTCAGACACATGACCAGTCAGACTTTCAGTGATGACGGATAGGCTTTTATTGAGACTTTTAAGCTGGTTTTGCTGATATACGCAAATCGTCAAATACGGATCGGTCATAATTTGAAGACGTTGCCTTACAATTACCGGCGTGCCACGTAAATTGCACTAAGTGCATTTCAATGGCGCATATCTTAACGTTTTGTGCGAACTTTTAAATGGACTAGAAATGGTCTCATTCGTTTAGCATTTATCGTGTGGTCTGACCTTGCGTAATATTCCTGCTAATTCATTAGTAGCAAGGCCAAGGGGGTAATGACTTGCCATTTTATATGATGGAGCAACATCGATTCTTCTGCAAATTGAACTGTTGTTTATTTGCAAAAAAAAACCTTTATAGACATTGAAGTATTATTACTAACGTATAGAACAGACACCGCGAACATCGGGTTCTGGGGTATGCATTGCAGCCGGTCTTGTTCATTTCATTCTGTCACTCGGCTGCGCTCATGGCGGCCACATGTCAAAATTGCGACAAAATTAACATTTCAAAAATGCCCTAAGAGGCCATCCATAAATTACGTCACACGTTAGTGGGAGGGGGGGGGGGGATCGATGAAGTGTGACATTGCGTGACAAGGAGTGGGAGGGAGTCCTAAATTTTGTGACGTCACATTTCAAAATCGAATAATTGGTATGTATAGGTAAATATTAAAAACAATAATTAATGGAAATAAAACTTATTGCGGAACTGCTGTTTTAATTTAATAATTTCTAGGTGTAAAATTTCATAATATGTGACGTCACACTAGGGGGGAGGTCTCACAAATGTGACCAGGTGTGAAAAGGGAGGGGGGAGGGGTCAAAAAGTCATGAAAATAGTGTGACGTAATTTATGGATGGCCCCTAATACGCTTTATGAAGCTGTAAAAATCAGTCGACTACGAAAAAAGATAGTTGTGTTACTTATCATCGGCAAGAGAACAAAACATAAACTTAAATCAACCAAAACAAATTTATTTCATTATTGTGCAATGTTTCCACCATTTTTCATTGAAAAAATCATAAGGCGCGTTTACATACTTGACAAGCCGCAAGCGTGTTAATGTACTAAATATAGGCTTGCTTAAGCTTGCCAACGCGACGCTTGTGACCAATTTAAGGTGTTGGATTTTTGACACGAATCAATGGTACGCGTTTGAAATTTTGTTTCAATTTTTTTTAATCGTGCAGGTTAAATAAAGTTTGAGTAAGCTTGTAAAGGTTTGGAGTCTGTAACTGCTTGTCTTGGTTCGGTAAGTGTCGTATACAAAGTTACTCTAAGTCCAGTGTGTAAAGGCGCCTTCTAGTTTGATAAGAGAACGAAGGGCAAGCCGGCGCGGCGGCGGCAGGACACACATTTTGTTCGAGATGTCTGTTCTATGTCATTACACTTCAATGTCTCCCGTATTCAAGAACAATACTTGTTTAAGTAAAGAAGCAATACTATGCGAAGTAAGGCATTTCTCAGTGCGTTCGTCATGACAACCCTTCTGTTTCACAGTCGACCCTTAAGTATCACTTGGCTGTGCGGACGCACAGGCTGTATACAGCCTTCTTATTGGTCCATTTGATGCGGCTAACTTCACTCTAGTCATTTGACATAAGCAAAAGACAAAGATAACAATACAAACAATCGATCCTTTCTTTCTATTTTGATAGAAGTCAAACCAACACTATGCGTTCGGTAAAGTAGCTCGGCAGCTACTTTATCGGTTTTGACAAACGCACAGCGAAGGACTTCAATCAAGTATTGTTTACGAAATGATTTTAATGCACTATGCACTCGCAAACACTGTGAGAGCTCACAGTGTTGTTCTTGAATACGGGGTTGTTTATAGGTACATCTTTACTGCACAGTTTTGACATCATGTCTCTAACATAAACAAGCAGGTTTAACTTGGACATTTGATAGAAATAATGAACAAAAATGTTAACAATTTCAATTACCATTGAAGATTAATGAGTTAATAGGCAAAACTTTTTATGTTATTTTTTGACTAGTTGACCTATGTGTTGACATAGGTCAACTATGATTTTATAGACCTATCAACCTTGGCCTCAACTACATTACTTACAAGAATAGTAATTTTCAAATGGTTGTTTTACTGCTTATAAATACTAACGCCCCAACTCAGAATCACTAACGGTTACTTAAATCGCTCCTTAGTACAGAATTTGTATGGTGATTCTTTACTAAGGAGCGATTAAAGTAACCGTTAGTGACTCTGAGTTGGGGCGTTAGTCTATTACGGTAATTTGTTTTAAGTTGTTCGTTAGTCATATTGGTCATACCACTATTGAATGCCCAAGTCAATATGACGTCCACTGGTTAGCGTCTGGGAAAACCACTGGTCGTTACCGCGAGGAAAATGGCCAAAGAACACGTTACTCGATGTAACTGTTATTTACCTAGTTATAAATTTTAAACCGTTTTGTCAAACGTATTTTGGCGACTTACCCCCCCAACTCAGAGTCACTAATGGTTACTTAAATCGCTCCTTAGTACAGAATTTGTATGGTGATTCTTTACTAAGGAGCTATTTATCTAACCGTTAGTGACTTTTGAGTTGGGGCGTTAGAGCCGAGGGATTTCGTAAAAATTATGACCAGGGTTGGCATGAATAAATAATTTTGATTTAAATCACGATTTAAATCAAATGATGTTTTCAATAAAATCAATTATTTAATCAAAAATGTTTAATTTCACTTTCTTTCACAGAAATCAACATAAAAAAAACCGGGCAAGTGCGTGTCAGGCCACCCGCGATGTAGGGTTCCGAAGTAGTACATTTATTGACTAATACTCATTAACTACTTATGCTAACATAGCCGTGATAGTTTTCCTTATAAATTAATCGTATAACCTATTTTTGAGAATTTTTTCACTTGTCCAACTCCAACCGTTTAGCTGGCAGGGGGGGGGGACACTTGACTCTAACTAAAATTAGCACTTTAAAGCCAAATATTTAATATAGGGTACGCGACGAATAAAAAAAACAAACGTGTACTGATGTACGCGTGTAAGAAGTTATACTTCTAATTCTCTAAATCTTAATTTAAAAAAAAGATTAAAATAAAACATTAAAAAACTATTAAAAAAAACAATATATTAAATAAAATTAAAAAAGAATTTAAAAAAAATCAATCTTTTTACTAATTAACAAAATTTAATTTTCATCATTTTTTCCATTTATTTCATAACGCGCCTAAAGAACTATAACTTCAAAAATAAAAAAATATTACCTAAAAAAAATCCCACGGCAATCCCTTAAGGACGCGTTCCGTTCTGCGCAAAAATATAGTTAATTTAAATAAAATGAAAAAATCAAAAAAATCGTGATTAATTAGGATTAAAAAAAAAATCCTACTTTTTCCGATTTTTTAAAAAATCATGATTTTTTTCATCCCTGATTATGACTATGACACAACTGATACAAGTATTATTACGACACATAAAATGATTTTGTTAGTTGGCCACATTTGCGGCCACTAACATGACCGGTAACGCAGGGCTATAACAGTGGCACGTGTTGCAGGACATAATCGAGCTGGAGAAGTGTTTCTGGTCGCTGCGCAGCGCGGCGGCCACGGGGCAGCTGGACGCCGCCAGCCTGGCGCCGCTGCTGTCGCCGCCGCTGCCGCGCGCCGCGCTGGCCGGCTGCTTCCTGGCCTTCGACGAGAACCGCGACGGACACGTCGACTTCAAGGAGCTCTGCTGCGGCCTCAGCGCCGCCTGCCGCGGCCCGCGCACCGAAAGGCTCAAGTGTGAGTGCCATATAGTTGTACACAACTACACACCCAACCAGGTGAACTGACGACCAGAAGCAAGTAGATAGCGCAGGACTGTGTCGAGCAGTGGACTCGTAAAGGGTGATGGCTTGATGGACACTCTGTTGCGCTGATCTCTTCGGAATGTAAAAATCTAAGATACACATAGTGACAGCAACCCAGCAAGTGTTTGGCTAAGGTTAGTCGGCTACCAACTGGAAGTTGGCTTCCATTGTTTGTCCGACAAAGAATGAATGGTAGAAGTTGTGGTATAAATTACATGAAATTAAAAAATAGTGGGTTAAAAATACAGGACAAGTTACAGCTGCAAACGTTACCAGCAATACGCCTGCTAAACTTTAATGACGTTTCCAATAATCTATGTAGATATTATTATCAAGACTCCGTCGCGGTAGCTCGAATTTAATTTACTAGTACTTTGTACTACTATTTTATAACAGTAGTAGAAGTGTACCTGTTATCACGTACTTATTATCAATTGCAACAATTATAGTATAACAACATTTCTCGCAATGCGATATCAGTCGAGTTTAGTGCTAAACATAATGAGGTATCGGCGCCGCCCGATAGCCGAGTCTACCGCACTAGGCAGTAGGCGCTATAGAGGCGCTAGGCGGCACTCACTGGCGGCTAATGGTGATACGGCGCCCGTTGTGACGATAAGTGGCAACAAGGCGACACGTCCTGTCAATTATGTAATCTGCCACTGAAACTATCGCACGGGTAAACGGCTTGCGGTAATCGGTTTCACACCTGGACCGATTTACACTAATGTTACACCATTAACGTGCTTGTTGACAACTTGACTCTCGTTAAGTGAGCCGTTTGTTCCTATTACAAAATAAATCATTTGACCTTGACTTTGACTTCGTGCTCTCAGTAATATATGTATACATACATATATATGCATTATTCGTAATTAATATTGTTTTTCGCTGTTTCAATTATTCTTACTCGATTTGTAATATCCTAAGACGTTTAGAATATAATATATGAATGAATTATGGAGAATATTATGGTAAAGATATGATATGTAGACCGTAATATAGGTAAATAATTGCCGGACAATTTACTGTTGACGCCATTAAAATAATTTCATAACAACCTAGAATTAACTTGCAGCATTTAACTAAATATAACATTTAATAGCATAACATAACAAGTGAGATAATCCGGACATTTGCAATATATCAAATTACATGAATTAATATTCAGTGTGCTTTTAATAATGCAACAAGTGTTAGATACAGTCTGAAGCGCACTCACACGCTAGCACTCACAACGGTACCGCTTCCTCAGTTCGCGGCTCGCCTCATTAACAAAACAATAAGAACAGCGCCGTCGGATGTCCTCGTTGTTACCGCCCCCTCCCCCTCTCCCCTTCCCCGCCGCCCGCGTAGGCAGGAAGCGACCGTCCCGCGGCCGGACCACGCTTCGCTTACCAATCCTACAAGCAGAAGTTTTAACACTTAGCAGTGGCGTAGCATGGGCTCCCGCCGCCCGGGGCCAACCGAAAATTTGCAGCCCCCCCAATCATTTTTACCGCCCCCATATTATTTAAAACATTTTTTTATTAATTAAAAATGCACTTTTCTTGTTTTCATAACACAATTTACATTAAAAAAAATTAAAGTTATTAATTGTAATACATTTTTTTTTCATTTAAAAATCGAGGAGCTTGCCGCCCCCTCTTCATGTGCCGCCTTCTCTTCATGTGACCTCCCCCCCCCCCCCCGGGCCCCCCAACCCTACGCCACTGACACTTAGTTCCGTGGTGTGGCAGCTCATTCCCAACGCTCCCACACCGGGAGCAAGTGTTCAGATTCGAGGATTACATCACTACTTGAATCTTCCATGAACTTGAAACTTGAATTTCTTGGTTTGTTACATTAGGGAGCCTGTTTAGACGAAGTATAAACATAACAAATTAATTATGTAGGTTGTGATACCATTGTGTGTTCTAACATTCGGATCGGCCGTCACCTCAATTAATCTACTTCTAGTAATCCGTTTCTATTGATCTTAGCCTATTAATCCGCGCGCGCTTACATAATATTGTGGTAGCATTCGACCTACTATTCAACTTAATTTGACTTTGGAAACAATTATGTAATATACCCGATGGAAACAGTATATATGTACCCTAAAAACATGAATATTTTAAATATATTTTAGGTCACATACTTATTGACAGGTCATTTTACACGTTGGCACGCTGTTCTACGATTGAAATAAATGTGGCTTGTACACCGGCGTTATTAGGGTTCCGTAGCCGAATGGCAAAAAACGGAACCCTTATGGATTCGTCATGTCTGTCTGTCTGTCTGTCTGTCTGTCTGTCTGTCTGTCCGTCCGTATGTCACAGCCACTTTTTTCCGAAACTATAAGAGCTATACTGTTGAAACTTGGTAAGTAGATGTATTTTGTGAACCGCATTAAGATTTTCACACAAAAATAGAAAAAAAAAACAATAAATTTTGAGGGTTCCCCATACTTAGAACTGAAACTCAAAAATATTTTTTTCATCAAACCCATACGTGTGGGGTGGGGTATCTATGGATAGGTCTTCAAAAATGATATTGAGGTTTCTAATATTATTTTTTTCTATACTGAATAGTTTGTGCGAGAGACACTTCCAAAGTGGTAAAATGTGTGTCCCCCCCCTGTAACTTCTAAAATAAGAGAATGATAAAACTAAAAAAAATATATGATGTACATTACCATGCAAACTTCCAACGAAAATTGGTTTGAATGAGATCTAGTAAGTAGTTTTTTTTTAATACTTCATAAATCGTAAACCGCAAAAAACATTGATCAAAGTTACAAGGAACTACAAGAACTTTTATATTATGTTACTTGCTGCTACGGAACCCTTCATGGGCGAGTCCGACTCGCACTTGGCCGCTTTTTTTTTATTATGGGGGTAATGCACTGCTCAGTTAGATTTGCATTAGTGCTACTTAATCCACGCAAAATCGATCGTAAATCCCTATAGTAAAAATAATACGTATAAGTGGTAATTTAATTACCAATTGTTTGTATTTATATGTCGTTATTACATGTTTATTATGTTCAAGATAACGAATCGTAGTCGCAATAGTATAATTATTAATTAAATCATTTTTATTTTTAGGCTACACGTAGCAAAGTTCAGAATCGATTGCGGTGTAGTCAGAAAGTGTTTATGCGGTTCATAGATAGCGTTATCAGACTTATCAGTTACCAGCGCTCCCAATGAGGCAATGAGGGAAATTTGCGGTAAATAGCCTATGTCTAATGCTATGTCGACACCCACGTGACTCCTGCGTCAGATGGAGTGCGGAACTGCATCACTGATTGGTCAAGGTGGTTTCAGTTAGTCATGTCGATAAGTCAGATCGGGAATAAGACGATACTTGAAAGGTTTTTTTAGTATAATCATATTTTTCATACTAATAATATGAATAATATAGACCCGAGGAATACTTGAAAAGATACATCTCTTGAAGAGGTGCGTTAAAGATTATAGACTAGCGTAACTTGACAGGTCTCCGGGTCAGCCTATGTCTATACTCTATACAAATAAATAAAATTGGAGTGTCTGTTTGTAATATTAAAATAACCGCTTTTTACTAAGTGCATTTGGATGCATTGTAACGGTTGTTACCTTTGTAACAGGCACTACTGAATTCTAACAAATTAAAATATAAATAAAACTTAATTAAAATAATCAAAAAGAAGTAAAGTTTATTGTTACATTAATTCGTCAATCCGTAGAAGATGCTATGATGAATAGACAGGCGCTTGCGCTTTTGATTCAATAATTTTTTATTACTACCGGCGTTATGCTAGCATGAGTTGCGGATCGATGGCCATTCTTTCGTTACGTACGAGGTTAAGATCGCGCAGCTAGATTATTCGGTCGAGACTATTACTATCTTTCTTTTTGTTATAATACTAAAAAATAATATTCCTATTCTACAGCTACGATCTTATACCACCTGAAGTGTTATTAAATTAATTAAAGCTGCTAATTATCTATAAATAAAGTGTGTGCGTGTAACCCCAAAACTGGGTAAGTGTCGTAAGATTATTATTTTAACTCTAAAAAGCTTATGCTCTGTATCACATTTAAAATTACGTGAATCTAGTTGTAAAATACTCATGCATTGTTACTTGCTTATCACTCCTTATTATTTCATGCATTTTTGGTTACTGAGACATTCTTGTAAACGTTTTATCATCATCTCATTGTAAAAATTTCCATTCCATCCTATCACTTCATGATCATGTCATCTGTTGATTTTGCCTGGACTGCCTCACCTCGATCGCTTTTATGCTTCTTTCCCTGAGCTTAGCGTGACGGTGCGTAAAACAATAGGTGCGAACGGGTGATGCAGTCCGACTTACAAGTGGACCGACTGTAAGATATCTGGTACAATAATGTTCCAGGGTTTTTATACACTACCTTTGGGAAGCTGGTCTTGATCTACGCGACAATCAGCGAAGTACTCTGGAGCACGCCAGCCGCCACGACATCAATAGAACAGCACTTACTTACCTGCACCGCGGCCGGTTACTCATCTTGCCTGTTACCTCCTCGACGGATCTACGGCGTATTTCTTCCGCTCGTCGCGGACGCTAGCCAGGGCAGTAGCATTTTCTTTAAACAAAGCTGGGACCTAATTCAGTGTGCGAACCCATACTATCCTTATATCTTTCTTTCATTAAATATCGTTCTAGCCGTTCCTAACCACTCTCGCAACACTCGTCGTAACACGCACTTTATTTAGATAATTTTTTCATAAAATTTGGAGTTATCTTTTTTTATCTTTTTTCATTAAATTGTAACCAACAATCCGTCTTTTTATTTTCCACCAACCTTCAAGATTAAAGGTTACAAATGGCGCCCAATAAAAAAGCAACACACTGAATTGGATTCTGGTTTTGATTTTTCGTGGTGTTGGTTAGTTCCACGGCCTTCTAGTTAATCATAAGGTATATGTTTTGTGTAGTTAAATTGTAGTGTAATTAAGTGTTCTAGTTTTGTTTTGTTAAGCATTTGGTTGTGGTATTCTTTTAAATTATTGATCAATATACTGGTATGGTAAAGTTGTACTTAATTAAAATAATATCCTTACTATAATACAATATACTATAGTACGTAATGCAATTTTAATTGGTTATTTATTACGTAAATTCTATGTCAACAACTATTTTACGACCTTAGAACTATACAATTTTATTTTACCTACATATTGGTTATCGAAATTGATTTTGCATTGTTTTCCTTATTAGTTGCCTTATTAGTTACTATTTTGTTGTTAATATTTTACGACACATACCTAACGTGTTTCACACATCTCTTAAAATGTCATATTCAATACAATATCTCTCCCTACAAAAACCGGAACTAGAATACGAAGTAGCTGTTCGTGGTCTTGTACCGGGTGATACCGTCCAAGAACTTCGTAAACAAATTGTCAAAATTTGCAATGATTTTCAGCCGGAAGATATTTTAGAATCTCATTTAAAACCTTCGGAAGATCTTGTAGGTGTTAAAGAGTCCTTGCTTAAAGCCCAAAGTAATATTAAACTTTTAAAAGATAAATTCGAGAAAAATCTGTATCTGAGAACTGAGAATTTATTACATCACATATACTATCGTATTAATAGGATCCAGCCGTGTTCAAAAACAACTGAACTACACAAGTCCCAGCGATCCCTATATAAAGAGCTTTATGAAGATTTGAATTCTCTTAAACCTCAAACTGTTAAAACACAAATATTAACTACACCTGTCGAGTCATCTGCAATATCTGTCACCTGTGAGCGCAATTTAATGTCTGATCTTAGTCAACTTAAATACTCGGGTAAAACATGTGTTCACGCATTCATACAGAGAGTAGAAGAATTTGTCATTTCTAGAGCAATAGACTGTAATAAAATTTTGAATTTTGCTTATGAAATTTTTACTGACGATGCCTTGCACTGGTATCGTTGTATCAAAGATGACATTAGAACTTGGGGTGAATTAGTTCAATTACTGAAGAATGATTTTAGTGCAAAGGACTATGACTACCGTCTCCTTGCAGAAATTCGCGCTCGTACCCAGGGTGAAGGCGAGAATATCACTATTTTTTTATCCATAATGCACGGGATGTTTGCAAGACTAAGTAAAGCTATGAGTGAAGAGGATAAATTAGAAATTTTATTACATAATATTCGTCCGTGCTATGCTAGTACCTTGGCTTCAGCTAGTAAAATAAATAATATAGATCAACTGAAGAACTTATGTCGTAATTACGAAGATATTCAATCTCGTCTTACGCAGTTTCATGAACCACCTAAAGTAACTTCTGATACTGTCGCACCAGAGTTTGCATATAGAAATAACGCTTCAACTTCTAATCTAATGTACAAAAAACCTTACAACTATACTAAAACTCCTAATAATTATAAATTTAACTCGAACTATTCAAATAAATACTATTCAAATAATAATAATATTAGCAACAAAAATTTTCCTATAGCGGTAGTATCGAGTACAGAAGACAAGGAAATAATAAGACGTGTGTTTTGTCCGAGATGTAGATCGGAAACACATTCTCTACGACAATGCGATAAACCTCGTTTTCTTATATGTTTCAAATGCGGAAAAAAAGATGTTCGCTATCCCGAATGTCCAAATTGCCATAAAAATCCAAAAAACTAATTTCGTTGGATCGGGGACATCGTATAGCAAACAAAAGTTATCTGAAAACGTCTGAATGGAACGATTGGTTAGAAATTGTTTCCAAATTTTTTTCCTGCTACACGATTTCCTCAATCCAAAATAGCAATCTTTCTAGACCCTATATATCTGTTCTGCTTAACAATAACCATGAGATGCTAGGCTTACTTGATACTGGTTCATCCGTATCAGTTATAGGTAATAATGCTCATGAACGGCTAATAAACGAAGACCTTACCCTTGATAATGATAATACTCATTTTATTGCCGCTGGAGGCCAGAAACTGAAAGCAACTGGTATTATAAACCTGGACATATCCTTTAGAAATCAAACTCACACCCTTAAATTCTACGTTGTTCCTGAAATTCGTAACTCACTAATACTTGGCATGGACTTTTGGAGGACGTTCGATATTTTCCCTAAACACCTCGACGCCGTTGAGCTAGTGGACAAAACTAATGAGACCGTTAGCTCGATAGCAGATAACTCGGAACATGTTCGTTCATACGAACATTTAGATGATCATCAGAAGCTTGTTGCTAATGATATTATCAAGCAATTTAAGGATATCTCTTACGAAGAGCGAGGTCTGGGTAGAACCTCTCTAATAACTCACACTATTGACACTGGGAATGCTGCTCCCATTCGTCAAAGGTACTATAGGATGTCTCCTGAAAAACAACGCATCCTAATTGAACAACTTGATGAGATGCTTAAGGAGGACGTAGTGGAACCGTGTGAAAGCCCGTGGTCCTCACCAGTCCTATTAACACCAAAAAAGAACGGGGAGCTACGATTCTGTTTGGATAGCCGAAAACTCAATGCTATTACAAAAAAGGATGCTTACAGTTTACCTTACATTTCTGATATTTTAGATAACCTTCGGGATGCAAAATATTTAACAAGTTTAGATTTGTCCAAAAGTTTTTGGCAAATTTTAATCAATGAGGATGACAGATGCAAGACAGCATTTTATGTTCCATCTCGAGGCACATTCCAATTTAAATCAATGCCCTTCGGCCTAACTAATGCACCAGCTACCCAACAACGTTTGGTAGATATTCTTTTTTACGGTCCAGAATTTGAGCACATGGTATTTGTTTTCGTTGACGACATAATAATAGTTTCACCTACATTTGAAAAGCATATTTCATTATTACAACGCGTTCTTGATAAGTTAAAATTTGCTAATCTAACGATAAATTTCAAAAAAAGTAAATTTTTTAGAGAGGAACTTAACTACTTGGGTTACGTTGTAAACTCTAAAGGTCTACAAGCTGACCCCGCAAAAATTGAAGCGATCATAAACTATAAAACTCCATGTAACCGTAAAGAAGTAAGAAGGTTTCTAGGTACCGCTTCTTGGTATCGCAGATTCATTCCAAATTTTAGTTCACTCGCTGCGCCCTTAAATAAACTAACTACTCAGAAGAAAAACGCTCCTCCCTTCTGTTGGTCCACGGAAGCTGAAAATTCATTCCAAAAACTCAAAAACTGTCTCGTCACTGCTCCTGTACTGTCCTGCCCAGATTTTTCAAAACCATTCGAGGTTCATGCGGATGCAAGTGATTTTGGCATCGGTGCCGTACTCACTCAAAACCTCAATGGTGAAGAAAAGGTAATAGCATACATGAGTAAGTCCCTCAGTAATCAGGAGCGCAACTTCAGTGCGACAGAGCGAGAAGCGCTAGCTGTACTAACAGCAATAGAACATTGGCGCTGCTATCTCGAAAATGGTCTAAAATTTGTTGTATATACGGATCATGCCTCCTTGAAATGGTTTTTAAATTTAACTAACCCGACAGGACGTTTAGCTCGTTGGGGTGTACGGTTATCAGCTTATAATTTCGATATAAAGCACAGGCGAGGTGTAGATAATATTGTTCCCGACAGTCTATCCCGTTCAGTACATATTTCTACAATTGACACAAACTCTAAGGATCCTTACATACCACAAACTAAAGATTCTTGGTACTTAAATATTTTTGACGGTTGTCTTAAGTCACCAGCGTCTTTTATAAATTATAGAATCGAAAATAATAAATTATATAGGTTCGTAAAAAGTCTCAATCCTTTAACGAGAGAATTCGAGTGGAAAGAGGTTATACCTCAGGAGCAAAGGCAAGATATCATATCAAAGAATCATAATGAACCGACTTGTGGCCACCTGGGTATTTATAAAACTCATAAACGTCTCTGTCTTAAATATTTCTGGCCTGGGATGCACTTTGATGTTACTAAATTTATTACTAACTGCGATGTTTGTAACTCACACAAACAACCAAATCATCGTACCTTAGGCACAATGGGTAGACCCAAAGAATGCAGTAGGCCATTTCAGATGATTAGCATTGACCTTATAGGCCCCTTACCAGTGACGCGTAAACAAAATACCTTCATTTTCGTTGTTACTTGTTGCTTCTCTAAATATTGTCTTCTTTTTCCAATTAAGCGCGCAACTTCCGAAATAATTGCGAACCTACTAGAAAATAATGTTTTCCTTATCCATGGTATACCTAGCACCATTTTAATGGACAATGGCAAACAATTTACTAGCAACACATTTAAGAACCTACTTATTCATTATAATGTTCCGAATATTCATTTCACTCCTAAATATACTCCACAAGTTAATACAGTGGAACGTTACAACAGGACTATAATAGTGGCTGTGTCATCATATATTGAAAATGATCACCGAGTGTGGGATTTAAATTTGCCAAAAATTCAATTCGCACTTAATAGTTCTGTTAATGAGGTGACAGGGTTTACACCATCCTTTCTTGTATTCGGTCGCGAATTAGTAGCATGTGGCTCTCATTATGTCGATGTTGACTTAACTGATAATATAATATTTTCACCTCGCGATGAATACGCGGAAAATCTTGGAGTTCTGCATAAATACTTCGACAAAGTTCAAGCTTCGTTATTAAAAGCTCATTCGAGAAATTGCACGTACTATAACTTACGCCGTAAAGATATAGAATTTAATGTGGGCGATATAGTTTGGAAGAAAACATATTACCTCAGCGACAAAGACGAGCGTTTTACGAAAAAACTCGCTCCCAAATTTATTAAGTGTCGCATTATAGCTAAAAAATCACCCTTAGTTTATGAACTGGAAGACTGTGAAGGTAATCAATTAGGAACGTGGCATATAAAGGACTTAAAACTAAGAAAATATATTGAATAAAACTATACACTAAAAAATAAAGACAAGATAATAAGAGAGTAATTTAAGCCGATTTTATCTAGAAAAAATCTTAACCTAAAAAGGGGGGTATGTAACGGTTGTTACCTTTGTAACAGGCACTACTGAATTCTAACAAATTAAAATATAAATAAAACTTAATTAAAATAATCAAAAAGAAGTAAAGTTTATTGTTACATTAATTCGTCAATCCGTAGAAGATGCTATGATGAATAGACAGGCGCTTGCGCTTTTGATTCAATAATTTTTTATTACTACCGGCGTTATGCTAGCATGAGTTGCGGATCGATGGCCATTCTTTCGTTACGTACGAGGTTAAGATCGCGCAGCTAGATTATTCGGTCGAGACTATTACTATCTTTCTTTTTGTTATAATACTAAAAAATAATATTCCTATTCTACAGCTACGATCTTATACCACCTGAAGTGTTATTAAATTAATTAAAGCTGCTAATTATCTATAAATAAAGTGTGTGCGTGTAACCCCAAAACTGGGTAAGTGTCGTAAGATTATTATTTTAACTCTAAAAAGCTTATGCTCTGTATCACATTTAAAATTACGTGAATCTAGTTGTAAAATACTCATGCATTGTTACTTGCTTATCACTCCTTATTATTTCATGCATTTTTGGTTACTGAGACATTCTTGTAAACGTTTTATCATCATCTCATTGTAAAAATTTCCATTCCATCCTATCACTTCATGATCATGTCATCTGTTGATTTTGCCTGGACTGCCTCACCTCGATCGCTTTTATGCTTCTTTCCCTGAGCTTAGCGTGACGGTGCGTAAAACAATAGGTGCGAACGGGTGATGCAGTCCGACTTACAAGTGGACCGACTGTAAGATATCTGGTACAATAATGTTCCAGGGTTTTTATACACTACCTTTGGGAAGCTGGTCTTGATCTACGCGACAATCAGCGAAGTACTCTGGAGCACGCCAGCCGCCACGACATCAATAGAACAGCACTTACTTACCTGCACCGCGGCCGGTTACTCATCTTGCCTGTTACCTCCTCGACGGATCTACGGCGTATTTCTTCCGCTCGTCGCGGACGCTAGCCAGGGCAGTAGCATTTTCTTTAAACAAAGCTGGGACCTAATTCAGTGTGCGAACCCATACTATCCTTATATCTTTCTTTCATTAAATATCGTTCTAGCCGTTCCTAACCACTCTCGCAACACTCGTCGTAACACGCACTTTATTTAGATAATTTTTTCATAAAATTTGGAGTTATCTTTTTTTATCTTTTTTCATTAAATTGTAACCAACAATCCGTCTTTTTATTTTCCACCAACCTTCAAGATTAAAGGTTACAGCATACACGGTACATATACCAAAACGACATTTTTTACAATTTTTGTCTGTCTGTCTGTGTCTGTCTGTCTGTTTGTTCCGGCTAATCTCTGAAATGGCTGGTCCGATTTAGACGGGACTTTCACTGGCACATAGCTGATGTAATAGGGAGTAACTTGTTAGGCGATACGAAGTTCGCCGGGTCAGCTAGTATTAAACTACAATATATATGACAAACACATAAAATAATATCAATAAAATAATCGCCGCCCACACGCATCAGATTGACAAATGAATGTTATCTCCCGGTTGTCTGCTTGCAGTCTGCTTCAAAATGTTCGACCTGGACCGCGACGGGGTCCTGAACAAGAAGGAGTTGATGGACATGGTGGGCGTGCTGTGCACGGTGGCCAACGAGGCGCGCGGCCAGAGCCAGGGCTCGCGCGCCTCCACGCCCAGCGGGGACTCGGACCCCGACCGGGGGTTCGACCCGCAGGCCGTGCTGCTCAACCTGCGGGAGAAGCTGGTCAAGGTGCCCAGGAACGGCAGGAAGCCCGTCTTCCAGCTCGGCCCTAATAACGTCGAGGATATCATTATTCTCAGTGAGGTGGGTACTGTAATAATGTTTTTTAAAACCACATTTTAAGTTTATATGGACCCAATCGAACATTAAATTAATATGATAGACTGAAAACTCAGTAAGTTGTGATCGCGTGAAAAAATTGTGAACTAGATAATGGAAAAGTGTTTTTAAAAATGTATTGGGTTTAAAAAAGGAAATTTTGTTGTTAAGTTTGTAATATGCATAAAATTGTAATGCTGTTAAAAATCACAGTAAACAACATGTCTTACAATAATATTATGATAATTTGCCCGTAGTGGTAGCGAGCTGTGTTACCGTTGCAATGATTACGGCGTGTCGTTAGTAAATAGATCACGTACTGATGACTAAACGGAGCTTCATCATTTCTTTCAAGGTTTTTGGGTCAAGGTGTACTTGGCAATGCATGCAATTTAGATATCTACCGTTTTGTCTTATCGCTAGTTCGCAACGATAAGTGTATCATGTGAATATGTATATTAGATTATTTTACCTATTTGGAACCATTAGCATGCACAATTTAGTTGTATATGAAAGCATTATAAATGGCCAAGGATATTAAGTTTGTAAGACGGTAGGGGCGCGAGCTTTCGTCTTGTCGAATAAAAACTTTACTACCGTAGCTGTCATTGATTTTAGAGAAATTAAAATAAGGACAATTCGAACTAGAAACATAGCCGACAGCAATTGGCGAGACATATTCCTAAGCGAAAATAGTCCAATTTAAAAAAAGTTTACTCAATCAAATCTTTTGGTAGTCGAAACTAAGGCATTTTTTTAGATTTTTTCACGAAGGGTTCTTTTTATCTATATAAATAAATAAAATTGGAGTGTCGGTTTCTAATATTAGAATAACCGCTTTTTACTAAGTGCACATATAAACTTTGTTTCTATAGAAACTTTGTTTCTACAGTTTTTGTCTGTCTGTCTCTTTGTTTGTTTCTATAGAAACTTTGTTTCTACAGTTTTTGTCTGTCTGTCTCTTTGTTTGTTCCGGCTAATCTCTGAAATGGCTGGACCGATCTTGACGGGACTTTCACTGGCAGATAGCTGATGTAACAAGGAGTAACTTAGGTTACTTTTATTTTAGAAAAAAAAAAATAGTTTGTTAGGTGATACGAAGTTCGCCGGTTCAGCTAGTTTATACATAATATCATTCATCGTCCATGGTATTGTTTCAGGAGAAACCTACGGAGTCGCCGGAGCGCTCGGGGCCGGACGGGGCGGACATCGCGGGCGACTGCGCGCTGACGGCCGAGGATTTCCTGATCTGGAGCGTGGAGAGCGCGGAGGCGCTGGTGGCGCCCTTCCTGCAGCTGCTGTTCGAGCTGTGCCACGTCGTGCTGGGGCTGCGGCCGCAGTGCAAGCACCACGAGCGGGACATCGGTAACTACCACACACGCACACACACTATACTAACATCGCTCTAACACGGTAGAAAAAATGCTTAGATAATAAATAAATAAATATAAATGTTATTATTATAAACGCTAACACACTCATACCCCCGCAGTAGGATTTTACCTGTGTCGCATGTGGCATGGACGACACATATAACACATCACAGTCACACCCATGAACCGAGTACAAATATTTATCTGTCACATATACATACATCTGCCCCGGCCGGGAATCGAACCCGGGACCCCTCGCTTCGCAGGTAGGATCGCTACCAACTAGGCTACAAGGGCGTCAGATAGAACTATTTAACTTGATATTTTTGTTTGTGAATTGGTTAAAGTGATTAAAATAAAACAGTAAATGTTACTCCAGGCTAAAAATACTTTAGTGAAAACTGCATCGAAATCGGTGAAGCAGTCTCTGAGATTAACTTGAACATAGGCTACTGTAATATCTATAATGTAGCAATACAAACAAATGAAATTAATTTACTCGTCTTAACTAATTGAAACTGACAAGGCTATGAATATTAGCTGGATAGATGACATGATCGATTGATAACGTGCGATTAATTATCTTCGTAATTGGTTTAGACGTATTATAACATACAGATTATTATCTTTCATGGGGGCCGTCATGATTGCACTGAACAAACGAATGACGCGCGTTACACACATGACGGGTAAATATTTGACTCGTCAAGTGTTTCAGTCCGCGACGCGAGACGCCGCCCGCTAAATGTGTCAAGTATATCGCTGTTATATAGATAGCTGCCGCTGATTATTGCACATATCTACATATGAAAATTAATCTCATTTTAATATAATTTAATCGATTATGCAGTTGATAAAGAATACTAGCATTTCATGCCTTGTTAATAATTATTTAATTAACCATTCGACAGTCCTTTAAATTTACTGCTGAACCTAATTGGTACATCTGAATCCCATGTCATCTTAAGCAACCCATGACCTTACCAGATGGTGGTATTTTTGTAACGTGTAGATAAGCATAATTATTTATGTCACCCTTAACTTTATTAAGCGATAGCAAATTGCATAATGCAACAATGTCCCGAACAACACGTCTGTGTACTACTACATTCACACGCACCCCCACATGCGAGATGATAAACAATACTATGCTTGTTGGAGATCGTTGTGTGTTTCTGATATACGTACATTGTTATCATTTTGGTAACCAGGCGTGAAATATGATTATTAATTGTCAGCAAATTGGCATAAGTTTTGTAGCATACTATAAAGTGTAAATGTTTGTCGAAGGATGATTGTCGTAACAAATGGCCGTAACACATTGGGCAAAATGTAAAGCGAATGTGAATGAGTGTTTTTATCTTCTCACTTAGCTTCGTTTAAAACATGTGGTTCCCCTTTAATAAAGCCTAGATACTTGCGTTAAATAATAAAAGGGAATAATATTTTTGATCAAGATTTCTGCCCGTTGTTCTTGGAATCATGTTTAGAACCGATAAATATCATTTGAAATTAACATACAAGATATCAATCGGTATTTATAATCGATATAAAAGCCAGACAACACTTATAGTTTTCTACTTTCTCATCACTACATTTACATTTACAATACAATGTCCTTGTCTAGTGTGTTGTCCATGGCACCCACGACACAGGGAATCCTAGTGTGGGGCTATGAGCGAAGCGTTATTTATTTATTTGTGATTGGTAAAATAGTTATATTATCAAAGGGCGATTGCAATCTCCTAAAGAACTCTGAAATAACGTCGATAACAACAAAGATTGCTTGTGAATATAGGTAAGTAGTCATATCTGTAGCAGCCTTGTTACTGACACGCGCGTTCCCATTATGACGCCTGACGTGATCACTTGATCAGCGTGTACAGTGTAAATATGTTTATAAAAACTGGTACTGTTTATTGGTATCGAAATATGTGTTTTTATTTGATATTATTGACATGTTTCCGAATTTCATCTAAGAACGAGTAACCGCCCTCGCTTTGCTTCGGTTTTCTTATTATTATTTTTTGAAAATATAATATAGCCTATATTACTCGGGGATAGTGTAGCTTCCCAACAGTGAAAGAATTTTTGAAATTGGTTCAGTAGTTTCGGAGTCTATTCAATGCAAACAAAAAATCAAATCTTTCCTCTTTATATATGTATTAGTAAAGATGAACATGCATAATGTTTTCTTCATATTGTTTTTTTTATGGAAATACCCCGCAAGCGACCAGACGATCCACCTGACGGTAACTGGCTATCGTCGCCCATGGACATCGGCAACACCAAAGGCATCACTGATGCATTGCCGACCAAGAAAGAGAAAAGACGAAGAAAGAACTGGCTCTCAAGCCCCCAGCCGGAACACGACAAGTCGTTTGGCTGACTCATGCTCAAGGGTGGTAGCTATCCAGGCAGACTCATGGAGAAATATTAATTCTATTGTTTCCTTGTCCTGATTTGATAGCCCTTGCTACGTTAATAGTTGCTATGTAATAACTATGTTGTGGTTAATAATAAGGTTTACAATACACGTATACTCATATCTGCCTGATACGTGCGATGGTTTGAGGGATCAAAAGATATCATAGATTGAATTTGCGATTAAGGAATTACATTTGCTCGAGATTGGTCTAGATAATTTTAATGTCGTTGCAATTTGGAGATTAATTTAAAGTATACATGTTTGTGCACATAATATCGTATGCTTACTGCAAACATGTTAAATTTATATTTTGTGATATGTTAGTTAAATATGATCTTTCTACTGGTAAAACAAAATAAGCGATAGGGCTATTTAATGCGAAGTTAATAATGTTAAAATATGATAAATGGCAATAAAATATCAATAAATATTCTGTTGAACCAAGATAAACCAACTTCTCATTGAATTTTGTCAGAATCCGATACAAGTGACTTCTTATTTGTGGTCAATGAGCAAGTGTTGTGGTAATAGAGAGAATCCTCCAATACTGGTATGAACATGGTTCCAGTGCTGGGCTGGATGTCGCGTGAGACGGCGCGCGGGCTGGCGGTGGGCCAGTTCTGGTACCTGGTGGGCGCGGAGTGGTGGGCGGCCTGGCTGGCGTATTGCAGCGCCCCACGCCCCTGCTGCCGCCCCCGCCCCGACGCCGCCGACGAGCCGCCCCTCTGCGACGACAGCTTCACCACAAACTCCACTGGTTAGTTAGTTAGTCAAGCTTGGCGCACTCCGCACTTTTGGTATGATGTTACAAGTACGTGTCGCGTTCGACGTGTCGGGCCAATTTCAGAAGGGCTGACACGCGCCGCCGCGCCGCGCCGACCGTTGTCAGATAGGATAATACCCCATTTACACGCGCGCGCGAGCCACGAGACAATCCGCGAGACGCGCGCATACGCGCGCGTGTGAACAGGGCGCTCGCGGACCAGACCGCGGCAAGTCTCGTGGCTCGCGGGCTCGCGTCGGGAGCGGTTTTGTAGGCGCGCGCCATAGGGGCTCGCGCGAGCGCTCGCGCGGTGTTCACACGCGCGTAGGGGGCGTGGCTTACGGACGCGCCACGAGACGGTCCGCGACACGCGCGTGTAAATGAGCGGTAAGAGTTATGATTATAAACTATAAAGAGAGGCAACGTCTAGATGAATATAACTGTTGTCCATGGATGATACACCACATTTACTGGTGTTGTCGCAGAGTCGATGGGCTCGCTGCTGTGGCGGGCGGAGGGCGCGGAGGGGGTGGAGGCGGCGGAGGGCGCGGAGACGGCGTCGCTGGGCAGCGCGGGCGGCAGCAGCGGGCTGGGCTCGGCGCCGCCCGCGCGCGCGCCGCCGCACCCCGGGCCCGTCGACAACCGCCGGTTACTCGCCCCGGATCACCTCAAGGTACATTATAGCTACACTGCATGTAGTATACGCAGCATGAGGGTGCTAGACGGATCAGGTTGTGGTCACTGTCTCTGTTTTTTTTTGCATCGGTGTTCCCACTAACATGGAGCCTTTCAAGAAGCGGTTCTATTGTTTTCTTCTAGGCTGCCAACGCATTGGTGACGTCACCGGTGTTGTTAATGTCCATGGGCGGCGGTGATCACTTACCATCAGGTGACCCGTCTGCTCGTTCCGATCAAGGCATAAAAAAATAGAAGGCAAACTAGCTGACGATCCACCGGATGGTAAGTGGCTATCGTTGCCCATGAATATCAGCAACACAAAAGGCATCACTGATACGTCGTTTCTTGGCCGGCAGGCCAAGAAAGAGTGAAGAAAAAGAAAGAAAGACAGAAAAATATTCACGTACATGACGATGATGTGACGTGTGTGACGTCAGGTGCGCACGCTGACGGGCGAGGGCGGGCACCTGCGGCGCGACGTGACGCTGGCGCAGCACCGCGACTTCACGCTCGTGCCCGACGCGCTGTGGCGCGCGCTCGCCGCCTGGTACGGCGGGCCCGACCCGCTGCCCAGACAGGTAACATGTACTAGTACACTGACTACACTCAATACCACCCTAGCACTTTGTTATTTATCTACAGATTTTGAAGATTATTATTTTTTTATTCGATTTTCGATTCGATTTCCAAATATTATAGATGGGTAAAACATATTATGAGAACTTAAATATGTTTTTCGAACGCTAGTTCTTTGCAGTCGGTTTTTTTTTTGTAAAATTTAGAATATTCATTAACATAACACTCCTTTGCCATCATGTAGGCTAATAGTAGTTTCTTAATACTAATCGCTTTTAAAACTTTTCAGGTCATAAGACCACCAAATTCAGATATGGAACTTGAATTATATCCACTGCAGTTGAAAATTTTACGCCACGTTCCCAGCACGCAACGTGAGTACCTATTTGATAAGTACTAATTATATTGTAATTCTAATGGTAGTATATTGTCTTCTTAGTCTAATGTTTTAACTAAAACGAATGTATAATATGTATATCTATGTTGTTGTTTATGTAAGAATGCCAACTTAATGGCTACAATAGATCAAATTTGATCGCAGTCAAGTGGCCCACCGCTCACCGATATAATAATGGCGACATGAGGAGACTATAAGATAAATCGAGTGTAACACATAATATTTAAAATAAACAATTGAGCGTCTCATGAAGCTCGTTGCTCTGTTCGGCGGTGTAGGGGCGAGCGCGGTGGGCGCAGTGGGCGCGGTGGGGGCGGTGGGCGCGGCGGTGACGGCGGGCGGCGCGGCGCTGTACAGCGGCGTGCCCGCGCCCGCGCCGCCCGAGCGCCAGCTCGCATACACCGCCGCCTTCTCCAGGCTCGCCACCATCAAGCAGGTACCATTACCATACACGTTTATATAATAGTCACTATATAATTATTAAAAAATATTTCATTGATACTTGGTATCCAAGGTTTTTTGTGTAAATAGCGATAAACAAGCATACGAGCCACCCGATGGTAAGTGATTGCCATCGCCCATCTTACATTAGCAACACTACGGGCATCACCGATGAACGATCAAAGAAGAAAAAGACAGAAGAATGTAAAATGGTTTGCATCTAGTTGAGTAAAGCATAATTTGTTGTGTATCACGTATTGTGGTCGTTCCGCAGGTGACAGAGTTCCTGTGTGAGGCGCTGGGGCTGGCGCGTGAGGACGTGCGGCTGTGGTCGCTGGGCGCGGGGGGTGGCGGCGGCGCGGGGGGCGGGGGGACGGCGCTGCTGCTGGACGACGAGCGGCCCACGCTGCAGGCGCTGCGGCTGGACGAGCGCTCGCGGCTGTTGCTCGAGGTCCGCAACCCAGACCTCACCTGGCCGGAGGAGATCGGTGCACTCAGGTTTGTACAGGCTATCTGACCAAGGTAACACAACTGATACAAAAATGAAAAAATAAAAAAATTGTTGGTCCTTCGAGCCGGATGCGATCGTTAATTGGTTGTCGGTCGGTCCGCAGCAGCGGCATGGGCCGCGTGGCCCAGCGGCGCGAGACGCTGACGGCGCCCGACATGCCCGGCGCCACCGGCCTGCACAACCTGGGCAACACGTGCTTCATGAACGCTGCGCTGCAGTCCGTGAGTACTCCTACCCAAGTAACCTTGTTACTTAGTAGAATGTACATAAGTAAAATTGTCAAACCTTTATTATCACCTGAAGATTTATGTCATATTTCCGGATGTTAACTGGAAGGTTTCATATAATAGGTGCAATGTAACGAAAATGATGTCCTGGATAAATTATTCATATACTGTTGACTCAATTCATTTTTAGAACCTCAAATCAATAAGGTTTGAATTAAGTTGCTTCGTATTTAATTCATGGTTGGTAACGTGTGGTGTAGGTGTGGAACACGGGCCCGCTGACGCAGTACTTCAACTCGGGCATGCACCTGTACGAGGTGAACACCAGCAACCCGCTGGGCACGCGCGGCGCGCTGGCGCTGCGCTACGGGGAGCTCTGCAAGGAGGTAGCGCTCGTGGCTTTTGGCATTTCTTTACCAAATACTTTTTTTGTATAGTTTTAAAGCTATTTTATCATACTTTTAGTTCTTAAATTTGAGACTTTGACTAATCTTTATTTTATTTTAGGCCTAACATAAAGGACTAAAAGCCTTTTAGCCTCGTAGGCCTCTTAATTTCTCGTCTAGGCTTTAAAAAAACCCTAAAAGCCCATAGTCCTCGAGAACTCGACATGTAATCGTGACAGTAAAACGTTTTACAAAAAATGATTTTTTTGTTTCACTGTTTTCCACAACGTCCAGATAGAAGTTTCACTTCAACAAATGAATGAATGAGTAGTCGTATGAAACTTGTCGGTGTGACGCTGCATATCAGGTGTGGAGCGGGTCTGCGCGGTCGGTGGCGCCTCTGCGCGTGCGCTGGTGCGTGTCGCGGCACGCGCGCGGGCTGGCGGGCGGCCAGCAGCACGACGCGCAGGAGCTGCTGGCCTGGCTGCTGGACGCGCTGCACGAGGACCTCAACCGCGCGGCGCCCCCGCCCCCCACGCCCGCCGCACCGCCCGCCTCGCCCCCTGTCGCCTCGCCCGCCGCCGACACCGACGAGGACAACCGGCCCGATGAGGTGCGTACGGTGGATTGCTTTCTGACTGAGTGGAATTCTACTCGCTCTAGCGTCTGCAGATTACAATAAAGTGTTGGGGTTGTGAGGTTGGGGTATAATGTTTCCACGTCAGCATTTATTATCACTGTCGAACAATTATCTTCAATAATTAAAAAAAATATATATTAGCATACACGTCTTTATTGTCTTGAGTCTTAACTCTGAAAGGTCACAAGATCAAAACAGCGACAACCCAAGTTACATTTAAATTTGTTCTTTCCTTTCACTCCTTCGGATACCTCTCACACTCTCACCCACGACAATGCCCGTGTGTCGGTGTGCAGGAGCTGGCGGCGGAGGCGTGGGAGCAGTACACGGCGCGCAACCGCTCGGTGATGACGGAGCTGTTCTACGGGCAGCTGAAGTCCATGGTGCGCTGCTGCGCGTGCGGCCGCAGCTCCGTGCGCTTCGACACCTTCAACATGCTGTCGCTGCCGCTGCCCATGGAGTGCACGCTGCGCGCCGAGATCCGGGGTACGGGGACACACACACACTGACCCACGAGAGGACGTTTAGGGTTCTGTACCTTAAAAGGAAAACCGAAACCCCTAGGTCTCTTGATTGTCCGTCCGTCTTTCTATCAAGACCTTTTTTTCTCAAGAATGCGTGGTATCGAGTTCAGAATAATATCCAATACTTAGGACGGCAATTGAAAAAAATTAAGCTTTTAAAGTCAATGCATACGTAACGGGTTTTTCCCGTACGGGACGGGACGTATCGTTTCATAGAAAATGTATACGTTAGAGTGCATACGTAGCGGAATCCCGTACGGAACGGGAACGGGGCACGCTCGTATATTTATGCCCCGTCCCCGTCCCGTATGGGGTAAAAACACGTTACATATGCATCGACCTTAAGTCAACGCAATCAAAGGATACGTAAGGAACTTATAACATGACCGTCACGAAACAACCAAGTGAACGCCAACGTCAAGAAGACAGGAAGCTCGATGTTAATAAATTTGGTAACGTTCCAGTGATGCTGCTGGACGGCTCGGTGCCCATCAAATACGGCGTGAAGATCAACGCCGAGGGCACCTACCTGGACTTGAAGAAGAAGCTTTCAGAGCTGTGTGGGCTGGCTCCCGAGTCGTAAGTCACTTTGCACTATTCCCGATAAATGACTTATCTATCTATACTAATATATAAAGAGGAAAGATTTGATTTTTTGTTTGCATTGAATAGGCTCCGAAACTACTGAACCGATTTCAAAAATTCTTTCACTGTTGGGAAGCTACACTATCCTCGAGTAACATAGGCTATATTATATATTTAAAAAAAAATTAGGGATCCTTAATAAAACTCTAATAAGGTGTAAAAAAATAAGAAAACCGAAGCAAAGCGAGGGCGGTTACTCGTCATTGTATAAAGTGTAATGAATTTTCATAGTTGTAGTAGAAGCATGGAAGATAGAGAGAAGGAAGGCGGTGCGGTCTACAACAGCTTTGTTCGAATATATATTTGTCACAAAGTAGCGCCATTCAGAAATGGCCATTATTGGAACCTCTATTTTCTGTAAACAGCTGGACAATTTTTCAACTTTCCCTTCATATGAGATGAGATTCTACCTCAATACTCGATGAGTAAAAGCAATCCAAGAAAATATTTGAAATTATAATGTAGATGAACTAAGAAATAATATTGGAGCCCTATTTTAATGCATCACTTTTACTTGCCTTTAACAGCTTGTCAGTACCATTATAAGAACGTCGACGTTTCCATCCCACCCACCTTTGATGTAGGAGTTTTCAGGAAAAGAGTGAATAGGCTTTTACTAAGTTAATGCGCTTAACATCCTGGACTTCATCACCACTTACCATCATACTACATTGCAGTCAAGAAAGAAGTAAAGGCGCTAAACTATTGTGACAGGATGCTGCTAGTGCTGCTGTCGGGCGCGACCATCGGCTGCGTGCTGGAGGACGCGTGCAAAGTGAACCCCGCGTCGGCCGCCGAGCTCTACGCGTACGAGGTGCCGCGCCCCGACTCCGTAGACCCGCCCGACTGCATAGACCCGCCCGACGGCCCGATAGAGAACGGTACACTACACTACACTACCCTACCTACATATTACACCTTTTTGTTAATACGGTAGATTGAACCCAGGTCTAGCTTAGACTATAATATCCTTGGTCGAACCTGAAATTAAAATTCTCCTATCTAAATGACTATTACCTATGGCGGGTTATTTCTTCCGCCCCCATGTCTATGGAAAAATGTGACATGTGTCATTTTTAAGATGGCGGCCGAGTTAGGATTTGTCAATATTTTTGTTTTTGGCTCGATACCCGATATCGGTGTCGTTTTGTTTTGGATAGTGGACCATGAAAGAAGTGGGTGTATTGTGTGTCCCAGGCTGGAGCTGCGAGGAGGGCGCGGAGGTCGCGAGCGGCGTGGGGGGCGCGGGGGAGACGGGCAGCGAGGGGGATGCGGCGGAGGTGAGTGTGGGGGCGCGGGCGGGCGCGCGCTCGCTCTGCATGCCCGCACTCTTCTGCTTTAAGGTTAGCGCACCCGCACGCACACTAGCGACACCGCCGACTATCACCACCATCCACCATCCACTTACACCGTACACCGTCCGCTACCACCGGCCCAGTCCACACTGACTCGCTCACACAAACAGACACACCTGAACAGACCGTTTTATTACACGAACAGTCTGCTAGAAATGTTCAATCGTATTGTTCCGTTACCGTATTCATGTTCGGAGCTTGCAAGTGTGTATATTTCGTTGCGTGACAATGAGGATCAGTAAAGTTATAGCAAATTCTATAGAACATCCTTTGAGTAGTAGTAGAGGCTCGACCAAAATTAGCACTATAAAGGCAAATATTTCGCAAACGCACCCCTAAATCCAAACATGGTCCTAGAAGACCCATAATATTTTTCGAAGACCTTTTCAACGATATCCCACACTACGGGGTACGCGACGAATAAAAAATTTCATCCTCACACCTGTAGGGGAGGTACCCTGAACAAAAGTTTTTCAGTATTTTATTCCACGATTCTGGAGTTTTAATAAATGTGTACATATGTATATCCATGCAAAATTACAGACGGACGGACGGACATGACGAAACTACAAGGGTTCCGATACTTCCGATTTTACTTCGGAACCCTAAAAAGTAAAGCGTATTGCTGCTGAACGGTAGAGAAGGTGGATTTCCATGACTGTGCTGCTCAAAAGGGAGGCTGCAAACATAACGTAGCATTTTTGATGTGGCTCCATAGACGCAGCGAGGAGCCATCTGCCACTGAAAAAAAATGTTACGGAGCCCAACCACAGCTGGCTATATAGATACAACTACGAATTTTATATAAGTTAAAGATATGGTTCCCAGCTCAGTTACTATTGAAGATAAATCATATATTGTCTTTTTACAACGGAATACCATTTTCTACGAAGTTTTGAGTTTTTCGGCACGTTAAAAAATAGTTTTTTTTGGCGTTTTCATAGAAGTGTTTGAACGTTTAAGCACTATACAATACTGATACATAGTTAAAAGGTGAATTAGGCACAAATGGGACACTTAATTTGTTTCAAAGTCACAATTATCCAAACAAAACATTGCGCGCCGTATCGCTGCCAGCGGCTAACTAGCGGCGACCGATATCGTGACGTCACAGCCACGCAGTGAACTTTGTAAGTAATTTGGTCATAACTTCGTCAATTTTTGTCGTAGAACAAAAATTTTTACACTCTATGTTAAGGATTTCTTAGCTCTATAAATCTGCATTCTCAACTAAAAACGTTACGGATCCTCATTAATTGCTGAATTCTTTGTTAAACATTAAATTGGCTGGAAATATAGTTATCTTTTGGCTATTCAGTTTTGTTAGCTTGATTTGAATTTTGCATAAATTATAATTATTAAAAATCGACATGATGTTTTTATCAACAAAAGCTATAATTATTATGTGAAGTAACTCTGTTTTATCTTCAACAACAAACAGGTTCTAATATAATTTATTTTAAAAGGCGACAGTCATGTTAAATCGTTACTGCAATTTGTTATAGTTGATATTCATTTAGGTAAGTCAAATTTACTCAAGCTAGTTTTCAAATATTTTCGCTTCGTACACGCCGAGGTCAATACTACTTTTAATTGTACATACTTCCTAGAGACCTCGCCTGAGCTGCGTAGTGTAAATAAGTAGAGCTGTTACATCCTCCAGTAGAACCATTAACGACAGACTCGGACAAGACACCATATGTTTCTGTTAACTTCCATCCAGATAGCCTGAGTGAGGCTCCAGTACTGATACAATCAATCAGAGGATTTATAAAGGCCTGTACACATAACGTGCACGGAACGGCAGTATGTTGAGTTGTAAAGTAACACATGGCGAGCTTGACTTCACGTAGCGGTCACCGACCACATCGTCACTCTCATCATCATCACTACACAGCTTCAAAACGAATTCCGAAATATTTATAAGCTTTTATTTAGCTTTGTTCGTTAGTTACTATGTTAGTTCGTATGTTTGCTTGCGTTAAAGGGCTTCCAACATTTTTGTATGGAGCCTGGCATACCTACAAGTCCGCCATTTTGAAAAAACCTCGATTCGGCGGCCAGTAATGAAACATGTGTCAATCGATAGAATAAATGATTGTGATCAAAAAGTATTCAGTGATGAAATGTCGTAAGTGGTATACTTTCTGAGATGTTTGAGTTTAAAACCGTAGGAAAATAAAGCAAAAAACATCGTTTCGGCCGATATTGATAAAACATGTATCAGTCGATAGTCTAAGTGATTACGATCAAAAAGTATTCAGTAATAAAATGTCGTAAGTGATATGCTTTCTGAGATATTTGAGTTCAAAACCGTACAAAAATAAAACATTTGGAATTAATTGTCTTTTTATTTCTAGTGGATATATGGAGATATTATGAGTGTGAAATATTATTAATATTTAGAATAATTACTATATACAAATAAAATCACAATATACATAAACAAAATAAAATAAATACATTTTTATTCATATTTACATATAAACATCTTATATATTAAGTAAATAAATATTTATAAATACATATATAACATCTGGTTGAAGACCACAGGAGACAACGTTCTAATTGCTTCAGGTAGTGCTGCTGGACTTCTTGAAGGAGCTTTTGGTAGTCTATGATTTTTTGATATCTACAAGCAAGGAGTTCCAGAACAGTATGAACTGTATTGTGAAGGAATTCCCGAAATAAGCACTGCTATGGGTTTCCTTTAAATAAACAGGAGAAGACACATTATTCAAAATAGCATAAAATGTTGAGAGAATTCTTAAGTTTCGCCTGTATCGAAAGGGTAGCCATTTAAGTTTGGAATGGAACTGGGAAATGTGGTCATACTAACGTAAGCCAAAGATATATCTAATACAGTTATTAAGAAGGCGCTCCAATTTATTCAGAAGTTCCTCTGACAAATCTGTCATCAGCATAATCAAGGTGAGGGATGACCAGAGTGTTTATGGCGTATTTATGGTGTTACAGCAGTTGAAGTGTACCGGTCAGTTTTTTCCTTACCTCAGTTACGTTATCTATATATATAAAATTGAAAAGCGACACACCGCTGATTAAACAAAAAATCTCAGAAACTGCCGAACCGATTAAGATGAAATTTGGTAGGTAGATAGTTCCTGCTAAGGAGACGTCCACTAAGAACGGATTTTTGGAAATTCATCCCCTAAGGGGTACAAATAAGGGTTAGAGGTAATTTTCATACAAACCAACTTCGTCAGTTTTAGAGTTATAAATATGAAATTTTTTATTTTAGTTTATAGTAATAAACAAAAGTTAACTTTAACACATTTTTTTGGAAAATCATCCCTTAAAGGGTTAATTTCTTCAATTTAACTTAGTACGCAACTTCGTCATTTTTGAAGTTAAAAACATGAAAATTTATATATTAGTTCAAAATTAGAATCAAAATTTAAGGGTTATGTGTTTTTTTGGAAAATCAACCCCTAAAAGGTTGAATAAGGTTGTGCAAGTAGTATGGCAACTTCGTCAGTTTTAAAGTAAGAAGGGTGAAAATTTGTATATAAGTTTATAGTTGGACACAAAAAATAACTGTATCACGGCTTTCTCGAAATTCATCCCCTAAAAATAGGGGTTGAAATTCAATTTAAAGTACATACAAATTAACTTCGTCAGTTTTAGAGTTATAAATACGAATTTTTTATGTAAGTTTATAGTAATAAACAAAAGTTAACTATAACAAGTTTTTTTGAAAATCATCGCTTAAAGGGTTAATTTAATGGATGGTACTTAGTAGGCAACTTCGTCATTTTTCAAGTTAAAAACATGAAAATTAACATATTAGCTCCAGACTAGAAACAAAATTTGTAAGTATGTATTATGTTTATTTGATATATTTGGTATATTTATGTATATTTAAATCATCCCCTAAGGGGTTAATTAAGACGGTGCAAATTAGTATGGCAACTTCGTCAGTTTTGAAATAAGAAGGGTGAAATTTTGTATAAAAGCTTATAGTTAGACACAAAAAATATCTGTATCACTGTTTTATGGAAATTCATCCCCTACAAATAGGGGTTGGAGGTCATTTTCATACAAACCAACTTCGTTAGTTTTTGAGTTGTAAATATGAATTTTTTTATGTAAGTTTATAGTAATAAACAGAAATTAAGTTTAACACATTTTTTTGGAAAATCATCCCTTAAAGAGTTAATTTAATGGATGGTACTTAGTAGGCAACTTCGTCATTTTTGAAGTTAAACACATGAAAATTTACATATTAGCTCCAGTTTAGAAACAAAGTTTGTAAGTATTATGTTTTTTGGAAAATCATCCCGTAAAGGGTTAATTAAGACGGCGCAATTTAGTATGGTAACTTCGTCAGTTTTGAAGTAAGAAGGGTGAAAATTTGTATATAAGCTTATAATTAGACACAAAAAATTAGGGGTTGGAAGTCATTTACATACAAATCAATTTCGTCAGTTTTAGAGTTATAAATATGAAATTTGTGTAGAGAAACAAAAAATTTGTGTAGAGGACTTTACGGACGGGAGCGGGAGGTGAGAGGAAGCGAGAGAGGGACCGAGAATGGGAGAGGGAGAGGGACAGAGAGCGGGAGAGAGAGAGGGAGAGGGAGAGGGACAGAAAGCGGGAGAGGGCCCGAGAGCGGGAGAGAGAGAGAGGGACAGGGGGCGGGAGAGGGAGAGGGACGGGAAGCGGGATAGGGCCCGGGAGCGGGATAGGGAGAGGGAGAGGGACAGGGAGCGGGAGAGGGAGAGAAAAGGACAGGAGTATTATTGTCTGTTTGTCTGTCCGGGCATCACATGAAAACCCTTGAACTGATTTAGACGGAAATTAGTCAAGTTATTCCTTATACTTTGGATCACGTTTTAAAAAACTTTTCATCGCGATGAAATTAAAATTTTTCCCGGGAAACAAGATGAAACTTAGTATGGAATATTTTTAAAATACCAACGTCTTGCTTTAAATTTGAAACAAACGTTCTTCATTTAATTAATGGAATACATATTGTTTTCGAGTTTTTCAAAATTTTTCATGGAAAAGAAAAACAAATTAATGTTAATGTTGTTTATTTTTCAAAATCCGTACCCGGAGGAATGATTTGTGATTGTATCGTAGGTTTCAGTATATAAATTCCAAAAATATAAGTACTTCAATATAAATTAACCTGTTTTTAAATTTTCATCTGCAAGGGGTACAAATATGATAAGCATAAATTCCGCATGCGAAGCTGCGGGCAACAGCTAGTGTATTATAAAAATTAAACAAACAACTTAAGGGTAGAGATAAAATCGCGGGATGGTACTGCTCATGCATAGTGGGAAAAAGAACCTTGTCCTATTATTCCCATATAATGTGTGTTATATAATAGTTCTTATTATATATAATGGTTCTTGGCATGGGCTCGACATCAGGAAACATTGCCTTTATCACCAGCGGAATTTATAGATTCAGTGATTGTCAGACATGATATAGAAAACTAAGCCAATAATGAATTTTAACTTTTGGTTTAAAATAATTGCCAAAGCGGTAGCCGCTGGTGGCAAATAAATTATTTATAAAACAACCTAGTAGTTTGCTTTTGCTTTGCTTTTTTAATTCACACCTACCCGTTATTAATAAATCAAGTACCTATGTAGCACATACACATATGGCATAATATACTTATTTTTCATTATTGACCCAATAAATTCAAAATAAGTGAATGATAATTTTTAATGCATTATTTTTGTACGGTTTTGAACTCAAATATCTCAGGAAGTATATCACTTACAACATTTCATCACTGAATACTTTTTAATCGTAATCATTTAGCCTATCGATTGACATATTTTTCATCAATAACCGCCGTAACGAAGTTTTTTTGCTTTATATTTCTACGGTTTTGAACTCAAATATCTCAGGAAGTATATCACTTACAACATTTCATCACTGAATACTTTTTAATCGTAATCATTTAGCCTATCGATTGACATATTTTTCATCAATATCCGCCGTAACGAAGTTTTTTTGCTTTATATTTCTACGGTTTTGAACTCAAATATCTCGGGAAGTATATCACTTACAACATTTCATCACTGAATACTTTTTAATCGTAATCATTTAGCCTATCGATTGACATATTTTTCATCAATATCCGCCGTAACGAAGTTTTTTTGCTTTATATTTCTACGGTTTTGAACTCAAATATCTCAGAAATTATATCACTTACAACATTTCATCACTGAATACTTTTTAATCGTAATTATTTAGCCTATCGAATGACATATAATTTATCAATGTCCGCCGAAACGAAATTTTTGCTTTATTTTTCTAGTTTTGAACTCACTTATCTCAGAAAGTATATCACTTACGACATTTCATCACTGAATACTTTTTGATCATAATTATTTAGTCTATCGATTGACATATATTTCATCACTGGCCGCCGAATCGAGGTTTTTTCAAAATGGCGGACTTGTAGGTGTGCCAATTAGGTTGGATGCCCTTTTGCAAGTTGAATTAGAAATAATTTCTCGTATTCTACTGACCTGAAATTGTACATATTGCTTTAGTTCCGATTTTGATGTATTTTTATGATAATGATGATTTGATACTTTGTTCAGGATTGGCTCCACACTAGGAAATTGCTAATAAATAGGTGGTGCCATCGGTTGAATTTAAAAATAAATCAAATAGCTAACTAACATGACAGGTGTCAGTTAACAATAAAATGTAATTATGTCTAAAAATGTAATCGGAATTCGTTTTAATAGTAAACACTTTTAGCTACGTACTTTGTAATTTTTTTCTGGTATTGGATTTTCTTACTATTAGTATGTGTCGAACTTAGAAATGGTTTATAGAAAAATAAATTTAAGTATGTATATTTTAAGGGATCTAAAAATTTGTATGAAGTGATTGAGGAATGCCACATCGAATGCATCTGTTAGCAAAATATGTAACCATAACAAAGCCTTTTTCAAAAATACCTTACCAAATGGCCTTGATTTCAGACGAAATTTGTATTACTCGCTAAATAATGAGTCAGTAAGAGAAACTCGACAAACTTCTACTGAAATTTCATGAAACAATTTTACACTTGTAGATCTACTCGATCGTACCCTACTTCTTGAAGAAGCTACTTTGCTTAGAGTTAACCATTTACTTCGTCATAAGACGAATGAAATATCGAAGTATTCGCATATCGATTGGATTCAAATTTATGACTTAAAAATATACATACTTTTAGAGTAAGCCTGTGCCACGTTCCAGGTGTGAAACTTTCGTTGAGTATCTTTGATCGTTTCTTTCATGTGTTGTACTGGTCACTGTACCACTGTAGCTAGAGCAGCGGGTGTGCTGTCCGGCCTGTCCGCTCGTGTATGTAGCAGCCTGGAAAGCGGTGACTGTGAACCCCACCCGATATGTTTAACAATCCATAGGTCGCTGGTTTTAATCCGGCTCGAAGGACCAAAAACTTTATGTACGGGTTGTTACATGATAAATAAAACATCCCGCGGCGAGTGTTCCTCGTACACTGATTTATTTGATACAAAGTTGATACAAAAACGCGTAAGCGCGCTGATGTGCAAGCGTTACACTTTTGATACTATATACATATAATTGTGTAGGGCTTGTCCCGTACAATTTAACTTATATCGATGACAATGATATTTTATCGAAATATTTACATTGTTATTGTTTCATATTAAAATAATATAATGCCAGAAACAGGCATCATAAAATACTACTTTTTTGGATTTTGAATTTCAAGGAATGTGTTAACATCGGTATAAAATAATAGTATTGTTAAACAAATCGTAGGTGGGCGTCAAGCGACTTGTAACGAGCTCCGAATGACACGATCGTGGAACGCTTTCAGCGGTCGCGATCGGAAATTCTTATGTCCCAGAGCCCGCCCGGCACGTTCTACACGAACCGCGCGCGGCCGCCCGCGCCGCACGGGCCGGAGGGGGGCGGGGCCGGCGGGGGCTCCTCCCCCACGCCCAGCGTGCGCTCGCTGACGCTGAAGCCGACCAGCCCGCGCCTCGCCAAGGTCAAGTTCAGCTCGTCGCCCTCCAACATGTACAAGATGAACGAGCTGAGCGCCGCGCCCGAGCGTGGGAACAACCACTACCTGGTGGCCGTGCACAGGTCAGTGGCGTCAGTCACACTCGACACATTCGACACACATACACCTCCATAACACTACGACAAGAAAGTGGAGTCGGTCGTTGATTATATTAACCCTCCGGAGAAAATGAGCGTTTCCGTAAGCTGGAAAAGAATGGAATACTTGGTCATTTAAGCAATACAAAAAGTATTAACCGCGAAATATTTACCTAAGCCTACTACATTTCATATTCACTTTTCAATAAAATATGCAAGAAAGTATGGTTTGTTACAGGTATATGCTAGCAACAAAACAAAATACTTAGATGTTGTTAATTTTTTTTTATTTACCATGTTTAAATGTGTAACGTGTTCTGCATTGAACTGAAAAATACAGACTGCAGACACGCTAACAGACTTTACTTATAGATATACGCTTTATTACGAGTTCAGTTGGTTTCACCCAGTGCATTAGATGTATCAAGTCAAAAAAACAACGTAGGACAACAAGTGTTGAAGTGATGTTTGCATGGGTGTGTGTGTGTGTGCAGGAAGCAGGTGCGGTGGGACGCGTACTTCCTGCCGTGGCAGCGCTGGCGCGGCGCGCTGTTCGGGGCGCCGCTGGTGGTGCGCGCGCGCGCGGGCGCGTCGGGCCGCGAGCTGTACGCGCGCGTGTGGGCGCAGCTGGCGCGCCTGCTGGCCCGCCCGCCGCCGCGCGCCGCCGCGCACCCCAACCACGCCATGGACTGGTCAGTTCCACTCATTATATTGTTCACTTCTTTTTATACCCTTGAGCATGAGTCAACCGCCAAACGACTCGTCGAGTTCCGGCTGGGGGCTGGAGAGCATATTTATGGGAGATTTGGTTTTTTTTTACAGTATCTAATTTTCATTCGATTGATCGAACACGTATTTTGTCAAAATGGCAGTAGGGGATGACCTCATTCGCACTGACTATTGACTGTAGTCGAATAGCGAAATAGCTACACAAAACTACGGCATGAGTTGCGTAGTTCTTTTATCAATAACCAGAGAAACCTTGATAACATATAAAATACGTGACAAACGAAGCACGTCGTGTACCGTGGGGTTGTGTTGCAGCGACGACAGCCTGGGCTACGAGTTCCCGTTCACGCTGCGCGCGGTGGAGCGGCGCGGCGCGTGGTGCGCGCTGTGCGCCTGGCCCGCGCTGTGCCGCGGCTGCGCGCTGCCCGCTGACGACCGCCCGCTGCTGCTGCCCGCCGCGCACAACGCCGCGCACACACTGCCGCACGGTACGATACGTTTCGAATGTCCGGTTAGTGCTGGCCGGGACGATACGCTCAAATTAAACGCTCCTAATGACAGTGAATTTTTTTTTTTTACTTAATATTAGCTCAACTGCAATCTCACCTGCTCGATAGTGGAATATTTCTTTAGATTTTTCTGTACATTATAAATGTGATGCAACTTCTCAACTGTTTGTTGCGCCAGACTCTCTAATGTTCGGTTTAGACGTAATAAGTAGTTAAGTATTAACTAAATTTTAACAAAATTTTAAGTGAATAATTTTTAGTGTACGTCCACACGTAATAATTTAGTAAAGCTCTTTAGTTCATACAATTCTACTTAATTACTTAAGTATTTTACTAAATTACTTAAGCATTTTACTAAATTTTAACTAAAAATTGCCTGTCCAAACGTGTTAAGTGATAAGCCCCGCCCACCTACTTAACAGAAAATAGGAAATTTTCTAAATTACTTGTCTACTTGATTACTAAACTACTAAATTGTCCGTCTACACGTATTAATTTACTTAAAATTTAGTTAACTACTTAATACGTGTAAACCGAACATAAGATCGCATGCCGACCATGTCTTGTAGTATGTTGTTGTTAACTCGCGTCGGTCGCAGGTGCGGGCGCGGGCGCGGGGTGCTCGCCCGCGGCGCGCGCCAAGCTCGCGCGGCACCACTCGGCGCGGCTCAGCAGCGACACCACGGTAACTACCCTCCGATATTACTGCACAACTTTACTTCGTTTTTGGACAATCTGACCACTACTTTTTATGGAAATATTTTTTAAATCGAGCTCGCCATTTGTTCAGTAAAGTTCAGTTAAATAAATAAGTTAATTAAAAAAAAAAATTAGGTACACAGTAATTAGTTTTGGCATGAAATGATTTATTCATCTTTAAATTATTTTCTTTTTTAGTCTGCCTTATTTTAAATTACAACTAACGATAAAAAATGTCTAAATAAATGGAGTATACCTGATACTCATTGCTATAAATGTCAGGAGTGGTGTGGTGCGGGCGGGGACGGCGGGGAGGGCGGCGCGGGGGGCGGCACGGTGCAGCGGCTGGACCTGGGCATGGTGCGGCGCGGGGAGCTACTGCTGGCCGTGGACTGGGACCCCACCGCGCTGCACCTGCAGTACCAGGCCGCCGGGGAGAAGGCGTACATCGAGCACGGGTCGGTGGGGGCGAGCGCGGGCGGCGCGCGCGCGGTGGACCTGCGCAGCTGCCTGCGCGCGTTCACGGGCGAGGAGCGGCTGGAGGCGCGCTACCACTGCGCGCACTGCCGCCGCAAGCAGCCCGCCACCAAGAAGCTGCAGATCTGGCGCGCGCCGCCCGTCATGGTACACGTACACACCACCCACCATCACCACCACGAACACCGCAAGCTCCCAACACGGATCACGTGACATGGGATGAATATCTACGCCCGATTGATCGAAGTTACACACCGACACCCTACGAGTGGCTACGAGTCTTAAGGTCAATGATTGGTCCAAATTATTCGTCCAATGTCACGTGATCCGTCTTCAGATACCTCTTCTAAGCTTGTCGTCCAGATGTATATATAAAGTTCTTCACCTACACCACATAGCTATCTCATTTTCTTATACGGAGGTACTGCATTCCTTCAACCTGTTGAAATTGACACTCGTACACGTCGTCCTACAATCCGCAGCATGCATGTGTGCGTTAAGATAAATGTGTACGTCATACGACGTGCAGTTAATTTTATCTCTCGTCATATCGGTAAAATACACAGCTTACAGTGCGCCCAACTTATCTGTGAAATGGCGAAAATTGGAACTAATGCTGCCCCATTCTTAAGTTCTTTGTGTTAATGTCAATGAATGACATTGACATTTACTACGTCTCGAATTGCGTCCCAGTGATTGGTCCAATGCGTTCGACAGCGCCCTCCCTCAGTTCACAGTAGCGATGGGCCGAGTATAGATCTTGTCAAAACAATAATATGATCCATCTGTAACATGTTATTAATCTATGAAATCGCCAATAAGTCACTTGAAGCTAGTCTCATTTTACAATTCTAGATACCATATTTGTATGAAAGCTTGACGTGTCGTAACATGATCGTGTGACCGGTGGGTGTTTGGGTGTTCCAGATAATCCACCTGAAGCGGTTCCAGTACGTGAACAACAAGTGGATCAAGTCGCAGAAGGTGGTGAACTTCCCGTTCGAGGAGTTCGACCCCACGCCGTACCTGGCGTCCGTGCCGCGCGAGACCATCCGCCGCGCGCGCCGCCTGCGCCGCGCCGCGCGCGCGCCGCCCGCCCCGCCTCCTGATGTCCCCAGTGACCTTCAGGTAAGTCCAAAATATCAATCTTTATTTTTCTTCTCTCTTTCTTGGCCGGCGACGCACCAGTGATGTCCATGGGTGACGATAGCCACTTATCATCAGGTGGATCTTTAGCTCGTTTACTGTCTATTTCTATAAAAAAAATGGTTGTCTGTAAAGTCGGTATACGGACGGAGATTTAACGTGACAACGTCTGTTCATGGTATAAGTTTTTCCGGTCGAGTGAGCCTCTCTCTCTCTCGCGCGCGCATGGTAACGTTCCGGCAAATCTTACACAGTTTTCGTGAATGACACCCGAGTCAACCAATTTATAAGACGTTATCACGTAAAAAAAAAAAAACAATATTTTTGATTGAGTTTTTTTGTCTATTTGGATAGTTTAGAATACTGACCCCAATCACATGCTGGCAGGTTGTTGTAAGAGGCGACAGAAGCCGGCCCGCTCGGTGGTAAGAATTCACATACCATCGTCGTGTTCCGCTTTTATAGCCTTTTGTTTCTTACTTCCATCCATTTCCTTTGATCGGAAACGCATCCTTTGGTGTTGATGATATCCTTGGGCGATGGTGGCCTCCTACCATCATGTGGATCATCAACTCGTTTGTCGGCTAGTTTAATAATCGATTGAATCGATTCCATTAATAAATACAGAACCTCAGGACATGGATATTTGTTCAGGAGCGGCTGTCGGAGTCGGACACAGAAACGGAGACGGACTCGGAGTCGGAGTGCGAGGTGGAGGGCGGGGAGGGGGAGAGTGGACGGCGGCGGCGGCTGCAGTCGGGCAGCCTGGCGGGCGCGCCGCTGGGGGACTCGCTGGAGCGACTGCGCGACTACCACCAGCACCCGCTGCAGGACGGACAGGACGTCTTCGACCTCAAATACCGCCTCTACGCCGTTGTGGTGAGTCACTCGCCCGTCCTAGTACGATGGTGAATCTCATAAACTTGGGGTGTTTTTTAAAGATGGACTTGACATGACTGGTCCTATCCCATCACACTCTGTCTCTCTCTTTCTATTTTTACAACTTGAGTCTGCGTCTCTGTCTTTTACAAATTGAGTAAACGTCGTTATATTGAAAAATATATAATGAACATTAGTCCAGTTGGACCAATTAAAGTGCCAGGTTTTAAGCGCGCGTATCAGTAAAAAATGATTAGGCGTAAAGTGTGAACGTGCGCGGTGTTGAAGCCACACGTACCGTTGCAGTCGCACTCGGGGCAGCTGAGCGGCGGGCACTACGTGGCGTACGTGCGCAACCCGACGGGCGCGTGGCTGTGCTACAACGACTCGTCGTGCCGCGAGCTGTCCCCGCCGCACGCGCCGCCGCGCCTCGACCCCGCCGCCGCCTACCTGCTGTTCTACGAGCGGCGCGGGCTCAAGCACGACGCCTACCTGCCCGACGTGTCGCAGCGCGCGCCGCGCGTGGCCGAGTGGGACGCGCTCGAGCCCGACGACACCGAGCTCAAGAAGATGTGCACGCTCATGTGAGCTGCTCGTTATAATACAAACATGTCCCTGACGCTATAATGTATAAGGCCAACAGTTAGCACGCTAAAAGGGCCATGTTACTATCGTTATACACGCAAGTGAGGCGCACTCCGCGCAGCCGATGACATTAACGTCACCGCAGATGTAGCGGGGCGTTACCGAGTATTTTGCTTCACATTTTGATTTGTGTCGTTTGTATGTATGTATGTAAATATTATGTTTTTCAAGTATAAAATGAATTATTAATTATTTTAATTTTTGAATGAAGTACACAAATTGAAATATGTATAAGTATTTTTAACGGATTCAAATCTTTCGTGTCATGGGAAACACGACACTTCGAAATTGTGTATATACAATGAAATCTGGCTTTAAAGAGGCTTGAAGTGAGATTTTAATTCCAAACGTGAAACGACCCAACGGAGACTGATGTGATGTTATCCTAATGACGTCGCTATGATATTGTGATGTGCTTTATTATTAACTCATTTAACATAACATATTTACATTATATGGTAACTTAAGAAACTCTTGTACATGTTTTCCTCAGTATATCAACAATATTTATTTTTCGTTGCTTGAAATGTTTACACGTAATGTGCATATTAAAATTATTACGTGAAAAATGATAAGACGACAGCGGATTGCGTCCAAAATGACGTGTTATGCCTAAAGTAAAATGCTTTAGTTTGTAGGCAATGTAAATAACCAGTGAAGCTAAGGAAAATAAATACTTCAATACTACATTAATGAAATGAAATCCATATAAATATTCCGATTTAAGTAACATATTTTTTATTGACAGATAAACAAATACTCAAGTGTTAGGTCATCCAACAGGGAAACGTTGGACACTTGAGCGGACAGTCCCGGTGGCATTGCCTAGTATTTATTTATTTTATTGATCAAGAGCATTCCGTAAGCATTAAGTAAATGTAGGACGATATGTATAACAATGGTTCCATTAAATATTTGTGTATTAACATTTGCTTCAAAGTGTATCTCAACTTGATTATAGTTTATGTAAAAATGTAATTAACAACCGATTATTAATCGAGACCCTACTCGAAATTCGCTAGCTTTAATATTAAAAAAATAAGATTATATTACGTCTTTATTTCCTTACGAGTAAAATAAAAAGATTTAAGGTCGATGCATACGTAACGTGGACGGACGTTTTGGAAACATTAATTCATAGAAAATGTAAACGAAAGCGAATACGCCACGGCGGCACGGACGGAGCAGGAACGGGGCACGCACGTATATTTATTTTATTTTTAAATTATTAAGGCAACAATTTATACAGGCCCATATTATGTTAGTAAGACTTAGTAACTAGGGGTTAGTAACAAATAAACAAAATCAATTATGCCCCGTCCACGGTACGTGTGCATCGCCCTTTACTTTAGTGCTAATTCCTAATAATTTATGTATAGAACATCAGTCCGTATGTAAAACTAATCATTCCAGTCAGAGCAGTGAAGCAAATTATTATTATATTGAAAGTCAGAATTAAACTGAAAACAGGGATGGTGTCTCAGTTTGTAATTACGGTTATTAATCTGTTTTAAATGTGAATATTGCTAATGAATATTGTAATTTATTGATAATAATATTGTTAAATTTTATTGTAAGTCCCGCGGGCTAATATTTTTATATTTTAACGTTAGTCATCAAAGGGCACAATCGCCTGTTAGTGGCTGTAGCTGGCGGTAGCGGCGGCTGGTCGGCGGCTGGCGGCTGGCGGCGGGCTGCCTGTTATGATAGTAATTTATTTGTCGCTTTTATTATAAGAATGGTCGCACGCGCAAGGAACACGGTATATTCCATGCTTTTATATGTTTAAAGTATAGATAGAAGCGAATATGAAAAAAAATATTTTTAAGCTACTTAGGTAATTTTAGATAGCTAATAGTGTCAGGTACCCAGGTGTTGCTTGATGAAATTAATTTTTAACAAAATTACACTTAATTGTACCAGTCGACACAATTTTATATACATGTTACACCGTTGGGAAAACTGACGAGAATTGTGCTCGCGGATTGTTCAATGGTGATATTACTAATTATGTAACATTGGAGCAACAAACTGAACGCAGTCACGTATTGCCAATAGAATAGTGACAACATTCTTACTGTATAATGATGTAGTTCGTGGGTCCAGCGCGCTGGCTCCAGGCCCGACGCTGCGTCCATGGTATCCAGGAAACTTATGTTGTATGTACATTGTTTTAAATGTCTAATGGATGAAAACAGGTGATTTAGGTGCCATCTATGTATAAACCTTTAAATACCGTACCAAAGTAAAATTGTATAGTGGAAAATTTTCGATATGTTTAAGTAAAGTGGAGGTATTGGATGCTGTAATATATTGAATCGAATTGTTAAAATTTAAATTGTTTCCTTTTTGTTTGTTTGGTTATAAATATGAATTTTAATTCTTTCTATTGATTTATATCTTTAATTGTGTATTATTCTGTATACATAATATGTCCTATTCTTTATGTAACTCTTTTAATAGCTACAATTAGACATAAAATTTATATTTGCTTATTGTGGTGTAGTGTGACTAAACTGCAACACTATTTTTCAATGAAGTCTACAAATAACTGTAAGATCTAGTGCCTGTATTGTAAATGTATCGTATACACAGAAAACATGTTAAGATCTTATGCCGGCATTGTAATGTTATATTTACTGCTTTAATGAAGCTTTGGATGAATTCACGTTGATCGTTTATGCTGGCTCGTAATAATAAACCGATCTTAAAATCTCTGCAATCTCAAGATTCGGTTTGAGATGCTGAAACATGTCATATGTAAAAAATGGCATTCGTAAGATCTGAGATCGCGCTCTTAAGCCGAGGCCGGTTTATTAATACGGGTCTTAGTTCACTTATTTATTACTCCAGTTGAAAACCAAACTTCTTAAGTGTGACTCGGTTACAAACAAGTGTTACTGTCGGAAACGAACTTAAGAAAACTGCTGACTTGTGTCGTTCATAGTTTTTATTTGTTGCCTACATGTCATGATTGTAATGTTGTCACATTAACTATGTTTGTCAAACTTCTTAGTTTATTATCCTCGTGCAATAAATAATATTATTTTATAATATGTACTTTTATTGATAGCAATAATGACGTCCTGTTGCATGTGGAAAAGAGCCAGCAGAAGAGACTTTGGTGACGGCATGTAGACCAGTGCCGATACCTTTAAAAACGGTAAAAAGTGAAAAAAAAAAAATTATAGTAGAATGAAACCCATTGCAAAAGGAAGAGAATATAACAAAAATGAAAGAAAAATATTTACGGGCCATCTGAGGTCGGGAAGTGGGGGCGGGGTTAAGGGTAAAAAACGGTTTATTTAAATTTGCGGCAAAACTACAATTCCTATGGAAAAAAAAGTTAAATACCAATGTTAAAAAGATTTACACTTTTTTACATAACCTCAAAATTTATGTGAAAAATTAAAATAACCATCTTTTTGGTTTTTTATTTTTATCTTTTACAAAAAAAAAATTTTTTTCGCGAAATTTGGTGAAAACTTACCTTTGTATATCCATAACATACTGTAATTGAAAACATGCGAAAATAGCTGTTGTCGTTTCATTGCATTTTCTGAGAACATTTACCTTAGTAGTGTATATAAGTCTTTTATATGCCATTAGAAAATAGAGATTTCAACGAACAAAAAATTAAAAAAGTAGTTTTTTTGATGTGAGAATTTTCGATTGAAAATTAGGTTGCTTTTTCGATATTAAGTCAAAATAAGGTGAAAAAAGAAATATTTTAAATAAAAAAAATACAGTATGTTAAGGACATACCAAGGTAACTTTTCACCAAATTTCGTGTAAAAATTTTTTTTGTAAAAGATAAAAATGAAAAACCAAAAACTTGGTTATTTGAATTTTTCACATAAATTTTGAGGCTATGTAAAAAAGTGAAAATATAAAAGTTGTAGATCTTTTTATTAACTACAACATTGCTACTAAACTTTTTTCCATAGGACTTGTAGTTTTGCTGGAAATTGAAATAAACCGTTTTTTTACCTTTAAACCCGCCTCCCCCCTCACTTCCCGACCTCAGATCGCACGTAAATTATTTTTATTATATTCTCCTTCTTTTGCAATGGGTTTAATCCTACTACAATATTTTTTGGTTTCAAAAATTATCGTCACTGGTCTAATGAGAGGTGCATAGAACAAAAAATTTATAATAGTTGTATTAAACTTTAGTGACAACATTTTCACAATTTCTGATGTGTCCGCCGTTTGTATAAAAGTTCGGGTTAATAAATAAACGCTAAAACGTGGAGCTCTCAGACGGGACGTTAATAAGAAAGTATATTTTTTATTTACTCTCTAATTATTATGTTTCAAGTCAGGGTTTTTGTTACACAAATTCACTCTTAATTTTATTATACTCAGTCAATGTTGGAGAATTTTGGGAACACTTAATCCACACATATTATAGGATTGAGTCATCTGAGTGCTCGAAATAAACCTTTATAAAATGCAAGTAAACCGTTAAAATCAATTGAGAATTTGTGAATAGATTTCACAAATTCTGCACGATTTTTCCACATAAAAATGTTAAACATACATCTAGTATATTTTGAGATACGAGATTACAGTAATTTCATAAGTTAACGGATTGAGTGTTCCAGTTAATCGACCACAAATTTTTTATCTTCACCAGCAATTTTTTATTTTCGCAATTTATTCTTAAATTCCTCCTTGATTTTGAAAACTTAATTGATAAAATTTTTAACAAGAGCCCTCGATCCACACGCACACCTTTCCTCTATACTCCATGTCATTGGCGAAAAAACGTATAGTTCGTTTCAGCGAATAGTACCAATGGCGTTATGTTGGCTCCCCTGTCTGTCAAAGTCATTGGCACGAAAAGACGCTCCCGTAGATTTCGTTTGTTTTCATTTGATTTTCGACTGAAATCATGCCCAAAACTTTGAAAAGTGGTGAAAGAATGATGGTGTTAAAGGTGAAAAAATTTTGTGAACGTGAAAAACGTAATAATGCCCCATTAATTCCTTTAAGATGTGTTCAGGCTCGTGTCGCTGCCATTACAGGTTAGTCAAATAGGGTTACCAGTAACTGTAGCAGATAATAATTTCCACACTTGAATTGCCGTTTTTTTTAAAACGGTAGTTATTTGTAAGACCTAAGCAAGCATGTGTGACTGTGACTATTATTGGTTTATGTATGACTTTGACAATAGACAAATAAACCGAAATATTTGTTTTAGGTGTATCCGAAAAAACCGTGTCTAAAATCACCAAAGAAGGTGAGGTCGCAGCCAGCACGTCGACTAAGGTCACAACACCACGCAAAAGCGGTCCTCGGCCTAAAAGAATCGAACTGGATGACTTCGAACGGTGTGCTATAAGGCATAAAATACATGAATTTTATTCCGTAAAAAAGGAATTGCCTACTCTAACAAAGTTATTGCATGAAATGCGAAGCGAGATAGATTTCAAAGGAAGTCGTACCACTTTGTGGAGAATAATGAAAGATATGGGGTTTTATTTAAAAAAATGTAGATCCAAAAGGAAAGTCCTAATGGAGAGATACGATATTGTCGCCTGGCGTTATCGATACCTGGAAGAATTGCGAAATAATCGTCTCGGATACCAGCGCCCAGTTGTATATTTGGACGAGACATACATACACGCAATATATTGCGCCGGAAAATGTTGGCAAAGCGAACAAGAAGAAGGTGTATTATCATCAGACTCCAAAGGGCCACGTTGGATTATCGTCCACGCGGGTGGTGCAATGGGTTTCATACCCAATGCTCAACTGATCTTCAGATCTCAGTCACAAGCGGCCGATTATCACGATGATATGAATAAAACTAATTTTAATAAGTGGCTTAATGAAAAGCTTATACCGAATCTGCCTCCCCAATCAATTGTGGTGATGGATAACGCCTCATACCACACAGTACAGCTTAACAAAGCACCAACAATTTCAAGCAGAAAGGCAGAAATGCAAAACTGGATAACAAGTAATGGTCTTTCTTATTTGCCATCTATGGTAAAAGCCCAGCTATTTCAAATAATAAAGGAGCACAAACAGCCGCCCGTATATGAAGCCGATATAATGTTGGAAGCGCATGGGCATAAAGTGGTAAGGCTTCCACCTTACCACTGCGATTTAAACCCCATAGAGCTGATATGGAGTGTCTTAAAAAGACGAATTGCTGAAAAAAACGTAGGTCAAGAAGCAAATAAAATAGTCCAAATCACAGAAGAAGCCTTTGCAACGATCACCGAAGAAGAATGGAGAAAAGAATGTGAGCACGTGAAAAAAGTGGAAGAAAAATATTACGCCGATGGCCCAGTTATTGATAGCGAGATGGACAGGTTCATAATTGAAGTGGGAGACGATAGCGACACTTCTGATGACGAGGATGATATGGAAGATGAAGATGACGACGATCTCTCGGGTATAAGTCCGTTGGATGAGCATTTTTTGTCTGATCATAATTATAATAAAAAATGTTAAATAATTTATGCTTTTTATTACTGTCCTGACTTTTAAAATGATAATCGAATATTTTGTAATGAAACAACTTTTACGGATTTTATCGCGATGGTAAAGTGGGGGCGTAAAAGTTGTTTCATTATAATGAGTGAAATTTGCGTAAACACAAGTAAACAAATATTGATTAATTTGTAAATATATAAGAATCTAACTAAAAACCCCACCCTTACTTTGAGGTAGGTTAATAGAGGTATGTGACAACACTGGAAAACATCGCTGCCAACATAACGCCATAGGTACTATTCGTTGAAACGAACTATAGTGATTAAGTACTCTGTGTTGGAACGTAGTGATTAAGTACTCTGTGTTGGCGAAGGTTACACCATGGAGCATAGAATGGTAGGAGGGCCATCTCATATGAGGGGAAAGTTGAAAGTGTCCAGCATTTACTGAAAATAGAAGTTCTATTAATGGTCATTTTAGCTGTTGTAGAGACGGAGTGAAGTTTGCTAAGTTATGCCACCCGTAATGAATGGCGCTAGTGTCTAATAAGTAGATATTCGAACATAACTTTTGTAGACCGCACCGCAGCGCCACCCGTAATTGGACGCGTTTTTACGGACACTTCATACAGAGATGGCCCTCTGCTCTATCCTCCATGGGTTACACGTACATTAATTATTGTCATTTTCCAATACTTAATTGTTGAACGTTGGCAGTCCTTACTTCCAATGCAGACTCATGTAAAACCATGGATATATTACTCGTCTGGATCACTGACTACACGTATTTTACCCGAATGACCATTTTTGTAGTGTCCATGTTGTTTATAGTCCCAGGACATATCATTTGTGATTTTTTTTAATATAAAAATATTCAATTTACTCTTAATTCAATAATTTAAATTCCATAATTTAAAGAAAATTTAATAAAAAGTATTATTTCAATAATAATTTATTGCCACCAGCAAAATTATGAATAGAAAACATTTTGAAGAACCGTAACAAAACTAACACCGTGTCCTACGTGGGCGATTCAACGCGAACGCGATCGCTAAGCGAACCGATGCGGATTCAGTGCGACGCGGAGCGAAGCGGCGCCTCTGTCCTACGTGCACGCGAATTGTAACTTCACCGCCACTGACATACGCCGCGCCGCTGAAGTTCGCGCGAAAATATCAAACCAACTGATCGCGTTCGCTTCAAACCGCGCCGCACCGCAACGCCCTCTTCGTGCTTTTGGTCACGTAGGACACTTCAATACATCTCGACTGTTTGTTATTTTCGCTTCGCGTTCGCGTTGATTCGGCCACGTAGGACAGCGCGTAAGTGTGGACACCCTGCAATTATAAGGACAACCTCAATCCGGCCTGTGATTGGTCTAATAGTCATTCGATAAGTCTATGATCCAGATAGAGTAATATATCCATGTGTGAAACTCACTTTAGTTTATAGCTTTTAATTCTAAATGAAATCCACCAAAATCAAATGGAAGGAACGTTAGGTTCGGTCACACCACCTGTGATGGTCTTAAGGAAAGGCGTAATAAAACTACACTCTGGACTTTTGAATTTTATTATTAGATTTACACTGTCATTTACAATAAATTTCCATGTAGTTGGTAGGACATAAATCAATATTGCATAACACTAAGGCTAATTGCATCAGTATTTTTTTGTGGATAAATTAACAAAAATATATGCAATATTACAAATTCAAATAAAAATAACGCTAATATCTTACTCGGGCACGCACTTGCCGCTCTAGCTCGGAGGAAACCGCTTCGGCCAGACACTAACATAGTGAAGATGGAATGTCTTCGAGGAGGCCGCGCGCGCGCCGCCCGTGCACGCAGAGGCACGCACGGCGCGGGGCACGCTCGTTGCCAACAATAAATAATTTTCCAAGTGCATAACCTTAACCTAGCACAACTTTTTAGAACTACCGTTTGTCCTGTAAAAATCGTAAGAGATATAGCGCTACAGCGATATTTTCGAGAAACATGCGAAATTAAAAAATAAATTAAAATATACAAAATCTCTATCACAATACTCGTAAGTAATTAAAGCAATTCAAGTGTGAATACTCCAAAAGTTGTAATACGAACGAAGCGGGTCGGCCGCAATATCAATACGCAAATCATCGGACAAACGAACCACATACTACACAGTAGTCACGACTTACACAACGCTGCGATAAATACGAGTAACGAGTACGGAGTACGGAGCGTACGGCGCGTACGGCGCGTACGGCGCGGGACCGACGGGCCGCCACTGCCGCCACTGTCGCTTAGCTAAATATTGCAAGAACTACACATACCTTCTAATAAAATATATCAACCAACGATCCAAATGTAAACAAATGCTAAATGCGGGCGCGCGGAAGACTCGCTCCTTGCGGACGTCGTACGAACGACTATTTGTGCACTCCGGGGTACTGCGGGACGCGAGGTGCTCGCTGGGGTCTCCACATAATTAAATACATTAATTTTACACGCGGTATAAAACATTTAGAAAAATTTACAATTCCCATCTTAGAGAGTAGCCGTCGGAAGATGAAAAGTCTACTAGCGCTCGTAACGTATAGATAGTTAGATAGATAGATCAGTACAGCACAGACCCCCGTCGGCGTCGGGACGGCGACAGACGAGCGTCGGAGCGGAGGAAGTCGGTCACTTGATCGTTCACCGTTCGAGCGTACCGTGAAATACATTCTCGAGAACGTACAGTTTAAAATGCGATACCAAAGTACTCTTCTTAAATATTACTTTTTTTCGTTATCGAAAATGAAACATTTAATATATCAAAAGAAGGTAGATATTTTTAAATGTAGAGGGTCGGGAAGGGGGTGTGGGAGGGGGTCCGGGGTGGATGTTACATTACATCAGTGATATATGACTGGACACGTGGTCCGGTACGTGATGGCGCGGGGTCCGGTCCGGGCTGGGTCTTAACGATACTATAGTTATTTGTTTATATAATATTAGGGGACGACGGGGCGCGCCGCGCACATTACGACACGTCCTGGTCGTCGGCGTCGTGCGCGGGCTCCTTGGGCTCGGCGTCGGCCGCCTCGCCGTCGCCCTGCATGTCGGACGTCCACAGCGTGAGGTTGTCGCGCAGCAGCTGCATGATGAGCGTGGAGTCCTTGTAGCTCTCCTCCGACAGCGTGTCCAGCTCGGCTATCGCGTCGTCGAACGCCGCCTTCGCCAGCCGGCACGCGCGGTCCGGGCTGTTCAGGATTTCGTAGTAGAATACCTGCAAACGATACGCCCACCGTTACCCACTACTGCCGTTCACGCTCTTCAGACAAAAAGGTGATATTGGATTTTATTATTATTATTATTATGGAAATAGCCGGCAAATGAGCTGACGATCCACTTGAAGGTAAGTGGCTAGCGTCGCCCATGGACATCAGCAACACCAAAGGCATCACGAAAGAGAGAAGAAAAAAGAAAGTATGGGCTCTCAAGCCCCCTGCCTGAACACGACGAGTCGTTTGGCGGCTGACTCATGCTCAAGGGTGGTAGCTATCCAGGCGAACCCCATGGAGATATAATAATAGTAATAATGGTATTAATTAACAATTAAAATTAATATCACGAATATAATCCCTCGAGGGGTCTCACCACCAGCGGGCCGGATTTAGTCGCCTCTTACGACAATCATCCGGCGTGGGATTGGGGTTAGTATTTTAAGCCGCCCCAATACGGCATGATAACGTTATTAATTTCGAATGGTAGAGAATAGGTTTGTTGACTTGAGGAAATTTGTTGGTTGACGACACCGGTTAACGGCGGCTGGCGGCTGGCGATGCGCCAAGTCCGGCAGGCCGGCAATACATCTCGAGCGGGCGGCAGTTTACGACGCGTCCGCTGTGCAAACCGCTTTATCTGGACAACTCGGCGGCGTGACATCACTCGCCGCGCGTCACGCCGCCGATTAACACTTCAAATATGCCATCACCGCTTCGAGGAACATCGCTGTTTGCCTAACTTATCGGTTCACGTGAGCGCAATTGTTAGTTTCAACTCCATCCAAAGGTTTGAGAAATAGCAAGAAAGACATCAAAGCATCGTCAGGCATGAAGGACATTCCATATTTTCTTCCATAAACAGTCTAGATTTTATCGATGACGGCAACAACGTGATTAAGAGAGCTGCTGGCAGGCTTCAGTGTTCACACAATACGTACTGAGAAGTTGAGCGCGAGCCCGAGGCGGATGGGGTGTGTGGGCGGCAGCTCCGTCATGGCGATGTCGGAGGCGGCCTTGTACGCGACCAGCGAGTTCTCGGCCGCCTCCTTGCGGTCGTTGCCCGTCGCGAACTCCGCCAGGTACCGGTGGTAGTCACCCTGGAACACAAACAGACACCACCGCGTTATACAACCGTTCATTCGATTAAACACGCCTACTTGCACAGCCTATCACGAACCACTATTCACGAGGCGGTCCCTCCCAGTCGACTGCTGTTAGATATAATTTGGTTTTATGATGTACAGTTAGTACCAATCTACCATAAAATAAACTCATTAATTAATTATTTTGACACAATAATTTACTTCTTAAATGAGTCGTTAACAGCGGCCTCGGAGCCGTTAACGAATAAAACACACTTCCAGCGCCACTTTCCAGTAACACTTATCAAAAAATTGGTGTACAACCCTGTAGTATACCTGTAACGGGTAACCGCATCCTGTTAATGTTCAATTCTAAAATGTATTCAGTTTTAAAATGCAAGTGACTTATTAACATTATGTGTTTCAGCGTAAGTCTCCTCTGATTCACGTCACACGCGTATAAACTGTTTTATCTCGCTTTTTAATCATGGTAAAATCTCCTCGGAAGATTATTATATTTGTAAATATGTCGTCAAGTGATATCATATCAGCGACTTGCCGACGGATAAGAATTTTGCATCCACTTGATATTCCCGACAAGTATTAAATTATTTATAAATTATTACCTTTAATATTTTGGAGATTTTTAATTCTTTGCTAATAAGTTAAAAATAAATAATTAGAAAAGACGCACGCACGATACAATCTCGTGTCGCGTAAACAAAATTGCAGCGGTCTCAAGTATCGGGCCGGCTGCGTCGTCTAGACACACAGACGGTGGTATCGATCCCGCAGGCCGCACGCCGCAAGCCGCAGCCGCACGCCCCGGGACACGGTGCGTTACGTAACGCGGCATGCATCGCCAGCCGCCAGCTCGCAAACCTCCAGCTTATCGATTACCCTACTTCTTATTGTGCCAGTGCGAGCGGCGTGCTCCGTGCGCTCGACTGCTGGTGGCGAGTGACGTCACGCACCACCCGTGCGCCCCTTGCGCCCGTGCCCGTGACGCCACCGCGCGACAGGGCGTGGTGCGAGGCGCGAGGCCGCACGGGCGGACCCGGTACATACCAAATTCAATAAAAGCATTTTTTTGCGAGTCTGCACACGCCATGGAGGATTACGTAAGCGCCGCCGTGCCGCCCCCGGAGGATTATTATTAATAAAGTTACGATGCCTGGAACGTGCTATGCGATATGAGAAATAAAAGATGGATGGAACCGACACTAAAACACATGGAACACGACGAGTCTAATGTTCATCTCTTTCATTTGTTCATTTAACTTAAGCATGTGAATTTCCCAAGAAACGATGATTTCTTTTTAATGAGAAACTTATGTCGTTGGGAACACAATAAAGATCTTTGTGTTACATTTTCGGACACGACACTTGAAATAGTCAGCACATCGCAGCATGTCGAGAGCGCGTACGTATACGTAACTTAACGATTGTCCAAGTATTGTAAGTAGCGTGACGCGTGTAATGAGGAAGCATGTGCACAGCTCATTAGCGGTCATTAACAATCTAGATACGACGCAGCGCCGCGTCGCCCCTGCGCCCCCAGGCACCATCCTCGAGCTACTCGTACCTCGCGAACCTCTCTCGAGGCTTCTTCATTTGGATTACTAATTATTTAAATTTCCGAAATATATGCCATTCTGTAACGGAAAACGAATCATATAAAATGTTTTGTAGAAGCTAGTATTCTTATAAATCATATTTATTGATAGTGAAATGTGCAATCCACCCAGTGCAACGGTGTGCGAGAGTCCCAGTGCACTACCACCGTCAAACGATGTACATGTTCAGTGTCGAGTCTGGTGAGCTGTGAGTAGTGTGAGTGTACTGACTACTGACCTTCATTTTGTAGTAGAACACTTTGGACTCGCCGGTCTGCGAGCTGGGGATGAGGTGCTTGTCGAGCACGCCCAAGATGTCGGAGCAGATGTCCCGCAGCTCCTTCTCTACCTGGCTGCGATACGCGCGGATCATGTTCAGCTTGTCCTCGGCGCCCTGCAATCAACCACAACCGCTGCGTTAAGGACAGGTTGTCATCTCTCGTGCCCGTGGACAATGTTCATATTTATATGTAGTATGGAGGAATGAAAATTATTGGTAACATAAAATGTGTTTCAGTCATTATGCGATGATGACCATAAATAATGGTCGGTGATGTGATGCCGCAGCATCACTATGTCACTTTTTACAGAACATCACTAATAGTGACTACGACTAATGAAATGTTTTTAAAATAGGAAATGTTTAGATTCATAATAGTTTTATTAACAAGCGATTAAATCCTCTAACTGTTGTATTAACGTTCGATATTAAGATGCGACATCTGTCACCGGTGCATCTTAGGTGAGGGAGAAAAGCTTCTACATCCTGTATGTATCCGCTGGTAATATCGATACTTAATCGAAGAAAACGGTAACGCGGTTGTTAATAACGGCCGTTATAAGCTAAGCCGTTCGGAGATGTATGTAGGCCGGAGCAATATATGATTCCGTCAGATCTATCACACGCACCTTATTTAACCACTCTGCGCACGTCACCGGCACGCGACGGATTTACGAGTTCAATCTTGTAATTAACATGACATTCCACAAGTGAAATTCCGACGAAACTCGTGGGATTGTGAGCTGGATCGCATACGAGAGAAATAAGCTCACGGGTAACAGAAAATATGAATATTTTGGTAACGCTTCATGCATAAAGTTGCTAGCTCGTAAAACTCCTTCATCTACAGAATTAGGATACGTAATTGTTATAATACAAAGATTTACAAAGAACGAGGTAAGAAAATAACGTATTTTAATTTTATTGCCTCCTCCATAAATATCAAATTTTGTTTCTTCTAAGTAGATACGTAAAGAAAATCCGCTTGACCATTATGCTAATACGCATATTGGATCTCAAGAGAGAAATTGATAGTTATTACGTATGCAAAGATTTCGCTCATAAGGTGGAATTGAAAAAATCCTTCAAGCATTTTGTAACGCCAGGATTATCCTGGCGTATTCAAATGACATTTTGTCCCTCGTAAAGGACATATTGTCGTTATAGGACTTATTCTGAAATATTCTCGTATAGTCCAATCATTTGGGCCTTCAACTTGAGGCAACTTTGCCCTCATCGAAATAGCAGAAAAATCGATCGCATTTTCAAAACTCTCGGGAAACTTTTGAGGTAAAACTACCAAATGAGTATGAGTATGAGTTTTGGACACGGAATACAGTATTCGTCGATAATCAGCAAACGAGTAGACGAGCCATCGGAAGGCACTGACGCCACTGACATGTCGCTGGCCAAAAACGAAATATAGAACCCGTTTATACTTAAAAATATTTCGCGGCCGATTCCAAAAAGACAGCTAGTCAGGCATTTTCTAAAAGAGTGGCCCGCTAAGCCACGTCTGCAAAGTTTGCAAAGAACTTGGGCCACAATGGACTCACTGCGTCTCTTCACGGCCGCGGCATCGTCGCCATAGTTCACAACGATGTATTACCAGGTCAAAAGAGGTCATATGTTTTTCTCCAATCAAGTAAATGATGGGCGGTATAATAATTATATCTGGGATTAAGTTTGTTCCTAGCAATCGGCCCAAGAGTTTAATGTATTAGTCCACTAAAATAACGCAGTTTCGTGAGCTCCCCAGTGGTTTCTATAAGTTATGCATATCTCCCATTGCGTAATTGATTATAAAACGTAATAATAATATTTAAAAGAACACAATTTAAATAAAAACACGTTGATGTCGTGTCGCTGGCCGAGCCCTAAAGTCACGCGTGTAACTCGGGAGCACGGTATCGATTGCGAAGCGCGGCCGTAAGGGTCACCCGATCTGTTCATTAACTGGTGGAAATAGGATCCGCGGTGTTCCGCCATTGGGACCTCCCTAACACCTGTCTTTTTCCTGCCTAAACAAATAACAACAATATCCATTACCTATTAACTTCCTTCGTAGATCGGTTGTAGTTTGCAAATTGCCAGGTCTAAGAGCCTCTGCACACGGCGTATTTTTACGCCTCAAACGCGATCGAACGAGGAAACGCCTCGTCTGCCTCCGTCATTTGCAGCGCACAAAACGCGCCGATTCCACGGACGCGCTTCAAAAATACGCCGTGAACAAAGGCTCTAAACTAAAGTATGCTTTTATAATTATGCATCAGCTAATGAACTTCTGCTAATTTGCAAAGTACACACACAATAGCAGCTTGAATACACATTAAATCGTCACCTGGAAGAAAACGACAAATTTCGCAACTCACAGATACTTTTAATTACTTTGAAGCCAGTCACTATCGTACGCACCTGCCTTGTTTGCTTAAAATAAATGTTTCAGAGTGGCGCACAATGGCCTCATCAAACATTCCCAAACTCTCACCGTGTAATGTACTTGCGCCGCTTCGAGGTGAAACTTTGGGTCTCTCGCGTCTGTATAATCGTTACAATTCTCATTGAAAATTGATATCGACTCGTCTTCATGTAACCTTCAAAAAGTTAGTGCTTAACTGTACCGAGGAAAAGTGAGTCTTCGAAGCCCCCGTCCCCGAATTGCGTTGGATTGTTAGAGAGGATGAAAGTGTCGCTGGCGTCCGCGTCACCGCTCTTGCCGACCCGCATCGACCTCTCACCTCGCTAGTGGCACGGAATACTAATCAACTCGATGCCATCAAACGACAATAGCATAATGAAACTCAATGAAACCATGGTGGCGTTTTACCATTCGCACTAAAAAACATGTTACATTACACTGAATAATATCGGCTAATTAAACCCGGCGAACACACGATCCTATAACAAAATCGTCCCTTTTCAAGGCAAGTATACCTTGAACTACTCTAACCAAACTGGGTTCCATTTGTGACAACTATTCTGCGATGACATGGCTCGGATATGCGCTACAACTACAGCTCCTTTTTCAATCTTTCTCTTGACCTACCTCAAGCAGAATTTGTAATTCTGTTAGAGTGAGATATAGAGGCAGTTTACAAATCATAGTGAACATAATATACACCATTATTTTCTCTGTGAAAAAGTATGTTGCAACAACGTGCTAGTCTGAATCCACTTGGTCCGATGTAAGCATAGAAGCCCAGGATGGTGAGAGTTGCAAATTACTTGATCAATATGTAAATCTGACCTCACCCGAGGCGCCCTTGACACTTTTCCCCGCCCTCAATAGCTGAAGCAGTGGAACGATTTGTTCAGTAGAATGGAATACTTTTTACAATGCCGCCTCATTTCGCAACGGCGCTCTTTCTGTAGGTAACAAACGAATACCCAATGAAAATTGTCTGACATTGTTTTAGACGTACTCATTAACGATGAGAGGAATTATATCAATTAGCGCCGTAATTGGTGTCACTGAACTTGACGCAACGTCACATCTGAATCCACATTGGTTGAATTTGCAATGTGTGTGTTAACAGTTGGATTTAGTAGAGAAGCTATCAAGCGGATCCATCCATTCCTTGTTGACCGATTGCAGGAAGGAATAGAAGTCAGTGACCACTTACATCGCATAACCGAAATTCTCATTAGCCGAATGTTACCGTAAAAGTTAATAGGATAGATGAGCAGTATATTTTCTGCATAAAGTCACAGATCTCCTTATAAAGGAATTAGTTTCCTGGTATCTGGATGGCTGGATACATATTTTAAGCGTAGATATATAAAAATTATGAAACATTGTTACAGCTGTGAGGTTACGCTAAATAGTTGACGAACCAAGCAAACTACAACCTGATGATAAAGTGATGGCCTATGGACGTGTGCTCAAGATAGAAGCGAGGCAAACGTTTATAACACTCTCCGACACTGCAATCGAAACATTAACCTACTAGCCAAGATTTTTCCTGTATGTATACTGAGTTACTTGTATGGTAACAAACACTAAAGATCTAAATTGCTCACTATCGTATAAATAAGCCACCTAACACTCCCAGATAACTATATCCTTTTTCTAAACTTCTAAAAACAAAACAGTAGATATATTTATTGCTAACAATATCACTAACGAAGTCATTAAAATCTATCAAAAGATCCAACTGTTAGTTAATCATAACAGTATGTTATAATAAATTTAATAAGTAAGATAAATGATTCATTTTTCTAAAAGGACATAATCTCGATAGGATCTCACCTCGCAATATAGGAACTGGTGTAATTGTGACAGTCACTGTACAAGCAGATTATGTAGGATGTGAGTCACGTCAATAGTCACCTTGCGCGACGTTACTTGTGTGGAATGTCCCGTAACGTAAAACTAGCTGTTTAACATAATTAAAACAACGTAACACTAATTTTAGACAAAACTACTTTGATGGTAAAGTTGAAACTAGGATGTTTTTAAATAGATAAATAAAATTAGTGTTCGAATGAAATATCACTCACCCAGTAATACAACGGCATATCTACATTTGTCATATTTTACAGACACGAGGATCAAAAATTGTATAAAAATGTTTAAAATTAATTTATGGGTTCTTTTTACATTTTTTACAGATTGTATGGGTTTGGTTACTAATATAGACATTAATACATATTTACCACTATGTACATTATGCACTTTTAAACATGAATACCATATGAACTCAATTTCGCATTTTTTGCAGATGTGCCATTATATTACTAGGTGAGAGATATTAGGAACAGAAGTGTATTCAACTTTTTAGCAAATAGCAAAGAAAACATAGATGGTAAGATAAAAATTCGATTTTCTTCGATTAAAGGTGTCTGAAATGAAAATTTTAACCTAAAGCAGGCCATGCTTGTCCAAGCCTCCAGGAGCTAGTCCACGAGGTTATTGCACAATAGTGCGTAAGATTTTCAGTCACTTGAGATAAACAACTAAGTTGTAGCATAAAAGTATTCAAGCACAAACGAAGGCCAAACTGGGCCGGTCGCCATGACAACCGATAGCCAAGCGTAAATTAGGGGCCATCCATAAATTACGTCACACGTTAGGGGAAGGGGGATGGGGTCGTTGTAGTGTGACATTGTGTGACAAGGTGTCCTAAATTTCGTGACACGGACGTCACTTTTCAAAATCGAACAACTGGTATGTATAGGTAAATATAAAAAAAAATGGAAATAAAACTTATTTCGGAACGGCTGTTTTAATTTAATAATTTCTAGATGTAAAATTATAATATGTGACGTCACACTTAGGGGGAGATCTAACAAATGTGACCAGCTGTGACAAGAACAGGAGGACGGGTCAAAAAGTCACGAAATAAGTGTGACGTAATTTATGGATGGCCCTTAGCTGTACAACAATTATTGGCGGTTCAATGTGATTGCACTCCGCTCGTGGCAATTGTAAAATAGCTGATAGTCCCACAATAGCAGAGGTTTCAATCAGTGGCCTCAAGAGCGCTCATGTCTCGCGTTTGTCGATTACGGACGCACTCGACTGTGAATGTGGACTATTGCAGCCGGACTGCATTGAGCCATTGACTGCGCTCTGAGACAAACGCTACAACGCAATTTCCTGCGAGTTACGAGACTTACGAGTACGACCCAACTGCGCAAAATTGAGAAAAATGCATAAATAATATGTATGGCAGTTCTGTTCATATAGAACAGTGATTCCCAAAGTGGTCTATATCGACCCCTAGGGGTCTATGACAACCTGCAAGGGGTCTACGTCAGCGAAAAAAAATTTGGGGGTCCATGAAATGAAAATGGGGGTCCACGATAGTGGATCTCAACACATACACTGATAGTACCTATTTACTTACATCATACTATCTTATAATATCAAAACATATACATTATTTATAAAAGTACCTATGAAGTAAAAAAAAATATTATATATGTTTATAAAATTGTGTAAGTTGTAGGATGTTGGTATTCGCTTTGTGGTCGCAATTACAGAACATCTAATAATTTAGATGTTCTGTGGTCGCAATACATTTTGAACTTGTAAAAATGTTTATTTCATGCTACGTATATTTTACATAACAGATACAAAATTTTATTTTGAGTAGTTTTAATTTAAATTCAATTAATAAATGTATAAATTAACATGTGTTTTTACTTTAAGTTTTTAACACTAAACTTCACTACAGTTAGAAATTTACAGGAAATCAATATCAGGTAAGTAGGGGGTCTACCCAACACGGAAAAACATGGCAAGGGGTCTACGACACAAAAAAGTTTGGGGAACTCTGATATAGAACAATAAAAATATTCAACGAGTAAGCATCCTTTTTACACGCTTTATATTAGCTTCACCTGTATGTTTGTTTGTTTGAAACTTGTAACAGACTACTTTGGAGTTGATTTTGACCCACTTCAAAAGGTCAGATTTCTTTCAAACTTTGTAAACTTATCGAGGACCGATGACAATTCAATATTTAAAGAAACAAAAAAAAACTAAATTTATTTAAAAAAATCAAACTAAAAAATGAAAAAATTAATATTAGTTAAAAAAAAAACTAAAAAAACACGCTTTTATACTTTTTTCATTCATCGCTTTAATTGTTTTATTCATTTGAAAATTTGCTTACTACGACAAACAAAATTAATTTCACATAAAAAATGACACACTTGCCCCATGCTATCAATTTTTTTACTTTAATTTCAAGAAGATTTAGTACAAGCTACGCTGCCTCAACTCTTATGTCAATAGATATAATCAATCGGCAATTCAATCTAGTTCGCAAGCACCTTGTGCGAATAGCCAATCAGCCACTCCATCTAGCTGGATCGTCGTACACTTGTTTTGCATCGTATAATTGAATTTTGTAAAGACTTTGTTGGGCTATATAAAAGAACCTCTGCCTTGCACTGGAATCCACCCCTTGGCTACCTGCATCAGATATGGCATGACTTCGGTGATGAAAATAATGTGACAAAATAATGATTAAGTCGTTAAAAGGACCTTTTGATAATGGGACTATCTGCGAATGAGACGTTATGCGAATAGGACACCTTGTGACAGTGGATCCATTATTCATCCGTACATCCACAAATTATTTGTAGAAAGATTTAATCTACACCCCCTTAAAAATGCATTACCAATTCAGGGTATAGGCACTTACCCAACCGTATCCTATCCCTATACTACTAGTACTATTACAATTTTCTATGAATTATAGCATTAAAAATCTGTATCGATGTTAGCTTGGCTACTACTAATCACATATAATGTAGTCCTTTATTAAAAGTTGCTTAAGTTAGCACCGATAATCGATGTATTTACCACAGTATCATTTCAAGCCTTTTGAAGTGTATAAAATATAAGTATCAGATTCCTAACTCCAATTAAATAACAACTCAACAGATAAGAATTGCAACTGAGCAGACATTCTACAGATTCAGATATCTCTTATGTATGGACACCAAGCTTGATGACTCAGGCTTGAGGGAGATCAATATTTATCGTCGTCCCCATTTTGATTACACCATCCACACTGCTGAAAGACTACCCAGGTTACATGTTGTTGGTGTACAGCTGCCTAATATAATAGCCGTAAGGTTAATGACGTGAAATGCAAATTTTATGTGAGTCGCGTGACAGGCGCGCGGTCCGCGGAATTAGGTCCCAGCTCGACGGTAGTGTCACTAGTGTTGCCGTGAGTCACCGGCGCGAGCTCGTCGGAATGTCTACGGTCCGACAACTAACTATTACGGTTAGCTTTTTGGAATACATCAAAAGTGCTTTACATGTCTTGCAGACTCGACGAACCTGCTCCATAATAAAAAATATCCAGAATAATATAAATATCCAGTATAATAACGATGTTAATCATGAAATTTAAGAAAACGTGCCAAGATTACCTCAAAGAACTCGTTTTACAGATACAGGTAAAAATAAAAGATGAACTTTTTTAGAAATTTCAAATAGTACATTGTTTTTTACGAAGTGTCTGTTCGATATTGCTATTCTGTTTGATTAGCTAGGTGCACTTTCTAGCTTTTCAAATTATACTATTTTGAAGTTAATTCACCGTATACAAACAAATTATGAAGCTATGAATGAATGAATGAAGCGCTCATTGCGTCGATCCTATGTGATCGACAAAGTGACAGCGGGCGCGGTCGGTAGTTGGATGGGTGACTTTCTTGAAAAATTTCTTGAGCGTTTCCGGGCTTCGGAGGGCACGTAAAGCCGTCGGTCCCGGTTGTTACCATAAGATAAGTCGTTAAGCCATGTCGGAGGCCCTCGGGCGGTTTGTAAACTTCCGACACTCGGGTTGGCCACCAATCCGCACTGGAGCAGCATGGTGGAGTATGCTCCAGGCCTCCTCAAGAGGAGAGACCCGTGCCCAGTAGTAGGCCATTAATGGGTTGAAGCCATACAAAGTAAAAACCAAAACATTGGATTTTCGTTAAACAAAAATTAATGCGCCTTGATTTTTTAAATAGCTAAATAATTATTTGTTTTTCAAATTTTTATCGAGAATTTCTTATCTTATATCCACACATTTCGTTTGATCAAGTTTCAAAAAAACACATTGTATAGCTTTCATATTAATGATCGTTGATAATCGATCGGTTCAGGGCAGCTATACAATAACATTAATCAATTAGTTATTAGATAATTCGCGTGCGAGTCACTGTCACTTCAAGATACCAACCCAATGTTGAATGTTTCGTGTTATCATGTTTTTTCACTATCGGACAAAATTTATCTACAAATTAAACAAATAGAACGATAGTAGACATTCTGAACTGTAGAGTGTAGACTATCTATTCATTAACGTTACGAAAGTTTTATCTGAAATCCTTGACCCACGCGGCCAAGCCGCAACCCGATCAACGCGATAACTGATAACTATAGGTACATGTCGTAGTAGCACGCATTTCGGTAGCGAATTTTCCTTAGCCATTCTATCTTCAAAAGAGCCTTGAAACCATTCTAGGTTCTGAGGTTTAGAGCCTCGTCACTTCCTGGCGTGAACGATGCAAATTATGTTCCACAGGTGCGTATGCCGTAACATTCTGAAATGAGATGTTCGGTCCAAGTCAGGCTGGATACCGTTAGATGTTGCCAGCATCGTTACGCTTATCTTCTTAGATGAAGGAACTATGTAGAATCATGTTTATTACCTTTCCGTGAAGCCCGCCTGGCTAGATACCAATGCTTCCATATTCTTGAGTCAGCCGCAAAAAAGACTCGTGTTCCGTCTTAGGACTTACAGCCAATTTTCTCTTTTCTTTCTTAACCGGCAACTCATCGCTGATGCATAAGATATTACTGATGTCCATGGGTGACGATTACCTCACCATTACGTGACTCGTCGTCATCGACAGGTTGTCGATCAAAATGGAGATGGTGGTGGTGGTGGTAGAGCAAAGCGAGTAAGATGCCTTACTACCAAATAAGTGCAGTCATGATTAAACTGAGTGTCTCTGCCCAGTAACCTCCAACAGGAGGCCCTTGGTGCCATAGCCATGGCTATTGTTCAGCAGGGTGCACTATAACCAGGAGAGACGAAGAATCAAGGAAGAAGGACATAGCCCCATACAATCTAGTAAGTGAGGGGATATCTTCCTAGTTGACCCATCTAAATTATACTGATTTATTCCAACTAGTCACACGTCTAGCTCCCACCACTTCTTGTGATTTTTGAAACCCGCCTAATGCACGGCGCATTCTCATGTAGTTAACATGTAAGAATGAAATTAAATGAGGAATGCCACGTCATCAACTTAACTTGCTTAACGATGAGTCAAATATTGTCGACATTAATATTGGTGTCATGGAGGTCAAAAGTTTGGCCAATTTACATCAACTTTGCAATACAAAAGCAGTACTTACTTTGGTTTCTTCCTTCTGTTCGATGGATGATATGATCCGCCAGGAGGCGCGGCGGGCGCCGATCACGTTCTTGTAGGCGACGGACAACAGGTTCCTCTCCTCCACGGTCAGCTCGTTGTCCGAGACGTTGCGTGACGCCACGTTCTTCATCGCCTCCACCATTTCTGAATCAACCATCACTCATTAGTTCATTGCATAACGAAGAAAACGAATCTCATGTTACTCCTGCACTCTGGTTAGTTCGTTACTACAAGAACTATTGTATAACAAAAAGTAATAAACAGAGAACACATTTTTCACCTTACGCCCATGTGACGGAGCGAAACGGCCAAGCCACATTTTTTGAAAAAGATGTAGGGTTTGTGAAGTTAGAGCTAGCAGATAAGGCGTATAGAGTTAGAAGTTTGCCTCTACATGAGATCAGTAGCTCGAGCACGAATATTTGCGAGAAAGTATTCGTATGGTTAACGTAAGCAATTTGTCAAATTTGTATGGTATTTTAGTACCATTTACGTACGATAGGGGCGCTTTTGAAAAAATGCCATACAAATTGCTTACGTTAACCATACGAATACTTTCTCGCAAATATTCGTGCTCGAGCTACTGATAACTTTTTGACAATACGAGCCTTATGGTCTCGTCTTGGCAACTATTTACATAAAAATGTTTTCGGTGGGATGATTCTTTTTAATATGGATCTTCTCATTTATATCTAGGTTATGAGATAAATAGAAGGAAAAACTTCAAATAACTAATTATATAGGAGAATGTGAGGGTTATTTTTTATTCTTAAAGTGGAGCGCATTCTTGCATTGCATGACATCCTACGACAGAGACTAATGAATACCGCTACTTGAATACCTAACCAAGATTAATATTTTTCTCTTTGTTGTGCTTCAGTAAGTTGCTAATCACTTAAGCTATGTCATAGTTCGTAATAATGCAAAAAAACTACCTATAAAGTTCATGGCTCAATATCTATTATACATAACTATGTCCTAAATGATCGACCGAATAATATAACTGCCTAGTTGAATTACGACTAGTGTTTAAATCATTCGAGAGATTCCGTGTCTCGCAGGGCACGTTAAGTAGTCTGTCCAGGTTATCGTAAGATTGCAGTCGATAGGCCAAAGGTCTTTCGGGTTTATGAAAACTTTAAACAATTGCGATAGGCCACTTAACCTTTACCAATCGGCAATGGGGTGGAATACTGTCAGACTCTTCCCAATGAAAAGGAGAAAGACCCTTGCTTTGCTATGTAGGCCTTAGAACTTACGAATCTTGCATTGTGCGAATGTCATTTTGCGAAATTCGCATATTGCAAATACGACAATTTGCATCACCTGACGAAACGCGTTTCTGAATCGCGAATCTGTCGTTTTGCGATACTGACATTCTGCGCCCAAACCCACATTATCAATATAAGAAAAAAATGGATTCACATAATGTTTACGCACTAGGATTGGTATTTTTAATCGCTACTCTCAAGAAAATTCAAAACCAACCCCAATAGTAAAAAGAAAGAATATATTGCCAATGGCAAACGCATTATATAAATAAATCACAACTAAACATACCTAATAACAAGCACATGTTTCTGTTTAGGCAGTGCAGCTTAGAGAAATTATTTCAATCTATCTAAAGGCTGTTCAGGTCAATGACACCACACTTGCTCTTTCATGTCTAAAAAAAATAAACTTTTAACACTAAAGATGGTTTTATTTCAAGAAATTGCTAGCAGTAGAAGAGCAGAGTTGTTGAGTTAATTGTCCACTTCTCAACCTAAGCTTGTAAGCTGATAAATCTTTATCTTGTTTAGATTGATAACCATGTCAATGCTAATCTGCTTAATTTAACCAAATATAGTATAACAATTTTTAATAGGAGGGCTTCTGATGCAGAAAATATAATGAACCTATTAACCTAAGGTTAGTGACAGAAGTTCCCATGTTCTGTGCTATTCTGTTGACCAGAGCTCCACTATAGAACAGAAATCAATCTGCCACATAGACACACACAAATGTAAACATTAAGACATAGTCATAGGCATCTACTTGTGATCTAAAAACATTGTGTCCAAAGCCATTGTACCGTTGTTGTCTTGATTTCTATGTTGTAGATATTATAAAGTGTAAAGTTTTGATTTTTTGTATATTTGTTTGTAATAGATGGACTAGAATTCACTATTAGACCAATTTAAACTTCTTTTCTTCTCCCTTCCTTGACCGGCAATCGCAACAGTGATGCCTTTGGTGTTGCTAAAGTTCATGTGTGACAATAGCCACTTATCATCCAGTGGATCATCAGATCGTTTGCCAGCCATTTCCATAAAAAAATCTTGCACATATAGCAAGACCACATGGGCTGTATTTCATTCAAAAAAATGAGATTCCTGGTGTGTGATATTTATTATGTGCATGTTGTGATATGTACTTTTTATAAGGAACAACTTTATCAAACAAAGCGGGGGATTGTGTGTGTTATATAAAAAATATATAATTTAAACTTCCAAGCTATCTGAAACAGAATTATCATCTTAAATTTAAAAAGTTCAGGATAATTTTCTAAACACTGTAATGTAAAGAGGTGTAATACCTCATTCAATATTTCTTGGCTGGCAGAAGAATTTTTCTTCAGAATTTTAAAATACTTTCATTTTGATTTGTTATGAAAAATGCATCTGTCAGCTGGGCCATTGATGATTGGTGTTTTGAAGGTCTTGATTTTATAATAATTTGATCATTTTTAAAATATGATATACCTATTTGTATTATTAACAATACCAGAGACACAGGTCTCCCATTATGATAAAGAAAATCTATAACAATATAATAATTTATGGAATCGGAGGTGTACTTACAATACACTGACAATAATCTGAATATTACCAAGAAAAAAAAATCGACTTCAAAATAACTTAAAAACTGCTTGTCAGATCTAGATCAAAAAGTGGGACCACATGACAAGCACCAGCTTTCAATAAAAAAAGATTCATTAAAATCGGTTCACCCAGTCGAATGTTCGGAGGCCCATAAAAAAAAGAATAAATACAGTCAAATTTAATACCTCCTCCTTTTTTAAAGTCAGTTAAAAAATCAGATAGCAAATCCCTTTTCCTAGATCTAGGTTTATTTTATTAAAACCACTGTTTTAAAGCAACTTTAAAGCCAAAAAGTGTCCAAATATCTATGCATTTAACTTCATAGTTGGGGTATTTCCAGCAATGGGCACATACAACAATGCTATGTTTATCTACATACCTACAGTTTGGGTCTTCGCCGAAAATTTAAATATTCATTGAACAATTTATGGTTAGTAGATGCCAGATTAATAATATTGAAAAACTAAATCAGCATGAAAAATATTAAAGCAACTGCATATAGTTGCATCTTCTGCTTTTAAAGAATCTGAATGCAATTACATACCTAATCAGATTCTCAGCAAAATATGTGTGACTGCCACTAGCAAAATGTGACTGACATTGATTTAAAGAAATTCTTATAAATTATTTTATGTATAACTGAAATAAAGTTAAAAAGTTAAATAGACAGAAAAATGTATTTTAAATAAAATTAACAAAACCTGAAATGAAATCAAATAAATGAAATTTGGTCTAATCACACCTGTTGATATACTACTTTTTTTTAAAGAGTTACCTATCTAACTTATTATAGAAAAGAAAATTACACACCATTAAATTACATCGTCTGACTACTTGTACTACTACGGTTTTTGCAAAACAAGATAACATAATTATTTTGTTTTTAACATGACTAACTGCTCTTGGAAATCTAAGGAAATAAGTTATTAAATCAGTGCAATTGATAAAATTATTCATATGATAAACTTTACCCCACAGTGGATGGAATCCCTTTAGGTCTGAAATTAAGGATTGCAATAATTTTGAGTTTTTATAATCTAGGATTTTCATTCAAAATTACCATGTGATCTCCAGCATCATAAATCAAAGCAACATGAGATGTCACAAAAGAAATGCCAGCCAACAAAGATTTGTGCCAGTAACTGAGCTCTCTTCAGAACTGTCTCTCCAGCTCCTTACTGCCCACGCTTGAATACCTTTTGGTTTATTTTATATTTTAACTCTTTGTTAATATGTAGTATCAAGATATCAAGCAACTCAATAATTTAAAAGTTAAAATTCCAAATACATCTGAACTGTTACACTTAAATATAAATATGAAACCAAATATAACAAACTTAATATCTTATTTCAATATATATCTACAATTTTACTATTTTATTATAAATAGCTAGGTCATAAAATGATACTAAAAAGTAATACAACATTACTACAAATGAATCATTCATTTCATCCAACTCCGAGTTAGACAATTAATTCCTGTTCTTTTAATAATTAATCCCTTTCTAACTCTAACATCAGGCCAGATTTGACAGTTACTTCTTAAATAGATCAAGAAATTCATATTTAAATCATAGCTATTGTAGATATTATCCTGTATGTTGTTTTATACTATATATAGTAGTATTGCTACTGTTATTTATGAATGAAAATCTGACTGATTGCTATGGTATTAAGCATATTGCAAAACACATTTTAAATAGAAATAATTTTATCAAATAAATTCATACAATACAGGATGTATCAAAATAGTAAAATGATCAATTTAGTAGTTTCACATTAACTTTAAAAAATTAAATAAATATTTAGACAAGATTTTGTAACATTGAAAAATAAAGCTTTAACCTTACATCATGGTAAATTTAATTTTGAAGTTATACCAACCCATGAAATACTAACAAATGTCAATTAAGTACGAGCTGGCAAGCAAGTCTTCATACCACCATTACTCATGAATAAAGCATAAATTTGACCTGCTAATAAAATCAGTGAAATTTTTATGAAACATCTGTATAAATGAGAATAAGTGCATGACTAACAAAGTGAAAGCACTGAGAAAGTATTCAGTTGATACATAAATTAATATACCTGTCTGGAGCTTTAATGAGAAATTGAAATTGGTGCAGATTTTGTTACTTTCCAATAGTAACAAAGCCAGAATCCTCACTGTACAGAAAATATGTAGTCATGCTTGTTTATTGGAAATGGTGAATGATCGATTTAACCGGGGCGAGCGTGCCAATGATAATGACGAATAAATGTGTGAAAGTCCAGATAACTTTAACAACAGAAATTTATCTCGATTCAGCAGATGCGCGACTTAGATCTCGGCTCATGTAGGATAGCGAACAATAGGTGAAACGACGAACGTAAGCCGATCTCTAAAACCCAGTTATCCTAAATATCTAGAACATTCTGACACTTACACACTGATTTATCCAAGGTACGCTATGCATGACTGGGCTCAATGACATCGATTGAGCAGACAACTTCCCAGTTACGGGAAAAAAAGGACACATTTTTGCAGAACATTTAGTTGACATTTTTAGTGTTTTAGAACTAAAACCGGCGATTCCCGATATTATTATTGATATTAGTGGAAGTAGTAGTGTAATAGATGGTTAAATAAGTACAGTTTTTGATTTTAACACTGTAAAAAGGTAAAGGGCATCCCACCGGCGGATGACGCATCGATCGCTGACCAAGCCTAACGAATGCCATTGATTTCATACATTTTGGCTCACAAATCACTCAATATGAATGTATTGTATGAATTTTCTGCCTAAAAATGATCGAAAGGGGAGTACACTATCTGATTTCAAGAAGAAAATTTTCAGGCTATCACCGAATCGTCTTTCAACTGTCGGCGAAAATAGAAGGATTTTTATGTCCCTAATACCAAAGGAATAGCAAAAATATGTACTCACCGTCATAGCGCTCCGCCTGTTCGGCTAGCTTCGCTTTATACACATTATCTTCCCTTTCCGACATTGTGGATGACAAATGATTTTTCACTAACTAAAACCGAATCGCCAGGTCACTAATTCACCAAGATGGCCGCGCCCGCCAACCGAATCCGAATTCGATCTTCAACTAAACTCCGCCCATGACGTCATAGAAGTGGCAGTTTCCGTTTAAGCATTCTTGCCAGATTAAAGAACTTTCATTTCCTGCTGCTTTAGTTCGGTAGTTAAGTTTTAAAAATAAAATAAGAACCACAAGTAAAATAGTTGTATGAAAATCGACAATGAATTTGAAAAAATTACAAGAATAGAAAGTTATCATTTATGGAATACCATATACGTATTATATTGTTAACATATGGAACTTATTGCCCGAAGCAAAGAAAAGTAATAAAGGAGCTTCTTCGAAAGTAACTCAGACATCAAATAGGGTAAAGTACACAATGATTGACACTCTAAAAATGGATTGCTGGACACAAGATTAAAGTTAAAGTTTCGATTAATGTTAAATTTTATTTGAATTTTGACTTTCAAAAGATAAGAAGCTGTCAATTTTTGACTAGTAGACTTAAGTCAAAACTTAATAAATTAATGCATTTTAGTCAAAATTTAACCTAACAGTAACGTCTTAAGCAACCCAGTTTCGTAGTTGAAATAGGTTAAATTAATTTTAACTCGACTGTATTTAGCTGCGATTAAAAACGTACGAACACCCAACCCTTAGCATTTTACTCTAAAATTTTTGTCATTTAAATGTTTACATGCTTTAAAACAGTTTTTTTTTTGTTTTTGCGCACTCTTATTTTACATGTTTTAAAGAAATGTTATTCTCAAAACTTCAAAAGTAAAAAAAAGAACAGCTGTCATGGGACGGCTGACAGATGTGAAACATCGAAATGCGTCGCCACGATCACCAAGTCTAAAATCAGGTTTACCCCTCGCGTAAAGATGTTTCATCAAAAAGAAACAATTGGTTTTCAAAAGAGATTTTCAAGACTGAAACACGACGAGTCGTTTGGCGTGCTTAGCAACTAGCTTAAGCAAAACGATGACCTGGCATAACGGAAAAATAATAATATCATTAATTGTATGAATGATTTATTAGTAACATAATTATTTTAATCATAATAATATCAGTACCTGTTCAAAATTTCATTGCCTTGAATGATTATGTACAAGAGTTGACATTTTATTGCGTAAACATTTCATTTCTGTATGTTAATCGACTTATAAAATCGTAAAGTGTAAGGAGTCCTACTTTACGTTGCTACTTGCTACTACTTATAAGGGTCTGCATCTCGCAATGAGACAATAACACGACACGTGTCATGCATGAATTAAGAGGTCACGACACGACACGACACCTACATACATAACTGTAAGTGACGCCCGCTATGTCGATCATCTCGATAATGAGTCTGTGGTCTTGTGTCTTGTGTACACTTTGATTAGTTTCTTTAATCAATGTGTGTACACAATACAATGTCAAATTATTTTGATAGTGTCAACACCGTCAAGTCGCAGTCAAAGTCAAACATGACAGTACAGTAGACTTCATACTTCAATGAATTGGTCGACATTTTGATAAAAATTAACAATTTTGTTTCAGAAAAAAATAGAAAAAGTAGTGTTGTTTTTAAGTTAAAAATACTCTTTTTCTAACTCTTAACTGTAGCCTTTTGGAATGATTATTGCTAAGATAATTTAATAATATAGTATTTATTCTGAACACATATATATAAAAACACAGAACGGTTGGTCGGATCAATTTAACACAGTGATCGTTCGCTTGAAAATATGTCTAACGTTAGCTATGATCTTGATACATCAGGCGGGCTAATGCCGGTGAGTTTATAAGTTTCTGTTTCTTTCTGGAATCTAAATAGAATAAATATTGTTACAGCCAGTCGGTATCCTGCAGCCCTAAGGTGATAAACCAAGGAACCTGTTGCGATGCCGGCGTCACGGTGCCGACCATCATTCAAATAATTTAAAATATATATTTTAGACTTATTTTCTGTTTCTTAAGTTCTTCTTGTTAATAACTCTATTGGCTAAAACTGCCTGAAATAAATAAATTTATTTTTTATTATTATTATTAAGGGCTATAGTAATTCTGGAAGTACATTACCTTAATTATTTACAACAGGGCATCTTTGTTAGTGCTTGGTTATTTTTAACCTTGTGATGTATGATCAAAGAATGAAAATTGATTAAATAAAATTATTTTCTATGAGAGTTTCCATAAGTATCTATATTTTTAGCTGATCCGTGCATTGATTAAACCTCCGGACGAAGAGGCAAGTACTCACAAGGCAAAAAAGCCCCAGCATCCATATTACAAGAGGCCCGGCAAAGGCCACAACCACGATTGCTGCGATGCATGCGGGGAGGGAGGGGACTTGATTTGCTGCGACCGCTGTCCCGCCAGCTTCCACTTGGGCTGCTAGTGAGTATTATAATATTAAAGTTTGACACTATAGCTAGTGAAAATAGTGCCATATTAACTTAATTGTCTGTAATCATATTAATTAAGGTGTGCTTTACTCTTTTACTAATTCCAGTGATCCACCTCTTGATGAAAGTGATATCCCAGCTGGCTTGTGGCTGTGTAAGCAGTGCCGAGGATCTGATGCCGAGCAGTCAACCAGCTCAAGGAGCAGTCGGGCACACTCGCCTGCTGATAAAACTGATGCTGATAGGAAATCTAAGTAAATATAATATCTATATGTTCAATTGTACAGCTCTCAACAGTCTGCCATCACTAAAGCAATCAGCAGGATCAGGCAATGGTGTTTGAGTAATTTTTTCATTTTTATTACATATTTGTTAAAATTGTGTTTATTTATTTATTTATTTAAAACTTTATGCCCCATACATAAGTACAGATGACAAAGGCGGACATAATGCTAAAAGCATTCTCTCCCAGTCAACCTTCAGGCAGTATGAACACAACAATATGGTGGCATGCATAAATATAGAATGTGTTGTGGCATTGTTGTGTTTTTGTGATTAATAGTCTGATTAATAGTGACTGTCTACAGATTTCATTGCCAGCAGAGGTAAACATTGATAAAAATCACTTACACCCCAACTCAGAGTCACTAATGGTTACTTAAATCGCTCCTTAGTCACTAATCACTATACAAATTCTGTACTAAGGGGCGATTTAAGTAACCGTTAGTGACTCTGAGTTGGGATGTTAGATTTTTTGTGGGTTTTGGATGTTTGAAATGTTTTAATCATGTCTGTTTTGAAACACCTGAATACCAAACACTTGTGTAGTTACCACTACAATGTGAATTTATTACTGCCTTATCTATACTAATATATAAATCTATACTAATATATAAAGAGGAAAGATTTGATTTTTTGTTTGCATTGAATAGGCTCCGAAACTACTGAACCGATTTGAAAAATTCTTTCACTGTTGGGAAGCTACACTATCCCCGAGTAACATAGGCTATATTATATTTTCAAAAAATTAGGGATCCTTAATAAAACTCCAATAATGTAACCCAAGGTGTAAAAAAATAAGAAAACCGAAGCAAAGCGAGGGCGGTTACTTGTTCATTTATAAAAAGCACACAAATTAATTGATTTGGTCCTTTCTTTGCAGATCACTCAGAAAGAAGCCCAAAGAAGAGAAGGAGAAGGAGAAAGAGAAAGAAGGAGAGAGTGAAAGTGAGAAGAAGGAAGAGAAGATATCAAATCCCATGGATGTGTTGGTGAAAGCTGCTAAGATTATGAATCCTAAGCAGTTTGAGCTGCCGCGGGAGATGCAGGTTCCATGCATCTTTCCTGGAACTGAAAAAGGTACAAACGTGCATTAATTGCTGCCTTGCAGACCACTACAGAACAAACTTTTTGAATGATTAACATTAATATTGGTTGTAGTCATATATTGTTTAGACAAGATTTTTATTAAGACCTTATAAACTAATGGTCTTATTCATCAAAAGATATAGCAGGATTATAAACCTGTTTTGACGGAGTGATTGAAATTCAGCATTCATAAACATTCAATAGTGTCAAAATGTTATTAGATTAAAATGTTATTAGATTAGATTTGATGACCCTGTAGTCTAGTTGGTAGTGACCCTGCCTGCGAAGCGAGGGGTCCCGGGTTCGATTCCTGGCCGGGGCAGATATTTATGTGACAGATAAATATTTGTACTCGGTTCATGGGTGTGATTGTGATGTCTTATATGTGTCGTCCATGCCACCCGCGACACAGGTAATAACCTACTGCGGGGGTGTGAGTGTGTTGGCGTTTATTTTTTATAGATAATAGACCCCTTCTATATGCCTATAGGTACCCTTATAAGTTGTGTGTGTGTCAGAGGGCAGCAAGACGGGCAACGCGACGGTGTACACTTCGGACGCGGGCTGCGTGCCGGCGCGCGAGTGCCACGTGTGCGCCGCGGGCTGTCGCGTGGCGCCACTGCTGCAGTGCGACTACTGCCCGTTGCTCTTCCATCAGGTACGAGGTCACCGGACATTGCAGGCCTGAGCAACACTATATACACTGTGAAGCCCTGCCATAGCTCACTGCAGAAGCATTCCTGGAGGTTAGTTATTCTGACTCAACCAAGTCAATGAATGAACTGGGACCAAGAGTACAGCTACAATAGATCAAACCTGGTCACAGTGGCCCTTGAGATAGCTGCCCAAGCCCGATAGCCTAAATAGTAATAATAATCAGGTATGAGTTACCACACATGACACAATAACTCAGTAAATAAAATATATGGTCCATCTAAAACATCTTCACATTACTCAAGTCCTCGAGTCAGTTGCTTGGTTGTCTTAACTTGTTAGACAGATATAAAACCAGCAATAGGCATGATGATAGATTTTGAAATACTGTTCTATATTGTTGGGAAATATAATTACAAAACGTCATTATCAGTATGGTGATATTCATTTGTTTTAAGAAGTGTGACGTAATTCGCGCTGATTGAGACTGATTGGCGTTCAAGCTAACATGGCGGCGTGCCGTATTTTTTAGTTTTATTTTATCAAAAATATTGTTAATCTCGCTCATAATAATACGATATATGGGTGTTTTGTAATCCATTAATAGGGTTTCATTAAATAAATACATAATTTTACTGATTTTTACTTACTGTCATCATGCCTATTACTGAACAAGATGTGTGTGAGGTACTTTAGCAATAGTTTGTGTGTCAGGACTGCCTGGACCCGCCGCTGACGGCGCTGCCCACCGGCCGCTGGATGTGCCCCAACCACGTGGAGCATTATATTGTAAGTTAAGTCTTGTAACTTAAATCTGTCCGCGGGAGGGCATTGGTGACCTGTAACTCAGGTTCTTCGGATACCTACTTCAGGCACCAAGTTCTCACAAAGTAGATCTTTGGAAATAAGTTCTTTACTTGTATTAACTAATTTAAGTCTACCTACTGTAAAATAAGATCCTGTTGTGAGAGCAAATAAAGAATTATTATTATTATTATTAACTAATTAAATATAATATAAATTAGTTAACTCAAAAAATTCACGGCAGTAGCATAGCTTCAGTAGGTTAGCTTCAGTAGTTAATGACTCACTAATTGAAGTTATACTTATGTGAATTGCAAAAAGGTTGCGTTAAATGGAGGGGGTATGAAAGCACTGGATAGATGGCCTTAGCTTCTTATTATCTTTACGTCTTTTATTTAATGTTATTACTTATACAATTCTCACAGAGTCTCAACAGCGTAATTCTGGTTCGTGAACAACGCCATCTAGTTTTACTTGTTTATTTTTATTTAGTACAAAAATAGTTTTTGAAAGATAATTAAAACTGATACACGTTATTAAATTAAATATTTATTTAATTATGTCAAAGAAGTGTAACTTCTCACGCGCGTACACGCACTCTTTTTTTCATTCCTTCTAAGTCATTATTGATTTGTTCACAATACTCAATACAATTTTATTCACAATAGTCAAATGGATGTCATTACGGTGTACCAGGACTGGAAGCTGGTGAACTCGGTGTCGATGACCGAGCGCGTGGCGCTGTGGGACCAGTTTGCGGGCCCGGTGGACCAGCACGCCGTGAAGGTGGACTTCCTGCGCCGCGCGCGCGGGAACCGACCCTTCCGGTAACTGACGCCTGTTAAATAAATAGCAATAAATACTTGCACGCTCATACCCCCTTCTCTGAGGCGCGGGTGGCGTGGACAACACATATATGTAACATATCACTATAATACTCATGGTTCGCAGGCAAGGCCACCAAATGTTATGTTATTAACACTTTTGGGTGACTTTTGGGGCGTGTTGGGCTCTGTCCATACTTGTTTAGGGTGTCGATGACAAATGATAATGGGTTGCTGGACGGGTACTGTCGGCATTATAATGTCGTTCAACAGACAAGTCAGTGTGTGTGTTGTCGGGTGCAGGCTGAAGGTGCGCGCGGGCGTGCGCGCGCGCGTCGTGGTGCCGGAGATGGTGCGCGCGCACTACCGCCGCCCGCCGCCGCTGCTGCCCTCGCGCCGGGAGTTCGTGCGCTGCGCCAAGGGTACGTAGTGCCTCGACACTCACGTCGCTTGCGACACCACGTGTTGCAAGACGCAAAGTATGAGCGTTTAGTTTATTTTAAAATTGTTCCATTTAGAGAAAAATATACCTATCAGCACGATATTTTACGAAGTAGTCGACGAACGAGCAGACTAGCTTAATGTATGTGGTAATTGTCTCACAATAGCACAAAATAAAATGTTAGTAGTTAACCAATTCGTCCATCCTTGCAGTGTTGAGAGACTTGAAGGCGAGCGGCACGTACGACGAGTCGGAGGAGGAGGGCGAGGGCGAGGGCGCCCCGCACCAGATCTGCATGAACCTATCGTGCCCGCAGTACTCTGGCGCCGGCCCCTGCCCCGCCGCTGCGCCCCCCGCCGCCCCCGCCGCGCCCCCGGCCGCCACGCGCGCCGCACGCATGGACGTCGACGCGGACGACGGGGTCTGGGAGACCGCTCGAGATAACGTACGTTTGTCGTGTCTTTTTGTGTATAAGATTTTTTTACAATCTTCTATCACAACTTCAATTTAAATGCATTGAAAGTATTTGGCAAAATAAAACGTATAGCTGCTCGGGTGGCAGCTGCTTCTACTCCAACATTTAATACACCACAAAAACTCTGTAAGCACATTGGAGCAAAAAGTTCTGTAAAAACAATGAAACTGAGTCAACTGAGTTTTTCATTCCACTTTTTCCAAGAATATGATTGTTGCTACGTGATACACAGGCGGAGGAAACGGACGATTCGTCGAGCGAGCAGTCGGAGTCTGACGAGGGCCACATCTCGGCCTCGGAGGAGGTGGTGTCGGAGGGGGAGGGGGGCGAGCCGCGCGTGCGGCTGCGGCTGCGGCTGCGGGAGAGCGCGGCGCTGGACCGGCTCATGGCGGTGGTGGACGACCAGCTCAAGGACCTCGACCGCGACACCATCAAGGTGCTGGCCTACCAGATGGTGCAGCAGGTCAGTCAGCAGTTAACATCGAGCTCAGTTAAGTTTTTTTCTCTAACGAAACGTTCGTAACGTTTTGTTACGAAATCCAAGCAAACTTGCATGGCAAATCAAACTCTATTCTGTATTAGTGTGACAAACTTGTAATATTCTCATACATTACTCACTCACTGATTCATATTGACTTTTATCTAAGTCTTCACCGATGCACTTCTACGTGTCAGATTTCCAGTCATAATGTATGAATGCAACCTCGTGTCGTCTCAGATAGCTGCGGGCGAGGCGATGGTGGGGTCGTTCCGGCGCGTGCGCGCGGGCTCGTGGGCGGCGCGCGCCGTGGCGGCCATCGGGCGTAGCGAGCGCGCGGCGCTGGCGCGGCTGGGCGTGCGCCTCATGCCGCTGCCGTCCGCGCTGCTGCCGCCCGCCGAGCGCCGCCGCATTGCGCGCGCCGTGTGGGGCGCCGCGCCCGCGCCGCCCGCGCCCCCGCCGCCCGCAGACCAGCTCGACGACCGTTTGGTGCGCGCCGCGCTCTGCCCCGTGCAGCTGCCTGAAGGGTACGTCTTCAGTCGATCATCATTAAAGTATGGTTATAATATAAGTGACAGCAAATGAATATAAAATAATACTTAAAGTCAGTGCCGGAATATCCAATAAGCAAAGCAAATAACTGCTTAAAGGTCCCGCGTCTCGAGAAAAGGACCTATTACATCAATTATTTTTTGACTCTCAATGAATAAAACATTATATAGTATAGAAACGACATTAAAAAGACATCGATAAGTCTCATTCGTAGGGTGACAGTGTAACTTCGACCAATGTTATGGGGCAGATAATAATAAAATATCATGATCCGTCTCCGCAGCTTGCCTACCAGACGTATATGTAAAGTAGTTGTGTGTGTGTGTCTCAGTGTGGAAGGAGACAGGGGCGAGGCGACGCTGGGCGCGCCGGTGGCGATGCGCGCGGCCACGTTCCGCGTGGGCACGCTGCGCTCCAGCGACCTCGTGCTGCCCGCCCACTGCGCCCGCATCTCGCACACGCACGCGCTCATCTTCTGCGACCAGGTCACTGCCGAGCTTATTTTATTAACGACCACTTTATGTTATTTATAGTCAGTTTTAGTGATACTCTTGGTGTTGCTGATGTCCATAGGTGACGATAGCCACTTATCATCAAGTGGATCGTCAGCTAGTTTGCCGGATATTTTCATAAAAATATAATTAAATCTGTTTCGATCAAACATGTAACGATCAGGAACGAAGTTTAGCAAGTGAATGTGCTTGAGTATCAACAGCTGTCTTATTATGATTACATTGAAACCAAGGTGACAATTAGATATCACATATTCTTCCTAACTATACTGTTATACAAGTTTCATCGAAACCCTTTTTGGCATACAAATGAGTTAAAATCCACCCTTCAAGATTCCATCATCATTAATTTGCAGCTCATTATTTAGTAGTTAACATTTAGTAACCAAGTAGACAAATAATTTAGAAATTTTTCTATTTTCTGTTAAGTAGGTGGGCGGGGCTTATCACTTAACACGTTTGGACAGGCACTTTTTACTTAAAATTTAGTTAAAATTTAGTAAAATGGTTAAGTAATTAAGTAGAATTGTATGAACTAAAGAGCTTTACTAAATTATTACGTGTGGACGCGCACTAAAAATTATTCACGTATTTAGTTAACTACTTAACTACTTAATATGTACGTCTAAACCGGACTTTACAAATTGTAATTCAAAGTCAAGGAAGACAACAAAGCGAGCTTCCGATATCAGGTATCGGCTAACGTAGCATTGTGTGCGTGTGGGTGTGCGTGCAGGTGAGCGGGCACTACGAGCTCATCAACTACTCGGAGTGGGGCACCGTGGTCAACGGCATGCTGTACGCCTGCGACACCAGCCCGCACGCGCCCATGCCCGCGGCGCCCGCAGCGCCCGCTGACACCGAGCCGGCGGCCGGCGCGCGCCGCGTGTTGCGTGTCACCAGGTACCGTAACCTCAACATGATATCGAGATAATAATAGTAAGATAATATCAAGACGATAACGTGTGCTAAACTCTGTTTTTTAATTCGGCGAACCGATTTGACAGGCGCTAATGTCAAAAGCTAAAATAATGTTGCCAGTTGTTTATGGCTAGAGCCGCTTCAGGATTCCGGTTCTTTGAATCGTAAGATATTTATTGTTTTTAACGGTTAACTTTATTGTAATTAAATTTAATCTTGAATTAATCAATATGAATAAAAATGATTGTAGATTTATTGACATACGTTTTTATTTAAAATTGCATCCCATTTTGTATTGATTAGTACCAACCAAGGATATTATATTTTAATTGAATTGCAATCTTCATAGAGATACCTACCTAAAGACGGATAAAAATAGACACGTTATAAAAATAGAAAATGGTCGAACATTTGTAATAGAAGTTGGTAGCTATTCTTATAGTTCTGAGTTAGATTCTGAGTCTAAATAAATTATATTCTTTAGAATTATCTGCCTTTTATTTTTAATTACCATATTGTATTTATTTCAAACACAAATATCGGAAAACAATCATAGATCGTAAACATCTTTCCGATTACGGTACATCGCTATTTAAAAAGTAATAAAATAGTGCAACACAGGAAACGTCATTTTAGTTTGCGATTAAAAAACAGGGTATATGTGCTCGTTTGTAATAGCTATACTAATAATTCTAAGAGAAACCGTGTGTATTTTTTTATAATAATTGTCGTTTATTAGTTATATTATTATTATGTCCCAGTGAATGACTTAGGTAAATGCAGTTCATTTTGTTGTGGTTTGTTACCGCAATTTTTCATCATCTCAAGGGTTGACTGTTAGAGAATGCCTCAAGGCATTAAGTCCACCCATTGTAATATTCATTTTTTTTTTAATTTTGTCACCTTACTATTGTCATGTAATATCGTAAAACATAGTGTTGTTGTGTGCGCAGACCGGTCCCGGAGCGGTGTCGCTGCGCAGGCCGGCCGCGGCGCACGGACGGCGCGTGGGAGGGCGGCGCGCTGCTGTCGCACGGCGCGCTGCTGCAGTTCGGCTGCCTGCAGTACGTGTTCAGCGTGCTCGACGACCCCGCGCCGCCCTCCCCGCCAGCTCCGACCGCGCCCGCCGCCCCCACCGCCCCCACCGCCTAACTGCACCGGCGGGAGGCTTTTACTGAGTCAGTGTAGACGACAACTTTGTCACTTACCCTTAACTTATTGAATGTACTGTGAGTCTGTAACGTAAAACTGTACATAGATTGCCACAGTGTATAGTAAATACTATTCATTTTACTAGAAATGGAATAGTGTATAAATAGAAAACTGGCATTCAAAAATTTAAGAATTTGAGAAAATAAGAAATTACATAGGAGAATACCTCCAGCACGTAATTTTGGAAATTTGTAATGTGAAAATCTGGCGATGTTGACAAAGCGTCAAGTCAGGTTATATCGTCGGCCAATTCGGCTGCGACATGTAGTAGCTATGTAGAATAAATGTCTGACGAACATTTTTTCAGTGTTTGTGGAATGATTTTTTTTATGTATTTCCTCACAGCAATGGTTTTCCAATATGTAATGGTCACTGGTGATTTTCCATAGTGTATGAGTCATAGATACATTTTAATATAGTTGTATTAAGTTAATATAGTGCGTCTGTGAGTGTGTCGGATATAACGTGAACGTGTCAAATTTTGATAAACATAAAAATATCAGATAGGGTAATTTATCTGTAATAGGGTAAAGCGCAAATGACATTTTGGTCAATTTTGTCGTAATTACTATTTATTTTATTAAATCATTTTCAGTAGTCTTCGTACTAGACTCTTAATAATAAATCAATGGTATTTAAAGTTTCTATTAACATAAACAAGTTAATAGTAAACATTCCTGCTAACGATAATAGCAACTTAAAAAAAACATTTATTTTGATGTTCATACGTTATATCACAGAAGAAATAATAATACTTATGTTGTATTAAACATACATTACATAAAATAAATGACTCAGAAATACTATTGATTAATTTTAGACTACTGCAAATATTTAGATTTTCATGAGATTGTTTGTCTGACCTGTCATATTGTTCCCCACGTGAGAGTGTTACCATATCCAAGATCATAAAGTTTATTAAAAATGGCATGTCTTTGCAAATGTCGTAAATTAATCGACAAACTGTGTTTCGATTTTCTTTAAGTTTAGAATAGTGTTAGCATATAGAATTTCTTCTTATATATAATTCTATATGAATGTCCTCTGTATGTTTGTTCAGTCAATAAAGATTGTGTGAACACATTTCTTGTTTGTACTAAACACCAATGAAATAGGGAACCTAATAAATAACTTTGTACAGTCGGCCGTAGGAGTAGCTTAACATTTTAGTACTTTGTAATAGTAACTGTTTCGACGGTTTCCTAGCAACATCTATGACAAATTCAAGAAATGTAATGTGACAAGGTACTAAAAAATTAAGCTACTTCTGCGGCCGACTGTACTATAGTAAAATAATAACACTTAAGCAAATTAGCAACATTTTAATCATCACAGGCATTATCATCGGGGTCGGGCTCGTCGAAGTCTCGAATTTTAACATCAGCGTCCTCCCCGAACTGGATGATGTTGTCGATGGTCAGCAGGATGTTGTCTATGCTCTCCTCGTCCTTCACGTTGAGCGGGTAGAATCGCACGAGGCTGAAGTTGTCTATGACCTCGCCGATGGCCTCCGTGAGCTTGGCGTACTTGGCGTGCCACTTGGAGCCCGCGTTCCTCATGTCTGCTAGCAAGATGTGCGGGTCGGGGTCCAGGTAACTGAAATGTTAACAGTAACATTATATGTAATTACTTCCCAGAATTTGATCATTGTACAAATCTCACAGAGTCATAACAGCGTGATTCAGGTTCGTGAACAACGCCATCTAGTTTGTATTTGTTTATTTTTATTTAGTACGAGTAACCACCCTCGCTTTGCTTCGGTTTTCTTATTTTTTTACACCTTGGACTTTTATTAAGGATCCCTATTTTTTTTTTTGAAAATATAATATAGCCTATGTTACTCGGGGATAGTGTAGCTCCCCAACAGTGAAAGAATTTTTCAAATCGGTTCAGTAGTTTCGGAGCCTATTCAATGCAAACAAAAAATCAAATCTTTCCTCTTTATATATTAGTATAGACAATAATAGTTTGAAAGATAATTAAAACTGATAAACTTTATTAAATTAAATATTTATTTAAATGTCAAAGAAGTATAACTTCTCACGCGCGTACAAAAGTACACGCACCCTTTTTTTTCAAAACCAATGGGATCGATTCCTGATAAAAATGTAATGATGCAGTTTTAGTTTTCATCAAAATAGGCCCTGAGACACTTTTGACCATTTTTTGCTATTCCGAATTTGACTATCCATGCACACTTGAAAAATTCACCTGTACATTGTTATTATTTGTGGTGAACTTGATAACAATGTTATGTTACAAGGAAAGATCCTTGCCCTGCAAGCAACAGTTGTACTAGAAGCAACCTGAACTTGTTAAACCTGATTTTATGAAGAAGATTTATAGTAAAAAGTTGCTCACTTGTCCAGTTGTTTCCTAGCAGATTTGCTGAGTAAGTCCATTTTTGAAAGGATATTGACATGTGGTAGTTCCAAGTTCACCATCACACTGAGTGCTGCCATTGTACCTGTACAAACAACATGTTATTGTTCACGTCAAGTGGCATTACTCAATGAACGCATTTGCCTGTTACCGCCAAATTCATAATTCTTCATAAACCTCAGAGTAAGGATGGATAGTTGTCATCGGGCATCTGTATGTAACATGACCAAATTGAAATGTAGAAGAAAATAACCGCTTGGCTTGATATTTCTAACCTACTCAACTTGGGTAGTTCTGTAGCAACAGAATTGACGTTATTAATAGGATAAGGTTTTGCATTTACACTTCTACTTTGACTTTTGACAATGAATCTTCGTCAGTCGTCTATATTCTATAATGACAAATTAGTCAAAAATACAAAACTTCTTAGCCTTGCAAATTCGAATTTCGTGTAGATTACTATATTATAATGTTGGAAAAAAGGAATGGACAGCAAATATGGCTCACAGAAAATAATAGTTCTAAATGCCCAAAGAGTCGGAGAGTCAAGAGGTAGGATACCTGACAAGAACTTGGCTCCATCCACCATAAACTGTGAATCGACAAGGAACACCACACATATCCTGAAGTTCCACCGCTGCAGGAGATCGACCAGCTTCCTCATGACCGGGAGATGTGTGTACAGCTCGATCTGTCCCGGGCAGTCAAACAACAGGTAGTCGTCATCCACGTCACCCAGCTGCTCCTCTAACCAGTCACTGTTCTCTATGAGGGTTCTGTAACAATATAAAAGTCATGGTTTAATTGCATTTTAACATGATCTTGATTATGCTGATAGTAAATGCTTTCACACTCATACCCCCGCAGTAGGTTTTCACCTGTGTCGCGGGTGGCATGGACAACACATATAACACGTCACAATAACACCCATGACCCGAATACAAATATTTATCTGTCACATAAATATCTGCCCCGGCCAGGAATCGAACCCGGGACCCCTCGCTTCGCAGGCAGGGTTGCTACAAACTAGACTACAGGGTCGTCAAAAAAGTGGAGGTTACTATTGTTTAAAAGTTTTAGTTTATACTTTGATTTTTAGTTAATTTATAACTTTACAAAACTGGCTAAAGAAGCAATTCACCTTGTAGATGTTATACTAAATCATATTTTGAGAAAGCACTTTTTGTTTGTATACTGCGACTATTTGAAACAATCAGAAGAGAGCAAATACCCCACATCACATTCATAAATGTCAGAAATACTTAGACTGCCCTATTCCTAGGGCTTCTGCACTGCAGTTACCCAGTGAGAGCAACCAGACAGACAGGCTGCTTACCAAATCAATGTGTATTCAATCATTCCAATAGAAATTGGAGGATCAGTAACATGAGCCGCGACTGAAATATGAAATGAAAAGATACTTACTCGATACAAAACACAAGCCCACCGTTTGGTCCAAACTGCAGCTCCTCATCCTCCATGGCATCGTCCAGGTGGATCAGCTCCCGGATGTCCACTAGTGGCTCGTAGTCGAAGTGCTCTGCGGCGGGGTCTAGGTTCACCACCTCTACTATTCTCTTAGCATCGCCAGCGTGCTTCACTATTGTTGAACAGTATGTCGACTGTGAAATTTAAAATTATGTATGTTCGATAGGTTCGGAAAATTGTAATATGTACTTCTTCAAGACTCATAATTGCTGATGGCGATTTACAGTAATATCCTGTATCAAATCGGCATTTCATTTAGTTGAATGGCAAGAAATGCTTTATTGTCACTATTTTTTAGAACTGCATCACTTTGACATAGCAGCATCGAAGGATGTTTTACAAAATCACGAACTTACCTTTCCACTACCAGCTGGACCAACCACTAGCTGTGCATAACGCATTTTTCTGTTTAAAAGATAATTTCTTGCACGTTTTAGGTTACTTTACTGCAATGATATTTTAAATTGTAATCCGAAAATCTTTGGGGCGTAAATCAAATATTTTTATTAATATCACACTCGTGTTTGTTTTTTGATTTAATACACGTATATATTAACTAACATAATGAAAGTTATTGTTAAGTCATAAGTTCTTAAGTTATTTCTATTTTGTTTTTGTTTGCAAACACCACCGGATGACCGGACCTTTCGAATCGAACTGTCATGCACTGTCAGTGTCATGTAGGGATGTTAAAAAATAATTCGATTTTTATTTAAATCGATTATTATTTTACAACAATCGATTTTTTATTACCGATTTTTAAAGTAATATTAATCGATTTTTAGTAAATCGATTATATATATTACGTGTTTAAATCGATTTTCAGAAACAGCTCGTATCTATGCGACGGATGAAAAAATCATAAACAGCGCCATCTATGCGTTGGATGAAAAATCTCGTGGTTCATACGTATAAGTTGATTAAACCAAAACAGCGCCATCATGCAATGATATTTTAAATTGTAATCCGAAAATCTTTGGGGCGTAAATCAAATATTTTTATTAATATCACACTCGTGTTTGTTTTTTGATTTAATACACGTATATATTAACTAACATAATGAAAGTTATTGTTAAGTCATAAGTTCTTAAGTTATTTCTATTTTGTTTTTGTTTGCAAACACCACCGGATGACCGGACCTTTCGAATCGAACTGTCATGCACTGTCAGTGTCATGTAGGGATGTTAAAAAATAATTCGATTTTTATTTAAATCGATTATTATTTTACAACAATCGATTTTTTATTACCGATTTTTAAAGTAATATTAATCGATTTTTAGTAAATCGATTATATATATTACGTGTTTAAATCGATTTTCAGAAACAGCTCGTATCTATGCGACGGATGAAAAAATCATAAACAGCGCCATCTATGCGTTGGATGAAAAATCTCGTGGTTCATACGTATAAGTTGATTAAACCAAAACAGCGCCATCTGGCGTAGGTATGTATGTATGCGTGTAAAGTAGTTTCAGTGTAATGGTGAGTGAGATAAAGTTGTTGTCGTTGTTGGTAAACAATAAAAATCATAGATTAAAGTATATACTAACGTATAAATAGCCATCTCCCCTACTTCTGCCCGATAGTTGAAGTATTTTATTTTAATACTAGTCAAATGTAAAATAGGACTGGACATTTGTGGCAATAAATAATTTAAATTTTATTATTGTTTAAACTTGAAGATTAACGAAAGATTGTTTTATATTTTAGTTTTTGAGACCATATCGTAGTTGTTCAGGATTTTTAATGATCCTTTTAAGTATTTTATTTTAATACTAGTCAAATGTTAAATAGGACTGGACATTGGTGAAAATAATTATTATTTTATTGTTTAAACTTGAAGATTAGCGAAAGATTTGTATTTTAGTTTAGTTTTTGTAACTATAGAGTAGTCGTTTAGTTTTTTTAATTCTCATTTTAAGTAACTGGACATTTATGGCAATTTTTTTTAAATAATGCAATAAAATCGATTTTTCGCAGAAATCGATTATAATTTTTTATTAAAATCGTAGTCGATTTTTATTTAATCGATTCTTTTCCATTAATCTCACATCCCTAGTGTCATGTCAATCATGTCACAGTCATGTCATGTTAAACGTGACGTCAAGATTGACAAGGGCAATCTATCTATGGCTTAGATCTATGGTGACATTGACGTTTTAAGTTTTTTTGTCCGTTTCGGTCTTGGCCTTAGATACCATCGTTTCTGCTGCTTGTACATAATCTTCGAGAAACTTAATTTGCTTTAATTCTAGGTGTACCAGAATCTCATGGCATTTTTGACAAGCAGAAAAAAAGGTTTTTAATATGGCAATGAAAATTATTAAAACTATATCAAATTGTCAAGTCAAAAAAGGAGTTGTATGGATTTTTTTTCTTTTTGAAAATGATGATTATTTTCGACTTAACACCGAAAAAAACCTTTACGATCACAAACAAGAAATATTATTTTCAATGTTTATCGAAAAACATGTGAGAAAAAAGGTGTATTTAAACGACAATCTACAATATTAATATTATCCATCTCGTAGGATTGACTCGTTTTGATACTTTGTTTTCTTGATTATATTTTCTTAGTAATAAATCTAATTATGATTTCTTTATATGTAAATAGATTTGCAAATGATATTAAAATAAATGAAATGAAGAATACAAACATTGTTACAAATTAAAGCTTGCAAAAATGTTGTTTAAATGACATGAAAATTTATATCATGCAAGTTCACATCACTGAAATCTTGGAGGAGCAATTCATTGTTATTATCTATTTATTTTCTTTATCAAAAATACCAAAATAATACCTATACAGATGGAAAATTTTAAACTGTTGTAGCATAAATTACCTAGTCACTCTTATAATCAGTTATAATATTAAAAATTAATGTGCTTAATTTAACATTGTCTTTTATGTATTTTCTCTGAAGGTAATAAACCAGACTTTTAATGTAACCTATTATGAAACTAACACTATGATAAAAATATCAATGATCAAGAAGTTTTATTCAAATTTCCCCAACGCTGGGGAGTGTTGCGTCTCCAATTTTAATTACCCCATTTTGCCATCAGATGCTGGTACACCTATATACACCGTAATAAAAAAGTAGTAAGACAAAGGAAACTGGAGATAGCTGGGGGGTTGACCTACCAGGTCCAGATGTCATAAATTACTTTTGTAAAAGTGACACTGTTTTCGAAATTTTGACCTATAACTTTATTGAAATTCAGCACCTTCACCCTATTTTTTTATTACAGAATCCACAAATGAGTAGATATTTTTTTTTGTACAAAGTACCTACTCTTAAGATAGTTGTTTTACAATACCAGCATGTAATTTGATACAAATCTATTAGAAAACCCTAAGAAAACAACATCTACATTGAGTGTTTAAATTTTTTATTTTCTTCGACATATCTTTGACGTCTGAAGTAAAAAAAAATGTTATGGGCTCTTGCTTGAATGAACTACCAAACGACTATAGAAGAGGCGTGTTCCGGCTATGGGCTTGAGAGCCAGTTCTTTTTTTCTTCTTGACTTGTACTATCTTTTTTGGCCGGCAACGCATCAGTGGTGCCTTTGTTGTCGCTGAAGTCTATTCCATGGGCGAGGAAAGCCACTTATTATGTGGATTGTCAGCTCGTTTGTCTATAAATCCGTTCAGCGGTTGGAAGATATAAGGTAATAAAGAATATTACATGCGTACATACATACCTACATATAATGACATACATACATACATAGATAGAAGATACGCGCGAAAAACAACCCTTCCTGGCAGTCGGATAAAAGGAAAGAGAAGTTAATTTCTATGTATTGAAATGAATTTTACTCTAGGAAAATGATCACTGCGTCCTATTACGAGGTTAAGGAACTCAACTCACAGGTACGATGATCTAGGATAGACCTAATGACGTCACAGCCTCACACATTTTTAAATGGATTTCAAAAATGTTTAGATGAATTCTGGTTTTGAACTATATTTTTATTTCTAAATTAATGCTCTTCTATTGGAAGTAAGGTGAATGTCCATTGTCCATACTGGGCGGCGATGACCACTTTCATTATTTAGGATTTCAGTTATCGATGCAATAGGCTGCTGTAGTTCATATTGTCTTTCGGCTTCTTTTTATGGATTTCCATAAAAAACCGGCAAACGAGCTGATGATCCACCTGATGGTAAGGAGCTATCGTCGCCCATGGACATCAGCAACACCAAAGACATCACTGATGCGCTGCTGGCCAAGAAAGAGAGAATAAAAAGAAATAAAGAACTGGCTCTCAAGTCTCCAGCTGGAACACGACGAGTCGTGTGGCGGCTGACTCATGCTCAAGGGAAGTAGCCATCCACGCGAACCCCATGGAGAAATTAATTTACGGAAATATATTTATTAATTGCAGATGGTTGTTTTAATATTTAAATGAATAAGATAAACAAACGAAATGATTAGCAATTTCTTTATTTTTAATTTAATAACTTTAGAAATTGTTCAGAAAGAAGACAATGGTTTCAGCATCATTATTATTAATATGATATGAACAATAATAATTACCACTATATTTTATCACTATCTTGTAATACTAAGGAGATAATATTCGCTATAGCTACAATATCATACAGTCATCATTTTGCTACTACGCCATATTTAACAGAACAATAGAATAATGAATACAAGAGGTGTCATTTATAAATTACGTTACCGTAAATATATCTAAACATGTGCGCCAAAATTGGATTTAACCAGGTAATGTAGTTGTGAACGTAAAAGAGAACACAAAAACAGATTCATCTACTGACGTGAGGGTAGAACAAAAGGCGAATATTTAAAGTAACCGTTTAAGTGCAGTCTTATAATTTAGAGTGAAATTAGCGTATCAATGGGGGTTGACTTAAGAAAAAATTTTGCAAACATAACACAGTAGGTACTAAAGATTTTTTAGTCTTATAGGTTCCAAGTTTGAGCTTCGTTCATCCTAATTATATTTACGGCAACATAGTGATAACAATATAGTAAAATCCGTATTTATAAAAACATTATCCGTGAAGCCAAAGCTTGTAGATAAAAGAAAGTAAACATAAGTTAAAGTTGTCAATAGCGCACGCGACGCGCACGCGCACGCCGCACTTTTGGATATTCAAAAGAACGTTCCATTACTGTTATACAGCCTAAAGGGTCTTGTAATATTGACTATTATGAACTAACACTTACCGTCTAACTTAATTCTTTACTTTATATATATTATCGATATGTATGGAGTTTGGTATCCCTAAAACTGAATATCTTGAAAAGTTTAAATTTATTTGGAGAAAATCGTAACAGTTTTTTGTTAATAAAGTTCAAAGGAGGGGCCTAAATCTATAAAGACAATTTCCATTATACTTCGTCCGAATCGATTTAGAATGATAATAATTTCGATCAACGCGAATGAACCGTTCAATACAATAACTATAGTTATATCTCGGGTGATCTATGTCGATGTCCCTATCGTTATGTTCTATTTTACTAGCTAAATGTGGCAATTTCATTATTTACATCGATACCCGATCACTATGTACACGCAATGCAAGGAGTGTGGTTCCCTCGAATATACAATACTTAATTACTTACGGCTACTGATAACTAAGGAAGTAAGGAAAATAAATAAAATAAAACAACACAAAATGTAAATTAGATAAGAAGCAAATTTATTGCTAAAAATAAAATAAAATAACCACAAGCAATACATGTTGCTCACTCTCTCTAGCTTTGTACGTTCTCTAAAACACAAGAAATTAGAAAACAAATAGTCGTACGGAGTAGGCCTGGGGCCCGGGGCCTGTGGCCTGAGGCCTCAGTGGAAGATATCGATGACGGGAAGAGCCTGCCACCCGACCGGAGCGCTCCCGCTAACCATAAAATTATATATAGAAAAACATACAATAGTATAAAATAAACATTCATAATTTAAATGTAATCGCGTAACCCAATTATAATATTTTAAACCTCACCGGTTCACTAATATAAACATAATAATACTTTTCAACTGGGGTTCAGGATAGATCATACCTTAAATTTACATCTGATTGCACTTTAAAATTTGATTTAACAATAATCGAACCTACTACCCCTAAATATCGGCAACGATTAGCTTATCTTACATTACAGTACGCTACCCTACCTACCTATATACACTCGTGACTCACAGACCATGTTCGATACATATTTGGTATATTTATTTACAACAATCGAATCAAACGGTACCTAAGCCGTAACCTAAACAATAACGGGATATTTGTACCGGTCCAGGGTACGTCTCATATAAAAATTAAAGCAAAATGCATTTTTTGTATCGCAAGTTCCGTCCGACGGCGCGGCGCGGGGCGCGGGGCGCGCGGCGGGCGCGGCGTGCCAGGCACGGCGCGGGGCGTCCACCACCTCTATTTACAAAGTCTTTGGCCTTACACTCGAACAATAACAAAACATTTCTACTACACAAGTATTTGCACTGAACGTCATCACCGGGTGATGTCTCGGCAGGTCCACACTGTCCCGCGGCTCGGTCACCGAACTAGTACTCCCACCGGTCGTCGTCCGCCTCCGTCTTGATCTTGTCCTCGGGCAGCACGTGTCCGGGCGCGGGCGAGGGCGGAGCGGGCGAGGCGGGCGAGGTGGGCGAGGGGGGCGAGGCGGCGGGCGAGGGGGGCGAGGGCTCGCGCGGCGCGGGCGAGGGCTCCACGCGCACCGTCTCCTCGGCCTCCCGCCGGAAGTCGTCGCTGCGCATGACGCACACGCCGTTGATGATCACCTCGTCGGGGTTGCGCGGCTTCTCGTCCTGCCAGTCGGGGTTGACCCACTGCGGAGCGGCGGGCTTGCGCCGGCTGGAGCGCGCCTGCGGGGTGGACGACGCCTTCGGCTCGGCCTTCGACTCGTCGTCGAGCGAGTCGTCGGAGCCGAGGTTGCTCTCGACGTCGTCGTCCTCGAAGTCGTCCGCGTCGGGCTCGCGCTTCAGCGGCATGGACAGGTCGAGCCCGCCCGCCGCGGCCTTCGCGTCGCCCTCCGGCGGCAGCAGCCCGCGCCCGATGAGCGCAGCCAGGTTGGAGTTGGCGGCGAAATAGGGCGGGTAGGGCAGCGGCACGCCCGCCAGCCCCATGCGCTCCTTCTGCAGCTCGAGCAGCCGCTGGTTGAGCAGCAGCCGGAACTGCACGGGGTCGAAGGGCGCCGCGGCCTGGTCGCGCGCGGGTGGCTCCGCGGGCAGTCCGTGCGGCGCCTGCTGCTTTAACCGCATGCGGTGATTGTGGAACCAGTTGGTTATCGTCCGCGTGGACAGGCCCAGTTCGGCGGCCAGGAACTCGATGGTCGGCATGTTGGGGTAGGGATCGAGTGCGAACGCCAGCCGGAGCGCCTCCTTCTGCTCCTCGGAGAACAGCACCCTCTGCTTCTTTGCGGACGGGGCGCCCGTCGTGGGCCCCGGCGAGCTCGAGTGGTAGAACTCGGAGGTGTCGTTGGACGAGGTGTCGGAGGAGTTGTCCTGGCCGGGCCCGCTCGACCGCCGCCGCTTGTTCGCTTCCCGTCTCTCGTTCTTTAGCGCCTGGAGCCGGTCGATGTTGTGGGCGTCGCTGAGCCACAGCTGCATGCGAATGAAGGGTTCGCGGCCCTTTATGCTGAGCATGTGCCAGGGCTTCGGCTTCGACAGCAGCTCGCTGACCGACCCCTGGGAGAGGCCCAGGACGGCCTCGCCGAATATTTTTTGACCGATGTTGTTGGCCAGAAGCGCCTCCTTAATCTTCGTCGTTATCGTTTGCGTGTCCAGGTCTTGCGTGAGGGCAGCCATCTCGTAGACGCTGGGAGAGATGTGCTGGTGCAGACCCCGCATGACGGGCGGCTGGTGGTGGGGCTGGGGCGGGGGTGGCGGCTTGCGCTCCTTGTTGTTGTTGTCATGGTGCTGCGGGGGGAGGGTGACCGCGTGGTGCGGGGGGAAGCCGGGTGGCGTGAGCAGGAGGGGCGTCGGTTGGCCCAAGTGGCCCAGGTGTCCTGGTCCCAGAAGTTGCTCCTGTTGCATTTTGCTAAGTAATGAGGTTGCGTCTGAGATCATCTTCTGCGTTGGTGGCATTGGCTTATTCATGTTTGGCGGACATGCTGTAAAAAAGAAGGAAATACGTGTTAAGTATGTTTAATTTCATAAGCATAATCTAGGTAATGTTTATTCATTTTTACTATAGGTTCATGAAGTTTAAGGAGAAATAAATGGTCAAATAAAACTCACGAGGTGCTCCGCTGTAGTTTCCAGTTCGCATCAGCTTCTCGGGCGCGATTTTGTATTGTGAGGCGACCAATTTGTGAACAGCATTATCGTCTTCTAAGAACATTTTCATGCGAATGAAAGGTTCCCTTCCCTTTTGTGTCAGCATGTGCCACGGCTTCGGCCTCGCTAGTAAGTCACTTACCGATCCTTGGGACAGACCCAGTACGGATTCTCCGAACAATCTTTGGCTGATCGAGTACTGACTTAGCGCTTCTTTTACTCTCCGCACGATGTCTTCGGTATTTAAATTATTAAAGAGATCAAACTGTTGCTGCGTGATGGGCGGGAGGACCGCCTTCATGGAGCGTTGCTGGGGTGGATGGTGAGGGGGATTCGAGGGTTGAGATATGAGACTATTCGTTATCGACGCCATTCGTTGCAGAGGACTCGCCGCAGCTGAGCTACTAAAGTCGTCGTTCGGAGTAATCGCCGGAGGCAATATTGCATTGCCAAGAGGACTGGAGGCGGAGGAACCAGTCGACTGCTGCCCCGGTTCCAGTTTCGGCCTCACCAATGAGAACGCACTGCCTGCGTGCCTTATAGCCTCTTCGGCGTCCATCGATCTATCCTTATCACTATCAGTCATTCCATTAATTTTGGCATTTTTGTCTTTAGGCAGCGAGAGGTCTTGGACGGCTCCCGAGCCGTTGATGTGTTGGTTCTGAGCTTGCATGGCTTGCTGCTGCAGCGCCAGGAGGTTGGGGAAGGGCGGCATCCCTGGCAAATTGTGAAGATTGGGAATGTTTCCTCCTGGCTGGATCTTGGCGAGCTCCCTGTGGTAGGCCTCCAGCGCCATTCGGATATCTTCCGGAGGCCTTTCCATATGTGGGGGCATCCCGGCACTGAAAAATGGAGGAAACATGCTACACGTTAGTTTTAGATTTGCTGTTCTCGTTTAAAATACAGGAAGTTATTTGATTATTTGGATCGATGGATATAAAAATTAATTTAATTTAAGGTTCGAACGTTATTTCAACGATTTTATTAGGATGTGATAATTTGAGTACAATTGATTATAAATAAATATTCATTGGCTTACCCCGGGAAGCCTTCACGGTTATGTCGGATGTCCTCCACCCGCCTGGTCATGATCTTGGCCAGCTCCTCCTGGTAGATGCGCACCACTTTCTCCTGAGGAATGTCATCGTTTTCATATTTCTTCAGTCTTCTGTTTTGACTCGAGTCCTGAAATTTAGATGATGAATGAAGTTAGTTGTATCCTTAGGACTTGCTAATGAGCAGACGGGTCATGGGCCATATTATTATGGTCAATCACCACCGCCACTTATTCACCTCTACAACATTCGAGTCAAGAGAGAGGAATGGAAGGATTAACTAGTTTTCGGATTCTTTTTCCACAAAGTTTTGTTTTATTATAGTAGAATTATTACAGATGATTTGGAAGAAGGCGAAGTTTACGAATGGGAAATATACTCGTATTTCGTGTTTCTGGTATTAAAACAAATAGAAAGAACTGCAATTAATATTCGGACGCTTTTAAAGATAATACTTACCTTATTAGAGAAAGGTGAGGGGCACTGAGTGCGGGGGGAACACGAGTCATCGTTGCTCCTGGAGTCATCGTTGTTGCTCTGTCCCGTCGGCGTCTTCATCATGTGGGAGGCTTCGTTGAGGATGTGCGCCAGCCGGTCGTCGCCCTCGGTTTCTGCTCTCCCGAAACCTGGACCCAAAGTGCCATCTTTCGTTCCAACTGGAAAGGAGAAGTCTGTTTATAGTTCTAAACTCGTCCTTAGGTTTCTCCATTGTATGTGTTTATAATTAAGAAGTATAATTATATTCTTAAAAAAAGATCTTAACAATGATAAGGATATCGATAGCTGCGACTATGACTAATTCAAGTCATGTAGGTAGGTAATAAAATAATATCGTGGTTTACGCGATGATGAAAATTCAAGTCATGATCTGAGAGTACCCCTCCCTATCATTTCACTGAAGCAATGTTAATTGCGGTTAAAGCGTGTTGCGTATGTTGTTGTACATCCGTAGCGGAGAGCCTTGCCAAGTGATAAATACAGAAGTTATATTTGGTACAATTGAAATTAGGTAGGTCATTAAAAGCGGCAGGGCAACGGATGGCGCATTAAAGATAATCGCTGAATGGGGCCGGCCAGTCGTCGCCTAAGCCAGTAATCCTAAAACGGCGCGCGCGCATCCATAAACAAGCGAAGTTACGCGAAAACCGCCGCCATCTTGTGGTCGTTCATCCTGTCAACATATTGTCTCTGGTTCACAATGAAGCGACACTATTTAGATGCTGATGTATGCGTCGCATTAGTCTAATTAAGATGCGTCATTAATTTACACGGGTAAAGATGGCCGAGCTATTAGCGGTTGTATTATAAGCATACATGGATAAATAGTTGACGCTTCTTAATATAGTTTATTCTTTGTGACGCCAATTGCTAGCGCATTACACATTTAGCTGTGTCATTTCTTACGACCTAGTAATTATTGGCTCGCAGCTACTCGTACAGAAATAAATGCCTTCAGTTAAGGTGCGATAAGGATCGGGTTTATATTTGTCGGACATTTGCAGGCATCAATAGGAGCGGTAACACGACATGTTATTAAAAATTATCCTTAATGTTTTTCGAACACAATTTAAACTTGGTCAGCAAAAAGCGGTAGGTACGCTAGTTTTAGATGGGAAGTAATTAAACGGGACAATTTGGTACGTAGGTACATCTGCGTAACAAATGCATATCGTGTGTGATAATCCCAAAAGCACGGCTCTAACTTGTCACGCTCGAGCGCTCGACGGCTCGAGTACCTATAGATGTGCTCGCTGGATCAATCGTATGCATTTCAAATACTAAGCAGGAGGTACCTGCTGTCAGTGCCGTCGCGAGTGAAAGCATAACTTTAGAAGGTAAATGACGAAGGAAACGGTCAGTTGCGTAACCCGTTCCGAAGCCAAACGGCCGGGAACACCGATTATGACGCTAATAGCACGAAAGTCGGATAATCGGAACGAAATGTCGAATATGTAATTGTTTTCGCTTTTTTAGAACACACGAAATGTCGCATGTTCTCGTCCGTTTTGCGGTGTCTTAATGTGTTCGACGGAACGTTTCAAGATGTATTGTATTCGGTTCCGAGGATCACAAACATTTAATTCTGTTCTTAAATTTTATTTTAAAACCGACAATATGTTTAACGATTCCTCGACAATTGTGATGTTAAATTTAACGGCCTATGCGAATATATGTCTTGATTAATTCGCAATAAAAAACATAATGGGATGCACAAATGTTGTTTTAATTCGGGTATTAACCCTACTTCGTTTATTGAACATAAAGTCAGCTTTATTTATCGAAATGCGTTTATAAAGCGCAGTAATCGAGACTTTCTTTGTGACTGCAAATACTTTGCGGTTTCGATTTGAATTATTCATCAAAGAAAACTCTTTTTGTATTTTTTTAAATTACTCATGTCACGTACGAATTTAACTCATAGGTAGGTACACGTAAGAGGTTACAAAATAATGAGCTGGCCAAAAAGTGAGTAACGGGTATTTTTTACCTGAAACATACCTAATTATATCAGAATAAAGTTACTGAGAATATATAGACTATAGTTAACTTGAATGGTACGAAGTAGATTTTCATTCAGTTGCATTAGTACGCAGGTTGGTTTCTACAAGCAAGTACTGAAAAATATGGTGGGACAGGACGATTAGTATATTGTAATAACTGAGGTTCTGCAGACATACAACTACACAGTAGACTGCTGTAATGTAATAAAAGTGCGTTCGGTTTTACGCAACATCTGACGCTTTACCAAAATCACATATATACGCTATACATATACACGCTAGTTGAGTATGCGAACAACATAACGACGTCCTTCTATACTTTATTTTTTATATTTATACGCGGTTTTTTGTGAAATCGGTCTTAACGACTTATGACTGAGAACGTGAGCGAAATAAATTTTATAAACCGCCTGTCGCGGCTCCGATAGCATCTGGATGTCCATAACATTCAGTTTTCCACTCATAAATGTTAGACAATAACTCTATATACGTGATTCGGGTACGTAATTACTTTATTTTTAATGTACACTTAATTGGGCAGCAGCCTGATACTCAGTTCAAATGTCCGGTTGGACTGTTTGTGCTTGTATCACTTCGCTATCTACGTGTTTAGATTAAAATCTGTTTGCAAGAATACTGGAGTCATTTCCGACGAGTACGTGTCAGGTTACTGACTCACTATCGAGTCAGTTTCGAATATATTATATCTATATCTTGACTGTTAAGTCACAGTATGTTTGCATTTTGCAAGCGTTTCTTAAGATTTTATGTTAAGTTTCCTAAAATAATATCTTCTGATATCCATAAACAGCGGGAAGCATTGTTGATCATTTGGCATTGTAGGTAAGTGACCAGGCAATTTACAGTAGGTATACACATATTGCTCTTATTTGGAATTTGAATACTGTGTAGACTTTTGTGTCGCGATTAAAATTTCTCTCATGCGCTTCGGAGGTTCAGGTGGCTCTATGGCTGTAATCAATTAGTTTATTTCAAATTCACTCAATAGAGCGATCGTCAATAAATTTCAACACACGTTTATTAAAGCCTTTGATCTTGTAGCTGGCGTTTTGTTATTCCGCGTATGGCACGAGGACAATTACCAAAACGTGCTCTTGAATATCTTCAAAAATTGCGCTCGTTTTACTCGCCGTTGTCACGCCATTTTGTATTGCCAGGCATGACAAGATGGCCGCTCGCGGTGTATTGAGCCCACCTCATTTTTGTTGTCTAAAAATCATAAAGTGTAACGATACATCACTTCTCATCGTGGCCATTACGTGTACTTTTGATGGATATTCAAAGAAAAAATGGTACTCAATTAACGTCGTCCGGTCACGGAAGTGTTATTTATCGAGTCTTAGCCATGTACAAGAAATAAACTGTTACGTATTTCATGATAATGGCATAAAAACGCTCAAAAAATTTAATATCGCTTATCCATTTTCGTCGTTGATCCCCGTTACAGTATAGGTGCCGTATCTATACGCGTTACGCGTTGTTAATGTTCGCCTAGTGGATATCCTACGTCGTTACATTGTTCCACAATAGTAATAAAAGCGGAGAAATTATTTGTAAGTATATGCGACATCGTATCGCGTGCGTGCACGCGAAAACTATACCTCTATAGCGGTTATTGATTGCTAATTCCATATTTATGAATATTCAAAGCTTTGGAAAGTAAAGGCGCTCTAAATTATCGTGTCACTGTGACAGTGAAAAAAACACGTTAGTAATTTACTCGGCACACATATAGTTCGGTGGCGAATGGGGAATGCGTATCCGGTATTGTAAATCAAGGTGGGTAGTCGGAAAGGAAGGGGTGAGAGTGCGCCTTAGACGTCACGCCGCGAATCGATGCTCATTTGCATTTGAGTCGTCCACGAAGGCGGACGTCAGGGCCGCTCGAAAGTGTTGCGGGGAACGGAAAAAATGCCCGCATTTGAATTGTTAATACGATGCAAAAGAAATAGTTGCATAAAATGTAGCTACTGTTTAAAATTAGGTGCTAAGTGTTGCAGCAATGAAATGTACAAATGAGATCCACCACGTAGGAATGCCATACATGTTTCACGCTTCTGCACCGCTCTGCCCTATATAATTGCCAATTAGTCAGCTTCACGTAGACGACACCGAGGAAAATCCTATTTTATTGTACGAAGAATGAGCATACATTTATTTGCAGCTATATCTACTATCTACTGCGGAAGCGGACGAGAATGTATTTGTATGGGCTCATTGAATTAAAAAAGCTCGCATCGCTGTCAATAATTCACTCAATTCCGACGGCCTTTCCCATGATTTACGGCGGTGCTAAACGTTACGTTCGACGGAGTAGGAATTTCTTTTGTTCGGACAAAGTTCGGGTTCGGTGGTGTGGCGTCAGTGGCGTGCGTGGCCGGGCGGGGGCCGGGACGGGGGATCGGGGGATCGCTCGCGTGCTAGATGGCAATCAGCAGGGGCACCGACCACGATTGATTCCGCCGAGAGCCGACTGATCGCCGGGAACTTTGCTGCGATAAACAACCGCTACCGAATGCCACTATCGGTATCTCACCGCTCACCGTGAGCCGTGCGTGAGCTGTGGTGTTCGAGACCAGGGGTCCTACGATCTGTAATATCATCCATTTTTCTGTTCCAATCCAGTTCATTATACAAGGTTTCGTTAATTTGGATTGTAATTTCGTGCGATAGCCGGGAAACCATAACCAAACTGCTAGCCATTAAGTGTTGTATCAATGTACCTATTGGTATCATTATTATTGAGTCGGTCACATAAAAATCAATTTTACATATTACGGGTAGAAGTACTTTAAGAGTGGCGGGATTTCCCCGCGGAGCTAACGTTCGAGCAAACGCGGTAGTTTGTAACTAGATTCGATAATCAATTTTCTGTTCCGAGCGGACGTAGAGTTGTAGAGACGTCCCTTTTTATTTCTATATCAAACAAAGGAGCCAAATAAATTATTGTGCAACATTAATAAATATCTTCTAGCTGAACCAAAATAGTACCTGTAGAAGTTAATGAAGACTTGTTAAGTTAAATAAACTTAAATAAAGCAGGAAATGTTTAAGTACTGTTATTAAATAAATTGCATTTAGTTAAAGAACATAGTGATTATATTAACTCCAAGAATAGCAATTTACTTGATAGCGAAAAATGTTCTTTAATGTCCACCAATGGCATCTACTAAATGTACGACTACGCTAAATTTATTTAATGAAATGCTATATAGGTATAATATCTGACACATGGATCGATATTGTTTCAATACCAAAATGACATTCACCTTTGCGAAATAATTGAGACACATCCTGTACATATACGGCAGTCGGCGCTAGTATCGGTCCGGGGGGAGTTATTCGCATAACTTTTAACTATAGCAAAGTTTTTTAACGAAATTACCGAATTCCGCGCGAACTGCACGTGTACGTAATGCACTTAGTCGCACCTGATCGTCTGCAGGAGTGCCAGGAGTGCCACCGCGCTCGGTGCAGGCTCTGTGTGACGTAATTGATTTAGAGGGGTAACTAACGGGTACTGGCTACACTACCGTTTGGGACGTGAAGAAATGTTTAACGGGGTTCCAATTTTGAAATTTGATATCGGACTGATTTTTTTTAATTTTTTTTTGCATGCAGTATCAATTATTGTGCATGTGCAATGCACATGATATTAACTTCGAAATTAAGTGCAGTCTTATTTGATATCCGTGAAAGTTGTGTAGGTGGGTGTCGGTGGTACAAATGGACTGAAAAGTTTTTATAAAACAATACAATACCCTGCGTGTCCAGTACAATTATAACGCTGTCAGGATGCTGATGGGACTGCCTCGTTTCTGTAGCGCTTCGGGTATGTTCGCCGAAGCGCATGTAGACTGTTTTTTGCCGTATTGGGGCGGCTTATAATACTAACCCCAATCCCACACCGGATGGGTGTCGTAAGAGGCGACTAAATCCGGCCCGCTGGTGGTAGGGCCCCTGGAGGAATTATATTGGTAATATTGATTTTAATTGTTAATTAATACCATTATTACTATTATTATTTCTCCACGGGTTCGCCTGGATAGCTACCACCCTTGAGCATGAGTCAGCCGCCAAACGACTCGTCGTGTTCCGGCTGGGGGCTTGAGAGCCAGTTCTTTCTTTCTTTTTCTTCCCTCTTTCTTGGCCGGCAACGCATCAGTGATGCCTTTGGTGTTGCTGATGTCCATGGGCGACGATAGCCACTTACCATCCGGTGGATCGTCAGCTCGTTTGCTGGCTATGTTCATAAAAAAAACCATGCGCAAACGGTGCACATCCCTGGTGCGTAGGATTCTGGTCTCCAATGGCATCCTGAGGGCATTTACTGGTAGCCTGGACTGTCAGTGCGAGAACCATTGTCGTATGGTGCATGTGCTGACATATCGAGCCTGTCAGAGAGGCGCCGGGTTAGATTCGTTTTAGTGTAGTTTGTAGTGTACTACTTACTTACTAAAACCATATGATCCAAGGTTGGTCGAAATAAATTATTTTTATTTTTTATTTTATTTATTTTATAATTTGCATAAAAAAGAAGTAAACGAGTACTCGTTAGGTCTATTACAATTCGATTGACATAATTTCTACTACCAAGTGTTTTGGAAAAACAAAAGCTCAAAACCCATCATAAATTTCCGTGACCAAACAATACGGTAATGTGTATTTGTGTGTAATGTAGCGGTTGACAATTTTTCACGGTTTCCATGACGTGTCATTAGTGCATTGATTTGCACGGCATGTTATTGATTATAACGGCGATTGATTGCCTGCTGGCATGCGACCCGACACGATATGCGCTGCACTTGTCCGTGCTTTAATTATTGTACTTATAGATTGTAATCTATGAATTTTTTCATTGCCCTATTGAATTATGTAGCGCTTAAAGATATTTTCTTTTTGGACAATAAAAATTTGGTAAATTGGGTATATTATTCACCATTAATAGGAGTAGCTATTTGATACGTCATGCTATATTTTTATTGGGTTGGACGCATCAAATGGATCATCCAGGGTCTCCACCGAGCGACAATAACTGATACAGATAACACAAGCGGACGGGGCAACTAATGTGCAATTTTACGGTCGCATAAAGTCCCTTCAGTTCATTTACGAGTTTTCTGAATTGACCCTAATTTAACGTACAAAACAAGTCAGTCATAGCCTCACATTAATCCTTACTAATTATGCAAGACAGGGAGCAAAGATGTAAAATGGACGCTCACAAATCGCAACTAACTGACAAGTTAAACAGCCCATCTTGCGAGACAGAACTGTGAATTATGTTCCGCTTTCGCTGAAGGTACGTATGTAATTAATTACGGGGAATAATATGTAGAGATGCACTTTATTTTCTATAAAATGTAGGTACAGTCGTACTGTCTCAAACTGGCGGTATTCTGGGGATGTGTCACCATTCTTCTACCATTTCCGCTAATTTGTCTCTCTTGAAATCTGGATATCATATTTTGTCTATCACACCTAAGAGTATACAAAAATATCCTAAATTTCTGTATAACATTTTTGAAATATGTACTTATCGACGGTCAGCATGAGTCATCGAGGGAAAACGCATCCCGGCCATATTCTTTTTGGCTTCATCTGCTAATTTCTGTTTATAATTGAACCGTACAAATTGTGTGGGCAAACATAATACATGTGGCTGGCGCGATCACATATCACTCGTGATTTATTTGGCAAAATATCGAGTGTTCTGCTCCGATTTAAGGCGACATTTGCAAATGCGTCGCATTCTTCGGTTCCTGAACGATTGTTTGTTTGAAAATCGAATCGCGTGGGACGTGGGCTTTCGGACGCTTGCGTCGTGCGATGGATGTCTCATTGCAGTCAACTAACATCTTGTACGTCATCCAGTTGTTTGGTCTTCAGCTATCGAGTAATCAGATTCTTTGATATTAATTTTAATTTTTAATTTCAGCATCAAGAGCTACTTAATGCGTTACAAAATATGTATTTGCATAAACTCGTACTTAGCATACGATACGGTAGCTAACTTCGTAATAAAAATTAAAATATTTAAAATAAAATTGATTGTAGGTATACTTATAACTGGAAAACTTAATATAAAGACAAATTATTGTAAGGGTACAATTTGTACCTAGGTAGGTAGGTACTAATGGAATTGGAAATTTATGGAAAGGAGCTAGCTCTGTTATGTCCCAACTCAGAGTCACTAACGGTTACTTAAATCGCTCCTCAGTACAGAATTTGTATGGTGATTCTTTACTAAGGAGCGATTAAAGTAACCGTTAGTGACTCTGAGTTGCGGCGTTAGACTGTTAGTTGCACGTGAGTCTTATTAATTATATCTTTAGCCTTTTTTGTAAATGGATATCTAAAAATTAATTTATGTAATGTATTATTAAGATAATCCCTATTTATTATGGGGATATAGTTTGTGTGAAGAAATTGATTATCTTTGTATTATTTGTTAAATGTACTTATAGTTTACTGTAAATTTAAACCTTAATTTTAATTATGGTTTACGTAGAATCTACACTTAATTTAAGGTGTAACAAACATAAATTATTTGTTTTTTGTTTATTTGTTTTTGCGGTATTTCTTGATTCGAGTAATTTATAGAAACTGAGTTAAAACAAGGCAAAGCAGAAAAACAATAAAATAAGATGCGTTCATGCGCTATGTGAAAACGGTTCCAAGTAGGTACAATTATGTCCTTAGCACAATTAAACAGTATAATAGCCTCGACTAAAATAAGATAGTGCTAAATAATCGCAATCAACTCATCTCGTATCTAGTGCACGATAATAAATTTATTTTAAAGTGTGTGTATTTAAATGTGCGCTGGACAACGCCTTTTATCTGTATCTGTGGGCTTCAGGGTTACCAACATTAACATTTTGATCTGTCAACAGATAAACTTGCACCTGTACAGGTTGCACGGCCGCTCCGACTTGTGCACGGCTAATTTGTTAAGAGCACGCTAAATTTGTAATCTTTTCTGCATTTACCTGTGTTCGTCATTTAATCCCATAAACGTAAGGTTCTTCAACCGGTTTGTAAGTTACCGGTAGGCAAAGATAATGTTTATAATTATTATATTATTAATAAAAAAATATTTTTAAGTAAACATAATTGATGTTGTTTTTATTTTCGCATTTTTTCTGTTTCTGTTTTATAAGTGGAGAATTTAGTTAAAATAATGCAAAATGAATTGATAACGTTCTTCAAAGATCGTGTACAATGTAGGTAATGAAATGAAGAACCCCACAATTTAACCAAATGCAGTATGCAAAGGCGTCGTTTGAATCTGCACTTCGGGTAAATTATTTAATTGTTTTATTTGTGTAGCGCTCGAAACGCGTATCGTCCCAATGACTGGTCGTGGGTGATCCAAAGATATCCTGCTTAATAGACGTAGTGGGCTAATATCGCCCCGTCCACGACAGTTAGTGTCCGTTATGTTGGTAGCGATGTGCATCGTAAATACTATTCTGTTTTAGAGTGTTGGCAGTAAGGCTATACAAGGGAGCGTTGTGTTTGTTTATCTTTATTCTTTTAGTACTTAAATATATTTAATGTTTCACGTAAATTGACTCATTTTAAAATAAATAATCAACAATTAAATGCCAGGTAAGCACGTAACTTATTAAACGTTTTATTTTTTTCTACATAGTCAACTAAGTTTGCTTTACGCAAAGAAAAAACGCATATTTAGTTTCGTTGACTTTATTAACCGATATTACCCACATTATTTAGATAGGTGGGTACTTCAATGTTTATAAAGTTGCTAATATTTTGTACCGAAATCGAAATGCTTTGAATACTTAGGTAAGCAATTTCAATGTTGCTTAAATTTAAATGACTATGTAATTCTCTTATTTCCATAAATAATAAATCTGTATGTTTGTTTGCAACAAAAACCAACGCATTAGAATAAAAGAAACAAAATGTAATAAAGTGAGAAACGGAGTAATAAAATGGAACGATCGTATTAATTACCTGGCGATGACATTCAATTGTACTGATTAAAGCGAGCCGGTGTAGAAGGATGTTAAAAACGATAATTAATAAAGAAAAACACTACACTGTAATTGTAAACAAACAAAAGAAGGATACTAGAGAGAGATGGCATGCGTCTGGTGTTGTCGTCTCGCTTGAGTTTATGCGAATAGCCGTAACAATTATTTCCCCGCTATTATCTCGGACAGTCGGTTAGGTATAAAATCATAAAGTATATAATGAGACATGGTATTATAATCATAAATATGCCCGTAAAGAGGTCTGATTGCTTCGTCGGAAGCCATCAAAGCGGCCGCGAGACGGCGAGCATTCTTGGCGAAATAATTTCTTGACCCCTACGCGCTCGCTGCTACTCACCAACAGATGGCGTTACGAGTACATTGTTGCTCGCATACCGAACTTTTTCCGCTAAACTTTTTTCGAGTTATTTCAGCATAAACGCTCTTTAAACGGCTATTTAGTTTTTCAAAGGCGCTTTCTAAGTGGCTGCCGTCGGGGGCGTTTTTGCTGGAAATGTCTTTTGTAGTAGGTACTCGGTAATAATTGCGCAGTAAATTAAATGTCTGTCTCAGTCATTGTAATTTCATAATTGTTGGCGTGTAAGCTTCGCTTGCAGTGGCATCGCGCGTGTAGTGTTAGTTTTCATTGTTGCAATAAAGCTTACAAATTGTTTTAATTTTACCTCTCATCGATAGATGGCGCAACTTGTTTTTCAAATTGCTACAATTTTTATAATACGTACTTTGAAAAGTTGAAAATAAAAAATAAAAAAACAGTAATAAACGCTGAAAACTATACTAAAAAGCTTTCCTTATATCCTAAACGTATAGGGATAAGGTGTAAATACCAAAAACAAGCAATACAAAATCTCTATAATCGAGTTTGACTTGGGAGCCTTCATCGAATAATCATTAGGTGATTATCCTGCGCTGGTGCTGCGAACTTTGTAATTTATGATATATCGAACCTTTTCCCTCTCGTGTGCGAGGAACATCCCGCCGCGCGCCCAACTCACTTTGTTTGTTTTCCTAACTCACAACTTGACTATGAAATAATAACTACACAATAAATTGATGTATTTGGTTGGTACTTATGTTGTTTTATTATTAAAGGCATTTTATCTAAATGAATGACGTTGACGGTTTGAAAAACAAAATAGAAATTAAAATTCGTTCAGAATCTTTTGAATTTCCTCAATACTTATATCGTCATACATACATTACAACTTTGAAATTATCGCCATTTTGTTTATTTTTTCAAGTGCTGAATTGATAAAAACAGAGGAAACGAGCAATTACAAGTCTTGAGTTAATCTCGAGCTATCATAGTATGCATCTGCACTTTTAATTATTAATATCTGTAAACAGTAGGTTTTTGTTTGGAAATTACGTTTACGTTTTTATTGCAAAATTGCGCGGTAAATACGCCGCGAAAGACAACAAGATTGTATGGTCTAGTTGCCTTTGCGTGTTTAAAAAAACTAATTTAACATTGAAACAGTAGACTACACGTCTCCTTTATTTTACTTTCAACCCTGTAACGGACGGCATCTTTGACTTTTGACCAACCGTTATAATTATTCACAAATATCTATTAGAAAAACAATTTTGCGAGTATTTTTAATTATTTTTTTTGCACTTCAGTAAAGTAGCTAGCGTTAATATACCTACTTCTGGCTATTATTAAATTCAAATCGTCTTCCAGATCTTCCAGTAGTTCGAGCAGTGTGTAAGTTGGGCAGTCGGGCCCGTCCAGTCGTGTTCGATGGTACGGTTAATACACTTGTAAACTTCTAACTTGGAACGAAAGTTTCGTGACAGTCGACCTGCCATCGAAGTGCATGTGGTTTGCAGAGTTAGCTGGCGGTCTCAGCGGCTCAATCCGCCATGACTGGCGCCTCAGTGACACAGTGGTTCGTTACTTTCTTCCATAGCTTTAAAAAACTCTGTGTAAAAAACACTAAAATGATGTATTTGTTTGATGATAACCCTATTATTGGATTGCGTGTTTTGTACGCATTTATTTTATTATTATAAGCGAGATTTATAATATTTTAATAAAATAAAACTGTAAAATATGGCAAGCCGCCATGATATCTTGAACTATTGACGTTCAAGTCTCAATCAGCGCGAATAACGTCACGCCTTAGTAAACAAACGAATATGACAATACTGACAATGACGTCTTGTCTATTACTTTACTGAGGCGTGACGTCACAAGCGACGTCATGACACTTCGAAATGTTTTGGTGCGAATTTAAACTTATAAATTGAAGTGTAGTATAACTAAACCTTTTTTAGCGGAAATATGATATACATACGTTGTAATTATAATATATTTCTCTACAATATAGAACAGTATTTCAAAAACTGTCATTATGCCTATTTTACACAAGATTTTATCGCAAATTAGAGCGTTTTGTAGCTGTTGTACTACAGACAGATATTGCACTTTGTTAATGAGTGCGGTGAATGCAAAGAAGATTGAAGTTATTTCTACGCAGTCTTAGGAATATTTGTCATGATTAAGTCAGTTATTTTTTAAGCTCCAAGACTAATATGTAACGTTGGATATTCAATCGATATTCATTGATTGTGGTTGATAAATAAACAGAATATTAAATCATCATCAGCCTGCCACTCATCCAAATCAAACTACGAGTAAACCATTCGGCCGATGGGGCAGTGGTTGCGTGACTCCCAGTTTTTGTAGCATTTGATAGTAATCAATCACCGTTACATTGACAGCACAAAGGATTATCTGTAGTACGAATATTAAACAATACATTCCCAATCTCCGTCCTAAACATCGACAACACTTCTATTAGCAAAGTAAAAGCGATAGACGAGAGCGTTCCGTGCTCCGTCCGATGAACGCAATTTTCTAGCAATTTCAAAACGGACAAAAGCCCAATTGAATATTAAAATTTGCTTAGCGCTAAACCGAGAGCACTACAAGGGGAGTTTAGTAAAGGAGCATCGAGGACGCACAACTTCGGGCGTAAAGCCTTTGGCGGTGTCCTGCGCTGCCCGATAGTGGCCATTGAAAATAGATTTTCACGCTACGCTCGAACCGCTCTCGAGAGCCGAACTTTGTCCAAATATTGCCGCGTTAAAGCTCCCACACGCTCGCCCGAACCCTTATATCACGAGTAGAGGCACAGGACGAGAATTTCCGCTTACTTTTCTAAATTCGAAGTTATAGGAGCAATAATGAAATTGGTTTTTGTTTCTCCGGACGTTCCGTCTGTCTTTTCGAATTAGTGACGTGTCCCACGCTTCGCTACTTCAATTAGAAATGTAGCGACGCTCGCAGCGAGAGAATAAGGCTGAGTTTTAAACATTATTGGTTTATTCGTGTGCACGAGTTGAGCGCTGGAGCCGTTCTATATTCCATCACTGAACCGTGTTACCAGTAATAAGAACAATAATTACAACTACCATAACTACACTTAATTGGACCGAAGGATTAAGTGAATAAATAATTCTCAGTTACTTACACCGAGCTTAGTTGGCGTGAAAAAAGCTGGTTTTGCTATCTTCCAATGTTCATCGTTTGATATACGTTGATAGGTAACCGATTTATTTGTCGGCCGTTCGGAAATTGACCGCAGTCACGAGATATCGGCTGTAGAATTTAAAATGTACAACGGACACTGAACGGGCACTGGCCATGCGTTGGTACGGTCGTTAACTTAAAAAGAAAGTGAGTACAATTTTGAATAATGAACTTTTTTCAATACGAACTCAACGGACGATGACTGTTCCGGACATACGTCATAGAATTAAAAAATATAGCTCATTCAAACCTTTCTTTCTCTTACATTTATTAAATGTCTGCACTGTCACGTACTAATTTATAGGATTACTAAATTATTTTTTGCGTCGACGGCTACTGGGTTTAACCTTTCGCTCTCTTATTGTTTTTTAACAATGTTTAGTTTATGCGTTCGATTTCGAACTGTTATTCGATTTATTGTTTTAATTTATTTTTGACCTATTACAAGGTAAGCAATAAATAACTTTTAACGGCTACAATAGAATACTAAAACAACTAGAAGGTTCTGTGTGTTGGCAAATAATGAATTAATACATAATACTACTACTGATCCGTATTTAGAAAAAAAGTGTAAATTGAGATCGCATGTCACGTCGCGCGGTCCTTTTATCTACCGATTTGGTCATCGGATTAACAATTCAAATGTTGTGCCAACAACCTATTGAGACATCATCAATGTTTCTAAATTTAGAAAAAAAAAAACACCATGTTTTTTGGACGTGATTGTACAATGTACATATTAAACATTTGCGAAGTTTTCGTTTCTTTTAATATAACCAACTGTTAGTATCAAATAATATGCAATAACTACGAAATCTCTATGATTTTTTTTGTTATTGAAGACTCGGCTGACCCGGCGAACTTCGTATCGCCTAACAGACATTTTTTTTTCTAAAATAAAAGTAGCCTAAGTTACTCCTTGTTACATCAGTTGTCTGCCAGTGAAAGTCCCGTCAAAATCGGTCCAGCCATTTCAGAGATTACAGAACAAACAGACATACAAAAATTGTAAAAAATGTTGTTTTGGTGTATGTACCGTGTATACATCCAAATGCACTTAGTAAAAAGCGGTTCTTTTAATATTACAAACAGACACTCCAATTTTATTTATTTGTATAGAAGAAGGCCTTGAAGTTTCCTTAGAATGAGCTTAGACAGATTTGGATGCGTTGAAGCCTTGGTAAAAAGCTTATGAAAAAGTTAATGACAACTTTACTCCATTGAATGGCACTTTACTGCAGTGAAATTTATTAGAAATTACCCGTAACAGACGTAAAACCTTGTCATTATTTTGTAATAGCTCCTTCAGAGCCTACTATATAGCATAGAAAAAACTAATAGATGAACGGTATACGCCAATTCCCGCCTACGCTTAATTATAAAATGAAGTTTTTGCGTTTTTTTCCGTTTGGGTTCATTACAAATAGTATGGGCGGCGTACAGTAATTGATTTTATTGCTCGCTTATATAATCTGTGTGCGCATAGACAATTAAGTTTTTTCTTTTAATGAACAGCTATGTTATGTGGTGGTACTAAGTACCCTTTTTATGGCCTGCTTCGTAATCGTATTAGCTGGGCTTACAGTTCGTTAGGAAAGATATTGAGGATTAAATAATAAAAGGGTCTAAGCTCCTTACACTGACGACAAGATTTTAGCGAGAGACGGAGCAGATATGAGTTTTGTGCACTAAGTGGTGAAAATTAACCTGTGAGGGCTATCAATAGTATTGTCATAGTTTTTACAATAACGTGCCTCAACTTGAACGGTATTGGCTGTATGTAAATGAGGATATCTCAGCTGTCATAATCTGTATGAATTAAGTAGCACTTTGAGGACGCACCTGTTGACAAGACTCATTAATACCAGAAAAATGGTTCATTTGTCATCATTTGTCAAAACCAAAATCAACCTCATCGTCCGGCTTAGTAAAACGCTTGCGAAGTGCAAGTGTAACTCTAATTACCGTTGGTGATTTTCTTATACGTTGTACAGTCTTGTTCTAAAGCTCAATGAATAACTTCGGAGAAGAACTGACACAATTTCCACTTGTTCAAGCAATTTCCAGATAAAAATTTGCATCCAGTAAAAGTAGAAAAGCTTCGAGACGCTTCCTTGTTATTATAGCAACAAGCACCTACAGTCTACACCATAAACGTGAGAACGCAAGACAAAGAGTTTCGCCACCGCATTACCGTACCCACAGGACAACGTTGCGTCGTGGGAACCAGGGAAATTGTAGAACACGTTAAATGACACGTATGTAACGTCATGCCTCCCTAATAGCCACTTTCAATGAGGTATTAGCGGCCAACTGGGGTTTTGTATTGGGTATTGCGAAAACAGTGCGAAGCAGTGATAGCCTAGCGGTTAGAACGTTGGTCTCTCGAACAGAGGGGCCCGAGTTCAAATCCTGGCACGCACCTCTAATTTTCAAATATTATGTGCGTATTAGAAGTTAATTATCACTTGCTTCGGTGAAGGAAAACATCGTGAGGAAACCTGCACACCGAAGAGTTCTCCATAAAGTTCTTAAAGGTGTGTGAAGTCTACCAATCCGCACTTGGCCAGCGTGGTAGACTATGGCCTGTACCCCTCACATTGTGAGAGGAGACCCCGAGCCCAGCATTGGGACAATTATGGGTTGTTGCTTTGCTTTCTTTTGCTTTTATTGCGAAAACGGGAAATCATGACTGTACAGAATTATTTTGTGATCGTGCCAATGGGGACATTTAGTTGTGCCATACAACTAAGTTGTGCGTATGTAGTTGGTCCATCAGGAAACCGCTTTAATTAAATAGTGCAAACTTTCGAAGGAATCCGATAGAAACTGAAATTCACTTACATCTTTTTAACTACTGATTAGTCTGCTTCCGGTATACAACAAGTAAAAAACCTTTAAAAAATCCACTAAACATTTCGCAATTATCACTACGATATAAATAAATAAAAGTCTAGATGAACCTTAGCATTATTCCTCTTGTAGGAGATAAAGAAAGCGGCCCCTCAATAAAATCAATGGTCAGTGTTGGTATAGTAATGGTGCGTTATTTGTCCTCGATGCGTGATGGTGATACCACCTGAGCAGCTCGTTCCCACGCGACCATTGCATGGTACGCTACCACGCAATTTTTGGTAACAATCACAACAAAGTTTTAACCTATTCGTTGCAATACTTCTATTAGGACATGTAGGCACGTTACGACGCTATGTTTACTGAAAAGTCAAGTGAACAATGATATAATTTTGCATTTAGAAATAAATAGGGATTTTAAATCATATAATAAGTAATAGGTTTTGGAAGTTTTGAATCTTGATATTACACATTGAATTCATTTTAGAAACCATATTGAAATAATGTCTAAGTATGAAACAAATTCAGTTTTCCATATTGTGATTTTTTTTGTTATTGAAATGTAAAATGTCAATGTCGATTGTCGGAGGGAACAAGAAGAGAGGCGGCCGGGGTGCGTTTAATCACTTTCCAAACGGAACAAAACGGAGCGGACCCAATTTGCCCCAAATGAAGACATTAATTTCATCGATGCCATCTTATGTCCGAACAATAATGTTAATTTCGTTTCGAAATAAGAAAAATGCGTCCCTTTTAAATTATCTCTCATTCGATCTATTTGAGTCCATCCCTTCCCCGGGAACAAAGGACGCGGCGCTGCCGTCGCCATTGTCTTTGCCAAATGTGTACATGATTTGTCGTTAATGTGTTCCTGCTTCACATTTTTAATTGTTCTTAAATTATCTTTCATCGCTGAATTGCATCCGCACACCAAATGTGATATTTACTTCATTAAAGGTGATTTAGTGCAACAAAATGTACCTAGTGTCTCCTGAAACCATAATTATCTTCTTTCTCTTTAAGCTCTCCGTGCTCTTGGAGAGTCCATATTTAGATTTTGTAAAAACTCAGGAAAACAACCTTCAATTTAAACGCGTCGATGAAGACTGGTTTGGACGTAATGAAATCGGCTATATTTTTTTTTGTCTATGGTGATTAGGTAGGTGAAGTAGGTAATAAATGTAGGTATGTATGCGTTGTATAAATATAAAATACATTGAAGATGTCGCAATAATAACGTTTCTTAATCTATAGTTGTAAAGATAGTACAAAAATTATAGATATGGTGATATAGGTAATGATAAAAATATTATCTTTAAGTTTGCAGCATTGTCATTGGTTAGAAAAGGCTCAAGCCTATAAATAATAAAAACACATTTTATACGCGTAATAAAACAATAAAAAAGTCAAGGATTACTGAAGATTAACACCTTTTTATGTTTCAAGATTTAAAATTACCGTTTTAAATAAATATACCTACTAATTACCTAGCTAGGTATGTCATTATACATACTGCAGTAGTTAGGTATGCGATATCACATTCGGTTAAGTCTGACGCTTTTGTTCTAATACCTACATAGGTATCATTAACTTTATATTATTTTTGCGGTATATTGTTGCGGTACTCGTACCTGTATTGCGCAAAATGTTCGTTCAAGTTCGATTCGTTCCTAAATTAAATTGAACAACGCCAGACAATTCCAGATACCTACAGCCGCACAACTGCATTTTAAATTGCTTTAAACTAAAACAAAATGGCGGCTGCATTAACAAAAGCGACACGTATTAAAACTATAAATCGAAGTCGCGAAGTCTGGGAGGAGTTTGACCATGTCGCTGCTACCCACCCCCCGGGGGAGGGACGCTTGCTACGGGAGCTGGATCAGGAAGGTGAGGATGGTTGGTTCGGGAGAAAAAATAATAATAAAATTGTTAAAAATAAAAAGTGCGGGCTAGGGTTGCCACCTTCTAATTTTAAATTAAAGTTTGAAACGTAAAGTTGGCAATGACTTGTCTAAATGTTTGCGAATCGATTATGAGAAAGAATTCAGGTGTATAGCGTACGGTTGACGTGATCATTTGTGAACAAAATTTACGACTGCAAACGAGTAGCTTATCGTAGGTTTCCTACTTGAAGTCGTTCACGAGACCACTAAGGTACGTTTCGTGTTTTACTGAGGCGTACGCTATACCCAAATCCTTCACATTTCCACTAGGAAGGCAACCCTAGATGTGATAAAGCGATTGTTGTTAAGTCGTCACGACGATCGAACGGCAGTGTCGTTCGGAAACGATCAGCCAACGATGCAAAACTCGCGAAGCTTGCAGGCTACCTCTAAAGAGTTGTACGATCAAAAATATCTTTTGTTTCGTCGGTTAATCGCCTCGGTCGCGTCTACGCTGGATTCCTCTCATGATTGATGGTGCCTACAGACTCGACGAGCACTGATAAAGGGTAACGCGGCAAACCATTCGGAAGATTGACTTAAGGGGAGAAATTGATGGAACGCTACGTTCCGGCGTCAAAACATGCGGAATGAACTGCTGCCAAACGATCCTTGTAATTCCACTTCAATTAGCCACCTAAACAACTGTTTTTGCCGCAACTAAACCGGCTATTAGTTACGTAGTGATGCCTCCTCGAGGTGCTCGGACGGTTCTTGCATATGCAAGACAAATGATTTTTATAATACCTACAGTGAAATAGATTTCTCGCAGTCGTCTAGAGCGATGACTCAAGAGTTAATGTCCCGTCGATCTGGCTAACTTGGAACAGTAAAAACGTTTTTGTAATGTTCCTCACTCACGCGTTTGCAGTTGGGTGTAAGTCACGGAAACTGTTTTCAGTGGAATCGCAAGGATTGGCAGGAGTTCATCCAAAATGTGAATGTGATCATGATAGATACCTTTTTTGGGTATTAGTGACTTCAGGAGCATGACGGCGGCTTCGTCGCACGCCCACGCGTGCATTTTTCTATACGAGTCTCGCCCCTTTTCCGTCAGCTTGTCCCAGGGCTTCGGTTTCGAGAGTAGCTCCGATACGGTCCCCTGAGACAGGCCCAGGACATACTTGGCGAAAAGTCTCTGTCCAATGTTGTGCACCGACAGCAACTCTCGCACTCTCCGGCTGATGTGTAGGGTGTCCAGATTAGTGTTGGCGTATTTGTCCATATTGTATCGGAGCATCTCCTGCAGGCGCGCCTCCATGGGATCGCCCTTCGGGATGAGCGAGTCTCCGAGGCGGCCGACGAGCGCGCCGGGCGGCAGTGGGCCCATGTCCTCCGCGAACCGGTAGGGCCGGTGCTCCTCGAAGCGGAAGGGGCTCGGGGGCGGCAGCGGCAGCGGGACGGGCCCGTTGTTGTTGTGGTGCGTCGTGTTGTTGTTGAGCGGGGGCGGCGTGCTGGGCCACTCCTCGCCACCTGCGGTGAGAGCACGGTTACGCGGGAACACGAGGAGGCGGAGGGGCTCGGGGGGCGGGGAGGGTTCACGTACGCCCGTAAGCGTCGCAGGCGGCGACGACGTCCGAATTAATGCGTCGGCGGATTTGAACAGCGCATCGGAATTCTGCGACCTAAGGCGGTACGATTACGCGCGTCCGTGAGCGGCATGACATGGCTGGAGGTGGTGGGAGCGGGGTGCCTCGTACTCCGCGCGTCGGGTTCCCGCGAGGTTTCGGAAATCGAAGCGAACACGGACTAACTACGGACATACACAGGCAGTCGACTCGACTAACTCACGAGGACAAGAATCTTTTGCATCCAACCTGAGCTTATGAATTCACCATTGCATTAATAAACTCAAATCGAAGACTTTTCAGTGTGGACGTGCTCGAGTGAGTCGTGAGCATCAATTTTGGAGTAGAGTTGATTGTGCTGAAAAGACCCTGGGATGCGATACCTGAGTCGCGGGATATTAGTGAAGCGGGGCAGGTCGCCGGACATACCTGGTTCCCGGCGCTCGGAGCTGCGCTCGCGCTCGGCGGAGGAGCGCTCGTCGCGCAGGGGCGCCGCGGGGGACCGCAGGGGCTCCGGCTTGCGCTCCGGCCGCTCCACTCGCTCTACCCGCTCCACTCGCTCCACCCGATCCACCCGCTCAGGGGGACCCAGGTCCATGGAACGGAGAAGGCTGGAAAACAAAAGAAAAGTTTATGTACGTGCTAAATTACACAAATAGGTACCTACAATGTGTACCAATAAACATGTGGAAATTTTGAGTTTTTTTAAAAAGTAGTAATAAATAGGTCCCAGATTCTTTCCTCTACAAAGTACTCTGGTTGATCGATCAGCATGCGCACTCCATCACATCACAGATGACCAAGTCCATTAGCCCCGGCCACCCAATTTATAAAGAAACGGATACGACATTATTACGCTTAGGTCAACCGGAAGGCGATACCTTAATAAATTGAGAGAGAGAATTGATTAAAACCATTCCAGGTGAATTAATTAAGTATTTTAATTAATAGGATATGCCGGTGTCCTTATTGGCAATATTCCTTTCATAAATTTATTGAGATTGAACCCTTTGAGGCGCACAGGGCTATTAGCAGATAAGGACCCCTCTCCGTAGATAACTTACATCGATTCCACCGGCTTCGGTCGCTCATGCAACAGACGGTAGCTACATTATGCTGTGTGGAATACTGAAGTCTTTAGAAAAATGTTTTCTAACTGGAACTTGTAATAATAAATTATATAAATAATTTAATGGTTAGTAAAACGCTCTACCACTCTCATGGATAAAGTTCCAAGTTAGCTAGTACAAGTTAAACCCTTTGAGATCGAAATGAGGAGAAAATAAACAAAGAATTTAAATTAAAAGAACTTGCACAAGCATTGCATTCGCATAAACAACCTCGTGTAACCGTCGCTACATTTGCTACTTTTCGCTACATAATTTAGTTAGAGCGCACCCAACTATTTCCCGAACGCGTCGTGCGACCGGTCGTGCGATCGGTCGCCTGACTTGTCGTCCCGCACGTATCGATTCGCTCCGGGCCAGATTTTCACACTTCCAACAATAGGGTTGTACCTTAATTACAATTTAATATATCACCAATTAAACGTTTGATCGGGACTACGCTGCTGAATTTAGGAGCACGTTCACGTCATCTATTGTTGTTTAGAACGGTGTGTTTGTATTCGGGCGGGTTGGCGGTAAATTTGTAGGTAGCGGAGCACTTTATTGGTACACTAAACGTTGAAATCCCGAGGTGATTTTCAGGTGCGGATGGTTAATCGTTTCGAATGTTACAATTTAAGTGCAGTTGTTTAGTTTTCATGATTAGACGGCACTCACGGTTTGCAATGCACAAAGCGGAAGCGATTTAAATATGAAGTGGAACGTGGAATACTATTTTCATGATCTACGTACGATGTAGATATTATTGTGCACTATGGCGCCACGAAAGAATACATTTGTTTGAATTTTTTTTTTGTTTTTCTAAAATAAAAAATACTATTTCCTTAATGCTTAAGATTACTTACATTTTTAATCTGCAACCGTTTTTGGATATCCTGATATTAATATTATTGTACGTATATGCACGGCCCGGGTAGGAACCCGGAACCCACCACTAAGTGAGCTGTGACCGTGTTTAACATCGAAAACGTAACATCGTTGTTCACACTGTTTGTTTAACGATTTATATAAATTTCAAAGATTTCGAGCTAAGTTCGAAGAAGACAGTGCTTTCTCTCGATGACAGCTTCCAGCGTAACCCAGTTAAAGCTGATAAAGCTGACAGTTATATTCAGTGATAGCTTGGAGTTTTAACAGCTTGTGATGCGAACAACACTGCTGTAGAGCCGCTACCTGTTACTATTCTAAATTTTGGCTTTAAACGGATTTTACTACTTTACTTACTTTATAATTTATACTAAAAATAATAAAGACCTTCTTTGACTTTAGTTTTGTCAAGCAAAAACACAAATTTTAGATTTTCACTGAAAGTTTATAATTATGTAACAAATTCATACAAAATAGAGCTACAGTTCCAAATGTAGAAAAAAGATGTAATAAATAACGTCTTACATGTAAATTAGTTTTATTTAGAGTTTTTAAAGCAGCAATTCAAAATTGTACGGAGACATGGCAACAAGAAACTTGTCTCTGACAAAATTGTTGCCAAACTCATCGGCATATCAACTCATCTTTTGTTCTAACTGATTACGATATTTTATGTAAGTAATCGTATATAACTATAAAGTTAAATAAGTTAAGGTTAAAAAAGGGTTTTTAAAACTCAAGTCCGTATTAAATAAAGTAAACAAATTCCGAAACATGATCGATGATGATTGTGTTTTAATAAAAGTAATTCTTTCTAATGTCACAATTTTATTATAACACACATAGACACAGCGTACACTTCTCCATCCCACCTCTGTTCCATATGTAAGCTTAAAAGCATCTTTGTCTTACGCTAAGGCTGGCACATTGAATATTTTAGTGCGAACCAAGGATGCGGAAGTTTTTGAATTAATTACGCGAACTCGGTTAGTGGTGGCGATTGGTGGCTGTCGTTTCCTAGTGTTGACTTCCCGACGGAGTTGTGTGGTCATTTGGGTGTCGGGTCCAATACTATGAGGTTACTGGGTTCACATGTCCTTTAAACTTGCATCACCGCAGATTACTAAAAAATATTTATATCTTGCAAGATCTATGGTTCGTACATATCGTTCGACAATACAATACAATACAAATTATCTTTATTGTACAAATGACATTACAAAAAAAAGACGTATTGTTATAAAACTTTTCAACGTGTTTATGTACGATTACCTATTAGGTATCCATTTGTATCCGTAAAGTATAGATAATCACTCGTAAAATATAGTAAATAATACAGCAGCACCGGTGGCATGAACCCAACCTGCGAGCAGCAACATTTGCCACTCGTAAATCAATATCGAGTCGAATTCCCGCTCCAGAAATATGTCTTTGAACTTTTCGCCTCCCCGGCGCTCGCAGATAATTCATTAATCGTTCATTACACGGCTCCTCGTGCCGATACTACAGATAGCTGCTCGGCCGATCCAAGTTCCGATTCGTCACTTTGTTAACTCCGACCGCATCGCCCACAGACGGAAAACAATACCACTGACTCTAATTACCTGTGCGTTTCTACTCGAGCAATTAAGTAGCACGTTTCAAGGCTGCACAGATAATATTTTCGGTTTTATCATCAAAAAAAACCTGAACAGCGCTGGCAGTCAACAAAAAAGACGAGAAAAACTCCAAGCCGCAATCGAAATTGGAACGCGCTGTCATTTGTTTTCAATATGGTGTCATGCTAAGTACTTTTTATGAATCAGCTCGGCTCGAACAATGACTGTGACGTCACACGATCAGCCGTTATCACTCAAGTGATCGGTCGGCGATAACAGGAAACTCCGCCCATCGAACACGCTGACCAATCACGGACCGATCGATTGGTCAATACAAGATACGAGAACGCCTTTTCGAACGCATCCCACACGCGCCACTTGGACGAGTAGTTGCGTCTCAACTTTCCGAACATAAGCGGATAAAAAATTTGGACCCTGTCAACAAAAGGCGAAGGCATCCGAGACACCGGCCGCATCGGTCGCGACAGATCGCTTTTTTCTTAGCCCCGCCGTATTGACTCTAGTCTATACCGTTTCCTAGTTTTTTAAAACAAATTTTCCAACACAAACTCGTCGGGACGAGAGCGTGTCAACATCACAACGCAGTAAAAAGCTTATGCTGCTTTTGTGGTTCAAAAAATGTCGGGGAGCGTAAATTAGTTGATAATTTGTGTGTGACTTAAGTTTAGTTAAATGTTAGTCGAGCATCGCCTAAGCAAACGAGGACAGGTGTCCACGATAGGCCGGTATTGATATATAGGAGGTAAACTCCAGAACTCGTATATAAAATACATGTGTATTTGAGTTCCCGAGCATTATGTAAATCTTGTGTGCTTAGTTTTTAATTAAACAAGGAGATAAGCGGTGTCTCATTCGTTATTTGACTTTTTATAATTTCAAGTTGGAGAGTCAACACCGTAAGTTAAATCTTTGATTGCCAGGCGCGCATACTATTATGCTCCTTATAATCAAAGTCACAATATTGATATTAGCGTACGTGGAACTGCTATCTCGGACGTCTATTGTTGACAGGGCGAGACAACTACGATTTTGTTGAAAAACTTCTTGTTTGTGCTGTAATAAAAACGTATACGAATATGACCCCTAATTAGACGTATTTTAATGGACCTATAAAAATATTAAATATTTGAACCTTTCGGACTAACTAAGGGATGTGGGGGTTGATCGCGTAGCTACACATTGAGGATCTTATGACTCAGACCACAGATAGCATAGGTACAATGGTATCTGTAGATATAACTATTGCAGAACTGTGTTACAGTCATTAAGACCATTTAAATTTAATTACGATGGTTAAGTTACAATAGAAATTATTGTATTCAAACATTTTGTTCAAGGTCTATGTCGTTCATACTATTGATATTTCAACCCAGTAACATTTAATCATGGTCATGACGAATTTTATTACATTTTAATATTTATAAGGTCATATTTCTGTTTTTTTCCACCACCCCGCTGAGTATTATCAGTTTATAATTACATTAAAACACATTATATTGAGGATGTTCGTACTTGTTACAGATATAAATTATTGCAGGTAGATTCGGCTTTTATTCAAATGAACCATGGAGGATAGAGTAGAAGGAGGGCCATCTCTGTGAATGAAAAGAGTCCGTAAAAATGCGTCCAATTACGGGTGGCGCTACGGTGCGGTCTACAACAGCTATGTTCGAATATCTATTTATCAGACACTAGCGCCATTCATTACGGGTGGCATAACTCAGCAAACTTCACTCCGTCTACAACAGCCATGTTCATATATCTATTTTTCACACACTAGCGCCATTCTGAAATGGCCATTATTGGAACTTCTATTTTCAATAAACAGCTGCACACTTTTTCAACTTCCCCTCATATGAGATGGCCCTCCTTTTAACAATCTATGCTCCATGAAATGAATGTTGCTCTTCGTTGAAACTCAATCGACGTACCTACCTCATTCATATATCCATAACGCTTCCCGCCCACGTCCGACTTTTTGTAGGAGAGACAATCGGGCCGATTTTTTTTTCATATTATTTCTGACCGACTTTTAGTAGGACGTGTGCGTTGCACTATTGCTATCAGTACGTTCTATTTTTCTCCTACAAAAAATCGGTCACTGATTATCGGACGTGGGCGGGAAGCGTAACATAATACATGTTACTGTTGGTTATTTATAAAATAAAGTTGTTTGTAAGAAAGTACCTATCACCAAATGAGAATTTTAACACTAAAGTAATTGAAGACGACTTTCCAACTATAAACTAAATAACACGAGAAATTAAGATTCAAATACCAATTACCCTGCTTAGTTAGTAAAAGGTAATCCATTCGACTCGAATCCATTCCATGACACGTTCGAACTAAGTAGTCAATATCAGAAACAGATTCAAAGCGCGGCGAGCCGATCCCTGAATTAGTTGAGATTTGGCGCGGATCGTCTAGAAATCAATCTATCCCTCCATTACGGTTTAATCTTCGGCGCTGGCTATAACTTAATCCTAACTTGAGAACCGGTATAAATAAGCAATAAACCGCTACAGGTGCCGTGCGCCCCTACAGTCCACAGATTATGTACAGCTAATTTCGATGTGCGGTTTTGTTCGGAAACCGTACATTATCGTACACCAAAGACGTCAAACTCAAAAAATAGCATGGCCAAAAAGAACGACGCCAATTTTTTTTAAATATGAATGGAATGTAGCTATATTTCGAAATGAAATGCAGCAACCCTATCGAGTTTAGGCTCACTAGAGTGAAGGATGGTGGTTTTTAAAAATAATAATTATTACTTATTAATTATTATTTATGAATTATTATTATTTATTTCTCTAAGAAATTATTATGATTTATTATTTTTTGTCTTGAGAGCCAGTTCTTTTTGTCTATTTCTTCTCTCTTTCTTGGTAACGCATCAGTGATGCCTTTGGTGTTGCTGATGTGCATGGGCGACGACTTGCTTACCTTCAGCTGGATCGTCAACTCGTTTGCCGGCTATTTCCATAAAATATGTATATATTGTTTTAAATTTTATTCTTATAAACGTGTAATTCGACATTTACGATCGGCTTGTGTCCGTAGACGACAATCGTAGTACATGAAGCAACCTTTCAGTGTTAACACTACAGCACATTTAGGATTAAAAGGCAAACAGACAGACGCAAGACGTTGCATTACGTGCAGGTACCAGATTACGTCAGAGTACGGGAGAGTCGTGCAAGACGCGGCGCCGGCGGTACCTGGTGGGAATTTGGGCAACTGTTTCCGCTCCTAGTAATTGAAACGGGAATTTTCCCGGCGCTCCCAATCTATCAACTATTTGTGTCATGTACGTCGATCGAAAACAATACGTTTTGATCTATTGTCAAGGTATTTTAACATTTTGTTGTGATTATTTGATTATTTCCTAGAAGAAACAATTCAAGATGTAAAAAATCTTTGTAAAATCATAATGCGTGATTAGGTTGGTAGTTTTAATAAATTGGATGATATATTTTTGATTACGAAACAATATATTACACTATATTATACAGATAAAAAATAAACAAGTCATCAGAAAGGGGATTTAGGATGTGCCGGTGGGCAGGCTGGGCAGCTGTCGGCCATTTTCACACCAAAATCGATCAATTAACGTTAAAAATAGTGGCGTTCTTTTACAGTGTTTATGATGTGTGCACAACCGTCATTTTATGTCGCGTCGCCGCCTCTGATGTGACTTACCCTTTGATGGATCAAAGAGCCCGCCGATGCCCGCCATATTGGTAGAAATAACACATTAAACTATGGAAAACATTCGGTCGCGTGCCTTCGCGGCTTAACCGCCGAACCAGTTGTCAAATTGATGATATTTTTGTCTGATAATACTTTCTCATGTTCTGAACGAAAATAAATGAAATTTCTCGTGGAATTACTAGAATTCCGGATAATAATTTAATTAATGAATAACAATAACGATGGTCGAATGTGGCTTAGGCGAACGGCTAAAAGAAAGGTTAAAATTTTACTTAGTAAGTACAGAAAAGTACCTAAGCTGTGTGGTAACACATGTGACTAGTTAATCGGTACCCGGTTCCCACGTGTTTCCGATTAATCCCGGAAGAGATCAGTCACCGTGATAACGCACCATCAATTAGCTATTTCATGAGATCGCTTCACAGAACCACATAGACCACACCGTGTCACACTTACGCTAAATTGAACTCTATTTAGATACTCTTAAATATGAATTTTTTTGTTTGTCATAAAGTAATATTTTATCACCTACTTAGTAATTATAATGATGCTTCTGAACGGATTTTAATAAGAGAGGAGGATATTTAAATAATTTTAATAAGAGTACATAAGTACGTTAAATTCTTAACAAGTTAAAAATTCAAATACCAGGTCTGCTGGAAGAAAATTCATTTTGAAATAAGTAGTGCCTATGTACTATTGTTTTAAATTTCGATTTAATTTAAGTTTATACGTGTACTTGAAATCTATACATCTATACAAATAAAATTGGAATCTATACAAATAAATAAAATTGGAGTGTCTGTTTGTAATATTAAAATAACCGCTTTTTACTAAGTGCATTTGGATGTATACACGGTACATATACCAAAAAAATATTTTTTACAATTTTTTTCTGTCTGTCTGTCTGTCTGTTTGTTCCGGCTAATCTCTGAAATGGCTGGACCGATTTTGACGGGACTTTTACTGGCAGATAGCTGATATAACAAGGAGTAACTTAGGCTACTTTCATTTTAGAAAAAAACTATAGTTTGTTAGGCGATACGAAGTTCGCCGGGGCAGCTAGTTTTTAATTTTTAAATAAAAACAAAAATAAACAAGTTATAAACTATAACTCTCCTTCAAAGTGACAAGTTTGAATGACTGATTCAGTTCAAGACATCGAAACAACATCTTTGAAAAATCGCGTCCACACTGACGAGAGCTTTGAACCGACGAGTCGATGTCAAACAAAACACATATTTAACGGTTTAGGAAGTGGTCTGAGCGAAGGAAAACAGGGTGTTGCAGTAAAATACGGTTTGAAAACATACAAGGCGTGGTTTTTGTGAACCTAAATGGAATTTAACGACGTTTGCGACCGACGATGCTCGCCGTCTACTTTGTGGCGGGAACTATCACAGCCAACGTCGTCTCGATAACACTTAATATAATTATAGCTATATCAACACTTTTTAAAATTAGTACTAAGAACTATTAAATTAAATCACATATTCATCAGATTTAACTAGATCCCCATTAAATGATTAATTAATATGATCAGTTTTATAGTCGAGTCAAAAAATGAAAGATAAATGGCTTTACTCATAACTCTTTAGACAGAAAGTCGACGGTTTGTATGGAATAGAAGGTTACATTGTTATGAAATTGTATTATTCAATGAATCACTGATGACTTATCTAATTAACAAAATGTTATTGCTGTGCATAAACAAAAGATGAAAATTAAATTGAATTTATTTATTTTAGTTAAAACATCAGTAGAGCAAAACGGGTTTGCACACATTTGATTTTGGTAACTTGAGTGATGAGTTAATTGAATTGACTAAATGGGAATCATATTATTGTCTTGACCTCTATCATAGCCCTGAGCCCACCGGCCCGGCGCGGCCCGGCGCGGCCCGGTGGCGCGGCCCGGCGCGGCGGCGGCCGTAGCTCAAGTTTCTAAGATCCTAGAGCTACAACCGTAGAACTCGTAGCGTCGCGGTCGATGCTACGTTAAGTATAAAATAATAATCCCAACTGTAATTGAGCACTAGCTAGTACTAGTTATCACATCAATCTCAACTATCTATTTTTGAAAAATATTTATTTACATTTTAATTCTACGCTAATTTATACGGGCCTATGACACCATGAAATAAAATTTAGGCACGGTCTTACGGCGCGCAAGTATCTGTGTAAAATCTATACTAAGTATTTATTATAATATTTCAGCTGAATTGGGGTGGCTTAGAATACAAACCCCAATCCCACGCCGGATGGGTGTCGTAAGAGGCGACTAAATCCGGCCCGCTGGTGGAAGAGCCCTCGGATGGATCATATTGGTGATATTGATTTAAATTGTTAATTAATACGATTATTACTATTATTATTTCTCCATTGGGTTCGCCTGGATAGCTACCACCCTTGAGCAGCATGAGAGTCAGCCGCCAAACGTCTCGTCGTGTTCCGACTGGGGGCTTGAGAGCCAGTTCTTTCTTTCTTTCTTTTTCTATCTCTTTCTTGGCCGGCAACGCACGAGTGATGCCTTTGGTGTTGCTGATGTTCAAGGGCGACGATAGCTACTTACCATCAGGTGGATCGTCAGCTCGTTTGGCAGCTATTTCCATAAAAAGAAATACCAGGTACTATCCTTTAATACAAATGTCTCCTAAAGTTACTAACATACAACTACAATACTACAACTAATTATAGGGATATTTGAGTGTTATTCTTACTAGAAGCAGTGTAGGTACTACTTACTAAAAACACTATGGCGTCTGCATACAAAATGAATACATACATTACCGGAGTTATCAAAAAACTGTTGATCTTCGTTTCCATGAGTTTCAAATTTTAAATGAGGTAATTATTGTGTTGATTTATAATGATTATTAGTGTACTGACGAAACACATTCAAGAATAAAAACCTATTGTTTATTCATTGTTTCACTTTACCGCTCACGGACGTGCTGACTTATGGCGATGAAATATCGTAAAATATACAATAACTTATTATAGTGTTATATATATATGTGTTGGCAAACAAGGCGCAATTCGGACTTTCATACCTAGTAGATATTATTATTGTAATAGATACGTAATGCTTATTAATATAATTAAATACCATTATGACAATCACGGCACACTACTCAGGAATTGCGAAAATATTATGATGAAGTAGTGAGTAGCAGCGACGCAATCCAAGTTGTATTAATGTAGTTAAAACTGTGAATTTATTCATTAAGTAGGTGATGCTCTAACACTGTTATGTTTTTGTCTAAATTATAATAAGAATAACTTAAAATAATTATATTAGTAAGGATTGGACTGAGTTACAATTTACCGCGTAATTACCAAACGACCGTTTAGTTTATAATATAAAAAAGGGAAACGAATTTTTTCCTCATTTTAAAATTGACTAACTGTGTGTGGCCTTGGAATATCCTTTGTTTCCTTTAGGTATTCTTTATTTCCAGGTATTATTTTTAATTTTGTTTTTTCTATTCTTGACCTAGATCGCTGTAGTGAAAAAATTAAATGGGTAATGACGGTAGATTTAATTACTAAATTAAACTAATTACGTCGTAAATACAATTTCGTATAAAGACAAAATAATACGTAAATGATTCAGATTAAAAAATAAATAGTTTCCTGTAAAATAATTTGCTTTGTTATAAAAAAAATACTTGATTATGGGTTAGTTACGTAACTGTTTTTGTCCGATATTTATATAAGAAGAATTTTCTAAGAATTGAAATAAAATACCTAACTAATAAACAAAAGTTCAAAAGTCACGATGTCGTAAAAACGCAAGATAGGTACATACTTAAACTTAAAAACGTGAAATAAAGTGACAAAAATATTTAGTAAAATATTAATAGTTTAAAAACAAGTCTGTTTTTGAACTATTTATTTTTATAAGCATGTTTACATGCTTAAGGTATACCAGAATGTTCAGATACGTTCTTTTTAAGTTTAACAATTAAGAAAAAAAACTATGTTTTCATCCATTGAAAATGAACCATTGCTCTGAGAATAATAGGTCGCAGTTATTAATTAAAAGTATCTTATTATTGATACACTTTGAGATGCCCAGAAATATAATTATCAATTCAAAGATTCCATTAAATTCATCCATACGAAAATAAAGGTGTAATAAAAATATCGTAAAGTTTTCGAAGACTAATGCAAAGGTAGAATCGACGACGGAGGTCCTGTCTTTTTTGCCGCTGGGGTCCCGCGGCTGCGACATCCCGAGCGCGGCCGAATGTAGCGACTGAACGCTAAACGGCTCGAGATATGGAATTTAGCAGCCTCCATGTTTGGACAAACTATTGATACACAAATCGCTCCCTGAGAACCTCCTAAACGCTTTCGTTTTTTTAGCTTCCTGCCTCATCAGTGGGAAACTTAAATAGAATTATCGGAACACTAATGGATGGATGGCGATACGATGGATTTTTTGATTTCTGAAATGCACGATCATGTTTGTAGAACTTCCATGTACCCTCTGCTTTGTTATTTATTAAAGTTAATAAATAAGTTTTATTCTCCATTTGTTTTATGATTGGTGGGATTGGAAACAAATGATTAAGATTAATTTGCTATTTTAATATGATAATATAGACATTAAATATTGCCGGCCAATGGCTTTGGTGTCACTGATGTCCGTTGTCAACGAAGCCCACTTACTATTAGGTTGCTAGTCTGCTCGTTTACATGAAACAGCTGGCTTTAGTTACTAGGGTTATATTTAGTATTAACTTGTAAACCTGACGCATGTTCTTTGAAAGTAAGTATAATTTGGAAACATGCTATGTAACAAGATCAATCAAAGTCTGAATAAGTAATGAACACTACACGTTCGCTCGCACCACTTGTTTGAACGTGTAAGATTATAAGATTGACTATCAATAACAATAGCATTATAAATATCTTTTTGTTCAATGCCATTAGAGGATTAGTTGATATTATACTATTAATACCCGAAGATAACTTACAGCATTATTGTCTTGTGTTGTCCTTATAAATCATTCAATTATACATACTAACAAGAGCTTGTTATTACACATTTTATTGTCAAACAAATGTCAAACAAATGGATTATAATCACGATTAAATGCTGTATTGATAATACGGACGCTCTATAGAAATTATTCAATTGCATCACAGTTTTAACACTGACCACTGAAGTGGCAGAAGACAAACGCCACCGACCCAATCTAATCATCTATTTTTTACCGACTTCAAAAAAGGAGGAGGTATTCAATTCAACTGTATTTTTTTATGTTTGTTACCTCAGAACTTTCGACTGGGTGGACCGATTTAGATGATTTTTTTTAAATCGAAAGCTGGTGATTGTCTTGAAGTCTCACTTAAATTTGAGCGAGATCTGACGAGTAGTTTTTGAGTTATCTCTAATTTTGAAGTCGGTTATTTTTTGTCAAGAATTATAAGGATAATCGTTGGTATACATAGAGCATTTTATAATTTCCAATACTATGTCAGGAGTATTATTACCATTTACTATTCACATGTCCTGACCATGATAATAACCCTAAATGAAACTAGCCACTCGTTAATCGTAACGTGTCCACGGTCAAACCGTTCCCTTATGTTTATCTAGAAAGCGTAACACCTCGAAATAGGTATCGAGTTTTACAAAAAAACTTGTAACAAAATGCGGCCATTGTATTAGTATCATCAGCCACCATCCCAGCCACAGGCGCCGTGTTATCAGTCAAGAGGTAGGGTCAGCAAACAACGCTCACGGCGCACACGATGACTAGATTAGATTGTTTTGAAATCAGAACTTTCTTGCAATGAAAGCTATTTGCGGAATGATTGTACCGAATGCAAAATAATTAAATGACTCAGGAGGGTTTGTGTTCAAATATTTGATTTACATACGAGATCCTTAATACTTGTAAATAGACGAATATATTATTCATCTGTCTGGAATTAAGAAGTAGACACCGTCCTTAGACCATGACCCAAAATCATCTGTCATGTGACATCTGTCAATTCTGCTGTCAAATGCGATGCTTAAAGCAAATTGGTGATGCATATTAAAACGTAGTGATTAAGTACTCTGTGGCATATGCAACGTGATAAAGATAGGTGATAAACATACCTACAATAAAACAAAAACACGCAGTAGGTACTAGGCAGGCACGAAAAAACAGGTGGTATTTCTTGGGTACTGTTGAAGTATGCGATAATTATTTATTGTTTATTGTAGTTAATAATTTTATGTGATATGATCAACAAAACCGAAAGCGGGTGTCCTCGATATGATCGTAACTGTGGTCAGTTATCGCTTCCTTCTTCATAAATATCCGTGATCTACATTAGTAACTAAAAATATTATTTAAATTATAACTTCCGTTCCGGCATGTCATCGATGATACCATCGCGGCATCGGTGTAAACAATATCCTTGGGTAACTATGACCACTTACCATTGATCTGCAGTAAAGCTATTTATGTTTAAAAAACTTGTATTTCAATTATAGTATCGACAATTTTACCAATTTTCATCGAAATCCGTTCAAGGGTTTTTATTTGATGCCCGGACAGACAAACAGACAGACAGACAGACAGACAGAAAAAATATTCAATGTACAGAAAATTTGCCCTTTGAGTTTTATTATAGTATCAATATGCTGTCTGCACTATCAAAGAGCTATCATAGAGCGACACCTCTGGATCCTGCGCCATTGTTCTCGATCCTTGGCCGCGACCGAGCCATCCCGCCGCCGCCGCCAGCGAGCCGTGTTGCCCAACAGCCAAACAGACAGTCATCTGTTGACGCAGCGGGTGAACGACCGCTGATAGCCTTATCAAGTTTATTAGCTCGCGCCTTTGAACGTGAGCTTTCCTACCTTCCCATCGTACGTATACGTTCCTACACATTGTACGTACGTGTTGTTTTGTTTACAGGAAACGTGTGTACGCGAGTAATACCCGTATTATATTTTGTCTATACTTTTGGTACTGACATCTCAAATCATGTAGGTACCTACGTAAATTGGTTTTCTTGCCACTCTTTATGTTATTTGTCTTTGCAGCTATCCGTTGCAAGCAAGGAGGTTCTAAGATTCCCTGCCAGTGAGAACATTTGTTGAGAAATATCAGCCATCGATATTCAAATATTTACATGCTCTTTCATGCATAGCACTAGCATAGCGAAAACCTAATAAATAGACAGCATATTTTTACTTCCGTTTTAGCAGCCGTTTTCGTATGCATCTTTTAATAGCCTTTACAATTTTGTGACTTTGACAAGTTGCCTACTTGCAAAAAGTACATATACATTACGTTAGCAACTTGAAGATAATGGACATACTGAATAAGTTGTCATCATGTTCATCATTGAGTTATTTCGTTCGGATCCCTAATACTGATACCATACGGGATCTGTTACATTTAAACTTACTTGATTTCCCGCTTGAGGTCATCGTAGTCTCGCTGGGAGTCGAGCCGCGCCTCCAGCCGCGCGATGTGCTGCTTCTTCTCGTCCAGGCGCTCCTCCAGCCGCTGCAGCTGTTGCGAGTGCGCCTCCTGCAGCGCCGACAGCGACGCCTGCAGCCGCCGCACGTCTTCCACCAGCTGGGCGATCTGGAAACAAGGACGGGCTCAGATTTACGATTGGATAGATAAATACAGCATGTATACTGTTCGCAGCTGAAGAACTGCAACGGTGACCCATTAGTAGATAGCTTAAAAAGCTACAACTCTGTAAGTGGATGACTTTGCTGAAGAAGAGTTTTTAGGTTCGATTCTCTCTCGAAGGTTTGACAGACAAATGTTCTCAAGTTATCGGTGTTTGTGGTCCCAATACGTATGTGGAATGTCTGGAATGATAATAATTAGTAAATACGTCGTATGTTAAAATTGCTCGCCTTGGATTTCCTATCAAGTCACATTTCGTTACGATGTTTGACGCATGGTACACTGATTTTCAAGCCATTAGGTTGTCTGATGATTATTAACATAATGATAATGATAATGATACATGTCACATCCTTTTCAATATCAATCCGAGAGCTGTCGCGCTCGGTTCTAACGAGCGATATCGCCGCGCCGGTCTAATTGCTCAAATATCATAAAACAAACTAATCATCTTTATCTTTATTTTTCGTGTTCTGACGCAGTCGTGAAAATACTTTAACAATATAGTTTTTACGATTTTATTGGGGGAGATTTTCCGTGATTTTTGATAGAGTGTAATCTACTCAAATTGGAGCAATTCATATTAATGATATAAAATAAAAATAGTGTCGTAAAACATTGTGTATTGAATGTTGACTTGTAAGCCGTTGACGCTTATCAAGATAGATATTATCAGTTTTTACGAACATAACGTTAATTTATTATAATTTTGAATTTCATTACTCTTGAGTTCCAGCCTGAAGGTAAAGGTGACTACAGCTGTATAGGAGAAGAGTATTAATTATCTAATACTGATACAAATGACGAAGACGAAGAAGCAGTCAATGTCGCAGACAATGTCGTTAAAATTCTTAATTTTTTGCTATTTCTTTTTGTAACCAAAGAAGACAAAGCTAATGAATATGATAGACACGAATTATTTTTGACACCTTAATTACAAACATACGAGTGCGATACATAATACTGAATCCTCAAGTGATTGGCTTACAAGTAATACGTTACCGAAGACAATGGCCGATTACTTATTTCAGAGATGTTCCCGATAACCCTCGGATCTTCCGCCTTGTTACGTGGCAATAGCAATCAAATCCACGTGCAATTGTTCATGAACGGCCTCCAAACTACGGTATGTATCGGCAAAAATGTACACCCGACAATAAACCTTATTGAATTTGTTGTTACGAACTGAAATTGAGTAAGGTTGCTGATAATAGTACAATTACTTAAGAGACTGATTACAAGGCCTGATTTGTAGGTAAAGCGATGCGTAAGTGTAACTATAATATTCACTTGCAGTGATGAGCTGATCCAATTTTATATTTTTCAAATAGAAAAATGGTATTTATCGGTTAATGAAAGCATTAAAGTGCCTAAACAAAAATTTTTAGCCTGCCAAAACTTTTCAATAACCCATTCAACGTGAGGCGGTTACAAAACTGTAGGTACTTACTTTTTCAATTACGACACATATACAAGGTTGCCCTTGACATCAGACGGAGAGCACTTACATAGGTAGGTACACATCATATTGATAGCTTAGCTAGTTAGCTTAGTCTAGCTTCCAGTATCCCCGACCCTTAGCGATAATCATGTCTCGCAACGTATTATTTGTCGACCTTCGGAGGATATCAATTGTTGCCGCCAGGTGTCGTTCGCCCGTGAAGATGCATATCTTCAGATGGATGCAGCGGAAACCGTTATCGTGTAAGCCTTGAATGTTTACTACTGATTCTTACATAGTCAATACATTTGACTTTGAAAGAATTACTAAAGATTTGCTTCTAATGACTGCTTATCGAAGCAAGGATTTTAGGTTCGTTTTGAAGGCCCAAAAGGTGGCATCGTCACATTCGCTTATTGGCGTTATTGCCTATATCTCAGTGGACAATAGGCTTTTATGCCATTATTTGAGCGATCGTTTCACCTTCTTAATAAATAATAATAAGTATTTATTGACCATAATAAAGGTACATACAAAGCTTAAATAAACTTGTAATTATGTGTAGTAAATTTCCTGTCTGATAGACTTACGAGTAGAACCGTACAGTGGCCACAACACCAGGGCTATTTATGTTTTCTTTACTTAGAGACGAACTTTCTTACAAGTTGTACATGTATTAGTAGTATTCTGTTAACAGTAGCTTACAGCGTAACGTGTAAAATGGGGATAATGGTAATGATTCTCAGGAATCAATACGGAGGCTGGCGGGGGGCCAAGCTGTGAGGAATGCGAGGAGCAGGATCTCGTGTCGTCACGACACGACTCTCCACACCATTTGAAAGTGTGATTTTATGTGAAACCCGTCATTGCGTAACAACTATTACGATACAAATTATACAATCAAAAAAGGAAAAAGAAAACACTACACAATATTTATTATTATTATTATTATTATTATTAACTAATTATCCATTAATAATATTAATTAATGGTGTTGTTAAAATAAATGTTTTTTTTTGTGTGATTCTCATTCTTCGTGTATCCAGGTTTCTGCTTTGCTGAAAGCAGTAATGATGAAGTTCTTATATGCCTGAAGCTTATCGGAAAATTATCGGGCACGTGTAGGATTCCAACTTAGTCTACCAAGACTATTTTATGACCCTTGAGGTGTGCTAAGTTTTACCGATTTATTATTGTTTTCATGGTCCTTCGAGCCGGATATGACTATAGATTTGTGTATACTCAACTTGTTACGCTAATGATAATTTATTCATTCAATTGTAGTTCTTAATGACGGAAGCAGTTTTTTGGGTTTATATAATGTGAAGGTCTTATGGGCATTATCGTCGAATGGTCGCGTCTTCCTGGCACAGGTAGGGTTCGATACTAATGGCTATTAGGGTACGATTGTCATCTGACCTCCAATACTAACCTTGAGGAAAAAATGGTGTTTCTTACGCGGAAAGGTCTATCGTCGTTTTTGTTACGTTTGTTTTTGCTTCAATAAATAATTTAAATTAATGCTTGTGTTACTAGAAGATAATAATCACTCAAAATATTACTGTTCATAATGTTGGCAATGAAAGTACGTGACGGAATAAATAATAGATTCGCGCAGTCATTATGTGGATGACACAAGGATGAAATTCGCTCGAATTCGGTGGTCGCCTTGACATCTATATCTTTAGTAAATATGAGTGACAAAACTGACAAAGGCAAATATTGTTAGCGCGAAGCCTTGAGCGTTTGATACAACGCGACACGACTATGTAACCATAAATCTATTTTATCCATTAATGACACCAAAAAATGTTACGTAAATATACGTATCTGTACTAAATTATTATATGAATTATCAAAGTTTTAATGATATGTTTTGTTCATGTCTTTATGACAACTCTAAAGTGATGTCGTTGGTTTATGAAATAAAATATCATTATATGAATGTTATTGAATTACAGTGAATCAGTGTGTCCCACTGCTGGGCTCAGATTACCGCCAAGGATAATAGATGTTAAGACGAGTCCTTACTTTTCAACCCGTCACCCACATTTGTTGGTAAATTCAGAGCTTCTCTCAAATATTCAAACTTTACATTAATGACCACACAGTCCGCATACGAAGTGTATGAATTTTCTTTCATGCTATCAAAACGACCAACACTTTTCAAGTTTAATGGACGGCGACGAATAAGGACGCGGCTACAATAGCGTGCACAATAAAGGCATGTACACATCCCATTCAAATAGTACACGACATAAAAAGTATTAGGCGAAACGAATCTCTGGACGAAGCCGCGGGCAATTATTGTCTTAATTCGGCCCTGCACTGACCGCTTTTACGAGAGTGGCCCAAGATATAAGATGAAGCGATTGTTTAAGATGCTGACATTTTTACGACTACTCCGCATGGATAATGTAGTTGTCGGTAATTTAATTTAGGCTGCTTAAATTTTAAACTATTATATGAAACATTTTTTGATAACTGTGTATTTCAATGTCGCCTGCTATTTAATCACCTCAAGAAATCGTATTGCAGCGGATTGATACAAGGTAATATAGTGATATTGTTATACAATCTGAACAGCAAAAATAATGAGACTAATACAAGACGTTAACGCTTTAAAACTGCTTTACCACTATATAAAATCAGCCATATTAACTGCATAACGTGCTTTTGAACGTACGCGGTAGACAGTCTCATCATCGCTACCCCCTGTCACTTACAACGGAGGGCTGTTCCTTCTGAAGGGTTAAAGGGCGGCCGGACAATTACCTACAATCATTACTGAGGACGATTATGTAGCAAGCGTCACACTCACAGGTTTTTATTGAAGGCTCGGGGTTAGTTTAATTGCGGGACCATCGGCGCTGGACCGTGCCTCTGATGTTTTTGGGTTTTAAAAATCGTTTTGCGGGGTTTGCTAAATCCACACCGAGCCTAATGTGTCCGCCGTGTGTGGTGACGGGTTAACAGCACATTGAAAAACATTTTGGACTCAATAACAGTTGTGCTCTCCATGAATCATTGCACTAACTATTCTACTGTATAACACATGTTTAATTGCGAAGTTCTTCTTTGTAAAGAAATTGGCAATAAAATTGATAAATAAAGGGGAATAAGCACGATGACAACGATCACCCGAAAGAAGGTTAGTTAAAGAAAGTGCTCAGAACACAAACGCTTGGGTTGGCACGTAAGTGACCGACAAATACGAGCTAACTTGGACAGTGTCCCGTGGTCGGAAAATATCAGGAGCTGCAGAGTGTGAAGAACCAGCGAAGCAGAGTGCCTCGGCGGAGACATGGTGGAGATTTACGACCGCTGCGCCATTCCGCGCCATTATTTGGCGAAGAATGCCCAATGAAATTTTATAATCTATCGCACGTGCTTTGCACTATAATTTTTACGAGATGCAAAGCGTCATAAACTAAACCTTCAAAGCAGTAGTATAGATCAGTTATTTATTATCGAATTCCTAATAAATTTTCGTCAATTTCACGATGATAGACCTACTTACAATTCTATGATACTTAAGACCCCAATAGCTGAGGTGGCGCCCTCAGCGCTATTGATAAAGACAAAATCATCTTTAATATGTTTTTAATTAATATTTCAACAAAAAACTAGTTGCTATTATATAACTCTAAGAACCTATTCTACCTATCTATGGCTGTAGCAGTAGAAATAAAGTTGTTTATTTTGGCAGGGTGTTCTACCTCAACTCGTATTAGGCGCCTTATTCATAAGGTCGGAAATTCACGAATGGCCAAGAAAGAAGCAATAATGTTTGCGTGAGAAGCAATCAGCACGCAGTCGACAAGGAAAATAACAAGTACTAAAGATTTTCTCATTAAAACCATCCGTTCCCAGCATGCAGCATCAGCTGACCGATCTTCATTGAGTGCAGATTAAACCGGAAAGCAATACTGTTCTTTCGTCATCGTTTGTTTCTTTTTGCTCCGATCTGCGAATTTCGTACCATTCGAAGCAGATGTACCTAAGTATGCCGATTTAATCATTTTGATTATTAGGATATAAGTAAGCTTAGTTGTATCATTCTTTATTCAAATTTAATGGAGATGGGTACACTGCAGTAATTTAAATAATCAGGTTTCATATTTCTTGAAAGAAAAAAATTGTCGAATGGATCACAATTACAGAGAGACGAAGCATTTCAAGTTATTCGCTAGCTTTTGTACATGAACACAAACAATAACCGACCATTCTATCTTCCAACCCGAAAAACGAAGACTTGGAAAACGTTGGGAAATGAGAAAGCATGTCAATAGCCATAGACAGAGATCTAATAAAGAAACAAAACTGAACCAATTCTGCCCCTGACAATCCATCGTCATAAATTTGTACAGGGCTCAATCACAAAAGAAGTGATGAAAGACAAGTGGGCGAATAAAAAACGCATAATACGCCATTTTGCCGTCACAAAGTGGAATCCATGTCGGCGATCTGTCAAACTGGTCAAACATGAGCGAATTGGCGGGCAACCGTTATTAGCCGACGAAATTTAAACGCTCGCTCGCTTCGAGAAAATTCACCGCGACGAAATACCACCGAATTCGAGCGCCAAAATCTGCCGAGTACCAACTGCCAAAAGCAAAAAGACGCCGGATAGCTTCTACGGACGGAGAGTACCCCGTTTCTTTTTTAGACATCTAGCGTAGCCACTGTATAGTTTGAAGCGAGTTTCATTTCGGGGAAAAATGATAAATGACGTGAATGATTGAACGGCCGGACATGAGTTTCGAATCTGGAAAAGAGATTTCAGCCATCCATTTTACATTTCATTCGAATTATGACGAGTCTCGACAGTCGGCTGCGCATCTATGGGAATTAAAATGCGAAATTTATCGGCCATTTAGCGGATTGTCACGACTGCAGTTACATTTCATAAATATTCACGGCTATTGTCCGCGGTGCTTTTATAAAATAAACATGTTGATTGACACCAGACGTCACGAGCATCAATCAGACGAGCGTGATCGGAATGCGAGCGTGAATGATAAAAATCGTCAAACTGAACTGTCGGACGGCATCGTTTTTCACTGCGACGGAATAGAGCGCAAAATTCTGTGCCGATTTCTTTTGACATTTGCAAATATGGCGTCATATTTGACGTTGACGGCGAAATTGGCGGGAAGCTTGTCTATGCACTTTGATGTTCGCGCGCTCGGATTTCGTGTTCGAAAAACATTGACAAGAACCTTTAGTAGTTTCGTTGATTAGTTTTCAGCGCTGACAGTTGACGTTATTTCGCCTTTTTGGCCTATTCGACTGTTCTTTCGACATTAGCGGGTGTCTGTTCCGAATATAGTTCGTATAGACAATCGGAATGCAATTGTCTGTAGTTTTGAGGCGGCCGACAACGAAATGAAGCAATTTTAGGTTGGGGCTCATTTATTGCCTGTCTATCGCTGCAGTTATAATAACGAACGGAAAACTAAGTTTTGCTCGTTGCGGTTATAAGTTTACATTATGGATCGCTGGCTAGTCGATATCGTTTGTCTCCGAGTATTGTTTGTTGTTTCGTGTGTTGTTGTGTATGCCTCGGTAGAAATAGGTAAGTATACCTGCATGTAGAGCAGGATTTATTTTGAAATAGTTTTATATTTCCTATAAGGCATTTAACACGTAATAATAAATGCTTTCAGGTGCAATTTATAAAACCTGAGCTGCCACACCTCTGGTTGTCTGTTGCAGTATTTTCGCGATAGACCAGCCCAATTTGGTCAGCCGACACGTTGGGTCACGCGAGTACCATTACATTTACGTCATTCGGGATTAAAAGAAAGTAATTTTGCGGAACGAAAAATTTATTCTTTCGCGTTTTCGAGGCATACATCATGGGGCTGGATGTTTCGTGGAGATATCTGACGTAGATTATTTTGAGTAATGGTATCTACTCCAAACGGTGCGGCCTGCGATTGCGGTAAATGCGATTTTGTAATGAGAGTCTGGAAAGTAGAGTTAAACTCATTGCTAAGCCGGTAGTGGATTCTGGAGCCTTCGCAGAATAAAGCCTGTTTCAGCTGCGTGTGGAAATTAAATACATATAAAAGCTTCAGTAATCCATGTTTATGTATAATATTTGCAACATTCCGATAAAACTCCTGAACACGTGATCCTCACGCCGCACGTTGCATGTCGCACGCCGGAGGCCGCAGCCGCGAGCCGCGCGTCGCAAGCATCGCTCGAACCGCAGCGTTGCAGTGGGGGTTGAAGAAAAAAGCAGTAGACTATAAAATATCGTTTTGTTGGTGCAATTAAAATTGTACGGCGGCAGATAGTGCGCTCGCCCCGTCTTGGCCCTCTTTGTGTTCTATTGACTGGGACTAAATAAATGCTGTTCTGTCGGGAATACCCCTTTTATTTGCGTTTCTGAAGAAATATCTCTATTCCTTGCCCGTTATGCAGGTCTTCGGGCTTTAGGGATCCGTTCGTCGATGGTTTTGTGGACCTAGTTCTGATAATGTCGTTATATATTTTTGATACAATATTAAACCTAAGTAAGGGGTTTAAGGTATGGGTAGCTTCAGTATTCTATAGTCTTACGGGACTGGTTCATTGGTATGGGTTAAAATGATTTTGTAATTCATAGACCGTGTAACATATTTTTTGTTGAAATTTCAACCAATTCGACTGTCAATTCAAAAATATAACATTTCGAACGTAAGATAGACGAACGGATAAAATCGAACCCTTTTGTATGGAATACTTTAAGAGAATTTCCTTTTTAGGTCCTCCCTTGTGCTACTTTTCGTTCAAGACCGACCGTAATGTCGAATATGGAGCATGTGTTAATCCAACAATAACAATGCTGAAAATGCAATAACATATTTGTAACAACTCCAGGGCCACTAGTGACATCTAATTACGACTCTGTACCCAAACGCAAAGTTTTAACGAATAGGATTTAACCAACCAGAAAATATTTATTTTTTATGTCGGCTATTAATTGTTTCATTACATCGATAATTATTTTATTTCTATTCAAAAACATCCTTCCTTCGTCAACATTTTTGACCTGAAATTTTTATAAGTTTTGGTATCGAATCGAGAAGTTATTCGACACTGCGCTTAAGCGAATTTATAAAATATTTTCAAAATAGAAACGTAAATATCCCAAGCAACGTTAGCAGCAAAGACTGGCCAATTCGGCAATGCAATCTAGATAATTATTTTAATTCCGTTTCGAATATTTATCGCTCGGTTGCAATCCGAATGCCGGCTGGCTGGAATAAGCCCTGGAAATACGGTCATAGAGCTTTCCCGCGGTTTCAGTTTCTTTTTTAATGTTGCTTGGTCAACGTGCACTCACTGTAACAGCCAAAAATGTTTAATTGATAACGTAGCACAATCTTAATTTTGGGTAATTTAAAAAGTACATTTCCAAATTTAAATTTTGCAAGCTTATTTGGGTATTATTAAAGATACTAGGAAGAGAAATTCCTGTCAATGGCGAAGAACTCTCGGCAATGTCGTCAGTTAATGCAGGAAACGCAAGCTACAGAGGGTTTATCCCGGAGATTGATGACATTATGACCTGGGTAAAGGGATACGGGAAATTATAAGCTGAGATTCACTCTTGTCTGTCTTCGTATCACGAGTTTCAGCTACTCTGAAGATAGCTCCAATTATACGCCGAGAGAAACGTATATAATTGACCTGGTTAATGAATTTGAGTCACTTTGCAAAAAAAAAAAAATTAACGTCAAAAATTGTATCGTTCCAATAAATATAACTTTCCTAATTTTCGTTCGGAATAAACGACAAATTCGATATTAGCCATTACTCATCACAGTTTTCTAATTAGACTCAGCAAATAGACGAAATAAAGCATTAAGGAGTTGTGCAAATACAATTGTAGAAGGGGGAATGAACACAGATTAATCTATCTTGTACTAGATACGACAGTTTTGTAAATCGCTGGTGTCAATAAATGTATTAGGAAGTGTTGGCTGTTATCAAGGACTTAAATTACGTGTCATTAAAAGAGGCAGTTTATAAGAAACAAAAATCGAAGAAAAAAATTTGAAAAGAAACATAAGGATGACGAGTTAATGAATATTAAAAATGTTTTCAAAAATTCCGCATCGATGGTGGTATATGCAAAACGTTTTAAAACTATAATTTTACAGAGATCCTCCAGTTACAAACTACGCTCAGGTCGTTTCCAGAACTTTGTAGTTGCATGTGAATGCCCGTATGCAAGCTTCGTAAGCAAATAATATGACAAGATAAAGAGAATAGGACACTCCGATTCAACTGTTTGGAATAAAAAGTAGATATATCGATTGTGATCTACTTAATTGTTGGTTTGCGGAACATGAAGCGCTTTGCATCGATAACGTCATGTGTAGGTATATTATAGTATTAATGATAGTTGAAAACTAGCATATAACCTGCATAAGAGATAGGACAGCATTCGGTTTTAGTAGTTTTAGTTGTTCTGTCATTTTTGTTTAAGTTAATAGTATCAGGCGTTACTTTGCGGAAATCCATTGTTATTAAGTTAGTATTAGTCTACTTTGCAACAATCCGCGGATAACATGTATGATGGTATATACTTTAAGACATGCGTGGCACCTCCCTCCCTCCCACAACGGAAACATGCACTACAATAATTAAAAGTATATACCAACATACATACCAGCACCAACACGTGTTTCGCCCCGAAACGGAGCATCATCAGGGTAAGTTGACTCTACGATGGTTAGTCGCACTTTTAATTATTGTAGTGCATGTTTCCGTTGTGGGAGGGAGGGAGGGAGGTGCCACGCATGTCTTAAAGTATATACCATCATACATGTTATCCGCGGATTGTTGCAAAGTAGACTAATACTAACTTAATTTTTGTTTAATTTAATTAGGGCTCGCGTTTGGATTCTGATGTGTTGGAATATATTTGACCACGTTGGCACGTTAATCTAAAATTGCTTTACTACATCGTTGTAGCGAGGGATCCCGGGTTCGATTTCCTATTTATATTTGTACTCGGGTCATGGGTGTGATTGTGATTTGTTATATGACGTGTCGTCCATGCCAACCGCGACACAGATAAAAACCTACTGCGGGGGTATGAGTGTGTGTTTATTTATTTATTTATAACGATGGTGGACCATCTACGAACGTAGTCGTGTTATGTTTAACATAATCTTTTTACTTAATTATTAAGTATATCACTTTTCTTAACTATAAACGTAATAACACGTACAATTATTTTAACCACCGCAAATATAAGCGCTAATTATTATCTTTTAACTATAAAGGCGCCGCCGTCATAGCGCTGCGTTCCAGAATAAGTCGCGCATACCAGAATAAGACGAATTCTCCGGCTGTGTTGACCGCCATCTTTGTAACTATTCCGAATAATTTTTTCATCCATTCCTCGGGCGATCACGGCGTAATTATAAATAAAATTGACATTAATTGCCACGACTCGATGTGGGTTAGGAATTTGTAGAAATAATTCCCTTAATACGGTAATGATGCTCCGGTTTCGACGCTCTTTTTGCGACAACTCATACGGGGCCATCTTGTTTATCCTACTCGTACACCACGACGAAATTACGTCGCGCGATCGTGCGAAACTATTTTGTTAAAGCACTAAGCGGAACTATTTTATTGAAATAATAACAAAGATATCACGCAGAATAGAATACCATCCGAACATCGAGCCTACAGAAACCATACATTAAAAAATCAATACGAGAACACAACACGCTCACAATTAAGACGCATCCCTCAAACGTCATAGCACCCTTGCACTAATTACCGGCACCGCAGACAAAATCGCTGACTCCAAAACCGAAGTAGCAGAATTCAAAATCGAACGACACATGAAAACCATCCGCAAATAGGATAAGATCATCTCGCTGTCTAACCGTCACAAACAGCAGACCGACAAACGATACAGCGATCGTATTACGATGGATTAGAAGTGAAATTCGAACGACAATAGCTTCAAGAGCGGCAGTTGTCGTGAAGAATTATCCCGCTAGCAAAAATGTTGGGAGGGGAAGCGCGGGCACTTTGGGCAATATGCAAAAGTTGGGGGGTCGGGGAGGCAGGGGCCGTGATTAGGCCGTGTGTGACGATGCGCATCTTATGCCCGCATTACCCTTTCGTTTTCCTTCCGATAGCTGCCTTTGTGGGGTGTCCCTTTACTTATCTGTATGAAAGTAGATCATACGATACCAATTTTCTTCTCGCTTTTTCGAGTCACTCGACTGTTTTCCGGCTTATTGGCTCTTTGAGGACGTACCGGCGTAGAAGCAGACGTTTGCGACTGATTTTTGATAAATACTTTGCGTTTGATGTCGATAAACGATGAAAAATTAAAGCTTTGGTCTTTTGAGTTCATTTTTAAAATTCCCAAACATGAAAGTCATTACCAAAAATCAAAGATATAGCAAACACAGCAAATTACTTCTGCTTATATTTTTAAAGCCGTTGCAATTGCATAAAACTGTTAACATTTACAAGCATACGTAGTTAGCAAGTAAGTGTAGTATACATATGTTTATATTCTTGACGCGAACTAAAAAACTTTGACTTGGAAGTCGAATATCGCGCTCCACACTCCACATGCCGGAGCTCCAAGTTTTTGCGAACAAAGTTCCGCGTTCACAATCGACTAAATGTAATCCCCATTAGCAAAATAAACTACATTCGCTAAGGGCGGACTCGTTAACACACTTTCCAAGTTTCCCATCGAAAACTACCCCGCTTAGACTACCAAATACGTTCACCGAGGACAAACTAATAAACGTGAATGTTTAATATTCTACCAAATCTTCGACGCCCCCCTCCCCCCAAATTTCAATACGAGCTTAAGTAATATCGAATTCAGGAACCGCATCCGTCAGAGAAACGTCGTAAGCGACGCCCCCCTCGCGGTCCTTACGCCGTTTGGAAGGCGAGCGGCACGAGAGCTTGATACAGACGTTATGGACGATTCGGAGAGTGATTTCCCTTGAAACCAATGTAGCATATAAATACCATTATTCTGAAACAATACACATTTTCACCCCCGTCGTGTTGTTTTGAAGAAACTTCAAACGTCTCATGAATATTTATTCGGATGCGTTGCTGCGTATTGATTTTTTTCTTCACATCTTTGATGTTTATTCATAACTGGTTTTACCTTACGCACTAATTAGCGTTAGAAATTTGAAGCACTATTAACACTATATACTCCACGTAGATATGTACCTTAGGTCAAGATTTTTTTAAAGTTCAATTTTATTAAGATCATACCAACTTATAATGGACTTTTGTTAGTCATAACTACAAAAAACAGCTTGGGAACCGAATATTACATACAGGGTCTAAGTATTATTCAAGTAACATTTTACCGGTTACACATTTGAGACACATTATAACATAACAATATCCATATTAATATAACCAATTTTTCACCAACAGGGGGGTAATTTCTCAGCGGATCTTACCCTCCTCACGCACACATCCTTGTCTAATGAAATCAGACGTCCTGACGCAATTGTACATTCAATTAGTACACAGCAGTTGCCATTCTTATCGGAGACGATTTTACGAACGAATTAATCCGAAAACATACGATTCCTATCTCCCCTGCCTCCTCGTGTTTAAGTATAACGGTATATCGACGCGTTATTTGTCTGGAGTAATTAAGTACGCACTGGCTTTGCTCGCAGCTTCGTCTTGCGACATAATTTCGAATAAAATATGTCGATTGACTTATATTATTGGTTTATTACTGTTTCTTATATTAAAACTTTTTCCACTATGTTACTAAGAAGTTACAAGAATGACCTTATGCTTTTTCTTTATAAGTGATTTGTAAAATTAATTAATTTACAGCAATAGATTATACTTAATTATAATGTATGATCATGACCATAGGCGACGGCGATCAAGACCGCTTATCATCAGGTGATCCGTCTGCTTTTTGGACAGCCATTTTGGAAATAAAAAAGGAAATGGAAATAAAGCAATTTTACTGATAATGAAAACTAAAGCGGTATCATTTTCATAGAAAAGAAAATTTTCTATATTTTATTACGTTCTGTTTCCCTGTTATGTTTTTTTTCAATCGGCTACTAAATCCCTCTCCCTAGACAATAAATAAAATGTTTGTCCTCTAAACCGATAAAGCTTTTCACAATCAAAATAAATCAGAGCAAATTAAATTAAACAGGGATAACTCAATAGACGACGCCGGTTTATAAAGAGACCAATCAAAACAAACTCGAGCGTGACCGATCGGTAATCATCGATAGGTTATTGAGGGGAAACTAACTGGGGGATCGATCAATGATCAAACTACCATTGATCACGCCTCGGTGTTGTGGATTATTGATAGATTGATATTAATGCGCGTGGGGTCGCGGTTTTTTCAATATGGCCAGACAATCGAACAATGTAATTCTTTCACGCACATTTTTTTTTCATTGTAACCATGCTTGCGTTCCGTTATTGGTTTTGTGCGGCTTGTTTATTGAATGTTTAATTTTTAAGGGTGATTTTGTAGCGAGTGGAGAATTCTATTAGCTGATTGCGGTCGATTGAAGTGTTGACAGTTTTTATCGCTTCACACAATAACACGGGGAATTAAAAATGCCTTTCACAATTGAAACCCTATCTGAAACTAGAGTTGTTTACGATATTTTCTTGTCGCTCGGCGATTTTATTCAAAATAGGTGATCTAGCGCTAAATAATGAAGCGTAAGCGAAGCGATCGAGACTTAGTTTTCCGGCAACAGAACTAGTCCCACACTCCCACGCTTCTCGGATTCGATCGCGACTCAAATTAATAGACAATACGAGAACGGTATCTACACGCGGCTTCAATATGCGGGATTGACACCGCAATATTCGCAAACAGAAATAAGATTGCGCCGCCACCCCCGGGGAGGCACTTTATTATTACCGACGTCTTCACGATTGAAACCAATTGTTAATTGAGTCATATCTATGAAAATTGCGCCCGTTCCACTCGATTCTTATCGGTATTCGTCGTTAAATTTATTATCACAATGGCGGCTTCACGCTTCACGTGGAACGGAACGCGATTTTTGGGAATTACGACCCGATTAAATTTCGAACGGTTAAAATTTGATCAGTTTTGCGAATTTCATTAGCCCTTATTAATTTCAGATGTTGTAAAATTTTCAATTAAAATTTTAGAATCGTCGCGAATTTGAATCTCGCGCTGATAAAAAAAGTTTGAGATTCTACACAATTGAAGAGCATTACTCGAAGTCAACTTCACTATTCGCAGTTTAGTTATATGATAAACTACTCGAAATATTCATTAAGATAGATATTAAAGTTTTCTTAGCGGGAAATACAGTGGGCTACAAAGCGAATCTCGCAGTGTTCGTAGCTGTGTGTGGCGTCGAATTGGGAAGGCACCCGACAATAGTTAGACAAATGAATAAATCCAAATGGAAATTTCCTATTCGTGAACAATAGTTAGATTTTAGAGGCTTGTATCTCATACAGACAGATTGATTGGGTCCTTTCTGGCGATCACTAGTATGGATATGGCTTTTCAACATAAAAGCGATTCATAAAAAATAAACATACACATTTTTTATTTTCTGAATGTGGTCATTTATTCTTATGAGACGTTTATAATGTTAATTTACTCAAAGAAACGATTAAGAATATTTAAAAGTGATCTGTACCGTTAGTAAGTACCTATATTATCTATGGTCTTTACCTGTTTATAGGGCTATAATTGACAAGGTTCAGTAATAGTAGGTAATCAGGTCAGATAAATCAGTAATGACCCGTACCCGTACGACATCAAGATAAACATACCGAAATCTCAAGCTGCTAGATAAATCACAGCATCGCGTTCTCATAAATTGCGGATCGCTCTCCATATTTCGTTACCTGCCCCGTTTGTTACGATTTTATTATGAAAATGAATGGCAGGCGGGGGCAGGGGGAGGGGGTGATCAAAAGGGTTCCTAATTCGTACATTCGGCAATGCGCACTATAACTAGAGCGTTTTATGGAGCGAATCTTTTATGGGATAATCAAATTTTGTAATATTAATGCGTTCAATCCTCGTCTGGGAATCGAAGTTGTTTTGTTTCGTGCGGCTAGTTCCAGTTTGAAATTCGAAAAGGAATGAGTTTGCACTCATTAATTTGCAGAATTTATATTTCGGTTGGCAGCGTTCGGGTGCAGTTCTGTTTTCGTTGTTCAAAAATAAGATTTAGTATAATTTGAATTCGTTCCATGATTATGGCGCCGCGGAACATGACTCAGATAGGATACTTCTACTCATTGATTTGAAGAATGGAATACTTATGCAGTATAACAATATAACGTAGCTGCTTCTGAGGAACGAGTCCTAATGCTTCAGTTGCCGTGAACACGTCCAAATAGTAGAACCGTATGCGATACAAAGGTTACGTAGTTCTGAACGCTTCGATAGTATTTAACATTACTAAACAAACAAAATAGAACTGACAATAAGTCTCCATGCAGTCCATTGTTTGTTTCATAAGTATTTATTGCGATTATACGTGCACTTTGTGTTGCCTTCCGCCGTGGTGTATGTGGGGCACACACGCATTACCTAAGTGTAGAGCTAGCTACTTTTGTGAGCCAGCCATGTGAGGAGTCACCGAGCTACAGGGAGAATGCTTTTACTGAATACTGAATGAATTCGATTATAGTATAAAATTCGAAATTATATTAAAATAGGAAAAATAAAACAAGACAAGGGATGTAACTCTTTCAATACGAATGACTTTTGCAGATCTAAAGTAAGTTTACCCATGAGGAAAGGAATATTGGAGTTTTTCTATAGAACCTCTATGACAATCGAGACTTGATGTATCAGGTTGCTAAGAAAGAGTGGATGATTTAACGAATAGAGAACGAATGACTGAGTATCGTTCGTCTCGCTCGCTCCCCGCCTCAGCTCTAGTCGTCGTGTTACGTATTGTATTCAATGAAAACATTTTCTTCAAATTTATTTATTTACTTCGACTTTCCCATTTAATTTGTGGTTTGTTTCAACTGGAATACATGTTCGTACATTTGAGTTTTGCTTTTGTCGTATTCCATCCATTATTTAGTTTGTTTCGGAGAATTAATTGGAATTTTCATTGTTAAGAACACACGTGTAATTAGAAAAGCGTGCGTCGAAGAAAATTATTCGTTTGTTTGTGGGTGGCGTAATTAAAAATGGAAGTGTAACCTTTGTCTATGGCATGAGCTGCGACCATGTTTTGTGCTCCTGGCGCGATGGCGCCTGCTGCCAGCTGAGTAATGGTTAAGGATAAGGAGCTAACAAATAAAAATTAACTGACAATAGTTTAAAATACATATCTCGAAAAATATTAATGAGTTGTATGATATTCAATAAATTGTGATAAGGGGCCATCCATAAATTACGTCACACGTTAGGGGGGGGGGTTGATGTAAAGTGACATTGTGTGACAAGGGGTGGGAGGGGTCCTAAATTTCGTGACGTTACATTTCAAAATCGAATAATTGGTATGTATAGGTAAATATTAAAAAAACAATTAAAGGAAATAACACTTATTTCGGAACTGCTGTTTTAATTTAATAATTTCTAGGTGTAAAATTTTATAATATGTGACGTCACACTAGGGGGGGAGGTCTTATAAATGTGACCAGCTGTGACAAGGACCGGGGAGGGGTCAAAAAGTCATGAAATGTGACGTAATTTATGGATGGCCCCTTATGACATGACTAATAGAGTTATCCGCAGGTATTTGAAAATCCAGTGCTTCAGTTAATAATCATGTAATTTCAGAAAATAAGGTTTTAGGTATCCACACACTAATTCTAACGTTAATTTATGAAAGATCAACTCGTCCTTCACTCGACCAAGACACAGCGCGTTGTTTCTAACCCTTAATTGTTTTTCTATGAAATGAACCGGCAAACAAGACGCGAACCAAGCATAATAAGCAGCGAACGGCAAAAACCGATAATAGGCAACACGCTCCACGCTTCCGTGTGGGTACCGACATTACCGTAATCGTGGAAACCTGTGAAAATATGTAAATTGATCCTTGGAGATGCCGGACGGACGGACGGGCGGACTGAGTGAAATTTGAATATAAACTTTCCGCCACCATGTACCGTATAAGCGTCATTTATTTCGCCCGCCCATAAAATATAATGATTTTTGACGTAGCTCTCGGCTATATTAATTTTGCGGACGGCGGGTGTAGCGGCGTGGTGGCGTGGTGGCGTGGTTGGAGGTGCGCGAGGTACCGGGTCGCTTGCATGTATGTATGCTCGGGCTGAGGATGTGGTTTCATTGATAATTATAATTGCTCTCTAATAAGGTTTTCTGGTTGGAGCGCTCGCAGACCCACGGTTTGTGACGATCGTCAGTGTTAAGGTGTTAAGCAAATTTTGGCGTTGGAGTTGAAGTGGTGTACCCACGCCCAAGGTCTTCTACTCCATATATTGAAATGGCCTCATAATAATATAAACATTGCATGTTCATTCCTTCCATTGTTTTTTAACTGACTTCAAAAAAGGAGGAGGTGTTCAATTCGACTGTTTTTCTTTATGTTTATTACCTCAGAACTTTCGACTGGGTGAACCGATTTTGATGATTCTTTTTTTAATCGAAAGCTGGTGCTTGTTATGTTGTCCCACTTAAATTTGAGCTACATTTGACGAGTGCTTTTTGAGTTATTTTGAAGTCGGTTATTTTTTTCTTGGTAAAATTCAGATTATTTGTGAAGAATTTCCATTTCAATTTGTAATTCTAATGCTACTTACAGTATGTTATGATAAGATAAGATATGACACGGGCGTCAAACCATTATAAACCCACTCGTTAAAAAGTTGTGGCCAATCGAAACGGTCCAAACTTCAGCAAAATTAATTTAAAACTCATCACCGAATTTCCGAACGCATCAAACGTTCCAAAAGTAAAAACCACAAAATGGACGCCACTCGTCGCCGTAAGAGATCCCGATGTATTTACATAAAAAACAAATAATACTGAGACGGGATGCGCGCATAAAATTAAAATCGATGAGAAATTCTACCCTTCGAATTAAATATCATTGCCCCGTCTCACACATGGACGGTGCACGCACACAGCGACGACGGCGTACACACGCGAGACTAAGATCTAGCCAGATTACCGTGGAAGGGTCGTCGACGATCATTGAAGTATAATGTCATAGAACAGACATCTCGAACGAAATGTGTCCCGCCGGGAGGTTCTATTTTCAAAATTGAGCCCCCGTTCTTCTTTTAAAATCGAACGAATCCATTGAAAATTGAAGCCGATCGGCGCCAATTCATTGGGACATGCATTGTGTTCGCGGTTTCTGTTCTATACGCTAGTAATAATACTTCAATGTCGACGACCGACATTTTTAAACGAAAGTAGATTGGAGCGCAAATTCAAATCTCGAATCATTATTCGATGTAATCATATTTCCGGAGATGGACGCCGAGGTATGGTATTAGGGGACTTGTTGCACCACTGGGGTGTCGGCTTCTGAGGCGAGCGATGAACTTCACCTCGTGGATTGTTTTCAAGTTAGTGATCTGTTAGGTTAGGTCAAAGCGACAGATAACATGACGTACTTTTCGTTTCTACTATACCTAACTTAAGAGTTATTTATAATAAATTATTTTTTATGATTATTAATATCTATAGGTAACTAAGAAAATCAACCGTTACCACACTTTTTTTTTATACAATTACACGATTTTTAATTCAAATTTATTTTCTTTTGACGTGATAACGTCTATTAAAACGATGAACGCCGGGCGCATGCATGAAAAAATGTAGCGTTCCGCGAGCAAGAGAGCGGCAAAAGCGAGAGAGAGGCACGATCAGCTACGATCGGCGTATCGTAGCCGATGCCGTAGGCGATCGTAGTTGAGTGGAGCGGAGCGGAGCTTTGTCATGACGTTGTCACGTTAAACTACCGTCCGTAAACCGACTTTACAGACAACCATTTTTTTTAGTTGGATTTTGTATATAAGTGTATTTTTTAGTTTTTTTTTAACTATTATTTATTTAATGAAATATTGATAAAGCAGAGCAAAGCAACAACCCATAATTGTCCCACTGCTAGGCTCGGGGTCTCCTCTCACAATGTGAGGGGTACAGGCCATAGTCTACCAGGCTGGCCAAGTGCGGATTGGTAGACTTCACACACCTTTGAGAACTTTATGGAGAACTCTCCGGTGTGCAGGTTTCCTCACGATGTTTTCCTTCACCGAAGCAAGTGATAATTAACTTTTAATACGCACATAATATTTTAAAATCAGAGGTGCGTGCCAGGATTTGAACTCGGGCCCCTCCGTTCGAAAGACCAACGTCCTAACCGCTAGGCTATCACTGCTTAATAAATATTGATAAGCATTACTTTAAATACAGACCAAAATCAATTCACTAAAAGCGTCATCGTACCTACATGAAATGCCCTTATAGTTTGTCGTTGACGGTGTGACAGGGCACGACGTTAAATCGTCACAAAACAACGTGAAATTCTTCCAACCGATAAAGAGCAGATATTTAGAAAAAAATACGCGATCCCGGTGGGGTGTTGGTTAAAATATCGGTCCATGCTTATTTGCATACTAACTAAAATAATTTATTATTTTTTCACGGAGGGGAGATCGTGTGGGGTGAACACAATAGGAATAACTAGAAAGTGAGTGTTATTGGCTCGATCGCGACGCAGTTACATTTTTATGCGTCTACAAACATTTATTGATCATTGTCATTATTATTAGAAACTTTCTAATGCAAGGAATACTAAATTCATTACAAAATTCTAAAAGATATTTTTATCATACTAGCGATGTGGTATCGTTACCATTTCAGACATTTTTGATTAGTGACAGTGAACTTTGCAAACTGACGTAGCGACATGGTCACACTGAAATTCGTTAAGAATTTCATAAACACGATATCAATTTCAAATAGATCTCTATATTAATTAATCAAAACAATATTTGTGATTGCAAATGTACTATTGAAATTTCAAAATCAATCTCACAACTTATCATTAAAGGAGTACGAGGGTATAACTCGTTTAGATCTAATTCCAATACCGAGAATCCAGCACTATACGGCGCGGTGCGGTACAGCCAAAACAAATATCATAAAACATACACGGAAATGCAATATTCGACGTCAAAACAGGAGATGCTTAAAAGTTGGTATCAAAGCGGTTCGGAAATCAGCGTACGGTCGGCAAAAGGGCGCGCGGATCGGCGCATCCTTATAAAATATCGTATGATTGCGCGGAACAAAGATAACTTTTGAACGAAAAAGTTTGTCGGAGCCTCGACGCGCTCCGGCCGTGTGCCGCCGTATTCAGTCGCTCGCCACTGTTCGTCTGTCAACGGTTATTCATTTTCTCGAACTCAAAATTTGAATGACGAACGTAGTTTTGTCCTCAAAAGAACATAGAGGAGCTGACGAGCGTAACGGTGTATCAGTCTATTGAAATCAGTCGATGAGATAGAACTGATTTTCAGTTAATACACAGATTGAAATCACATGAAAGTTTCTAAAGAGATAGTGTCTGAAAATATTGAACATGATGATGATGAAATAATAAGGGATAAAATCACTGAAGGAAAAGGTACCCTTCATAAGCTTAAATAGATTTATGGATAAAATAAAATAGTGTATCGAATCGACAACAGCTTCACTACAGTCTCTGGTCGAGTAACACTTAGCAATACACGCATAATGCTAATGACTACGAGATAAAATGAAAAATTAAAATTAATTAGAGACATTTCTGTTGACGCTCCCGAAGCGTAGGATTGCGAACGAAATTATCATTCGTATCAAAGGGAATATTTTAAATATCTATACATAAACATGGCGGAGTTAGGTCCAGACGGACTCACACCGCCGCAAGATTTACGCCCGGCCGCTATCCGGACGCGATACTGTCTAAATGCCCGAATCACAGATGCATGATATTTTATTCCTTTTTTTCGACCGTCTGGCCAAGCCTTTGTTTTGAGTATTGATGAGTGATTTTAATTTGGGTGTGTCGCACGACATTTTTATGAAAAACACTCGCTGTAGTGCCAACTTTTTGCAAAAAGAACTAGACGCAGTCTTTGTACGATGACACGTCACCCGCAGACGGCTCCGGCCAGACGGATGAATTAAGAATATGTTATTCATCTATGAGACATGTAGCAGTTTTTAATGAGCTTTTAAAAAGCCGCAGATTAAAAGTGTAATTTTAAAGTAATTTTATTTAAAAAGTTAAAGATAAACGTGACAGAATACGTTACTACTTATTATTTGCGATGACTACTACGTCGACCCGCTTCAATAGTAAATAATTCGCTACAAAGGCGAACATATTCATATGTAAATCCCCATACAACTGTAGGTCGGTACCTTGTAATCTAAGATCGAACTTCTTTTAAAAGTAATAAAAGCTCTTTGTTAGACGAACGTTGGAACATTAATTTCGTATTGCGTACGTTCGAATAATTTATACTTGCATGTGACGGTATATTAAGTGTTGTATTAATGTTGCGCATAAAATTACTTGAGGGTAATCAATGGCATATGACATTGGTGGGTTAAGAAGGGAACAGAAAGGAGCTGAATGATTATAACTCTTTAGTAACGAATATTTATGATACTAAAGATAAAGACATAAGAGTATTATCGCTTAAAGATAGATTTCATCTCGGCTTCTAGAAACTAGTGCAGTCTAATTCCAATTAATATTGCTAGGTCACGCAGACTGACGGAAGTAATACAGAACAGAGGAATATCAGTAGAGGTACGTATACATACCGATGAACGAAATACTGAATACAACGAAACAAAACGAAAGGGGAGACGCATTGCAAAGATATCGGCGGAAAGGGTTGATTTTGATTGAATATCTGTTATTAAGACCCTCCCTACACACACACAGATATTAAATAATATACACATTTAGTTTATAAATATGCATGAGCTGTGTTAAAATTACTGCACCTCGCCTGTGGGGTGGTGGCCAGGAGTTGTGTGGAGTACAGGATTCTGGGAAGGGGAAAACGAACTCGGAGATGACATGTCAAAGAAATTAATAAGGGATCGCTGTGATTTGCATGTATCATCATAGTAATATATTTAAAGAAATATAAATTCGATGTAAATTTGAAATTTTTAGTTTAAATATAAGTGGGTAACTTCGATAAGGTACATAAATCTAACAATGTCTCTATTTTGGTCGATTAACTTTGCCTGCCGAAAGACCCCAGATTCAGTTCTTGGCTTAAGAAGATGTGAATGGTTACCATACTTGATCGCCGCCCCAAAGGTTCCTTGGTTCGATTCCCAGCGAGGCGGAAATTTGAATGACGAGTTTGAATTTCTGTTCTCGGTCTAGGTGTGAATGTCCTTGTCTAGTGTGTTGTCCATGGCACCCACGACACAGGGAATCCTAGTGTGGGGCTATGAGTGTGAAGCGTTATTATTATTATTATTATTATTATTTGTAATGTTTGAGTTATGTAGGGTATAGTTTTCTATTTTTCCGTGATATGATTCCTATATAATCTGTGGGCGATAGACAATCGAATAACAATGCTATGGATACATCGTCGGTCCCGTGTCGAGGCAAGCCTGGCAGCACTAGGGATGGGTGCGGGGTGCGGGGTGCGGGGTGCGGGGTGTGGGTCACAGTTTTACCTTTGACGGCAATCGTTCGGGTCGACCCTCATTAAAGTTGGGTTGAGCTGGACGCCACTCTAATTACTATGAATTGATAGGTTCTTTCCAACTTGTTACTTTGAATAGTTCTTCGTTACTAGTGAACTTCTAGTGATTGAAGTAAGGATGAATTAAAAGTAAACCTTTCACGTTCGAAGTGTGTTAATTTAATTAATATCAGAAATTATTACTTTTAATTAAATTGTAACGCGATACTTTTTGACCGCAAAGTAATTAGTAAGCAAAATAATTTGTAGATATAAAAACTGTTTCATTATTCAATAAATGGATTCTCGGGAGGTCAGCTCAGGTTAGGAAATTAATTGGGATATAGTTTCATCTATACTAATATACCTATAAAGAGGAAAGATTTGATTTTTTGTTTGCATTGAATAGGCTCCGAAACTACTGAACCGATTTCAAAAATTCTTTCACTGTTGGGAAGCTACACTATCCCCGAGTAACATAGGCTATGTTATATTTTCAATAAATTAGGGATCCTTAATAAAACTCCAATAATGTAACCCAAGGTGTAAAAAATAAGGAAACCGAAGCAAAGCGAGGGCGGTTACTCGTATATACATAAGTAGGATACAATTATGCATCTTCCCATCAAAGTTTGAAATAAAACCATCGAGGTATTTTTGTAAAGAGATTTGGACCTTTGTAGAGTCTGAGTTCTTAAATATCATATAAATTATGCTATTGTTATTGATAACAATTAAATATATGGTATAAGTTGAACTGTCAAATCGGTCTGTCTGTCTATAGACAGTGACAGTCGACGGCTCGATGCGCAGTAATTAATGAAATGGTATTTCCGAGGATGTGAGGTTTCCTTCTCATTGTTTTCGCGACCCATTTATTTTTTGCGCGTCAACTTTATTAATTTGCTGTGCTGCCATCACGCGCAGGGCTTTGTGCCTATCGCCTTCGGGTTCGCGCGGTTTTTCCTATAATTGTGGAGTCGAGTGCCAGAAGGACATAAGCGTCGTATTACGCAAAATATTTTTCGTGGAAATTATTGTTAAAGGATAAATTCTGTGTAAAGGTTTATGCGAAAACATCAAGTAACATAATATTTGAGGTTTACATGGCGAATGACAGTCGCTTTTCACTTGTCACAGACAGTTTTTTTACTTTATACTCAATACCCACGGACGTAAAAAAAAGACGGACGTAATCCTAAGAACAAATTCAGTGAAGCACCCATAGTAATACCAACTCTGTATTCGTACAAGTACACACACCCACACATTGGCACCATCCTGATATGACATTGACACCATCGCGAATCAAAAATTGCAAAATAACGCACACATGGTAAGCGAGCTGTCATTGCTATGCTTCACTCTCGATTAGACGAGGTTACGTCCGTTCTTTTTTTACGTCCGTGTTAATACCATATTGGTGTGGATAAATATGTAGTTCTTCTGGTTCCAAGTGTTTTGTTTCGCCCTCTCTATTTGCCCAGCTAAGTCCTAGAGTAGCGCCACATTGACGACTGAATGAAAACTGACCGTGTAAATCTATACTAATATATAAAGAGGAAAGATTAGATTTTTTGTTTCCATTGAATAGGCTCCGAAACTACTGTACCGATTTGAAAAATTCTTTCACTGTTGGGAAGCTACACTATCCCCGAGTAACATAGGCTATATTATATTTTCAAAAAAATTAGGGATCCTTAATAAAACTCCAATAATGTAACCTAAGGTATAAAAAAATAAGAAAACCGAAGCAAAGCGAGGGCGGTTACTCGTGTTTAATAAATACGTATCTCTTGTTGCACCATATAAAGTACATAGAGCTGTTTATATTAGAAAAGAAATTATCACATGTTCTATTTTGACACTAACTAGCATTCTATAAAATCACTAACGTACCTCTTGTTAAATGAACGTAACATTACGAGTAGGTACGGTACGTATAGAAATAGCAATATAAACATGTTCTCATCGTCAGCACTCCTGGCTCCTCGCTGCCAAGTGCCAAGACAGTGAAACTAACGAATGGGCAATGAGGTTCGATAATCAATTTCCCCTTGATTGACGCCAAGTGGAATCGAATTGGCGAGACTGCGCTGCGGAGACGTCGTTACGGCCTGTCACACTCCACTTTTAGGGAGGCGTCGAAATACACACGAAACATCGATGTATGCGTTAGTCGATAGCGACCAAACAGCTGTTAATATTTAAAAAAAGAAAAAAAAATTATTGTTATCATTATTGGATAAGTTTTTAATAATACAATAATTATTACGTACGACCCTGTTGGTGTTGACTAAGTTGGTCTGTAGGGCAGATATTTATGTGTCAAATAAAATATTCGTGGTCGAGTCGTGGGTGTCCATGATACCTATTATTGATGACGAAATATTATGTTATTGCTTTAATAAAAATACGTAATAAAAACAAAAAAGACCTTGCTAGATGATAACCATATTATGGCGTCGTATAACTTATTTGCAATGAACGATTTTTCAAATAGTACGCCATGTATTTTGACATTATAATTAGACATGTCTATAATTACATATTCTTTGAATAGTGAAAACACAAAGTAGATAGTAGAGACCACCAACAAGAAATGAATCAGTCTCAAGGTGTAGTGCAGTACGATAAAATATGTAGCAGTGACAAAGTAAGTACCCGCGACACATTTGTCTTGGGCATTATTTATCTGTGCACAAGTGTAGATATCGAGCAGCACTATTTCATCGATATGTCTCGTTGGCTGCGATAAATCACGCCGCCCCTAGCATTCTGAGCGGACAGATGACATTCCGAATTACGATCATTTTAGTTGACATCTTATGTTAAATTCATTTCACTTAATTAATTATACTAAATTTAGTTTGAATAGTCTAACGCGGTTTGTCTTCATTATCCACAAAAGAAACGTTATCTTAATGAATAAAAAAGTGTACAATTAATAAAAAAAATATAAACACCCCAATTGACAGATTGTAGATGTATACGACCTGAAACATACATCGAACTTTCAAATTCTGTCAGCGATTTGAAATGAAATAATCTTTGAAACGGTTGAAAAAGGAACCTTAATTAAAAGCCGAGTATGTCAAAGCTTCTAAAACTCGTAATGGAGTTTTTTTGGACCGATTCCAGGATTTTAACGAACTCTTTATAAAAATGTGGGCATATGATTATGAATATTCGATATCATGTTGCCCTGCGGATAAAGTCTGGGAGAACGCAAGTCACAAGCGCTGGCGGTTTACGACGAAGAGTACTATTTCATTACAATAAAACTGAATATTCTGTATTGTTTAAAAATACACCACATACTACGCTACAGTTCTGCTTGTGATCCGTGTTCGATTCCCAGCCAAGACACTTTTAATAAAGGAATCGTGCAAGTTTACCAAATATATAAATATTTTGTGTAATTACTTTATATAAAAAAGATTTTTTCTGCCATAATATATCATTCAGTGTTTTAATATTATTTCCCAATAGAAAGTTTAGAATTATTTAGAAAATTTTCTACATAAAAGACGACAAACAAAACCTTGAAACTTCGATATCCGAACGTCCTCGACACCGCGATCGCATATAGCGGACAGATGACGTAAGAAGGACCCTTTTTAACTGGGTTGTTCACCTTGCAGTACGCAAAGGGTTAATTCTATACGAAGGGTTATTACAGGCCCCGACTGCGTGATTATGACTGTATATATTCGATTCGTTTGAAGCATTGCGTGCCAGAAATGCTTTTGTTTTTATTTTCGGGTTAAAGCGGGATGCTTAGCGTTGTCTATGGGAAGCGGGGAGGTATGAGATTGTCTATGGGGTACATTATTTGGTATTGCGGCAGAATGTCTCGTTTACTTTTGTCGGCGTTATTTGTGCTTGTCGCATCTATTAGTATAGGCTCTTAAATGTTTCATTAAAGATGGATCGTTAGTAATCTGAAGAATAACGTTCAACTCAGAGTCACTAAAAGTTATTTAAATCGCTCTTTAGTAAAGAATCACCATACAAATTCTGCACTAAGGCGCGATTTAAGTAACCGTTAGTTACTCTGAGTTGGGGCGTAAGTTACATTTTAAGTAAGTTGTATTTTCTTATAAATAGTTATCTAGTTTTGATGATAGACTGTGCAGACTAACAATGTTTGTCAAGGAATTTAGGAAATTTTATTGGACATTTCTAAAGTTGGTTATAATAGAGACGTATTGTTTTTGCATTTTGAGCAGCTGTACTTTTCACATTATTAACTTTGAATTTGACAGAAAACGACACTTCTGCCTGAAGATAATTTTCGTAATAGTTTAAAAGGTGAACGAAGCCTGTCAACCTACATGTACTGATGACCTTGACGTCTCTTCTAAAAGAGAATGATGTAGAGACCATAGAGGTTAAAATCTGTTAGTCAATATTAGATAGAAGTACTATCAGTATTTCTAAAATAGGACAATAGGATGAATAAATAATAAACTGTTAATTACATAGGGGTACAGTTTAAATGGAAAGTTTTAATTTTTTTTCTCATTTTAAAACACAATGTCCTCGGCGTCCTCGCATGCCCTTGGGCGTAATTCTAACTTATATATTATTCAGTTATAATGTGCAAGTCGTGTACATATCTAAGGGTGTAAGCTCTGGGGACCAAATTTGAGATGGGGCGTTCAAAAATCTCGATTGAACCCTATCGAATGTAATCTCCGTTTGTCAATACGCACACAGACGGGTCAGCCTTAGCAGTTGTTACATACTCCGGCTGTGTTTGTTACCCGTTACATTGGGTTGTTACAATATTTTTGTTGGCTTTATATTTTGGTCTTGAAACGAGTGGGTGATGGGTGACTGATTTTTTATAAATTACTAGCTGACCCGGCGAACTTCGTATCGCCTAACAAACTAATTTTTTTTCTAAAATAAAAGTAGCCTAAGTTACTCCTTGTTACATCAGCTATCTGCCAGTGAAAGTCCCGTCGAAATCGGTCCAGCCATTTTAGAGATTAGCCGGAACAACAGACAGACAGACAGACAAAAATTGTAAAAAATGTTGTTTTGGTATTATGTACCGTGCATACATCCAAATGCCCTTAGTAAAAAGCGGTTATTTTAATATTACAAACAGACCCTCCAATTTTATTTATTTGTATAGATGAATAGATATAGATTATTTTAGTAATTATTTGTAACATGTTTTAGAGAGGCACTGGAGCAGCGTATTGGAGTATAGTCTAGGCCTCCTCAGTTATGGGGACGGACCCGTGCCCTGTAGTGGATCATGGGCTTTTATAAAAACTTGTCTAATAATCGGCTGCACGTAGTAAAACTGCACCTCACGACGAGCTACGACAGCTGAACGAGTGTGATGCGATATCAGCTCGCACACTCGCAAGATGTGTTGCCAAAACGCGACGCTATGTAGAGTAAATCAGTAAATAATAGGGGGTGGACAGGCATCGATTGATCTGAAGGGCGATAGAAAGGGGTAGCTTAAAATATTGCAAGGGGTGGCGATAATATCAACCGTACATAAGTTGTAACGTCCGACGTTCTTAGCGATGGGCAGAGGGTGATTTTGGGAGACGTTAGATTTTTGGATGTAAATTAATGAAAACACTACATTTCATGGTCGTACAATGATACTCAAGACAATGAATCACAGTTATGATGGACTCTGATATCACCGAGACGCGAAAGCACTCAATTTGCCACTACTGATAACTTAGTGACACAAGCCATCCGACTCAGAACAGTAGGTACCTTACATTACAAGCTATCACGCAATAGCTTTGTAAAATATTTTGAACATTTAAGCACTTACCGTAAGTAATAAAGGGTACAATACAAACTAAATAAATACACAATTTTAAATCATAAAGGCTTTCTCGTGGTAGAGAAAAATTCCTCGCAAACAAGGAACTACTTCACAATTGCTGTAATTCATCACTTCCACGCTAAAACACCAAGTATTCCGAGCCGACCCCTTGTTGTAACTCAAATAAATAAAAACAAAACCGTTGCAAACGAGGCGCCTTATAATTCGGTTTATTATAGAAGGACATGCGATTAAACGGATTCAAAATGGCGGTGATAACGGTGTACTCGAAATGGCGGAAAAGTAACGCAAGCTTTTTAAGTTATATGTCTCTGTCGGAGTGTACTGAATTGTTCCCTATTTATTTATGTTGATATTAATCTGGCTTTGTAGTTTTTAACGCAAGTCTGGGAATAAACGCGCCGAGTGGTCGGCCCGGCGCGATGGCGCAGCGAGAGTTGCGTACTGTGGAAAACTTTTGCACTCTTTCCTTTTTGTATTGTTTTCATCTATTTTCACTATTCATAAACGAACGTATAAACGTATGACTACAGTGTGCTTCTAAATAAACACTTTGAACCAACAATCTGATGCTCTCAGAGTCATCGTAAATGATCGACAGAGTTAATTTACGCGGTGTATTTGGTAAGTCTGCATAGTGCTGTGTAGTCTGGTAAGTTCGCGGTAGTGTTGGGAACAGGCACAATTTTTCGCGTGTCTACCCGTGGCGGCCGTGCAGCCGTGGCGTTTGACACGAGCCGGTGCAGCGGTGCCGCGAGTTTCGGCAATTAGCGATGTTATCTCGCCGCCGGCTATCTAGCCGGGGCTTGCCGAACCATGCCCCTTGTTTTATTTGCTCCACCAAACCTTCCGATACCGGGGTAATAAAGGAAACTTATTCGGGAATGCGATATTTTGGCTGTTAATGCCGAAATTTGTAAGGTACATTTGAAATGGTAGAAATTCGGAATCATTAACAATTTGGTAATATTCTTATGATACCTAACTGAATTATTTACAAGTGGATATTCATATCGATTTTCATATCGATGTATTTCTCATCTTATAGGATTTCATTTATGAGATTCATATTAGATATAGTTATTTTGAATAGGTAATATATTTTGTCTTTTCCCAGTCTTAACAGTCCATAAAATATGTGCATTAATAACTAATAAAAACACGATACAAAGCTATACAACTCTACGAGATTTGTCGTGTTATGGTGTAATGAAAATTGAAGCGATCAATCCACCGTTACAAAAGTTACGTTAGTATGCGAAATAAATATTAATGGTTCACACAAACACATCGACACATGCACACGTACATCTACAATGGTTACCCTTTCAACCCTCATCTATACGAATTTTACTAATAAATGCGCGTAATTAATCATACGAATATGGGTAGTGTTCCAATAGACGACAAAAACTATTTCATGTGCGTCGCTTGTTTACGATGGAACTGTGCCGAACACGAAGCAAAATATTATTGTACCTACTTAAATAGCTGTTTCATGAATCTTAAGAGAGTAACGCCCCAACTCAGACTCACTAACGGTTACTTAAATTGCTCCATAGTACAGAATTTGTATGGAGATTCTTTACTAAGGAGCGATTTAAGTGACCGTTAGTGACTTTGAGTTGGGGCGTAACAACTTAATATTATATAATTTACAGTACATGGAAACAACTAGGTATATAACACCACTAGGTATATATAGGTAGGTAACACTTTATGTCGTTGTTTTTACTACATGATATGATAAAATTTTGTCGCCATTCAATGTTGTGTGTAAATTGCTCCGTATACGTCTTTCTCTTTCAGCTTATAAAGCTCAACTACAAAGATCTACAAACAAAATAATTGCTCATATAAAATTAGCGAATACCACAGTCATCAAAAATCAATGAGCCGTCGTGGCACAGATAATACAAGACACGCGAAGACGCATAAATCATCCCACACGATGGTCTGACAATAGCCACCTCCATAAACACACCCCAACACGTTAATTAATTAAAATTATTAATGACACTGCGAAATAATGTGAAATCGATACGCGAATACATTAAACGCTAAGCAAAAACACTTGAAACATAACGGGTTATTAATCCCGCTAAATACTATTTGTTTTTTCCGCCATGTTTTTTTAATGGCGGGAATATGCAGATGTAGCTCTACGTTTTCTTTTATTGACAGTTTATGGTTCGGAAAGTGGAATGACTGGAATGACGGCGAGTGCTATTCGATACTCGGCGCGATGCTCAGCTTTTCAAGTGATTTCGCACGAAAGGGCGGCTTTCATGAAAATCAATGCATAATACGAGCGCGTTTTTTGATTTTTGATCTTTAATTCCCAATGCTCCAAGTTTCATTGCGAATTATCGGATAAATATACAGCGTGTGTTTTGTAAACACAAACAAAACTGTACTAATGTATATCGTTTAATAAAATAGAAGGTTCAATAAACTTTACTTGTAATAGACAAAGCTTTCTAGTTTCTAAACAGTTCCATTCATAACCATTCAGTTAACTCTCCTAAAGGATTAGTTGTCTATGAATACCATTTTATCTACAAACAAGTGACAGCCGATAAACAGTTTAAAAATGGAGCCTTTTAATAGTCGCGCGATTCGAGGTAATGGTTTGACGTCAGATTATCTGAATTAATGACGGGAGTTTAAAACAATCGGAGATATTGACAAATTCGGGCCATTAATGAGAGGCGCTAAGCGGTGCGGTCGATTATTTTCGTATCAATGATATTGTCAGACGATTTGACAATTCGAATGGCTCGTGTACCTGCCTGTAATGGATGGATAACGATATTTTATAAAGCAATTGTTAGTCTGTGGTGAATAGAGTAGTGTCATAGAATAGTTAGTTTAACTGTATGTTTTACCTCTGTCCGGGTAGGCTAACCAGTGTATCTCGAGCTTACCTGAAAAAAACACTTTAATTAATCATTTGAAATACATATTGAATATTAATATAAACTTAATTTATTTGCTTTCCGTATTGGGGCGACTTACGCCCCAACTCAGAGTCACTAACGGTTACTTAAATCGCTCCTTAGTAAAGAATCACCATACAAATTCTGTACTAAGGAGCGATTTAAGTAATTGTTAGTGACTCTGAGTTGGGGCGTTAGAATACTAAACTCAATCCCACGCCGGATGGGTGTTGTAAGAGACGACTAAATCCGGCCCGCTGGTGGTAGGGCCCTCAGAGGGATTATATTATTACTTATTGGTAATATTGATTTTATTTGATAATTAATATCATTATTACTAATAATTATTATTTCTCCATGGGGTTCGCCTGGATAGCTACCACCCTTGAGCATGAGTCAACCGCCAAACGACTCGTCGGGTTCCAGCTGGGGGCTTGAGAGCCAGTTCTCTTTCATTCTTTTTCTTGACCGACAACGCAACAGTGATGCCTTTAGTGTTGCTGATGTTCATGGGCGACCATAGCCACTTACCATCAGGTGGATCGTCAGCTCGTTCGCCGGCTATTTCCATAAAAAAAATTGCTAGGCTGCGGCTTACTTCGGCTAGTATTGAGGTTGTTAATCAAAGAAAATAAAAAAATGAATCCCGTCTCTTTGTTTGTAATGCCAAAGAAGAATATTAAATCCACCAATGACGTCATTACGAGCGGGCATATTTAAGGACTGCAAGGAGGTTTAACCATCTGGAAAGAGGAGGCAGGGGTCGTTTGGTATAGACATACAATTAACCAACATGGTTGAATTAACCAGATATTTTGAGAGTTACAAATGCCGCTTTGTTATGTTTGAGATTATTATCCGAATTTTTTTTACTTATGTTTGTTTTGTTTCGTGTAATAATGTCTTAATTAACACCTTCAGTATGAACTACCTTTAATAAATAGGTATGTCTGTCTTAGTTCTATTGTATTTATTTATTTCTTATTTTATATGTTCATTGGATTGTAACCATTTCTGAGCGAACGGTATAATTTAATCGTTTATTTGTAATTAGTGGATAGTTGTTATTGGCCTAATATGTGGTTTAATTGTATTTATTGTATTGTAGTGGCTGTTACTATCCAAAAAAAAAATGGAATTGGCGTTTAAATTGGACACATAATAATTATTTATAGCGTCCCACTGTAAAATATCGAGGAATTATGAAAGGGCCAGAAGGTTTTTTTTTGTGGATTGAATTTAAAAGTGTTTTTTTTTAATAAAGGTAAAATAGTAATGTATTTTGATTTTTGCCAATGTTTTAATACAGAATCATATCACATATCTTTAGCTTCAACTGACACTCAACACAATGATACATTTGTGACGTATCATATCTAATACAGCAAAAGATTTTAGTTTCGATCTACCGTATACGTGATCTACATTTTTCTTCGAGTCTTAAGACTTCTGCTGCTTTAAATACCGTGCCTCGGTCACAAACCTAACGTTTGTTCAACAGTCCCGCCCCGAAGTTTCAATTTGAATGCTACGAATAATCCAGTAATTTAGTTAAGCGGTACCTCGAAGCGATTGCTTATTGAATAGAAACCATCTGAATTAGTTCCCGACCGAAAACAAACGACTGCAGGAGACATTATCGTCCGGAACAATTCGGAAAGTTTTGTCAAGCATTCAGAGCGCTTTAAAGTGCCGATTCTGAATAATATGAAAATATTAAATGTTAATTTGTGTCTGTACTCGAAACTTTAGATATACAATTACATGTTTAAAGAGCCTCTTGGCTCAGCTGTCAGTGAATGCAACTCGCTGACTGTAAGGGGTTTGATTTTTATGTTACACTTTTGTGATAAACCTTTTTAAAGATTACAGAATATTTATCAGTGAGGAACTCGCGGGTCTACGCTACTCGTATAAAGTATGAGTGCTACTTAAAACAATGATAATATACTGTTTATTACGAATGGTCACATATTAATTAAGAAATTTTAATTAATAGAAATTTCTTAAATATATTGTTGAGTAGGGAAACGCTAAATGAATTAAGTTTATTTTCACCGAATAAGCGTGAAGGCGTGTTTTTGTTTCTCCAAAGATACGCGGCTCGAATGAGAAGCAGTTACTAACGAGACTCCGGTGTCAAGGGTGAATACGACACATACGAATGTTGAAGAGACGCAAACTCTAACTCACACACTGTACTACATTGTCGTTGTCTTATACGTAATACATATTATATTTATTTCGTCATTGATGACAAAGTGATATTTAAATATCGTTATCAAAAAAAATTATTGAGAAATGTCAGTAGATATTGAGTGACACTTAAACATTTCAAAAGATTCTGACTTTACAACAATAACTTACAGACAATATTAGACGTAAATATCCTTGAAATTAACAGTACCTGCGTTTTACTGGACGTTTAATAATCGCACATATTTTAAGACATTATTGTATTGTGCTATTACCGACCTAGTTATTGTGTTCGAAATCTCAAAATAGAGAAACATTAAATAAAAATCAAAATCAGACTTCAAGTTACTCGAAACGATTCGTTCGAGAGTTTGGAAACTGACAGACATGTCGTCTTCATGTGAAGGGCCTCCAATAAGGGTTCGGAGATATTTATAAGTACTCTCTGGCATAAGGGAATTAATTGTATTATTGTACAGCCACGCCGGATGAGGGACCGCGGAAGAATTATCAATTAGAGAAAGAAAATCGAGGGTGGTGGCAGGGCTGACGACTTTGTGTACAAGTTATATATGCTTGTAAACGTCTACTTAAGCCGAATGTGTGTATTTAATGGTTGAATCAAGTAACTTATTTAAATTAGGAATTCTCAAAATATGTAAAATTAATGAGTGATGAAAGAAATACATGTTATGAAAAATATAAAAGCAAATGAAAGCAAAGCAACAACCCATGATTGTCCCACTGCTGGGCTCGGGGTCTCCTCTCACAATGTGAGGGGTATAGGCCATAGTCTACCACGCTGGCCAAGTGCGGATTGGTAGACTTCACACACCTTTGAAAACTTTATAGAGAACTCTCCGCTGTGCAGGTTTCTTCACGATGTTATGAAAAATATATATTCGTAAAAATAGTTATTCTATAAGACTCTAATATACCTACCTACTTTTCAGTACATTTTCTTTACTTGATACTTTAAGCATTTACAATACAGAAGAATAATACAGGACAAAATAATAAATAACTTCAAAAACAAATCAAAAGTCAAAAAGATATAACTGATAAGAAGCCATGCAGCGCACCGCAGCGCCCCCGCTCAACTACGAAACAAAAGAACGCAGCGAGATATAAAACGTATTAAAATTAAAAATAAAAACGGAAAGCATTTGGCAGTAAATCGTAAATCAGGCGTCCCTGCAGACTGGGTGGGGGTGTTTCGATTTTCCGCAACATTCGTCTTAGCCGGCTCGGCTTGTTTTCTCTTTAATTGTGTATCGGTTCGCCCCAACCTCCTCTCCTTATTGGTAAGAACGTAACACTAAGATTTTGTTCCGCCATTGAGGATTACGTGCGTACGGAACACAGGACGGGGAATTGAGTTGTATGTGAACGTTCAAGTGGTAAGCGAAACACTGGTTTTGTTTAAAGAATGTTATTGCCGGTGTGTGTCATCACTGTATTTACTTTTTCTTCTGACCTAATGACTTCATAATAACGTCGAGTGGCTATTGTAGTTAACTCTTTGTGGTCGCTAAACTATTATTTTTTCCAAAGTTGTTGTTAAATCGGACATGTGTCACATACTAGTCCCCTTTTGTTTTCCTCTTGCGTCTTGACTACAAGGATCTTATAAGACAATCACAAAAGGCATTTTATCCCAATTCTCAGGTGTATCGCTTTTGTCATCGGCCTCTAATCGGTATAATAGGTTTGTTGTATCGCGACATGTCATGGCTTGCAAGGTTACGTACGTAGTATTATTAGATAGACTTTGTTTTATAATATAGCGCATAGCTATCGAAACATCCCTATTTTTAGTAACACGAAGGCAGGCGCTTCGGCGTGCGGCTGAACACCATTAAATACTGCTTAAAATCGGACAGTTAATTTGTTCTGTAAATTTTGGAACAAACGAATTTAACCCCTTGAAACTGAACACAAAGTAGCCGTATAAAAGAAAATCTTCTTTTTTGGCCGCTACAATCTCTTCCGATCGCGCGCGACCGGGCGAGCGGCTCGTGTGAAAGTCGTCCTAATTTCTTGTCATCGAAGGGCGCGAATTGCAAATCGTTCGGGTCGGTGGAATAATTAATTTGCCACTTGTTTTTTGGTGGCAAAGCCTCAGGTGGCGAAAGTCTTAAATAAATAATCGAAGGTATTAAGTCCCCTCTCAATTATCGGCGGAGGATACCTTTGTTCGCGACAACCGTTTTGTTTGGCCAGCGACGAATTTTGGATCAAATGTTTGTACAACTTCTAACTCGGGTGCTTTAAGTTGTTGTCAATATTGCAGGTTACTTTACTATTAACACAAAAGGGTAAGATTTTCAGATCTTATGTTTTTTTTGTAAGATCTTAAAGATGTAATGAAACATTAACGCCCCAATTCAAGGTCACTAACGGTTACTTAAATCTCTTCTTAGTAAAGAATCACCATACAAATTTTGTACTAAGGAGCGATTTAAGTAACCGTTAGTGACTCTGAGTTGGGGCGTGAGACATCTATTAATTCACCACCGTGGCTGGGTCGGCAGATACGCAAATATATGAAAAACTCTTTCACTATAGGCAAGCTTCACCGGAACTTTTTAAAATATGGACAAAACTGTTGATAATTAAAAAGCTAGCCTGCAGTAGTAACTTACAACTTCTATTCGACATTGTTTGTGCAATATCGTGCGGTTTTGGAAACAAAGAGTACAATGTATGAACGAAGTACGTACTGCAGCCAATACGCCAATAAATCTAGCTTTTCGAGCAACAGGTTTGTTGAACCATGGGCGACGTAAATTGCTTCCCGCGGAATCGAACCCATTATCCTCAGCGGGGCGTGACTGTCCTCGGGTAGTACGAGCCGCTTCAAATTATTCCAAATTGACTAACTCGAATTGGTTACTGGTTTCTTTATAAGTGGTAAACAAGCATGACTCCACTCGGGGATAAGTGGCCCGGTCGCCGCATTGGCTCACTGGTTTTAAATCAGGGGCTTACTAGAAAATCGATTTGTGAATCGAATGAAAAGTTTCCGTAGTTCTTCTGAATTCGGCGTAAATCCACCACAGAGTGCAGCAGGATACATACGGATAGAGGCTTAAATGGAAATAAGTGGAATAGGGATGTTGACACTAACTGTAATTTTATATAAATTAATTTATTATTAAGGTTCTATCTATAAAATAAAATTAAATCCTAAAATTAGTTAACATCCCTATTGGTACTAGTGAGTTCCTATCAAGTATCTATGCCCATTATAATTATGTCAATGTCAGTCAACAATTTTGGCTCAGTTTCGTTAAAGTCGTCACATCACAGTTAAAATCTACACCCAAAACTGGGAGAGGAAGGGTTAAGTGCTGCTCTCTTGATAACCTGAATGCAACTTTGCTGTCGTTGACACTAAAGAAATGTACATTTAAATTAATACAGTAATAATAATGTACTTTGTTTATTCATTAACCGCCAACTACAAAACCGGGTTCGAAACAAACATTACCGTTTAGAGACATTATCCAATTTACCTAATGTCCATCCATCGCCACACGACAACAAACTGAAATACCAATCAATAAGATTGACATTCGATTACAATGGACCTCTACTATCAGCAATGCTGCGGAAGGCCTTAACTACCGTTGAACTGCAAAGAGATTTGAACTCTACGGATCTGTAGTTAATGTTTTAATTGCCATTTCAATAAATAGAAGCAGTATACGCTAGTTCCTTAGGGATGTAGGAGGTATCAATCTAATGCTTTGTCGTTAAATTAATGTTACAATTTATGACAGCCGGAATTAGCAGAACACTATAGATCTCTTAAGTTTCATGGATTGATGGACATTGATGTCACTGACGTATCTAACTCGATCTATATCTATCTAACTTAGATTAAGTATGAACGTTGATTGTATTCGGTACGTTATCCTTGGACAAATCATCTTCAATAGTAATCCAGTATTGATAAATACGTAGATATGTCACTAACGCGCCGACGACGAAGAGCGTAAGAACAGGCAATCGACCGTTCTGCTCGTAGTCGCTCTGTCAATACAAGACGATACGCACGCTTTTGTTGTTGTCAGAAGTGCTTACAGCGTCAAAATGCCTTCGTGTATTATACCAATGAGACTGGTGTAGTGAAACAAAAGATAAATGTATGTTGTAGCTCTTTTCGGAACAAATTTTTTGGTTGATTTGTAAGGGTATAACGTATCTAGAAATTAGTGGTCTGTGTGTGCATGTGTGGTTATGGTCCAAATTCTTATAGACTGAGTTGGAATAACTGAGATGCGTGAAAAACGTGATGATTGGAATAATATTTGGATGCAAAGATGACTATTCCAATAACAATAATATAATTCACGGTAATTTCACATAGACTGCACTGCATAAATCTAGACAAAAAAAACTTAAAAAACAAAACAAAAAAATAATCTATATACTAAAATAAGTACGGAATAATAATAACACACTACTGACCTCGAATCTGTCAAATTTGCTGTTTCTGCGAAAATTGTAATTATAATTTGATTTCAGTTTTATCACAGGATGCTGTGCCGATCCGCGAATGGCGGCTTAGATACGCGATAGTACCGCGTCTAAACTGAATGAGTTGTGTAATCGTTATCACAAGCTGCTATCACACTATGTAATACGCACGCTGAATAAGCCATTATCGATCGCTCGTACGAGAGTGCTTCTCAAAGTTTTACAACTTTTTAAACTTGCGTGTTACCAACGCGACGTAGCCCAATGAGTATTCCTAATTACATATTTTCCTTTTATGAAAAAAAATTACATGTAAGTATAAAACTAATTTATTTTGCAGTTTATTACTACGTCATTCCGAACTGTATGCACACAACTTTGACACAGCTATTAGTTGAACCATGTCAGTATTAAAGTTGTATTTGCTTGTATGTATTTCAAAAATAGGTTAAACGTGTATAGCGAAACAGTATTTTTATACTCTGAACTGATATGGGTTGCATCCTTGTCTCCCCTTAAAATTGCTACCACTCTACAGGGACTAGACTACATATAGGTGGTAGTAGTATCTAATGTATGTATGTAATAATAATAATAGAATTAAATTTGGAAGTCCAGTTCCGCAATAAATTAATTATTACGATAAACTTTGAAAACATCTGAAGAATTCGATTGATAAAAATTTGTATATTCTAAGAACTGTTAAATTTGACCTCTGTCGATAAGGGGGCCGTTGACTCCACTGTTTTGTATCGATTAGTTGCTATCGATCGCTTTATACACGTGCCAAACTGCCGATTGCGTCAGGCGGAAGAAAATTATATTTGCTATTTAAATTTTTTTTTGTTCTTGTCTTTTCTTTTGTTTTTATCTAAGTTAAAGCTTGAGTAGAGGGACTTCTGTTTCTGTCTGTTTAATAGTTCCATCGTTAGGATTTTTTCTTCGAATGTCTTGTACCAATTTGATCTATTTCATTAGTGTCCCAACGTTGCAGTATCTTGTTCGCGGCAAGGCCTCTTCCCATTTGCCAAAACATCGTGTATCTCATGAAGAACAAGCAACCAGGTGACTGCAGTACCTACAGTACCTTCACTGTCCCGGGTTCACTGCCTCATGATTTGAATCTGTTTACGCCACTAAACACAGGAACGATTTAACCGCTTTGACACATTAATATCTAAAGGATTATGCGTAAGCTGTAGTCCTGAGACTAGCTGATTAATGCTGTCACGTAGGACAACGCTTAAGCCAATAGTTATGATCTTCTTATTACTCATTTGTAATAGAGCAACAACAAATTGTGTTGTAATTACAGATAAAGATTTTATTACTGAATCGATTATGTAAACCGATGCCTCGAACTTGGGTAATTTATACACATAATTCATAATTTTGTTGTTATTCTTGATTTTGTTGGTTCTTTATTTAGTGCACTAATTCTTGCCCAAAGCTGGTGATACTTGGATTATGATAAAATTATAATACGGTGTTTAGTTATCGATTAATTCGATGCAAGAATTGATACTTCTAATAAAGGTATTATAATCTTATTTTTGTCGTTTGAACACTGAAGTAATGGCAGTTAATTCTAATAATAATAATAACTGTACAATACTATGAGGCCTACAGTATTAATATTTCGTTGATATCTCAATATTTTTTCGTTTTTCATTGAAGTAGGTTATTTAAATAGTTTGAGGGGAGTTATAAAACCGCTAAATAAAACCAGGTTGCGGCTCCTCGAGGTATCGGCGTGAAGCAATCATTACAATAACAAAGGACTGAATATTAAAATCCGTTTGTTTCCGTGTCAAAAAATTAATATTAACGATATCTTCAACAATGAAGTGGAGGCCAAAAAAAGGGAATAATTTATGCGAGACATTTCTTTTGACGCCTTTGTTTTGCGCGCGGATATTCAATGTAATTGAATTATTTCACTGGCGTATCGTTGGCTGGGCGCGCTCTGTCTTGCTCGTGATCTATGCGAATAAATAAAAACTCGGTAGAATTACATTAGGGTTTGGTAGTGTCGCTAGATTGAATTACAAGTCGATGTTATCGGCTGTATGTAGGTACAATTGGAATTACAACATCAACGCGGACAACATAAAAAAGCAGAGTAAACACTAAGTGTGAGAACGGAGACCGCTTGGTTTTTCTCCGTCGCGAATGCAATTACCGATTAGCGATTATAGCAGCCTGTCGATCAAACTAGCCATCGAGGCATCGACCGACCGTGCACAATCTGTGCGAACTCGAAAAGAAAAAATAGATTGTGGCTGTCAAAGACGAATGCCGCTGCTGAATTCACAGTAATGAATTGTGATGTGTGAACTGATTTGTGATTAAAATGCTATTAACTTTATGTAAAGCTCTTATTGTGAATTAATACATTATGCAATGCTTATTCAAGCATTGAAAACAGTTCATTTTTTGTATGTTTCATTAGGACTTAATTAATGAGTGTTCTAATATCTTGTTCAGCTTATATTACACTGCCATTTACATACGAGTAAGAACATGACGCAATGTCATGTAGATAATAAACACGTAGCTTGTTTTTTCTAATTTTCTTTGTATTAAATAGGACACCACTCGATTGCGATTCGCCATTTAAAATACTGTATCAATAGATCAGTTCCGATTAAAGACAGCTGGCCGTCATGAATATTATTCGTACAAATGGGTAGCATATGACCAATCCGACCGCACGAGTTCGACAACTTGACTAAAATATTTTAAGCAATTATTTGTCCTATTACTTTGGTAGAAGAAGTAAAGTTGCGTGAACATTTGAGCGGCCAATCTGCCACTTGTGTTGGAGAAATGGAGACTGTAAAATTCGATTGAATGGTATTTTATTAAGAACCGGTTAGAACCAGTTCGGACCCTACGACACGTGGTCAAACCTTTTGTCATTCAAAGTATTAGAGTTATCGCTTCCTTTGTTGCGCGGTGTATTACGCTTTTTGTAATGTGATTTATTTTCTTCGGCAGCTGATCGAAAGCAATAGTTATTCTGAAATTTTGGATTTCTTATATCTTATTTCCTGCAAAAATAGTTAGGAATTGAAATCTGTTTAATTAGCATCACTAGAACATAACTAAGAATAAAGATAACAAAACTAATTCACATTAGATTCATAAGGTATCAGCGGATGTGACTGTTCCGAATTTGGCAACCCCCGGCGCCCCCATCGCCCCTGCGCCCAGCCGCCCCCAACCGACGCTCCCCATGAATCAGTAATGAGTAAATTAACGCCACCTATTGTTTAGACACCATGTTTTTTATATCACAATATTAATAACGGTCGCCATTGTCTCGAGTTCTAGGGAATGAAGAAAAATGTTCCGTTCAGAAGTAAACCGGGGCCGCGGGGGCGCGGGGGCGCGGGGCCGCGGGGGCACGGTTTGATTTGATTGATTTTAGCATTAATTTCAATGAAAACAATGGCCGGCGATGTTTTGGACATCGCTAAATTGCGTTTGAGGAAGTTCCAGGTGGGGTGAGGGAGGGAAATAAGAAAATTGGAAAAACTTCCTCTACTTCGAATGGAATTTTCGTATTTTATGACGTCGCTATTTCATTACAATTTGCATTCTAATAAGACAATCATAAAACTACAATTGGTTCCGAGAGCAAACATTGAATAAATAATCAGTACTTTTAATATATCTAATACAACACAAAACCAATGTTTACGTAGGTGAGATAAGTTTGAACTAGAAGCAATTACCGAGTAGACACAACATGAGCTATTAGCGGTGTGCGGTGTTAACGAAATTCGTCAATTACTCAGAATTCTGAATTCGTCCGATCACACAATACCCCTCTTAATGGGTACATACAAACAGATAGGGCCTTGTACCGATAATATGTCACAAATCATCTTCTATACTACACAAAGTTTATAATGAATTGACATATTCTGTACACGTGTTGCGCGCTTCGTACTAACGTGCGACGACATGTGTCACATGCATGATTTAAAGCCAATCTAAACCCAACCTTAGCACCATTTACTTGTAGTTTAATATTGCTCACAAGTAAAAACGCTTTAGTTTCATCGGTTACATTACAATTTGGCTCTTATTGGTCCCAGTCGTGGAGTGATTTTAGTTAAGACGTCGGAGTTGTAAGTTCCATTATCGTGTGAAGCACCTATTCTAATAAGAGGTGTAATACGCGAAGTGCCTGTTATTAGGATCGATGTTAATGCATCGACAGTTTAGTTCTCAATACTTGAAGGTTATTATGCTGATACGGTTCATTAGCTCATTAACAATTAAGCTTTTAAATGTACTTCATTAGTCACTACCGCTTAATGCAAAACCAATCGTCATAAACATCCAGTACGTAATGTGTAAACAATTCATTACTATACCTTAATTATAAGGAACAATAAATAAAGACCCAGTTCTTAAAATGTCAGTCGTTGTGCCTACCCAGAATGATAGGCATAACTTAATCGGTATTGATTACTGTCTCGATATTTCCAAGATAAAACGTGATGCAATTACCATCTTTGATCAGTTAATGTTTTATTTATAGATCCGTAATTAGTTCGACATGTACCTGAATCGGACCATCAATATTAATTTGCCATTACAATAACTCCTCAAAGCGACGGTGTAGGCGGCGAGGCGGATAATTGAAACATAATGTATTTGTGTTTGTTCTTATCATTAATGTTTATTTATGTATGTACATTATGCAAACACTGGTGAATATAGGAAAGAAGTAGAAGTTGTATAATGGCAGAATTGCAACTTTGTCTCATGATAACTGAACTGAAGAAAACGAATGAATAAAACATGATTTCGTTTGATCATCGATTCAATACTATAAATGATTCCTTAGAACCTGAAATACGGTAAAATCTCCGCAAACAGCGCTTTAATTTAACTCTACATAGGTACATTGTATCTAATTCCCACGCAATCATTACAACAAAGTACGGTTTTACATACAATGCAATCATGCTATTGGATCAAAAGATGAGCTTCTTCAATATTTGAAACATGAATAAACGTTTTTCAACACTTGCTAACGAAGAAAGTGACGAAAAGCTGCTGACAAACTTATTAGGATATTATAAGACCATACTGGGAAAACGTTTCAACATCAAAGAGAACTTTGTACTTTTGTGAATAGAGTTCATATCTGTTCGACAATTTTATTGTATCGTTCGATTCGGTTTGAAATCGAATATCAACACTTTTCTTCAATATGACATCTCAAAGACTGTCCCAAGATATAGTAGAAACAGATGCGTGTTATATTATTGAAGTTGAAATATTCTGGAAGCCCAACAAAGAGGTGGCGCTTTTACAAAAAGATGATTGTAAAATTGGTTTTAAATGTAGGTATTTTAGATAGATGAACAGCAGTGATAGCCCAGCGGTTAGAACGTTTTTCTCCCGAACGCAGGGGCCCCAGTTCAAATCCTGGCACGCACCTCTAATTTTCAAATATTATGTGCGTATTACATGTTAATTATCACTTTCTTGCTTCGGCGAAGGAAAACATTGTGAATAAACCTGCACACCGCTGAGTTCTCCATAAAGTTCTCAAAGGTGTGTGAAGTCTACCAATCCGCACTTGGCCAGCGTGGTAGTCTATGGCCTGTACCCCTCACATTGTGAGAGGAGACCCCGAGCCCAGCAGTGGGACAATTATGGATTGTTGCTGTTTTAGACAGACCATTCAGGAATAACGGGGGCCAATGAGACGGCAAATAGTGTTTACAAAGATACCAAACGACAGTTTACGTTGTTTTAACACAATGTGTCATTCGTTTAGATTTTTCAGACTGAGTCAGTAATGTAAACCCCTGACTAATAAGGTGACTAAAGAGCATGAAATGATATCATTCAAATAAAGTTTTCTAATCGGCTCCGCGCGTCGCATCTTTTTCGAAACTTTTATCTACTCATCAACGTTATCTTTGAATTTATGGGTTACACATCAAAGTAGTTCAGAGAATGGGTGATTGCGTTAATCACAAAACATGCCAATTTTTATCTTATAATTACAGCAGTTTTGACAACAATGGCTGCAGCTTTATTACAGGTTTCTCAAACCCTGTTAGTATTACCGTACGTACGACTGTGACGTCAGGTGAAACACGGTGAATTACGGTGTAAGAGAAACAAAAGTTTGAAAATAAGCAAGTCTTTGAAGATAAATAATTTATTGCTCCACTAAAACTTGTATAAGAAAGAAATGTTGATAAACTTCGAACATTAAATATGTAACTGTTGACGATCATAAAAGATGGAAGCCAGACGTAGTACATACATAAATATCACTTCGTAGGAAGTATAACTTTTATTAGTTCGCCGTCGTAGAGGCGTACTTGCGTTGAGCAAATTAAAAAAGAACTTGCACGGGCGATTTGCGCGGGAAGACATTCGTTTGATGTGTTATCTGGATTTGTGAGGGACGTTCGACACGAGTGATTGCCCTGATTTTTTAAACGCATCAGCTGAATTGATATATGGGACAGGAGCGTGTCATGTGAATCGCGGTCGTTTTCGATTTTATCAGCATCCCGTGCGCGAGCGTCAGCAACGCGGCCCGCTAATAGATTCAACAGGTGTGCCGCAGGGTGGTCTAATCGGCCCGCGACTTTTTTGTTTACATTTCACGAATTTATCGCATTCGTTGACGTCTCGAGGCGCTCGTTTGATTCATGCGCCCGCGCTGTCACTTTTTAATACTGATTTACAATAAAAACAGAACTGTTTCACCGGCGATTGATGCGAGTTATGATTAATGTCGAGCCTTTGATGTCGGCTGCTATGAATCTATCGAGTTGGCTTCTGAATATCGACGCTCTGCGTGTATAAATAAACTGACGAGTACAACGTGAGCGCCGTCTTCGTTTTAGTTAATTATGAGGTTATTAAAGCATTGCTGACTGTCTAACAAACTTCACTTCGTTCGCTTTTCTAGTTTGAATGAGGTTTTGATACCTGAATTTATAATTTATGTTATGCCATTTATAGAAATCATATCAGGAAAATTATTAATTCATATTGGTTAGATTAATAATCGGAAATAATCGTCTTCATGCTGAATAATTTTAATGAAACAGAGATGTTTTATACGTAGCAATAACATTGAGTAAATCAAAATGTTAAATTTATTTATTGAACAATGGCACGAAATTATACACTAGTGATTCGTAGTAATATTGAAAAAGAAAAAAAATCTTATCGACATCTGATTCTCCTCACGCTACATAGTTGCTACATGCACGATCAAATTATGATCCTCTTTTTGGGTATGTTAAAATTAAACTAATCAGCATCGAGTACAAAGAATCACATCGCTTTCATCATCGACACGATGATGTTTACGCCGCATCTTCCGAGAATCGCTGCCCGGTATTCAATACTTGGAAATAAATATGTGAGTTTGACATTTGCTTTCATGTATACGCTTGCGTGTTTCGTGTGTAATTACGGGGTTCACTGGAGATTGGTCGCCTTATTTCTTGGTATACAGAGTTCATTTTGTACCAATTTTTCATACTCAGCATCTCTAGCTTTTTTGTTATTAAATTATCGTGCGTGGCGATTTCATAGATGATAGGTTGCATTTGATGGGGCGTCTGATTGCATCTCTTGTCGACGTTTCGGATCCGTTGCTTTCTCTTTGATTGACTGCGATTAGAGTTGCGTTTGTCTTGTTTGACATCTCGCCCGCTAGGTCAAAGGCAATCAGCGATTTCACGGCTGGGTTTACGTTTCACTTCCGATTCTACTTTAAATATACCATTAAATAATACTAATTTGACTTACGAATACGTCTCTTGTTATGAATGTGCTCCTCGAAAAAGCAAGCTTGAGCAAAATTGGCAACAAAACGACAACTTTGTTGGCAGTGTTCGCGCCTACTAGATTTGCCAACTAATTGAGGAGTGTGAACGGTATTGATATTATGTCAATATCGTCTAAAATGGTCCATACCCTGCCGTATATCATTAGTCATCTGAGTTCGAAGATAATTCCCTACCGAACCGCCGGCGAGTTTACGACGGCCAAAACCTAATAAGAGAAACGCGTGCGTGGACTAAAAATAACAAAATTAAAATAAATCGAACGACAGACAGTCGTCATAAACTAATTTTGAGTGTTTTCCTTTTGGTGTACACAAAAATAGCGTCATCACTCTTTCATGTCCCGTGCGGGAGTGACATTAAGAATTTACAGTTCAGGATTTAGTACAGCGCCATCTACCGTTTAAAATGAAAGTTAAGTACATAAGGGTGTGTTTGATTTATATTTTCACTGTCAAGTGTAATGTTCGACTGCTGTTAGATAAAAAAATTAACAATAAACAACGTATTGCCAAATATGTATAAGTAATATAAAACATTATTGACTAGATTCGTAATCTCATTAAACCTATTTTCAAAGAATTTTCGACGAAAAAGTTAAATTAAAATTGGGATCCAATCAAAAGGAATTCAGAGAAATCATAATCAAAGTTGTTTCAAAACTGAACTGAATCGTTTATCGGTTGTCATTAAAAATAAATAACGTTTTGAATACCCTTCTATTGCCAACTCAATTAAAAAGGAGTGAGATTTGTAAAAATCAAAGGATAAAAAAACAGAACGCAAAGTTTGGTGCCTACTCGATTGGGGTTAATAAGAAGTTTGAAAAGTCACCAGGCCTTTTGTAGATCAACATTGTGTACGAAATAAAGGTTGTTTAGAAGGCTTCTTTAAAAGAATTTTGAGTCCCGACGAAACAATCCTTTCTTTACATAAAAGCTGGAGTTGTTACTGTTCGGTCTCAATTTCAATGTAACAATAAAAACGAAAATATTCCATAAAAATGTTTGAAAAATCACCGCAAAGTTTTCTAGATTACACTTTTCTAACGACAACACTGAAGAGTAATTAATTTGGAGCGCTTCAATAAAACTATTTTACAAAGCGGCGAATGAACCGCCGAAACACTCGATGTTTATTCAAGTGCACGAAGCTCACGCACTGCAGATTGAAAGAAGCCTGCAACAGAGTCCTAAATGCCTAAATGCATCCATTCATCCGCAGTCATTACCGTATTGAATCGCCAAATTTCTCGCTACTACAGAATTGGAGGACTCTTTTGTTTCTCAACGATGCCTATTTCATTTACTCCGTTGGAAAATTCAATGCACGAAAAATCTTTGTATGATCCCACTAAAGAAGCAGTCTTTCAGGATCGGCAATGTTTACAAAATGTTGGCTTTCAAATTATTCATATTATGAGGTGGAATCCCAAATTTTGATAGAGTTATTTCAAAATCCTTAAAGTGGGCACGGCAGAATAGATCACAGAAATTACTAACAGTTTTTTTTGCTAAAAAGTATAGTTTATTCAACCCAAAGGTTTCTAAGTGAAAATGTAATAACTCCAAATTGTTACGAAAAATCTTAGTTAATTTGCAAATGACAGTATTTCCTTGCTCAGAACACGACAGTTACGTGATCAAAAGTGTCACTAGAACAATTGCCCACATCAGTCTAACCCTATCAGACTCATTTTACATCCGCATGTATTGTGTCACGTCGCTAAAGGCGAACAATTCCAAGATGATCCGTCTTGATATTACAGAATTTATCACTCAAATTAGTTTCAGAGTCTATGCACTCTCCCAGTGTCAACGGATACGAGCGTGGGTGGTAATGTTTCGACGATGGTCGGCAAATAAATAGCTAAATTGATTTTAATGCAGCATCACTTCCCTTGCCCGCCTCTCTAACGGGTTCAGCTTGGTCTATTATAGCCGTCGATAATATTGATTGATTGACCACTATCAATAAGCGACGCTATTTGAGACTATTTGGTGCAATATTGTTCAGTAAATAGATGTTGCGTCCATTCATCTTATTTGGCGTAAGCGGTTATAATAGGATTGATACAAATTTTAGGGTGTATAAATGTTAGCTCATTAGCTCCATCTATCCTCGAGCCGAAGTCAACTCATTGTCAATCCAAATAAAAAAGAAGAAAGAACAATAGCAGTGTTCTAAACCAGTAGTAATCGTGCTAGTACGATGGCAATAGTTATTTTTTTAACTTGTTTTGGTTACTGAGTCGGAGAGTCAGTTAAAAAGCGAGTTCGCTACTTCCGTTCGGGCTGGTGACGCGCTGCGACGGCCATGGGCGGTAGTGACCATTTACTAACCAGCTCAAGCTCGTCTGTGTGCTAACTTTTAAGCACATTTTAACAATATGTGTGTTTTAGTCTTCCTTTATTTATTAAGTTAAATTTATTACAAATTATTATGAAAGAGTAACATTGTTTCTGGGCCTCATAAACCGTGATATTTATTTAATGCAAGGATTACAGACCGTTCGGTGCCGATCAATCATTCCATTGAACGTATCCTGTTCCCCTTTTGTAGTGTTGTTGCTAACCGATGAGTATCGATGAAAATCGATACACATCAAGTTTCACGATAAATTATATAACTTATCGTTTTATTTCTTTAAGATTTGGTCTCTTTTATTTCTTTAAGAGTAAATAAGCTTTGATATAAATTCAAGTTTAGAAAAAAGTTTGTGTGCCATTGCACCTATTGATAAAAACTTAAGTTGAACTGTTGACTAAATTAAGTTTCATCTGTATAAGTATAATTTAATTGGATATTCTCGATTCTACGTAAAACAATCCGTAACTAAATTCATAAACTACTTTTTAATAAATAATTCTACCACTAACGCGACATCAATTTAGATAATACATTTGTTGATTTGTATCAATTACAAAAGTATCGATAACGCAACCCATCACTAGATCTATCCAACTGTCAAATCCAATTCAGCAATGCCCCCGCACATGTAATTGATTTATTGATCGTACGTTACGTTCGATACGAGCGGGCGCAACGTCAAGGCTATTGCATCCTCTGTAATTTTCTACCAGTTAACCGGGTGACCTCATACGAACAACTCATGCTTATCTATACGGGAAGTCGGATATGTCTGTTGCTAGGGATCTGGGGATCTCAGCATCTCCTAAGCTTCTAATTTATCACCCATTGTTTGCTCCCTGTGTCCGGTTGTTGACCAACTTCAGAACTTTAGTTAAGATGGTATGTAATATGAACTTTTTGTTAGTAATGTTCGTGATTATTCCAGTTCTCTATTTACAGACTAAAGGAACTAGGACTAAAGGACTTATTCTAGCGAAATTATATTAAATGATTACCTCTTTTTCTTTGGCAGCGAGTTCATTTTCCAAATTGCCTCCCTGGTTAACTATGGGACTGCTCCTCGAAGAGTTGCTATTACTCCTCGCCGTAGCAGCCATTTCTATCTTATGCTCTAAATCCTCATCAATTTCAGGTGATCTTCGCTTCTCTTCTTTGATATCGGGACTGAATCCGTCAGGTATTCTGGTATCTCTGGCTTGGTCCCTTGTGGGTTCTAGGTGAGTGCCATTGGTCTTAGGTGGCACGGTGGCTTGGAGGGGTGTCGGGCTTGTGGTAGCTAGCTGCTCCTTCAGCGTAGTTACCTCCTTCTCCGCTAGGGTAGCTCTCTGAAACAAACAAATAAAACGTTATCTACTTTGATTTATTGATAGGTTAGTTGGTACAACAAATGTTTAATTTGTTCGCGTCTTTTATATTATTGTACTTGTTAATTTAGATGCATATAAATTGTTATTTTTTCACCATTCATTGTGTTTAGGTCACTCATTCATTTAATTAATTGCATCCTCCATCCATTCAATAATTGAGGTCTCATTTTTGTGCAATAGCGGAAACATCGATTCGCAGGCGCCTGTTTTACGGGCTGTTGTTTTTAATCTAATTATTTATCAGTTCCCATAGCCCCATTCGTTGGTCTGGCCGGTGACGTAGGGATCCTTTGTGGTACTTCCTGCGGCATTCATTACGCTGTTCATTTAGTACCTAATCTGTTCGATCTCGTCATTAAAACGGATGTTCGAGTCGCTGATTGGCCAGCGTCAGCGAAGTGCTGCTTTTGTTGGAACTGCTCGACCGTTGGTTTTTGTCCCGGATCGCGTTCCCATTACCGATTCGCGCTGCAATCGTCAAGGGTTTAATTTGGGTTCGAATTGTAGTTATCAGCAGATGAGTTTTACGATCGTCGTCAAAGTAAATTGCCATCAAGGTTACGCTACTACGTTTTCAAATTTCAATTTAAATACAGCTGATTGTTCATGTTTTTATTTACTAAAGTTGATTATTGACAATTTTTGTCTAAAGAAAGTTAAACAAGTTTATGATTAAAATTTTGTTAGTTTAATGTCAACCATAACTCATAATTCGAAAGAGATGCTTTTAAGATTAAGGGTAGTTTTAAGCTTCAATAATGATGTGCTTAAGTATAAAAAAACAGTGTGGTTAATGACCCCACAAGGAAAGCAAATGAGAAGGAATGTAGGTGCGGGCACGCATGACGTGACGGGCGCCGCTGGGCAGATAGCATCGCATCGATTCATGCGCCGGCGCAGGGTTAGGAACCCGGCATACGAGGGTGGATTAAAAACATTTTGAGGGCCAGGGCTAATTCTAATTCTTGGTGATCGAATCATTACACGGAAAAATATTACTGCTATAGTTGTACCTGATGTGATGTAAATTATTGATATCAAAATGACGTTGCGGTATAAGTTAATGAGAATAAAATCAATAGCTTCAAATAGCACGCACCACTATTATGCGTTATTTTTGTTAATTCCTCGCCAGTACCGTTATAACACTTACAACAGGTACCGAAGACGGAGGAACTATCGCATGCTTGATAATTCCATATGATTAGAAAATGACAGGATGCTATTGTGCTGTAATCGTATCTAAAACTCATCGCTGGGATATTTGTAGTAAAAATAAAAGATAGCATCTGGAAATTTATACAATGGGAAAAATGAAGCTAAAAGTACACAAGCTAAGTTACAGCAGGTAGGTATTATTAGTTCTAGAACGATGTATATAAAATAATGGTGAAAGATTTGTGGGCACCTCTGTCCCACATTTGCATTATGTATATGTAGTATATTATGTATCTCACACACTCACAAACACACTCACCTTTATGTAATATATTATGTTTATCATATACATCACACATACATTCATACACTCACATACCACACCGCGGGTTCGAACCTGGTGCGCCTTGGCGTTCTACGCGCGCCACACACTCGCCGGGCCCGGCTACTGGTAGAACCGGTTGCCAGCCTCGCCTCCCGCGCCCCGCTTCACGGGAGCGCGCGCGCAGCGGCATTCGCCGCCCGGCAGCTGCCAGTCGACTTCGATACACTCGCGGAGTCACAAGCAGTGGACCAGGAGCTTCTTCAGTACCTCAGCGGAGAAACATCACTTCGCCTGAAGAAGCTCACCATCCCTGGCAGCAGTAGGGAAATTTACTGTGACGTCAGCACACCTTCAGCACGACCTTTTGTACCACTGTCACTACGTAAGCCGTTATTCGACAGTCTACATGGTCTCAGCCACCCAGGTCCCAAGGCCACCGCAAAACTGGTGGCTGAACGGTTCGTATGGCCTGGGATGCGCAAAGACTGTCGCGAGTGGTCACAAAAGTGCCTAGCGTGTCAGCGCGCCAAGGTGAGTCGCCACGTGTCAGCGCCGTTGGGCACGTTCGGCTTACCTCGCACTCGATTCGCATTTATCCACGTGGACATTATAGGGCCCCTTCCAACATCCCAGGGGTACCGCTACTGCTTGACCGCAGTGGACCGTTTTACGCGCTGGCCGGAAGTAACACCTATGGTAGACATCACCGCGGAATCGGTCGGTAATGCATTGTTATCGTGGATATCCAGGTTTGGATGTCCAGCCGATATCGTTACCGACCGTGGGCGGCAGTTCGAATCCACGCTCTTCCAGTACCTTGGAAGAATGATCGGATTCAAGCACCGCCGCACCACCGCCTACCATCCGGCCTGCAACGGCATGGTCGAGCGATTTCATCGCCAATTAAAAGCAGCGATAATGTGCCACGCGGATAGCAACTGGGTCGAGGCCTTGCCCTTTGTGCTCTTAGGCATCAGGTCTTCATTCAAAGAGGACCTTCAGTCCTCTTCCGCTGAGCTGGTCTACGGTGAGCCGCTCCGTCTGCCGGGAGAATTCTTCCAGGCGACCGCTCCCGAGACCACCGACCTCTCGGATTTCACCACCCGCCTAAGACACATAGCGGCAAAAATCCGACCCACACCTGCTGCACGTCACACAACAAATAAATCCTTTGTTCAGAAGGAGCTCCATTCAGCGAGCCACGTCTTTTTACGAGACGACTCGACCCGAGGTTCCTTAACACCACCTTACACAGGTCCTCACAAAGTGGTCGAACGTAGGGACAAGACTTTCCGCATACTGGTTAGGGGCAGGGAGGTCACAGTAACGATAGACCGACTTAAACCGGCCTACCTACTCGTAGACCCATCCCCCACCAACAATCCCATCCCTACTCCTAGGTCCCCTCCGACACCCGTGCACACTCCTAGTCCAGCTCCCGCCCCCTCACCCAATCCTCCACCTGCACGGCCGAGGCCCATAGTTCCGGAAGGCGGCAAAACCACAAGATCTGGCCGCCGAGTTCGTTTTCCGGACCACTATCGACCGTAGACCCGGTCTCTGGGGGGGAGTGATGTGGGCACCTCTGTCCCACATTTGCATTATGTATATGTAGTATATTATGTATCTCACACACTCACAAACACACTCACCTTTATGTAATATATTATGTTTATCATATACATCACACATACATTCATACACTCACATACCACACCGCGGGTTCGAACCTGGTGCGCCTTGGCGTTCTACGCGCGCCACACACTCGCCGGGCCCGGCTACTGGTAGAACCGGTTGCCAGCCTCGCCTCCCGCGCCCCGCTTCACGGGAGCGCGCGCGCAGCGGCATTCGCCGCCCGGCAGCGGCCAGTCGGCCTTCCACACTCTCCGCGCACTCACGTATCGCCCGAACGCTCGACTACCTCGCGCTTACCTAGTGCTCACGCTGTGACCTAACTCGCTGTATTTTCTATTCTACGTTAAGACTTTGCTTGTGCTATCGTTCCTTCTACTGTCACTTCTCTCCTTCTTTGTTTATATGGATGTTTCTTTCGTGTGTGCTTTCCTGTGTAGTGTAAACTGTACTTTTATGTTTCTTTGTGCTATCGTGTAATAAACGATTTACTTCGTACGGAGTTTACTTTATTGCTCGCGCACCGCCTGCTACACCACCACACGCTATCTACGTTCCATAGATTTAATAGATAAATAATCTTGAATGCCTCTACATGCCGTGCAAACTTTAACCAGTGTATAACAGCCTTACAAGCGGCTATCTTGCGCCTACGCGCATTTCTCGTTCGGTTTCCCGATGAAATCTACGATTGTCGGATTAATGGCGAAGATTCGTCTGATAATTAACGCTTTATCTCTCAATTCGTTTGTTTGATTGTATTGTTTTTATGCTGCTTCTTGTTCCATTCAATAAAATACTTTATTCTGTAAAGGTCGAAGTTTCTCAATGGGTTGATATAAATTACGATAGGAATTTGAATTTCGATTCCCATAAAAGTAAGTTAGAGAGCGTAGGAGGAAATCGATAAAAATGCTCGGCTAACAATGCGATGTAGTCAGACGATACGGATTAAAATTCTTTGTAATAAAATTGCAATGAAAGTAAATTTTCGACACAATATTTTATTGACTCGATAGAACAAATGTATTTTAAGATCGCAAACGAATCCACGATGCAGCATACTTAAATATATCACCGGGGACAAATTACATTAGATACGCGGTTTCAATTCTCGGATTTCGTATTATAAATTTGTAAAAGATTATACCGGCGTAATCCATGTGTGTGCTGTGCAATTTATTCAAATTATACATAATAGAAATTAGAAGAACAGAAATACAATCAAGCTATTGTGGCTAAAATAGGTGCAAGTTCTTGCCACAGTTAAAAGTGTTTTCCTAAAGCCAATGCGTTGAGTCATATAATAATGACAGGAGTGATCAATCACACTCTATTTAATAGTATAGGTAGCTCAAATCGTACGTTACGTCATGGCAGATGACAATATCATACATTCGGCCTACGGGCATTTCGACTGCGAGCGATTACTTGCGTGGGAAGTGAAACAAATAGAACAAATGATAAAAATAATATTGTTCCTGTCTGCACATTTGAATGAAATGTTGTGTATAAAAGGTTCTAGAAATATTACGGTTTCATAAAATTAGAAAGAAAGTATACTTCATGTTCGCCAAATAAAAGGAAATTATTTGTTAATTTCAGCTGTAATGTGTGTCGTAAGAGGCCGAAATCCGACCCCCCTGTGGAACGGCCCCTTGGAGGGATTTTATTGGTAACATTGATTTCAATAGTTCATTAATATCATTATTGCTATTATTTTTCCGTGGAGTCACTTGGATAGCTACCTCTTTCTTCCTTAAGTTAGACACCAAATTACTCATTGTGTTTCGGCTGGGAGCTTGACATTAAGTTCTTTCTTTCCTTATTTTCTCTGTTTCTTGGCCGGCAACGCATCGGTGATGCCCTTGGTGTCGCTGATGTCCATGAGCGACCATAATTACTTGCCATCAGGTGGACCGTCGGCTCCTTTTGCGGCTATAAAAATAAAATACATATATAAAAGAAATATGATAACTTAAAAAGATTTAACAATATTTAGAAAAATTTAGAAATGGTATACCTGAAACTTAATGTGTTTCTTTGCATTTTAGTGCAGGAAGTAAAATTACAATACAACGAAATGAAATATAGACAAAATAAAAATGATAAGTAGATTTCACAATGTCCATTCTATCTCTGCATGTTCAAATTTTAAATGTAATTACATAAAAGTCATTACTATTTTGGACTGAATAATTTTATGTTTAAACTAGAAAGTTAGAAAACAGAAGAACGATCGTTGCGTTCATTAAAAATCATGAATGTTTGCCCACTCAATTATATACAGGGAAAATCACCAACCGGCTCGCTTTAATTGTGAGAACTCGAACGTAAGAAAAATATAACAATTTGGTATCGTTAAAGATAATCGAAAGCCCAAATATTAGTGGAAATGTTTTTATAATTACGATTGTAAAGGCGGACGACATAGTTTACTCGACACCTTTAATGTGAGAGAATACCACGAGGTTTGAGTAGGAGGCTATAGCTCCGGCGCCGCGGCGATGGAACTGGATCTCACAAGTTTGGGACATTCATTTATTGTTCTTGATACCGTGGCGCACATTATTGTTCTTTTGATGGCGACACTAACTATCCGTCAATGAGTAACAAAGTAATGAATATCATATTTATCCAGACTACATTATTGTTGAAAACCTTCTCAGTTACATGACGACTGTTTATTTTAAAATCAGGATCAATCAATAACAAAACAATGGAAGTATTTCTTATGCGATTAGTAGTAAACAAAGCCGATGGCAGTACAATGGGCTCTATCGGAGCCGTTCGGTATTAATTTGCGTCCTTTCATTGGTTCATCAATACAATTTAATAAATTTGGGATAGCTCAATCAAAGTTTGCGGATTTAATTTTGTTTATTCGACGACAATGGGATTTGTATAGGTCGAACATCTCTTGGGACTGTTTTTCGATCCCCCTTTATCAGACTATGGTGTGAGGACGACCTATAAAATGTCAGCGAAATCCCTGAAACACTACTACTTGTTATAAGAACTTTATTTGCTTTGTTAAATTTAAAGTTGACGTATTTATAGGATACATAGAAGTGAAACAAAAAGTAGGTAGGACTTATTATTGTTACCATACATTATTGTTATAAGATATTAATTAACATACTAAGTACATGATAGTAGTTGTAATGTATATAATGAATTCGACATAAAATGATAATTAATTATTTCGTCTCGAGTGTTCAACAATAAAACTGAGGTATTTTCCATTGGCGTTCAGCCTCGATGGCCAGTGTTCAGTGTGTTCACAGATCGAATCAGCCTTATAAGTAGCAATTAAAACATCGTCCGATTCATTCACTAACTCTACTGCAACAAAGAATTGCTTATCTATTGAAACCATCGCCATCAAAATTGTTTAACCCGCAGATTAGACGAATCTCACGGGAGCAACGGTACACTCTAATGTTTCAATGAGTTAATACGATTTACTGAGCCAAAAATTTCATGTTTTAGCTTTTTATGAATATTAATATCAACATTACTTTTTATTGTTCCTAATTCACACTCTGCTGTTTGAAATTGAACTCTTCTTTGTGGTGTTACGGTTTTGTTTGCAACGAGTTAATGTTATGGAGCGTGCATAGTTCTCAACGCAGAAATAAAACAAAAATATCTGCCTTTATTGAGTATTTTTTGTGCATTCTGTAAGTAGCATGTGTGGCACTGTTTTATCTGTTTGAACCGAACTAGTTTTTGAAATCAGAATTTTAATCAATGATTTTTTTGTTTCTTTAGAAGATTCGGTCGTTACATTTTTGGGGTTCCGAAGTAAAACCGGAACCTTTATAGTTTCGTAATGTCTGTATGTCCGTTCGTCCGTTCGTCTGTCCGTCTTTCCGAGGCATAGCGCCGGGAACATATTTATTAAAACTCCAAAATCGTCAATCAAAATATTAAAAAAAAAAAATTTCAGGGTACCTCCCCTAATGGTGACATGAGGATGAAATTTTTTTTTCATTGCGTACCCCATAGTGTGGGATGTTGTTATAAAGGTCTTTCAAAAATATTATGGGTATCCAAAGACCATTTTTGGATTTAAGGGTTCTTTTGCGAAATATTTGGCTTTAAAGTGCTAATTTTGGTTAGAGTCAAGTGTCCCTCCCTCTGCCGGCTAAACGGTTGGAATTGGACAAGTGAAAAAATTCTCAAAAATATTATATGATGAAATTTATAATATGATGAATTTACAACTATCACGGCTATGTTAGCATAAACTTACTACGTCGGAACCCTACATTGCGCGTGGCCCGACACGCACTTGCCCGGTTTTAAGATTTTATTTTGTATACTTAGGTAATAAAGGTGTTCGTTTTCAGTATAAAAAATTAGCAAGCAGAATAGTGATAAAAATATTAAAACACTTAAATAGATTTTAGCCAGATTATTCAAGTTTTAGATTATCTAAGATTAAATTCGTCTTAGTATCTAAGTCAGATACTAAGATGACTTTTGTAAAACCATCTAAATTTCAGTCGTTCCACCAAAATGGATGTAAGCACGTCGAAATATCTATTGTAATAATCATATATATTGAAAATGTCACGATAACCATCCAGTTATTTTTATGTAATAAAAAGTGTTTTGTGCTAAATTAATTTCATATCAACTGTGATGATCTCAATCATTTGAGCAATAGTATAAATAGTTAACTTATAAGTGTTGCAGTTGAACTGACCTTGGTATTTTACAATATTAATCCAGCTAATAGACTACAAGGATTTCAACATCTCGTACCATGTGAATAAAAAAGGTATTATTTATGCATGGTTTGACAATTAAAACACACGTGTCGCTCTCACCGAAATAACGTTTTCCACCATTATTGTTCCGAGCGGTTTTATTATGATTATGATTTAGAAACGGATGCGTTCGCTCATTGAAATTCACGGGTCTTATCTGATTTCATCTTCATGTATCATATTAATTGGCCATTCCACATCGGTCTTAATTAACCGTAATTTTTATTTCGGCTTTACGATTTTCGGATTACATTTCCGCGAGCGCAAATAACTGTTTGGGTGCCTCTTTACGGAACAGTTAGCTTCGATACTATTTGCTGTTCACACCGGCTAGGTGGCTCATTCATCTTGTTGTCGTTCACACGTTAAATACATGTTCCTTTTCTCAAACGTTTTTAAATATTCTATAATAAATGCTAACAACCTAATTCTAACTACTCTTGACTATACATAATAGATTCTTGTAGTTTTTTTTTAACATTATCTGGAATACTATATCGTACTTTTATTTGCACATCATCAAAACCTGTAGTTCCCTTGCTACCGTATCGCGAATCTCAACAACTTGCTCATTCATCGATGCCCTGAGACAGACTAATAGGTAATAGATATAAATTCAATTGTCTGTATTTGAATTCGCAATGGACGTTAAAAAACGCTCGTCACGACGCGTCCGAACCCTGCGTCTGCCACCAAGAAAAATTAACGCACTCACTAAGGGTTGGGTCCCCCAGACCCCGCATTATACGGGGAGCGGTCACTAATTAATGGAAAAGGATTAAATTCGTACGGAATTGAAATAAAATAAATATGATAAAGGACGGGTCTCCTTGGCCGAGAGGGCTTCGGGTAGGTTTTTTTGTTGGGTTCCCCTGTCGATATGTAGGCGACTTGTTAATTAATTTGGGCTTTCTTTGCAGAGATAAGTTATCTGCTCGTAATTTATGTTAAAATAAAAAGGGAATAGGCGTGAATGCTGTTTATTTCTTTCGCTGTTAGTTCTTTGAAGGTGAGACTAATAGCAATTAGTAGGTAATTGATGTTTTGATATTTGTGAATGGCTGACAACGAGTAGACGGGCCACCCAATGGTCAGTGGTCGCCATCATCCATGGACGTCAGTTACTCCACAGAAGGGGTGCCTCGTCATAGCCTCGTCCGTTATTCAGTAGGGACACTGATTTTGGGAAATTGGCCTGGATTTAAAAATGATTGGAGCCTTAACACCCCAAACGTTTTCGAAGTTCGTCACGAAGGCACGGTATGTACCTAATGTTTGTTTAGTTCACGTGTAGTATTCAATTTGTTCTTATAATGATTACAAAGAACGATATGACACTAAAATATTTAATAGGTCCAATGTACCAGACCAAATAATATAGGATACTATATTTGACATTAGCCAAAAGAAAGAGAAACAAAATAAATTCTTTTCTATATATATTCAGTCGAAGTGGGTGAAAATTGGTTAGAAGCTTACAGGATTTGACAACGGTCTGGTGAACATTGTGCATTATTCGCGTGTGGGACTGGACAAACTCCGAGGAGGGTATCTCGAAGACCCCGCGAGATTTGAAAGGGTTAATTTGGGAAGAAATCAAAAATGAATCCAGTAATCAGTAATCACTACTACTATTTATTTATAAATTAACTTCTGATAAAAATTTAACGTATTAATGATGAAAGTAGACTTGATGTCACAAGTGTAGCTCTTAACAAAGGCTCGGATTCTTTTGATAAATGTTAACTTTTTCTATTATTGAGTTGACGACCCGTGTGGCGCAATGGTTACCATGCCGGATCGCCGCACCGAGGGTCCTGGGTTCGATTCTCAGCGAGGCGGAAATTGAATGATGAGTTTGAATTTCAGTTCTCGGTCTGGGTGTGAATGTCCTTGTCTAGTGTGTTGTCCATGGCACCCACAACACAGGGAATCCTAGTGTGGGGCTATGAGTGTGAAGCGTTATTTATTATTATTATTTATTATTATGCCATTCTTATATGTACGGGTACATAGTGTAAGAATACTTAATGTAAATACATACATATCTACCACAAAAACGCGAAAGTAAATGAAATTCTAAAAATAATGTAAATACGTACGTAGCTTATTCTTTTCCTACGTCAGAGAAACTTAAGCGATTAACATTTTAATTAGCTCAACGTTTTAGTAAACACTTTTTCAAGAACATAATATAATTTGTACATTTAGTTGTGCACGACGCGGCTATAGACACATTGCTGGAGGAGCTGCGACCCTCGTCTGGACTCTCCCCTTGTGCTCGAGTTACGAATGTGTGACCGTTCAAATATTTATTGTTTCAGTGCTGTAAGTATACTTTATTAAAATATTAACTTCAACTCATATTAGGAAACGATTCTTTAGCAACTACAGTTAGGTGTGAGTAGATACTGAGGGTATTCAATGCACGACATATATATACTCTGGTACTCTAATGTTTTAAGCAAAGGGAACATGTTTTATTATTAGGTATCATTAGGGTATTTTATCAGCTTTTTATTGAAACCATCTTTTTCATAGGGCAAACAAATGCGACTAAGAATTGTTCAGGCTTTTTTCTGGTTCAATTATCTTTAGACGTCGTATTCTGGGTATTCGAGAGGTTATCTAAAAGCGTAATGGAATGAGCGCTGTTTCGAAAATAAATAAAGATAAGACGCTTAATCAAATTACGCACAATTGGGCGATATTAAAAAATAACGTTTGTCTATTCCCCCGTAGTCGATACCACTCGAGGTGGGTCTTAATCTCTCAATGTCAGTTTTAATTTGCTGCTCGCATCGAATTACCTCTGAGTTTTATTTTTGAAATTCCCGCAGACAAGGTAAAGGAAACACGTTTCGACAGCTCGACACAGAATAATATTCATCGCGCTGAAATATGTGAAAAATCTAACTTTTGAAAAGTATAAAGATAAAATATACTAAACTGCAATGACCTAACGTGACCTTAAATATAATTAGCAACAACACAAAATATTTCCCGTTCAACGGTTTCAGAAATTCAGAAGTTGCATAAACCACACGAATTTCGAACGAAACTTCGGAACCTCGCCTCCGATACGTTCGAATTTGGAATACACAAAACAAAATCCGCGAAGCGTGATCCAAAGTCAGGTAGATGGCAAACAAAACGGAACGAGTATCAACAAACACTCAATCGGAAACTAGATAATTCAATTTCGAATAATTTGGAACGAACGAACTCAAACTCTGATTGACAAATTCAAACAGGGCGTTTTGTAGCTATTGGAAATGGGCAGGTATTAGGAGCGAAGCTAATCATTATTAGATATTGAATTTTCGTAACTTTGGACTCATCCGCTTTCTAATTTACTAATGAATCCGAGTGGTGCTGCCATTAGGTTCCCCCTACCCCACCGGGTGACGGGCGAAAGGGGTAAGACCTCGTGCGAATTTTCGTCTTTTATACGAGTACATGTAGAACGATAATCCGATTGGTTCGGCGCTCCACACTTGAAATTTCGTGTGTTTTCGTTAATTCTCGCAATGGTTTGACTTTGTAGTGACGTTTCATTTCTGAAATTGGTTTGTTTCATACATAGATTCCTTCTAAATTTATGGTTTAATATTTGTACTTCAGCACAAGGCATTGACTTTTTTCGGAGACAGCATTGTTTATATCTGAAATCTTTGGTTTGAAATGCTATAGATCTTTGCATGTTTGGGGAGGATTTTTGTTACGGTGCATATGCTAAACATTTTCTTAACTTAATTAACCCCCCCCCCATCAGGTTTCATAATGAGTTTTTCAAATACCAAAAAATCTTTAAAGGCATAATAAAATAGTAAAGCTAATTTTTGCCAACTATGATATCGTTTATAAATAGAACTATATTCATAGTAAGAGCGAAATAGCCAAAGATTTTATTTTTCTCCTGGCGACCAGCCAGGACCACTAAACAGTTGTGTCAGATACTGCAAAAAATATTAAATTATTTGTGTTTAATCTCATATTTTGTTATTAACTACTTTTTTCATAGAAATGCATGTATTCATTACACCATCCATATTTCTTGTAGCATGTATTGCACTAATGTAAGCGATTAATGAGCATATTATTATGGTAAGTTCATTAAGTAGGAAATATCGCGATTGAATCGCAATGTTGTAGAGTTGTAACTACGATGGAAAAAAAGTTTAATGCTGGCATAAAATCTTTTTTACTCGAACAAATTCGATATTCTAAGCCATACCACTTTCCAACCGTGTACTTACTGTAATAGGTGATGTTTAATGTAGTATTAGTATTGTGTGGTAACTTCCCGATCCCGAATAACTTCTCGAAGTAAGGCAGTCGTGCAAAGTTAAGCTAACATTGAGTTAGTGTCGTCGCGACAATAAAACTGTAAGCACCTCACAGCTCGCAGCTGGGCGGAGTGAAGTTTGGTATCGGTCGGGGACTTGTACAAGGTCTGCGGGGAGGATGCATCGGGGATGGAATCAACTTACATAGAAAATTAACATGTGAAGATATAGAAATATGAATAGGTCGAAGGAGTGATTTTTTAATGGTTTCATAAGAGATTATAGCTTCATATACGGTTTGTTTGGAGACATTCCTGACAATTTGATTGTAATTTCGCTCTAAATAACTAATGTTTCCTTTGAAATATCAAAGCCAAACTAATGGAGTATTAAAATCAAAACGAACCAATAGGTAAGCTACCAAAGCAAACGTTCAAGAGCTGCAGATCATTAAAGAAACCGATGAGCCTAGCTCTAGTTCCAAGATCTGGGTTATAATTACCAGAACAAACGTTAGACGACTCCTTTTATTTAGCCGTAACGGTGGTATTTGCATTAAGCTCAGACAATCACGCCCCTCGATCAATCAGGAAGAGATCGGCTCTCGTCCAGACCAGTGTTCATTTAGATCGCTATCGGTTCGCACGCATTGTTCCACCACCACCGTCACTGCACCGCCGCACCGCCGCCGCCACTCGGTTGATTCGTGATGAATTGTTCGCTGCTCGCGTCTTGGACGATAAGCAAACAGACTGTAATTACACTTGTAGAGCTAATGTTCTTAAGATGTTCGGACGGAATTGGGTTGCGTGGAATTCGGTGGAATAACTTTAAAATTTTAGACGAAAAAATATACCCTAAACACACTGTCAGTGAATATATGTACGTTAAAAGATCATGAGCATACGAACTCATCTTTCGGATCAGTCATCACATCATTAATATTATTGTTTATCCAAAAGCATTGTATAACAATGTTGTAATAATAACATTACATATGAGGTTTGTATACGAGAATTTTGAATAGGATTCTTGTCCTATTTGACACTAGATGAATTTGGTTTGAAATGTCCTGATTGGTATAAGCACTATAAGCTATCCATGATAAATGACCTAAATATGTCAACGATTAGTGAATTGAGTATTTCCAATTAAGAAGAATAATAATTTACTTTAATAACAGTCTCATTAACAACCCTATAATAGTAGCATAGCTGTCGACGGTTCTATATTACAAGAATAAATAAAAAATGTAAGTAAAAGGGGCTTTAACACGGGGTTTATTAAAAACTCAATGTAGATACAGATTATATTAAGGCTTTCAGCGATCTTCCTCAAACTCGACACCACCTGATTCACGGCCTCGGGTGGCCACGCTGGCGGAGTAGTCGGGACAGTCAACAACAACTTTCAGTCTCTTTTGATGTTAGTATCAAACTGAGAATTAACTGAGTTTTATTGATATCGGAAGAATAAAAAATGTTTTTTTAACAAAATATTATAGGTATAACGTTACGGCTATGACAACTGACTCTGAGGGTGTAAAAACTGGAAGAGACAATGCTGTAAAAGATTTGGTAATCTGGGGATCAAAGTTCTCATCCAGAACTATATTTCTTGTGTCATTGTACGAAAAGTTCTGGAATTATTCTTTTAAATAAAACTCGTAAGATTTTAAATGTAAATAGGTATTTGCCAGTTTCATAATCTAATGTGAAAATTATTATTGTTAATCTTGTAATCCAATTACGATATTTCAAAATAATATTCCCTAATGTAATTCCCGCATTTTAAACTGTACGCGTCTCTGAATGATCCATCTTGGTCCACAAACGCAATCTTTGTCCCAGAAGTAAGTGACGTTGTGATCATCCTACACTCTCAATAAAGGCTTTAGCGAGGCGATATTAGCCGGGCTTTTATCTTGGAACGCGTCGAACGAGATATCGCAGTATTAATATGTAAGTGGGGTGTTCATTGATGTTCCGCATTGATGTTATGGGACACACGTCATGTGTACAGGGAACCGAATGCGGATAAGAAAAGGGGACGTTGCGCTGTTTCATTCTCGAACTAGTAAGAAACTTTAGTAGAATAAATTGTATTTACTTTGGTGACTTTTATGTCTCTCAGTAACGTAATAATACGCTTATTGGTATCAATGTAGTTGACACTATGATATTGTGCTGTAATATTGTGACCCATGCGTGGTCATCGGCTCTCCACCAGAGGGTTTATGAAGCATGACCCGCCACGCTGACAACCGCGGGGGAGGGGGTAGGCTGCCCGCGGACACATTTGTTTAGGCCATTACACCACGCTCTACCGGTTCACATTATCTAATTTAGATGCACAAGGCACTATTTCTAAATAGTGCACCACTCGTTCTGTACCTGTGGCAAAAACATTATTCTAACTCCGATTACGTATTTTCTAAATTCCTTAATATTGTTAGTGTTGTCACCATTTGGAAACCCAGTAGCCTCCCCATTACCTATCGCTGAATCCGCGAGCAATGTCCTTATTTTAACATTTAATATGCTAGATTAGTTACCCTCTAACCAACTTACTCTATCAATGAAAAATAACTTCTTACGATCGATATTAAACTACCGTCATTTCCTGCATTCCACATTTTATACGCTCGACCTTCCTAATTCAAAGCGCGTTTGGTTTTCTCGAATTAGACATTCATATGTGACAAGATGGCAATTAAAAAAAGTAAAGGTGGACCGCAACGAATGACAGCGGTGTCAGTAGTGAAACCCGAAACAAAGATGGCAGGACGCCAAAATGGCTGCCGTCAATGAGTCGGCCGGCGAGTGGTGCTCATTCAATGCGCGCGCGTCCACCAGAGCTGACGTTTATATTTGATGTAAATAAATATGACAATACGATGGACATGCTAGTATTTTCTAACATCGAACTTAAAGTGTAACAGATGGTTGAATTTAAAAAAATGTGATAGCGGATCGCTATACTTAACCTTTATATAAATTGAGCTAAAAATAAACATAATATTTTTATTACAGAAAGATGCTGGTACGGGCAAGTACTGGGCAAGATAAATACGGACAATACGCAAATACAGGAATACCTACACACCTACCGTCGATATTAAACTGGATGAGAACCAACAACTTCTAAACTGGCGTTACCGCCTTACTTGTTATTTATCAGGATGCACCATAGTGTCTCTGTGCATGGGCACCTGTTCTTGACAGGGATGGATGACAAGGATTCAAAGATGGAGCTCTTAAGACCTAAAATAGTTTAACACTAAAATACTACTTATTTGTAATTTTTGGTGTATTTGACTTTTAACTTTCGTTTCGAACTCTTGATCTCTACGATACACCGATATTAGTTCCAAGACAGGGAAGAGTCTATATCTGTAATTAGTTTCCGCCGAAAGAGTTAAGACGTTCGCGACGAAACTCAAACAGGGCAACTTGGCACTTCCGATCTAGTCGTACGGATAGATAGACAACCAATTAGCTGTAATTATAAATTAACGGAAGGAAAGTCCAAACATCGTCAGCGAAGTTGGCAAGTTCTGGCGTCGAGTTGGGACCAGCCTTTTAATTATTTGCCCCCCAAGGTGGGCCTTTTCGATCTCCGTTTAAAATCGACGAAGAAGGTTTTGAAGGTTTCCAAAGTTGCATGTACCGACTTCATTATAAATTATTCCTTTTAAGCTATAACTGTAACTGCATCTTTAATAGGACAAGGATCAACTGTTTACAGAGACATTGCTATCCATTAATATTCAATAGATGACACTGTAGCTTAAAAGGAAATTACGGCTATTGAACGAAGTTCAAGTCTAAGATTCGATCTTTGAACATTATTGTAAAAAATAAGTTTAGTTGTCCATGACCGCCGTGGAGACAGTTACTGACAGCTAATTAGCGCCACGAAGGACAAGTCACATAAGAATCACTCTGCTTGAAGAACAAAAATATAGACTGCTGCAATTGTTAGTGAAGCATACAAACATACATTTCTAAACCAAATACAATACACATGTTCTACTCGTAAGCAGCAAAGGATTGTTTGTTTTAGTGATGTTTCAATACCATTATAAATGTTTTTTGTTATTTTTTTGTTTGCAGTTCCTACCGGGGACGCAACGATTTATCCAGTAAGTATGTAAATAACTAAACAAGAGTACACCGCGAGCCGATAGCGAGATGCAATAAGTCACCAACTCTCAATCCGAGGATCAAAGAACCCACACATAGTACAAACAGCTCATAGTGTCTTTAATCACGTCAGAATCGTTCAAAGGGCTCAGGAGTCAGGATAGAAGAGATAGCGATCAGTAAAATCAGGGGTGCAACTGAATTGTAAAAGTTGGAAATTAGGACTACTATAATAATGTAAGTAGTAATGTGGGAGAATCAACCACACTGACTGAGTGAAGCCTTGTTTGAGGTGCATCCAGCTGAATTACAGATGAAGCAATGTCGTAACTGTTAATATAATTTCTGTTAATAGATTATATTACAATTTAGATCAACCTTCGTTTACATATATCGTCCTCGAAAGGTACTCAACCTGCCTGAAATCAATTACTCCAGGAAACCATCGAAAGAAAATATCGAGAACAAAAAGACAAAAGGACAAAGAAAAAAGAAGGGAGCAAAGACAGATACGCCTAACTTAACATTATATTATAATAATATTATCAACAGCGAATTTACTAGTTGGCAATACAGTCGCTGTCATCGATTCGCAGTCAATTTGTCTCGCGATTCGATTTTAATTGGCATCGGATTCTCGGCCGAGAATAGCCGCTAGATGTCGTGGCGGACGTTTTGTGCGTGCGGCATCCACGGCACTTTAGTTAGATACAGATGTTAATTAGTGTGCATCGGTCGGGTTTATTTAGGTTTAAAGGTTATATCATTATTCAGTTGGATGTTGGGACACGTGATGCGTTTATCCGATGTCTATCGGGTGAGTTAATCAGACCTATTTAGACTTACAGTCGTATTGGAGTTTCTGGTAGTTTTCTTATAAGATTATTGAGCAGTCTGTTAAGATCTTAAGTTATTTTTTAATAATACTAAATAAATTATTATTCATATCAAATTCATCATAAATTTCCACACCCTTTCTTTGGTATCTGTTACAATAGTATCGACCTCCCTGCTATTAGTAAATACACCTAAACTATGAAAACGATCCTAGAAACAGGAGTCGTCTGGATAACTACTGATAACTAAAAAGGCGAAACTCAAACATCTCCACAAGAACGGGACGTAACTTCGAATGAGTGTAACGTCCCTTTGTACGTCCTGAATACACGCTGGATAAAACAACTGGGTACCGCCGCGGCGCCGTCGAAGTACCCGCCAACTTCGTAAACCGTTTAAAAGTAACTCCGTATCGGCTCCGGCGGGTATTTATCAAAATCCATCCTCAATTAATTCCATTTCGTTCAAATCCCAAACTTCACTTTTAATCCGATCGATCCCCATTAATAGGACCCCCGAACGATGCGGCTTCTGCGTCATGCGTCATCGGCTCGCGGCTGCAGCTCAGTGTTTGTTTACACATAGTGTTAATGTTGATGAATCATTGAACCATGAAAGACGTGTATTGTACCTTAACTCAATGAGTCTGATACTCCGTCCCATATTGACCGATGCAGATTAACAGATTTTACACTTTTAGGAACTTATGCGTGTTTTCTCATTATGTTTTCTTTCACTTAACCCATCAATAATTTAGTTTAATCAATCTGAAAGGTAATTCCAATGTTACCGGTGCGTGCAGTATTCGAACCCTGTGCCTTAGGGTCCCCTGGAGGCCCCATTAATTCACTAGATTATGATTTAATGAATAGTTAATGACTTGGCATCATCCAATATAGACTAAACAAGCACAAGGAAGAAATATTTCTTCTGTACTCGTCGAATCCTGCTGTGACATCCGAAGCTGCGTCGGCCGCATGGGCCGCACGCGTCGCATCGGCCGCACAACCTCACCCTCACTTCCTTAACAAAATACTTATAATTGCATTCAATATACTATAATTTAGTTAAAGAGTTGCCTTTATTGTGTTACGAGGTGTCAGCTAGCTCGCCGTATTTAATGTATCGGAGTATCGGCCCGCCTCAGACCGACTGGGAAGTCTTCGAGTGAAGATAAAACCAGGGGTTACTTTAATATGTAGTATCTATATTTTAGTTAGCAACGCTAGAGATTGTATTGTATCATCATAGTATGAGATAGTGATAAAGATAAGGGATCTTGAGGTGTGTAGTTTGATTTTTCCTAAAAATCTAGTCTAATTTAAGTCCATAGAGTAACAGTTTTAAGTTTGATAGATCGTAATTATAATGATTTTTAGATCACAGAGCAAATTGCTTTTATTAAGTGTATTTTCAAAGCTTTAAAAAACAAAAACTTGCATCAGAGGAAAATTTTGACATATTGACAATAAATAAAAAAGGCGTTCGTTTGGCGCAAAGTTTCAACGAATCACTCGCGAATCGGGGCTCGAAACATTTTGTGTCAATGTCAAAGCGAACAAATAAACTGTGGAACTTTCTCATAGATTGTCGATTCTCAATTTTTAATTATTCGCGTGTGACTCATGAGGGGAACCGAGGGCAACTTAAGTACGTTTGTTCCCTCCCGGTTAAATCAATTTGAACCTCTCTCCTTCAGAGTAAAAACTTCTAACGAACGGTGTCTGAGCCCTTTTTGATCAATTAATTACTTAATTCAAAAACATTGTCGCTACTTCGCTGAATGTGTCCGGTGGACCGACTGTATTCGTTTTGCACGGGTTCATTTTAAATACGATTGTCCAGCCTGGTTGCTTGATCTTTGCTATTTTTCTTCGTAAGGCAATACTTACAATTAACGTCGTGGTTCTTTCTGTTTGTACAAACTGTAATTTTTCTCCTTTACCTTCATACTTCTGTCAATTTCCTAACGTGTATTTCGGTCGAGGTCTCACATTTCTTCATTTATAACTTTTAAAACTATTTCAAAACTGGGTATGATTGTTTTTTATCACTTCTTTGTTACTTCGTCTTAGATCAGTATTGCATGAGAGCTATTTGTACTTAATTATAGATCTACAATATGTTATGAGTTACGTACAAAGTCGAGAGCGTCCTAGATGCAATGTAAGTATGACCTAACCTAATTCAATTCAAATACTCTTTGAATGCTTCCAGATCTTTTGAAAAACGTTATCAATTCCATCTACCCTATTACTTTTTGCCCAAAAGGGGCGAATAAGTGTATGGCAACACTCCAAGCTCTGAAAGCTTCTGAGCATTAGAGACAAGAGTCCGAAAATTCGGCACACGTCCCGAAAATTCCCTTAAAGTTAATTAATAACTCGTTTGGCCTTTGAGAGGCGTCGATTTTTTGGGATATCGCTATCGGGCTGGCGTCGTTTTTGCTCACCGTACAAAGAGTATCGCCCGGTCGTACATAAAAACCCCTTTAACTTATGATGAATTAGCGATCTCCTACGCTTTATGTCTCCCGTTATCTCACCCCCGGGCCACTCTCCCCCCCACCCCGCCCACTCCGTACATCAATATGAAGGAATTAATATGGGCGAAAAAGTCTACGGCGGGTGTGAGATGTTTCACGAACGGCCGCCTTAATTTACGCTAATGTTAAAATTAAAATATAAATATGTTATAACTCTATATTTATATCGATGGGGTTACATTTCCGACCATTTTACTCTGTTGAAATGCAGTCATAAGTTCTTTAAAATTGCTTTGCAAGTTTTTACTTGGATGTACCTTTTATAATGATTCTATTACTGGCCGTAAATTTTGTCTAGCGGGGAGAGGATTGGTTCGTTTTTTGGCAGGACACACATTTATTGAAAAGTGCTAGTGCAGCATTGAGGGCTTGCGAGCTTTATAAATAATTGTTCAATAAAGCTTTTCGTAAGTTACAAAATAATGAATTAAAATAAAATATCGTAAGTAAAAAAAGTATTGAAAAAGATAAAAGAATTGAAATGTAAACATTTTGATATTAGAATGAATATGTTATCGGCACACAGGCGTAGGCGAGGAAAAGCACGCTCCGCTTAGCACCAACACATCGGGTCCAAACTGGACTAGTCACGGTGCCCGTCAAAGCATCCTTGTACGTAATCCTTCCCCAAACTTGGCCCCCGATACGAGATGTTTTGATATCCCCCGACATTCATTTATACCGTGGCTTCTATAGAAAAACATTGACGTAAAAACTGGGTTGGAAATTAGGGGGGCGACCCACCACCACAAATTTGGAAAGGTTGGCAACCGCTGTCGAAGTGACCGCTGAGTAGGGTCGGCATTATGTGGATAACGTCGTTATGTGTTGATCAATTTTAATGCGTACGGTACGCACGAAAAATGTTTGCGAGAATAGTACTTTTTGTGCGTGTTTTTAATAGCTCCTAATGCTAAATAAACGATTTCGAAACGAACTCGATTTGTTTGTTTTGTGTTGAAAAAATGTTCGTAGACTTCTTTTGTTCCGACGATAATTAAATATTGTTACCAGTTAAAAACAAAGAGTAATTGTCTACGTGTCCTCGTCCCAGCTACCGCGACATTTTAAACATAAAGTAGCGAAATTAATTGCCATTATTATTATACATTATACTAAAGTTTATACTAAAAGTTTCTGTGTGAGGTCCGTGCCTATTGAAGTATTTTCTTACGATTTATATTTTTAGTCGTGACTTTTAGTGTATTCGGAAGTAATTCATGGAAGGAAATTACAACATTAAAAAAAATTGTTTTGTAAATACAGCTATGTCTTTTAGGTATCACTTTGGTTCAGAGAGCAGCGAAAACGAAGGAACAAAATAGTTTAAAAAATTAAATTTTCGTAATAATCCAGAAAATAAATTCGTTATTTAATAATTGATTCAGCTTATCACAGAATCAAACGGGCTTAACCCTAAATTGAAGGCAGTGTCATGTGTCCCACAGAGCACTGGTGCGCAACAAATTCGTACGGTAACCTCACAGGCCCGCATGGCCGAAAGAAAAACATTCGTCTTCGTGTCGCTAATTTGTGCCTCTCTTAATTACCGGAGACGTGGGGACCGAGTTTGGGACACAAGCGAACTGCACCCTTTTGGATGCGGTATCCGAATTAAAATTAGATCGTTGTTTTGTTAAACAAATCACCTAGATTTATATGTGAAAAAAAACGTAAATCAAGATATTGCATTATTTACGTTGGGAATTTTTTGAAGGTGTTGTAACATTGTATAGTATTCTGTTATTCAAAACGTTTGTTTTTAAACCGTTGAGCCCGAATATTTTAACTTTATTTATAATGTACCTAATGTTATCATTCGTACTCATGAATTATAATCATTATGAAACAGATTTTAAATGTTTTTAATATTTTTTTAATAACATAATTTATACGAAATATAATCATATTATTACAAAGCACGCACGGAAACGCTTAAGAAATTTTTATCACTAGCCATCCAACAAGTACCAACCGCGCCAGCTGTTGCTTAACTCGGGCAATCATTTAGGATCGACGAAAACAGACATACGCCCCAACTCAGAAACGTTCGTTTATTTAGTCGTAAGGAGTCCATAACTAATTGACAATTAATATGTCGGTATCGGTTCATTTCAGAGTCATATTGTCAACTTTAAGTGACCCTAGTGCAGACCAACGTCAAATAACCTTATCTATAATCATATCGATGGAGTGTTATTGTAGCCACACGTAAAATACGTTCTTTTAGGGTTCCGTAGCCGAATGGCAAAAAACGGAACCCTTATAGATTCGTCATGTCTGTCTGTCTGTCTGTCTGTCTGTCTGTCTGTCTGTCTGTCTGTCTGTCTGTCCGTCCGTATGTCACAGCCACTTTTTTCCGAAACTATAAGAGCTATACCATTGAAACTTGGTGAGTAGATGTATTATGTGAACCGCATTAAGATTTTCATACAAAAATAGAAAAAAAACAATAAATTTTGGGGGTTCCCCATACTTAGAACTGAAACTCAAAAATGTTTTTTTCATCAAACCCATACGTGTGGGGTATCTATGGATAGATCTTCAAAAATGATATTGAGGTTTCTAATATCATTTTTTTCTAAACTGAATAGTTTGCGCGAGAGAGGCTTCCAAAGTGGTAAAATGTGTGTCCCCCCCCCTGTAACTTCTAAAATAAGAGTATGATAAAACTAAAAAAAATATATGATGTACATTACCATGCAAACTTCCAACGAAAATTGGTTTGAATGAGATCTAGTAAGTAGTTTTTTTTTAATACGTCATAAATCGTAAACCGCAAAAAACATTGATCAAAGTTACAACGAACTACAAGAACTTTTATATTATGTTACTTGCTGCTACGGAACCCTTCATGGGCGAGTCCGACTCGCACTTGGCAGCTTTTTTTCTTTTTCTTACATAAAAAACATGGCAAAGTAACTTTTTTCTTTAAAATAAAATAAAGAATTAACGCCATTTTATTTATGCTAGTACAGTACTGCTAACTGTCAATGTCAATGATGAGGGGTTGATTTGACTTGGCATACAAAAACTTCAATGTTAATCAACATTAAATAATTAAGTAAAGGTATTTGTATACTTAACTTTAATTTTCCGTAAACTGACTTTGAGAGTGAATTTTTGTGATTGTGTACTAAGGAGCGATATAAATAACCGTTAAGCGACTCTCAGTTGGGGCGATAGTTACATTAAAAACGTACCCTCTATTTCTAGCACATTGTGCACACTTACTCTGCTCTTACCCTTGCCGCATCCGTTCTCCTTCGCACTCCTTCCCCGATCGTCCTATTACGGATTCTCTTTTCATTAGCAACCGAGTTCGGGGTGTGTCTTCAAGGGTTAAAGCGGTTGTTCCATACTTTGTGTTTTATTTCGTTTATTTATTCACGTTAATGTAGACACACGTAGTTACTACCCCGCCACCCCTATCTGGGGGTTGTCCTCCGATTTAGTGAATGCCTAAGTTTTGGTTAAAAACTGCATAGTTGGGGCATATGTAGGGTAGAGTAACTTAGCTGTCAGTCGTAGATATCCCCTTTTTCTATTTCAGATTTGAACAATTACCTGAAAGTCGGTGTTCTCCAAATAAGGTATGTTTTCATCTCCACGTGTTTATTTTACTTACGTATTGTATTCACAATTTAAACATGTAACATTGCACTTAAAATTATCACTCACTCCTGAATGTTACTTTAATTACACTGTATATTTTTGAAAAGGAAATATCTACGGATAAAACATTATTAACATAGTATAGTAGGTATATCTATACTAATATATAAAGAGGAAAGATTTGATTTTTTGTTTGCATTGAATAGACTCCGAAACTACTGAACCGATTTCAAAAATTCTTTCACTGTTGGGAAGCTACACTATCCCCGAGTAACATAGGCTATATTATATTTTCAAAAAAATTAGGGATCCTTAATAAAACTCTAATAATGTAACCCAAGGTGTAAAAAAATAAGAAAACCGAAGCAAAGCGAGGGCGGTTACTCGTCTATTAATAAAGTAGGTAGTAAATGTTCTTTTTTTATTTTCGCACATAATTAAGTTTATGTCGGTTCAATAATTTATTTTATCTCCGAAGTGGAAGTTAATATGATGGAAAAAGGAACAACAAGAAAATACTAATTAACAAGTATCACAAAGAAATATTTACTCGTATGTATCGTCAATTCTGATCTTACATACAAGTAGGAATACTTATGAAGTACCAAATTTATAATAGGTACCTACCCACTACATAACATAGGATTACATATTAAAACCTTTATTAGGACTAATTAAATTAGATACTCATTGCTAATTATGATTTGGTATAATAACGTGAATCTTGGAATCTAAATTATTATAATAATTACACTTAATTATTGTTTTACTTAATTATGTTTTATTAAACTGATACTTAGATTCGATCCATATTTTGAAACGAATCCAAAACTCACCTCCAAATAGTAATTTCTGATTTTCATAATTTGGTTTTTAAATAAATGAGGTCTTATTTATCGAACAGTTTAATATTTTTCACCTTCACAGTAATAAAAATTAGACACTCACCGGGTTACAAAAATATTAATAGTATTTTCCAACATCATTTGATTTTTTTTATAAATTAAAAATAAAAAGTTTAAGTATGTTAAAGTTTTTGGGGCAAGCGCGCACTGCCGGCCCGCGGCCCGCTCGAGTATTTCCGTAATTGTCGAAACGATACGTCCACGGCTCGCAGCACGCTGTCACGGCAGACGCGCGAGACCAACTGAGGCGCAGATAAAGCATATTTCGCCTTATCTCTATGATTTACATACGCGCGATCCTAAAATCAGTTTCCCATACTGGCGCATCCGATCATTTGCATAGCCAAAGAAATCGTATGCAAATCGACGCGCATTTGACCCCATTGTCGTATTAAAATATCGGAATCGGCCTATCAATTGGTAAAACAGGTTTAATATATGTGATGTACCTTTGTTCGAGACAGACATGCAGATAGGATTAGGGTGAGGCGACCCTCGGGCCAGATGTCAATGTCTTGTATTGATCTTTAACCCATTGTAAGAAAACGAATATCGGAAATGGGTTTTTTATAATGCCTGCGCGCATTTAGATCAATTTTTTCCACAGATCTTTTCTTAAGTTCCTTAATCTGTTACAATAAAATGGATTGAAAGGATCGTCGCAAAATACCTCTTGAGAAATATTATTATAACGAGGAATTGCATGTTTAAATCGGTAATAGTAGGTTAATATCTACATACGAATTGAATTTTTTTGCTTTATTTACAAACTTCACGCATAAAATATTCACCTTCGTCTAACTGAAGTTTTAAAGATGTTTATGCATCAAAGAAAACATGATATAAATTTTTCAATTTTCTAAAAAAAATCTCTCAGAATAATTTATCGAGAAAAGCGTTATCGTCGACAATAACATTCTCGACTATAACGAACGCGATCTCATTACACGCGAGCCCAATACTCGCCCCATCGTGAGAACTACAAGGAATTAATAAAATACTAATTATTATTCGCATATTAAGGAGTAAAACCGGCTTCCAAATAATATCGAATAATTATTGAAAATGCATATCTTATCAGCATTAGCATACACTCGGTATAAATCATAGAACAATCGCAAGGGATACGTGCGATCGACGTAAGACTGGTTTCTTTAACGGCGACCCATTTTATTTTTTTAATTTATCGATGTAAAGGGTCGACGGATTGATGGATTTTAATTATTTGCATATTAATTTTTAATGGGGCCTGTGAGAAAGTATCGCCTTATCGTAAAGCACATCGACACTACCCGTTTCAACGCTTGATTTCATTTCTGGATCTTTGGATCTGTGACGTGGAAGTCAGACAAAGGTGAATATTTTATACAGCCAGATAATAATATTGTTATAATTATACAGTTATAACTGTTACGAACTGTAACCCGGTAGTTTTAAGTTTACATTTATTGTACAATAAACAATCCAAAATTTTAAGTTGTCGGTTAACCACTTTTACATAGGTAAGTAAGGGAAAATTATGATGTATTGCTGAAAATGAACAACATGTAGAAATTATATATTGAGGTATATATTTCATTTGTCTTAACTGCATCCACAAATAGTTCAACAGTCGGATAATTTTATGGCAAAGGAAAATATTTGTACTTCCTATATCAAAAAAATTGTTAAAATATAAATCTTATTTTCAGTATTTAGTATTTTTAATTATTTTGTGAAGAATATTGTTCGTTATGTACATCGTTTTATTATTAACGTTGCCCTACACAAGCTAGGCCAGTAAGCAGCTACTCAATGGTAGTTAACATTAAAGAATAACGCCGCAACTCAGAGTCACACGGTTACTTAAATCGTTCCTTAGTATGGAATTTGTATGGTGATTCTTTACTAAGGAGCGATTAAATTAACTCTGAGTTGGGGCGTACGACGATAAAGAACAAATTGCCATGGTTGTGGCAGTCTGGCTAGCGGTACCTCCAGTTCGGAAGCCGCCAGTTTGGTGGATACGTTCTTTTTAATTAATTATCATTTATCTGTATTATGATCGCTAGTTATGCGGGCTTGCACACCAAATTCGGCTATACACCCATAATTATAAAGTTTGGGTTAATCTCTGGATGCAAGCAACTTTTTATGAGAAAATATTGTTTCAAATTATTATCGTTTGAAACGTTGGATGATTATTGCTCATATTAATACAATTTTGAATTAGAATTACAAGCGCCGCGAACAGTGGCCTTAGTTTGAATTAACGTTCGAATTTATTTAGGGTTCCATTTTCGAACGGGATCTAAGAAAGTTTTCTACATTTTTAGACAGACTCTACATTTATGTTCTGCCAGTTATAATAGACTTGTAAAATTGAATAAGTTAAATTTTACATTCTATAATTTAGCCATTGTAGATAAGGAGGTGTACAAATTTTACATCACTTAATTAAAAACAATAGCATTAGCATTTTGGTATTGGTCCAATATATAAACGTCAAAAATGTGAGTAACCATCAGAATTTAAATTATTACGCAAACAATAACATGATTCTACAAGACAAAAAACAATTATTTACTATACAGGAAGCCATAATCAGCTGCACAAATTCTACCGAACCCCATTACAATGCTTAATATTTTAATATTCTTTTGGGTAATTAATTTTAAACTAAATTCGGGCCCTCGCTCGTATCGGTACCGTGCGTCGACCCGGTCGCGGTACACTTGCGTTTGTTAATTATATAATTAATATAAAAAATATGTGAATAACGCTTTTATATCTCGTTCGCAGCGTTATCGCGCATCAACTGTTATAAGGCTATCGTTTTATTAGTACCATCTACCAATATTAAGCTCGGCTACCGTGACGTGACGATCTTGCTTCGAATATATTCGAATGATTATCAGACCCGACTGCGGAAGTCCATGACTTTTTTGAGTTTGGAGATTGTTATCACACGAATAACACATTAATTTAGCTTATTATTTATTAATGATATTGCTACACTTCAAAAAATATATTTTATTGTGAAATCTCTTTGTTCGTCAAAATATTCTCGATTAAGAGCTCTTCGTCCATAAAAATAACCGTAATGGCGCGCCTAAGAGGTTTTTATTTTTAATCTATTCTCAACCGATCGAGCAAGGAAGCGTTCAGAAACACCCTACGGAGTAAAGACTCAATGTACGCACATTTAAATTGCCCTTTCCGAACGAAATCTCATTATTTCCGAACGAAACCGCCACGGAGGCAATAAATATCGTAACGGCGCGCATATTTCAAAACAAGAAAAAATAACACATAAAATTTCTTTGCCCCACGCGTCTAATGCCGAGGCGCGTTTCCATTGTGTTTCACTGATAGGTGTACTGTACTCGCTTATGACGTGACGTACGATTGCGAAAGTATCGTTTACCTGGTTAGAAAGTGTTCACTAAATCTGTTTTGACATTAAACCTAGATATCATTAATTAATGTAAATGCAAACCATGTATTTGCGCTGTTCGGTCCTGTTGCGTTTACCTGCAAACAAAAGAAAATATTTTTGAGAAATTGTGATGGAATAAAGAAACTTAGTGATAAATGATCTTAATTACATATGATTGTGAATTTATATTCAGGGACTAGTTCCCTCTATGTATATTCTAATGTACTAAATAATTAGGCATCAAAAATGTTAAAGGTCTTAGAGCTTAAGAGCCAATAATATAACTTACATGAATTGAACATTACCGATCTCGTTGGATAAATAATAGTAAATATTGGCGAACTAATCCCGTGTCAACAATGGGAACGAGCCGAATTCCCGCGCATAGATTTTTGCATTATTTTAGTATGCAAATGTCCTCAGATAGGAGTCACTGTAAGAGCAATTTAAATTATTTTTTATTGCGCTCCGGAGTATTGAGAGTTCGCAAGTAACGCGCGGGATTAGACTGCTCCGGAATTGACTTTGAGCGAATACTTTGAGTAATACTCGTAGACGTTGAGGCTCCTGTATGCTCGTGAATATAAAATGTAGGTGCACGATTTATAGCTTATAATTTTAACAGCAGGCAGGATAAAATTACAATGTTTTTGTACAACGACGTAAGCTTTTTTGCTACTTTATATACTCAGTACCTATACTCCTATAGGATCATGAAAAAGCTCGACAGTCATTGAAGTTGATGCTTTGTTTATTTAAATATAATTAAGCACATATTTTAGATGAATATTTATTTAAAGTTAATTCACAGTGTGTGTACATACAATAAGAAACTATAATTTTAAATTGAGACAGATAATAATATTCGCTAGTATTGCTAGCAAAGGAAAATATTTTATCGTAATAGCAAGCCCGTGTTGCAACTACTAAATTATCTTCCCTGTTTAATTCTGAACGCTTCCGAAATGCGCGAAGGAAAAATCTGATTAGCTTCGATGATATATCGCCGAGCATTCCGCCTTAGTGCCTTAATTTGAATATTAGACGCGTTATTGAAAAGAAAACTTTCGCAACGGCCTTCCCCAAGCTTTTAATGGTTATTGCCTTTTCCCTTGCTATCTTGTTTCCGAACGTTGCAGAAAAAAGATAAAATTTAAAAATAAACACCGCTCAGGTGTTCGTTCGCGCCACTTTTTAAATAAATTCCAATTCTGATCGTTACAACAAATCATTCAAACATTTTGTATCTTTATCGCTTATTTGGAGCGCGTTCTTAATTCGAACGCGCAGTTCGAGTATCGAACGGAAGCGGATACGGTACTGATTCTAATTTCAAACGAAACATCGCAATGTTATTGATAAAATTTTGTTGGACAACGTCGCCATTATATTGAACGGAAATTTATGATAATTGTTTATAATAGGGCTCTCTATCCCGCTCCGGTACGGTAGTAGCTGTCTGTTGTACTTGGTATAGGTATTTATTACAAGCTCCTGTATCTTGGCTTGTATCTACACATGATAAAATAATTAAAAATTATGGTCTACAACTTTACAGGAGGGTTTTGTAATTAGGTATTACGTTTAAGGTTTTTTGTGGATGATGATTATCATAGTTTATAGCTACCTGGGTTTTCCACGTAATTATATGTCGTTAATTTTTTTTTGTAAATTGCTTGTACTTAATAAAATACACTCTTTGGAAAGTTATCCTTAAAACAAGTACATTGTCTTTTTAATTTCTAAACAAGTAAATTACAATAAAATGTAGTTTGTTTGTGTGTGTATGTATTTATGTACGTACGTCGTACACCTAATTTGGATGCGTTCAATTTTAACTCCACAAGGATACGTGTCACCGGCGCCATACTGTTTCTGTTTTGGCGCGAGAACTCATAAAACACGATTACTGGTAATGTCGGATTCGTTCACTCTGACGCGATATTACTTTTATTTCTTATTGCCTGGGGTTCTGTACAATAGGGCAGAAGTGAGAATGATTGACAATATTTTTTTATTACGTGTCCCATCTAATTTTCAAACGCCACGCCATCTTTTGACAATGGAAGGCTGGCTGGTGGGTGAGTATATTTTTATTACAGTGTCGCCACTGCATCATATATATGAACCTTAAACAGGACTACGATCCTATTTGAATCACCGAGTCCTTTGACGTTACTCATATCTACGTTAAATGGGTATGATGACAGATTTTGGAATACTGTTCTATATTGTTGGGAAATATATTATAATTAAAACGTACATATATCATATTTCCGCAAAAAATAGGGTTTAGTACAATGATGTTTTAGTATAGATACGTTATGCCCTTACAAATCAACCGAAAAATTTGTTCCGAAACACACACACGTTTATCTTTTGTTTTCCTACACTAATCAGGCAATCACTACATTGGTAAACTATGTAAAAGGGATAGCTTTACTAAAACCTTAATAGTGAAAAAGACAGCTAGTGTTTATCGTTCGCGTCACCAAACGTTGACCAGTGTTGCCAACAAATGAAATTGTGCAAAACAACTTAATATTACGTTAAGAAAATTATACTTATATTCGTAAATCAACTTTAAATCTTAACAATTTCTACTAAAACTGACTCGTTTTCAATCTGCACATCCTCTTGATTTTCAATTTAAACTAGATTTAATTTTGGTGGTCTAAAGTAAAAACTGTGAAGATATCGAAAAAAATTTAGAGTTGGCAACTCTGCCCATTTCCACAATATTGTAGAGATTATCGTGCAGATGATTTGATTGGCTGGCTTCGGCAAAGACTAACAAATTCAGTACAGTCAGTAGATTGAAAGTACCTAAAAATAATCTTAAGTAAGGAAGTTGTAATTTCAAAACTATTTAAAGCAATATTTTGGGATTTCGGTGATGAAATATTAAATATGGTGACACATTTACGAATAAAGTAAATACGCGTATTTATAGGGACCACAGCCTTTTTCATGTGTAAGTCAGCCTAAGCAGTAGGTATGGCGTCTTATTCATTATTATTACATAGCATCTTATTTATTCTGTAGGTAGATAATAAAACGCATTTCTTAATTTCTTTAAAACATTAATTTTAAACAACAACGATCCACTTTTTAACCGACTTCAAAAAAGGAGGAGGTTCTCAATTCGACTGTATTTTTTTTATGTTTGTTACCTCAGAACTTTGGACTGGGTGAACCGATTTCGATGGTTTTTTTTTATTCGAAAGCTGGAGCCTGTCATATGGTCCCACAAATTGTATTGTACAATAGTAAATTTTATTGAGATCTGACAATGGCATCCATGACAAAACCATATAAGTCTTAAATTTGTATTAGGTATGTGCGCGACAAATGGACGAATACCACGCCAACCGATTTTGATGATTCTTTTTTAATCGAAAGCAGGTGCTTGTCACGTGGTCCCACATAAATTTGAACGAGATCTGACTTGTAGTTTTTCAGTAACTTTGAATTCTTTTATTTTTTGTTAGTAAAATATAGATTATGGCGCGTTAGTTCGTCCGATGGAAATCTAATATAACAGCAGTCAACCACATTATTACGTTAATTTTATATGTCAAGACATAATCCAACAAAACCGGAATATTTTTACAATAAGGCTTCAATTTTTTATTTGCTTATCGACGATCAAAAAAGTTTTAAGTATTATATTATATAGTTCGAACTTTTCAAGCATTGCACATTAAAAATACGGGTGATTTGTGGGGAATGTCTGTCAAAGTTATAAATAATATAATAGATGTGATAGCCCCTTATTTAGCTAGGTTATTCAATAAATGTGTAGATTTAGGTACTTTCCCAAATCTTATGAAGTATAGTAAGATTATACCGATTTTTAAATCTGGGGATAAAACAGACGTTAATAATTTCAGACCTATTTCTATTTTACCAACTCTTAGTAAAGTATTCGAAAAAATTATATTAAATCAAATGCTGATGCACTTCAACACTTGTAATTTACTCCACCCTGATCAATACGGCTTTACCAAAGGCCGTAGTACAACAGATGCTGGTGCTAGGCTTCTCAAACACATCTTTGAGGCCTGGGAGAATTCACAAAATGCCATAGGGGTATTCTGTGACCTGTCTAAAGCATTTGACTGTGTTGAACACGAAACACTTCTACTTAAGCTCAGCCACTACGGTATCAAGAATAACTCACTTAACTTGATTGCGTCGTAATTAAAGGGTAGAATCCAATGTGTTAGCATAAATGATACCAAGTCATCGGGATCTCAATCTGTTATGGGTGTACCTCAGGGCTCGATTTTGGGCCCCTTTCCTTTTTCTAGTATACATAAATGATCTGCCGTATTATATTAAGAAACATGCAGAGATTGTCCTGTTTGCTGATGAAACTTCCCTTATATTTAAGACGAATAGAAATAAAATGAATTTTGACGACGTAAACAGTGCTCTATCTCGTTTATCACACTGGTTTACAACAAACAATTTGCTACTTAATGCTAAAAAAACTAAGTGTGTTGAATTTACACTACCTAATGTACGGAATATTAGTAAAAGCCTGAAATTAAATAATGAAATTCTAACTATGGAAAAATCTACAGTTTTCTTGGGTGTCACCTTAGATTCTAAACTACAATGGGGCACCCATATAACGGCTCTCGCGAGTAAGCTAAGTAGGTCAGTTTATGCGATTAGAAAGATAAGACAGTTTACCGATGTAGAAACTGCGAAACTTGTTTATTTTGCATACTTTCATAGCCTCATGTCCTATGGTATATTGATGTGGGGTTCAGCGGCTAACATTGGTTCTATATTTGTTTTGCAGAAAAGGGCAATCAGAGCCATTTATAAATTGAAATCACGTGATTCTCTGCGTGAGAAATTTAAAGATATAGGCATATTAACAGTAGCCTCTCAATTTATTTACACCAATATTATATTTGTAAAAAACAACTTAGGTATGTTCAAGCGGAATAGTGATACGCATAATCATCTAACTAGAAACAGACATAATTTGGTGACGTCATCTTTTCGCTTAAGTAGGGTACAACGCTCTTATATGGGGCTCGGTGTACGTTTTTTCAATAAATTACCCAAGTCAATACGTGATTTACCTATCCAAATGTTTAAGAGATATGTTAAATCTCAGCTACTAGGCAAAGGATACTATAGCATAAATGAATATATTAATGACAAAGACGCCTGGAAGTTAGTGCCGCATCCAGTTCCGCGTAGGTTAGAAGATATTATGTAACTTTTCATGATTTTAAAAGATGTGCGAGGAGTTTCTTTCGGTTTTTCTTCTCCTCTATGACAAAGCACCTTTCCGAAAAACTGGTAGATTAAAAAATGACGTGCATAAGTGTATCAGTGATACCTATATGAATAAAAGATTTTGATTTGATTTGATTTGATTTGATTTGATTTGATATACTTTTTATTAAGCTATTGCATAGCTTTTATTGCGGGCTAGACGACCGAATCAAGAAATTTCCGTAACGAAATAAAAGGTGACACCGCCCACTTGCAGTCAGTACTAGGATAGCAAAAACATGCAAGCGAGTGTGCCAAAACAACGCTGGGGTATTAAATTTCTCATCTAGTAGCAATTAATTAAAGCGAGTACTAGGCGACCAGAAATCTTCGAGAATGCGACATCAGTGATACTGTACATTCATAGTATGTGGCACCCGTGTCATAGCGCTTTGACAACTTGTCAGAGCGACAGTGATAGATTTATTCTATCCCTGTCGCCTCTCGCATATTGATTGGCATGACATGATCGTAATATAGATATCCCTGTTGTGCTTATGCTAAATACCGAAGAGTGAATAAGATAGTACATACTGTGGCATGTACGGTGTCACTGATGTCGCATTTTCGAAGACTTCTGTGTGCCTAGTACCTACTCGCTTTAATTAATTGCTACTAATGGTGAACAAATCCGATGAGAAATTCCCCAGCTTTGTTTTGGCACACTTGCTTGCATATTTTTGCTATCCTAGTACTGACTGCAAGTGGGGGGGTGTCAGGTTTTATTTCGCAACAAATATTATTCTAAGGCTATGCAATAGCTTTACCGCGGCAGTCCCCGAGTGCCACACTTTTTTTTATATTATCTTAATATATATAAATTACGTGTCACGTTGTTTGTCCGCGATGGACTCCTAAACTACTTAACCGATTTTAATCAAAGCACACCGTGTGCAGTTTGATCCAACTTGAAAGATAGGTTAACTTACATCTGAAAATAAAAAACTTTTGACAGAACGAAGTCTGTCCGGGCAGCTAGTATTATTTATGAATTTCTTTTTGCTAGGCTCTATTACAATACTCGATACTAATACGGTACGGCTTTATTACAATACTGGTACTCGTGAGAAAATTATCCATCGTTTCTTCTGTACTTAACAATAAACATACAAATGGGGATAGCATCAATATATCGTCACTTCTGTATGTTAATCTATGTCCGCCCTTCGTTCGGCCGGCGTTGTCATGCCGCCATATTTATTTTGTTAGAGAAATAATGAAATTAAATAAAATGCAATAAATCATGATAACTGACGAGTGGTATGTTATTCCATGAATTTTATTTCTTTTGCTTGTGTAATTAGTGCATTTACGCATAATACACGAGGGAATTTTAACGCTGTATGTCAAATCTCAAGGACTTCTGACAACAATAAAAGCGTGCGTATCGACAGAGTATTCACAGAGCGACTGCGAGCAGTTGGGCTAATTAGCCCAAGTTACGCTCTTCATCTTCGGCGCGCTAGTAACATATCTACCTCTATTTTTATAATATCATTGGTTTAGTATGAAATAAATACGAAGTGTATTTATAAGTTTTTAAATTTATAGGTTTAAAATTCGCACCAAAACACTTCAAAGTGCCATGGCGTAGCTTGTGACGTCACGCCTCAGTAAAGTAATAGACAAGATGTCATTGTCAATATTGTCATATTCGTTTGTTTACTGAAGCGTGACGTAATTCGCGCTGATTGAGACTGATTGGCGTTCAAGATATCATGGCGGCTTGCCATATTTTGTAGTTTTATTTTATCAAAAATATTGTTAATCTCGCTCATAATAATACCATAAATGCGTGTTTTGTAATCCATTAATAGGGTTTCATTTAATAAATACATAGTTTTAGTGATTTTTACTTACTGTCATCATGCCTATTGCTGAAGTTCTTTCACTGTTTTCGTTAGTGTTTGCATTTAGGTATACTGTATAAGCAGCATGTACCGAAAGAAATATGTACAAACGTTCAACCATCAGGTGAATGTTATTTCAAAGAACTGGTAGATATCTTAGCAGAAAGATTGTGCAGCATTGACTGGTATCATACGCAGAATCTAGACAAAATATGTTAAACCATAGGTAGTAACGTGTCAAATTTAATAAGAAACGTGGGCCAAAATCCTTTTGAAAAGGTAACGAAATGTTTTTGTAACACGTTTGTTATCGGCGCATCTTAAAGCGGAACTGAGAAACCCTTTAAAAAATACAACAATGTCACATGTGGGACGCCATTAGTCACATAATCGCCTCTATTATTCGGGATCGGCCAGCATCGGGACGCGATCGCGACAACCTACCACTTCCGCATTACGTGTTATCTTTCAGTGGTCTCACCACCAGCGACCTCAAAGCTAAGGTATGGTAAAAGAAAATATCATAAAGTTAGTCCTACGGATCTATTAAAACTTTAATATTAAATCCCACGCCAGATGGGTGTCGTAAAAGGCGACTAAATCCGGCCCGCTGGTGGTAGGGCCCCTCGAGGGATTTAACTGATAATATTGATTTTAATTGTTAGTTGATACCATTACTACTATTAATATTTCTCCATGGGGTTCGCCTGCATAGCTACCACCATTGAGCATGAGTCAGCCGCCAAACGACTCGTCGTGTTCCGGCTGGGGGCTTGAGAGCCAGTTCTTTCTTTTTTTTCTATCTCTTTCTTGGCCGGCAACGTATCGGTGATGCCTTTGGTGTTGCTGATGTCCATGGGCGACGATAGCCACTTACCATCAGGTGGATCATCAGATCATTTGCCGGCTATTTCCATAAAAGAAGTTACATTCTAAACTTCTTAAATCTACATTTTTGACGTAGGTGACCTATATTGCAACGTTGAATGCTTGAGGTAACTGATCAAGCGTGACGTGCCACATGCCAAAGTACACAGACAAAAAACATCCGTATTCGCTCCGATTCTTTCCTTAAAATTCACACTTGATCAATTTGATCTACTCGATACTAATGATAGAGACGTAACTTCAGGAGAAACACTGAGCCCGTATAATATGAAAATAACTAAATTTGTCTAAATGACAGCACCTCCGTATTAGCTTGGTCATGCCCAGCCATCTTTGATGATCAAACGCCTGCCTTAAAAGAAATGATATATTTGAATGATTTGAACAAAGAGCGCCCACGCACTGGCGTACCGTCGAATTACGTATGCTAATACCGCGGCCTCAGACCTCCCGCGTCAACTGAAATCAATCGATTATGTCATTATTATGGATGATATTCTCGATTGTTTGGGCTGAGAAGTGACGCCCGTTTAACGTTTTTTTATTCAGTTCAGAGGTATTCTGTGGATTCATTTAAAAACCTGTTTTATAGTCAATTTTATTGTCATCGGAGGACTTACCATAATAATCACCTCATAAGTCATAATATCATAGATATATTTTGTATTCTAAAATCATTTGAACTCTTGTAAATTACTAGTGCTATAATTCACAAGAGTTCAAAAGAGTGTGTCATAAAATAAACTAGCATTAGATAAACTTTCTATAGCAAGCGTATTTGAAAAAAGTAGAAACAAAACATTGAATATGAATGTATCGAATCATCACTCGTCACTATGCGTCGTGCAATGATCGTCGAAGCAGAAATTCGAATGCGGATCGTTTAAGAACTATTGAGACTGAATTAATCGCGTTCGATTCGAACGAATCAAAAATTCAAATCGCGACTCAAAGGACGTGTCACCTACGAGTAATGAACCAATAGTCGCGAGACAATGGACGACACAAAAGAATATTAATGCGACACTTATTCAAATATCGTATACCATATTCAATAATTTGGCAAGCGTGCGATGTTTTGGCGAAAAATGTGGTTGAAACGAGGAAATGGTATAAATAAATAAACGATCACACATATTCCTGGGAACCACCTCGATGGCGTCATATTCGGATAATAAATCAACAAATTGATTGCTGTGATTTGAAAGTCGTTATGTTAAAAACTTAAAAGAGCTTTGTCGTTTTCTGAATTTTGAATTTTTTGAATTATTTTAGACAATTTAGAGGAATACGGTAATTGTACCGTTGAAAAGTCATATTGGATTGTTTCATAAAAAAATGTGCTAGCGACTAGGCTGCATTCTTCTAACAAGTTCCTTAGAGAATTCTTTGTTAAGGTATGGTCATACCTTATCGAACCGTTCAGATCTGCCACCCAAATAAATTATACCTTTACTCATCTCTTAAACAAAATGCAGATGCAGATGGTTCGAGCCCGCGGGACCCTAATTATCTTGTCGTATGACTTCAATAGCGACGCGACAACTTTTTTCAAGCATATTGAAAGCATTGTAATTTGAAATCCCTCCGCCAGCACACCTTTTAATTGTCGCGTATTCAAATCACTTTTTTAATATGGTTTATGATTTTCGTCCCCTCACGCCGATTCCGGTGCTGTCAAACGTCACGACGGTAAGTAGCCGTGATGAAGTCGAAAGTATGCCATACTGCCATGTGGTTTATGTGCCATTTATTAATTGTATTAGTATTTTTATCTTTGCATTATAAAATTAATAAATTTTGGTAATCATTAAATCAATTTTTTTTGTGTTAAAGCCTCATTTAGCAGCAGCGATCTTGTTGTGTACGAATTAAAACATTTTTTTTTCACAAATGAATAGGTAGGTAGATACAGTTTCAGACTGCAACTCGTGGGAATAAGGTACATTTTTCAAAGGCAAGTTAACAATATACTAATAGTGAAGTTAAATATTTACCAAACACTAGTTAAGTTTTAAAGTCGAACTAAAAACTAAGCAAAACTAAGTCCAAGCACTCGCTCTTTGGCAGCACGTTTAAAATGTTCAAAAGTCTTCATGCCATCCACATAAAGAAATTCAATTCCATTTAAGATAGGCAATTTAAAATTTCTTCCTTTAACAACGGTCGTCGAAGCCTCAGGTTCGAAGCCGGCTTGACAAATGCCATCAACACATCACCATTAGCGGCTGATAGCCCAAAAACCCACGATGCCGGAATTAAAACCGTCATACAAAAAAGGCAATCAGTCCGATCGGGAACTCAAATTATTATTATCAATGGCGGCGTATTTCTTTGTCTTCGGCTAATGAGTTTTTAAGTCGATTATGGCAATTTTTCATAGAAAACGCCTTTAGTGATGTATCGCTGGAATCAATCACTGTTGAACACAAATTGTTCTTTGTGCTATCGACTGAGTTGTGCCGGGCGGAGGGAACGAATCGGTTTTTCGTTCATTCTTCAATCTGTTCAGTTGTTTGATAAGTTTGCTGTTTTTATGTTCTAAGTACAATAAATATGTCTCAATTAATTGTTTTTGCATTGAACAGGATTGAGATTAAGGTATAGGGTACTTATACAGAAGCATACAACAATACCTACCATTCAAGATGTAATTTTATGTATCTAATCAATGATATTTAAAAATATAGATAGATAGGAGTACGTTATAACCTTACAAATTTGTTCCAAAAAGAGCTACAACACACACACGTTTATCTTTTTTCACTACACCAATCACATTGGTATAATACACGAAGGCATTTTAACGCTGTGTGTCAAATGTCAAGCACTTCTGACAACAACAAAAGCCTGCGTATCGTCTTGTATTGACAGAGCGACCACGAGCAGAACGGTCAGTTGCCTGTTCTTACGCTCTTCATCGTCGGCGCGCTAGTGATATATCTACCTCTTTTTTACATTATAATATAATTGTATCTAATCACTTAATCTTACTCATGACTGTGGTATTCGTTACACAAAAATAAATAAAATCGAATAAAGGAACAGTAAATTCGTCGATGTTGTAGGTTCTAGGTTCTAGGTTTGAACCCTTGCTGACAACGTTGTACTATGTTTACCATTTGGGCCATCTCACTGTCAGACTTGGATGCCTCACCTGCGAATTCTAATGCAGGGTTAGGCGTCATAAAATAAATCTTGTATGTTTTGTTATTTATAAAAACGAGTATTAATATTTCATTATTGTGAATAACAAATTGACCAAAGCTAACCGTCTGTCAGTCGGCATTCAAACGTCACGCGTGAATGGTATTGTTTTAGAACGGCAAAGCATAATGCATTGGAATTGTTTTAAATTAATAATCGCTCTTTCAGTTCATTTGCGTTTGCTGATTGCTTTTGGGGTTCAGTTGATATATTTAGACGTAATGTGGTGACTGTTTTGTAGGATAGTATTTGCAAAATAAACACACAGAAAAAAATTTAAAGTACGAAAGTTTTAACGTTAAATAATGATTTATCTTCCTGCTTGTGAAAATGACGATTTTATATAGAGTCCGGTCGAAGATGTATCTAGGTAGTTACATGTTATTAGGTAATAATTGGTATCTAAACTTCTTGTCCAATTATTCTTCGTGAAATGTCTGTGAATCCCTACGTCACTTTCTTTCGTAAAATACAATCAATACCAGTGGTGGCAAATGACCCATGTCCGAGTGCTCCGGTCAAACATAAAGTAAATTGTATTCGCTGTGAACACAAGGCATCTCATGAAATATTCTCCGAATAAATGCTGCCAATGTCAGCCAATGTGTTAATTAATAAGGTATCTACCATTAATTTTGTAAGAGCGACAAAATTCCATAAATAAATAAATTACCAATCACTAGGTAACTTCGACTCTACCTTATTTGCTGTACCTCGATGATTTTTTTTTATTAATTCGAATCCCAACTGAATCCATTTGATTATTCCCTATTCAAATAGCGTCATTGTTTTAGCTTAATTGTTCGTGAAACTCAATACGAATTAACGGCAGCTATTTGAAATGTCAACGCGTTCGAATTTTTTTTTTTGACTGAATCGTTTGTAATATGAAACTGCCTGGTACAAAGGTGTTGGAGCTAAATAATATAAGGTACTAATACAATTCTAAATGATTTTATTCAAATTTTACTATGTAGTAAGTACCTAGGTATGTGTGTATTTAGACACCGATATTAGATAGTTGTTAGCGTAGGATATTTTTTATGCTAATTTACTTACTGTATAAGTACTTATCCTATCATATGGATAATGACTACTGTAACTGTTGAAAAAAAACTACGGGTCATTCGAAGATATCTTGTTCCGAGCGACGTTCATTCACTACGAATTTTAAAAGATTCTGTACGATGTTATAAATAGAACAGACTGCACGAGTTAAAACTTGTTGTTAAATCGATTTGCAAGATTCTTTCACACAGTTCGAGTCAACTTATCGTATGTTAAAAGTTCACGTAAAATGCTGGTCCTTATATTCACATAAGAGCCGGGCGTGTCCCGCCCGGGCACGCCTCGGAAAAGCCTTCGGCGCTTATCAATACAGGCGTTTTTCCAATACGAGTATCGGTTCGATCGAACCCGAACGCCCTCACTATCTTACAAGATATCGAGAACGCCTTCTTAAAAACTCCTCCACCACGATATTCGACCTTAATGTCTGTGTACTAAGCTCATAAACCGCTCGCCGGGACCTCGTAAAACATATTGATGTGCTATCGGTTTTCCATTAACGCTCGCACGGAAAACTACACTTTACGCCCTCAACCGAACGCCCGGAATCGCGTGTGGTGGCCCAAAGGAATGTATTGACGTGTTATCGGAGATGCGTTCGTCCTGCTCCCTCACATGCCGTTCTGATATATGCGTCCCTGTCGTCGCAAGATGAAGACGGCCGCGTTCTTTCTTGGTAATGTCTGCGCAATTCTTATCACACTGGAAATGATATTTTTCTTTCGTCGAATCCTCGTTTCAGCTAGTACCTACTGGTTTTATCTGTCCCATTGAAGTAGGTATTTATCATGTTTATAAAATCCTAGTTTGAGAAGTGTTATCATTGTTTTTGATTAGCGTAAATATAATTTGCATTGTTCGGTATTTGTGACGATCACACCTTGGAAAACAGATTTATCAGATCTCATAATTATGTATACTATAATATTATAAAGAGGAAAGATTTGATTGTTTGTTTGCATTGAATAGGCTCCGAAACTACTGAACCGATTTGAAAAATTCTTGCACTGTTGGGAAGCTACAATATCCCCGGGTGACATAGGCTATGTTATATTTTCAAAAAATTAGGGTTCTTTAATAAAACTTTAATAATGTAACCCAAGGTGTAAAAAAATAAGAAAACCGAAGCAAAGCGAGGGCGGTTTCATAAATGTATTATTAACGTTCCGAGGCATACAGTGATAAGTTCAAAAAATAAAAAAAATCAAAACGTTAATATTTAAATGTATGTTTTTAAAAAAAGATATATTTTTGGTAAGGTTCTGTTTAATTTCAATCACGAAATAGGGCATAGAACGTAGGTAATTGTTTTTATTTTAGGAAGTGGCAATGCTCTATTGATAGGTTTGGATATTGTTTACAAAAGGACATGTTTATAGATCTGTATATCGATCATAAATAAGTTTTTTTATCCGACAGAAAAGTTGTCCTATGGGCTATAATGATCGTTATAAGGAATACGCATCCTCTTTCAATATTGTTAGGTGTTAGACTGCTTAGTCTGGGGAGTAGTGACCCGTGCTGGGAGCCAGTTCTTTCTTTTTCTTTTTCTTTTTTTATGCTAACGACGGGCAAACATACATACGGGACACCTGATGGTAAGTAGTCACCGTCGCCTATGGACACGTGTAGCATCAAGGGAGCTGCAAGTGCGTTGCCGGCCTTTCTTCTTTCTTGATTGGCAACGCATTGGTGTTGCCTTTGGTTGGTTCTTATTTTCTTCAACCAGCTGGATCGTCAGCTTGTTGTGACTGTTCCAGTGCCTATTGCATTAAGCATTGCTTTGAATTATAAAGCCATCAAATATGTATATATCATGTGTTCTATTTTATCTTCAGAGTGAGTAGCATCGCAGCAAGAGTCGGGTGAGGCAGGTCCCTAAGCCAGGATATTTTCTTACAGAAGTTAATGTGTTATTTCGATTCCACTGGAAATAGCTTCTCAAAACAAAATATGATACATGTGGCGTCTCAATCGAACCGTGTTGGGGTTTTTTTTGTATGATTTATTTATATTATGATTACGGGTAAATCTGGTGTGGGGATAATCAGAGGCAAGTTAATGGTGTGCCTATGTTTATGTTATCGTTTATAATACCACGCGTCCCATTTAAATATTTTTTTCGAATATGGCGTGTAGATTTATAAACTCTTTTATGAACTTGGCTATGGTTTTAAAAATGTAAATAATACGATTTATAACTTACTACATTATTAATGTTACTATGTTATGATAAACATGTAGGTATGTTTGAATTATGACTTTCTTTCATTGATATGGAAGTATTAAATGGACGTTAAATTGGACCATGATGCTATGTTACTATCATTATTGGTAGGAACGTATGAAAATGACTAACGCCCCAACTCAGAGTCACTAACGGTTACTTGAATCGCTCCTTAATACATAATTTGTATGGTGATTCTTTACTAAGGAGCGATTTAAGTAACCGTTAGTGACTTTGAATTGGGGTGTCAATAGTTTTGTACATGACCAATTTGTGTTATAAGGGCTGGTGGCATTATAAGAATTATATGTTTAATATGCCTTATAGTATTAACAGTTATTTATTACTCGCTCTTACCGTCAACTTTACCATTGCGATTCTACCATATTTAAATTAATGACGAAAGCTCGCCTAAACCCTTGATATTTACATCCAATATTACAATCCTCGATGTTATAATTACAGTACCAATCTTTTCCTTAAGTAAAAAAGTTAATTTAAGCCCATAATAGCTTTAATCGTTTTTGCAGCTGAGTTGGCAGTGTATTGTTGAGTTTGATCTCTATCGTATGGGAATAGAGTTGGAAATCGATTGCAGTCGTCGCAAGTTCGATGGGTGAGCAGAGTTTTTGCTGTGTAATCGTATCTACGGGTAGTTAGTTCAATCATCTTTATTGCCAATAGCCCCATTCAGTCATCACAATCACCAGCTAGTCGTGGTGCGCGTGGGATTTGAGCTACTTAGCAATCATATGGAGCGTACAATAAGAATCAGTTGAATTAAATACTGAGATATTAAAGCTGAAATAGATGTTGGTTTTCGTGAATATTTGAAAAATCTTGAAAGGGCTACTCTGCAAGACTATGAAAGTGGTAGAGGATCAAAAATACATATCAGATCTTCTTATGAAATTACTTAGGAAATTTCACTAGTAACAACTTCGCATTTGGAAAATCTAAGATAGGCCATTTGCTCTCAGGGTAATCTAACGATGATGCAACCATTTTCACTTTCTTGTTTGTTTTTTATTTGTTTGAAGAATATAATATGTATCTATCCACTCTGTGTACATTATTCCGTTTCTTTATTGATGTCCAAGTCCAATATGTGTTTGAAGTCAGGTGTACTGTCAATCTTAACAACTTTCACACCAGTAAACCTCAACATAAACCCATCCAAGACATTGTGCCCGTATATTTAAACCGATCGAGCCGTACAACTATGTTGCATTACTCGCAGATAGCCCGATCCAGTTCAGTCATAACATTAATAAGCAATATCCGTTAACCTTTCAACAGATTGCACGTGTCAACCGCCGTGTGATCTAAAATGAGCCCTACATTTTACTATTTAAAGTGAAAGTTTGTCTGCAGCGGATCCTATTTATGATTTTTATGGGTTGTGCGCTTTTGGTCCTCAATCGATGAATACTCATCGTAATTGAATATGTCGTCTGGATTAACCGAGGATGGAATGAAGAGAACTTGGTTCCGCGTGTGTCAATATACGGGATTTTGCAGTTTAACGACCAGTTTGTAGGTACTAGGACTACATAAATAGATGGGTTTGCATTTTACCAGGAAATAGCCACAAACACACAATGTGGAAAGCTATACTTGAAGTTTTATGTAAATAGCCAACAGACGAACAGATGATGGCAAGTGACGCATTACCAATCAAAATGAAGACAAAGTATCTTACTTCAAAACAGAATCCTTCTTCTGTAGCACCTACCGCAACTTTTAGCTTATCACCCAAGGTTGACTGGTGGAGAATGCCACCAGACATTAAGTCCGCCCATTGTGATCTAGTTTATAGGTTTACAATAAAGAGTTAAATAATAAATAATAATCTAAATCGGTGGTGAGATGCACTGACGGATAATATACGAATCTCTTATTACTTAGGTGCAGGAGTTTCGTTAAACAGACCAGACAGATGAGACAGAGAATCAAACCTTATCGTCATTTATTATGAAATGATCGAGGCTATAAATAGATCTTAAATAGACGAAGGACATTTGCTGACCAGATCAATTATGTAACAAAGCACTTACTTGTCAAACATGTTTAATCCGAAGAGTTCCTTCCGAAATGAACCTCTAGTTAACTAAATGGGAACTATTGACCCTCATTACGGGTTTACATCGGTGATCCCGGCTTATCCCGATAAAACACCTCTTGACCGTCGTGACTCGCGGTCGACTGGACCCCGATCATTTAATAAACTACTTTCTTAGTCGACATCTTCTGAAGTGGGTTATTTCCTCAAATATTATGATTAGTTTAGAATTTTGCACCAAGGAAGTGTTTTGAAGAATCATCTAATATATTTAGCAAACGAAGCCGATATGCTATCAATCAACATGAGACCTCCACTGACCTTTCTAATGGCGGCATAACTTAATTGAAGGTATGTATGTATCAAAACAATACAAATTGACTTCCCAACGTGTACAGAGGGTCATTATTCACTAACAGCCCCAGCAAGTCCCGACGCGACGTCACTCTTTTCTCTTCCAGAACCTACTTTCGATCGACTCAAGCTATTGGCCTACGGCCGTTTTCTACGATAATTACTGAGGATAATTAATAATTATTTAAATTGTCAGCAGAAGATAAGTCAAAGTGGAAACTTTGAAAAACCCCCGGTCGCAACCCTAAAACTTACCCCGGTCAGTCCCGAGGGCGGGGGTCGAAGGCCGGACGTCCGGCGCCCTCAAACCGATACTATGAAGTATTTATTGAGTTGCGGCTGACCCAAAGTATTTTATTGTGAGTTGGACCCTTTTGCTTGACGGCCGACTTCAGGCGCGCAAGGGAAACTCGACCGTACCCCCTTCAGATAGCGGTGAAATCAGCCTGTGTTACAGCAAGCAATCGTTAGTGTAGAGGTGTTGTTTTCATATTAATTGCAGTTGTTTTCGTTTGTGAGTAGAATACGACAATTCGCGCCGCTGCCTGTTTGTGTTGGCGTTTTGTCGAAAATTTAAAGCTATTTTTAATAACAATGCGATGTGATGTTTGTTTGAAAATGTTTAACGCTAATATTGGAACACTGTGTATGTACATATGTGTTATTTTGATCATGTAGGTTTAAAAATCACATAAAACCACTACGGAAAGAATAGGCTATATTAAAAAGATGTTATTACCTAAATGATCATACTTTTACAAGACAAAAATAGGTATGTAGGTGCCACAGATTAAAAATAGTGAAATAGTTCCCCTTGCCCCGGTGCGACACACAAATAGCGGCGATAGCGCGGCAGATGCGGCCCGTAACTGTCAGGGTTTGATTCCCGGCACCTGTTGTTTTCGAACTCTTCGATTACGACCCATTAGCGACTGTCGCGACATTTAATACTATTGAAGACGCATTCTTCATGTTTTTAGTATTGAAGTACTTAGATAGTTTGGTGTTACGGACGTAAATATAGTTTTACCACTATCTACACGGATTGGCGATCCAGAACTGTCTCGAAGCTCAGAACTAATTAAGCTTGAAGTTGTAGGAAAAATTGTTTAAAGCAAGCAGTGATAGCCTAGCGGTTAGAGCGTTGGTCTCCCGAACGTAGGGGCCCTAGTTCAAATCCTGGCACGCACCTCTAATTTTCAAATAGTATTTGCGTATTACATGTTAATTATCATTTGCTTCGGTGAAGGAAAACATCGTGAGGAAACCTGCACACCGGAGAGTGCTTCATAATGTTCTCAAAGGTGTGTGAAGTCTACCAATCAGCACTTGGCCAGCGTGGTAGACTATGGCCTATACCCCTCACATTGTGAAAGGAGACCCCGAGCCCAGCAGTGGGACAATTATGGGTTGTTGCTTTTGCTTTTTATAGGAACAATTGAGAGAAATGACATCTTCCGACTTCCAGTTATCACTTTCTTCAGAAAAAACTGTGAAGAAATTTTCATGTCATTTGTTCAAAACTGTGAAAACTACTCACGGCATGCGTGGTCGATTATGACTTAATTCGTTTATAGGCATAAGACTTAACCATGTAGGTGCTCTAGGCTATAATGATACCTTAGTATTAAAAATTCTAAACCTGAATTTGAATGAGAAATAAAATATGTTATACTTACAAAAAATTTCAAAAAGTTTTCCAATCAAACATTTGTCAATCGACCAAAACACTTGTAGCGGCAAGCAGGGCGCCCGCGCGCCCGGGCGGCAGGACACAGTGCCACGACAATGGCAAAACGGAATGCTAAACAAATCCGCAAATCCGATGATAGCCACTTGACGGAAGAAAAACCGCGCCGGAGGATCCGATTACCATAACAACAGCGTCGAATGGTATTCCGAATCGACAATCTGACAAATTCACAACCGATCGACAGGGGAAACACAAAAGTGCCCTTTTTCATGCAAATTCGGGTTTTCTTTCGCGCTATTTTTTTCATGGAAACTTCCGCCTATTTTCCCGCTCAGTGCGCTTCCGGCGGGGGCGCCAGGGCTGCCAGATAGGGGTAATTTGGCAGCAATAAATCTGGAATATTGGGGAATATTGGGCGGACGGTGAGAGAAAATATTTTCACCTTTTTACACTTCATGTCAGTGTATTAAAAGAATTCTTGTACCAAATATGTCGGATATGAAGGACCTTATGATGCCTTGATAATAATATTATTTATACATGACTTAGAATAAACCGTGAATAAATCAACATAATTTTCTTGTATAAATCATTAATTTCAAGCGATTCAATGCCTGATCAGTTGGTATTCATGCGATTTAGTTTCATTATTTTGGGAGATTATCATTCTCTTGAAGCTTGTACGAAATCATTGTCCTTTTGTTATAAGAAGCATGTTTTAATTAAAATATCAATCAAAGCTGACACTACTTACTACAGTGTTAAAAAGAAAAACGTTCAATAAATTGTTGTAAATTTAGTAAGTTGAATTAATACATTTGTCTTGACGGGAAATTGAAAATCAAAGGCGAGTACGTACGTAATAAGAAATGGAGTAATACAGATAGCATCCGAGCGGCGCTGCCGACCCTACCAGGTTCCCGTTGTTCGGAAATCGGATAACTTGCACTGCACATGTACTCCATCACCCCGCACCATTGATTCCGTGGGAAATGGTCATATTAACATTTTTATATTTTTTATTCACTCCCAGATTTGCCTAGTTCAGTACATATTTCAGGATATTAGAAGAATACTGTATGAAACAGAGAACAATCGTAATAAATAGAGTGTATCAAACAAAATACATGCGTACGTTGTCATCAGCTATCTCTTGGACTAGTTTGCCGGTTATCAACATCAAAAATCTTTTCGAGCGATCTAAAAATGCATTTGCACTTCAGTACCTACTCCCGAAAGGTCTACAACCTATCTGTCTCAGCTGGCGACACTTCCTCAGCCGCTTGCATAACGCAGGCAGCGGACAGCGAGCCGGCAGCGCTGATTGCATCCGAGACGAGCGCGGCGGCGCGGCGACGCGGGCGCAGCCCCACTTCCTCGCGGGTCACGGCCGCGCGCCCGACACACACTGCACTGCATATCCGATCATATTGTCTCTTATCACCTATCGTGTGTAGTGCATTTCACGTATCTACTAGTTGCCCTCGCTATCATACTATTAATATGGCAATGATATTTAAACATAAAAAGAGGTAGATATGTCGCTAGCGCGGCGACGATGAAGCGTAAGAACAGGCAATTGACCGTTCTGCTCGTAGTTGCTCTGTCAGTACAAGACGATACGCACGCTTATGTTGTTTTCAGAACTGCTTCACATTTGACATACAGCGTTAAAATGCCTTCGAGTATTATACCAATGTGATTGGTGTAGTGAAACAAAAGATAAACGTGTGTTTGTTGTAGCTGTTTTCGGAACAGATTTTTTGGTTGATTTGTAAGGGTACAACGTATCTATATTTTTTAAATATCATTGTTAATATGGCAGCACTACAGCCACTTGCATTCCATTCGGGATGTAATTAAAATAGTAAAGATAGGTAATTTGCTTTTGCCAGCGGGTGTCCATAATTTTCGTTTTACCTAGTAGATCCGAAGCCAGTACGGAGTTTGAAGATGGATAGTAAAACTTTAAGGTCTGCATTAATAGCTGAACAGATAGACAGAATTAAATTTTATCAGTGCTCCTGTATTTCGGAGATGTGTCGGAAGCCTCCGAACAACTGACATACATCGAAGATGAGGAGCGTTCAAATATATCACGGCATCAATTAGGTATGGAAAGCTTACGTCTAATGGAAACCGCGAGACTGATTGATGGATAAAAAACATTTTACACGTGAAATTTAATTTATTCAGATCAAAGATCCGCTGCATAATCCAATATCAAACAAATTACAGCCGTCTACCTGCGCTTATATCAAAATTTTAATCTGTCGCGATATCTCCCGCCATCTATTGAAACCTTAAATCCAATTTCAATCTGCAAAACTTACAGACTAATAAAAGTTTTCTCGTTTACCCTTCTGCAAATGCGAGATCGCTCTTATGACGAGCGTGGTAGAGGTAAATATTGATTGTGGATTTAGTTATTGAACCGTAACGTATGGTTTGTGAATGTGTAGTGCAGTTGTGCATATTTTGATGCGACCTTATGTGGTTGGGACAGAGGTGAAAGTTGGTTGGTGGACGGCTCGTCTAATCTGAAACGTTCGGTGTTTGGTAGTTGTGAATCTTTTTGCTGGAAATGCCGAGTATTCTACGTGAGGTTCCCACCGGTCGCCGGTCGGCCGGAATTAAGACGGATTCCTGGTCCGAATTAGCGAATCACCTGTCTAATTACCGGCCGAATTCGGAATCCGATTTTTTAAGAGTTCAATTTATGATAACAAATCTTGACAAGCGTTTTTCGGTGAGACATTTTAAGGGTGAGGTTCGCAATTACCTAGTTGTTTTTTCTCATAAAGTTCATCTTACAGTGTCATTGATTAGAGTTCAAATGGGAGAGAAAAGTGGCATTTGGATTACCCTCAAGTTTTTATATTAAGGACCCAAAAATAGTTAAGTGTGATTATACCACGAAAGCTTTAAAAAGTTGCATTCGTGGTTTCTTCCCGGTTTATTGCACGACGAAAATTGACTGGTTTCAATCCATGAATGGTCCACTAATGAGCACGGGTCTCCTCTTGAGGCAGCCTAGAGCATACTCCACCACGCAGCTCCAGTGCGGATTGGTGGAGGGGTACGAAGAAAATTTATTTAACGGAATTTCCTCGCTGTACTACTCGCCTACTCGCTCGGTAGTCGCCGGCGGTGGGACGAGTCTTAACAATCGTGTCCGTCCCGTGTCGATCGCGTGACGTCACCGCCACGTCACGGGTGCACATGCACTTACCACGAGAAAAAGCGGAGAAATGTTTCATTGCATTATTTATGTCACTTTCGTTCCAATTGGATAGCGTTCGATATAGTTTTTGTCTCTCTCCAGCAATTAAGAAGTAGTGAGGGGCGGTAATGAGCTACTCAATCAAGGGGTATGAACGCTTCGAGTGTTACGTTTCAATATAATTTTGTTCGCAAAAAATCAGACCTATAAATCAATGGTTGTTAGCCGCCCGGTTGAGAGAGTTATAGCTCGTAATGACCCGAACTCAGGCAGCTTTGTAGCAGTCTTATTAATTTAATACCAGTAATATTGATTAAAGCATGTAATACAATTTTACAAATAATAAAACTTTATGTAGAGTAAATTAAAGTTAGATTTCTTGAATATACAAAAAGGTTTACACTGATATTACTGGATATACAAAAAGGTTTACACTGATAATAAGGTCCGTGATATGATTGACATTTTTGATGATCATTGGAATAAAATTGCAATGGTTGTACAGTATGTTATTTGTTATTGTTAATTAGTGTTAATATTAGTTTTAATTTTAATTTCATTTGTCTTTACTGTGTTGTACATGTGCTAGTTTATGCTGTATTGTTAATAAGTATTAATTTTAGTTTTATATTTATTTGCCTAACGCATTGGGTTATGGCCTGTAATGTTAGGGTATAAAAATGAAAATAAATAAATAAATAAATATTGTCCCTCATAAACTTAATTAAGATTTAATTGTAAGTACCTACTAACCCCTAGTGTTTAAGAAAAAATGTTACTAACACTTTATTGGCTGATAATGCCTGAAATAAAGATTTATTATTATTATTATTATATAAACTGTAACGATGTTGGGACATATTATGATTGAGGCTCATCACATGTTCTACGAAATAAAAAACCGCGAGTTCAATCCGAAGCACCAAACACTCGGTCGGCGTGTTCAAAGCGACAATTTTGACAATTAAAAGGCCGGAGATCGCGCGCGTCCCACGGCCGGCCTTGGGAGGAATCTGACAGGCCTCGGGACCGGTCCCGGCGAGGCCTGCCCGTTTTTATCGCTCTTGTTTAAAGCAGCGACTGTGATGGAACTTGGAAGTTCGTCGAGGGTATGGTACATGGAAATTGTAGTGATTTCATAGCCCAGCGGGCCTATTATGAACTTTTATAAAACCATTCATGTTCCAGGCAATTCATTTATCGGGCTTGGAACGACGTGTGATTGGCTAAAAAGTGTCACGTGACCGCTTTGGTAATACGAATTTGACGTTTACACTGGAACATGGCTGGAATTAAACGTTCATAATAGGCCGCCAGTAGGTAAAGGATGTGACTCGCTGGGTTCCTCGTAGCAATAAAGGTGGCGGGTCACTAAATACCAGACTTCATATCAGAACTATGACTGATTGAGAGTTCAAGAGTCAAGAGGGTTTATATCTCCCCTCCTGGTCTGCAGTGCTTTTGTGATCTGCTGCAGATTATAATTATTATTTACACTTACAATTTAAAAATGAATAATTATACCTGAGTGTGCAGATTTTTTCGCATTGCCTACAAATCGTTTCATAGGCAGATACTTGGTACACTATTATCTATACATAAATATTAAATATCTACTCACATACGTAAATTGCAGATGTTTTGCACTTCTGAAAGAAGTCTTTGTCCAATCCATTCAAATGAAGGTGCAAGAAATCATTTTCCATTTCTTAACGCTCATCAAAACAATTTTATAGCCGTTTTTGTCAAATCGTTAAGGTGAGAAAAAATTGAACCCGGTTTTAAGCCATCATAAAATTACTAGTATCGCTCGTAATATCGAATCGTAATGTATGAAACTGCATCTGTTACTATAAGAATGTCCCGAAGACACTGATGTTTGTAGGTTCCTTAAAAAATACTTTGACACAAGAGAGAGAGGTTGGACACAACAGAAGGAGATTGGACACTGGGAGTATGTACAACTCCAACTAGGAGGATCGCAGGTCATGATCATGGTCACATACCACCAGTCCACCACCCTCCACACAACTGCAAAACCAGAACACAAATGTCGCTGGTGAAGAAAGCAGTTTTACATGACACTGGAACATCCCACCGAAAAATTAACACATTTCATTATTGTTTCAAAGAAACCCTTTTTTCGTTCGTTTCATAAACATTACCTTAAATTAAACTTCATAGTTTTAAAACGGGCGGACATACCTATTATTCTTCCTTTTCTTCTATATCATAAGTAATAGTATAGTTGTATTATCTAAGTGATATTAGTCTCAGAATAAAATAGAGAAAAATATAAATAATATGTTTTACATTACTACCCATAGATAATATTATTATTCGAATGGCAAGAGAATACCTATAGATGAAGTCACGGGGATTAATTATAGTCCACACGTGCAGTGACCGGCTAGGTATGAGTTGGTACAAACATAAGTCACGGTTTTATGGCTCGTAAAATTTTAGGAGCCCATCACTAGTTGACTCTATCTGTTTTGTCAAACGATCGATTTTTAAGAGGATTACATTCGAATTTCGAATTGATGTGGGTTTACGACACAAAAACGATCGTAATTATTGAACGTTTTGAAATTGGAATGAAAACATAAAGATGGTTCGATACGGTTCACTTTTGAAAAATGTTCGGACTCAAAAGCAATAAAATGCATTGTTTTTTGTTATATTTATAAAATTATTTTAGGTACTTTTTATTCCGTATAAATAAAATCACTACAAGGCTGTTAGATATTCCAAATATTCTGAGTGTTGGGAGCTGCAGTTGCATGGTAGAGCAGCTATACAACGGCCTTTAGCTAATACGTTAGCTTGAGAGCCAGTTCTTTCTTCTCCTTCAAGTGATCTTTTGGAGTTGCTATGGGCGATGTTGACAACTTACCATCAGGTGGATCCTCATAAAAATAAAGCAGACCGTTGCCCAGTTGGGGCCATGGGCCAAGTAGCAACTCCTAGTCGTGTACTGACATCATGTTGTCCCCGCGTGCCGTGCTGTGTCCGTAGCGAGTGCGATGTCAATTGCTTCCATTGTGGGATAATGTCGATCAATCCGCTCTGATTGCAACGATCCTTAGCCAATTGAGTTCGGCTTAATAGGAACACTTGTCCGTTCGCTCTGTCAATACGCGACCTGGCCGGTGATCGGAATATTTAGTGCCGCGGAATATTATCGCACTAGTTCAGTAACTACTTGGGAATAGGTTGACGACGTGGTATGTCAACCGACACAATATTGAATTTATCTGCAAAACAGATGCTACTAATTAGTTTAGCATCCGAGCGATATTTATAATTACAAGATCAAAACTAGAAAGTTAGGTATCTATGTTCAAACATTTAATGACATCAGTTGCATTCAAAACGAAAAAAAAAACAAAATCCCCAATGTCAGAGCTTCCAAGTTCAAATTAATAAAACATTTCTCGACGTTCGGAAAAAGATTTGAGAATTTTAGCGTCCGGAAATCGGGAGGGCGGGAAACAAAGATGGCTCACTTAAGAGACATCGAACGTGATCTGTTTCCTGAAAAAACACTTTAAGCACCTCTTTACCTGTGTTCGCTACCCTCCGAGGGAGAGGGCGGGACGACCGGGACGACCGGCACGACCGAACGAAAGAATAAGATGTTCAAATCGCGGTCGGAAACTTTCATTGCAACACTCCCTCACTTTACCTTTCTTTGTTGTTTGCTCTTTGAACACCGATATTTATTTTTATTCAACCTAACCGAGGCTATTGGAGTAGCTTGTTGTTATGACAGATCAATACAAAGTTTTTATTTTTTGACAAGATTTTATTGAATTAACTGAAAGTTTTGTCAAAAGTAATTTGAAGCAGTTGGTTTAAGTTATTACCCTTGGAAAATTATATTAATTACCTTTTAATACATAGATGTATTAAAAGTATACCTAATGTCTAAATGTATAACTGAATAAACAGTTAAGTTGTTGAAACATTCTTTTATTGATATTTTATACATTTTGCTCTAAAAAGTGCTAAAATGCACGCAAAGTGGTTTAATAGTTCTGTTTGACGGAACGGTGTGAATTGGAAATAGTCAATATCGCCAACACCTTCTAGGTGAACAGTATGATTTTATATAGTGGCATATACAGGGTGATTTAATGTTATGACATTCATCAATTCTTAAATTAGGTACAGATAGTTCAATACCACAGTATAAATATTACTAAAGAGAGACTTGTTTTTATTATTTTTAAAACCAAAGTAAAAAAATAATTAATTTTAAGTAATAAAAAAAATATTTTTATGCTATTTATCACTTCTTACATGGATTTATGTTAGGTTTAGGTTAAGTTGTGCAAAATGTCAGTATTTTTATGCAAAAAAATTGGAGGGATATTTCAAAATTAGAATGTTGTTTACATCAATCTGAGAATAGATTTGATTTTTATTATACAGTGGACTAAGTGAACGCCTATAAGCATTTCAAGTGGTCCGGTACTGAGGCGCAACTTTGTCCGCGACAGTGACAAGTGACTTACTGGCACAATTACGATAATTGCGATTAGCAATGCCACTACAACATACATTGCGCCCAAATGATCGTTATTGATTGCGCGCTGACTGCTTTAATTGACGATGAAAAGTGCCGCGTTTCGACATGCTCGATTGATCGACAGGACATTGAAGGATAATTATTTTTCTTCTTTTCATTCCGTGTACCTAAATGGTTACTTAATAAATACCTTATTTAAAAACACTAAATATTTTTCTCTTTCAAACAGTGAATTTTAAGCACAAAATTACAAGCAATAAAACGGAGAAATTTGGCGAAAAACAAGCGAAGAAGAAAGTATATTACATTACAGCCATCATAACTGTTCACCCAAAATATTGATAACTCCATACCAAGTCGCTACAGAATGACATCACCCTGTTAAGGCCATATCACACTAAACCAATAAAGCTCCCGACGCACTATCATCCTCTTTTGATGTTTTTACAATCCCGACGGGAAACGCCAAATTGAGTGAACCGCCGATCCTTCTGTGGCGTCACTCGATATAGGACGGAAAAATTTTTGGTAACAGATTAAAAATTTTTTTGATGTCCTGTAATTATGTAATACGCATTTGTCTTATCTGCTCTAAGTTCTAAATCGATAATAATTCCCAGGCAACTTGAACCCCTTTGACACAAGACACACCTAATAAAACGCCAAAGCATATAGGTATTAGGCACGCGGGAAACATTATAAGCAACTAAAGAAGAAAACATTTTGTCACTTGTTTTAAAAAAAAAATGAAAATAATAATTGTAGATAAATAAATTTATTTCAGCGTAGATCATATGACATGAAAGTAGTTTGCGATGCTGTTACAAAGCAGTGATAGATAGCGGACCTAACCTATATTAGATCTATTAGAATGAATCTCTAAAAATCTATTTACTTTGGTCGTCATATGGGGTCGTAATTAGCATGACATTAATGCAAAAAGTGACTCAACGGAATGAGTAATGAATGCAAAATCAAACGCCGACACGAAAAAAAATTCAAAGTGAGTCTATGGCTGGACGCGTTTATTGAGACGGTAATTGATACAAATTACCGAAGCCATTATTGGAGCGTAAAAAATAAATTGGTGTATGAAAATAAAAGGCGGGGTGTGTGGAAAGGCAGTAGAAACAAATTAATAATTAATTTTCACCCTGCGTTAGGGTCATGTTTGATCACCGACGAGGATATGCCTGAGCTCTACAAAAATATAAATATTTCAGATTGTACTCTCCGTCACGTCTCAAGTCTATTTACTGACTGTCATTACACTTGTATTATTACTATTATTTTTTTAATCTTAATATATATAAATTATGTGTCACGTTCTTTGTCTGCGATGGACTCCTAAACTACTTAACCGATTTTAATCAAAGCACACCGTGTGCAGTTTGATCCAACTTGAAAGATAGGATAGCTTACATCTCAATTTATAGTCAAAAAAACTTTTGACAGAACGAAGTCTTTCCAGGCAGCTAGTAATAGTATAATTTAATAATACGAACGAGACTGATTATATGATCGTATAAAATGATGTAATTTTTTTTGAAATAGAACGGTTGAAGTTTTTATACGCTCAGTAAAGTTAAGGCTCAAATGATGCACAAAATCTAATTCTGAAAAGGGGCAATGAAAGTAATCTGATGAAAAATTAAAGTCAGTACTGAATTGGTATCGTTTCAAAGAGTGACAAAGTTAAAATATCGTTACATCGCTCACTGTCGTGCTCCGGTATCTCAGTTGGGGTCGATCCGAATTGTTACGAACTCAATTCGTTCAGAGCGGGAAAGTTAAAAATTGTCTCCGACGCCGTTTGTTTTCTCGTTTTAGGATAAAGTTTTCGATGTATCGATCATTGTTTTACTTCGTGTTTTTGTTTTATTTTCTCGTTTTACAAGCCTTTAATTTAGTTGTATTTGCATCAAAGTTAGTGGGAACTTTGGTAAGAGTGTGAACTTGGGAGTATTCAGTGAACATTCATTAAATCCTGCCCACTGAACAATATAGGTACCTACTTACTTTTAATTCTGAGTGAACGATTAATAAACTTAAAAACTAATTAAATGAAAAAATTTAATTGTTAGTTAAACAAATACATCGTCAAAAATATTATAAAACAAAAAAATGTATAGGGAAGATACAATTAAGTTTGTTATTATTAATTTGATAGTCTTGTCATACAAGTACTCACACTTTTCCCTTCTCGCCATTGCATAATTACCTGAAACCAATAATACATAATTAGTACATCTCATTCGTAATCAAAATCATTATCATTATAGCTGTGGCAATCGTAAGCGTTCTATGGAGCAACGTCTCCCCAGAATACTGTTTGGATGTTGGATAAATAAACCGCAACAGTATAATCTAAATTTTAGTAACAAAAAATAACCGACTTCAAAATAACTCAAAAATTACTTGTCAGATCTCGTTAAAATTTATGTGGGACCACATGACAAGTACCTGCTTTCGATTAAAAAAAGAATCATCGAAATCAGTTGGCGTGATATTGAGTTATTCGTCCATTTGTCGCGCACATACTTAATGCAAATTTAAGACTTATATAGTTTTCTCATGGATGTCATTGTCAGATCTCAATAAAATTTAAGTGGGACCACATGACAAGCATCAGCTTTCGTTTAAAAAAACAATCATCAAAATCGGTTCACCCAGTCGAAAGTTCTGAGGTAACAAACATAAAAAAAATACAGTCGAATTTCTCAATTCCAAATTCAAACCTCCTCCTTTTTTTGAAGTCGGTTAAAAATTTCATAAGCATTTTCGTGCCTTGGAGAGCCCGGTAAGTAATCTTTCGATTGACAGTGTAGGATCCTCTTCGTTGGAGGTCCTCGAGACACCAAAAATACGATATCTCTATAACTACCGCTGCACTTACTCGTCCTCATATTCCAGTATACGGTGGCCCTTGTTTCAGAACTTTTAATTGGCGGGGAGAGACCAAGAAGTAATCCTTTAATGAGCTGCAGCCAAATCCGATTGATTTTACGACGCTCACGATAAAGGATTATCGATTGGAAGGTTATGCGGGCACGGCACTAAAAATTAAAAATTATCACCATAGGGTTCGTTTAGTTTACGATGTATAAATTATTTTATTTAGTCCAGTTGTAATAAGATCGAATAACTGTAATTGGGTTTTTGTTGAGATATGGAATAATTCATTGTATAATGCCTCAAATGTTAATTATATTATATAATCCTAGACTTACCACCTAGTGATCTATATAATTGTTCTCCCAGAAGGAGGTGAGATGGGACTTTGTTGTCTATGGCGGGTTTTCTCCGTTCCCCCCCGACACCTCGGGAAAAATCAGACATTTCACATTTTCAAGATGGCGGCCGCTCTGTGATTTTCAACTTTTTTGTTTATGGCTTTTTGCGGGATTTTTTTAAATAGTTTCGTAAAGTTTTGAGGGAGAGTTACGAAAACTTTGGAAAAAATTAAAAAAACAAGATGGCCGCCGAGATATTCGAGTTTGAATTTTTTCGATTTCAGAGGTGACTTTGCGGGGTCGCATCGGGGTAGTTTTTCAACTTTTTTTAAATGTTTTTTGGGTTTTCGTTTGATTGTATCCTCAATTTTGATATTTTGGGGATATTTATTTTTTCGACAAGATGGCGGACGCGGTGGCGGCCATTTTGAAAAATGTACGAAAAACGACGTTTTTTGGGTGAATTTTTCTTCGAGTTGGCAACATTTAAGCGGGTGTCTTTGTTCCGGGCGGTTATGTAACTTGACCCAAAGTGTTGCCAGGTTGAGTTTTTTTTTCTTTTGTTGATACATTTTTTTGGACTTTTTATTCAAAAATATGAAAAGTAGAAGGAGCAATATTTTTAATCAAAAAGTTACACAGGCAAACGTGTCGAGGTCGTCGTAATGACATTTGACCATTTTCGTCGATGTCCACTGGCAACACTGGCTGCTAGATTTTTTTTTTCGTTTTGCGAAAAGTCGAATTGATCTCCCGGAAGGAGTGGTGGGGGGTGGGTACGATGTATGTGAGAATTTTTGGTTTGCCTCCGTGTCTATGGGAAAAATCCGACCTTTCAAAAATCCAAGATGGCGGCCGAGTCGAAATGACCAACTTTTTTTTTCACTATGTACCTACCCGAGATTGGTGTCGTTTTCGGCTAATGTTGGGAAACGTGTTACGATGAAATTGGAAAAAAATAAAAAAACAAGATGGCCGCCGAGATATTTTACTTTAAAATTTTTCAATTTTGGAGGTGACTTTGCGGGGTCGGATTGCTATGGGTTTTCAACTTTTTTTCGATTTTTTTTCGCTGTTGCCTCAGGTCTATCCCCAATTTTGACGATTGGGGTATATTTTTTTTTTCTTAAAGATGGCGGATCCTATGGCGGCCATTTTGCAAAATGTACAAAAAATTGCATTTTTTGAGGTAAAAAATTTTGAGGTTGGCAATATTTGAGGGGGTCACTTTGTATTGGGTGGTTGTGAGGCTTGGTCTGAAGTATTGCCAGGTTACGTTAATTTTTTTTTCATTCATACATTTTTGTGAACTTTCTATTCAAAAATATAAAAAGTAGAAGGAGAAACATTTTTAATAAAAAAATTGCACCAAAAAATTTCTCGTGGCTGTTGTAATGACATTTGACCATTTTTATCAAAAATAACTGGCAACACTGGCTGCTGGATTTTTTTTTCACGTTTTTTCACATTTCGAATAGCCCAGCCGAAAGTATCGGTGGGGGTTAATAAAAATGTTCAAAGAAGTTGCTTGACTATCTATGGTTATTATAGGAAAAATACGACCATTCGAAAATTCAAGATGGCGGCCGTTCGGCAATTGTCAACTTTTTGTTTACGCTGAGCACCTACCCAACATTGGTGTCGTTTTCGGCTAATCTTGGGGCGACTAATATGATAAAGTTGGAAAAAATTGAAAAAACAAGATGGCCGCCGAGATATTTTAGTTTGAAATTTTTCAATTTTAGAGGTGTCTTTGCGGGGTCGCATCGCGGTGGTATTTTAACATTTTTGCGATATTTTTACCTTATTGGCTTGGGTCTGTCCTCAATTTTGACATTTTGGGTATATTTTTTTTTTCGACAAGATGGCGGATCCCGTGGCGGCCATTTTGTAAAATGTACGAAAAATTGCATTTTTTAAAGGAAAAAATTTGTGGGTTGGCAACATTTGAGGGGGTCACTTTGTATGAGGCGGTTGTGTAGCTTGACTGAAAGTATTGCCAGCTTACGTTGATTTTTTTGTCATTCCTACATTTTTGTGAACTTTCTATTCAAAAATGTAAAAAGTAGAAGGAGAAATATTTTTAATAAAAAAATTACACCACAAGATTTTTTGTGGGCGTCGTAATGACATTTGACCATTTTCATCTCAATCAACTGGCAACACTGGAGTCCAGAATTTTTTTCACTTTTCGAGTAGTTGAGCCGAAACTATAAATAAGTGGTATAAGAAATGTATGGGAGATATTTTTAAATTAGAATTTTCGTTTAGAAAAAACTATAAAATTTTAGTGTTGCCATACAAAAAATAATAATTTTCATACAAATTTATTTTTGAATCGAATATTTCGTTATTATAATGTATGGGGCGTTTGTAGGTACTTACATTTTGAAAATTTTAGTGAAAAAAAATTCAGTGTTGCCATACAAAAAATTATAATTTTCATACAAATGTATTCGTTTTTCGAATGTTTGAGGCTGTTGTCCCCATTGTATGTTTTTATAATGTATGAGGCGTTTGTAGGTACTAAAGGGCCGGATACGTTGGTATAACCATTGTTTAGTGATGCCATACAAAAAATAATAATTTTCATACAAATGAATTTTTTGTATGTAATATTTCAGGCTTTTGTCTCCTTTTGATGTCATTAAAATGTATAACAACGTTTGTTTTTACTGATAGATCGGTCAAATCCCTGTAAACCTGTTTCAGTGTTGCCATAAAAAATGAGAAACTTTCAGTGTTGCCATACAAAAACAAGTATTTTTCATAAAAATCTATATTGAACATTTCCGACTGTTGATTGCATTTGATGTCTATAAAATGTATGAGGCGTTTATAGGTGCAAATAGACTGCACATTATATGAGAGTATTAAAAAACGTGTTGGCATATAAAAAATATTTTATTGTTCAATCTAGAAAACAAAATTAACGTGTAAATATTTAAAATATTGAAAGATAATTTAAGACATCATTCAAGATATTTTTTTTGTACCATTATAGTGTTGTTATTATCTACTGGTCTGGTCTGATGTGATTGTCTGTTTCTTGACTCTCCTATTCGATAGTTTGATTTTGTCATTTATATTTACTGCTCTCTACTCTGCCCTATACTGCTTTGAATAGTCATTATGTGTGTAGGCAAAATTAATTTTGAGTATAATTATTTTTAAATCATAACTAAAAGGTGATAAATACTGGTTAAGCCCTACCTACTTTACCTACTAATAGAAGCAAAAAGCTTCTTTTATACTATTCTATAACAGCAATATACAGCACCACGATTTGTTTGTAAATCGTGTCGCATCTCAAGTGTTGCCAGATAAAGAAAAAATATGCACATTTTTTGCATTTGCATACATACTAAAATGGCAGCTAAAAATATAATAAAAAATAACGCGTTATGCATGACGCAGAATATCGGTTTAAGTCAGTTTTATTATTTTACTCCTAAAAGGTTTTTAATAAATCATAGTTAAGAACCCTCAGCATTAAAATAAACTTTTTTTTATGGAAATAGCCGGCAAACGAGCTGACGATCCACCTGAAGGTAAGTGGCTATCGTCGCCCATGGACATCAGCAACACTAAAGGCATCACCGATGCGTTGCCGGCCAAGAAAGAGAGAAGAAAAAGAAAGAAAGAACTGGCTCTCAAGCCCAGTCGTTTGGCGGCTGACTCATGCTCAAGGGTGGTAGCTATCCAGGCGAACCCTGGAGGAGATGGATGGAGAAATAATAATAAACTGCATCATAATTGGTCTATTCAATTAGGAGATACGATGCTACAAACAGACAACCATACAAATCATAATTATAACAACCCTCTTTTCGCGTCTAGGGTTAAAATATTGTACTAGCTTTTGCCCGCAGCTTCACCCGCCTAAATGACATTTTTCAACATTTTTTAGTTTTCACGAACCTTTCAGTGATTCCTATCAAAATTGGTTCAGCCCATGGAATTTTGCGATAAAAAGTACCCTATGAGCTATTTCAGGTTATATTCTTTCCAAATTTGATCGAAATTCGTCCAGTGTTATTTGCGTGAAAGAGTAACTCTTAGGGGGTTAACAAAAATTATCTCTTAGTTGCTCCCCTACACTCCCCAAGGAACATAATAAAATTATACATGCCAAAAGCTTCTTGCGCCCAGTAGCTTCGGCTGTGCGATTGTAAATTGTAATTTAATGTTACTACAAAACGGTCTTCAAATTTTTCCCTTACGACATTGCTTCTCACCACATTTCATTTTTCTTGATCAACCGGAACGTAAACTTAAGTCTTTAGTTAGGGGATAGGTTTTGATTAAATTGCGAGTGTCGAAAGAACTAAAAAAAAGCATAACAAAGAGTTTTATTATTGCGTTGACTTTTAAAACCTTAATTTTTTCACAACTCTAAGGGATTGCACAGCAGACCTAAGAATTGGATATTAATTTTTAAATTAATACCTCCACGTATTCCTTAGTGAAAAGTTTTTGACAGATACACATACAGACAGACGTACCTTTTACTTCAAAAGCAAAAATAGAACGGAAAAGGACCCTAAAAATAATAATATAAAATTTAAAAAAATATAAGCTACTGGCAGATACATTAAACATCCATACTAAAATATGCCCCTTATTCTGATAACAGGTCCATTCCGTTATAAAAATCGTCCTACTTTTAGATGCAAGTCATAAACTATCTGTGAGATAAATTTCATCCGAATCCGTTTAGCCGTATTAGCGTGACTGAATAAAGACATCCAAATTTTCACTATAGTATGTTCGTAGGATTTACATAATCTCCAAGTAGGTGATAAGTATTACAGTATAATAAAACTACTTTTTACAATGTATGAAATAAAACTATGTACCTATTGTACCTATATAACAAAGTGCCATTCTTTAAGTAAGCTGAATTACAAGTCACATTATGATTTAATTGAGTACTTTTTTAAGTCTTAATATAGGCCCTTAGAAAGGATTCAACTCCGAAATACATCACACATGGATGGAGTTGTTAAATTATGGACTGGTTGTTAAATAGTAACATTCCCAATATTAAGGATTATTATAAATGCCTCACCACTGAGGTGTTCCAATCTTTATCTCTGGAACCCATCATCAGATCCTTCCTATATTAAAGGAGGACTTGGGTAGAGAATTTAGGGTACTGTAGTTGTAAGTTTGTCGACCATCACTAATTAACTATTTAAGCTAACATTTCCATGAGAGTTTTCTTTGAAATTCATCATTTTAAATATTCTACTGCCGTGGTCACATGTCCAACATCGACCATTTCGCTGGCACTACCCGAAAAAACTTATAAAGATTTTATTTTACCACTTTGTAGTTTTGATAAATAAGTATGTGTATCCATGCCAAATTACAGCTTTCTAGCGCTAAGGATCTCGGCTCTATACTGCGGACGGACGGAGAGGCGGACATGTAGAAACTATTATTATTTACTAGCTGACCCGGCGAACTTCGTATCGCCTAATGCTAAATAAATTATCGCGTAATGAATGTAGGTTTAACAAATCAGAGATCATTAAGTTTCCTCTCCCTCTCCCCGCTCCATCTCCCATCTCCCCTCTCCCCTTTCCCCTCTCCCTCTCCCCTTTCCCCTCTCCCTCTCCCCTCTCCCCTATCCCTCACCCTCTCTCTCCTTACTCTGCCCCTCTCCATCTCTCTCCTTCTTACTCTGCCCCTCTCCCTCTCTCCCGTCTCCTTCTCCCACTCCCTGTCTCTCTCTCTCTCTCCCTCTCGCTCTCCTCCCTCTCCCTCTCTCTCCTTCTTACTCTGCCCCTCTTCATCTCTCTCCTTCTTACTCTGCCCCTCTCCCTCTCTCCCATCTCCCTTTCCTGCTCCCTCTCTCTCCCACTTCACGTTCGTCTTCCGCTCCCAGTCCCTCTCCCGCGCCCAGTCCCTCTCCCGCTTTCTGTTTCGCTCTTTCTCCCTCCCCGCTTTCTGCCCCTCTCCCTTTCCCTCTCGTCCCGCTCCTGGTCCCTGTCTCGCTTCCTGTCCCTCTCCCCTCCCCCTCCCGTCAAAAAAATATAGTGTGAAGCCGAACATGTCGCAAAAATACCCGTGAATCGAAAAATCTAAATTTTTCAGACCAATGAAATTTTTGAAAAAAAAACTATTTTTTTATTTGTTCTCTTGCGGAAGAAAAAGGCACGCGCGCTGCTTTAGCAGCGCGCGCCCCACGCAAAAACCTAGTCTATATATATAAAATTGAAAAGCGACACACCGCTGATTAAACAAAAAATCTCAGAAACTACCGAACCGATTAAGATGAAACTTGGCAGGTAGATAGTTTCTGCGAAGGAGACGTCCACTAAGAACGGATTTTTGGAAATTCATCCCCTAAGGGGTACAAATAGGGGTTAGAAGTCACTTTCATACAAACCAACTTCGTCAGTTTTAGAGTTATAAATACAAAAATTTTTATGTTAGTTTATAGTAATAAACAAAAGTTAACTTTAACACATTTTTTTGGAAAATCATCCCTTAAAGGGTTAATTTCTTCAATGGAACTTAGTACGCAACTTCGTCATTTTTGAAGTTAAAAACGTGAAAATTTATATATTAGTTCAAGATTAGAAACAAAGTTTAAAAGTTATGTGTTTTTTTGGAAAATCATCCCCTAAAGGGTGAATTAAGAATGCGCAATTTAGTATGGCAACTTCGTCAGTTTTGAAGTAAGAAGGGTGAAAATTTGTATATAAGCTTATAGTTAGACACAAAAAATAACTGTATCACGATTTTCTCGAAATTCATCCCCTAAAAATAGGGGTTGGTAGTCAACTACATACAAATCAACTTCGCCAGTTTAAGAGTTATAAATGTGAAATTTTTTATGTAAGTTTATAGCCATAAACGAAACTTAACTTTGACAATTTTTTTGGAAAATCATCCCTTAAAGGGTTAATTTAGTGGATTTAATTTAGTCCGCAACTACGTCTTTTTTAAAGTTAAAAACATGAAAATTTATATATTACTTTAAGATTAGAAAGTAAATTTAAAAGTTATGCGTTTTTTTGGAAAATCAACCCCTAAAGGGTTGAATAAGGTTGTGCAAGTTAGTATGGCGACTTCGTCAGTTTTGAAGTAAGAAGGGTCAAAATTTGTATATAAGCGTATAGTTAGACACACAAAATAACTGTATCATTGTTTTCTCGAAATTCATCCCCTACAAATAGGGGTTGGAAATCATTTACATACAAATCAACTTCGTCAGTTTTAGAGTTATAAATATGAAAATTTTAATGTAAGTTTATTAGTATGAACAAAAGTTAAAATTTTGCTGAAAATCATCCCTTAAGGGGTTAATTTAGGGGATGGAACTTACTACGCAACTTTGTCGTTTTTGAACTTAAAAACATAAAAATTTATATATTAGCTCAAGATTAGAAACAATCAGTAATGTGTTTTTTTTTTGGAAAATCCTCCCCTGAAGGGTTAATTAATTAAGAGAGTGCAAGTTAGTATGGCAACTTCGTCAGTTTTGAAGTAAAAAGGATGAAAATTTGTATATAAGCTTATAGTTAGACACAAAAACTAACTGTATCACGATTTTTTCAAAATTCATCCCCATAAGGGGTAATACTAAGGGGTTGTAAATATTTAACAAACTACGTCATTCTTAAACTTAGTAATATGAAAATTTATATGTTAACTTATAATTAGAAACAAAAATGAATTAATTGTAACAGGTTTTTTTAACTAAGGGGTAAAACCAGGGGATGTAAGTTTGTACGAAACTTCGTCAATATCGAACTCAGAAATGTGAAATTAAATCAAAAATTAACTGTAACAGGTTTTTTGGAATTTCATCTCCTAAGAGGTAAATAAAGAGGTTGAAAGTTGGTCATTTTCAAACTAAGAAATATGAAAATTAATATGTAAGGTTATAGTGAGAAACTAAAAATTTGTGTAGAGGACTTTACGGACGGGAGAGGGAGGAGAGAGGGACAGGAAGCGAGAGAGGGACCGGGAATGGGAGAGGGAGAGGGACAGGGAGCGGGAGAGGGAGAGGGAGAGAGAGGAAGAGGGACAGGAAGCGGGAAAGGGACAAGAAGCGGGAGAGGGCCTGGGAGCGGAATAGGGAGAGGGACAGGGTGCGGGAATGGGAGAGAGAGAGAGAGGGACAGGAAGCGGGAGAGGGCCTGGGAGCGGGAGAGGGAGAGAGAGGGAGAGGGACAGGAAGCGGGAGAGGGCCCGGGAGCGAAAGAGGGAAAGAGACAGGGAGCGGGAGAAGGAGAGAGGGACAGGGGCAGGAAGCGGGGGAGGGAGAGGGAGCGAGACAGAAAGCGGGAGAGTGAGAGAGGGAGAGAGAGAGAGAGAGAGAGAGAGAGAGAGAGAGAGAGGGAGTTTGAGTGGGAGAGGGAGTGGGAGCGGGAGAGGGAGAGGGAGTGCAAGTGTCCGTTGTTCATGGTGACATCGTAAAACCAGTTCATCATTGATCCATTTAGGATCTGGTGGTGTTACTTGGAGAAAAAATATTATGTAACTCCTGGATGGATGGAAATAACGGAACCTTCTTGATTTTTTTAAATAAAACTCAAGAGCCAGTTTTTCTGTACCTTAAATATTTTTAAAAAATTTTGGTTAGGGACACTTCAATAACGTGTTAGAGCACCAAAAAATTTGTTTTTAAAATTATTGTCTGTTTGTCTATCTGTTTGTCTGTCCGGGCATCACATGAAATTCCTTGAACTGATTTCGACGGAAATTAGTTAAGATGTTCCTTATACTTTGGATCACGTTTTAAAAAAATTTTCGTCCCGATGAAATTAAAAGTTTTCCCCAGAAACAAGATTAAACTTAGTATGGAATATTTTTAAAATATCAACGATTTTTTTAAATTTGCAACAAACATTCCTCATTTAATTGATGGCATACATGTTTTCGAGTTTGTCAAAATTTTTCATGAAAAAGAAAAAAAAAACAAATTAATGTTAATGTTGTTTATTTTTCAAAATCCGTTCCCGGAGGAATGATTTATGATTGTATCGTAGGTTTCATTATATAAATTCCTAAGTATAAGTACTTCAATATAAATTAACCTGTTTTTTAATTTTCTTCTGCAAGGGGTACAAATATGATAAGCATAATTTCCGCATGCGAAGCTGCGGGCAACAGCTAGTTCTTTTATAATAATAATCAGTACAAAGTTACTAGGGACATCCTCTGTACAATTAATAAGGTTCATGAGTTCATGAGATTTAAATAATTTCTTCTGGTGGTCGCTAGGCTCGGTAGTAGACTATCTATCCTGTCCTATACTATCAGTATTCTAGACTATATTCAAGCTAGGTAATAGGACTTTTAGAAGCCTGGTTAGTTTCCACCTTCCTTGACTCCTGTACCTGCTAAAGAGCTAAGAAGTAGGTCGTCTGTATCCTTAAAACCGGCATTGTTTCCCAATAAAAATATAATTGCCACCTATTCAGTGTGACAATACCTTTAATAAAGGTGGACATTATTAGGGTAAGTCAACATGAAAGCGGACCTCCGTCATAGAAAAAAAAAACAATTTGATAATCTGAGTTCAATAACGACGCCGAGCCTACTCGCGATGACATTAAAAAGGTTTTATTCCTCTATAAATAACAATAAAAACAACATTAAATAGTTTATTTGGCGATCAATACCTTACATTTTATAACCGTTTTACGAGCAGCTTATGGAACCCAAAATGCCTAATTTAACTTCATTAAGTGCTCGGGAAACACTAAAATTATGGTTTATAGAACTTTTTCTTGGACCGCTAAGCGTTGCGGGTGAAGGGGAGTACAATCGCCCTTATATTTTAATTAAACATTATTTCACTTCGCCACTACTAACGCAATAAAACAATTTATCGTTTGCGTTTGCTAACTTTACTACTGTCAAGCAAACTTCGGAATTCCTTAAGTTTCAATGTCATGAAGATCTTCCAGGTTTTGTCGTTCTACATAAAAGTTATCGTGTGATGATTTGTTTTATATTTGTAAAAGGGAGTTATAATTTAGACGACCTTGTAGCTCTCTAGTTGGTAGCGATCCTGCCTGCGAAGCTCGGGTTCGATTCCCGGCCCACGCCGACGATTGTTGACCGATTTGTACTCGGGTGCAGGGTGTTATTGTGATGTGTTATATACATATGTGTTGTCCACGCCACCTGCGACACACACAGGTAATAGCGGTTTATTTTCTTAAGGTCAAAAACGCGTAAAGTCAAACACGCATAAAGTCAAACACTTACTATGTCAAGCGGGGGTATGAGCACATGAGTGTGTTAGCGTTTAGCGTTTAATTATTATTAATAATAAAATTATATTAAAGATTTTTGTAACCAGAATTTTGTCTTTCTTAACATACATATTGTACTCGTATTTTTTTCAATTATTTACATGTATCCAGTTATTTTTATATGTCAGTGTAATAGTATTTATATAATATTTATTTAGGTACATTTAACATAGCGAGTTTACACACTATAAGTAATTCCAAGTTCGCATGGCGTATTAAAACCAAAGTAAATAAGGTAGTAAAATCAAAGTACCCTCCATTTTATTACTACAATTCGTTACTTAAATTTGTCATTAATTCCTCATGAGATTGGGTTAATATTTCGGCTATGACGTCACGCCAGGAGGGGAAAACCACCTAATTTTCGCCTGTTATCGTCGAACTTATCAACGTATCGCTTTAATAACTTTCTATATTTGACATGGAGTTAACAGATCACGAAGCGTGATAGGGGGCGCTGCGTGCCCCGCCACTGTATTTTAAACTGTCACTTGCGTTCGGCCACGTCCAAACGTTTTCGACGGGTTATTTATTTTGATAACCAAACGGTGTTTTTAAGTATTTGTTTACATGATAAATGTGTATTTTTATCGCCTGCAGGGTACAGGTGAAAGGCTTATAAAGTTATGAAAGGTTACGTGAAATAATTCGCCTGGGGTGAGATCGCCATCGAAAACACAAGGTACTTTTATGGAACAAGTAAGTTTTAATAGGTTTTATTAACGTCTCCTTCATTAAGAGGAGCAATGGTCTGACCATCAACAGAGCGGAAGTTGGGTCCATTTGGTTGCAAGGGTACCTGTTCTGTCCCAGGGCTAAAATGTCCAGTAACACTAGGAAGATGCGGTAAGGTAAGATATGGTAAGGTTATATGTCGACGCTTGAAAGGCAAAAATTACCAAGCGACATGTTGGCAACTTTATACTAGAGCATTTTAAAGTTTTTAATTTTTGAAAAAAGTTGTAAAAATCTCCTGTTACTCATAACTACTTAATTCCAACGAATTTTAAAACTTTTCCTAGCGGTACGAAAGTATGATCAATCGACGCAGAATTTTTTGCTGATTTTAGTGATATAACTCAATATCGCCCAACATGTCTCTTGGTAATTTTTGCCTTTCAAGCTCGATGTGATTTTTATTCTGAGTAAACACGTATCAGTCCTAATATAAATAATAATTAAATATGTATAATAGATTGCCAACAACAATACAGTTTTAATAAAATTAAGGAGTTCCAAAGCGAAATAAATCAGGCACTCGGTCTTTTCAAATCACTAGGCGTTATGAGTTAAAACAATAGCGTTTTATTAACGAAACAAGGGGAAAAAGACCAACATGTCAATACGCGAGGGATTAAAAAACTTGGTTTGAATCGATCCTTTCACACTTCGCACAATCGCTCGCGACGGTTGATTTCCGCTCCTTAATATATTGAAGGGCTAAAAAACTTTTCAAAAAGAATTGGAAGCGTCTTTTAAATAATCTTTTTTCGAATTATTCGTTATTGAACTAGTGAATGGGACGGCGGAACTCGCTCATTCGGCCCGGTTCGAATTTCGATCGATTCATTCGATAAGTGACCTCGTTTGGAAGGGATATCGCTTATTTATCGATTGAGCATCGAATGATCTAATCAAAAGCATTCGGCGGACAGCCAATTTGAATGGGGCTCTTGTTCCTTACGAATGTGCGTTATTTTCGTGTTCCAGTGACGTAATTTTATTAGTTTTCGTAATTTCTTGAATTATTATGCCTTAAGCCTACTTTCATCTTTTAGTCTTTTATCTCATTTTATTAGCCATTGAAGTAAACGTAGCGTAAACAGATTAATATGAACTAAAGGCAATTCTACAGATTCTTGCACATATTTTATAAAAGTCACGGAGCATCCATCGAATCCGGGGTATTAAATAATATGTCATCCGATTTTATTTATCACGCGGTCGTAAAATGAAAATTTTTAATTCTTATGCGGAAATTCCTGTTGATCCTCGTAAAGTTTAAATTTAAGCTTACGGGTCCGATCAGAAATAGACGAGCGTATCTGATCAGTGACATTCGTTTTAAGAAAGAAAACAACAAATCTATAAGAACTCATAAAGTGGTCATAAACACGAAGGAGGTAATAAAAAATCAGTCCGATGTCGTGTGTCAGCTGTCGCGCGCTATTTCCGAACGCTTTCGGCTTCGAAAATCGAACGCCATCGAACCGAGGGATCAGAGTACGTACGTATTTTTAAAATTAGTATCCCAAAGTCTTGAATTATGTACTGCCAAGTCATATATTTTCCCAATTTACTTCATAGTAAACTGTCGTTATTCGTTCTACATTGGAAATTTCGAAGTCTGCTTTTATTGACCTATTGATTATTTCTGACATTTATTTGTGGAAAACATTGGGCCTCAAATTAACTATACACAAAACCTTAATAATTTAGACGGATTTATCCATGTATCATATACGACACCTATCCATACATTTAATTGATAAAAAAATCCAGCAAATTAATACCTACATAGAGTAGGATATAACCGACACTAATTTAATACACTTCTATTTTAATTTTGTTTTTGTTTTTATTGACCGTAGACAGCGTCCAGCCAGCTAGTCCGGTGACAGTGCGACGCCCTGTAGCTTCTGTTTCAACAACAACAGCGGTGACGACACGACGACACGACGACACGACGACACGACGACACGACGACACGACGACACGACGACACGACGACTCTGACGACACGACGACACTGACGACGGTCGGTTGTCCGCGTGTTTCGTTTCTTTCGTCGATCGTTTATAAAGTGCTCGCGTGGTTTCATAACATGGGAACACTGTATTATTTTCGTATATCACGCTTTTGCTTCACCACTGACAGGAGATAGCGAGTGACGAGAAAAAAATCCCTACTAGAGTAAAAATCCATATTATAATTTCTAAACGATTTGAGTAGATAATTTTATTATTAGTTTTTATTAAATGGGATTTGAACTGTTACTTTACGCTTCAGCAATGAATATTCAAAGATTCTATACCTTGATAATACATTTTTTGAATTATCTAGTGAAACAAAATGATAATCATTTCTTAGCGCTCCCCATAGTATGTTTAAGAAACTCCTGAATTAAAAAGTTGACTGGTTTAGCCTTGCCGTAAGTAACCGTAAGGTGTTAAGTGAGTAGAGAAGATTGGCGACCTATACTATAATACTCAAAACATTGTGACTCCGGTTTTCATCGTCACCGCTCACCATCCCGAGGTGAGACAAGGGCGCTATGCGTTCCGTGCCAAGTGGGTGAGTGTCAATGGAACAAGACCGATTTATAAGTTTTTTAGTTCTTCGTATTGTCTCGAAAAATATCGATGTTAATAATGAGATCCGACAGTCTACATACTGTCCGGAGCTACGGGGAACGGAATGGTTCAACAATTTCAACATGTTGACAAATATTTATTTTATAAATATTTACTTAGGTATAGAAAATAACCTATTGACAGAGATAGGTAGAAATCTACGGGTGGGGCTTCATGGCTTATGAGGCCTGGAGCTAGTGATGTTGTATAATTTAGGTATTGTATAATATAGGTTCCAAGACCAGTATCAGGAATTCTCAGGAGGTCCGAGGTTATTCGATAAGGCTTATCGACAACTACAACTTTGTCACCCCACCCCATACAAGGGATAATTGAGATATTATTTACAGTTAAATTGTTGGCAAAAATAACTTTTACTGAGGTTTGTGTACCGCGTAATTTTAAAAAAAGCCTATAAAAAGTCTAAAAATGCTGTAAGATTATTATGAAGACTTTCATCTGTCAGTAAGAGGTCCGTACGAAAGAGATGAGAATGAATCGGAAGGAATCCCAAAGATTGGGCGATTAGACGGAACGACTACATAGCGACGATAGCTGCGATCGTGCGTCTGTGGGAATGGGCCGTCCGTCTTGTACGACTGAGTTAAATACAAATATTTCTTACTGTATGGAATGTACAGTAGTGAATAGAAAAAAGTAATAGTTATATTATGCACAGATTGAATCCTTTCTTTTTCTGTGCATGTTCAATTATAATTTAAAAAAAGGTAGATACGAGTATGTCACTAGCGCGATGGCGATGAAGAGCGTAAGAACAGGCAATTGACCGTTCTGCTCGTAGTCGCTCTGTCAATACAAGACGATACGCACGCTTTTGTTGTTGTCTCAGAAGCGCTTGACATTTGACATACAGCGTTAAAATGCCTTCGTGTATTATACTAATGTGACTGGTATACACTGTGTGTGTGTGACTGGTCTAGTGAAACAAAAGATAAACGTGTGTGTGTTGAAGCTCTTTCTGGAACAGATTTTTTAGTTGATTTGTAAGGGTATAATGTATCTATATACAAATATACATCATCGAGGGCTAGCCATAAGATAATACTGGGTTGGTTGATCTTAAGCGTGGCCGGAGTAGTGTTGACACTATGCAGCTTTAACGCCCCAACACAGAGTCGCTAACGGTTACTTAAATCGCTCCTTAGTACAGAATCTGTATGGTGATTCTTTACTCAGGAGCGATTTAAGTAACCGTTAGCGACTCTGAGTTGGGGCGTACCTAAATGTTGATGTGTATATGTGTGTGTATAGTGTATTTTAGTTATAAAAACTGTGAGAATCAGTGTCATAGGTTTTCTTGACAACTTGTTCACTAATAGCACATTGCGATTTTCACTAATAGCAAATAGGCGGTTATAAACAAAATTTTATTAGTACCGCGTAATTTATTTTAATAACTACTAAATATTAGATTACAAGAGCAAAACCCGGTGAAATTACTTGTACCCAATAAATTCATATCACACTAAAGTTTCGTAACGAAAATCATTAACTGACAAACATCGTAAAGTGGAGGAGAAATAGAACGCATTCTCCCGGTTTATATTTAAATTTAAAATCCGAACGTGCGACATATTTTTAAAAGTTCGAACGGCGACATTTAAAACTAATCGCTGTTTTCGATTCTGGCGCGTCTTTTGAAAGAGTTCGAATGCGCGTTCTAATTTTGAAATGTTTTCGATATTGGAACGGCTGGCGGTCGAGTCGATCGGGACACGGGAGGTGAAACGATGGTTGTGAAAACCGTTGTTGAAGTAATACTTCTTATGCGACTTGCTAAACATTAAACGTTAAACGTTTAACGCTGCCATGGAGGGGGTGTGAAAGCACTGGATAGATAGCGCTAGCTTTAATCTTTAAACCTGTTTTAAAATTTAATGTTATTACTTATACAAATCTCATAGTCTCAACAGCGTGATTTAGCTTCATGAACAGCGCCATCTAGTTTGTACTTGTATAAACATAGGTAGTACATAAGTAATATTAATTTGTTCACATAATTTATGATTCATGTTTCTTGTTTTTATTTAATAGAAAATAGTTTTTGAAAGATAATTAAAACTGATATACACGTCATTAAATTAAATATTTATTTAATTATGTCAAAGAAGTATAACTTCTCACGCGCGTATTTAAGTACACGTTTATGTTTTTTTAATGATGTTTTATTACCAGTCAAATAAGAAAGTACCTACTGTTCTGGCAGGCATCTCGCGGTTGCGTCATCATCCCTTAATTTTTTGAAAATGCAAAAAATATTTTTTTTTAACATAAATATTTTTTTTTAAGCTTCCACAAGGCTACAATTTTAATAGGTTGTAATTTAGATATGCTTAAGTGTAAAAAAAATTGCTAACCCATTTTGAGGGTTGCAAGTATGTGCCAGAAGTGCCAGAACAGAGCAAAGTCGTCATCGGGAGAACAATTCATAACCTGCTCCCACAAGGCTCAAATTTTCAGGGAACATTCTTTCAATTGTTTAAAAAGTATATGTAAGTAAACAGGCAGAACATTATAGCCGTTGCAAGTATCTGTCAGACGAGCATACAGGGTGAATTTTTCAAGTGGGCGTGGATGGATAAATTCAAGACTATGATCAATAGCAAAAAGTGGTCAAAGGAGGCTCAGTACCGATTTTGACGAAACCAAAATAATTAGATTTTTGAAAAATCTATATTATTAGCCAGGAATCGAACCCGTTGATTTTGCTTCGTGAAAATTATAATTTTTTGTACGGTAACAATGTTTTTTATCCATCAATGTGTACGATGTATGAGATCCTACAATCGCTCCATACATTACAGTGACATCAAAAGGAGACAAGAGCCTGAAATTATACATGCAAGGATACATTTGTATGAAAATCGTAGCTCTTAGACTATCACATGTGACCACATCGTACATTTGCTAGTTACCATTGTACCTATTTACTACTTTAATTGCACATATTTACTACTTATAATATACTCTTCAAAACTTCGTACATCTTATTACAGATAGCACTTATTACAATTGGCAGCTTCATTCAAAAAAACAAGTTTTTTTTGGAAAAATTAATACCTAGATAACCAATATTTGTTACTTTTGTCTTGTTTTGTCGTAGTTACTAGACAAGTATAATAAATAGAATGTCCATCCTTACCTTTAAACTCTCAAGTCGAATAGAGCAGGCGTTCAGTAAGTGTGCGAACAATTTGAGATGCGTATCGCGGAAACAATAGACGATTCTGCCATCCGCCGCACTTGTAGCGTTAACAAAAACACCGCAAAATGACCATCTAGCGATCGCTGTTTATACACATTTATTTGTAACGTAATACATTTTTTCAATATATCTGTTATTGCTGAGAAGACTGTGTCTGCACTGTTATTACGTACTATCAGGTATTGTGAGACATATTGTTAGTATAGAACTTTTTATAAAAATATCTTCCGCTCTTCTCAATCGGTCTGAATCATCGTAAACATGTTTTTATTGCAGATGCGAGGGAAACGCAGTCTTTTTGTTTGTATCGGACTTAAGGAATACATGCTCGTGTTATACAATATACAATATATCCGTTAATACTAATACCAAGTGCTAATAGACGTTAATGAGAACATTATTCGTTCCACGAATTTTTATGAAGAAAAAGAGGCGCGATTTTTTATTATAATAGGATATAGAGCAGTGCAAAATAAAGAAAAGGCACGCGTCAATTCCAAGTCGATTCCGATTTAATTTGCTCGTTATTTCGTAAAGGTTCGATGGATAAAATTGTGGAATTTATTCTATTTTATTACATTTATTTGCTAACCGTACCAACTTCGCATTTCATAGTTCGATAGCGATCAGTCAAACATGTTGTATGACATTTTGTTGTACAATCATAGACAACGTTAAAACACTAATGAATTTACGAAACCTTTCGTTCTTGTACCTTATATCGGTAACTTAAGGTCTATAATCGGTATGTGACTCTGTTTTATTACTAAATTTAACTTTGTATCACTGTCACAATGACGTTCAATCTCATCGTTCGGAAACAGTCAAGTTTCTTTGGGTTTGAACTCTACTGTTTAGAAATTGAATAAAGGATTTTGCAACTATGAGAATTATCAAGCTAGGGAAATGGGTAATATTCTAAGAAACTATTTAAAGCATAGCCATAATGTTTGTTTAATATTTTTACATTGTACAAAACTTCTTAACTATGCTGTGTTTGGAAAACTAATATACTTGCATATGTAGGTATATAGACGATTTCCAAATTTACGACTAAATATCTGTATCCAATTAACCTTTTAACTTCGAACGTAAATGTCGTTTGGAATAACGCGAGTAGTAAATCTACCGTCCACTTGCAGCTGTTGCTGTATCGATGGTCTATTCATCGATTGTGTCGTGTGATTCGCTGGCGTCGATTTTGTCTGCCACACTAATTATGTCGTCGTGTTTGTCACTGAGAAAAAGATATTATTGTCAGGATTCGAGAAACTTTTTAAAAATCGAACAGAAATATTTGACAGTTATCTATTCCGTTTAAAGAAATGTCCTCCATATATCGGGTTAAATTGTTAATTAATCGTCCATCTTTAATGGGAATTGGCGCCGTGATTTCGATTGTCCATTTGAATTTTTTTTCGAATTCAAAATCAAATTCGTGGAATTCCATCGCGGCGTGCATCGTCATTCGACAGAGGCGTTCTATTTCCGAACGGGAAGAAGTAGTTTATTTGTATTTTTCGGTGATAGTAAAAGTTCTTTTGTGCAATAAAATGATAGTAAAGTGACACGTCTCCTGCCAGGCGCCGTGAGTTAGCGCGTATTTGAAAGAGATCACCAGTAGATAAGTATAAGGGCTGATAATTTTTAGGGTTCCGAAGTAAAATCGGAATCCTTAATAGTTTTTTGTACCTACATAACGGCTGCGAGTATAAGAGATAATATGATACATTTTTATAGGTATTCCAATAGAATATTGCGACCACAGAATATCCTTTTTTTATTTTACAGTTATTTAGTGTAGATTGATCTAGGGTAGAGTGAAATAACAGTTATTTTTTTAGCTAATCCATAGGTATAAAGAAAAACTGAACATAAATCAATCATCATTAGAAACATCAATTCATTGCATGCAACTTTTTTCTCAGACAATATATTGCGTGATATGCCTGTAACCGACAAGATTTCGTTCAGTAATACTTAGGAAATAGAAACGTAAAGGTTAGGTTACTAATGAACATCTTATTATAAAAAGGTACTACTTATCCACTCAAAAACAACACAAATATCGATATAATATTTTATTATCGCGTGATGCGTACCACACTACAGCGACGATGGACGATAGACAAGTTGTTTAGTTGTTTTAGCCACTGAATGAACTAGAATCGCCGTGTTTTACTGCCGATTTCTTATTGAGCGTGTCAATATTTTTGTCCAGTAAAATAAACCTGTTTCCGCGGATATTAAAAATGTTGTAAGATATAAAAAAGGTGTTAAAACCGAATTGAAATATATGTCACTAAAATATTATATTTTATATATTTGGTGTTAAATATTGTCTTAGATAAGACAACATACATCTTACGGTATGTAAACTTTGTATAGGTATAACTCTAGTATTTTAAATCATTACGAAATCCCTATAAATTTTTATACATCTACAATTCACAACTTAGTTTTTAACAAAAACAACCATTAAATGGAACATTAATATTGTCTATAGCTTTTTCTAAAAATACTTAAAGCAATTTACGCTCCACAAAAACAGAATGACAAATCTGGCTTTACGGTTGTATAGCATTTGCTTTTCCGCTTAAAATAAAAACTATACGAATGAGATCGAATTGTGGCGTTTTTGCCGTCAATGTGTTCTCTCGTGAACTAATCATAAGAACGGCTCTTAGAGACCTAAAGAAAAACAGAGTTGTATCTTACTTAATACATCGTATACAATCTATCTATACTATAATAAAACTCAAAGGGCAAATTGAATATTTTTTTAAAATTTCGATTAGGGGGAACTTCAATAACGTGGTAGAGCACAAAAATATTTTTTTTTTAGAATTTTTGTCTGTCTGTCTGTTTGTCTGTCCGGGCATTACATGAAAACCCTAGAACGGATTTCGATAAAAATTAGTAAAGTTATTACAAATACTCCGGGTCATATTTTAAGATACTTTTTATCCCGGAAAATTAATAGGTTTCCCCGGGAAACGGGATAAAACTTTGTATGGAATATTTTTAAAACATTAACCGATTTGCTTCAAATTTGCAACAAATATTCCTTGCTTGATTGATGGAACATATATTTTTCAGTTTTTCAAAATGTTTACAGAAAAAGAAAAAAAAAATACAAATGAATGTCAATATTGCTTATTTTTCAAAACCCGCTCCTGGAGGAATCTTTTGTGATTTTATCGTGGGTTTCAGTATATAAATTCAATGTACTTCAATTCACCGTTTTTTAAATTTTCTTCTGCAATGGGTACAAATAAGGTAAAACATAATTTCAGTATGCGAAGCTGCGAGTAACAGCTAGTGTATTATTAAGATGCAAGAGTAAGAAGACCCGAAGACTTAGATGTTACAAGATGTTACTGGAACAATAAAATGGACTAAAATTCAATGAAACGTGACTGAACCGCGAGTAATAAATGTAGAAAAAGTGGATTAACTTTGTGCGGATGAATTTAATCACCAGTAGTATCCCCTGGGATCGAAAAACCATAGTCCATAGTTTTTGCGGTGTATTAATTGAGTAAAGTTTTAGTTCGTTAGTATTGCTAGTATGGATAGGCGGTGCGGTGCGGTCAACAGCATAATCCATATTTTTTTATTCGTCATGCTCACGGCTGGGTCCCTCAGGAGACGGGTAGATATTATACTTCAGTTCCATTCACCACGATATTTTCTGCCGCGCGTACTTTCAGTTGGGTTATTAACAGTACAATAATATCATCAATTTGAATATAATCGTAGTCCAGTGTTTCTTTAGAAATCGCATTCACACCTATATTTAGTCAGATATTTGTATTGCATTTTAATTCCTATAATTTTTCAACGTTACGTGATTGCTAGAGACAGTGCGAGCACTGATACAAAGTACCTTAATCCCACTTATTAAAGTTCAAATTTGTTTATTTCAATTATATTTAAGTTGGTAAAGAGTGTTACTCGTGGTTCGAAGTTGAGCTGAAGTAATTCGAGAATAGAATTCAAATTGGTTTGATGTTTATTGAAAGTCAGAGAAAAACATGCGTTCTGTCCATACGTACGGACGTGTCCTAAGGCGCTCGCCTATACCTAATAACCGTCAATGATCGGGCCGATTGTGAAAAATATCATTAAAAAACCATCAGCGCCTGATGATTCGACTGTGGACCGGTGGCCGTCATCAACCACAATCGATTCCTTACTTTTTATTCTCATTTTCTTCTATGTATTAAATTATTGAGAACACGGTCGCGGTTTGAAGCACGCTCGATTTACTACGAAATCGATTTTCTCTGACAGCTGTCAAGCATGCACAGATAATGATAATGTACTGTTTATTAATGAAATATTTGAAAGTATCTATCAAATTAATTAACACATTTCTGTACTCTTAACGGTACGGTAAATGACGTGTCATATAAGTAAAATACAAATTTATAATTAGTGAATGTTTCATAATTATTATTGCGGGTGTAGAATTTGATAATTCCCAATTTTAAATTTCAAGCGGTAAGGATACTCAATGGAATGCGAAAATCGTAACGTCGCGATGAGAATATTTCTATAGATATCCTATAATATTTTTTGACAATTTTTATTTGGCCTTAAAAAAATACTTATTTCATAAAGCTAGGTATGTATGTAGCTATGTACTCTTTATAGAAAAACGTATATTATATAAAGAATGAAAGAAAGAAAGAAGAAAGAAAGAAAGAAAGTGCGTTTGTGCTGGTCTTTTCACAACTATTAGTGGTGTTCGAACAAAAGCGGTTCGATGTGATAGTGATTACAATGAAGTATTGATAGAACACGCCCACTTATAGACGAGGGAGGGGCACAAATCGAATTAGTGCATGCATCGATTAGTTGGGTATCGACAAAAAACGCGATTAGCCCCGAAAGCATCGACAGCCGAAAAAAGGTAACAACCGCCCGTTAATGGCGGTTTTTGTTCGAAATTCGAAGATTTGAATTCGTAATTTCAACCGCAAGGCGTTCGAATCATTTGTCAGTGACAATTTTTTGGTTACAATCGATTTTTAAATACAGGTTAAGCTTTTTTGCCGGCCGGCGGCGCGGTGAGATTCCAGAATTTGGACGATTATTCCTCTTGTTTTGCTCGCTAATAAGATAATTATGTTAAAAAAGCGTATTTCACTTTTATCTCGATATGTCTGTGGATGTAATAATATCGAATGGATTGTTTATGTCCATAATATCTACGTTAAATTTATTCATTTTAATGGAAGCAACTGAAACTTAGTGTAGCTCATCTACAAGACTGCGACACGAGAAAGCTCATTCACATTGTCCCGCGCCGCCACGCGTCATAGCCAGATAATAGTGACGTATTATTGAATGGCACTGGAAAAGTATTCAGCGTCTCGACCACGTCATCTTTCTTTTGCAAACTAAGCTACAACAACGTGAATCATCAAGCAATAGCTTACTTGAGTAAAATATCTTTTAATCGCAAACTTGCCCTGAATTCTCATCGATTCGAAACAAAAAATGAGCCAAAATTGTTCCTGTCTATCCTTAGAAGAGAATCGACATCGGCATGGGAAAGGTCTTTTTGCCAAACTGGCACATTCCCTGGACGTCCGCTGTGGGAACATTCCTCCCGGGAAACCCCGCGCCCGCGCCGCGATACCATCGGGATGTATCGGCGATTCGTTAAACCCGGTCGAATGCTTGTGGCTGTGGCTGTGACACACCCTCATTAACTTTGTCGCTTCGTCTTGCCGTTTAATGCTTTGATGGAAGACGCTTCTAGACGGCGCGGTTTGGACGCCACTTTAGGTCCACGACCTTTAGGTCCAATACCTTAAATTCTCTGTTTTATTATCACAGAGTTTGTATTGGTACAACACTGTATCTACTGGTGTGACACCAGAGTAGATAACATTCTTTTATTCATTCATAAGCTGACGTAAATATCGCATTATCCTTTTCCTCCTTCACAATTATATATTTACAATACTTAATTTAATCAATCAATCTCAATCAATCTCATAATAGTAAGCATTCAAAGCACTTCGTATGATAAAATGATAAGTAGCATAAGAGCATATACGCGAGCTATATTTCGCGCTTCAACGCGAACGCGCGTGTATCCGTAGCTCGAGCACGAATATTTGCGAGAAAGTATTCGTATGGTTAACGTAAGCAATTTGTATGGCAGTTTTTCAAAAGCGCCCCTATCGTACGTAAATGGTACTAAAATGCCATACAAATTTGACAAATTGCTTATTTTATTTGCTTATTTTATTTTAATTGCTTATTTTATATTTTTATTTGATTATAAAAACGAGCGTAAACCGCGCAGACAAACCGCCGGTCTGATGAAGTCCTACGCTGGTCCCGGGCGCGGCCAACAGCCGATCGCGGCATCACGGCCGCTACAGATAATGTGCGCTATCTGTCAAATTCGTTCCGCAGACTTACAAACATTTTGACTGCTTTCCTTTCCGTAAGTGCTCAACTCGGGACGAATTTCAATATATTAAAAAAATTAAATTCAGTATAGTACATACCTAAATAAAATTCAATAAAATGAGTACCTCTTTGTAATCCTAATCAAACAACATACTGATTACTTAAATAAAAATAACCCTTTGAATTAAAAAAATATGCAGCTAAAATTCCACGAAATACTTAGGTACTCAACAGTTAAAATATTTCATTATTATTAATCTATAAATTGCTTCAGCAGATACCCGCAGTTCAATCACACAGGCCTTCGGAAGCCAATAAATAATCGTTATTAATAAGACGTAAACTTCTGTATGGATAAAAACTATAAAATCTATAATATCAATAAAGAAGTGATCGGTAACTGCGGTCGGAAACAGATAATAAATAAACGATCATCCATCGACAGTTTATGGACGATAATTGTCGGTTGTCTATGCCATGGGCGCACACCGGGGCGCGCGTCGAACGAATTCGCCCGAACGTGTTTTATGATGAATATGCGTACGATACTTATTCCATATTAAATTTATGTCAATAAAACTCAATCAAAATCACAGACCTAAAAAAAGACGGACGTAATCCCAACAACAAATTCAGTGAAGCACCCATAGTAATACCAACTCTCTATTCGTACAAGTACACACACCCACACATTGACACTTCTCTGCTTCCATCGCGAATCAAAAATTACGCACACATAGTAAGCGGGCGGCCATTGCTATGCTTCACTCTCGATTAGACGAGGTTACGTCGGTCTTTTTTTCAGGTCCGTGATCAAAATCTGAAAAACTAACGTTTTCCATGTAAAACATTGACTTAAATATGGCATTTTCTTCTGTGTATAATTTATCTAAAAGTTACCTAACAACCAGATCTATCCAAATTGAATCGTTGTAACATTTTAAATCAGTGATTTTCAATATAAATATAATTTCGTAGCCGGCATTCATTTGGTTTCCCCAGTGTGGTCGCAGCTTAAGGTTAGTTTCTTTAAGGTCGATTGCGTTCGAACCACTGGGTGGCTAATAATGATTTTATTATTGGTTTCGATAGATTATACACGTTTATCGACTCCATAATAATTATAATACCCTTGTAATTATGATGGCGCAAGCTAATGGCGGATTTCAGCAATTAGAGCCTTGTGTTTTTCTGCCGATAACTCCTCAGTGGCTCATTTGTGGTGCATATTCAATATATTGGCTATAATTACGATGGACTTCGCCCCTGCATTTATTCGCGTAGTTTCACGGAAACCTGTTCGTGTTTTATTATAATGGCAATACCTACTTGGCAAGTGCTCTATAGTGGGTGTTCTAGCTCCAGGAAATTCAGATCTATAGTTCAATTAAAAATCAATCTTCGACGTATTTCGGGTTGTGGTATCCGAGTGAATTGAGATGGAAGATATCATTCGTTCTTGTTTGGCAATTCATGAATTTTTTCCCATTTGGGGTTTGTCACAGATATTAAATTTTAAATAAGTTACAGACGTATTGCTACTTCCGAGAACTTGGGGTGCCTCATTAGTAGATATTTTACTGACATTTATTCTATTTCTTAGGGAAAATAAATTATTTCCGTCAATGATAATATTTCCTTACTTCAATGGTAGAAAGTTTTCTTAACCAGTAACTTCCGCATGTACAAGTTTTAAGTCTATATTTAGTCTTCTTTTAATAGCAGCTCCGCCGAGTCAGGTTCAATATTGTAGCAGTTTCGCGTGATTGATTCATCTATTTTTGGATTTCTTTGTTTTTTATTGCTGCCTCTACATTGTAAGTCTTTAACGCAACCATATTTTAATTAATAAGGGTTTACAGAAATGTATAACTGTAGTAATATTTCCATTTCAAACAACTACCTAACACTTATTCAGGAATTTGTAACTGTGATATTCTCGCAGTGGTACATGAGTACGTTCTCCAAGGACCGAAGCAAACAAACAAACAACCAATCACATTCATTTAATCGAGCTAATCACTACGGCGAACTATTGCATGCGATTTAACTACGACGGCGCAGAATCGCATCTACAACGAAAGGTCTTTTCACATTTGTCAAAGATACTTCGCGTCCTGCTTAAATTTGACATTATTTTGCAGTATATTTTGTACCTTAATTACAATGTGTCTGTATTTTGTTTAAATGTTTGACCTGCTTGAAAATGTTTGATTCGTAATTTTTTTTTTATGAACATGAATTTAATTTTAGATTTATTTTTTTATTTTTCTTGCCTCTTTCCTGGCCGGCAATGCTTCGGTGATGCCTTTGATGGATTGTCAGCTCGTTTGCCGGCGAATTTCATGAAAAACATTGTACCTAGTTAGATCAAATTAGTATCACGTAGTGTTCTGACGATACATCAGCAAATTGAAAACAATTTGAAGACTGAAGGAGAATCAGACTTGTTTTCAAAACACGTTATATCCAAATGCAAAATAAATATCATTCGTATATTTTCAGTACAGAAAGTTAAAAACCTTACACGGCCAAGTCTAGTTTTACTTTAGCACCAAAAATAACAAAATAATTATGAAATCTAATTAAGTTGCTTACCGTTACAAATTCAGAATGAAGCCCTAACACAAATCAAACGCGACCTTACCAGCATCCGGCTCACCTAAAGCACTGTAATCGCAAAATCGCAGCAACGGAACAGCATTATGCTATCGGCCCAAGCGCGCACGACATCGCAACCGCGAGCACAATTAATACGCTGCAACATTATGTCCGCGCAATCGATAGCTGCTATTCGAAGCACGCCATATGTAAATTTCATATGTAAATACGCTTTTTAATCAATATAAGCTCCGCTAGCAATATTAAAACAATACTATCTTGCGCATTCAAATTTTGTAGGTATATCTGTGGCACCCATCGCGCCGTCCGCGTTCTCTGAACAGAAATGAATATTTATCCGGCATTGCCGGTTTAATATGAGAGTCTATTGTTCATATTTGTCTCTATTAGGCTGGCGTTGCGCTCGTGTAGGTTCCTGATAGGTTTGGCTTGTGGTACCTACTTGTTGCAGCCTTCAGTTTGTATTGGCTGTGAGCGATACACACGGTTAGTGTGTGTAACTATCAGTCGTAGTATGGACGCTGCTGTGTCGAAGGGTTACGGGATATGGCAGCGTCACTTCTGAAAGTTTCGACCAAAGAGCGCTGAAGTGCCCTGTAGTCATTGTATCCTGAATAAAGGCTAGGGACGACGCTGAGATGTGTTTTTTGAAGTTATACTTCTTATGCGACTTAGTTATACTTGTTAAACGGTTGCGTTAAACGTTTGCGCTACCATGGAGGGGGTATGAAAGCACTGGATAGATGGCCCTAGCTTCTTATTACATTTACCTCTTTTAAAATTCAATGTTATTACTAATACAAATTTCACAGTCTCAACAGCGTGATTCAGGTTCGCTGACAACGCCATCTAGTTTGCACTTTTTATTTTTATTTAGTACAAAAATAGTTTTTGAAAGATAATTAAATCTGATACAAGTTTTTAAATTAAATATTTATTTAATTATGTCAATGAAGTATAACTTCTCACGAGTGTATAAAAGTCCACGCACCCTTTTTTTGTAACTAAATTGTCACGATTTTTTTGAGTGTTGGTAACCCTAATTGTAGTTCAATACAAGCCTTGTTAATAATGATAATATGTAAACTCTTATAAATGCTTACACACTAACGCCCACGCCCGACGATATTTATTGTTGGTCGTATGGACATTCACAAGTGCGACTTCATAGACAACCAATACTATCATCTACCAGAGAAATGTCACTTATGGAATAAAATTTTGTATTGAGCTTTTAAATAAAATTCATAACAGAGATAGAACCATATGTATACTATACTAGACAGGGCTGTTCAGTACTAAAAATTTGGACACCTATATTGACACCAAATGGTGCCAACACATTTTAGTCGGCTGCGAGCAAGCGAGGCAAGTAGATGTCATTTTTGAAAAACCCGGACCATTCAAGAACACCTAATAACGAATGTTGTTTATTGTGCTCAGTTAAAACGTTTTCATTATTTACGTTTGAACTTTATTTGAGTTTATTTAAAATTAAAATTGGTAAATAACTATATTTTTACTTTCATTCTTAAAAATTATTTAGTGCAAAATACTTGATACCGAACTTGACCGAACGAAGCGCTGTCAGTGCTGTCACAGAGTATGAATAATGTGACACGGATTTTGTTTGGAACAGCCCGTCTATATATTTGATTCTATGGATAGAACTACTAAAAGATGCAGTTTCTATGTACACTGAGTAATAATTATAGAATAAAGATACAATAAACATTATGTTGTTAAGTCTAAATCCATATTCAGAAGTAGAAAACAGATGCTCTTTCGAAGACCTAGTTGGAAAGATTTCGGTTTACAGAATATTGGCAACAACACCCTTCACTAAAATACAATTAATATCTTTCACCAAATGAAATTTACTACTAATTGACAGCTGAAAAATATTAGGTTGGCTACCCTGACGCTAGCGGGTGCCAATATTGCCAACAAAAACAAAATAATAGTCACGCTCTACTTAGCAAGCGATCGGGTAAAAACTGCGCATAATCAATGAGATTGATCGGTTGATTTCGAAATAAAATAGAATCAATAAAAATTTATAGAATCCATAAATAGTAGGTATATAACGATTTTACAGCATGTGTTCGTCTGCATTTGCTTATTTTTTTTGAAAAGACTTTAGAGTTAGGTTGTAACACTGTTGTAAGTATCGCTCAATAAGTAATCTGAATTTTACTAAAATAACTGAGTTCAAAATAACTCAAAAATTACTCGTCAGATCTAGTTCAAATTTAAGTGGGACCGCATAACAAGCACCAGCTTTCGATTAAAAAAAAATCATCAAAATAGGTTCACCCAGTCCAAAGTTCAGACGAATTAAATACCTCCTCCTTTTTTGAAGTAGGTTAAAAAATAGTTTTAACTAATACGGTGAAGACAAAAGGAGGGTTATGATTCAACCCATGTATATATTATATGTATGATAAATAATTTGTTCCCATATTTTAAACGTTTGTTCATCACTCCACCAAATGACGTACATATCGTCAGATGCGTTATAAATGTCCCCTGGTTATGACGTCACAATATTTGATATGTCGCCTTTTTTGTACGGTGCTATGTTGGGTATCAAATGTGCTAAAAGCACCTTTGTAAGTCTGCATTCAGTATCAGCATATACTCGTATTATGGAAAACTCATACATCTATCCTCGCGTTGTTTTTTCCTCCATCAAAGACAAAATTAGTGAGTGGAAGACTAATAGTCTAATCCCCTATCATTACATCCGCAATGACAGCATTGTTAATATCGACTAGGTTTACAACAACTGACGGTTGCTATAGGTCATGCAGTTATCGCAATTAACATGCCGACGTCGATCGGCGCGGGCGCAGGCGTCGTCACCGACATGTCGCGACACCGACACCGACATCTGTGTCGCAGATCACGCTCCATTATCTGTGGTATTGTTTGTATCGTAATTGTTTCTAATGCCGCTGCTAATGACTTAGTGTTTGTTCGTTATAATTGGACCGCTATAGGTGGTTAGTGATGCCGTGATAATTGCGGAGACGTGCGGAGGAATGTTTCAATCATGCCTGTCTTTGACAATGTTTGATTGCTGAAAATTGTTTGATTGTTATTGCAATCTCAGAGATACGAAATATTCTTTTGAAAGTCTTTTGACACTTGGATGTTTCTGCTATGAAGAAGAGATCCCAGCTGAATATTCTTATCTAGTTGACACCAAATCTATCTTACTTTTTCACTAGGTATGTGTGTGTGCTTTTGGAATGGCATTTGATCTGGTTTTTTCATCAAGTAAGTAACACTGATAGGGTAACTGTATGGTATAATGTTTCAGCTCGGCACAATTTCAGCCATTAAATTATTATACGTGCAGTACCATCACTTTCGTCTTAATGCTTATGTGAGAACGTGGACAATTAATTCATATTTGTAAATAATTATAAAACTTCCAGGTTTTTTTTAGTAACACAGACTTTATATGCATAAAATTTGTAACCCCTTTTATTTTGTCTGCGATGACGTCGTATGTCGGCAATAACATATACGTATGTACTATGAAAACGCTAGTACAGTCATTCAAATATTGAGCGTAACGAAGGATATCCGTATAAAATAATATTATTATATTCCCATTCGTATTGCTTAATAATTAACCTTGTCTGTTTGTTTGAAGGCGATTAAAGCTAATTTCCTTCTATTATTCGTAATCGTACTCTTTCATAATATCCGCTGTCTATCAGCAATAGCATCTGAATAATTACAAACAATCTATGAATAAATAAACTAAGTGCATTTTGATATCCATTTTATATTTTACTAATCATTTTATACCGCACTTAAAGTAAAATCAATGGTAGAATATATTACTAGTATAACGTTAGCTAATTACAATATTTCCTCATGTAACCCTCCAGTGTATTAAATGCATATTATCGATATTAGCATTGAGACAATGGTTGTAATCAGGCCGCGTGCGACCCCGCGACAGTTACAGGTTAATTGCACCCCTATCCATTGATTGGCGCTATAGAAATATTATTATTATAGGAATTAAAATGATGTAATTTAAAATCTTTTACTATTTCAAGATGCTATGTGAAATATTCCACTCGGTTGCATGAAGAACGCGCATAAAGGTCTAAGGCCTCAATTTTAGTCATTCTGAGTCGAGCCCCGATTTTAAAATAAAATAATAAATATACTTAATCTCTTGTATTGTTTCAAGCCTCTAACATTGTTCTACACGTTGTATTGGCAATGTTTGGTAGCAGCATATCTAACATCTCATTGTTAGATTCATCCTTAATGAGGGTAGATATCAGTTAGACATTAAGCGGTTAGTGTACAATCTCAACAATGGCTACTGTGCCCCTCGGAGATCCCGGTTAATAGTGTAGGTAAATTGCGGTCTAATGCCGAACCGGTAATTGATTTTGTTTGTACGTGTGTCGTTGCAATATCGAGGGTTTCAGTCAGGAACTCTTGCTTATCTATACTCATAATTTATTACTTAGGTATTGCTTTACTTACTCATTAAACATTGCAACGCATATATGATTGTGTTTTAGTAGATCTAGAAGTAGAAACATTGTATTTGTGTGTTGTCCATGGCACCCACGACACAGGAAATCCTAGTGTGGGGCCTATGTCTAGCGTATTTTTTTTGATTAATTTACCTGTTGCCAGAATTGCGCTAGGAGATATATCCTTTCCTTCTTGAAGAGCCAGTCCATCGAGTGCATAGCTTGCACCTCCGCCTCTGGTGCGGCGGGCAGACTGGCCGCGCCGGTGGGGTGCATCCGGACGTCCGACCCGCACTCAGGCCCGACGCATACTGACCCGTGCCCCTCAGCCTCGCGAAACGCACGCACAGATTATCAAGTTCCAACTCCACATTTTCAAATTCAAATGTCCCGCCAACTTAGCCGACTGCCCATCGACAAGTTCTTTTTTTAAGGTTTCCAAGTCATCGACTGCCAAAGTTTGTGTATCGATCGCCTGGTTCGCGTGCCAAACTTTCTTTTGTAATTCTTATTGTGTTATGCCTGACAACCTGAAACAGAAAAAAGGTATTGAAAGGGAAGTTTTACATCGATTCTATTGTGAGGTGGCAGACAATCGGCCAGTGGCGTTTCGTGTCGAAACTAATTTGGTTATTCGATGCTCAGCCCGATATGGCGAACGAAAAGAAAATTGACAGTCCCGTAAGACGGTTACATTGCTGGCAACTTATTGAGTTGTTTTGTTCTTTGTATGTTTAGTTTGTTGTTCATATCGATTTCTAATAATACGTTTGACTCGCGACTGCATGAACCATGTTTGACTATTCTTCAATTATCATTAAATATTGCTTTACTATAAGAATGCAGTTTCAACTTTAGTTCACTTGTAATAAGGAAAGGTAGGAAACACAAAACACAAAACAAAAGTTTTAAAACACAAAACGAAAAAATTGACTGGACACCTCGTAATAATTAGGGTTAGCTCAAAATAATTGTAAGTGGTTCGATTTGAACCCGAGCGCTGTAGCGGCTGAAGAGTTACCTATACTATAGTAACACCTAGACTAGGAGCTGGAAACAAGTTACAAGTTTTGAGGCTGATCACAAGTTAAGGCTAACACGATTTTCATTAAACAATAAATTAAGTTAAGATCTTCGGAAGTTTCATGCTCGTAATTGCACAATTTGTTTAAATATCGACAGACAATGATACTTTGAATTCATTTGTCAAGCTGATTTAACAAGAAGCATAATAAAATATCAAAAGTCATACACTAAAATATGGTAAAGACATGAATCTAAAAACTTTTTAAACCTTTTTATGAACAAGCATTCTTTTTTCAATTGGCATATTTATTAGGACAGAGTTTCCGTACGCAAGAAATCAAACCCTAACCTAGATACTTATCTGTACGGTGTAAGGTAGCCATAAAGTGAGTCATACAAACAGAAGTTATTCGCGGTTTGTTATTAGTTAATATTCATTAGAGAGGGCGGCCCGATGGAGATAAGACGAGGGTCAGGCTTATTAACGCGTTTGTAAGTTCCACGCGGGAAATACTATGAAACAGACATTTTTTTGTTAACTGCAGTGAGGGTATCTGTGGAGGAAAAATTAAATTGTGTGCTTTTATGAAACCACGATGCAAGTGAAATTTTTTTCGGTTTGTAGGCATTTGACTTAAAAAAAAAATTAGAAAATTTGTTCCATTTAGGGTATTAAAATTGCGTTTTTAATTTTATTTTAATTATTGAAAAATGGGAATGATAATGGGAAATCAATAGTAGACAAAATATTTAATTATAAAAATTTAATTTCAATTTGCATATAAGAGTACGGAAAACATAATTAATACAATCATTTAGATGATAGACGCATATAAAAAACTAAGAGCAATATTTATTTAAATGATTGAATCTCCATTATTATTCTTACTCCAGGGCCGGCTGTAATGCGACATGCGATAGATGGACGAACAATTTTGGGGCGATAGAGTTAAAGTTTCACTTTTAAAATATACGAAGTGGAGCGAAATACTTCCGACATCATAGTTTTACTGAGAATGGAGGATAGACTAAGGACGAAATTAATTAATCATCGCGAGTCTGGGTAAATGATTACTAAGTACGTAGTTAACTAATACAAAAGTCTCGGCCATAACTACCAAAGTCCGTTTGATAAAACAAAATAGCGAACGAACCAATACTCCAATTTTATCATGTGTAATATTTCTGCGATCATAGATTACTATTTTTACTTTAATTATTTCGATTGCTTTATCTGTGGCACACGATCTATGACAGTTGAGTGGCGCGTAAATCAAACGCACCACGGTGAAAGGAATATGTTTGAATTTTACTTTTTTTAAAAGAGGGCTTTTTGGAAATCGAACGTCTTGGGCAAAGGGCGACAAGCGTTTGCTGTTGAATTTTTTGTGTATTTTAAATAAGGACTTTACGTCGTCTATAATAAGATCCATCTAATTGTTGCGCCATGTACGATCTGAATTCATAAATTTGTCATCGATAGTGATCTGCGGAAGCGGTCGCGTGCGGCCGCCGCTCTATTAAACATGGAGTCTTTAACAACTTTATTTTTCGACGTTTCTGAAATGACATTTATTTCATATTATTATAAATTTTCTAAAATATAAAGACATTTGCGATCGTGGATTTGAATTGTAAATTATGCGGAGTAATCGGTAGCAACGGATACTGTTTATTGATTTCTAGTGGAACTCGTACCAACATGACAATTGAAATTTGTAACATGCAATGTTTCGATTACGTAGCGGAAGTGGCTAGAAGTCAATGCTATTATACTCGTAGAAGGTGACAATTAAAGATTTTAATATTTCTGGTTGCCTAGATTTATAATTATAATCGAAAACCGTCGTGGAAGCCCTTAAAAGTCCTTTTTTATGCGTGGATTTAAATAGAAGCTAAGGGGTCACGTGATTTATTCAGCCATTCCGTTTCGATAAGAACGGTAGACGATAAAATTATAAAAAGGACAGGTGCTCAATACTAAACGAACCGAACACGCCGCAAACAATTTTATCACTGTCATAAATATAACAAAACTGTAAGATCACCCTCACACGCATAAAACTTTTTAAACACTCCCAAACAACTTCAATTGAAAGCTACCGTAAATATGACCGGTCTTATCGCACTGGAGTAGAGTTCATATTCGAATACTTCTCTAAATGTTGAGTGTTGTTAAAAGTCGGCCGGTGAAATGAAAGTCAATACCAAAAGGTAGTAAAATCTATCGTGCATCGAAAAGGAGGTTTCGTGACAGAAAAGTTCGCCAGTTCCCTTTCAATCGATGCCTTTTAGTTCGGCGTTTCTTTTTACGGCCACATTCTAGGTTAATTATTTATTGCCATGCGAATGTTTTTTAAAAGATAATAATTTATTTATGGATCAATTCACTATGATATATTTAACTTTGAAACGTTATAACGTGAATTCTACTTGTTATTATTTTAATGCGATTAATATTAAACGCAACATTACGCACTTATTAGCTATAAATTATTTTGATATAATCTTTACGAGCGCAAATTCTCCTTGAGCTTTTTAATTTTAAAATTCCTAATTAACCTATTTAATTCCTAATTAAAAAAAAATTACCGTTTTTACTTACCCACCATGATCGATACAATTGATCAAACAGTGTAAGTAGGTACGAAATGTCGACATCAAAGATGCAATAAATTGCTGCAGCATAAATGAAAGCATTCCAAATCGAAAATTTTGTATCTGTCGGGACTCGGCAGGCGGCTAGGCAGGCGCTTACATTCCTTTTTTGAATTCCTTCCCCTTTCTTTCTCCTTTTGTTGCCATAGACGCGTTATCGACACTGAACTTTGTGCCAGATATTAGTCATACTTGCATAGGATTTTTATTTCTTTCGGCTTGTTTATTTCTAATCTGTTGCGGTTGCTCCTGCCCTTTGAACTGCCCTCGACGTTCGGGAATTCGATTATTTCATTGCAGTTCTTTGATTGATGGGTTTTTGTGTGCTGCGAATTGTACCTTTTGTTTCTGGACGTGTGCTAAGTGCCTTTCGGGCACAATGAAGTAGACACATTTTATTTTTTAATCCGAATACTCTGTTTACTTTTGCATGTCCGGACGTATTTTATTGGCGTACGTTTATTGACGATGTTTTAAGTGAAAAGGGGTTGTATCCTTTTCTCTTGACCCTTAGCAGTTAGCACATTGTAGATAGTGTTTTTTTCTAAGGCTCTGATTTAGTTATTAGCCAGTCCCACTGTGTTTATCGAAAGGCTGATGACGTTCAGATGGACAATGGTTCGAGTTTAGAAGGCCCCCACGCCATCTGATTTCACGATTTGGACTGATTTGACATCTGATGAAGTTCCTATTTGACCATATCTTATCATTTTCTTCGATGAAGGAACCTTACTATATGTTAGAGTTAATTTTAATGTTATCAATTATTTCGGTTTAAGTTTTTAGTTAACAAAGCCTTTTTTTTTAATTAACCCTAATTGTTACATATATCATAGAATGTACACCATTAAGCTATTTAATATGGAATTGACGACTCGAGCGTAGGTACATCCATTACTTTGACGTAAAAAGTTAGCATGTCGAAACAGAGATAGCTTGGAACTAAAACATCGACTAATTTCGTTAAACACGTCGATCAGAGTTCTAATAACGGAAATCGAACCCATAAAAGCCGTAAAGCCGTCCGCTCGAATTGACAATTTCAATTTCATAGCGCCATTAAGACGACACTTACGTCTACCGTCACGAATGTCGTTGGCAATAAAGTGAATGTCGATTTTCAATACGATTTGGAATATCGCGTGTGTCGACGTGGCGTTATTGTTAGCGTGACGCCGCACTCGATTCTACTGGTCACTGGTCAAATATTGATAGTGAATTAGTGACCCTTTTGACTTCTCTCGTAAGAGCATACGTCATGGTATTACTTGCATCGCAATTTGGTAGAAGTTGCATACATTTGCAAGTAATACTGGATTTCATAAAGGAAGGAGACCACTATAGAACCAACGAGTATCTTGTTTAGAGATGGTGAGTGGTCATGATGAGTACCAAATATATATAATGACGTTATTGGTGAAAAACACGTATATTATTTGCGGTTAATAAATAATTATTATTTGACTTAACAAACGTAAAAATGATAAGAAAAAGAATTTCTTGCGATTAATTTCATCAAATCATATCTAGAAAGTCGTTCGTATGCGATCTGCCTTACTGGCAGGTGTTGCCATATTTCTTTAAACATTGATATACCTCCCTGACCTCTTGCAGTCGTAATAATTGCACATAATTGGAAGTTAATCGATTATTGCTATTTTAATTCGTTTAGCAGCTTTCAAATGCATCAGCTTTGTGACAAAAACGAAAGCATTAACGATAAAATTATTGAATGTTATTAAAAACATAGGTAATTAACTTTTTCCATCAAAACAATGGCATTTTTATGTCTTTACTGCGCGTCTATTTGCACTCGTATGCACGCACATACTCCAAGTAATTCACTGAGTATATTTTTAAATAGATTATCGATGCTAAAGACAAAATACCACGTATGTATTAACGAGCATTATTATTGAAAGCAGACTCATTTGTATCGTAATATCTATTGACCGTAATACCGACTGGTTCGAGTGACTTATGTCTCTCATAAGGGTTTATTAAAAGCTAAAATTACAGACATATCAATATGTTTCAGCAGGTATTGTAATATCTGTCAATTATATCAACATCTATCAATAATTTAATTTGATTAAACTTGGGTTCTGAAGCTGTATGTAGTTTAGCTAACTACTGGCCCTAAACCAGGGTTCGGTCTCGGCTTAGTTCAATCCAGAAACTTAGGGCCGAGTCACACAATAATGTAGGATAGTTCAATTGTTTCATAGTCTGGGGTTGTCAGGTGATTTCGCTATTTCGGGCTACGGGGGTGGTGTGTGAAAGATTGATTTCTAAAATTAGTAGGATAGCAGAAACATGTGAGAAGTACCTATACCTACTAATCTACCTAATAGCATACATAATTTCATAACCAACTTTCCATCTATCATTTCGCCTTTGGTTTAGAAAACCATATTACACTAAATAGAAGAAAGGTACCTATTCAAAATACCTTTCAAGACCATTTTAGATTTCTACATTATTACAATAACAGATCAAAGAATGTCATACCTCATTAATAACTTTGAGTGTTGTTATAATATTAGGTATCAAAAAATAGAGCAGGAAGTAAGAACACCGTCCATCATCAAAATAATGTCAACTGCACAGATAAATGAAGCAGATAGGTAGGATCTATTTTTAAAATAAATAAATACTTGCCGGCACTCGAGGGGATAATAATTAGACAATTTATTATTCATTAGGGCTCTAAAACAGTGCAAGATGACATAATCGTGGTAAAAAACGCGGGAAATACAAAGCTGAGGAGAAAAAAAAAACATTGTTTATGGTCGTCGCACGGCGCCTGGCACCTTCCACAAAAAGAGGCGCGTAAGGAGTGGTATCGACGACAACTAATACGAGTCGCGATTGTACCACTTGGTTCCGTAGATTTAATTACTCATTTAATATTTTTATTACTGTATAAAGTGATTCATAATAATTATCTTTCACAACATTTGTTTGTTGGCTTGTATTATAAAATAATTAAATATTCAAAATATATTGTATTTACGTTAAAAATATATATCTTTTATCACTGCAACCTAGAGATAATTTAAAAATATAAAAAAAAACCTACCCTCCATCTCAATTAAAAAATCCTTCTCAAAATCTTATATATTAAATTCTCGTGTCACGGTGTTAGAAGTTGAACTCCTCCGAAACGGCTCGACAGATTTTCGTGAATCTTTGCGTGCATATCGGCTAGGGTTGAGAATCGGACAACATCTATTATTCATCCCCTTACCCCTTAAATTTTTTTGGCAGAACAACGTTTGCCCGGTCAGCTAGTAATATTATAAAGAAGAAGTTTCAAACACAACATACTGAGCGCTATTGACGTGGCATTTCTTATTCGTGTTGTGGGATGTAGGGGAGCGGGAAACGAAACACATTGGAAAACGAATATGACATTTGGGTGTTTTTTTCACCACTCGCTCCGGCTCAACGGTAGCCATGACTTTTGGTGACCCCGGGAAATAATTAACTAATTATATAATTTTTTGATTACAATGTTTAAAATAACAATGCACAAATGTATAAATACGATTAGTTGTCACATTTTCTGTAAGTGTAAAACATTTTTGAGAGTAAAATAAGACTTTTTAAGATTACTTTTTCGGCATTCAATAACATTTTTCGGAAGAGGTGACTCCACCCACTCTACAGTTGTTAGGACATAACAACGCTTTGCAAATGTGGCTAGACCTTATCCTCCTTGAAAACCTTAAGAAGAAATCCCGAGGCAGATTACCTTACGATAAAATTATTAACCAATGTTAATTTCACAAGTTTAAATTTATTTTTAGGTAAAATTAAACTTGTGAAACAAGGTAAAAGTATATTAATTTGGTATATTACTCATGTCTTCTTGTGCACCATAAACGTGGTAACCTCTTAGATTCGATACACTACATCAGCCCGCCCTCACTGCATTATTTCTGGCTCACGGTGGTGCTACTGACAACAACTTATTGATAGCTCCGGTATATTGGAGATATATTAAGCAGATTCTGTACTAAAATAGAAAGTTTATCATCATTATTGAAAGTGCAGTTATTATTTCTAGTATAGATAAGTGTTAAATATATATTTTTAAAAATTTTCCCAAAGTTTTTTGAATTTTTTGGACCTATTTTTCTAAAAGCTTCTAAATGCCATGGAAACTCAGCCCAATTGACATTGCTATTTTCATTAATTGTCCTGGGTTCAACTTCTGATCTAGTCTGTGATCTAGTGCAGGATGTAGCCAAAATTTTTTGTTCTAGTCTTGGTTGTATTGGTGTATATGCATATTGTGCATGTCAACCCACACATGAAACCTACCAGGGCAGTGTGTTAGCTCTGCATCTCATCGCAGAGGAAGTAGTAAGCGTATGTTTATTTATTTATTAATACTCATGAATAGGTTGATAGATATGAATTGTTGGATGGATAACGCAACAGATGGACGTTTGATCCGCGCCCGAACAGGTGACGGCGGGTAATGATGGACGACGCTCGTCCGACTATTTTGAGCGATGAGTGTGGCAACACGCGATGCGGTTACGACACGACCTGTCGTGTGGGTCCCGTTATGTGTGAATAGCTTTAAGTTACCTGTTACGCAAATTAGATCTAAATATTAGCTCACTGGTTGTATTGTAAGCGCTCAATAAATGTATATCGTATGCTCTGACGTTTGGAAGCAAAACCTGTGGTAAAACTTCAAATGCTTCGGTGTTCCTTGGTCCAGAAAATACAATAATAAGTGACCTTTGCACACAATGTTCCACAACCTGCAAGTTGACATAAGGCAGCAGATACCAGCAAGAATTGAGGAAGTATTTGCTACAACCACCTTTCTGGAGCTCACTCCACTTTACCATTAAGAGCAATGTGGAGTTTATTGGTGGAGCATTTTGGAGGCTGACGGTTTATTTAGTGTGTCCTTATTTTCTTTTATTTATTTTATAAACGACACATGCACTCGACGGCAGTAAAACATGTAAGATTCGAATGTCGAAAGTTCTTTGCCAAATTGCGTGCGACATGATCGGTAACTTGTATGACACCTCAATCTGCCTCGATCGCTAACGATCTACACGGCATGGGCTACACGCATTCTCTTTTATAAGATTAGTGTTACGAAGTGCTGGATTTGTTGCAGTATTTATGTAATAAATGATAATTTACACTTGCTCAGAGCGAACTGCCAATGGATTCAATCATCTTGATCCGCTGCCAGTTTCTAAATGTCAATGCGTGGTCGTTAATGTTACCGGAGCGTATAGAGTCTATTTTCCTATGGCGCATTAACCAATGACAATAATGTAAGATAAATATGGCTGCCGAAATAGTCTAGGATCTCTCAATGACGCTTTCTCTAATTATAAATGTCATATTAATATTGGAGTGTGTCGTAAATCTTCAACGGAAGAACGGTTTTGAGGTGTTAATGTATGCTGACTGCTCCGTTTCTCTGGGATGCCCTGCGTTTATCGTAAGAGATCCAGAATTCCATAGAGATGTCTGTGTGGTGTCTACTGTGGGCTGTGGTGGCCGCTGAATGAATCTATCCAGAGTTTATAATTGGAAATGGATGATAGTTCCACAATTCAGGCTTTTAATGGGCCTATCTATGAGCTAGGAACTACCTAATTTGAATGTTAATTTTAGCTGAAAGAAATGTACTGAATACTGAACTCACAGACAATTAAAGCGGCGTAAATAAACGACTTAAACTAACTTTTTATATTGTAAAAAATATAATCGCCTTGATAAAATCGCCAGTCAATATGTCAATCGCGAGTATCCGCATACTTTTAAAGTCAAGTCCTGTGCGTGCTGACTGCTGACTGCTGACTGCTGACTGCTGACGAAACAAAACTTCAAATAACGTGTTGAAGTAACAGCTTGTTTTGTTTACACTTGCAGTGTGAGTCGGACTACATAAAAATATTTCAGGCGATCGCGTTGTATTTATCGAAAGCGAACGTTATCCAGTTACAGATCGTAAATGAAACCCTTTAAAAACTATTGAAAAAACAATATTCATTGATCACACGCGGGAAACACATGTGCGGGGGGAGAGAGACGGCGCTATACACGAGACGAGGACGGCGATGTTTTTCTTTTTTTTCCAGATCGGCAGCACCGATTTCGCCACATGTTCGGCCGCGGCTATAAAATTGGTTGAACAAATAAAAGATGCGATCGGAAACTGTTGTTTTATTGAGTCTGTTAGGCAAAGGGTCGTGTTAGTTACCCAGTAGTATCGGCACTCTCGATTCTCTAGATTAGTTAAAAGTTGGATCGTTCGTTTTCATTCTTGTTACTGTACTTTTATTTGAGGGACAAGCTATGGAAATTCTATGGACTTTCAACGTTGATTTTATACCTGTTGAAGTTTGTTTTGAAATTAAGATATGATCTCAGTTATATTCTTATTGAAACTTAAGTAAGAAAGTAAGACAGAATTAATTAATTCTCTTTATGTTTTGAATTTGATAGCAAATTGACCTATAATAGATATTATAGGTACATACTATCATAATATTAAGTATTAGATCTGATTTGTCTCAGGTTCTGGGAAATACTAATAAATAAAAACTAAAGAATCACATTTCACCGTTCGACCATTCCTTATCAATGTTATTGAGACGCGAACATATTTTCTCACGCGAGGTGCGAGCCAAACTGAGTTCTACGACGCGGTCAGAAAGTTCATTACTGCGTGGACGGTGAAGGTTAAGGCAACTAATTGTTTGGTACAAGGTAAAAGAGCCGTGAATGTAAAAGTATCGCTTAATAATTGGAACATTATTATTATTGAATAATTAAAACTTATATATTTTTTGGTAATATTTTTTCTGTGTTAAGCTTTTACAATCTTATCTGAGTTCAGTTACAATTAATGTTGATAATTCTGATTTTATTTTATTTTATTGTTAAAAGCATTATATTTGTGCACGCCTATAAATAAATAAACTAAAAAAATATGAAAACTTTAGGTTACCTACATGGCATTTAGAGTTTTCAAAAGTGTTGAAACTTAGTATGGTACATCTAAGAGCAGATGTACCATACTACTGCTGACTCGTATCCAAATGTAACGTAATGTAACTATTACTATAGTTCCATGAAAATAGAATACACAGTGTACCTACGTCCTGTTCTACGACTATTAATTCATAAAAGTGGTTAAATGGTGGCTAATCCATTGGACTTAATATTGGACTTATTTTAAAATTATGAAATAACTGAAGTTTTAAGAAAGCTTAATTTGAATAAAAAAATGCTAAACCGATTGAGTATGTTATATTCAAATACTTAAAAGATGTCTGAAAACGTATATGACACATTACTTAAGCGCCTTAATACTGTGGAAATAAAACGGGCCCGCTCCGCTTATAACTTGCTCCACGCCGGTGTAGAGTATCATAATATTGCAAGCAAACAATAGCTGTGGAGTGATGTATCAATTAATAGCATATTTCACTTGCCATACATGCTTGAGAATAAATATTTGTTCATTGGCGAAATTTTACTACTGTTTGCATAAATAGTAACATCCTTTATAGCACGATATTGCTAGACATAGTAGCTGGAGATAGTTCTGTATAATATGAGTATAATGACGTCACATAAGTGCCATAACAAAAGATATTTCCAGAAGTCAAGGGTGAAAACCGGGCAAGTGCGTGTCAGGCCACGCGCAATGTAGGGTTCCGAAGTAGTAAGTTTGTCGACTATTACTTATGCTAACATTATAACTAACTACTTATGCTAACATAGCTGTGATAGTTTTCCTTGCAAATTCATCATACAACTTATTATTGAGAATTTTTTCACTTGTCCAACTCCAACCGTTTACCCGGCGGAAGGGGGGGGGACACTTGACTCTAATCAAAATTAGCACTTATAAAGCCAAATATTTCGCAAACGGATCCCTAATTCCAAAAATGGTCTTAGAACTTAGAAGACCCATAATATTTTTGAAAAACCTTTAAATGATACTCAACACTATAGGGTACGCGACGAAAAAGCGGCCAAGTGCGAGTCGAACTCGCCCATGAAGGGTTCCGTAGTAGCAAGTAACATAATATAAAAGTTCTTGTAGTTTGTTGTAACGTTGATCGAGGTAAATTGCGGTTTACGATTTATGACGTATTAAAAAAAACTACTTACTAGATCTCGTTCAAACCAATTTTAAGTGGAAATTTGCATGGTAAAGTATATCATATATTTTTTTAGTTTTATCATTCTCTTATTATAGAAGATACAGGGAGGGGGGACACACATTTTACCACTTTGGAAGTGTCTCTCGCGCTCGTTCTATTCAGTTTAGAAAAAAATGATATTAGAAACCTCAATATCATTTTTGAAGACCTATCCATAGATACCCGACACGTATGGGTTTGATGAAAAAAAAATTTGAGTTTCAGTTCTAAGTATGGGGAACCCCCAAAATTTATTATTTTTTTTCTATTTTTATGTGAAAATATTAATGCTGTTTACAGAATACATCTACTTACCAAGTTTCAACAGTATAGTTATTATACTTTCGGAAAAAAGTGGCTGTGACATACGGACGGACAGACAGACAGACATGACGAATCTATAAGGGTTCCGTTTTTTGCCATTTGGCTACGGAACCCTAAACAGTCATCCTCACGTTACCTATTTGGTTAACGATGACCTTCGTAACAAAATTCTTAAAAATTGTTTCAAGTGCACAGTTGATACGGACCTTACCACTTCAGAAACCTTCTTGGTTGGCAGAGCATTTCTGAAGTCTGCAGGTGCAATTTCCTACAAATTAAAATAAGCAACGAGAAGATGACTAGACAGCCAATGATATAAAAAAAATAAGATACGACACCCTTACAAATCAACCAAAAAATCTGTTCCGAAAAGAACTACAACACACATACGTTTATCTTTTGTTTTACTACACCAATCAAATTGGTATAATACACGAAGGCATTTTAACGCTGTATGTCAAATGTCAAGCACTCCTGACACCAACAAAAGCGTGCGTATCGTCTTGTATTGACAGAGCGACTACGAGCAGAACGGTCAATTGCCTGTTCTTACGCTCTTCATCGTCGGCGGGCTAGTGACATATCTCTTTTTTTACATTATAATATCATTGTAGACAGCTAGAAAATTTTTCGGCTTTAAAAAATTGAAACAATCACTTGAAGAATTCTTTGAACAAATGGCGCTATCAACCTTTGATTTGAGTCTAAATTGACTCATTGGTTCTAAGTCTGGTCAGATAACAGCCAGTCCCGCCATTCGGTTCCCACAGTAAGGAGTGCGGTATCAATTCGCAGTATATCGTAAGTTGTAATGAATGATATTATTGTTGCATCCATTGATGTCATTGATACACGTCCGGAGGTAGCTCTCCGTTACCTGATAACGGTACTGTAAACATTTGAAGATCTGTTCCACCTACAGGATGTTCTTAGTTATTGTTTATTTAATTAAATTAGGTTAAACCTTCACACTCATACGTGCTCACCAAGTACAAAATGTAAGATATCAAACGGACTTAGAGACTGTCCGACTTTACCACGGTCAATTCCACCTCAATCCTCGGTGCGAGTAATATATTATTATAAGTGATAGATGTTTAAAAAAGACTGGATTTCGAAAGCTGAGTACCTAATATAAATTATGTAAAACATATTGGCCACTAAAATATTTTATGGAAAAAAAATATATTTTATTGAGTCCATATCAACATGATAACTGATAGGCTTAATAAATTCGTAAGACGAAATCAGATAAAGATAATCACTTGAGAAGATACAAAAAATGAAAATATTCAAAATTTAACAATACTTTTATGCCTAAAACAGCAGATTGTGCTTTTTCTGACTACTAAATTAACTTCACTATTTTAATTTATTATTAAAAAAATAGCACCCAATAAAGCAATAATTAAGTCAGATGACCAGTACGAGTTATGTGACATCACTATGGAGTTATTAGGATTTGACATGTGATTAAAAGTATGCCAATCGACTTGGCACGCCACTACCGAACGCTCGGGCTATCGCAGCTTAACTCGTGAACGATCGAATAAATAATATTTAGCCAAATCAAATATACGTAATATATTAAGTATTAAAATAACTTTTATTTATCATCTGTTCTCGGCCATCTCGATCGTGCCGCCATAAATTCCACGATAATAAAATAAAAGACAACCAATATGTATGTATGTTTACGATGTTTATAATAATTCGTGCATTGACATTGAAGTATTATTACTAGCATATAGAACCGACACCGCGAACCCAATGAATTGGCGCCGATGGCTTCAATTTTCGATCGATTGGATTCGATTCGTTCGATTTTGAAAGGAGAACGGGGGCTCAATTTTGAAAATAGAACCTTCCGGCGGGACACACATTTTGTTCGACATGTCTGTTCTATGACATTATATATCAATGTGCATTGACATTAAAATGCATGGAAAATGTCAATAAAATTGTAGGTTATCATTTGATTATGGATGTTAATTATGAATATAAATTGAATTTGTTAGTTATGGAGGAAATTGTCGTATCTTAAAGATGTTATGGCTTTGAATTATTTATAGCACGTAAGTTATAGATACAGGATTAGTTCTATATTGTTTGACCATGACAAAGTACCTTTACGAAACGGTAATGGTGAAAATAACGACACTCATGTTGAGTGTATCACTTGGTCAGCATTGCATGTTTTATTAGACTATTTTATTTGTAATAACCTCTGATAGAATTTGAACTAAAATTTATGTCTGGCTGTATGTGTATTTATAACTGGATATTTATGTCACTATTTAGTGATGTCACTATAAACCATTTGGTTTACCCGAGGGAATACTTACTAGTCGAACATGTAGTGTTGCATAGTACCAACCTAAAAACTTGAGGTTAGATGATGAGATACGTGATGATAGCACGCATCAAGTATAACAACTGCTGCTCTTTGCTGGTGATGGCCGGCATTGCCTGCAGTAAACACCTAATACCAGAAGAAGGCCATTCATAGTCATAGATAATAGATGTATTTTAATTTATTTTTGCATTTTTTAAGCCTTAAGAGTATTTTTTCAGTGATCTAAAATGATTAAATTAAATTCAATTCATTTATTCGTAGAAGTGTAGGTTTTACAAGATTTTTTTAAATTATTAGCTAGTAATTAGTATGTACACTTCCTCAATTTTACTGACAAATATTGTTAATTCAAAGTTAAATAATTCAATATAGCTCAGTAACATGTCATAACAATATTATTTTCAATGTCAAATTATAAAAATTATACTTAATTATTTTTTAATTATTTAAAATTCTAATAATAATTAATAATAATGGAATGAAATAAAATATAACTTAATCACAATTACATATACATACAATAATATTATTTCTTTACTTTCATATCAGTTAGGAATTCATATATTGAATAATAACAAAGTGGCGTATGATTTACATTTATTTAAATAAACGATTCTCTTTGCCTAATTTTAATATCATTTAAGTATAAAAATCTAATTCAAAAGCAGGCACCTGAATAAATCCAAATATTTAAATATTTATTTAAATAAATAGAATAACAACTTAAAACCTACACCCTTTATGTGACAAAGCTTCCAATGACGTCACCAGTGATCAAAATAATCATGTATTGCGCCGGACGCTCCCACGAGGACAGCCTAGCGATCGTGTATTGTTTCAATTATCGAAACCTAATACATGGAACTATTACTACGAATTAAATATACCTATTACTGCGAATAATATCGGGTTAGCTCATAGCCTGAAGAGAACTGTGAAGCGAGTAGGAATAGTGTGGGTCTCCCGTGTAACTGGCAACGCATCGTTGATGCACTGGCATTCTTGACCGACAATGACCACTTGTCATCAAGTGGCTCATTTAGGTACTTTTTGATTCTATGTGCTACCAACTATGTAGCATTAGAATTAGAAAAAAAATCAGTAGTTATAACTCGACTTCAAAGACTAAAAGTGTACCTAAGAGACTCTGAAACAAGTAAGATTGGTATTACTACTATTGATCGGTGGAGTAGTTCCAGAAAGTAATAAGTTATGAAATGACTTCTTCAGTTATTCAGTAAGAGTCGAGGCGTCACTTGCTACTATGATCCTCAATACTTCTTCTGAGAACTGAATTAAAATAAGTTATTGCTTACCTTAATTTTAACAAAACTCATTTGACTGAAACCGAGTTGCTTCGTGTCCTCTTGTTCGTGTGTTCCGGCTGGAGGCTTAAGAGCTAGTTCTTTCTTTTTTTTTTCTCTTTCTTGGCTGGCAACGCATCAGTGATGCCTTTTGTGTTGCTGATGTCCATGGGCGACGATAGCCCCTCGTTTGCCGGCTATTTCCATAAAAAAAACTGAACAAGCAAATTACAAACATGTAAAGCTTCTGCACATTTATCTATGGCTACGGCTCTAACTGTACTCCGTTATTGTGGTAAACAATCAAAAAACATTTTTTTAATAATAAATAGTTAATAGAAAAAGTTTTGGCATTACATAATTATTTGTGTTTAAACTCACTTGATTTTGTATCAGCCTTATTTTTAAATAATAAATTATAAAAAAGACACTGGAAGATTGATTATGTAACTAATAAGACTCATCTAGAAAATAATTGTTAAAAAAACTAAAAAACACGCTTTTATAAAAAATCCAAGTAAAAAAAATAGAAAATAAAGAATTAAGAATCGTGTAATTGTAATAAAAGCGTAGGGTGCTTACTGCTTTTAAAGATATTATCCCTTCTACTCATTGACACCATGCAACCCCACGCTTTTATTACAATTACACGATTCTTAATTCTCTATTTTCTATTTTTTTAGTTGGATTTTCTATAAAAGCGTGTTTTTTTAGTTTTTTTGTTTTAAACTATTATTTATTTTTTCATTTATAGTTTGATTTTTTGAAACGAAATTTAGTTTTTTTTTCTTTCCTTTTTTCTTTAAATATTGAATTGTCATCGATCCTCGATAAGTATACGAAGTTTGAATGAAATCTGACCGTTAAAAGCTAATAAATATAGCGTGTAATTAGGTTTCTTTTTTTCTTTCTTTTTTTTTAAAATATTGATTTGTCATCGATCCTTAATAGGTATGCCAAATTTCAAGTTAATCAGACGTTTTTAAGGGGGTCAAAATCATGTTCAAAGATTCCGTTATATATATACATCTGAAGCTAATAAAAGCGTATTATAAACCGGGCAAGTGCGTGTCAGACCAGGCGTAATGTGGGGACTGGGGTTCTGAAGTAGTAAGTTTATCGACTATTACTCACTAACTACTTATGCTAACATAACCGTGATAGTTTTCCTTGTATATCCATTATATATAACCTATTTTTGAGAATTTTTTCACTTGTCCAACTCCAACCGTTTAGCTAGCAGGGGAGACATTTGACTAACCAAAATTAGCACTCTAAAGCCTAATATTTCGCAAACGGACCCCTAATTACAATAAAGACCCATAATATTTTTGGAAGAACTTTTCTACGTACCCTGCACTATAAGGTACGCGACGAATAAAAAAATCCTGAAAAAAATGATTTTCAATATTTTATTCTACGATTTTGGAGTTTTAATAAATATGTATATCCATGCCAAATTACAGCTTTCTAGCACTAAGGGTCCCGGCGCTTTGCTTCGGAAAGACGGACGGACGGACGTACGGATATGACGAAACTATAAGGGTTCCGATTTTACTTAGGACTACTTAGAACTAAATAACCAAATTACAAATTTAAGCCCAATGCATACGTTACGTATGTTACAAAAACCGTTACCTATGCATCGGGCTTTACACAGGCTGTTCAGTACTAAAAGTTTGGACACCTATATTGACACCAAATGGTAGGCACCATTTTAGTCGGCTGCGAGCAAGCGAGATAAGTAGATGTCATTTTTGAAAAACCCCAGACCGTCCAAGTACTTACACATAATACCGCATATTGTTTATTTTACATACTTAAATGTCTTCATTATTTACGTTTGAACTTTGAGTTTATTTAAATTATAACTGTTACATAAATATATTTTTACTTACATTTAAAAAAAATATTTAGTGCAAAATATTTGATATCCGCCATCTTGAACCGAACTTGACCGAACAAAATGCTTTCACAGAGTATTAAAAATACTTGAAAAATGTAACACGGATTTTGTTCGGAACAGCCCATCTAATGCTTTTATTTTATCTATGGACGCAATTCTTACGAAATGTTTTTGTTCAGTTAAAAACATGAGTTGATTCTCATAGACAATGACATTCGACTTATGTTTACATTCGTCTATAATATGGTGAAGAGTTTATAGTACCATATGGTATAACCATTCGGTCGCTTTAAAAATAGACTCATTAATTTATCGAGTGAACTCAGTCTATTATGGTTTGTATGTCAATTTAATCATGTATTGAGATGGGAAATGAAGAGGGCGCTGCTATCCCAGTCTGAAGTAATTTATGTCTGTATGGTGGTCTGTATATTCCATACTATAGTGATACCATAGGAATCACTGATGTGTTGCCGGGCAAGAAAGAAAAAGAAGAGGGATGGGAGACAGAAAGAGGTTGGCAGCTACTACTCATTCTTAATTTATTAGAATGTTTCAGCCATCACCATCACCATACGCTGGTCACAAACGAGTCAGCAATCTTTATACACCCTTTAGAATATAATAATAACCTATCACATTCTGAATGTTAATCCTAAATGTTACTATGGTCACCATCGTCCACATAATATCAGGGGTCACCGATGCATTGCAATCATATCGCCTGATTAATTTTAGAAAGAAAGAAAGAAAAACGTTTATTCCTGTGCCAATTAGGTAGGTACACAACTACACACCCGAACATTAGACATCAAAAAATAAAAATAAAAAATTACAGACAAAAAATAAATAAATAAATAGAAAAACAAAAATAAATATTTCCGATTACATTGGTCTGTAACGCTCGCATGTGTCCAGTGGCCCAGAAAATTGAGCTCATTCAGCATAATGCCGTAGTGGTAGGTAGCTACGGCGCTGATTTTCATTGAGTCCAGAATTTCTTAGATGTACATAAGTGTGAAAATTTGTGCTGGAGGATTCGAACCCAGTTCATTACCAGCAAGGAACCGAATTTATAATGATTATAAGCTATCACAGTTTACAGCTTTTAAATAATAAGAAATATTGTATCCACAAGAAATTTTACATAGATTATTATTAATATATTACTAATAATGATAATAATACCCGCACTTTTTATTTTATAGTGTTTCAGTTGAAATTTTAAACGTATATCGAAATTAAAACTTGTCTACAACGCCACCTATCGGGCTCTAGTGACACTAATTACGAGAAAATGTCTCAAAAAACACATTTTAATGTCTGGCTATGATGACTATCGTTAAACTTATCTATAGAGACAAATGCCAACATAAAATAGGTAGGTAAGTACTACTAGGTAGATGAAATGAGTTTCTTGGCTTACAAAAAAAAGAAAATTTAAATGTTTTGATGACCCTATCAAATAAGGCAAGGTGAGTTATTAAAAAAAAACTTAATTATTAACCCGACTTAGTAATCTAGGTTATGATTATTAATTTGAAGCAAATGACGAATTATCAATATTTTTTGGAACAACTTTCGTCACTCCATTATTATTCTTATTTTTATATTAGGTAATAACAATTTATTTTAATTACCGAGATACCAAAAGTCCAATCCCCTTACCTATCTACGACCATTTAATTTTAGTATATACAGAAACTAATTTAGATATTAAAATATTATCTACCTTGTTCACGTTACAGGCGTTTCTGTATAGAGAAATGTCCCGTGTTTGATTCCCTGTCGTGGCAGATGCTATGTAACAAATAAATGCATATAAGTTGGAAGCCCCAACACACTGCCTAACATGCTACTCAAAACTCGTGGAAGACGTGTCAAGTGTTAAAAAAGTTATTTTGTGAACATAATTTCATGACAATTTAAATTAATAATACAATTCACAATAGGTAGGTATCTACAAGAACTAGTGTTACTCCACATTGGACATTAAAAAAAAATAACAGGGGTAATAGATTTACCTGTAAATCAATTAAATTAATCCCAATAAAACAAAATTGTTATTATTTAAAATAGCACGGTAACAACAATTTTGACAAAACTTTTCAGTATACCTTCTAAATTCCGTCTACAAATCTTAGAGACTAAATTGACGTTTCATGGATGACCACTTTTGGGTGCAAATTAAAAAGTGATGAGTTTACACCGGAAAGTAAATCGGAAAAATATTCGCAGCTTTCATGGTGGGTCGAATATTTGTATGATTATAGAGGAGTCCTTAATATCATACTTAATATCATAGTATATTTACCCTTGCTAACTAAATTTAAGATAATCTGCTTACAAGAACGAGTATTTGGCAATGGTTACATTCGGTATACAGCTAATTTTATAATATTTAGCCGAATACTAAATATCTAGGTAAATATGAGTGTCGCTTCTAATATATCACTAATCTTACGACATAGTTCACGATTAAAAAAACCGGAAAAGTAGATCGCACAAATTTAGCTGGTATCATTATTTCGAACTTTGACATTAGTGGTTGTCAATTTAGTCTCTAAGATTTGTGGATAGGGTTTAGGAAGGTACCAAATAATTATTCTACATATAACTTAAGAGTTTACAACTAATATCTAAATGACTTAGCACTTATAGGATTTTTATTTAGAAACATTTAGTTACGGTTAGGTATACTTATTCATAATTTTTAACAAAATATTTAATACGAGTAACCGCCCTCGCTTTGCTTCGGTTTTCTTATTTTTTTACAACTTATTGGAGTTTTATTAAGGATCCCTAATTTTTTTGAAAATATAATATAGCCTATGTTACTCGGGGTTAGTGTAGCTTCCCAACAGTGAAAGAATTTTTGAAATCGGTTCAGTAGTTTCGGAGCCTATTCAATGCAAACAAAAAATCAAATCTTTCCTCTTTATATATTAGTATAGATTACGAAACAAAAAAAAAAATCATGCAAGGAAATCTGTAGTAGAGATCTTAAGATGAACTAGAAACTCGTTGTTTACTGGTACAACTGGTACAATTATTAACCTTCTCATTCTTTTTTACTTATGCTAATACTACTTAACAATGGACATCACTCTTATAAACTAATAATCGTATAAATCGTACAAGTAACTTAAGTCGACATGCGACACACATCTACGTCTCATCATTGAATTAATACAACAATAATTATTAATTACTAACGCACTTATCTTATTCCAGATCATAATCTACCTCTGTGCAAAATTTCGTGAAAATTCATTAGTTTTTGCGTGAAAGAGTAAAAACATCCTTATAAACTTTGACACAATACCACAATAAAAAAAACCATAAACTTCAGTATCCGAAAACAACAGATCACCGAACATATAAGACCGAACTTCGAACCTCGACAAGACTTAACGACTGCTGTCTAAATGCCACTTGATTAGTGTGCCCTCAGAAGCACGTAAAGAATCTGAAGTAGGCAAGCTCCAATACAAAATATACCTGTCAAACTGTGCATCCAAGAATGAAGTCTCTTCGAATTAATTTAAACCAAATCATTGATTTTTTTTATATTTTTCCTTTAAAATTTATTTAAAATATGAATTTATGTAACTAGAAGTTTGGTTGATTTTAATAAATACATTGAAAACTGGTAAAGATTTAGGTTAAAAAAAGAAAAAGATCTAAATGAAAAAGAACTACCTACAAAGCTAATAAACAATGTACCTAGGTAGTTCGCAATTCCCACGTGCAAACTTTATGGATGTGTAACACATCTATGTGATACGTTGTAATAGTTTTTGTTGAACAAATGTCTGTTTTGTTCCTACTAACTGTTTAAAGAAAACATTATCCTTATATGGGAACAACAAGCGCCATCCCTTCGACTACATTACAAGATCGCACATTTTTTTTACTTAGTTAATTATATTATTAGCCTATTCCAAGTGTTGATATATGTTACTAGGTGTAACGATAATAATTCAATAATTCATCGAGCTAATATTTATTAGGGTAAGAGTACCAATTATCGATAAACGTCTAATTCATTACTAACTTTAAGACTTGAATATAAAGTGCCCACTATAATCATAAATATCTAGGTATAGTGAAAATTACCGTCGTAAGCATAATTGAATCATTAACATCTAGGTAATTTGTGTAAGTATGTTGCAGACATCTACAAATTATCTATTTTTTATTTCAAAGCTTTAATCTATTTATTTAGTTATGGCAAATGTGATTTTAATATGTAATATTTAATGATACCTAAGAAATATAATTAATTAAAACTCACATAGGTACATTACTTAAATTTATTGTGTCTGGTTATATTAAATTATTTATATTTTTTGTTATGAAAAACCTTTATATCCAATCATATTTCCCAAATAATTTTATCACTTATAAAGCTTTGAATGAATTGATATTAATTAAGCGTAATTTAAGAATTTTAATGAACGAAACAATCATTAAAAAATTAATGATCAGTAAATTATATCCCTCGCCACGTTAAATCAAAGATAAAAATCAAGAAATATTTATTCCATGGTTAAATTAACCGAAACTATTAAAGTCAGTTATCTTTTTTATTATTGGACTTGGACGTTACTTGCACTAATGCTTGGTTAATAGGTTCATTTTTTTTGTTGTAAAGTAATGACACAACAGTACAATATCAGGTAACGAAGTGTAACATGCAGTTATCATCGGCAACAAATAGTGGACGGTATTTCGTTTTACCGAGTCCCAAAACGGACTACAAAAATAGAGGAAACGAATCTCATTGCAATGTAAAACGAAGAAATAAAAGTTACGCACAGACAACACCAGAGTCAGTACAGTTGTCGAACTGGGAAAGGGGTCAAGAACCTCGAGAGACGCCATCTGTACGAAATCCGTCAAACTTTCATCATTTTAATGACAATGAACAGACCAAATTAATTATTTTTATTAGTAAGTATCATATTTTTCCGGTGTCCTATTGTAGGTCTTTTTTTGAGTTTAATTTATTTGTGACAGTGATGTACCTACCTACATTCAAAGACATATATTTTTAGTATTTTTATCTCTGCTACTTTTGGAATGTAATTTTTTTTCATTATTCATAGCATATTGATTTCTTTTCTTCTTTCAAGAAAATCATATTGGAATCACGAATCTTGTAAGTGTTAATAGGTATGGTTCCTACAATCACAAAATTTTTAATCGAATATTTTTTATTTCGTAAACGCGGAAACTAATTCCTTACACCAAAACACCGCGAGATTTATAAAACATAATGTTTGCATTAACACTCTGCCATTTCATTCTAAATTATCAGAGAACAAGTGTAACGTAAATAAAAATATTTCTCAAAGACACTTTTTTCTATTCTAAGCAATGAAATATTAACCTTATGAAACCTTCACGTGACACGTAAAACCATTTATAATGCAAATTTTTAGTTTTTTTTTATTAAAAATTATGTTTGCATTAACACTGCCGTTTCATTCTAAATTTTATTATCAGAGAATAAGTGTAACGTAAATAGAAATATTTCTCAAATACCTATACACATTTTTCTAAACAGCAAAATATTTATCTTATGAAACCTTCACGTTACACTTAAAACCATTTATAATACGAATCTGTAACAATCAAAATATTCTAAAGTCCCATTCTAAAAGTAATAGTAAAATCGCAAATCTGGATACAAAACGAGTTCTTAAAAATACCCTCTCTCAAAAATAAGACTAGAAAAAATGAAAGGGGCACGAAAACGCAGGGTAAACGGAACAATAATTGACTCCGATCAATCACTCGTCATTAATGGACTGATCAGATCGCGGCGCCGACAACTCGTATGCTCCAATTAACCAACTCCTATTAATCGAACACTTGATTTACCCATCTCTGTCGCACCTATTTCGTACGGTTTAGCTACAAAATCAAATTTTATATGTTAATTTTTTTTACTACAATTAGGTGGAGAATGGTGCGATTTACTACAATGTTATTTGTCTGGGCGTTTTCTTAATATTTGCTGTTTGAAAAATTCATACTCATAATTTACTACTTATTTCTCAGATTTTTTTATATCAATAAGTTGTTATGTGTATTAATTTCAATTGAATTTTTATATTTTTTCCAAGTACCTACCAATACAAGATTTTATTATAATTCACAATTGTTTATGTAAATCCCTAATATAATATAGATATTATAATAAACATTTTATTTAAATAATGTGGTTCGTCTAGTTTCACCTAGTTCTTATTAGATCTTGTCCAATTTTATCAGTTCGCTTATTAGAGAATTTGTTACTGTTCCATTAAAATATTATCAACACTAAGTTATGAATCACTTTTTTTATGTCAAAGACAGGGGAGTAGCACCAAAATAGAAAAAAATCACTTACGTTTATCTTGAAGACAAGTGATAATAACTCATAAGTATCTGTTAATGATGTCCACAAAACACAATATAAAAGTCAAATTTTCACACAAAAATCGTTTCGGAAAAATCTCAAAACATCGGCAGCAGCACTCACAGTGTCTTAAAATTGTTGCAGAAAAACACAGTCAGGAATCCTCAAAAATAATCGAGTTCGTGCGAAAACAAAACAATAACATGACACAGTGCGCACAAAAAATTGAAGTTCACTTTCTTCGCGGAAAAAATAAACAAAATAAAAACACGATAATTGAGAGTTCACTTGTCACAATCGATTATCGGATGAGCGGTTCGATCCGATTAGTTATTACGTAAGGTGATCCTGCGAGCGGAGCGCGGCGTGATCGCGGGCGCGCGTCGGTGCCGCGACGGACGACTGCAGTGCGATCCTTCGGACGAGGCCCCACCAGCACTACGCGCATCTGAGGCTCACTCCTTGGCGCGGCCCCGCCCAGTGGGACGTCACTCGGCAGCTAAGATGACCATCTCCCTCCTTATCGCGCGCCAGCGAAATCACACTCGCCATCCCGTTTCCTCGCGGCGACAGTGGGGCGCGCCAATAGGATCGGTTCGGATCGAGTTGAGACGATGAATCGAGATGTGTACTTAGGTATCGCTGCACAAGTCCTTTTGTTGTAGTCGATAATAGGATGCGCTTTTTTTTGCGGCGCAATCGACTGCCCGCTCGGACTTGAAGCCGTGGCTGGTTGTGCTGACATTTATTTGTTTACGTTTGGATGATTGTAGAACAGTTGTATTCTTTTATCTTTAATGCATCTTAGTTAACATAATTATCTATATATTTTTTGTAACCAGAAAATAGATTTTAGGATTTTTTATGCGCAATAATTGAATGGTTCTAACTTAAGTACGGTTGTAATAAAATACCTATTGTTTTTGAAAATTATTAAAAAGCGTTTGAAAAAAATTATGATGCAAAAAAATCACACCTCGCCATCAAATCACCTTGAAATAATCGAAAGTGCAGAACAGTCAGAAAGGGTAAGACGCGTAGGGCCCGTCTCAGCCGGCATCGCGGCAGGGGTGGGTGAACTCGGTAGGGCGCCAATGTAGGTCAGTTTTTGTTTCGCGCCCGAAATTCGGTTACTAGGTTCCGTGTACGATCGCCGATCCGCCTTCCGATGGGGCCAATTATTAGAGCTTTTGCCCTATTCTTTTATTTTGTGAATCTAGCAACAGCAATTTATTGATGTGACGTAGGTAACATATTGTTCCGATATTAAAATTTTAATGAGTAAGACCGAATAAATTATTTTAGTTAAATTGATTAAATTTGAATAATTACTCATTATCTTCAATGATTTCTAAAAAATAACGGCAGTAATCGTAAATCATTAGAAGCAATCAGGTTGATTATGAAAGTCAGAAATTAATTTCAATTAACTTTAATACTCAATTAATTATAGATATAAGTAGTCATAACAATAAACGACTGTTGAATAAATATTTTCTATCTATATAATAAAATAACAAAGAAAACATTTCTTGGAAGGTCGCCGCACAGTAAGCCTGAGCAAATGTTCTTAACGCGGGCTTCTCGTTACGAGATGGCGCCACACGTAACTTTTCCTTGTTTTCATCGAGTTTTCCGGCTATAAAATGTCTATTTGATATTATTAAACTATTATTTTCACTCAAAAGTATTTTATATATATATTATTTTCATGTTGTAGCGAAATATTAGAAAAATTGCAATTTTTAGAGTTTTTTCTGAGTCACCGCACCACAGCTACCGAGTGAAGAATGTCCCTCCTATACATCTCATACATATTTTCAAATAAAATTGTCATAATTTGACTTGCATGCTTATAATTTCAATAAGTTTTATTGTGAATTATAATAATATCACAGATAAATTTATTGTTTCTTATTTTTGTCTGAGTTCATAAGAATTGGTATCTACTCTTGGTAGATAGATAGGTAGGTACATTAGCATAGCAATTTTATTTGGTTTGAATTAATTATGATTTATTTAATAGGTACTAAAAATGTATTAATAATGCCTTAGTAAAATTACAGTTAGTTTCGTTAGTTAGTTAGTTACAGTTTCGAGATAAATACCTAGTTTTCCTTTAATTTTTTAAACAAATTCAGTGAATGATCTGTGGATAGATACCAGTTCACTGAACACTTATTTTTGATGCTGAAACTGCCTAGCCAGCCACCTACCTACCTACCTTCTAAAATAGACTAAAGTGTGTAAAAGTGTTTTAGGTTTTTCTTCCTTGGCACAGTAGCGCCTCCTGTGTTGCACATGTCCTCTTTGGTACCCACATCCTAATTCCTGAGCTAATAAGTTAAGATCACAGTTATATTCAAATGTGATTTTCCGTCTTAAACCTAGCCACTACTGACGTATTATTTTGAATAAACACAGATTAGAAACATATGTAGTAGATCACTTTAATATTTAAAGGCAGGTATGAAAGTTAGTCATAATATATTATGACAATACTGTTTCATAATGAGTCTAAAAGCTGAGAAAAATTAATCAGGCTTTCAAACTGCTATAACTCAAAAACTACTCGTCAGATCTCTCTCAAATTTAAGTGGGTGGTCCCATTTAACATGACAAGCACCAGTTTTTGATTAAAAAAGTATCATCAAAATCGGTTCACCCAGTAGAAAGTTCTGAGGTAACAAACATAAAAAATACAGTCGAATTGAATACCTCCTCCTTTTTTGAAGTCGGTTAAAAATGTTAAGACTGTTGGTCGATTCTTTTAAGGTCGGATACATGAAGTCTGGGTATCAGGTGGTACCTACTGACTCAAGAAAAAGTATTTTGCACATAACGCAAAAAAACTAACGGATAGTTATCCTACTCTTTACAAACGGATAATTATCCACTGCGTTTCCACTAACGCGTTGAATACTTGAATAGCAGAGTAATTTCCGATAAGTTTCCGTAACAAATGGAAAAAATTCAAATTGCGAACGAGCGTGGCCAATCAGAGACAAAGAAACTGCGGACGAGTAGGAACAATGGTATCGTGATGAATCAAACAGAAGGTGCAATAATTGCTCTTTGACGCGAAAGTAATCAACGCTGCGTGTGCGCAACTCACTGACACCACGAGGTGGGCAAACGACAAGCGAACGAGGGAACAGTACTTTCTTTCGCTCAGAATCGAACTTTGTAAATTAAAATGAACTAAGAAATTGATGAGTAAGTACTTACTTTAAACTAATTAGATTACCTAATCGAAGTGCATAAGACGTTAAATGAATGCGTAATGCGTACCTTCTATTCTACGTACAGCTATCAATACCTTTGGCTAACCCTAATGAGAGACATTGCATTAGACGGAACCTACGTTTTCAAAAAAAAAAAGCTTTCGGACTTTATTAGTAGGTAGGTAGGTACCTACTTATGTTGTGACTATCGTTAAAATATTGTAGGAACCTAATTAATGCTAAATATTCAATTTCCGTTAACTTAGGTAATAGAAATCAGTGTAATAATATTATAAATAAATAAATAAATAACGCCACACACTCTTAGCCCCACACTAGGATTCCATGTGTCGTGGGTGCCATGGACAACACGCAAGACAAGGACATTCACATCCAGACCGAGAACATAAATTCAAACTCATCATTCTAATTTCCGCCTCGCTGGGAATCGAACCCAGGACCCTTGGTGCGGCGATCCGGCATGGTAACCATTGCGCCACACAGGTCGTCTTACCTACTTATAATAGGTAGGTTCCATACTTTACGTTAATGATAACGTTTTTACAACGGTATCACATTATAAATCACTGTTATACCTAATGTAAAATTTTACTCTATACCTGCTTAATATAAAATTACTTTAAATCTTTTGACTAAGATTTTAAGTATCCTCCTTTCAGATGTGTGGGATGAAGGGCATAGCTTAGTCCACTCCATCAATCTAACTTTGGAAACATCAGGTACTTAGGAATCTCTCCTTCGTAGAAATCTCAGTTAGGTAGACAGATTTCCTCGCGACGTTTTTCTTCATGGAAGCATGATAGATAAAAAATTATTATTTGAAAAGGTATGTATTTATAATGGACTAACACGATACCACTGGACAGTCTCTGTTATTTATTTTACTATAATACGAGTACTCACCGGAGTAGGTATATTGGAATACAAAATAAATATCGTATCGCCATATTGGGGCGGCTTAGAATACACCCAATCCCACGCCGGATGGATGTCGTAAGAGGCGACTAAATCTGGCCGGATGGTGGTAGGGCCCCGGAGGGATTATATTGGTAATATTGATTTTAATTGTTAATTAATACCATTATTACTATAATCATTTCTCCATGGTGTACTCCTGGATAGCTACCAGCCTTGAGCATGAGTCAGCCGCTAAACGACTCGTGTTCCGGCTGGGGGCTGAGAGCCAGTTCTTTCTTTTTCTTCTCTCTTTCTTGGCGACGATGGCCATTTACCATCAAGTGGGTCGTCAGCTCGTTTGCCGGCTATTTCCATAAAAAATGTGTTCAGTCCCAAATGAATTAAGTTTCAAATCTCTGTTATTAATTAGTTTAAGAAAGCTCACAGTTCAATTAATCAAAATATCTATGTAATAAAGGACACGCAATATTTTTTTTTCATTTTCAAAAAAAAAATACAGATCATATTTGGAAGGATAACAATTTTTAGTAGCATACACGTATGCTCACTACTTCGACATATCAAAAACGCGAATTATATTCGAGCGTGACCCCTCAGCTGGAAATATCGCCCAACACTCCACTGTCCGCGGTCCGACCGGTCCGACGCACTTGACCGGCTTTACGCACTCGCGCCATAAATGATTTTAAACTTCCCTGTATCATTGCGGAATGTTCTAGCAATCTAGCATGTCGCTGATACTGAGGATAGTAATCGAATTCATATTTTATATATTTGTTGGGAAATAGACACAACAATATAATCGTAATACCTATATATAGGTACTTGTATAAAAAGCTGTCATTGTGTATTAAATTTTGTTAACTCTTTTTGGTCAATGTGGCTAATAAAATTTTCAAATTATTTGGCAAGATTGGTGATGAAATTTAAAAGGGCTGTTACTTTGAGGTAGGTTTTATCATAAAAAAATGTTTCATTTGAAGTATTTTTATAAAATAGTAATTATTTTTAACATTTCGTGTTCTACTTCGATACGTAGGTATCTGTAAAAAGGAATAATTTATTCACATGGAAACGAATTATATGACAAAGTTTTTTTTCAGTATTTTCCAACACAAAGTCACGTGCCTAAAATCAGTGAACCCTTATCTTAAAAAAATCCGCTAAACGCTACCCGCTCAACGTTTCCCACTGCGTCGTATCGGACGGCGATTAAACTAGCGGTTTAACGTAATATTTGAACTACAAGTGCCACCATTGAGTAAGTCAAGATTAGCGCAGTTTTCACGAATTCGTCACGACCGTGTTATTTAGACGATTAGTGTTGCCCAAGATAACTGTTTGTTCCGACACAGTTTTGCGAAATTAAACAAACGAATACCGAGGCCGGTAGCATTTACTGTTTCATGAAGTATTAGATTATGATGACTTCTTACGGAGTGGGAAGAAAAATGAGCCAAGTAGCGGGATAGAGATGGGGTTTTGACTATGATTATTAATTTTTCATTCTTAAAAACACAGTCCTTTTAGTTGCCTGTGTGATATCCATTACTAAAATAATAAATGTTTGTTTTCTTAATCTGCATATATTACAATCTGCATATCTTAGCTACATATACATATATCTATAGAAATACGATAAATAAAATTGGAGTGTCTGTTTGTAATATTAAAATAACCGCTTTTTACTAAGTGCATTTGAATGTATATACACGGTACATATACCAAAACAACATTTTTCACAATTTTTGTCTGTCTGTCTGTCTGTTTGTTCCGGCTAATCTCTAAAATAGCTGGACCGATTTTGACGGGACTTTCACTCGCAGATAGCTGATGTAGCAAGGAGTAACTTAGGCTACTTTTATTTTAGAAAAAACATAGTTTCTTAGGCGATACGAAGTTCGCCGGGTCAGCTAGTTAAAACATAATTATGTTAGTTGTGAAAAAATGTACTTGTGACCTTACTCTTGACTCATCCAGGTTCCAAAGCATAAAAAATATAAAAAACACAGATACAGTCTCATGTAGGTGGGGGTGAGGGTGGTATTATTAAACATTTGTTTGTGTTACCTCTTGAAGAACAATCCCACAACTCAGGTACCAATAACCCCAAGCCGCATAGCTCAATACCACATTTAACCCTTAACTAAACAACGTCGCGTCTTCGATACGTGCACAAAGAAAGGCATGCAAACAGTGGAGGGTTACTTCTGCTTAGACATCGGAACATCTGTTCGGTCCCTAGCGCCCACGCGACGGTGAAGGGTTAAACGGGATGAATGTGGATACGCTTGCAGTGCGGCAGTGATTTGTTTACATGACTTCTATTAAGTAATTTTAGGTTGAAATTTAGCCTTGAGTACTTATTTTTCGTAATAGACGTTTAATATTTTTAACCGACTTCAAAGGAGTTTAAAGGAGGAGGTATTCAATTCGACTGTATTTTTTTATGTTTGTTACCTCAAGAGTTTCGACTGAACCAATTTTGATGATTATTTTTTTAATCGAAAGCTGGTGCTTGTCATGTGGTCTCACTTCTTAAATTTGAGCGAGATTTGACGAGTACTTTTTGAGTTATTTTGAAGTCGGGTATTTTTTGTCAAGAATTATCTTAAAAGGTGTCAATGGAGGCAGGTAATTTATAATTTATTTTTTAGTTGAAATAATTTTTTGCATTAGGAGACTCACTAAATCATGGTACAGGTAAGAAGAAAGTTGATGAGTATTTAAATGACTAGACTGCTTGGACATGAGTTTTTTTTATATTAAATATTGCCATAAGTAGTATTAAGTGCTGTCTGTAACTGAGTAGGAAAAAATAATCCCGGTAGTTTCTTGCCGCTTCTTCTCCCGGGACCACTCACGGTAGGGTTTTATTGAAGCGATGGCGTTGAGTGACTTTCGAAGTGTTTGTAACAAACCTGCTTCGAATAAAAAATTTCATTTCATGGGGCGTGTGGGAGTGGTAGAGGCTGAAGTCCTATAATATATGTAGTTTTACTAGAGTGAAAAAGGCCTTATGTAAGAGTTACTAGGAAGTTTCTATGGCGAGGACATAAAAAGATTAATTAAATTAACTTTTAATTGTAATTATAAGAAATGACAAATAATTTTTAAGAAGTGCACGAATTGTTAAAATTTCCTTATAATATCTTATCTTGCAATAAATTCAGCATTACATAGGTACTTACACAACCTACCTACTTCATTTTGTCACAACAAAAAATCCCGAAAGATTGTTAGGTGAAAGGCGTATCCTTACAACGCTTACCTCAAATAATCGGGAAGTGAATAAAAAAGAATTAAAGAAAAAAGAAAGCGAACGAATCATCCCTTCTTATGCAAATTCTTTCGAATATTTACGTTTGATTCCACCCTCAACCCTCCGCCGAGTGTTCCGCTATTAATTATTAATTTTCAAATGATTTATTAGCGTCCTCGCACCGGACTTATGAAAAATTCTACTAAACTTAATTAGATACAAGTCGGAGCCCGCGACGTCGCCTGCTTAATAAGTTACCTTATTTTATAACTTCATAGTATGAAGGAGAAAATTATAGGAAAACGTTTCAAATGTCAAATTAACTAAAAAAAGATACATAAATATGAAAATAAAAATTAAAAGCTTATCTCGAACTAATCAAGAAATAATAGATAATTGAGATAATTAGATAATTTAGAAATATCAATAGTTCTAGGATGAGTATAGAATTCGATGATAACAATTGAGCTACCCACGCTCATCTACGATTTATGTGACGATTGTCAAAGCATCGATCAACCCGATAAACTAATCACAACACGACAAAGAAAATGCAAAACTCTCCACACAGACAGAAATCGGGCGATTTTAAAATTACTAGAGATTCTATAAAAGTTAATTAGAAATATAAACGTGATATTCATTGAAAGGGTTTCGTTTCGAAGGTTTTTTCTCCCTTTTCTCAATAGAATTAATTAGAGCCAGTGGAACGCTCGCGAGCTTGTTAAGAAATGTAATGTGTTTCTTTTCTTTGGATCGGCTCCGAGAAAGTATTTCAATTTATTTTTCATAATTATCATGAATGAATCAGAAGGTCGCTGAAGAAGCCGGCGGTACCTGGCTGGAGCTGAAATTGTTTTTTAATAGAAAAAAATAGCAAATGTGTAAGTTCACCTCCCGGTAAGCGGCCTCTTCAGGTAGACGGATCTGCTAGGATTTCAGTCTGGGTTGTTTTCTTCTTTCATTTTAATGTACATGTTGATAAGCCTGTCAAAGTTCAAATATAATTATTTCCTGTAGGGACTACCCACAGTAGAGAACCAATTTTGACGCCAGTCTTCTATTTGAGGATTCTCTCATTAGAGGGTTCATACAAATAGAAGACTGAGCTGATTAAGATATTTAGGATAATTACATCCAAAATGATCAGCTCAATCTTAGACCAAAATCTTACCTTACGTATACTTCAATGGAACCAGCAAAGGATATAGTAACCCATACATTATGCTTCACCTATTGGTATTCCCGCTAAACTCACACCATGACACCATGTAGCCACTTTGTCCAAGTCTCTTGGCTTCCGTCGCGTCGTTTCAGCGCTGGACGAACGTAATTTAAACACGACATCAACACAACTCGTAATAAAGACTTCAAGCCTCATAAATTATTTATTAATTTAGCTATGTTTTTGTACGGAAGCCGGTCGCTAGCTTTGATCCAGCTCAAGGTGCAATGTGTAGGAGACAGCGGTATTAGTTGACTGAAATTCTTTGAAAATAGGTTGCTAAGTAGGTATACTCAGGAGTTTAGGACGGGATTTTTGAAGCGCAAGTAGACGGTCTATCCGCGTGACGTCTTGTCAGTCGTGATGAAAGTGATGAAATAACACCCCCCCCCCCCCAATCGGCACTGGGGCAGCGTGGTTGAAGTACATGTATAAGTAGGAAGTTCAGTTTTTCATTAAATTATTTCTCACTTTTTCAAGTTTGAAGGCGGTTCGACTTTTTATTTAAAAGTTTTTATTGATTCAGCTATAATAGTCGCTATTAAGACACGCTTTGCAGTTAGACGTTGTATTGCTTGGACCTGTTTGCTAGTGGCTGCATCACCTTCTTGTACAGGAACACGTGGATGTCACCCTTGATAATAGAGGGTTTAGAGGCAGACAATCTTTGAGTCTCCACTCATTGATAGTTATATAAATGTTTGCACGCTTCAGTATTGGTGGGTCTCCTGCTTGAGGTCAATCTGGTCAACGAAGGTGCTTGTAATGATCACATTTACGTTCAATGGCTTCGGTTGGTCTCCAAGTTAATTGGAGAGCCACTCAGGAAGCATGATTAATATTGGTTTTTCGGTCAGTAATAGTGACACTCGTATTAAAGAGGTCTGTGTTGCTGTCATGGACGGTTGACACTGCTTTAATAGCACGGACCTGAAAAAAAGACGGACGTAACCTCGTCTAATCGAGAGTGAAGCATAGCAATGGCCGCCCGCTTACCAGTGCCTGTGCGTAATTTTTGATTCGCTATTGAAGCAGTGAAGTGTCAATGTGTGGGTGTGTCCTTATACGAATAGATAGTTGGTATTACTACGGGTGCTTCACTAAATTTGTTCTTGGGATTACGTCCGACTTTTTTTAGGTCCGTGTTTAATAGACATAAATTTAACTATTTTACAAACCTTTCAAGTGAAAACATCCTTAGCAGTAACACAAAAAATGCCGGAGTTAAAAACAGAATTGCTTCCCTCGTCGAATCTGATTACAGTCGTCATTTCTTGGTCCAGAGTCAGACAGTAGGTATTCAAATTAGACCGCGCCTCGTCAGTGGGTTCGTATTGTGTAACAACCGTCTGCACCCGCACGTGGACACCATTGTAAGGCTCTTGGGTTCCGCAGCGCTCCTTGCTGGACCACATTCTTACTATGACCATATTGTCACTGTCATCAGTGTCAGGTTTTATTTTCGTTACGGAATTTCTTGATTCGGTTGCCGCGCTCAAAGCCCGCGATAAAAGCTATGCAATAGCTTAATAAAAAGAAAAAGAAATAATAATGCGAAAGGTTAAAGTAGCAACTGTTCGATTTTTATCGACTCTCATACACAGAATACAGATACTCATTTATCTATTATTAGAAATTTAATCTGTGTTCGCAGAATACGACACAAAAGTTAATAGGAAAGAACTGTTTGGAGGTTTGTTAAATACATTGTCTTGTTTATTCCAATAAATAAAATAATTATGTTTCTCAATAACAAAAAAACAAAAACTAATCCGTAATAGGATAAAATAAAGTAAACATTAGGTTAGTCAAATAATAATTTATAACGACGGAACCAAGAATGAAAGCAACGGCTCGCACTTGCCACAATTTTTTGATGAAGGTGACGATTATACCCGCAACCAGTTCCATTTCATAAATATCACGCCGTCTGTTGGTGCGGATGGCATTATGGTCGGGCTGTTGTGGTGATCTTTTTGCCAATAATGGTTGTGGTATGGTAAGTGTGGTATTAACCGGCTCGTGCCAGAGTTTTAAGCTTCGTCCTCGAGGCGATTAGTAGCGAAGATGAGCTTTTATCTATACTAAGATTATTATTGACTTTGAATTTGACGATCCGTGTGGCGCAATGGTTACCATGCCGGATCGCTGGATCGATCCTGGGTTCGATTCCCAGCGAGGCGGAAATTTGAATGATGAGTTTGAATTTCTGTTCTCGGTCTGGGTGTGAATGTCCTTGTCTAGTGTGTTGCCCATGGCGCCCACGACACAGGGAATCCTAGTGTGGGGCTATGAGTGTGAAGTGTTATTATTATTATTAATTTTATAATTTATAAGTATAATAAAATTTGTTAGTGTGGGTCAAATCGTGCAAGCTTAATTAGACCTACTTGTTCTAATCCTCAGAAGTTGATATATAACATACATATTGCTTTAGTTCTGAAGACAATGCATTTTTGTGAAAAGCATGAACTGACGTACTCCCATATTTGGCTCCAGATGAGGGTACCTACGGTTAACGGTTGTACGGACACAAAATTATGCTTTAGTACATCTATACATCTATACAAATAAATAAAATTGGAGTGTCTGTTTGTAATATTAAAATAACAGCTTTTTACTAAGTGCATTTGGATGTATACACGGTACATATACCAAAACAACATTTTTTTAAAATTTTTGTCTGTCTGTCTGTTTGTTCCGGCTAATCTCTGAAATGGCCGGACCGATTTTGACGGGACTTTCACTGGCAGATAGCTGATGTAACAAGGAGTAACGAAGGCTACTTTTATTTTAGAAAAAAAAAATAGTTTGTTAGGCGATACGAAGTTCGCCGTGTTAGCTAGTTGATACTATAAAAGAGTTTGTTTAGTTTTTAAACTATTAACTTGTTTTTATTTTAGTTTGCACTACGTGTTTACTGAGGTTTAATGCACGTAGGTACTTATATCGAACCGGTCGATGTGATATTGTCTGTACTCGTATTAGACAAGTATTAGGAGCGCACTCCGCCTGTAACATCTTCAATTCTTTGATGTTCTCAATTGCACAGTGTAGGTGTGCGTAGAGGCTACGGTGAGCTTTCTGAGAACTAACTGGTGCTGTAACTTTTTCTCTGTAACTGTCTAGACATATAGGCACATTTGAAACATACTTTTAAATTGGTCATTTTCTGTATCATTTAGTGATAATACGGATACGATGACCTATGCAAAGTTTTTGATATGGTATCGCAAAGTAATCTTTTTCTTGGGTAATTTAACAATTTTTCTTATGTTTTCTTAGTTTGTTATGCCTGATTCTACGTTTCTTTGTTTCTTATGCGTCTCTATCTTTTGATAGATCTTTCATTTAACAATTAGCTAAGCTGCAGCCTTTACCCCAATATCATATTTGTCTCTACGTAGAACATGCTCTGTGGTCTATTATCGAAATGCACATCGCGGTTTCTAAGGGCTGAATTTGTGTTTTAACAACCCTGCAGTCCCTCTCCGCAACACTCGACCTTATCCCAACGACATACGGTCCAACTGATTCTCACTGCTAACAGAAGTAAGTTTGTCTGTCGATATTTACGCGACACCCGTTCGTACGATACACATTACCGAAATTGTCCGTTTGTACAATGGTTGGATATTTTTTATGCGATGCTTGTATAGGAGCACTCTGTTTTGTTCGTAATAAATATTGATGAGGATACAAATGATGGATGCTATTATGCATTTTCTTGAGAGAGTATAAAGGTGTTGCTCTATACATAAGTTTAACACGAATGCCACTACAATTTATGGCAGGTCACATAAGATTAATCTCAAATGCATGCTATTGAAGACTCACATGGAAGTTTGCATTTCTAAGGATTCCAATTTCATTATCCAATTATTCCATATGTACCTTATTATATGATCTAATTGTAGATTGTATCTCCTGCTTTGTAATCTAAGGTCAGCCACAGAGGTATTGCTTCTTTAAACAAATCTCATTTGTATAGCAATCTATCAATCTAGAACGAAATCTTGCATCATAACATGTCGCAAACTTACGCTTTCTTCTCGGCCAGCTAGGCAGCTACTGTAACGCTAATAGGCAGCTACTGTAACGTATTAATGAACCGTTCAAGAGCACGATTTCAGATTTTACAAATACAAATATAAATACTTTTTCATACAAGTTGACAAACTTCAGTATCTCTTACCGAATCTAGAGATCGCTGAGATCTTAAGATCGGTTTATTACACGGCCGGGCCCTAGCATTGTAGATGTGAATGTTTTCCAGTGATCACTAACCATATTGTTATTTCTCGATGGGGTTCGCCTGGATAGCTACCACCCTTGAGCATGAGTCAGCCAAACAACTCGTCGTGTTCCGGCTGGGGGCTTGAGAGCCAGTTCTTTCTTTCTTTTTTTTCTTCTCTCTTTCTTGGCCGGCAACGCATCAGTGATGCCTTTGGTGTTGCTGATGTCCATGGGCGACGATAGCACTTACCATCAGGTGGATCGTCAGCTCGTTTGCCGGCTACTTCCATAAAAAAACATCACTTGACATCCAATCGTTCGTCGGCTACTATTAAAAAAGTTACCTGAAGCACGACGCTTCACTCCAGAATCAACTTGTGTTGCAGTTGCAACGTTATCAAAAGCTGTACCTAGCTTATCAAATGTACTGGAACATACTTGGGTATTAATTTTATCGTCGCCTAATGAATGGTGAGATCGAGCGCCCACTTCCAGAAGCCCACATGTGGCACTGACTCATTGTTTCATGCACTCGCCGTCATTAATTAATCGACATTATTATATTCTTCAAAATGCAACGAATTGACGATTCCATGTATAGCGACTGCTATAAAATTCATAGAGTTACAGGTTGTTAGAAAGGACGGGATTTATTATTTTAAATTCGATTTCGTCAGCCTCGGCTGTGAATTCAACCCAGGACACTATGCTTCACAAGCAGTCACTCCTAAGGCTGTGATGTCGTATCCTTATAATATTTCGTCGTTGCGACTTTAAGACCTCTTATGTGTAAAAAATCAGCTTTTTGAGGGAATTGATAAGAATCGATAAAATTTTGTTGAGCAAGCATTTGGTGATTTTGAATTTGGTGAATAAATTACGATGGAAACGTCGTATACACAATATAAGAGTTTTTGAATTCGATAGTTCTTCAAAATGTTCATTCATTCATTAAAAAAAAAAGATCATTTGACGTAAAAAAGTGATTTTGCCAAAAGTGGCACATAACACATAAGAGGTCTTAAAGACGCAACGAAGATTTGTTAAAAGTTTTGTTAGTATTGTTACTTTTTCAAGCAAAAAAACTGACCGGATTTTCATCAAATTTAGCACATATGTAGACCATGCTTTGGAATAAGACATAGGGTACTTATTATCCCGAAAAACGCAAGCATAGCCGCGGGCAGAGCGGGTAGTAAGTGAGTTTAAAATATATTGTAATGAGTAAAAAAAAAATAAAAAAAGTATAAACTAACTCGACGTCCTGTCTATCCGTTCGTCAATGCCCGCGTCTTATGGCGCTGAACCAATTACGTGTTGATGATGCGGGCTCTCTGTTGCCGCTCGCGGCCGCGCTGCAGCCGATGCAGTCCTGCTGCAGTTCGTTAGCCTATTGTTTCTACTGTTTACCATTGTTGAAGGGTTATCGGAAGGGGCTTATAGGCTTATAAATTATTGATAATGGGCCTGTTGACAAATTTGCAGTGGCACATAGGTACCTTACTATTTGTATTACATTTATATGCGAACTTCGTATCGCCTAACAAACTATTTTTTTTTTCTAAAATAAAAGTAGCCGAAGTAACTCATTGTTATATCAGCTATCTGCCAGTGAAAGTCCCGTCAAAATTGGTCCAGCCATTTCAGAGATTAGCTGGAACAAACAGACAGGCAGACAAAAATTGTGAAAAATGTTGTTTTGGTATATGTACCGTGTATACATCCAAATGCACTTAGTAAAAAGCGGTTATTTTAATATTACAAACAGACACTACAATTTTATTTATTTGTATAGAGTATAGATTTGGTATTATTACAAATTACCTAATCTATCATCGATCAACCATTGGTAGTCCACAGCTGAAGATCTCCCTTAACTTGAGCCACTCCGGGCCTGAGATATCTGAAACTGTGTGTGTTTTAAACAAGCAAAATTAGCGTTCAAAATCGTATAATGAATATTTACCTTGAACCAAACACGGGATCAGGCAACCTTAACAAAGAAAAGTGAAATCACAATTTAGCTATAAACTAAACTTTTTTACGCTCAAATCAAATCAGCTGTTAAAACAGGGAGCTCGGTACACACTCCCATTTTTTCCGTTGAACAAAAACGTCATCTAAATATAATAACGTCTTGATTTCAATCTGAAAGCCGTGTGTCTGCAGCGCGGCTGTGGCGTGCCTGTGGCGGCTGCGGCTGTGGGAGGAAGTGACGCGACACGTGTATCTTTTGTGATTTAATTAACTCTGTTGTATTGAATGGGATTCATGCGTCGTTTTCCTGCTGGATTCGATTTACAGAGTTCAGGTGAGATGACGATAAATCGCTTCATTATGTGACGTCGGTCTGCGTCGTGTTCCGACTGCCTTGAGAGATAGTCTTTTCTTTTTTCTTACCTCTTCTTCTTTCGCTTTTCACTGGATCGCTCTTGGCCACTAACCCCGCACTGCTATGCTAATTATTCGCCTTAATCATAGAGCTATTTGTGAGAGTTGTTGTTGTTAAGAATATCATACTGAATCAGAATGAACTGATTTAACGACAGTTATCTAACGATGAAGGCTCGGTACATGGTTTGAAATATCTTCCGAAGCACATAATTCCCAACTAAATTACCATTTTGAACATTACTCGGTTAAAAAACCGTCAAACTACTAACTAATGTTTCTATCGGTAATATTGACTCGTAATAAATAGAAAGTGATCGGTAACGCAAGGTGTTCGCGAGGGATGTGACGTCACCGTGTGTGCTCGATGCAAATGGGGAACGTTCGTTTTTAACCAATTTATAAAAAAACAGTCACTGACAATGTGATACTTGTCAATAAGTTGAAATAGAAAGTGCTGATAGACTTTTTTAAATATTTACAGATAGAGAAAGAAGTAATGTATTAATTAAGTTTTGAATATTATTTATTTCATACTTAGCCCAGGCATTCTATACAATACTCCATGCTTAGTTGGTAATGTGTGTAAAAGACGGGTCTCTGCCTTTTCGCCGAAAATTGTTTGGCCGATTATCACTTGCCAACTAACGTTTCGCAGAATTTTATTTCGCCGAATAATAATTTGCCAACTCACATATTTTTTTTTATTTCCTAACCTAAAAGTTGCCAACTGTACGTTTGGTCTGCCTTTTATAATGACACTTTTCAAAAGGCCAACTTTCAAGTAGCGAATGGTTCAGTTAGAGTAATATTCATTTAGTTGTATATTGATTATAAACCTACGTTTGTAAATTTGCGGTTCTTGTTATCTTCCGGTGACATATTATTATGCATTTTAGGGAGAATTTAGGGGTTTTTGATACACAAAAAGGCTTCCAAACGTCTCCGGCGCTGCGGGAAGTGCAGCCCCTCCGCCCTTGCGTAACAAACTGCAGGCACTCCATGCTCGCCTACGCAGCTTCGGCTTTTTGGTCGCCTGCGGCGACCAGCCTCAGCCGCTTCGTCTCACATGGTGCCTGCAGTTGGTTACAGCGGGCGGGGGCTGCTCTCCCTCCGCGCCTCCGGGGTTTACATTCACTCTAGGGGTAGGGCAGACTAGTACCACGTGGGGTCAGGGTTGACTAAGTCGGTTCTGTCACCAATTTTGAAAAATCCGAAGCTGCGTTGGCGAGCAGTGTAGTGTAGGAGCCATTAGACTGCATCTCTCCTTACCATCAAGTGTGATTTCGGTCAAGCATTTATTTAAAATGTATAAAAAAATATCTATTCATGCCGGTTACAATTTGTTTTAGTGTGTTTTTAAGTAAATTCTTAATTCCAACCTCCATCCAAGTTGACTATACATACCCAAATCTAACTTTATTCATTGCCGGTGGACCTGCAGGTATTCTGTACAGTAGTTGGGAAACGTATATGTACATTACCTAGGCAAAATATGTAATGGTGAATAATATTCATATAATTTAATACATTGCCAAAACGACCCAGGTATTATACACATTTCCTAGGAATTGTGTTGAATACCTGCATTATACAGATATCCGGTAACATATATAATAACAACATGATAAACAATTGTGTATATTGCTGCATAATATACATATGTATACCTACGTATTTATATGTAGCTCAACTGTCTGAAGCTATGAAGACGTGAATTGGACTGCTTGCTATTAAGGGTAAAATAAGAATAAATTATTTCTAATAAATATTATTTGTTTTCAATGAAAAGTGTCTAACGAACAGTCGTTAGGGCAAACATAAGCTTAATTTATAAGCATTTTTATTGCATTTCCTAGTTCTTCAATTGGCAGGAAAGCTAGACAGGTGCTAAGTGGTCCGATGAAAAAGGTCATAAGTATTATTTTAAAAGCATATTTATTTTAAATTGACTTCTAGATAAATATGATAGTTTACATCCTACATCAGCATACAAACATTTTTGTCGCAAATTATTACGCATAAAAATATGAAAAACTTTTATCGTTAAGGATTTCTAAAACCGATCCCCACAATTTTGCAGGCGGACAAAATAGAGCGAAGCCATGTCAAAAATAATTTATTATCTATCAAAAAATAATTGTAATAATTACTTATGCGAGAGTGAGTCCCCTAAGTTTTTTATTATTCAAATCTACTAATGACTGAGTCCATTGTAGCTGGGTTGGCAGTTGTACGTGTCCTTTGCCTGTTATTGTTAGAAAAATAAACGCGTTTGGTATTTTTTATCTGTGTCATGTTATCTGGTTGAACATTGGGATTTATAATTAGTTTAGTAGGGTCTATTGTCACATGTAAGCTATTTCCGTTCAGGAGAAGGTGATTGTTTCATTTGGTTGCACAAGATAATCATATTTTTAACTTTTTTAAACCCAATCGAAGTTTTTTTCTAACTAAGATTAATTCTGATCATCAATAACTAGGTTTTAGTTATTGCTTTCTTACAATTTATTGTGTTCTCTCTATAATTCGACATCATCCAAGTAATTACCTCTAACGGACTAACGAGAAGACGTGTAGGTTGCCGGAATAGGAAACAGCAAAAAATATTCTTAGTTTATTTTCAACCAGTATAATTTTCTTGCTTTATTTGACTTATTACACCTACATTAGAATAAGTTCACTTAATTATTTGAAGTATAGAATTCCATCTGCTATAATATTAACGTGAATGCAAGATTGGAGCTACTATTAATATTATTTCGATTCCAAGAACAATCACTATTCAGTTACAACAAAAATTCATAAATAAAATTGTGACGCAACAAATATTTGAGAACAGAAATCGAAGCATATTTAGATCAACCGGCCATTGTTCGAGGAAGAATGGCGTATTTGAAGTACATAAAAAATGTGATCCATCTTTTATGTGTAATGTCAAAATTTTGGCCCAATTTGCATATGAACGGGGTCCATTCAGTTCGAACGTTCGGTTCTATATTTTTAATCGTTCTGGGTTTCGGGCCAGTGTCACTTTGCGTTTCACGCTTGACGTTTTGTTGTGTGAACTGAGTGATGGCCTTTTCTGTTGCGATCTAACTTTGCTACTTTTATATTGTTTTTGTATATTTTAAAGATACGACATATATTCTTGACTTGGTACCAAGTTGGCTTTGGATTGTAGGCCAGTACGACTACGATGTACTGTTTACCAATTGTTAATTCCTTAAAATTAACTTAATTCAAGTTTTAAGCTTCATCGAGTTACATTAATTTATTTAGTATTACTAAATACTAGTTAGTTAATTAGATGATTATCTATATTTTTATTAAAGTTTAATAAATCTTGACAAAAATAACCGACTTCAAAATTAGATAACTCAAAAACTACTAGTCATATCTCACTCAAATTTAAGTGGGACCACATGACAAGCACCAGCTTTCGATTAGAAAAAAAATCATCAAATATAAAAAAAATACAGTCGAATTGAATACCTCTTCCGTTTTTGAAGTCGGTTAAAAAGAGTTTTATACGCATCACGTACTTAGTTATATTCTTTAAATTTAATTAATTGAATTATTGTTACAATTTATATAAGGTTACTATATAATTAAACATGTTCTTATCTGCCGGTTACGCCACGCATCAAGCCTATTGTAAAGAAAAAATGCAACGTTTTTATAATTATCCGAAGCGTTGCGTGTCACATCTTGAATCGAAAACGCGTTCGTGAAGAAAAAAACACAATACAAATCACTGTATCGCCTCCTAATGATCTTGATGCGTCAGACCCATCGCAGACAGAGACACACGCTACCTTATTGTGTGCTAGACAGAGACGGAAAATGGATTCAGACCGGAAACTGAGTAATATATGGCGCATTGTTAGTAATGAGATCGGTTTGTGTGTTTGCTTGTCTGTGGGCGGATAGTGTTGCCTGCTTTAGTTCTTTTTTAAAACAAGTAATGCGAAATATCTCGGCTATCAACCGCTTATTTTCAAATTAATAATAGGAATAATGGTTGTGTTCGTTTAATACGTTCCTTGTATTCACTGTCTCCTTTCATCGTACATCGTACTCTAAAGGGCACGATAGGTCTAACGATGCGGACTTACTGGTAAGGGAGCTATTTTGTAATAACGAAATACTAGCAATTCGTCGTATAAAAATAGAAGTAAACAATGATACATTAAGAGAAAAACGTCATTCGATCTAGCATGCAATATCGATTGATGATCATGCTCTTAAAGAATCACCATAACTTTGAGTTTGACCAATACAGTTAGACAATAAGTATTTCAACAAATCGAATCCTACCAAATGTGAATCTGGACCTTATAATTATAGGTACAAAGTCCAAGTTACCTCGATAGAATGCACGTGCATAACCGATCCAAACGCCCGAACGATTCGGATTGTATTTGAAATTCAAATTTGGAAATCCATTAGTGGTGCTCGTCATTTTAATGTGACACCGTATTGAGTTACTCTAATTGATGGCGTTTTTTGAATCGACTTTCGAAACATGAATCCGAATGACAGGAACTGGCCGTTTTTTAGCGGATACTGTGAACGGAATTGAACGGATACAATGTCTTGCTTTCGGCTTTTGATGGATTTTAAATCGATAATGTTTCTGGTTCTAGTTCTGATGAAATGACAAGTTTATAATATCCATCTTGCTTGCAATGACAAAATTGTTAAGAATGTTTAATGTTAAGTATATTATACACTCTACAGCCACGGAAGTAAAAAAAGACGGACGTAATCCCAAGAACAAATTCAGTGAAGCACCCATAGGAATACCAACTCTGTATTCGTACAAGTACACACACCCACATATTGACACCATACGGCTACGACATTGACACCATCGCGAATCAAAAATTACAAAATTACGCACACATGGTAAGCAAACTGTCAGCTGTCAGCTTGACTCTCGATTAGACAAGGTTACGTCCGTTCTTTTTTTATGTCCGTGTCTACAGCATAATTTTTAGGTTCTGTTGGTAGCATTCCTGCCACGTGGTTATTTTGAAAGGCACTTAATGATTTTTAATATCCTAAAAAATATTTGACAGCCATTACGGGATACTTATTTGACACTTTCAAAGTGCCTACGAATTATTTAAGACATAAAACAGAACCATTAATTAGCTTAACATTTCTTGCCTGTCTTCCGTCGTCTCCGAACAACGTTAGAAAAAGAAAGAAATAGAAAAAAAAACATTTGTCAATTGCAATTGTACCGTATAATGCATATTGATGGTTGCATCAATACGCCGTATCGACTTGCTTGTCAACGGGCATCATTAATCTACTATCATTACCAGCAATCATCAATCTATATTACCAAGGTACAACCCGTTCGGATAGAAAAAGGGTTAAGAGATGTGCATGTTATTTTTGAATCTTAGAGTAGTAGAGTAGTAGTAGTAGTTAGTATAGGAATGTTAAGTAAACCGAGTATTCTGATCATGAAATAGATCACAAAAATATCGCCACAACAATTCAGTGCTGGTTTGAATGTTGTTTCAACCAATGAATGAAGATATATCTACGAATAAACTTCTGCTTTCTTCACCACGTAAAGAATCTTTTTCTTATATGTTTGGATGCTGGTGACAAAATTCGTGGGGAATATTTAATTTTGTAACATCATTTAAATTATAATGTTTAATGTAGATGAGGTCATCGTAGTCCAAGGACACCAGCAACACCTATGGATCACCGATACGTTGATGGTCATTAAAAAGGAGAGGTCGAGCATGCGCATTATTTCTGGCTCTCCGTACGACCGAAACACGTGGCTTTGTTCGTAGCACAGAAGAAATAATAGTTCTTATTTCTTAGTAAAAGATGTGTATCCAGTGAGTCAAGTTGAAAACTCTTCCTACTAATATACATTTGACGACCCGTGTGGCGCAATGGTTACCATGCCGGATCGCCGCACCAAGGGTCCTGGGTTCGATTCCCAGCGAGGCGGAAATTTGAATGATGAATTTGAATTTCTGTTCTCGGTCTGGGTATGAATGTCCTTGTCTAGTGTGTTGTCCATGGCACCCACGACACAGGGAATCCTAGTATGGGGCTATGAGTGTGTGGCGTTATTGTGGCGTTATATTAGTAGGAAAAGTGTCTTAAGCGCTTCCATGCTTCGGAGGGCACGTAAAGCCGTCGGTCCCAGTCGTTCAGTTGTTAAGCCATGTCGGAGGCCCTCGGGCGGCATGAAAACTTTCGACAGTTGGGTTGGCCACTAACCCCTCCACCAAATCGCACTGGAGCAGCGTGGTGGAGTATGCTCTAGGCCTCCTCAAGAGGAGAGACCCGTGCTCAGTAGTGGGCCATTAATGGGTTGAAGCCAGCCAGCCAGGAAAAGTTTTCAATTTGACTTTTATGTAAAAAATGATAAAACATCTGAACGGATTTTCGTGAAATTTAACACACTGTTAGACCATGATTCGGAATAAGATGTCCGTGATCTGGAAAAAAGGGTATGCGGTACTTATTATCCAGAAAATGCGCGCAAAGCCGCGTGCAGAGTGTTAATTAGTTCTTTATCATTATTTTATTTGTCTACTAGCTGACCCGGCGAACTTCGTATCGCCTAACAAACTATTCATTTTTCTAAAATAAAAGCAGCCTAAGTTACTCCTTGTTACATCAGCTATCTGCCAGTGAAAGTCCCGTCAAAATCGGTCCAGCCATTTCAGAGATTAGCCGGAACAAACAGAAAGACCGACAGACAGTCAGACAGACAAAAATTGTAAAAAATGTTGTTTTGGTATATGTACCGTTTATACATCCAAATGCACTTAGTAAAAAGCGATTATTTTAATATTACAAACAGACACTCCAATTTTATTTATTTGTATAGATGTGTGTATGTATCGTTAGTCATAATAAAACTTTCAATATCGGTTCGATCGGTCCGATCGTCTAACATTCTAAAGCCGCATAATTGTACAATATTACGCAATTATTAACGGAAATTTACTTTCTTCGTTTCGATGTTGCCTTAGTATGGAGTTAGCTTCGCTTGTTTTTTCTAATTTAGGGACATTGCTTAATGATTTTGTAAACTAAGGTAGGTTTTTATGTTTCAATCGATTGTAAAATAGTTTTATAAAGTATAGAATGTTAGATATTTTGTAATATTTTCTTTCTTCTTTCTTCTTTCTTCTTTCTTCTTTCTTCTTTCTTCTTTCTTCTTTCTTCTTTCTTCTTTTAACTTATTTATTTTCTTTCTTCTCTTCACTTAAATGTTGAATAGTGCTGTCTGAAATCAGAAAGTTATTGATGCCACATTTCAGTCTTAATTTTATTAAGTAAATGGTGTTCTAAGGAAGTACGTAATTTAATTGATTTAGATGATTCTGGCTTTCTGTAAGTAAATTTTCCATTATATTATTGTCCTGAATTTAAAAAAATAACTCTGAAGGTTCATAAGGTAAGTGGTGACGGATGACCGTGGGGCACCAAAGGATCAATCCATAGAAAATTGCACATTAAGGGCATCAGTGAGCAAGCTAAGAAGAAAGGTAGGTATGCATTTGTTACTGGTATTGTGAATATTAGACCTAAAATGTGTTGGTATCTCTACCTACATTATTATTTTATCTAAATGTTTTGTCATAAACCTAAAGTGCAGATAATAGATACTCCTTATGGGGCCATCCATAAATTACGTAACACGTTAGGGGGGAGAGGGGGGGGGTCGATGTAGTGTGACATTGTGTGACAAGGGATGGGAGGGGGTCCTAAATTTCGTGACGTCACATTTCAAAATCGAATAATTGGTATGTATAGGTAAATATTAAAAAACAGTTAAAGGAAATAAAACTTATTTCGGAACTGCTGTTTTAATTTCTAGGAGTCAAATTTCATATGTGACGAGACAACGTCTCAATGTCAAGGGGGAGGTTTCACAAATGTGACCAGCTGTGACAAGGACGGGGAGGGGTCAAATGTCATGAAATTAGTGTGACGTAATTTATGGATGGCCCCTAATATCTTTAGAGTGGATTTAGAATTGCAAGTAAAATTAAAATCACCTTTGTACAGAAGCGGTCTCCATATTATTAGGTACAGATTGTGGCAGGTGTTGTCTCGCTTCATTTACCGTCTTTGTGCGAAGTCGGTTAGCGGTTGAGGAGCCGCCGGGCGGCCGTCGGGCCACTGTCGGGCGACCGTCGGGCCATCGTCAGGCGACCGCTGGGAAACAATGGCGGTCATGGTCAGCGTGTAACTTGTAGGTTTAGTTTATTTTGAATTGTTAATTAATGGTAATAAAGTATTTGAAGTGAATCTGCGTGAAGGGACGCTCATTTGAAAGACGCAAACGGAGGCTTATGGTTGAATGGCTTGCGTTTCTCATTGCCATTGGCCATTTCATAAAACATACTCGTATCTAATGAAATATATAGTGGCTTTGCATCAAATTATCGAATGTTGATCATGCAAGCTTAACAATTTGGCCGACAAGGTTTGGAATGGGCCATCATGGAATAAATAGTCGTAAATATCACCAATATAATTTCAATATCCGTGGATAATTATTACCGGTATTTTTTATTTGAAGCCTGACTGGCTCATTATCATTCTTTTGCTTGATTCAGCTGTCAAACAACTCATCATGCTCCAGCTGGAGGCTTGGGAGCCGTTTCTTTCTTTCTCTCTTTTTTCTTCGTCAGCATCGGTGATGCCTCTATTGGTGTTGCAGTTGTCCATGATGGGCGACGGTGTCCCTAAAGAAGCCAGTATAATTTGAGCGTTACCCCGTCACATACGAGTATCATTAGGAATACTTCACTGTGTAATGAAGATCTCATGATTTTTTTTACCATTAACCTAGAGGGGGTAGCCTGGTTGGTGAGCACACATATAGCAATTCACGTGACATCCATTTAAGAATATTTTCAATAATAATCGGCGCCAGTCTGTGATGCGCCAAGTAACCCGATACCGTGTTTTCCATCTTCGCATCTGTCATCGCCATGATCAACCCTCGCCTTTAAATCCGTGCATTCAATATCTAAAGAATTTGCATACGCCATTTACGGGTTAAAATCATCATTCGATTACTGTTACAAAGGAACTTTCTGTTTAAACCTTACACGGATGAGATACGGTTCAGATTTCAGTATTGATAATTGTTCAACGAAAAGTGATGTTTGGTACTTGCTGGATACTCTTTCAAACATGAGCTTATGTTGCCATTTTATAAAAAGGCCTTTCATGCTGTAAATAAAGATCATATTCGTTTGACACACAAGTGTCATGGGAAGATGCCAACCCTAAAATGCGTTATGCAAATGCGGCTCCGCGGAATTATTTTTGCTATCATTTTTCAATAGCTCATTATAGGTCGCTAAAGCCAATCCGGGCGTAAGGACCATAGGTTTTGAGCTCTTTGTCGTGTTATTCTTGATTATACGGCATATTGTGTAAACTGATTTTATGGTATATTTTATGGTGCTCATTTGAAATTCGATGGCATTTGAAGGGCTTATTTGCATGATTGTGATTTAGAGCTTATTTATGGTTTGGGGATTACACTAAACGAAGTGCAACTTGCCGTTGCAACAACAAGAATTAAGATTTCCAGACTAGAATTTTATTGCAGTTTCTCATTGATTTTATATTATTGCAAAAATAATTTTATATATAAATCGAAAGACCTTAGGTGTATTATTAAAAATTCCACAATTTCCTTTCTCTTCTTGCTAATGATGGGTGACCCACAACCACGAGCCAAGTGTGTTGACTGTTTACGATCAAATCTCACTTCGATGCTTTATTGTAAGCGTACCTTCTGTTTAAAAACTACCGTTGCTATCAACAATGCCATCGCAACGAGACTTTTAATGATCACTGAATATCAAAATTTGTCAAGTTTCATTACTAATTCTAGTAGCACAAAAATAGACAAGCGTGCAGTTAACGACACAGATAAAACAGTTCGTTTACAATTAAACACCAAGTTAGTTGGCACTGACATTTCTACACCATCTTAATTCTTCTTTTATCTACATTTGACAGCAAAGCCACATTAGAAGCCACCATATAAAGCACTAACTTGCTCCCCGATCTCGAGCCATTCATTACGAGAACTTTCCCTACCAATACAATTAATATCAACGGTACATCGATACCATCGGAAGGTAAAAAACACGATAATTAACCATTCCCATCGGACGCCACATGTCACTAAACAAAAGCTTATATTATACATGAGAAACTAATTACTGAACTTATAGACAGAGACGGATAGATGGCTCAATCTATGAGGAAGAAAGAGACGGAACGATTACAAGATCGGAAGCAGATTGGCACGCACCACTGCCTACTGGCCGAATATGTTTTTTTATTAATTAAAAACGCTGGCGGTTTGATAAATTATAAGTTGGTCGATTTGTTTAAGTAAGTATCGAGGTCGCCTGCGCACGCGCGGGTTGACCCCGGAATATGTGCACTGAATATATTTAGTTTGGTCTTTTTATAATATTTTAATTTCAGATTGTACGATATTGCAGTAACTGTGAATAAAATTATTTAGCCAAGAAGAATGGAGTCAATTCCTTCGCCGTCAGTAGGTGTAATGAGTGACATGACGAAGCAAACCGCGTCTTCTATATTGGGGGGAAGTTTACTACAAAAGGATGGATAGTCGCCGTACATCAAGTCGATACGTACGAATTAGTAATTAATTCTTGTTATTCCTGTGCACATTGTTCAAAATTAATTATATAGACTACCGAGAGGCGGGCCATCCTGCGTCTGAGCTCGAGGCTTAGCAGATTGGTCTACACCAATTCAGGGTCATTGATAAGCCTTTTTGTACGCCTCTCCATGGAATAAAAATCTGACAGGTGACATTTGGAAGCACCAGCACCAGTACCACCCAAATCTGACAACAGTAGTCCACACATGGGCAAACCTGCGCCTATGGAGTCAGATCAAAGCGAGTTTGATTTGGACCTCACCTAACCAAGTCTATTTAAAATTATTGGAGCATGTCACTTTTTAATATAAGTAGGCACACGTCATACTGTTTGATACCCCATTTAAAAGTTGACCACTTAACCTTAATTAAAGTAACAATCCGGCAGTAACCGACAATCCCTACAATTATGAACCTCCATAATCTTATAAACGGCTCGTCTTGCGTTTAGCGTAAACCAATCAGCGAAATGTCAGAACATTTCACGGTATATTAGCATTTGCGTCTACGTCATAAACGCTAGAATAGCTTGGGGTGTTTCAAGGTCTAATTTGTTTTTAAATAGATGGACTAATTGATAACATGTTGCAGCTTTTTACTGTAGCTTGTTACGGAGTGGGCGATTAAATGGCGACTGTGAAGTGTGCATAGATTATGCATCAGCGGAATTACCTATAATGAGCCAGCTGACTGACCGAAACTTGCATAGGTTACTGTCATAAAGAGTCTTATTACATAGTTAACACCAATGATATTTAAAAAATATAGATACGTTATGCCCTTTCAAATTACCAAAAAATCTGTTCCGAAAAGAGCTGAAATACACACACGTTTATCTTTTGTTTCGCTACACCAATCACATTAGTATAATACACGAAGGTATTTTAACGCTGTATATCAAATGTCAAGCACTTCTGACAACAACAAAAGCGTGCGTATCATCTTGTATTGACAGAGCAACTACGAGCAGAACGGTCATTTGCCTGTTCTTATGCTCTTCAACGTCCGTCGGCGCTTTAGTGACATGCCTACCTCTTTTTTTACATTATAATATCATTGGTTAACACAACTTAATAGCCGCCGGTGTCATGCGTGCCAGCAAGCTCGAAGGTTCAATATTACTAAGGGTATTTACATACATACTAAGTACTTAAATATATTGCGTTATCTTATCGACTAAGGATCTTTCAATCTTAACTCAAGACTTCAACTGCAAGAAATAATTAAGGTAACTTCTTATCACAATATATTTTAAATTAGGTATAATTTATAAGCCAGACTTTATTGTACTTTTATTAAATTATCAAAAAATTGTTCACATTATTCGAAAAGGCATGTCCATTTTAAATCACTCGCTCTTTACACTGCAAACCTATACACTTCAAGGGCTCCACCCAAGCGTGGCTATCCTTATTAAATTCAAATCGTACCATCTTCAAGAACACATGCGTCATTACATCACCACATGCCAGGTTTCCTCAACGCGGCAAAACATCGCTTTGCACCCATCCATTGCTACGTTTCTTCTATTTGCAAAAGTCAAGCATTAAGTCCGTAAACATTGAAAACAAAATATAAATTTTGACCGGTACAAAAAATAACATCAAAAATCCATCATCAACTAAACACATTCAGTAATTAACTGAACCAAATTCGCCCATCATGCTGTTGACCTTAAGAATAGGGAAACGAAATATCATTGTTCCACCGAAAACACGATCACGCAGCAAAATGACCTCTGTTGCTTTTGGAATACAGTTTTTGTGTGCGTCATGTTCGAGAAGCAACGTTTTGAGTAAGTGTTGGTAAATTTAAGACTTATGCGGCGAGAATTAAGGTCGATTTCATGTTGTGGTTCCGGATGACCGATGTTCGTTACGCTAGGCAGAACACCTGCTGAGGTGGTCACCAATATGAATGTAATTAGAGGTTGTATGTGTGTACGGTTGAATGAGAAAGTCTGCGGTCTGGTCAGGAAACGCTTCTAACAAAAGATGAAAGACAGACAGACGGGTGTAATGGTCGTCTCGATAGATCGCTATCTAGATCGTCGCTCGACATGTGAATGGATATGTTCGTTTTAAAGATGCAGAAGTAAAGCATTTTCGAGGGGACTATGGGGATTATACAAATTTGAAAATTAGAACATCATGGCTGAAGCAAGAGGAATTTTCATATCTGCTTTTAACAGTGCTCCTGTTGTCATATCGGTCTGAACACTTAAAAGACAACGTAGTGTTCAGTGTAAAGTTTACGACACACTCGCGATCGCCATTAATGTTATAATATTTTTAAAAATTTAATACCAGAGATAGCAGTTAATGGACAGTCAATCCTATGCCGGCATACTAAGATGTCGTAAGAGGCGACAAAAACCGCCCTGCTTGGTGATAAGGCTTATATTTCTATGTTATTATTAACTCATAAATATAATCACTGGTATCTTTCCTTGCTTGGCTAGCTACGAGCTTCTGGCTTGAGTCAGCCGCTAAACAACACGTCGTGTACCGATTGGGGGCTTGAGAGCCAATTCTTTCTTTCTCTTTTTCTTGGTCAACATCGCATCGGTGATGTCTTTGGTGTTACAAATGTTCAGATTGTTCGTCTGCAAAAGACTTCTTTCTACATCGCTATTTTCTATAACTCGTTAACAACGTATCCTGTATCCGACGTCCAGGGTCATGGATGAGACAAAATCCATATCAGTCTTCACCAGTACGCATTGCAGCAGCGTGGTGTAGTATGTTCTAAGTCTTTTTCAGAAGAGAAACCTGCGACCTGGAGTGGATATTAATTTGTGAAAATTTAGTAATATCGTGTACAAGATCCAGACAAGAATTCGGCATGACGGTATGTCCATCAACCGAATAATAGAGCACACAGTACCCAGCGTTTAAATTTACAATAGCTAGTTGTAAATTTTTTACACATCTTACTTATTTAGAATTATCATAAGAAGGAGCAATTTCCTCACTCAATAAGTTAGTATAATTGAACACCAGTCATGGTGTAAACTGCCAGAAAGTATAGTAGCATTGTAGCATCTGCCGCTGATGGCGATATTGTCGGTCCTGATAAGCGTGACGCATCGCCGACTCCCCCGAGGAATCAATTAACTGCGACGCGATACATTTCGTTAGATAACCGGCAAGATTTCGTGGCTAGCTCATGAATATCCAACGAGGGCTGGATTGACACTATCGGTTGTCTGGTGAGGAATTACCATTGGTTTTGCTGTGTCTAGATTTTGCAGGGGTGGTTCTCCTTTCGTTTGGTGTATCTATGTTCAGAGGATGATTTTAAGTGGCCAGTATTTTCATTATAAAGGGCTCCATGGCCTCCGTAATTCATGGATTCTGAAGGTTCAGGACTGGTTATAGAGTGCTACTAGCTGACCCGGCGAACTTCGTGTCGCCTAACAAACAATTTTTTTTTCTAAAATAAAAGTAGCCTAAGTTACTCCTTGTTACATCAGCTATCTGCCAGTAAAAGTCCCGTCAAAATCGGTCCAGCCATTTCAGAGATTACCCGGAACAAACAGACAGACAGACAGATAGACAGACAGACAAATATTGTGAAAAATGTTGTTTTGGTATATGTACCGTGTATACATCCAAATACACTTAGTAAAAAGCGATTCTTTTAATATTACAAACAGACACTCTAATTTTATTTATTTGTATAGACGTATAGAAGATGTATAGATGACCAGCAGTGGACCTTTTTTGGCATCCATAGTGAGTCCCTGGGCCGTACCAGTCATTAAACTCAAGAATCGTTTGGTTAGTCAATAATGTAGTCAATTATTTTTTTAGTTTTATCAATAAAAGTTTATACCTGGTAGCCATTACTTCAATAGCAACCAATTCCCGAATGAGCATCATATCGTGACCACTGCGCGACTTGATCGACTTATACGAAGGTGGTACTCACCATTCACCACACCACTAACCAAACGTTGACGCGATGTACGTTAAAAGAAATTATGCATATTAAATTCTCAACTGACTTTCTTATCGACATCGAATTGTGGTTATAGAGCGCCGCAACGATTTTGATTGTTGCTCTGAATTTAAATGTTATGAAATAATTTCTTTATTTGCCTTGAATTTTAAAAGTATTAGTGTTAATATTTGACTTGATTCTCATGTTTTATTTATATCTTACACGCTATATACGTTTACGATACCACAAACAAAATCTTAAGATAAAAATTGATCGAATTCACAATCACAATGCACAATCAAGGTATTTTGCCAAAATAAATCATTTATTTTTAATGTTAATAATAATTATTATAAATAAAAGATGTAAACCAGGGTTCAGGGTAGTAGTATTGTATTATTGTATATACCTATAATGGCATATAAATTATTACCGATTACTAGCAGGGATCGTGTGTCAAAAATAACATGTTTATGACATGACATAACATACATAATACAATTATATTCATTAAAATAATTACAAGTAAGAAAAAAATAACGAAATGAACACGAAATGTCGTTCCGGTATCGATTCTTTCGTTATCGATAACAGTTAGAACTATTTTTAACTGAAGGAAAGGTCCTTGGAGTATCTATTTTTATCGAATTAATTAACTTTTCACTGAGTGATAAATAGACACGTAGCACGTCACATTTTGCCAATACTCTTGAACTTTTAACATTTTTTATACTCTCTTATTTATGCTCTTTGAAACTGTTACAATTTAATTGGGTTTAATCATAATACTTATCGGATTAAAAAGACTTGGATGATGTACTTACTTTTTATTTTGAAAAAAAAAGAAGTTACCATTTGCGGTCTCTCATGTTGGCCGGTGATGTGAAAAGTGAATACAATGTGGTGAGAAAGAAAAAGCGTTAACGTATCCAATGGATATTACCTTTAAAATTTACAGCACAAGCTTTTTATGGTAATAATTGTGATTCTGGAGGCAAACGAAAGAATATTCTAATACGTATAAGAAATACTATTTTAAAAATAATGTTTTAAAACTTTTTGCTTGTACTGTTGGCCTTTGAGAAGTTTAGCTGGAGCCAACCCTGAGCTTAGTATCAGGTGAACATTATCATCTAAATGCATCGTCATTGAATCAAATCAATTTCTGAAATTTCTTTTCTAATTAATTATTAAGAGGATTATTAAGAGGAAGTTCTTTTCTAATTCAGGTTGCAAGATTTGACCCATACATATTGAATACTAACAAACTAACAAACAAAGCAGGTAAATTAAAAGCTTGTAAAAATTCATTCACACACGCACGCACACACGCACGCACACACACACACACACACACACACACACACGCTCACTCGCATACACTCACGCACACACCGGGGTAGTTGTTTTTACTTGTTCAGTAAAATAAAACGATTTAAATTGCACTTACTTCTATGGCATAGCCGACTTACAGATATTTTGCAATTTTTTTTCTCACTTCATTTCTCGCCTATATTGGATAATAAACGACGTCTTTTTTTCTGCTTGTTTTCATTTTATAAACCGATTCGTTGCTTTGTTATGTTTTTATTTTGATAGATAAAGATTGATATTTAAAGTTAGATGTTAACTCACTTTACTCGTATTATGTTTGTTATGTATTAAGTTCAATTTTATCTTATTTGCATTGACTTCGAAATTGCAGTCAGACTAATAACTGAATATACAATGTGCCGCTGCGCCGCTGCCGATCTACGCGCGATAAACGGGCGCACTGAAATATCAGAGGACGCAGTGAGTAAATACCTACTTACTTCGCCATTTTCTGAGTGCGACCCGTTTCCGTCATTTTGGTAGCTGCAACTCCGAACTCAAACAAATGAACTTTATTACAATTTATTGTACTATTTAAAGTTGTTGCTATCCTTATGATGGAATAAATGTTTCTTTCTTTCTTTCTTTCTTTCATTGTAGTGTTTATTCAAATTTACTGTTGCTGTCGGTCCTATCGGCCTTTGCGCTTCATCTTAATATGTAAAACTAAATTCAACGATCAAGACTAGTCGAAACCCGAACATGACACATAAATATCGCATGCTAGTAACAATCTAATTACAACCCGCGGGAATCGAACCCTGATCGGCGGCGATAGTGGCGATTGACCCACCCTTACACCCTGACCCTCTGCAGTTACACGTTTTATAGTTTTCATTTAAATTATTTTTTTGTGGGGATTACGAACAGAATTTACTAAAGGTGTGTTTCTAAATAAGTTAGTCTGGTCAAAGTGAAATATTGTGGTGATTTAATTTGTATTTTAAAGCTGTTTGAATTAGTCAAGTTATTTGTATTATACTTTTTGTATTGGTTATGACGGGCTTTTCATCATCAGTACTCACTGTGATTATCATTAACGTTTAACCCAATTGGGGACACATTTGGGGATATCATTTGATGAGACGAAACTTATTGGAAAGCGTTGAGGGCACATGCATCGATAAGCCTATTTACCTATTCGCCACTCGATAATAGAGCATCGTGGTGAAGTCTATGTAGGTATCTTCAATGACGTTCTAGAGAAACATACTCTACAGCTCCAGCAAATTAATTTATATTAGAAATTTTTTCAGATTTTTCATGTTTGTTTCTGGACGAATTTGATTTGATACAATAGTTGCGTCTTCCAATCATAATGGACTTCACATCTTAATATGGTTTAAACTCCTTAAAGCATAGGTATCTTTATAGAGTGGTCGACACCCAACCTCTCGGGTGGCAATAATTAAATCGAAGAGGACAGAGGCACTGCAGCGGGTGCACTCACAATTTACAGCCTTTGCGCTATTTTCAATTAAAACCCTAATGGCTCACGGTCGGCCGATGCGCCGATTGTCTAATTGTAAAACTCCGCGCGGCTTGCTTAGTGCGACACTTGATCGTTTTAGTGTGATTAGAAGATATTATGTAACTTTTCATGATTTTAAAAGATGTGCGAGGAGTTTCTTTCGGCTTTTCTTCTCCTCCATGACAAAGCACCCTTCCGAAAAGCTGGTAGATTAAAAAATGACGTGCATAAGTGTTTCAGTGATACCTATATGAATAAAAGATTTTGATTTGATTTGATTTGATTGTATTGCAAGCTTTGATAAGATGCTCTGTTTTCATTGGGGATACTTGATTGATGCGGTTGCAGGTTAAATTGAAATATATCACCTATATTACATAGAGGAAATTAAAGTTAATCTAAAACTAATTTTCCTTATGAGCAAATTCTTTCTTTCTTTCTAATAAGAATTTCTGATGAGAAGGTAAATTGTTTGTCTTGTATACATTGGTTATTGCTCGTGGTATTCACACACATTAAAATACAACTAGTATCCTATTTAAAATAAGCTATAGACACATGGTTAGCGCATAAAGCTTCTTATTTGAGTGAGAAATGTATTGCAACAGCTCCATATAATTTCTCGACACAACCATTCACAACCACGCCCTTTGGTAAAAACTTTCCTTTTAATCGTTTTACATTAAAATGTTGTAATGTGCCAAGTTCGCTCATTGTTATTGAACATTTTTCAATATGGTAGATCGAAAGTTCCCCTGCTATTGTGCTTACGAGCTCAATCCGTTCCTCGATTAGATTATCTCCCATTAGGAATGGAGTTAGGAGTCGTGTTACTTCCTGTTTCTTAATAAGTATTGTTGTTTAAGTTATTGTTTTATTAGGTAGTTCAAATTGTGTATGAACAACCGTACGAACGAATTATACGTGTATTGAGGGAACCAGGCCAGAGCCGTCGATACCGTAAAATTTTGCCATCAAAGTTACTCTTAATTTTTGTGTGCATCTGACGTTTAAATTTATCGCTTAAGACAGACACACACAACCCTGTCTGTGAGTGCAATTTTCAATCAGTTTTGCAACAGTTGAACTTTTCTCACCTCCTTTCAACAAGAAATTAACAATTTGACACATTGAACCCTTTCGAAAACACAAAAACATGAAAACTTAACTCGTAATTCAGTTGACAGCAATCTTCAAGATAATGAGGAAATAGTTCCATTTCTATCCTGGGCATATTTTTATCTGAAAGACTAGTTTTATGATCAGTTCTAGATTTAGAATGACACAATTATGCTAATTTCACTGAGATTCAGTGAACCCTATGGAAGTGGAAGTCACTGAAATAGGTAATTATTTTATCTCTAACTCAATTTTACAGTGCTCTTACTCAAGGTATTTTATAACACTGCTGATATGGTATATGAATGTCTATAGGTGACAGAGATTTTACCATCCAAAAGCCCATAATATAATATGTCCGTTTCTTTGTAAATTATACATAAAACAATCCTACTTATCATGGTTTTCCTTGCCCTGCACCGGTCAAAGTTAATCTTTTAGAATAATTAAAAAGCCTTAATTAATTTCATCCAAGTAATGAACGAGTCTGTCTAGGCTGTATCGTCTGGTTAGTATGTACATTTGTACATAATTTCACAAAGGGCGGGCGCAAAAGGGAATCGCGTCGCCTTACGTTTGAAATATTTTAGAGAAATCCTTCCTTCTCGCTGTAATGAGTGTCATATTCGGAACGGACGGTCAGCAGAAAAGTTGTCCTTAAAACTATATTTATAATAATATTTTGTTGCTTTTTTTGTACTGTCTTGAAATAAATATGAATTACAAGTAAAAAGCATTGTGGCAGCGGTGGGATTCGAACCCACGCCTCCGAAGAGACTGGTGCCTTAAACCAGCGCCTTAGACCGCTCGGCCACGCTACCGATGATAAAATCTGCTAAAAGTATCTCAATGTCAGTTCAGCTCGACTGAAACGTGACATTTTCAATGTTTTTACTTCTTTAATTAATCTCACTCATTTTACTACTATACCGATTACTACAATGTAAATTTTAAGTAAGTAATCTACAGAGGAGCAGAATGGCCTGAGCGTAAGGGACCAACGTCAATGAAAGTCAGTAACGCGCCAAAGGTATCCACTGGACTATCGACAAAAAGAAAAGTGGAGGGCTTTAATTATTACTGGCTCTCAGACTATGGAACATTTTACGGCCGATTACAAGCACATAATAATAAAATTATTTGACAACTGCTTGGACCGTGGTCAGGGGTTTACTCAAGCGGGTGTTACCATTACAACCCAGGCTGATGAAGTAGCAATAGAAGTAGAAGTATTAGCAGTCTTAACAAACATTTTTGAGAACGCTTTGGAGATATATTCACTAGTCAGGTTTCTTCATGATAATTTTATTTAAATCACACGATTGAACTGAATATCAGTGTCGTAGTTGTCTTACAAAACTTTTCATAGGTATACACCGCACTTATTTCAATTACAAATATGACGTTTATAATAAAGATAAAGTGTTAATTCGATATACCACGCATTGATGGCCGTTTTAAAATTACAAATATAATTTGCTTTGCGATACTTGGCTGTTATGACTTACTGTTAAAAGCATTTCATATCTTTACTAGTTCTGAATAAAAACTTAGTAAAAAATATGGCAGCGGTGGGATTCGAACCCACGCCTCCGAAGAGACTGGTGCCTTAAACCAGCGCCTTAGACCGCTCGGCCACGCTACCGATGGCGAGACTGGCATAAAATAGAATTTGTATACCATTCTGGACACACATGATAATATTATATTTAGATATGACTATTATTAGCTGACAATGGGAAGCACCGCTGGTGAAATCTGCTCATTCAGTGTTAGAAGTATTCTCGTGGCCGTGACCTGGTCTACGCTAAGAATAACTGATCACAACACAACTGATAAATAAATTGTAAATTTCAGCAGTTTTTTTATGGCAATGAAAAGTCATATTATCCAATAAAGTTCGCTCATTGATCGAAATGGAATCTTATTTCATTAGATTTTTAGTTCGAACATTCTTGAGCTATTTATGATAATAATATAATTAAAACATGGCATCTACATATTTTTTTATTTTGCGAAATATTTTCGTGCTCCAAAACAGAGTCTTCCTTTGATCGTAGGTATTCAGCCACCTGATTGTCGCAGTTATGGAATAATAATATTGTGTATTTTATAACATCCATATCAATTGTTTCTTAAACCTACTATAAAATGAGAACCGTATTAAGCGGCTGATAAATAATTGTACGTGACATAGATAATATACATACCGATAATACTGACTGATTAATTAATATTTATGTTTATAAAACAACGCAACATCAGCGAATACGTTTAAACGGACTTATTGGTCATTAATCGTAATAATATGTATTTACTATGCTTCTTCCGTTCAGCTATAGTCAGGTTGAATATAGATTTCGGGGGTCATAAGTTTATCGTATTTGTATAATAGCATAACATATGCATATGAAACTGTTGTATATAGAAAAATACATTTGTCAAACAACATTATTAAAATGATCAGTTTCTTAACAAACACTGCTAATCTTTGCATCCATATATTGTGATTTGTGACATTTATGAACACGTGACTTTTCTTTAATTTAAAAAAATAGCAATTTTTTATTCTGGTAATAAAAATAAATTATCAAATTGAGCTGCCGACGCTACCACTACACACGACACATCCGAAGTGTAGCGACGTGTAAAATCTGCATTTCTTTGAGATGCACTTGTCCCCCCCCCCCTCCCTCTCTAGCAGAGAGGGCTCTACTTCGCGCTTTGAGCCGCGACTCCTAGGTTTTGTTGCGAGCTAGCTTCGCTAGGTGTTTTGTTTTGTGACATACGCGTCTACAATTGCCATTGTTTTCGCCGAATTTTTATCTTTTTTTTATTTGCATTTAGAAGGGCGTGAGTATTTTTAGGTTCGTAAACCGGTGACTGTCCGGCAGATAGATCGTTCTAAGGTAGAACTCGTCATTAGGTAGTCAGGATTCGTAGTTACTGAACTGAGGAGAAGGAATCTTTAGAGTTTAGGAGCTAAATAAGAAGGTATATGTTAGATAGCCGTGTAATAAGGGACGCGGGGTGACATTCAAACGACGCGGTAGCTTGATGCACACTGATTTAATTGCCTCAATTACCTGCACTTAAACCATTCGCGAGACGCAGCTCGCACGCACACACGCTCACACACACGCACACATGCATACATAACAGTATAAAAAAACTGGAAGAAAAACTTTACTTCCATAATAACTGCAAAGTAAGAGACGTTATTGACTTATTGTCGGATGTGTATCGGGTCAACGACCCTTCAAATGTTATGTTTCATCTCAATTTTCAGCAGATGCGAAAATAAACAATACTTAACACTGTAGATACGACCAATAATAAAAATATTATTGTTCATTGACTGGCTTGTAATATTATACATTATTATTATATTATAGTTAATAGATATAATTACAGAATAATATTATTTTTCAATTTACTATAAAGTGAATCCCGGATTAAGAGTGCAATTAAAATGATTCGATCGACTGAGTCTCGGTTAATTAAACTTAAAAATAGAAACAACAATCCGTGGCCGGTGTTTCGTGAAAATAGTAAAAACATTTGCGAATGGTGTAGGGCCCTCGGTCCCCATTCAGCGTCACTCAACACGTCTATAGAAATAGGGCAAGCCGGCTCTCCTCAAGACGCGATTGTTCTGAAATTCTGTGTAAATCCCAAGACGCTATCGCATTCAGTTTCAGTCCACACAGTGTGTAACGCAAAGGTAAGTTAACCGCTGGGCAAGACGCGGAGGTTTTAGCAAAGGGTTCCAAACGTTCTCGCGATTCAAAGTGATGGGAATTGCCTATGTGGTTGCAGGCGGAATGGATTATAAGAACCTATTCATGCATACCGTTACATTAAACGCGCTTTGACTGCATTCGTCTTTAAAATGTTTGAAGTTTCAGAAGAAAAAAGGTTTAAAAGACTGACTGTGAATGTAAAATATGGTGTACCAAATAGTAAATTATGGTCCATCTGAATTTCGCCATTATTCCCCAAATCTATACCCCCAAGTTTACTATGTAGGTACTTGTAGTTGCCCTAGTTACACTTGCGCATCCAGAGAGAAATAATCTTAAAGCAGTATGAATTACTTTTCAATTCCATCTTATATTGCAAGAGGTGTAATGTTAAACATGTCTTGTAGACACTTTTATAAATTGTTCAACATAATTTCACTACCAAGTTCTACATCCACTCCATACGACGTGGTGGACGTGACGTCAACTCCGTCGCGGATCTACGTGACGCTGAACTGTTTCTCTGAGCTGGGGGTCTCGGAGACCCACGCCGGTGCTATACATAATTATGTATACTCTGTGTATCGTTCAGCTTATTATATACGTCAAATAACACAAGAAGTAACTAATATAATAAGCAGTGCCTATGTACTATTGTTTTAAATTTCGATTTCATTTAAGTTTATACGTGTACATGAAATTTTAAATAAATAAAAATAAAAAAAATATAAAATTAAAATTTAAAAAATATATCATGAGATAGCTTTTTGAAATCCTTATGGTGAGCTCTTTAAATACCCATATTGCATTATTCGAGTTATTTTTATTTTTGATACTTCAAACAATAGCATCTCACAGTGACCATATTTGTTTTTTTTTAATTTCACTTATCTAAGAACATTTGGGTTACCAAGACAGTTCTAACGATATCTTAATTTTTTAAATTGGTCCAACGGTTTCGAAGATATGAGGTAAAAAATACATACATACAAGATACGCGTAAAAACCTAATCCTTCCTGGCAGTCGGGTAAAAATTATTGAAATAAATATGTATAAAGGTACTCGTAGTTTGACTAAGGCTACATGCGCACAGACAGGCGGCTTGCTTAGCGCCTAGAGCCTAGTGGTTTGCATTCTAGCTATTTGCTAGGATATACGGTGGCCGCACTGAGAGGTGCTTTGCGTGGTGAGTTGCTAGGTGCCTTGATCATTTTGCTTGTCAGCAACTCACCACGCATACTACCTCTCAGTGCGGCCACCGTATATCCTAGCAAATAGCTAGAATGCAAACCATTAGGCTCTACACTATATTCACATTCGAATCAGAATTTACATAAGCACTGTGTTGCCTAGCAACCACAAACAAACAGGTGCATGAAACTTTTGGTCGTATAAAGTGCGTTTGAACTAAATCTGGAGTTCGCAAGTCGCGTTCCGTTCCACTCTTTATAATTTAATTTCTTTTTAAACATAATATTTATTTTGCAAAAGTTTAAAATAACACGGAATAGTTACGTATAAAATCGATATAGACTGTTTTAAAATACATAAACATAAATATAAAATGTTATTCGGCTTTGTTTAATGAAATTTAACTTATAAATAATTTTATGCTCATGCATATTGAGTGGAATGAAATATCTGTATAATCTGTACAGTGCCATCTCTCAAGAACTTATTTGTGACGTGGCGAAAATTGGAACTAATGCCATCCCATTCATAAATTACTACTATGCGCACTATGATTGGTCCAATGCGTCCGGCAGCGCCCTCCTTATAGTCACAGATAAGTTGATTTCACTGTATTTCGAAATATAATACGACCAAGTTGCAAAGCATGTAAGCGCCATTATAGCTGTGAGGTTTTCGTAGTCATTTCTATTTATAGTCATAGGTAGGCCGGCCTCAAAACAATAAGTTTCTACAAAGGTTTGAAGTCGCTTCACGAAATTAAGGATGTGCGAGCGTGAGTTATTCATGACGAAAATTGTTTTAAGATGTTGGTTTTTACATCGTTTTCTCTTAGTGTGTTGTTGTTATAGGTCAATATTAAAATAATGAAGTTGTCACAAACGTTATAATGATTATTTCGTTCTTTAATAGTTATTTGGTGTGCGAAATACAAATTAGTTTGTGAAAACCCTATAAAGGAATTTTAATGATTTGTTGACAAGAATTCTGATACGAGTTTGACTCAAGTATAGGCGCTAAGCAAGCCGCCTGTCTGTGCGGACGTAGCCTTAGTAGTGGCCGTTAGCATTATGTGATGACTCATGGCATGCTTCATTGGACGTAATGAGTACAAGCCATCAATACAATCTTTAGTGCGTCTAGCAGTGATTGCACTAATTACTGGGGCTCATAATATGTTTTATTTTAAGTATTTATATCTTAGTTTTTGTATTTAAAGTATAAAAATAGTAGTTGTCCCTTAAGACCAGAATGACAAGATCTCCCTTAAAAAGTCTTGCAAAAAGTTGCCAAAGAATAACGTACGTGCATTGTAACATAAATCAATGTCTTGATACTCACAAACAAAAATTGATTCGACTCGACTTTATTTCGTCGCAACTTTTTTTTAGTACACAGATCGGTTAGCTCAGTGCAATATTACGATAAATAAAATTCATAGAAAAATATAACATTTATACTATATTCACATTCGAATCAGAATTTACATAAGCACTGTGTTGCCTAGCAACCACAAACAAACAGGTGCATGAAACTTTTGGTCGTATAAAGTACGTTTGAACTAAATCTGGAGTTCGCAAGTTGCGTTCCGTTCCACTCTTTATAATTTTATTTTATTTTTAAACATAAAATTTATTTTGCAAAAGTTTAAAATAACACGGAATAGTTACGTATAAAATCGATATAGACTGTTTTAAAATACATAATCATAAATATAAAATGTTATTCGGCTTTGTTTAATGAAATTTAACTTATAAATAATTTTATGCTCATGCATATTGAGTGGAATGAAATATCTGTATAATCTGTACAGTGCCATCTCTCAAGAACTTATTTGTGACGTGGCGAAAATTGGAACTAATGCCATCCCATTCATAAATTATTACTATGCGCACTATGATTGGTCCAATGCGTCCGGCAGCGCCCTCCTTATAGTCACAAATAAGTTGATTTCACTGTATTTCGAAATATAATACGACCAAGTTGCAAAACATGTAAGCGCCATTATAGCTGTGAGGTTTTCATAGTCATTTCTATTTATAGTTATAGGTAGGCCGGCCTCAAAACAATAAGTTTCTACAAAGGTTTGAAGTCGCTTCACGAAATTAAGGATGTGCGAGCGTGAGTTATTCATGACGAAAATTGTTTTAAAATGTTGGTTTTTACGTCGTTTTCTCTTAGTGTGTTGTTGTTATAGGTCAATATTAAAATAATGAAGTTGTCACAAACGTTATAATGATTATTTCGTTCTTTAATAGTTATTTGGTGTGCGAAATACAAATCAGTTTGTGAAAACCCTATAAAGGAATTTTTACGATTTGTTGACAAGTATTCTGATACGAGTTTGACTCAAGTATAGATAAAGCGGCATCTGGCAAGGTAGCGCGCGTGGCCCTTCAGACAGCCCTACAAGACCGTCTTGTAAATGCGATATAAATACACGAGAGCGAGCTGACACGCCTTTTGAGCATGTCTACGTGAAGATTTTGATCTTCATTTTTAAGCTTTGGAGCTCAAACCAAGCAAGCCTCCGCTGTACGGTTCGATGCTCTGCGCGCGCTTCCTCGAATACCCTGGAATAAGGTCTTACTTATTGCCGTTTTCTATAATCTAACCATACCTTATCTATGGATAGTTTGTTGGTATAATAATAAAAATTAATACGGTCCGTATTAATAAACCGATCTTAAGATCTCTGCAATCTCAAGATTCGGTTTGAGCTCCTGAAATATGTAAAATAATTATAATTTTATTGATTGAAGATAGGCAACAAACTAGATTGGTAAATTATTGAATATATATAAGTGCAGAAGCATGATAATTGGGGAGAATAATAGTGTAAAACATAGAAACCGTCAGTACCCGTTTGCGGCTAAAATGTTTGGTGTCCGAATGATAATAAGTATAAAATCACACAGTGATTGATTATAGTAATTCTTAACTCGTTTTACGATCGTTTCACACCTTTTGTAGGGCCAGATTTTTATCTTAATTTGTAAGCAAATTTTAAACTGAGAGAGCCATTTTGGAAGATATCGTCAACAAGACAAGTAGCAGATAAGACGTGGCCAAGAATTTATTGAGCTAAAGCAAATTCTTTATGAACATTCCTCCACCATTTAAGCATTAAAGAAGAAATTCTCCTAAAAGTGAAGATAACGTGCATACAGCATAATAACAGCTCCTCAAGTCCGAATGACCCACAAACCCAAATAGCATCTAACACCGTCCAATCATAACATCTCCACAATCAGCCGTTTTATAATCCATCCATCGTCGGCGGCCATTACTTTATTGCTTGGAATAAATAGGTCACAGGCCACCCCCGGACCCCCGGACCCGCGTACCCCCGGGGGAACCTCCATGCGTCTCGAAGCTCCCTCACACGACGTGATAATTGAGAAATTCCTTCCTTTTTGCACACCGTGAACCGGTTCCAACCAGTTACGTGTATATGTAATTGTCTGTCGGGCACAATACATAATTGACGGGCGTCAATTAGGTCACGCACGAGACATTGTTTGTTGGAGCTGGAAATGTGGCAGAAAATCAAGAAAAAATGCTTTCATTTTTATAAAAACGAGGTTGGTTTTAACCAATTAGTGGGCTTTGTAGGGCACCGTGTTCTTTAGGAAGAGTTCCAATATGTTACTTCAATTTGGATTATTTGAAACATACCCCAATTTTGGACCCTGAAGACCTCTGATAAGCCAAAACCATTCCCATCTGACAATAAAGCCATAGAGGGTTACCAAATGCCTCAAGCGGTCAAGTGTTGGCAGTAGCGGACGTAGCGGTCACCCATCCAATTCCTGACTGCTCTTGACATAATATTCAATTAAGATTGACAGAAGCAGAAGGTAAGTGGTAGGGCCGACGCCTGCCGAAGGGGTTATGATTGAAATCCAAAAGATGATGGCATCTTTTCCCACAAACGAAATAAATATCAATTATGAACGGGATTGCTTGTTAAAATGAAGTTTAGAGACCAAAAACCAAAGCCTCGGCCGTTGTTCTGCAGGGTGCACCACGCCTCGTGTACAGATTGCCTTGGACTCTAGGTGGATTGGAGCTGGACCTCGTACACTCCAAGCAAGAAATCTGGCCTTCTGTAGTAAGATCGATCTGCACCCGATACAAGTTTGAACAAAGTATTAAAATCGTTTTCTAGGGTTTTTCACCAACTGACAAGAATTTATACACTAAATGCGTTTTACTTATACAAACTCATGTGAATTCTTAAATAAATACATTTTGATCGATAACAATTGAGGAGGGTCTTTTCAAAACGGGATATGTCCAAAATATGATTTTTTTTTAAACTGAGTATGAGGTCTTCTTACCTATGCTAGAATACATCGTTTTACACTTCAAATGAATGTAAAACATGATATGCTACTTAGAAAATTGGACTTAAAAAGGCGTGTTCGGAAAAAGCAGGATATTTTCTCAAAAAAAAATCTCAAAAGTGGATATTTTACAAGATGTCGGTTACTTATCAGGTTGATCTCTTCAAAAGGGGACATTTTCTTACACAGAATATTCGTATCATCGATGCGTTTATTTTTTCATATTTTGCATATTTTGGAATCAATCACCTTGTAAAATGGATCACAACACATTGAATGAGGCCTAATAAAAACAATATAAGTAACCTGTTTTTACTATACTCCTAAATTCAAAAGGGGATAAATGTATAATCTGTACTTTGCAAAAGGGGATATTTCCATGAAAGATGCAACAAAAGGGGATATTTTAATTTTTCATGTCCTTAGTCATATCAATTTTAACGCTTTATGTCAAATGTCAAGCACTTCTGACAACAACAAAAGCCGCGTCTTGTACTGGCACAGGGACTACGAGCAGAACGGTCAATTGCCTGTTTTTACGCTCTTCATCGTCAGCGCGCTAGTGACATATCTACCTCTTTTACATTATAATATCATTGGCTGCAAAACGACCCTACTATAGTCATGCACGATGGCATGGTTTTTACTTTCCAGCTATCAATTTCCTTCTAAATGTTTTGGTCGCTCTGTCTTAACACAGATAGTAACTAAAGATAGATCAGGGTTCAATGACATTTAAATACTCGATAGCATCACACAAATAAAATCATAAGAAGCGTAGCTGTTGATAAATTTTATGCATAGATACGTTTTTGCAACCATTTCAATCAAACTAATAGACCGTAGATTGTAACTTTTGCATCAATAAATGCTGCTTTGTTTATGCGAATCTCGTCTGGTTCTTACGTCCATACAAATAGGGTACAAAATAGCAGGTTAAGTGCTATAATGTATTAAAATATTATAATGTGAACATGCAAACGATCTGTCATCAGGCTAGTACATGAATATTAACTGGTTCGCACTCCATTCGCCGCCTGTAATTATCATTAATAATGTAAATAAAAACTGCGATAGACAAATAAGAACACGAGGAAATGATAAAAAATATACTTTATCATACTCGGATTATTCCTTTTTTACCCAATCTTAGTCTTCGCTATACAGGTGTGATAAAATTTATATGTTTTGGTATGGAAGTATCTTAATTGAATAACGTAGGATTTTTAGCGTAGCACAAAATATAATAAGCATTCTAATTTCATCAGTAGCCGTCTATCAAATTACAGAGGTTATTAAGATACCGCAGATATTCCGTGGTGAAAAACTATGACTAAAACATAGACCATAGACGGGCTGTTCCGAACAAAATGCGTGTCACATTTTTCGTATTCTGTGACAGCGCTTCCTTGACTTCCTTCGTTCAAGTTCTGTTTAAGATTGCGGTATCAAATATTATGCATTATATTTATTTATGTAAGTAAAAATATAGTTATTTACCAATTATAATTTAAATAAACTCAAAGTTCATACGTAAATAATGAAAACGTTTTAACTGTGCACAATAAACAATATGAGTTAATATGTGTTCTTGAACGGTCGGGGTTTTACAAAAATGACATCTAAGTGTCAGAGGTAGAGTATACTAGTGCGTGGTAGCGTTGCTCCAGTATTGGTGGACGGGTTAGTGGCCAACCCAAGTGTCGGAAGTTTTCATGCCGTCCAAAAGCCTCCAACTTGGCTTAAAGCCAGTTGTCTTACGATTACAACTGGTACCGAAGGCTTTACGTGCCCTCCAAAGCACGGAAACGCTTAAGAAATTTTTGACACTAGCGGTCACCCATCCAACTAACGACCGCGCCTGCACGACAAGCCATGAGCTATGAGCACTAATGTATCAATTAGTTACGTAATTATTTTGGCCGTATTTAAGCGGCGTAAAATTTTAATACTGCCCCCAATCCCATGCTAACCAGGGTGTCGTAAAAGGCGACAGAAGTTTGGTGCTAGCTACAGTCTTGCCTGATTTAGCTGTTCAACGACTCGTCGCTAGGTTGGAGTCTTGAGAACCAGTTCTTCTTCTTTTTAGGGTTCCGAAGTAAAATCGGTATAGTTTCGTTATGTCTGTCCTTCCGTCTGTCCGCAAAACTACCTTACAACTACCTTAAAACAACCTTAGTTCTAGAAAGCTGTAATTTGGCATGGATATGCATATTTATTAAAATTCTAGAATCATAAAAAAAATATTGAAAAATATTTTTTTTCAGGGTGAATTTTTTATTCAACGCGTACCCTATAGGCCTGTAGTGTGGGGTATCGTTGAAGAGGTTGAGAAAAATATTATGGGTCTCGAAAGACCATTTTTTGGGATTGCGGGTCCGTTTACAAAGTATTTGGCATTGAAGTGCTAATTTTGGTTAGAGTCAAGTGTCCCCCCCCCTGCCGGCCAAACGGTTGGAGTTGGACAAGTGAAAAAATTCTCAAAAATAGGTTGTGTATGAATTTACTAAAAAAGCCATCACGGCTATGTTAGCATAAGCAGTTAATGAGTAATAGTCGATAAACTTATTACTCCGGAACACTACATTGCGCGTGGCCTGACACGCACTTGCCCGGTTTGTTTTCTTCTCTTTTCTTTCTCAGTAGAAAGGCAGTAAATTTATTTTGTTTATAAAATCGGCCATAAAACATGCCAATGAAGTTACAATTTGTATGATAATAATCAATGTGGGTCGTAATAACTTTGTCACCATGAAATTGTACGTCCAAAATTAAAAGAAAATGCAATTCCAGAGAGAATTAATCTCAGAGTTAATAAATACGTAAGTAGAGCTTCAACTGGCTTCTGACACACACAGAAAACCCGATATAAGGAAGAAACTAAAACCTTCCAGTGAAAAGTAAGCTCGAACGAAGCAGCATCTGAAATGCATTAATTACACCCATTCGACGCTGTCTTGAGCTCTTTATACACTATCCGCGCTATCTTATATATGTACATCTTACACACATACAGACTGGGAATAAGTAGATGTTTTTATGGAAATAGCCGGCAAACGAGCTGACGATCTACCTGATGATAAGTGGATATCGTCGCCCATGGACATCAGCAACACCAAAGTCATCACTGATGCGTTGCCGGCCAAGAAAGAGAGAAGAAAAAGAAAGGAAGAAAGAACTGGCTCTCAAGCCTCCAGCCGGAACACGACGAGTCGTTCGCAGCTGACTCATGCTTGGTGGTAGCTATCCAGTTGAGCCCCATGGAGAAATAATAATAATATAAATAATGGAATTAATTATAGACAGAGATTCAATATGGTATTTGTTTCAAGCTATTAGCTATTATCTTCTTGCAAGAAGGCTTAAGCTAAGTACTCCGTAGTAGCGTGAAAGAAACATCAATGCAGATTAATGGCGGCCTTAGGGAGACACGGTCAAGTGTACTTGATCAAGTCTGCAGTTTGACTTGTCAAATTTTCAGTTTGATTGACGCGCCATCCAGTGTGCATGAGATAGATATATGTATGGCATATAGCTATACCGTGGCCATACACGATCAAGTATACTGGATGCCGCGTCAAGTCCGCTTGACGCTTCATCAAGTACACTTGATCGTGTATGGCCTCCATTAGTAATCAACCCATGTGACAGGAGTTTTTAAACTACCTGAAAGCGGCATGGCAATACGGTAAATAAAAATTATAAGACTTGAGCATACAGCTAGGATATATAGATTATTGAAGAAATACTAATGCTTTTCAATAATGGTCACCCATCTAACTGATAACATCCGGGTTCGATCGATCAGTCACTTACAAATTAATGACAGACGAGGCCTCTGCAATTGCAAGGCCACGTGTCCCAGATCAGTCACAAAAAAGTTTCTGTGATCACACATCAACCCGCTTTCGAATCCATTAAGAACTCCCGCCCGGAGCAGTGGGTAAACTACTTTAAATTGAAGCTCCACAATAATTCACTACACACAAACACACGTACAGTCCGTACAAATTGAGCACATAAAATTCAGCTATCGTAAAGCATTGCCCATTGTAGGTCTGCTCGTGAAAACTTAATTAAGTATATTTGATTATTGTTGAGCTGTTATGATGAAGACTCTGTGGTTTTATATATTACGAGTAATCGCCCTCGCTTAGATTCGGTTTTCTTTTTTTTACACCTTGAGTTACAGTATTGAATTTTTATTAAGGATCCCTAATTTTTTTTGAAAATATAATATATCCTATGTTACCCGGGGAGTGTAGCTTCCCAACAGTGAAAGAATTTTTCAAATCGGTTCAGTAGTTTCGGAGCCTATTCAATGCAAACAAACAATCAAATCTTTCCTCTTTATAGAGTGTAGATTTCGATGTTTATAGATAATTTATGGCCCACAGCTGGGAGTGGGCTTTACTTACACAGCTGAAGAATAAACAGTCCACTCTATTGCATATTGGTTTCTCACATTTGACACAGAAGTTGTGTGTTTACTTACAGCCGCTACCAAAACTTTCAACATCGACCATAATATAATGAACACGATGTAAAATAATCTTCTCATAAAATAAGTTTCAAATAATCTGTCAAAGAACTATATCAACAAAAATATCGTGAGGAATATGAAACTTCTAACTCAAATTAATTTTGTTTTATCAAGTGCTTAAATATCCCTAGTGAAATTAGTCATGTCAATAAATTATTATACTTTCATATTATTATTACTAAATGTTTGAATTACCATTACCAACATTTCTGTGTAAGTAACTTTGGACATTCTGTAATAATAAACGATGTCAACATTTTCCCAATGCTAAGACACGATTAAATTAGAAGCTAGTAAAACAAGATTAAATTAAGTCGCAAGACAAAGTTGGGTCCCGAACGACTAAGATTTCGATGAACGAATCCAGATCTAGCGCTAGTTCACATATAAAAATGTCAATTCACACACACATCGACGGGTACTCGACGAAAAATACAAAACAGGCCACGAACGCACACAGGCACACTGCACACTGCTTCAAAACCTTTCGCTGAAGCAATATGTATTGCAGCTATATAGCAGTAATCTTTCACGTTACGCACACATGCAGAGTTTTCTGTGTGCGTTTTTTCTGGTGGGTCTGTGTGCGCTCACACGCTCGGCTGGGTGGGGGAGGGGGGCATACATTTTCAGGAAGGCTCCGGCGTCACAGGGCGTCTTTCAGCGTCCCGAAGCCGCACACATCGCCGGCTATCGGTGAGACGAAGGAGCAAAGAGTGCCCACAGAGTAGTGTTACTACAGACTGATATTATTTTAAACTATTCAATTTTTTGATTCAGATTTCATTAGACGCGCATTTGATTTTGTAATACAATGAGTATACCCTATGATAGTACATTTCTGATACTCTCATTTCTTTCCTTTATCATTAATCGCTGTGAAGTTAACAAACATGGATGTTTATAATAGTACTAGCTGCCCGGACGGACTTCGTTCTGTCAAAAGTTTTTTTTAATTAAAACCTTCCGTGTGCCTTTAGGAACATTGTAAGCTATCCTATCTTTCAAGTTGGATCAAACTGCACACGGTGTGCAATTTGATTAAAATCGGTTAAGTAGTTTGGAAGTCCATCGCGGATAAACAACGTGACACGTAATTTATGTAATGGTGGTTTAGGGGTCCACCATTAACTGACTCCGATATTTAAGTAAAATGCTCAGAAGGATATATATATATTGAGATATTGTTGCTACTTAACTATTTCATGAAATTATAATGAGTTAAACTATATTTTTATCGACTTTGTTACCTACTATATAAAATACATACCTGCCAAAAATACACACAGGATCGTAAAAACAATAAAATAGATTACTTTTTCATTTAAACCGTAACCAGATACATGAAGCCTCTGTGTACGATCCAAGCGCTACTCTGTACAATCGAGCGCCCAGATCACTGGGGTGTCGGCAGCGAGGGAGGGGGCGCATTACGTGTGTGTTCGGAAAAATGCCTTATGATCCAAGCTGTACCCGTACCCGGTTCCCACTTGCTTTTAAGTTTTTTCCCTCGCCAACAATGTTTCGATTCGAATTCAGATAATTCTGAACAATTACTGACTGAAATTTACAATACGGAATTGAAAAGATTCGATTGGATTTTAAAGGATCTTTATATTTTTGATGAACTTTTTGTATGTAATCTCGAAATGGGATCAATAAAGTTTGTGTATTATTGTACAAACATGTTTTATCGTACAATATATGTAATTACTAGCTGACCGGGCAAACGTTGTTCTGCCAAAAAAATTTTAGGGGAGATGGGGGGATTTTTCAGGGGGGATGAAAAATAGATGTTGTCCGATTCTCCATCCTAGCCGATATGCACGCAAAGATCCATGAAAATCGGTCGAGCCGTTTCGGAGGAGTTCAACTTCAAAAAAGCGTGACACGAGAATTTTATATATAAGATATGTTGTATATATATTGTACAATACTGTACAATAATACTGCATCAATTCAGCGCGGGCTATGTTGGAATATCGCCTTTAGCCTTTGCAGCGCTTTTTTAGCACTAACATTTGGTATGAGGTAAGTACTACTGACGCTGAAAGATCTCTCTCGATTCAATCACTATCTAACCAGCCGATGTTTCCTATGTTTTCTCTCAGATGAATCAGTAAAAAGTTACACTGGCCTTGCAGTGACGAATATCTGCTTACTATTTGAGATAAGTTGGAACTTGACAGGACAGGATTCACATTAAGTAAACGTAAGTACCACGCCAAGAACCAATGAAAATAAAAGTAGGTTAATATTAGTATTTAATATAGTGTTGATTTATTGTATAGATTATAGTATTCACTTCATTATAACAACAGTTATAAGAAATTTAGCATCCTAATCGGGTAGGAAGGTCCTACATATAACTACGCGTAAATAGGCCCCAGGAATCAACAGTGGCTTTTTGTGATTTATTTTGGTTTGATTTTTTTTGTTGAATATGATGCAGTGATCAATAAATACTTATATCCATGACCGTATTTTAGGGCCGCGAGCGGTAAAACCTTAGTTCCTGTAATATTATTTCTTAACATCATCATTTCATAGATTTTAGGTAAATTAAAAATATATGTAAATATAAAAGCAATAATTATATGAAAACGAGGCAAAACTGTGAATGTAAAAAATTCAAAGCTATCCATGGGTCAAAATTTTCTATTATTGTAGTTTCTTAACATAATTAAACAAAGTTTAACTTTAACTATAGAATTTAGTTTCATCGAAGTGTTTCAAAATTCTAAAGCTGTGGTCATTTGACCAAGGTTATCACTAGGCAGGTAAATCTACTTATTGTAAGCTAATTAACACTTTTTATAAAAACTTTTGTTATAATAGAATATGATCTAGTCAAGACAAGAAAGTCATGAGTTGGTGATCTCAAATGATACGACGAAGCCAAATGGCTGTCAAATTTAAATAAAAAAATGTAAGAACAAAAAATACCAACATTACTTCGAAAAAATATTCACTTGAATTTTTCATTAAAACTAGAATCAACTCATAAGAACACCAGATTCTCCGAATCCATGTTAATACGAAACAGAGTACAGCACAGTACGTAATAAAATATATTCTTAAAAATCGCTTCACTCGCCTCCCTGGCGTGGGGAGGGGGATGGGGAGAGCCAGAGGGCAGATACAACTGGTGCTATTGGCAACTACTGGAATTTGTATTCAGAAAAGGCTTGGTTGAGCACTAAAATATATCTCCGTAATGTCGACTGATCTAGGAGCGATTATATCCAGTGATCCAAAAAAACTTTGTTCGTGCTTGGGACTAGAATGGATTACTGAAAACGGAAATTTTGAGCGTACATCGAGCCGCTGATAACAAATTTTTTTGAGCATTTCCGTGCATCAAAAGGCAGGCTACGCTGCAGTTGGTATCAAAGATCGGTTGGTAACAAAGATCGGTTGGTATCAAAGTTGGATCAAAGATATAAAGAAGATACTTTTGTGTATATATGATGGCCTTCTAGACGTTATCTTATTACGTAAATTTTGAGTAAACCCTTCTGAATTTTAAAATCATTATCTCGCAGGATTTAATTCATATTTTTTCTACGGCACCATATTGCAGTGGCATAACGCAGAGGTCTTCCTTGCATCAGCCACCAAACATCCCTTTGTGGTCCAGCTGGGGCCTTGGGAATCAGTACATAGTTTCTTTCTCTCTCTTATTTTGTTGGCAACTCATCAGTTATGCCTTTGTTATTACTAATACCAATGGGCAACAGTGGCAAATTGTCAGCTCGTGGGCTAGTTGCTAGTGATGTACAGCATTCTCATGGATGTTGACTTGGTCGTGGTAAAGGAAAATAGTGTGAGTGATATTGCAATTTTTTTTTAATTAGCTTATGTTCTGCACAGTGCTGCGTACCTGTATAATTAATTTGCAATTTGAAAACTTCAGCAATAATAATCGTAATGTTGAGATGAGGAAAACTAGGTAAACCTGTATTTAGATAGTAACAATACGGATAATTGGCTAATTTTACGGATGGCTGATCGTGGAGAGACGTAGGTAATATGACTTAGGCAATCTAAAAATGGTGGGTTAGAGCTGATAGCTTCCTTTGAAAATTTTAGTCCCTTTTGATATCAGTCACAAAAATGCCAAGACTTCTTAAATTTAAAAAGTCCTTTGGACGATTAGGTAATCTGTACTTAAAACGTGGTCATCCTGAATAATCACGGGACTAGGTACTAGATACTTTATTCACCTGAGTTAATTCACCCAGGAGTCTTGAGTCTACTTTTAGTGTACATTATCCACCTTTGCACCCAGGTGATTTAAATCTACGGGCCGCTGAATTAAGTATACTAAATTAGTAGACGTAGAAGGTATTGGGGATAAAAATTCTTCATAATTTCTGAAACGATTGGGTCCGAAGATTTTCTCCCAATATAACTCATCAATGGTTTATGGCAGAAAAAACAACAACTGTGATCCAAGAAAATTCTACACACGGTCTATCAAGAAACAACTAGCTCCAGCAGTAACTAATGTGTTTTTTGTGAAAGAACGAAGACTAAAATATAGTAAAACACATTTTTAAAAATCGTTCTATACGCTCCCCCTCCTCCCCACGGGCAGGGAGGCGGGGTGACAAGAGCCGCTCGACCGGCCAGGTACACTGTAACGTTACTATGTACTTCTATTGGCAACTAGTGTGAATTTACTGACAAAGAATACTTTTTGTTCACGACTACTTACGGTAGCAATTCTATGGCTGAACTAAAGGTAAGGTATTTAAAGGGCTCGTGCTTCGTGATTTGATCCAGCAATTGGTTTCAGTTGTTGGCAATAGATAGCAGTCATTAAGATACTCCAATAGCTTCTTGCGTAAATCTTCAGACACAGAATTGTATGACCTCGAAACCTTTGTGTTTTAATAGCATTTTTGTGAAGATTGAAAGAAGTATTTTTTTTATAAGATCCGCCTGGTAGTCAATCAAGTAGTATTAAGTTGTGGTGGATGCGTGGTAATTTTCTTGTGTGCTTCAAAATGTGTAAAGTTACGGCATAGATATTTCAGTCATTAAGTAGCAATGCGTCCGGGATGGACCTATAATCCATCCATCCATCCATCAGCCCTACGGACCTATAATACTGTAGGTACATCTAGTTGGTTGATTGGCAAGTGAGTTTTGCTGCTTCAGTAGTTTCCTAAATATGTAGTTTCCTAAATCATCGTGTTTCGGCTGGGGGCTTGAGAGCCACTTACCATCAGGTGGATCGTCAGCTCGTTTGCCGGCTATTTCCTTAAAAATAAAGAGGGAGTGTTTTGTAATCATAGTTCCAACTTTCCCCTCAAAAATTCAGTAAAAACATTTACTGTTCCAGTCTTAAAAAATAATAATAAAACCTACAGTAAGTTCAAATCATAGAAAACGAACCTCCACCTTCCATACTACGTATAATCAGTAATTGATGTCACAAATATACCTTATGAATAGGTAGTTTCATAAGTTTTATTCCAGACTACATCAGCGTGAGGTCGTGCGAATATATTCTTAAAATCGTTTCCCCCCGTGTGGGGAGGGGGAGGAAAGGGGGAGGCGCTCGGGTTTCAGCTGGGCAGGTGCGATGTATTGCAACCAGTCGTAGTTTATATCGGCAAGCTTCTGCACTGTAAGTAATAGTTTTACGGATACCTACCTACACGGAACTAGTGAAACTAACAGGAATATTTGTTAGAAATCAATGGAATTTGGACGATTATGAAGATGAGGATGAACTCTTAGATTAGTTGATAAATGCTGCCCAGCGAGACGTCATGCATTCGATTCCCGGAAAAGGCTGGCATGTATGTGAAAGATAAATGTTTCTCTTCGGGTGATGGAATTGCTATTCGCAACACAGAATCATAGTGTAATAGTTAGTATAATAACATTTAGTATAATATAACTTGAAATAATGTTTACATGTCTATAATTTTCACATGCTATAAAAACAAATAACAAAATTTCATGTGATCTAATGTTTATTTCATATTTTAATGTTATAATTCATTAATTTGCTCGAATAACATTTTCTTTAACGTTTACTTCATATGAATTATATAGCATAATGCTCTTTTTATATAACGTTCATTTGACTTAATTTTCATTTAATATAATTTTCAAATACATAATCTAATCTTCAAACGTTACACACCCTTAAAAGGTCTACGGCATGCGGCAAACAGCAAGAGGCATTCCGCATGCAGCAAGCAAGCAGCAGACATGGCTTCTGTCACGGCTCCGGCGCTGCGGGGCTCTGGCGGTCCCACGCGATCTTATCGTCGCAGATGCTATTAACGCTCACCACCGCAGCTTCGGCTTGCTGGCCGGCTTAGCCGGCCAGCCTCAGCTACTGCGGCGAGCGTTAAAACCACCTGCTCCTCAGCTCGCGGGCCGCCTCGCCCCTCCACGCCTACGCGGGTTTACATTACACTCTAGGGGTAGGGCAGACAAGACTACGTGGAGTCGGATTTGCAGCGATTTGTTTCTGTCACTTATTTAACAATGAGCGCACCAACAATAGAATGAAAATAAACAAATACACGCGATAACTCACAATAAACAAATACACGTGACAACTCATACCCGCATGAATCGAATCGCATTCGCTGATTGGTGCAAATGGCCAGTAGCGCCCATCTGACTGGCGACAAACAGATCATGCAGTTGCTCTTTTCATTATAAAAGAATGCGATTTATTATTTCACATGCTAAATTATAAAATATGATGTTTTCTAGTTCAAGCTTGAACTATCTTTTTTGAGGAAAATATGTTCAGGCTGTAAAACGTAAAATGTTGGTTAGTTGTAAAATCCGTGGCTGAGTTAGTAAATTAGAAGGTGATGTATAAATCAGTGGGACAAGTAAAAAGAATAGTTGTTCTTTATTTGACGCTTTCTTTGGAATATTCAGGTGGCATTAAAAAAAAGGCGAATTAGTTTATTAGAAGCCTTCTCATTTTCCCATGGCTTAGTTATTAAATCAGAGGTTGGTTTCCGTGGCCTAAAAAAAAATCTGCGGCTTGACTTATTATTCCCCATGTTAATATAGGGCATAAATCCAGGCAGGTCAAACGATGAGAGGACTTCAAATAAAAGGATCCCAATGCGTTGTCGATTGAAGCCAATTGACAGTAAATCCAATAATGCCAGTAGTTATCAAGCATATAAAAAAAATTAAGTATGGGTTGTTTCATGGTTCACTTTGAACAGCTTGCATTTTTCGGGTTCCGAAGTAAAATCTGAATCCTTATAGTTTCGTCACGTCCGTCCGTCTGTCTGAAGCAAAGCGCCGAAACCCTTATTGCTAGAAAGCTGTAATTTGGCATGAATAATATACATATTTATTAAAACTTCAAAATCATTGAATAAAATATTGAAAAATATTTTTTTCACAGTATCTCCCCTACAGGTAACGTGAGGATGAATTTTTTATTCGTTACGTATTCTATAGTGTGGGCCCTATAGTATTAGCGTTTGTTTTCCAAAAATATTATGGGTCTTCTAAGACCATTTTTGAAACTAGGGGTCTGTTTGCGAAATATTTGGCTTTAAAGTGCTAATTTTGGTTAGAGTCAAGTGTTAAGAGTCAAGTGTGTCCCCACCCCTGTTGGCTAAACGGTTGGAGTTGGACAAGTGCAAAAATTCTCAAAAATAGATTATATGATGAATTTACAAGGAAAACTATCACGGCTATGTTAGAATATGTAGTTAATGAGTAATCGTCGATAAAATTACTACTTCGGAACCCTGCACTTGCCCGGTTTTTCAGATTCGTTTCAGTCAATGTTAGCATGACGGGTAAATGAAAGTATTAGCCTTAGGCTCTTTAATTGCCCAAATGCGAGAATTTCTTGAGTCCCCTCAGGCTGCTGCTACAGGATATTATAACCTTGAAATGTCTCCAGGCACTGACGGGACCAACCACGGACAGGAGATTGAACGTTTAATATTGCTTTTACTTCCAATTTCCCAATTATTACTATTTGTGAACAAATATGCATCCATTAGTTGGCTTTCGAACATTAGCAGAGGGTTTTTCCAATCTCGTCATAGCATATTTAGCTATGACGCTTTGGCCATTGGAAGCCAATGAGTACCACTTCCCGTCCACGGACGAAAAGGGGATTAGGAATTGTCTTAATTGTTGAATTGAAACATTGTCGATTAAATTAAAAGGAAATGGGATATTTTCTATTGTAATTTCCTTCTAGTTTGCAAAATTTATGAAGAACACGTCACCTTTTCTTTATAAGGGTGGTATAATAGCATTTTATACTAGCTGTATACGGCGATGGCATTTTGCAATATCGTGTACCATCGAGATCGCATAGTAGCGGGACCTGAGGCGCTATCGTAAATATAGCTATTTTTATAGCGTTATAAAGAACGGGGAACTGCAACGAACGTACTTTGATTTTATTTAAAAAGGTGAGAATAAGTTTCAGTTTGCGACGGAATATTGAAAAATTTCGAAAGGAAAGCTTCGCGTAGCGCAGGGATTCTTTCTTCCGGATTTTAATATGTTTTCCGGGTTTCAAGATGGTTCTTTAATGGTTTTTCTTGTTTGCACTTGCGTATTAAAATATTACTACAACTCAATATAGTTAATTAGGTTGTTATGGTACAAACATAATATTTCCCTACGTCTTTTGATAGGAGGACTTATAAAGAATTATTTTCTAGCATATACGTATATACACGTAATGCAGGGTTTGAGATTACAGACTTACCACAACCCTATAATATTAGTATTGCTTTATTAATCCCCAGCGCAAAAATAGTGATGTAAAAAAATTTACGTCTCTCCCCCTTTCTCTGTGTGTGTCTGTGGCATTGTAGCTCCTAAACGACCTAAACGAATGCACCGATTTTGATGCGGTTTTTTGTTCGGAACCTAACATGATGATTGAGAGGCTTTTTAGCTATGTTTAGTAAAAATAACATTGTCAGGTATTTGTTTTTATATTTATAATCATGCATACACATACTGAAATAGGATATCACGAGATCAAAGCCTGAGAAGAGACACATGCGTAAACGTTAATGATAGTTACTTTAAATATAATGGATAATACGGATACCGAAAACCTGTTTGCTCTGACGATAATGAATGCGAACCTAAGCAAGATTATCATCGAAAATCTCTTCACACCCAAAGACAGCGCGATCTACTCGTAAATAACCTCCTTTGATAGCGTACCGTTCTACGCTCACTTCGGGCGAATACGTTGCATTTTAACAAGTTTAAAATACTTTATGCATAGACATTACGAGGAGCTTTCTGTACTGGCGAAATTTCAAATTTCATCCGATGTAAAATACCACCCGCCGGCAGCCAATAGCGACGGCCAATTTGAATATAGAACGCGCGCTCGGAATTCATAACGGACGCCGAACTTAAATGTTCCGTTTCGTTCGAATTTTGATGTTTAGTGGATTGTAGTTGTGTTGTGCTCTCATTCGGAATAAGTTGCGTTTTCTGGGAATTTCCGTGTCGTCTCGGAATTGTTAGTGATCGTGCAATTCCCTTCAGATTTGCTGGCTGAATTATTGTTTATATTGAGAAATGTTGGGCACACTAGAAGGTAAAGTTTTTGTAGCTGGCGTCCATGTTAAATATATGAAAATAATTGGTTATTAAAATTCAATGTGTTCTCGCCCGATGCTCTTATTGTATCGCCTTCTATTGGGAAGTCGTGGTAAGGAATGATTATAGTTGGCATTCTGAGGCAAGGTTTTTGAAGTAATTGTATCGTGCTTTATTAGCATTATTTGAAGCCATTAATCTACTTGTTGAAAATTTAGCTTAGGTAAGTTATCTTTAATCTTTAATTAGTCCAACAATCTTCTTGTAAGTCCAATCTGACTTCTAATACGGTAACATTAATAAATTTTATCTTGAATTACATATCACAATCAACCTTACATAGTAGCACTTATAAGAAAATGCATATGACTGAACTTAGCTTACTTAGCAATTTAAGCTGACTACCATAAAACCTAGCTGTAAAGTAAAAGTCAAAATAAACTTAATATCCGCCATCATATCGTAGCTCACAGCATCAGTATGCGGCAGAACTAATTTGTTTAAAATATTATAAGCCGAGAGTCATCTGCTGGGAATTTTTGCAGCGCATCACTATTAAATATAAAATATGATATCGGAAGTGCTTTAGTGACGTAAGGACGTAAATGGCATATCGATATTTTTAGTGCAAACTCTAGTCATGATTACAATTAAGCACCCAGTATCATGTGACACCCTATAATAGTAACGTGACACTTTTTTTTCTCATTTTCATAAATATATTACGAGAAATAGATTTCGAAAAAATTGTTTAAACTTTAAACCGAATGTATTATCAACAATACTGTTTTTTCTACATAAATGTATTGCCAGCTCCAAAATTATCTCGATTTAACTGTGCATGGGCGATGGTGGCCACTTACCATCAGATGGATCGTCCGTTCTTATGTACTCGTACATAAAAAAGCATTATAATAAAGTTGGAAATACATAGGAAATACATCATAATATAGTTATGTATCTCTTTTATTTTGGTTTAAATATTGTACTCGTACAAAATAATAGTCTTATTATTCAATTTACTGATGAAGATAAAAATATGTATGTAGCAATTTGTGTCCTGTGTTTTAGTAACGTTTCGGTTTACACTATCAGTAGTGGTATTAATAATAGCATATTTTATTGCACAGTTTTATAAATAATAAAGTCTTACGTTCCAACTCAGAGTCACTAACGGTTACTTTAATTGCTCCTAAGTAAAGAAGCACCATATAAATTCTGTATTAAGGAGCGATTTGAGTAACCGTTAGTGACTCTGAATTGGGGCATTAATAACTTATTATTATTAAAAATATGTGAATTAAGAATTTTATTACTATCATAAAAGATAGTACCTACAAACTATCGACAGAAACATTGCCACAATGGCATCACTAGCGGCGGCGGTGTGCATCGAGTGCAGACGACGTATACATCGCAGCGTGCTCGGAGACACCTTCGTGCTGGATGCAGGCTCGTGCGGGGGCAGGGGGCAGGAGGGGGGGGGGGGGGTTCGACTGGAGGCTTCGGGAAATTGCTTCAACAATTGGTTATTTATGTGCTCTGTGCTTAGGGTAAACTCCATACGATAACTACGATATTACTCGTAGATGTATAATTTGATTCTCAGTAGCAGTACTACAGATCAAGTTTCAGGAGCCTGACAATGACAAGCGGATTGATTTAGTAAAGGACCATTTCGTAAAGAACCATTAATAAAGAACCATTTAATAAAGAAGGGCCATTTAGTAAAATAAGAAAATAATTATTTGTATTGTTCTCTATCTTATCGCTTTTCTTCTGCTCGCGGGTGACCAGAAAAGGTCTCAGAACTGTTAAGTGATAAAACTTCCAAAAAATTGGGAATCTTAAATGACGAAGTGTACTTAATGAATCCAAATAAATCTTTCATTGATTTCAGCTAAACAAATACTGCAATAGGTACCTGGCTAGCACAACCGTACCAAATTAATTGCATTCTTATTTCTTGTTATTATAAAAAAGCGTCTGTAAGAAAGTTCCATTGGAACTTCATTCATTGAGTGAATGAACGGCATTATAATATCAAATCGAGCGAACGATAAAAGAAAACGCAGTCACTTCCTCCCACCGGCGGCGGCGGGAAAATATTTTCCATTTTAAATAAGTGCGCGGAAAAGCACATATATTTGCCTTATCTCGCCGGTTAAATATTAGTTAGGTTGTACATGCGTAGTTTTTTTTTAATTTATAGCGCGAGGTTACATGTGCTGGGTTTCACTCAGAGGTCACCGTCAAAGATTACATAAATCTGCAGACCTCTGCGCTAAAGACAAACTATTTAAATTATAACTAGTAAGGTTTTTCTATTACTATTTAATTATGTATCCTATAGTAATAGATTGTAATTCTATAACAATAGACGACCCTGTAGCCTTGTTGGTAGCGACCCTGCCTGCGAAGCGAGGGGACCCGGGTTTGATTCCCGGCCGGGGCACATATTTAAGTGACATAAATATTTGTACTCGGGTCATGGGTGTTATTGTGATGTGTTATATGATTGTGTCATCCATGCTACCTGTGACACAGGTTAAAACCTACTGCGGGGGTATGAGTGTGTGAGCGTTTATTATTATGTTTATTATTGTATCAGCCAAGTTATTTCAGAGATTAAATATAGAAACATTTTTGGGTGTAGGGGCTCCATCCATCTTTAAGCGTAAGGCCTTAAGGCCTCAAGTCAACCTCACTGCTCACGGTGCACTCTTCAGAACGAGGGTATGATGCAGTCCACGATAGTAAAATATAATAAACGGGCTAAATACCATCTTTTCTTCTAAAATCGACGTGTGATTTCGTCAAGTTTTTTACAGCTAGGTATAAGGTTGTCTTCTTTGTCCTGCTATATTAACTTGTAGAATTAAATCTCATTCTATTCTATTTTACTTGTTTTTTTTCGGTCATAGTTTCGGAGACCCAGCAATAATTCCTCTCCTGTTTTTTTTTGGCCGATGACGCAGCGTCGATACCACTTGACAGAGCTCGTCAGCTCGTTCATTGAAACACAATAAATAATAGTAAAAAAAAAAAACTAAAAAACACGCTTTTATAGAAATTCCAACTAAAAAAAATAGAAAATAAAATTGAATTAAGAATCGTGTAATTGTAATAAAAGCGTGGGGTGCTTTTAAAGATATTATCCCTTCTACTCATTGACACCATGCACCCCACGTTTTTATTACACGATTCTTAATTCAATTTTATTTTCTATTTTTTTTGTTGGATTTTCTAATAAAGCGTGTTTTTTAGTTTTTTTTTAACTATTATTTATTTTTTCATTTTTAGTTTGATTTCTTGAAATGAAATTTAGGTTTTTCTTTCTTTCTTTCTTTCTTTTTTTCTTTAAATATTGAATTGTCATTGATCCTCGATAAATATACGAAGTTTGAAAGAAATCTGACTGTTTAAAGCTAATATAAAAAGTGTAAATAGGTTTCTTTCTTTCTTTCTTTTTTTAAAAATATTAAATTGTCATCGTTCCTTAATAGGTATGCCAAATTTCGAGTTAATCCGACGTTTTGAAAGGGGTCAAAATCATGTTCAAAGATTCCGTTACATACATATTAACATACGTCTGAAGCTAATAAAAGCGTATTAAAAACAACATACACCCCAACTTAGAGTCACTAATGGTTACCTTAATCGCTCCTTAGTACAATCTGCATACAAATTAAGAACTAAGCAGCGATTTAAGTAACCGTTAGTGACTGAGTTGGGGCGTTAGAATATTTTCAGTTACAGTTTGTTGGATGTTTGGAACTCTTTCACGCGAAAACTGCTGAACAGACTTTCATGAAGTTTAGCACACAGGTAGACCTTGAACTGGAATAGTGGAATACTGGAATCCATAAATTACGTCACACTAATTTCACGACTTTTTGACCCCTCCCCCCCTTCTTGTCACATCTGGTCACATTTGTGAGAGCTCCCCTTAGTGTGACGTCAAATATCATGAAACACACCTAGAAATTATTAAATTATAACAGCAGTTCCGAAATAAGCACCAATATTAGATTTTTAAATGTGACGTCACGAAATTTAGGACCACCTCCCACCCCTTGTCACACAATGTCACACTACATCGACCCTCCCCCTCCCCCTCCCCCTAACGTGTGACGTAATTTATGGATGGCCCCATAGGATATTATAGGTTTATTATCCCGGAAAACGAGGCAGAGTCGCGGGTGGAGCGCTAGTGTACAAATACATGGCTACTTCTCTTATTATCCGTTGTTTTTTCACGTCTGGCTACCAGCCACCAGCGCCACTCGCCAGCTATGGATCGAGATTCATTTCATTTCATTTTTTCACTTCCATTCGGCTCTGAAGTATTAAGTAATTAGTTTGCGCAATGTTCGTTTTTGAACAATAGCTGGACATGTTTATTTGGCTGTTACATTAATGATAAGTGTTTTAGTGTTCTCATAGTTGGAGAGTGATTTGTTGGCTTCCACATTTTTAAGTAAGGTTTATAGGTTGTATCGGAGTACGTAGCGATTCCAGAGTCGTACCATCTACTTCAACTGCTTGGTCCTCATAATTATGATAAACGAATATCTTCAACGAGGCTCGATATGGTATAATGATAAATATACCTAAGAATCAACGATGTAACTTCTCTTTGAAAGGACAAGTGGTGCTTGACTTGACTCGCTTAATAATTTTCTACATTACGTATGATTCATATTAGGTATTCTATCACTATGAATGTATCTACGAGTACATCCATAAATGTACAGAGACAAATTAATTGACGAATGCAGTATCGATTAACGAAAACTAAACAATTGAATGAATGATTTATTCAAATGAAGAATGATGTGAACTGGACGTGTGATTGAATACACATTTGAATTTCGAACAGCATCGACCGCACCAATCACGCGAGCCGTCGAACATGATGTAAAATACCTATCGAAGGCGTTTCGGTACGAGCGATATCGGCTGAGTGCGCCGTGCGACCCAATAGCGCGGAACCGATCAACCAATCACATCGCTCTATACGTTCTCGATATCGAACCGACCGGGTCCACTAGCACCTCATCTAACAACAATTTGAACTCTAACGCCTTGATATACGATTCAGTCGCCGCATTTCAAGGGTCAATAGAATATGGCGTTCGGAAAACGAAGGTTCGATCCACCATTGGCTATTGGCAGCGTTCACGTCACGTAGATTTTCTTGTTACGTTTTTTCTCTTTGCATGGGAGTGCGTAGTACGTTTTCGGGTCGGGATTGGTAGTCTTGCAGGCTTTTTAAGCGGTTGGGGGATGGCTAGAGTAACGTGAGCAGGCTTAAACTTGTAACTTACGTGAACTTTAAACTACGAGTAAAGATATGGTAGTATTAATAAAACTGATTATTGAAAATGTCACCTCGAATAAAATAATTTAAAGGCTACAAGCACAAAATAATTTCTCGTGCAAATGGTAGTATAGAGAACTAAATAGTTAACGAACCGATTCCCATTTCATTTATTATCATATTCATTTTCATATCCATTCATTGGATAGAAGGCGTCGAAACCTTGTTGTAATCAATCTGCTTTGTTTGCTGGCTTTTATCAGGAGTGATGTGGAACGACACGTGTGTCTGTGCCTTGAAGAAAATCAGTATTTTATAGAAGCCATTTTCCCATTTACCCAGTACTAACGTAGAGAAAACGAGCAAGAAGTAATTCTCATAAAACGAAGTGTCAAGCCATTAATTAAGCCAAAAGCCAAAGTTTAAACCCTAATGTCCACCGATGCGCAAGTTCATAAAAATGTAACCCGTCGTGTAGCGTCACGTAGCGTCACGTCAGAGCGCGAAGTCGACACTCGAAAAAGCAATCTCGTAATGGAATTTCAATTTCTACTGGAAGTTAACTGGAAATCCAGCTCGGAGCAATATCGCACCGCGTCACTCCTCGGGAGGGTCTATTGAGAACCTCTTGGTTTGTCTTCTTGTGGCATTGGGTTTAAATCGAAAGGAGCATCAGTAAAGACAAGTTTTTGCGAAATAAACTTACCTAAGTTAGTCTTCTTCTGACGTTGGGTTTAAATCGAAAGGAGCTGATAATCTTAAATTAAAATTTTAACAGTTTTATTTACACTAAACATCTCTCACAAGAACACTCCTGATTAAGTCACATTTCAGACAAAAAAACTAGATGAAAATCGGTTCATCCGTTTGGAAGCTACGATGCCACAGACACACTTGCAGATACACAGATACACAGATACATAGACACGTCATACTCATATTACCCCCTCTTTTTTCTTCGGGGGTTAAAAAGCAAATTGGGAGGTGAAAAAACTCACTTGGGTTAAATTTGGTACCAGTGCAGAATCAGTTTTGTGTCGAAAAACCTTAGTTTTTAAGAATGTTGGGCCGGTGAGTTTTAAGTTACTTGGATTCTGAAGAAATAATAAATGGATTTTGCCATTCGTTCTCGTATATTATGAGACTGAGAACGTGGTTAAGTTTAAGCAAGTAACACCAAAATACAGAACTAGTGTTTAATATCGGTGTGGAGAAAAAAGAGAGTTATCCAAGGCGCCAAGGGTGGGGGGTGGCGTAAGAAGGGGGTTATCTGTCCCTAGGTGCCGGCTAGGTAACCTAGATATTAGATGTAGCTGCTTGACGTAGTTAGGTTCAATATTAGTATATATGGCGGGTTGTCTTTGCGTGATTTTTAGTGTTCCGTGGTCTAAATGGTACCTTTAAAATTTCATCATGTCCTTCCGGCGCAAAGACCCTTATTAGGTACTAGAATACTATAATTTAGCATGGCAATGCATATTTATTGAAATCACGAAATAGTAGAATAAAATCTTAAAAAAAATCTGGTACGTAATATTGTCGTGACATGGGTGTGAGATTTCTACCCACAAAAAACTCCTCGATAACCATTTAGTGCAAATGCCTAACCGAGCAATGACCGCATAGACTAGACTAGCCGCATCATTTGTTTCTTCTCAAGATTATTGTCTACTTTGGTTTAACAGTTTTTAGGGTTCCGTAGCCGAATGGCAAAAAACGGAACCCTTATGGATTCGTCATGTCTGTCTGTCTGTCTGTCTGTCTGTCTGTCTGTCTGTCTGTCTGTCTGTCTGTCTGTCTGTCCGTCCGTATGTCACAGCCACTTTTTTCCGAAACTATAAGAGCTATACTGTTGAAACTTGGTAAGTAGATGTATTCTGTAAACCGCATTAAGATTTTCACACAAAAATAGAAAGAAAACAATAAATTTTGGGGGTTCATCATACTTAGAACTGAAACTCAAAAATGTTTTTTTTTCATCAAACCCATACGTGTGGGTATCTATGGATAGGTCTTCAAAAAATAATATTGAGGTTTCAAATATCATTTTTTTCTAAACTGAATAGTTTGCGCGAGAGCTACTTCCAAAGTGCTAAAATGTGTGTCCCCCCCCCCCCCCCCTGTAACCTCTAAAATAAGAGAATGATAAAACTAAAAAAAATATATAATGTACATTACCAAGCAAACTTCCAACGAAAATTGGTTTGAATGAGATCTAGTAAGTAGTTTTTTTTAATACGTTATAAATCGTAAACCGCAAAAAACATTGATCAAAGTTACAACGAACTACAAGAACTTTTATATTATGTTACTTGCTGCTATGGAACCCTTCATGGGCGAGTCCGACTCGCACTTGGCCGCTTTTATTCTAAAATATAACAAGTTTCTTTGGAGAGACTGCTGGTTACAACTGCCGGTCACAGAACATTGTGATATGAGAGGCATCACCGAAGCAAAATAAGATTGCGTAATTAACAAGAATGTTGCGTAATTTTTGAGACACCTATACCTATACATAATGGCATATTATGGCATACGTGCCATAATATTATTTAGTTTTAGAGCCAGTTCTTTCTTTCTCTCTCCATTTGTTAGTCTAGTTAATAGTATCAGGCGTTACTTTGCGGAAATCCATTGTTATTAAGTTAGTATTAATCTACTTTGCAACAATCCGCAGTTAACATGTATCACGGTACTTTAAGACATGCGTGGCACCTCCCCCCATCCCACAACGGAAACATGCACTACAAAAGTATTTATACCAACAACATACATACCAGCACCAACACGCCCCGAAACGGAGCATCATCAGGGTAAGTTGACTCTACGATGGTTAGTCGCAAAGTGAATATTGTTCTGAGCGCGGCGTATTTATACCCAACTCCCCAACTTTGTTAGTCGACAATGCATCGGTGATGCCTGTAGTGTAACATCTGTGGCTAAGCATCGTGTGGATTATCGGATTGTTTATCGCCTAGTTACATTAAAATAATAATACTAGTTAGCATTATGAATTGCTGGTGTCAATATTATAATATTTAGTAGGTAGTTGGTTCCAATTCGGTCCTGTATGGATCGTATCATGAAAGCATTCCTGCGACATTAAACCAACGTTCATTTTCATAGATTTATCGACGCGACTGAACTTATGATAAGCGCTTCCTAAACTTTTAGTGGAACACGATGTATATGATTATAAATATTCCATAAAATTAGACAATGATAAGTCCATAGCTTAGTTTGGAATGCGAAGTATATGATTCATATTGCACAAGACTAAAACCTGATTGACCCATAGCTTAGTTGATCGGTGATAGATCCCGGATTTGATTCTCGCCCGGGGCAGACATGAAACATAAATGTTTGTACTCCTTGGCTTCAACCCATTAGTGGCCCACTACAGACCACGGGTTCTCCTCTTAAGGAGGCCTAGAGGAGGCATATAAAATCATAGGAGTCAATCTCTCTATTAGTGTACCAATCCGCACTGCAGCAGCAATTTTGGTTCAGTGCGAATTGATGTAGGGGTAAGTGGCCTACCCAAGTCGGAAGTTTTCATGCCATGCAAAAGCCTCTCATGGCTTAACGACTGTTATCTTATGATAACACCGTCACCGTCACCGACAGCTTTACGTCCGAAGCAATATCGTGCGTTTAATCGGGCACTACAGCAATATATAGCCAAGAAAAACTTTGAGCAGCTCGTCAAAATGCCGATCGGGAGTGAGGAACCGAACGCGTGTATTTGCGGCGCGCACCTGTCCGCGCACAAATCATGCTTGCGCTCCCGATGCATCATCGATACGTTGCTGCAGCCATTGCGACCTTATTGACGTCGACTTGTTTGGGGTCACCTCATTCATGGTTTTATTGATATCGCATTTCGTTTCTGTTCGTCAAGTCTTCTGGGTTCGATTCCAGGTCGAGGGATAATATTTTTTTATGGATGGATGAAAATTTAGATTTTTCACGAAAATAACCAAAAAACCTGTAGGTCTCACTGCCTCCCATGGACATTAGTAATACCAAAGTTAAACAAAGTTGCTGGACTCTGTAACTTCAAAAACTCTGTAGAGTCAATAATCATGACGGTAGCGCTCTTTTCCTGCGGATCCATACTGTTATAATATGTAAAAAAAGTGTTGAGCTTTAATACCCATCTACGCTTCTCTCTTGTTCAGCAATGCTTCTATCACTGAAGCTTGTTTGTAAAACAGGTGTTTTAACTAACAATCACCAAAACAATTCCAATTTATAATTGCGAACGTATCAACCATCATACGACCAATATTTCATTAGACAAGTGTATATGATATTATCTATTTCTGATTCGATTTCGAAGGTTACGTACTTGTTTATTTGCTTGTTTAACGTTTGCCAGATAATATAATCCCTCGAATAAGTTAATCCGTAGTTTTGATTCCGAATTGATTTGCTACATTTGAATTAAATTACTTTTCATTTATCATCACCTTAATAATTGGCGTAGTTGGCAATGATAATATTCCGAAACAGTGGTAGTTTAATTTTGCATAAATTATAGTCTTTTACAGCCATGTGACATTAAATCTGATATAATCTATTTTGAACTATCTCATTCACAACACACCATCAAATATAATGTTCATACAATTACATTGATATTGGCTACTGTATTTTTACATTACCTACTTAAATTAGCAGGTAAATAAATGCAAAAATTTATGTTAAATTATTTGGAAAAGGTAATAAATTTATTTGAATGTTGCAATAATTATGGACAAGGAAAAAATATAAGCAGCAAATTGTTTACAAGAGAGAATAGGCGCGTTACTAGTCCAAAAGCTTTTAAGTAATTTAAGGAAACGTGTTTAGTTCTGTAAACCGTTCAGAACATTACTATATTTATTTATATTGAAATCACCAAAAATATTTTTACAGATAAAGTTTCGTACATAAAGTTTTTGTACTAAGTTTACTTATTAATTTTGTTTGTTACTTTTGTACAAGTATAATTATAATACATTAGGTTGTCGGTCTGAAATAAGGGTTCATTTACCCAGTAGATAGTGTCCCTGCCTAATTTTAATTATAAGTGTGCCGATCTAAGGGTTTAAAAATTGTTGAATTTGGGTCGACATAGTTTAAAATTGATAATATTTTGCTATGGAAAAGAAAATATCGCTAGAGTTCCTGCATCTTTCTAATATGTAGGTTTTTTTTATTACTTAGAATAAGCTAATGCTTGACCACAATCCCACCTGATGGTAAGTGGAGATGTGGTCCAGGATGGTGAGCGCACTAACTTAATAAAAGCCTATTCACTCTTTTCTTGAAGACATCCACGTCATAGGTATATTCTGTATAATGTTTTTAGAATGTGTGAGCTCTGTGTCCGTCAATCGACATCCATCCTTGGAGCATGGCCTTCGTGTCTCTCAACAAGAACGAGAGCCGTAGGACAGTTATATTTTGTAACGATGTCCAGAAGACCTAAATACACTCTAATTGCAATAAATTAAACAACTAAAGCAAACACTATTCATAAATCTGGTCTCTTTAACATTTGAAGCTTTGAACAAGTGTCATTGCAATATAATTTTCATCTGATACATTCCCATCTCGTATAGACAGACGGACAGTTATTGATGGTAATGAACCGGTCTTGGCACGATCATTAGTTAGCAGCGCAGTTGCATTACATAGTTGATGCATCATTGATTCCACTATATTTAGCTTTATGATTCGTATAAATCTAATAGCAGTCGGAAGGCGACCTGAAATACAATTTTGCTCAAGGAACAACGAACGTTAAAACTTAAAGCGGTCCATGTCCAAGTTCTTTCTTCGTAATTTTTGTGATTGTTGCGTTCAAATGACGACACTTAAAACATAATTATTGTTCTGAATTATTCATGGAATGTGTTACTAGTTCGATATTTAAGCGATTGAACTAGTTCTTTTAAAATCTCTTAAATATTTTGTGCTTTACTACCACTTATCAAAGATTTTGTTCGTATAAAAATGTAAATGTATGTAGGAATGTGGTATAAAATTCAGTAGCTACAAGGTTCGTCTTCTAATTTATGACCAACACCTATTCGATGACTATGTTAATTGTTCAGAAGTATTCAATAATACTTAACTTTGCTTTTAAGGTTATTTGGTAATGATAATGAGCAAAATATTGAGTAAGAGCTTGGCTAGTGCACTACCGTGCACACAGTTCAATTTTGATATCGATTCACAGTGTTGCTCTTATTAGAGTTCAGATCAAAGGTGTAATAGATGTCGTATGCTAGATTTATGTGTTTCAGACTTATTTTGTTTTACATAAAACGGAGTCGATTGAAATAATTTGTCCACCCTGAGTCGAAGGCCAGAGTGGAATCGACAAAAGTGTTATGTTTTCTTAGTTAACGTATTATCTGTGTTTATTTGATTTCCTTGTTTAGTTTTTTCTAGATTTTTGTGTAATAATGATAAATTGAGCCACACGAAGCTGCAATGGGGTCATCATTTATACATAAAGTTCAAAAGCTAGTAATAATAACAAGAAGATAAATAGCAGAAAGAAAATAATGAGATAGAGATTTACTTAAAAAACATAGACTTCGCGAAATATTTCTTATAGTTTGTAAATGATCAAATAGTAGTTGAGGACCATAATATAGATCCTTCACTACCTTTACATTAAATAAGTAATATTAGATAGAGTATCGCTAAATGAGAATCACACTCAATCCATGGCTATTAACTCTCTATCCGCTTTCCATTCGTTCGCACTCACACAGTTTACTGACGCTTCAAATCACAATGGATCTTTACATTCATGGTTTAGAGGCGTGAGTTATCACCATGAGGTACCTGTCGTAAGCCGCGAGATGGGCAATAAAAAATACAACAGCAAGTTTTGCAAGATCTCCATATTACAAGACGTTTTTTATTACAACTTCGTTGCGCGTCGATTGATCGGGTTTGTCGTTAAAAGGTTGCTCTTAAGTATCGAGTTTGATATTAATTTATTATCAAAGTATTCTTCTATTAAAAATATATTTTACTGGATAAATAAGAGTTTGTATGTCTTTGATAGCTCGTCATATTTTGTTGATTCCTCTAATCGCTTAACCCTTTGACGTGAAACATGGCAGTTTGAGGCGAGAATTATCAACATAACTGTGCCGTTCAACTAGTAATGTCATTTTAATATGTTCGTGATCATGCACCGTGACGTCATTACCACCAAACAACGTCTAAACATCATCAGCTCTTGCTGCGACAGCAAGCTTACCTGGTTCTTCGGGTTCAGCATTAAGGTCTATTTCATCTTGTTGTTCAGTTTTATAACCGATATAAGCTTTTGCATTCGCCCAGAGACAAGCATCCAATATTACAAATTCTTTTATTATAACAAAAGAATAAAGTCTAAAATTATTAACGTTGATGAAAAACATTAACAAATAGTTTTTTCTGACACTTTTCTATTATCACTTTCTATTGTTACAGGACTAAGGTTGATTTTTGTATAGCAATGAGTCCAAAAACGGCAAAACCTTGAGTTCTTCATAGAAATTATCCGATTGTTTCTGAAAAGGTGACGATAATTTTTTGGTACCTAAACGGCAGCAAGCGTTCTTTTCAAGTAGCTTATGGGGAAACCGAAGTGTGATTTTGATAGGATTTTAAGTGATTTGTCGTGTGCATACTGTAATTTCATCATAATTTGTAAGAGAAAAGAAGTTATGATTTTAGGTTTACTTATTCTTATTTGAAAGCTAAGAATGGCTATCGAAATAAAACGGAAATAAGTATGGTTTTGACCTATTATTATTGGCATTACAATTATGATGCTATAAGGTGAAATTAAATCTTTAAATGATCATATTGAAGTAAGTACATATAAAAACCTTTTTTTGCAATATTTTATAAAAGTGGTAATTAAACTAAACGGGAGAAAAATTACTAACTTAATTTTGTGTGAATAGATCAGTGAGATATTTGCAAATATTTTTTTTAATTTAAAATGAAATATTCACGTGAAAAATAATACTTGCTTGATTATGATCGGAAAGATGTTAACACAGATGTAAATAAAGAACTAGAACAATTGACTGGCTTTATCGCTTTTAAAATCACCGGAAGAACAGCTAGGCGAGGGCGCGATTAGTCGGCAAGACGCAAATATCATCAAGATATCTGGAATAGTTTCTGGCCGTTATGTCAGCGTCGCAGCTACCGGCATTCGGATTTATTCGGTCCGGGTAAACAGCTATTATTTAAAGAAGACGTATGCCCGAGACCAGCAGTCATCTAGTTTTGTACGATTATTCGTGTAGCGTTCTTATAACATCGATATTGTCGACGAGTTCATAATTCATGGCAACAATTTAAGATGAATGTTAAATTGGTCATCAGTTGTGATGTTTATTGTTTTGGTATTAAACTACTTTGCGATGAATAGTCAGTGAATGAAAGAATGTCTCAGCGGACAGTTAATCAGCATTGCACTTTCTTTTCATATGATTCATGCAGATAAAAATAACAAAATTACCATACTACAGTAAATGATCTTACCTTATCCTTCAGCAATCCGCACTGGAGCAGCGTGGTGGGTAAATGCTCAGTTATTAGAAGGTCATTCATGGTTACAGTAAGGTATTTGATCCCTTAAGCTGCCTTAAGCATTTTGAATACAAATGGGTATTCACGATTTTTGAATTTTATCTTCTTTGTTAGTTTCTTCATTGCTGAAGGTCGTGTCCATTTAGTTAAGTCTTGGTGGCAGAGCTGACGATTGGGCTTCAATGCCTTCTGCCTTCCTGAGAGCCTTGGTGACTGGGATGCCTATGATCTCCTTAACGCTGTCGGACAATCGGATTGAGTAGGTGATCAGCCTGTAGGTCTTTGTATTTTATACTGTTTTATATATTTTGTATTATATATTTTTGAAACTTAAAAGTTACACTTGTGGACAGAATTAGATTACACTTAAACTCAAAGCCCATAAAAAGTACTATATTAAAATAAAATTAATTGGTCTCAACATTATAATCGGTCGTTAAAAACACTTATATATCTTCTGCCAACAAATAATTTACGTTTATTTAATTAACGTCTATACCAGTTTGACTACCATTAATTTTGCTAATTAAAATACAAAAAGGTTAATATTCAGGAAATGTCGGCAAAAAAGTATCTTAACATTTAGTTAAGTTGCGCCTATGACGTAAGAGCTACTCATGCGTTGTGTAGTAACAGGAATACCATGAGTTGTTCCTCATTCACCTACGAGTACGTACCAGGAAAGTGGCAATAACTCGCGAGTTTTTGCGGAACCCTAAATCATTCGGCGCCGCTCCACCGGGATAGTCTCATCCGTGTATTTAATTAGGATCTGGTATTAGGCGAATAACTCAGGAACGATTTTTGAGACGATGCGCTACAGGGAACGTCTTCTATCATCGAAAGGTTATTACATACGCGACGGTATGATCATTTTGAAAACAGTTTTTTGTTGTTATGTTAAATGAGTTTGATGTTATGTCCTTTATCTCTATTCTTTCTTGGTCGGCAACGTATTGGTGAACGTTTTGGTATAGCTGATGATATTGTCAGGTGGTCCTGCAGCTCGATTTTGACAATTTTTACCTAAAACTGCTCATTTCCCTTTAAGTATAATATTATATTATCACTATATGATATGACGTAAAATAAGTGCTTTAAATAATCTTATAGTTAAGTTTACATCTGGAGAAAGCAACACACTCAAAATAATGTTCCGTACTCTGTAATACTTCATTTTAAATAGATCTGAAGTTTTATTCTATGCCTGTAATCACTTCGGTAATTTTACTGATTGAAGATTCTTTAACTGAAAGCCAGTGCTCTATGATCGCTAATTTATAATCAGCCTAATAACACATCATTCCGTCGCTCCGCGATTAACATGTCCGAGCCACTTGGCAAAATAATTGTATCTTATTCAAAACTTCGCTTCCTCCTTATTACCTACGACATTAGGTCGAGATTCGAGTAAAATTATCTTTTTACATATTAAAGGTATTTGTCACACGATCATGTTTGTTTAGACAGAATGATTTAAGACCGAACACTAGTGTTCAAATATTGTTTTAATTGTTACTACTTTACTATTCTGGACTGCCAATGTTATAATTGGACCGGTTTTTAGTGACATTATGATCGTTTAAAGTTATTAACGTGAGAATGATTTAAGTATGTATTTCTAAGTTTTACAGTTATGTTTCTAGACGGGAGGTTAAACCCCCATTCCCTCTTAGGGAGGAAGTAAAAATACAAAAATACTCTTGATAGAATACTGTGAATTGCGGTTCAAGTTGATACTTGAAACTGCTTTAAAACTAGTCACAAAAGTCAATCGAAGCAAGTTCTCAGCCAGCAACGCATTGTCGGCGCTCATCGCTCATGCAAATATAATATTAATTTGTGGTACTTATCATTTACCACAACCAACGTACTCAATACTCAATATCTAATGTTTAGCGAAGTAAACGAAGGAAATGATTTAAGTTTTTTGTTTTATTATGAGTAACACGAATTTACTGTATAATTTCACTGTGCACGTCTGTGGTTAAACTTTCTACTCATTCTATCATCAATATTATACATATACTTAATGACGATCGTTGAGCACAAGCAATTGCTTCGAAAGTGCGTGGTCTCACGTGAACCGATTGTAATGGCGCTTATCTGCGGATCTGTCTGCTTCACACGACTGCTTCTGTACTTTGTTGTGCGTAATTGTTTAGTTGCCTTTCATTTTAATGTGGTTGTATAATATTGTTATAATCGATGAACAATAATTGTCTAGCGATTGTTAGTATTTTATGTAGATTAAAGAATAGTGGGCCCAGGTTAGTGCCCTGACAGCCCCACAAATTATTATTTTAATGTTTGTAATTATATTGTTGGAAAAATATAATCATCTTAATAATTTATCGTAAATACGTGGATTGCATGGGCTAAAGACAATATAGTTAACTGTATTTCAAAATTTACAATATTTTTAAACAACACGAGTATTGTACTCATTATGTGGTTGTATGATAATAATTAATAGTTTAAAAAAACTAAAAAAACACTCTTTTATAAAAAATCCAACTTAAAAAAATAGAAAATAAATTTGAATTAAAAATCGTGTAATTGTAAAAAAAAGCGTGGGGTGCTTTTTAAGATATTATCCCTTCTAGTCATTGACATTCAAATTTTTTTTTATTTTTTTTTTGTTGGATTTTTTATCAAATCGTTTTGATAGCGTTTTGTTTTTTTAGTTTTTTTTAAACTATTATTTAATTTTCATTTTTTAGTTTGATTTTAGTTTTTTAGTTTTTGAAATGAAATTTAGTTTTTTTTTTCTTTAAATATTAAATTGTCATCGATCCTTGATAAGTCTACGAAGTTTGAAAGAAATCTGACCGTTTAAGTGGGTCAAAATCAAGTTCAAAGAGAAGTTACAAACAAACAAACAAACATACAGGTGAAGCTAATATAAAGCGTGTAAAAATATAAATGTGATTCAGTTATCTCATTCCAGGTTGAATTCTGGAAAACCTCTTATTGCAGTCGGTAGCGCTGCTGGAGACGGTGTCTACGTGGTCAGAAAATTAGGTTTTCGTAGTGCTTGCTGATGCAGTGAAGATATACTTATGATGATTTCAGCAAAAGATTGATAAACTGAGAGTTTAAAAAAATATTCACCAAAGCATTGCTCGTGTAATTGTTACAGCTAAGGATGTTTAGTAATATCTATTGGTTTATTTTCATTCTGGCAATAAATTCGCAATTTATATTTTGTTATGCATCGATTTTGGTTCTACCCTCCTATTTTTGTGTGCGCAAGCGCCGCTGACGGCGTCATTTCAATTCGCAGTACGGTTCGCGTCAGAGTGCAGTTGAGTACATACTGCGTAGTTCGGTTCGGTGCACCGCTGACACTCATTATATTCCTGGTCCTTTCAGTAATTAGGCCGCAAAGATCTTACTACTATACGGTTACTACGCGAAGTTGAAGTCAAACAGGTGCAACGCAGGAAAACAGTCAAACCCATCGCGGCGGCAAAGTATCGACTAACACCACGCGACGGAACAAGGTTGGTGGATTCTATTTTTGGTGTGTGCATATTGATAGTTGTGTATTAGTGACAGAGGGACACTTAAATCCCTATCATCATCTAGATACAGTCCACACAGAGTACATATTCAGAAGCCCGGACTTTATCGAACTAAAACAACAGAAAATTAATCTGGGGGCACGGCAGTGCCCCCGCCAAGTCGAGCAAAAAAGCGGCACGGCCGTACCATCCTTTTCTCGAAGCAATTCAGGCCATTTTCGACCCCCTATAACTTCGTTGTGGATAAAGCTAGAAGCCTGAATTTTTAGTAACCAAGCAGGCAATGTATAAACACGTTATATTTCAAATTTCATTCGATTTGAACCAGTAGTTTAAGAATTATAACTAGTCAAAGTTTCTTAATTTCGTCACTCACTGACTGACTGACCGATCATCAAAACTCTAAGGCACTTCTAGCAGACATAGAAGCTTCAAATTTGGAACACAATTAGTGTTTAGTGTATAGATCAAGGAAAAACTAAAACATTTTGCAATTTCGGTCTAGTTTTCTAGATACATCAACTGCATAAATAACTTTGTAATCCCATATAAATATATAGGATTACAAAGTTACATTTGCAGTTAATGAATTACTGTACCTGTATAACAAAGTAACATCTGCAGTGAATGAATCAGTGTACCTGTATATAATATAATGGAATATTAGGTGTAGATAGGTATCTAGATATAATTATGTTCAAAGGTAACTTGTAAAAGGAAAAAGTAGAACTATCTACAAAAAGAAATGAGATGCCATCAAAAACAAAACTTGTAAAAAAAACCAAGTCTCGCAACTCAGTTCTTCTACCGTAAAAAGTTGTGAGATCCATGTAATACCAAGTCGGTTAATTTATTCAGTTCCTACTTAAGGGTCCTTCTGTCTTAAGTTATCACGTAATTAGCTAACCTAACAAGTAACAACATCTTATAGTGACCATATTATCAATATTAAAAACTTTTATGTTTTAAATAAATAGATTGACTTGGCAATCGCACTAAACAATCAAATTTAATATAATATGTAGGTATTACTTGTGAGATATATTGTGTTTTCATGCGATGGCCAAGTCGATCTATTTATTTAAAACATAAAAGATTTTTAATATTGATAATATGATCACTATAAGATGTTGTTACTTGTTAGGTTAGCTAATTACGTGATAACTTAAGACAGAAGGACCCTTAAGTAGGAACTGAATAAATTAACCGACTTGGTATTACATGGATCTCACAACTTTTTACGGTAGAAGAACTGAGTTGCGAGACTTGGTTTTTTTTACAAGTTTTGTTTTTGATGGCATCAAATTTACATTTTCACACATTTTCTCTTTACTTAAAGGCAAACTGTGTTAGTAACATAAGCAATAACCTAACCTAAGTACTAGCAATGCTAGAACTTATAAACTGCTTCTCACCACTAAATTATGAAAATTAATCTCTGTAGTTTAAGTACTCGTAGATAATTGTAATAAATATAACTTTAAATATATCAATGAAATATAACTTTATTCAAACACGAGTAACCGCCCTCGCTTTGCTTCGGTTTTCTTATTTTTTTACAACTTATTGGAGTTTTATTAAGGATTCCTAATGTTTTTGAAAATATAATGTTATCAAAAACAAAACTTGTAAAAAAACCAAGTCTCGCAACTCAGTTCTTCTACCGTAAAAAGTTGTGAGATCCATGTAATACCAAGTCGGTTAATTTATTCAGTTCCTACTTAAGGGTCCTTCTGTCTTAAGTTATCACGTAATTAGCTAACTTAACAAGTAACAACATCTTATAGTGACCATATTATCAATATTAAAAATCTTTTATGTTTTAAATAAATAGATCGACTTGGCCATCGCATGAAAACACCATATATCTCACAAGTAATACCTACATATTATATTAAATTTGATTGTTTAGTGCGATTGCCAAGTCAATCTATTTATTTAAAACATAAAAGATTTTTAATATTGATAATATGGTCACTATAAGATGTTGTTACTTGTTAAGTTAGCTAATTACGTGATAACTTAAGACAGAAGGACCCTTAAGTAGGAACTGAATAAATTAACCGACTTGGTATTACATGGATCTCACAACTTTTTACGGTAGAAGAACTGAGTTGCGAGACTTGGTTTTTTTACAAGTTTTGTTTTTGATAACATCTCATTTCTTTTTGTAGATAGTTCTACTTTTTTTTCCTTTTACAAGTTACCTTTGAACATAATTATATCTAGGTACCTATCTACACCTATTATTCCATTATATTATATACAGGTACACTGATTCATTCACTGCAAATGTTACTTTGTTATACAGGTAGAGTAATTCATTAAGTGCAAATGTAACTTTGTAATCCTATATATTTATATGGGATTACAAAGTTATTTATGCAGTTGATGTATCTGGAAAACTAGACCGAAATTGCAAAATGTTTTAGTTTTTCCTTGATCTATACACTAAACACTAATTGTGTTCCAAATTTGAAGCTTCTATGTCTGCTAGAAGTGCCTTAGAGTTTTGATGATCGGTCAGTCAGTCAGTGAGTGACGAAATTAAGAAACTTTGACTAGTTATAATTCTTAAACTACTGGTTCAAATTGAATGAAATTTGAAATATAACGTGTTTATACAATGCCTGCTTGGTTACTAAAAATTCAGGCTTCTAGCTTTATCCACAACGAAGTTATAGGGGGTCGAAAATGGCCTGAATTGCTTCGAGAAAAGGATGGTACGGCCGTGCCGCTTTTTTGCTCGACTTGGCGGGGGCACTGCCGTGCCCCCAGATATAGCCTATGTTACTCGGGGATAGTGTAGCTTCCTAACAGTGAAAGAATTTTTGAAATCGGTTCAGTAGATTCGGAGCCTATTCAATGCAAACAAAAAATTAAATCTTTCCTCTTTATATAGTAGTATAGATTAATACAAGAAAACCTGTAAGACGGAAACGGCAGACGATCCAAGTCAATAAATTAGTAGCTAACGAGGCCTTCGTTACTCTTTTATACTGTTAATATTTATTAGTTAGGGCTGTACTTATAACCTGATCGTAGTTATCGACAATCAGTGTTCCAATCCAACCTTATTCAAATCCACTCAACACATAAGGTTAAGTACTGCAACCATTAGAGCAGTACGCTCTAGTAACTAGCACCTATAGCTTATTCAAATGCAGTCAGATGTACCACCATGATTCGCCATTGTATCGCTTCCTGTCTCAAGCTAATCAGGAAACGATGGTATCTTTAAGTGCCTTGTAATCGGTGCTACATTTATAAACATCTCACACTTTGTATTCAGCCGCATAGAAAATTAGCAGTTCAATTAATGGTGTTTGAGATCCTTTAGGAGATATTGGTCTGGAAAACATTTGAATCCTCGTATTTTAGACATGGGTGCTAATTAAAATGGTATGTATAGAACAATAAATAAGTCGGTAATCAACATTATGTTACCCGTCTTTCATTGTCTCAACTTGGACCATTTCTAACCAAGACAAACCTGATATTATTTGTATAATTCAACTGACTAATAATATTTGAATCATATTATGCGGACATTCAATTTTTTTTTTATTAAAATAAGATCACCAATGAAAATAATATCACCTAGCAATCTTGTCAGTCGTCTCGAGTTAACTTTAAGGACATAATCTTGGAGACCTTATACTCCGAGGGCATGAGTTGCCTTGCAGCATTAAGCCATAAAAATATGATTAAACTAATAACATAATGACATAATTGCAAAATCGTTCGTTTGTTTGTCTATCCGAGATCTGTCTATCTACAATGGCACTATCTACTTCGGAATCTGTCACTGTTGATACCACACTCGGTTGATTTACGTAATAGTTGCCTTGGGTTCGTATCCATTGTCGAGATGATGGGGTCAATATTCTCGTCTTACCGTCCAGTTTGTATCCCGACGTTGCTAACCATGTCTGCAATTTACACGAATATGGCTTCAACCCAATAACGCCCCCCCACCAACCACGGGTTTCTCCTCTTGAGGAGGCCTAGAGGCTTTAGTGCGGATTGGTTGAAGGATACCTACTAACCCTTCGATATTTGGGTTGGCTACTACGCCGACTTGGCCTAGTTGTCGTGGACAGATTTTGTACTCATATTACACAAGATGCAAGCAAGCGACCATACAATTGACCACAGCGAACGCATTAATACGTGCGTCTACGTGAAATAAGTCAATAATTGGCCTACCAAACAGCAATAGTTATGATAGGGTATCCTTTAAGATAGGTAGTAAATATTAACGCTGAAAATAGCCCATGTCAGTAGGCTGTTAATCACTGAGCAGGTCCCATGGAAACAATCTCTTAATAGTAAGTAATTTCACGTATGCCTTTTGTTTGTCACGATCTCTGTCCCGATGTTTAATTGTGTCTTGCGTACCGTGGTTACTGTTATTTTTATTGCGGCCTATCACCACGCTAGATCTCGCGTGGCACTGCAGATATACCACTTTTAATTGTCTTTTGTGTTTAATCTATTCTTATACAATATTTAATTCTACTTGAGTATTATGTAAGAGGAAGGAAAGACGAAAGTATCGCCCTATCTTCGCTTGCTTATCTGCGATTATTAGATCGTTCATTGCCGTATCGTCAATGGCTGCGGATATTAAATGATACAATGTGTGCTATATCAAATGAAAATTGTTTTAGAATTCTTTATTATTTTATGACCCCATATTTCCTTTTCCGTAATTAATGCGGTAAGACATTGTGTCAACTACTAAAAATTATGAAAATAAATGATCTTTTTTCGTATAACACAATGTACAATTATTTTGAAATAAACGTTAAATTTAACGAAATTTTCTGCACATTGTCATTATCACATCTAATATAAAATTGACTATCGTCAATATCATGTTTGGATACAGTTGTCAGAATATTTAATTCCATTCGCCCCTCAGTGATCAGATATGAACTCGTCACAGTTGAAAGACGGTCCGTTTATACAATGTTCGGAACACGCTTCGTTAGTCCGTCACTTCGGCTTTGTAATACTGATGTTAAACTAACCAAAACTACGCTGTCACGGGTCATTAGACCCACGGCTGAAGGTGGCTGGTTGATTGATTTGAAACGATTATCATTTGGTGACCACCCAACCGTTGAGCTGATTTTGAATAAGTCAAATAATGTCAGGGAAATCATTATTCGCGCCCTATCCAGGTGGACCGATGAGCTGGACGAATTAAGTGAATTGAATAGTAGAAAGCAATGGAAGCCGTTTGTTTTGGAAGGTTCAGGACCAGTTGGACTGGCGCCTAGAGAAGACTTGTGTCCCGCTTGTTTTTTTTTGAAATACAGATACCAACAGATGAAGAATAACATAATATAACTAAAAGGAAATGAGCTAGGGAATGAACTGGTGGCATTCCTGTACATAGTGTAATTCTCTATCAGGTCAAAAGAAAATATAGGCTACCTAGGTATTTGGAGTGACATAAATAAAATTTAAATTGTTGTGTTGGCAGATAAAACATATTTAAAGTATTTTAAACCAAATTCGTAGGCCCATGTCAGGTAGCATACAGGTCCTTATATCTAAATAGACTATTAATGTCGTTATGCAATAAATATGGTCAAAAGTGATGTATTTTGAGGTTGACTGGAATAACGAGTTATTAGTTCTGTTATAATTATATCGGGAATAGTCTCACTGCGTAACTCGCATCATTTATCGACAGACAGCAGAATGAATCACGCGCAAGTAGTGACAATCAGTGTATCGTTTCACGAGACACCGAAACGCCATTAGCCTAAGTATCTTTTCAGATCGCGCCTGCTTCAGAGATCTTTGAAGATATCGCAGAGACAGGAAGGAAGCGAAATATTTGAATGCGACAATCGGAGTTATATCATCGCGGGCAGCGACGCGTGGCGCCCCCTCGGAGTATCGGATGTATTTGTGTTTTATAGCTCAATAGCATGTGGTTTTGGTTCGTTAGAGCTGCTCGTTCGGTTAGTTGGATCTGATTATTTTGAACACGCACTGGCTCTGGCTTGCTCTTCAGCTGACGCATGTTAAAATGTATTTTCATCACTTGTAGAATGAATGCGAGCTTACCCGCTAAACTTCTACCGTTCAGGTGGCTGCAGGATTTAGTATACTTGATGCTTCCTACATGCAATGTATGTAGTGTGGGTTTGTCCCCAGGAATTTGTAATCCACAACGTTGCCTTTAATGCTATAAGCACCAGTTTATGGCTTCGATAAGCCATCATCTTAGCGTAGGTACAAACATGGCAAATGTTTTCAATCTTTTCATGACCCACTCCATGTTGCATACTCTTGAGGAGGCCTAGAGCATAGCACACCACAGTGCTCCAGTGTGAATTGGTGGAGGATAAAGATGACAAATATGATGATAAATTCACTTTGATGATATTTCCCACTCTCTTTTTCTTCTTCCCAATCCTCCAAACTTAGGATTTACTGATTTTTTTTAGTTTTACATATTCGATAAATTCAATTATTGCTTGACCAAAATACCATCTGATGGTAAGCGCATTAATTTAGTAAAGCTTATTCACTCTTAGATTCTCTACAATCTTAGTCAATGAAAATTCAAAAATTAAGAATTACCATGAAGTTCATGAAATCATTTAAGTCAGTGAGATTGAGTCCGTGTTCCTATACCAAATTAACTGAAACATCTCCACATACACTGTTTGAAGAAGTGTTTGAATTGAAGACTTAATATTTGTAGTAGTTCTCCCGTTGCCGTTGTGCATGACAGCCACCAGAGCTGATAGCTCCAAGTTCACAAATGATTGCCGTTTCCTTTGCGTTAAGGATATGTAACCACAAATCAGTTGTCGGTCGGTTGGTCACGGTAACGAGGCCCTCGTCACGACGCACGATAATTGTGCCACACACGGCTCAGGGTCGACATGCTATTTCCATGAGGAATTGTATTAGGCTGTTGTGAGGTTATGATTTAGTTTTTACGAAGATTGGGCATGATGTTGCTGATATGTTATTATTACATATTGCATTTTTCTATAAATCCTTGAATTAATTTACTTCTTGGTTTTTTATCGAATATCCAGTGATAAAAAATTAAGGACAAAGTGACAACCCATAATTGCCCCCCTGCTGCGCTCGGGGCCTCCCTTCACCAATGATATTATAATGTAAAAAGTAGGTAGATATCTCAATAGCGTGCCGACGATGAAGAGTGTAAGAACAGGCAATTGACCGTTCTGCTCGTAGTCACTTTGTCAATACAAGACGATACGCACGCTTTTGTTGTTGTCAGAAGTGCTGGACATTTGACATACAGCGTTAAAATGCCTTCGTCTATTATACCAATGTGATTGGTGTAGTAAAACAAAAGATAAACAATCATGTGTGTGTTGTAACTATTTTCGGAACAGATTTTTTGGTTGATTTGTAAGGGTATAACGTATCTATATTTTTTAAATATCATTGCCCCTTACAATGTATAGGCCATAGTCTACCGCGCTGGCCAAGTGTGGATTGGAAAACTTCACACTACTTTGAGAACATTATGAAGAATAGAATTCCCAGGTGTGCAGGCTTCCTCGCGATGTTTTCCTTCACCGAAGCAATAACTTACATATTATACGCACATCATTGTTGACAATTGAGGTGCGTGCCAAGATTTAGACTCGGGCCCCTACGGCCTACGTTCTAGAGACCAACGTTCAGTCGTACTTTAGCAATGAAAGCAATAGGTACTATGTTAAATAGACTAATGCCCGTATTAATAAACGGATCTTATGATCTCTGTTATCTCTCGTTTCAGTATGAGAGGTCAAATCGTATGAAAAAGTGATATTTGTAAGATCTAAAATCGTGCTTTTGAGCCGAGATCAGTACGAAGACTTTGACTTTTATTTTGTTTACAAAATGAGAAATAAAAAACTTGTATAATTACAGAACAAATATAAATTTACGAATTAAAATAGCAATCATTTGTTTAATCTAATGTCTAAATTTGAACATTCCTAATATTTACTGATTTTAACAAATAATTAGTAATTATGACAATAATACGTATGTGTTTATGATCAAATGGTTACTATCTAGCTACGTTGTGTGACCGTCTATTATGATTATCATTATTATAAATCTGATCACTTATCAGTATGACATGTTTTCTATAAAATTTTACGAGTAAATCGTGTCATAACAGTTACGCTTCAAGCATGGTCGGTAACTTTACCGATGGCAAGATATTTCTTATATATATATACAAGCACGATTAATGAGTCATAAGATTTCTAATGTTGTTGACGTCTACATTTAAGTACCCTTAAGCTACTGTTGACCGACTCGATGTAATGATTAAAATATGATACTTAAAAATACAATCCCGATACCCGACAACAGTCTCGGCGTAATCATAATTTCCCTTGAACTTGTTCTTATCATTCTTTAAAATCTCGTGCACTTAATTTTTAAATAGTGTCACTTATCAGCTAATTTATTCGGTAGTTCAAAAACTGTTGCCCGTTCTAATTTGGCTTCTATTGCTTGAGGGATAGGAGCTACATGTTTGATAAATTCTAGTTCGGCAACAGCTGATGGTGTTGCGGTGGGATCTATAATGTCGGGTTATTATGTGTCAACATTAGCAGCTATACGAAATGGTGGAAATCAACATAAAAGCGGCGTTTCTGTTCCCACGGCCGATGGGCTATTACTGCCATATTACAAGCTATATCGCCAATCTGATGGTATCTTCGGCAGTAAAGAGATAGCTTTAGAGACAAATGAACAAGTCATTACCTGTCTACTACAGAGTACGGAGCTTTCTTCTCACTTTAAAGAACTAAGAAGGATATTAAATAATCTCTTGGTGTGCGTGGTAGGCGAAAGGATATTGACGCGACGATTGCTATGAAACGATACCAGGACGAGACAACCAACTATGACATATTGCTATAGCCTTGATACGAGGAGTAATAAAATAATAAAATAAAATAAAATAGCCTTTTATTTCTTGCACAAGTACATATTATCCATAAGGTACACAAAAATTTACTTTAGTTTTTAGAAACAAAACTTTAAAATTTAGGTACTCTATACATTATTAATTTATACACAGATTTCATAACACAATAAAATATTTTTAACTTGAAATTAATTTAAAATTAAATTGTAAAGGATTAATTAATTACATTTTGAATAAATTGAATAATTATTACGATACTGTCAAGAATGATAATGAGAAGAAGAATTTGTGTATTAAATTAAATAAAATTTGATATAACAATAATAACTAGAAGTAAATCTAACACGATACATGCAAGAACCCCTCCTATATGTGGGTGGGTGGCCTCCTCCAGATTATTCCATACTAATCTATCTTTGGCTCTTCTTTGCCAATTTCTTCATTCATTTGATACGAGGAGTAAGCAATACTTAACATTATGTAAAATAACTTAAATTTTAAGGGTTTTAGGTCTTCTAAGTTATCTTAAACTAGTATAAATTTAAAAACGAATCCAATATTAATTTAAAAATAAAAAACCACGTACTATCAAAAAAGCTATCATGATATACCTTTTGAAATCCTTATAGTGTTTTTCTTTAATTAAATACCCATTATTCTATTTATTTTTTGATATTTCAAACAATGGTATCTAACAGCCACCATATTGGCCACTGCACAGGACACTTGGGCTTTCAAGACGCATCTAATGATATCTTAATTATATGAAGTGGCCGAGCAGTTTAGAAGATACGGTGTAATAAAGAATATTACATACATACAAGATACGCAGAAAACATAAACCTTCCTTGGCAGTCGGTAGAAAACAGTTTGTTTAAAAATTTTCCACCTGACTGTGGAGTTGTGGGCTGGATATAAGTGGACCGAATATAGACTTAAGTGCTCTGATTTGATGCATGTAACAAAAGAAGTGGAATCATAGTGGAATTACAATATATTTAATAAACTGTACGATGCGTGTTGTGTCAAATTATAACTGTTGAGTTTTTAACTCAAGTAGCTAATTAAAATTTAAGCGATTCTGATCTTTCGTGGGCCATTAATAAAGCGCACTATGTAATAGTAGATTTACTGAACATATCTTGTTTGTACTGACTCACTCAGATCCAGCAAATGGTATAAAATTGTCAGTTCCTTTTGAATTGATGCCAATTTGCATTATGGACTTGTTCACACACCGTAGGATTTGGTGCTATAGTCAGTGATCAGCGAAAGCTATTGATATCCTTACTAACCTTTTTAAAAGCCGTCGAATTTATTTACCTGGGTTAATTCAGCCAGGTCTCTTAGGTCTACTTTGAGAAGACTTTATTCACCTATGCACCGAGGTGAAATAATTATTTTGGAGTAATGCTATTTTCTAACGAAACCTGCCTTGTTGAATGCAATATTCATCTTCTAAGACTTAATCCCACGACACTTTATTTACCTGGGTTAATTCAGCCAGGTCTCTTAGGTCTACTTTGAGAAGGCTTTATTCACCTATGCACCGAGGTGAAATAATTATTTTGGAGTAATGCTATTTTCTAACGAAACCTGCCTTGTTGAATGCAATATTCATCTTCTAATACTTAATCCCACGACACAATTATCCCCAAAAATCTGGGGAAATGTGAGTATATAGTTTATTTTATTTTTTTATTTACTCGACGTCAGAAGTTCTCGTAACCAAGCAAATACAATACATATTATGGTAAAATTGGGCAGATTTTATTATCGTATGTCGTTCACCAAGTGTTAGTAGAACAAGTAGTGGTAATAGAGTAACGGTGACACATCTATGTGACCGAATTCTTCAATTTAAGCGCCTGTGTCTTTGCTCAAATGCTTTATATTTTAACAGGTAATACGATCATGTCTTCCTACGGAAGTGACGTACGTCTACATTAGGTTGGTAATGATTGTTGAGTGCCTGAATCATCTTTGTTTTGTCTCATGGTCTATCCCGTCAACACATCACCTTGTAGTGTGAGGGATTGTGTAGCAACCATGAATGTTTTCAACCTTGTGCTAAATAGTCGTGGACGTCTAGACAACAATAATACGCGGGACGGGCGGGGTGAGACGTTCCCAAATCTCTGACAACGTTTTGGGAAAAAACATCATGTGTATTGCTTATAACTATTGTAAAATTACACAATCAACTTTGTAGAACCGACACGATGCTATTATCTTCCGAAATCTAGGGGTCACTTTAAGGTTTGCTTTAGTTTTAATTTAGATTAACACAAAAATGAAGAGAGTTGGTGACCATCGACTCACGTTTATGACAACGTATAATCATTATAATTTTATTTATGAAAAAGCTTATTTACAACTGGTTGGAAAATAAATTCGATGTAACAATGTTGTTGCAACTAATGAAACAACTTTTACCGATTCATTCTATAGCGCGTCCCCTCACTACTAGCAAGGTACATCCCTCGCGCTGTCACCTGTCACGCGCGCGCCGCCTTCCCGCGAGATATATGTCATGAGTTCGAGTTGTAATGTTAGCGGTCCTAAGTTATAAAGTGTTTAATATCGAATGTCCTGTAAAACTGCTGAAAGTAAACGACTAAACAGTTTAATAATCTTTTTATTACATGGCCACGCTATAAAATTGGCAGCCCAACGTTTGGCCGAACTGTTAAACATCGTAGTGAACAAAAAGTTTTGTGTGTTAAAAACTCCATGTTTAGTGCGCAGTGTTAAAAGTTTTACAACGATTTACGAACTCATCGGTTACTTTTGTTACGAAGAATCTTCGTGTAATCGTCTAGAATTGAGTTTTGGTTACGTATTTCGTCAGGACTGTGTGTAAAATAACTTTGGTAAAGGACCTTGAGCTTCGTAAAGTAGGTACCTACCTATCGGAATTCTTTTCGTGAACTCTGTAGCTGAACTGTGTAAAAGTGTAAAATTGTGTTGAGAACAGTGTCAGATCAACGACTGGAAGTGCGTAGAATGTTTTAAATATCCCGTGAAATTACGAAAAGTCGTAAAAGCAAACAAAATATACATCGAACAATACAACCCATAACGTGTGTGTTTACGTTTGGTTGGGTTTGGTTTGCGTCGAGCCGTCGAGTTGTGTCGAGTCGAGACTCGCGATCATAAACTCGGGACTCGTAATTTTCATGAACACAGGATAGAACATTTTTGTGCCTACGTATTGTAAACCTTCTAGTGTCGTTCTTCAGGACTGGTTACATGTTGTAGAACTTTAGTTAAGTGATTTTGTGTCACGGGAAGCTGGTTATAAGTAGTGAAAACGACTGTTAGGTATAGGACATACTGTGAAAGTTTTCGTCTGTGAATACGTAGTCCTAGACCGAGTGAGTAGGTCTATACCGAGACTGAGTAGTGTCGTCTGTTAGGTCACGTATACTTATATACCGAGCGTGATGCCGCGTACACGACAGAGAGACGCGAGTGATATTGACGAGGAGGATCCCGGCATGGCGGAACCAAGTGGTTCGTCGACGGCGACAGCGACGCGTGAAACCCCGGTCATGATGACTGAACGTCAATTGTCGCAAATATTACAAACGATGCAGCGACAGTCGCCGGACTTACATACCTCTTCCTCGGGTAATTTCGCAAAGTGTACGGCACGTTTTGATGGAAACAAAAATAGTGATGTGGTAGCATTTATCGAAGCGATCCAGATATACAAAGAGTGTGTAGGTATTGATGATGCAATCGCTCTGCGTGGATTGCCTATGCTGTTAACGGAGCTGGCTGCGACTTGGTGGCAAGGAGTCAAGACCACTGTCGATGGTTGGTCTGATGCCATCGACCTTTTGAAGCAGACTTTTGGCCCACGCTTACCGCCACATAGAATTTATCGAGAGATATTTAATAAAGAACAAGGGCTAGAAGCGACGGACGTCTTCGTGTGTAGGGTAAGAGCCCTAATTGCGCAGCTACCACCGGGAAGTTTAAGTACAGAGGTGCAAATTGATATGGTTTATGGCCTCCTTAATATAAGGATACGTGAAAAGTTACCGCGAAGTTGCTGTACATCCTTCGCGGAAATGCTCAATATGGCAAGATCGTTGGAAGATTTGTTTGATGAGAGTCGACCGCGATTGGTACAAAAACCTATTTCAGAGGTTCAGTCAACTCCTAAGCAACGAACGAGTGACTTACCATGTAGTAATGCATCTATACCTAAAGTTTCGTCGAACTTGTATAACAACAAATCACGACCGCGCTGTTATTATTGCAAACTGTTTGGGCACACGAAAATTGAATGTCCAAGGTTACGTCCGAAGGATACCAGTGTAACAGATACAAACGCAGAAGTCACGGAGCCTCGTGTGTCATGTTTCGGTTGTGGTGCACCGGGAGTCATACGGTCGAACTGCGCGAAGTGTAAAGATAAATCAGCGAATGCGGTATTCCAATCTATATCTGCTGTGTCAGCCATGCATGAGCCGCGTAATCGGCCTGTTTTGCAAATAAGAATAAATAATGCAATTGGTAATGTTTTAATTGACACTGGCGCGAGACAATCTGTTGCTAGTGCGTCGTTACGTGATCATTTAGTGAAAAATAATTATATTTTTGAAAATGTATTTTATGAGTTAAAATATGCTAATGGTTATATGGTTAAAAATTTTGTAGAAACTACTATTGTCAATGTCGAAATTAAGGATATTGTTATTCCTACTTTGTTTATTGTGTTACCGGGAGCCACCGAATCATTGTTAGGCATGAATTTTATAAGAGATGCTGGTATGATACTTGATTTCAGCGGTGACCGCTGGTCACTGGCTGGTGTCCCTGGTAGCTTTCCTATTCAATATGGAGTGGAGGAACATCGACTCGCTTGCGATGCTGTGGATCTGCGCGTGGAGGAGGGTAAGCTGTTAACGACCGTGGAGAAGGCCCAATTGTCGGATGTGCTTCGAGAGCACATGGATATCTTCCGACCAGGGGGAGGTCCGACTCCTTACGCTGAGCATCATATAGATACAGGTGAGTGTTTGCCAATTGCTGTACCTCCATATAGATTAACTCCTGCCAAGAAAGAGGTGATGCGTCTGGAGATTGATAAGATGCTGAAGGATGACATAATCGAAGAGTGCGAGTCAGCTTGGTGCTCCCCAGCTCTTCTCGTACCCAAGGCTAATGGAACCGTACGTTTTTGTGTCGACTATAGGCGATTAAATTCGGTGACCAAGACGGATACCTATCCGATGCCTTTGATAGACGAGCTGCTACAGTCTACTAAGAGGAACGCTGTTATGAGTACATTAGACCTTCGAGCGGGATACTGGCAAGTTGCTGTCCATAAAGATGATAGGGACAAGACAGCTTTCATCAGTCCTTTTGGAGTATATCACTTCAAGAGGATGCCATTCGGCTTAAAGAATGCGCCAGCCACTTTTCAGCGTCTAATAGACCGCCTGCGTTCTTGTGCATCTTTTGCTCATCTATGTGTCTTAGCATACTTGGATGATTTATTAATCATCTCCGATAATTTTCATCAACATTTACAGGATCTTAAGATAGTATTTGCCCGTTTGCGAGAGTTTAACCTTCGGGTTAATCGGGGAAAATGTGTATTTGCGAGGGAAAGCGTGAAATACCTCGGTCACGTGATTACCCAAGAAGGAGTCTCGCCAGATCCTAGTAAAGTCAATGCTGTGTTGAACATGAAGGAACCTAGCAATGTGAAACAGTTAAGAACATTCCTTCAAACTTGTTCTTGGTTCCGGAAGTTTATAGAAAACTTTTCCGAAGTTGCGGAACCACTTACTCGGCTTCTCAGGAAGAATAAGATTTGGAGTTGGGGCTCAGCTCAGTCGCAAGCATTTCAGAGACTTAAGAGTTTGCTTACGACCGCCCCTATCTTGATTCAAGCCGACTATGATAAACCTTTTATTCTGAGGACTGACGCGAGTGGTTACGCGTTAGGTGCTGTCCTCATGCAGGGAGAGAACCCGAAGGCAGAGCAACCCATTGAATATGCTAGCAGATTGCTAACTGCTGCTGAGCGTAATTACAATACAACAGAGCGCGAAGCTCTAGCTGTCGTTTGGGCGCTTGACAAATTTAGGGGTTATGTTGAGGGTGCTCAAGTTTGTGTGGCGACCGATCATCAGCCACTAAAGTGGTTACTGTCACTTAAGACACCAAGTGGTCGACTTGCGCGTTGAGCCATGAAGATACAGGCCTATAACCTTAATGTGGAGTATAGCCCAGGTAAGGTAAATGTTGTGGCAGATACTTTGAGCCGTCCTGTGGAGGATTCGACAACTGCTGTCGAGGACTGTGCTATCTGTCAGGTGAGCATGGATTTACCTCATCGAAGCCCAGAAGAGATCCGTGCTGCTCAATTAGAAGATCCAAAATTTCAAAAGATTATTGCGGACTTTGAAAATGAAGATACGAGTTTGGTAACTCGTTGGACTGATCGGGGGTATTATATGTCCCAAGGAGTTTTGTTTCGATTCGACCCCGATGCTGAGTCTGAGGAACCTCAGTTGGCCGTTCCTGAGTCCATGCGAATGGAATTATTTAAAGAGCTCCATGACTCTCCTACAGCTGGACATTTAGGATTAGAGAGGACTTATAGAAAGGCAAGAGAGCGTTATTATTTTCCTGGTATGAGACGTTTCTTTGAGAAATACATTAACGTGTGTGAAGCTTGCCAACGTTATAAGGCGAGCAATCGTAAGACTGCAGGTCTTTTGCAGACCCCTGTGCTGCATCAACGATTTGAGGTGCTGGCCATGGATCTTTTTGGACCTCTACCTGAAGGTGAGAAGGGTGAGAGGTGGATTCTGCTTGTGGAAGACACTGCGTCGCGGTGGGTAGAGTTATTCTCTCTGGTGGACGCAACAGCAGAAGTATGTGCTAAGACTCTTATAGAAGAGGTGTTCCTTCGCTACGGCTTACCAAGAAGGGTGGTATCGGATAATGGTACTCAATTTGTTGCTGAGGTGATGCAAAAAGTAATGTTTGTTTTAGGCATAAAGCAGAACCTTATTCCGGCATATCATCCCGAGTCCAATCCGGCCGAGCGAAAGAATCGAGAGTTGAAGCAGATGATTAGTATATTCGTAGGAGATCACCATAGGAATTGGCCTAAGGCTGTACCTATCGTCCGGTTTGCATTAAATAATGCCTACAATCAAGCTACTGGTCACAGTGCAGCATTTTTAACGTTTGCTCGTGAACTGAGATCGCCTTTCGACGTGGCCAGTGATATCCGACGTATTGTGCATGAAGAGAAGTTTATTTCGAAGATAACTCCTTATTTGCGTGATTTCTCCTATATTCTTCAAAATGTTAAGATTCGATCCGAAGAGGAACAGGATCGTCGTAAATCGGTGGCAGATAAGAAGCGCCGTCCCAGTCCAACCTATAAGGAAGGTGACCTGGTATTGGTGGACACTCATCCTCTTAGTAACGCCGGGCGAGGCTTCTCGAGCAAGTTTGCTCCTCGGCGTGCGGACCCATTCGTCGTGAGCGGGGTGGTGAGTCCTACTACTTTTTATGTTTCTGATGCAGAGGGAAAAAGGATCGGCAAGTATCATGCCAGTTCTCTGACACCGTTTAAAAGTAGTTTTGGTAAGGGTACGGTGGCTCGCGGTAGATTGCGTGGAAGGCCGCGCAAGGTTAAATTGACCAAGCCTCCAACGGGTCGTAGTGGTGGCTTGGAGGGGGAGGATATAGCGCGTCCCCTCACTACTAGCAAGGTACATCCCTCGCGCTGTCACCTGTCACGCGCGCGCCGCCTTCCCGCGAGATATATGTCATGAGTTCGAGTTGTAATGTTAGCGGTCCTAAGTTATAAAGTGTTTAATATCGAATGTCCTGTAAAACTGCTGAAAGTAAACGACTAAACAGTTTAATAATCTTTTTATTACATGGCCACGCTATAATTCCTATTTCTAATCATCATATTAATTACTAAGCTTTCTGTATGAAAGCGCCAAGAAGAAGTAGCAACTGTTCTCACAGTTTTTAGTAAATGTCAATACAAAATATAGAAAGGATTATAGTCGAAGGTAATGATGCCAAGAGACTGGAGTGAGACCATCTCACGGAAACCCGAGCCAAGTCTGGGAATTACGTTAATTCGATCATAGCGATGATACACGTCCAGGAGTTGCATAACGAATGTCGTTCTTTTGAGTTTTGTTTGTTTTATGTTAAACATTGTCATTTACGCCCCAACTCAAAGTCACTAACGGTTACTTAAATCGCTTTTTTGTACAGAATTTGTATGGCGGTTCTTTACTAAGGAGCGATTAAGTAACCGTGAGGGACTTTGAGTTGGGGCGTTAAAGTTGAACCGATAAAACATATTTGATAAGTTTTTGTTTATTAAACGGTTTTATGTATATTTGTGTGGGTCGTCTCTTGTAAGCTTAATTACACCTACTTTGTCTTATCCACAGGAGTTGAAATTTTAGAAATTTCTTTAGTTCTGATGACTGCGTTTTTCTAATAAGTACGACCTAATCCTACTCTCAGGTTTGGCTCCAGACGAGTTACAATTATTTTCGGTACCGATATAATTCTTTTTGCTCAATATTACTTCAGGACTTAGGAACTAATCACTAATCCTAAGCAGCTATTTCATCAAGAAAAATGTATCAATTTACAGCCAGGCGAAAGGAAAAACGCTTGCTTTACTGTGATCGTTTTGATAATGTTCAGAGTTAAATATCTTCTAGTGCATTAAATGAATGTGTAAGCTGGACTTATGCTACATTGCAGGAAATCCTAAGGCGCGCAGGTGTCAAAACACGTTTTAATTTTTTTTGACTAACTTTTATTACCTACAACTAGCATTAATTAGTATTTTTAAGAGTTTACACTTTTTTTTGGAAATAGCCGGAAAACGAGCTAACGATCCACCTGATGGTAAGTGGCTATCGTCACCCATGAACATCAGCAATACCCAAGGCATCACTGATGTGTTGCCAGCCAAGAAAGAAAGAAGAAAAATAAAGAAAGAAAGAACTGGCACTCAAGCCCCCAACCGGAACACGACGAATCGTTTGGCAGCTGACTCATGCTCAAGGGTGGTAGCTATACAGGCGATTCCCATGGAGAAATAATAATAGTAATAATGGTATTAATTAACAATTAAAATTAATATTATCAATATAATCCCTCCGAGAGCCCTACCACCAGCGGGCCGGATTTAGTCGCCTCTTACGACACCCATTCGACGTGGGATTGGGGTTAGTATTCTAAGCCGCCCCAATACGGCTAAAACATTAACACCCTTATTAATAAAAATCGCTTAATCCAAGCATCATCTGAAGCTACACTTGGACTAGTTAATTCTGGATTAACTAAGTAATAACTTCGTAATTGCAATGTTATTAATAAATATGGAGTAACGTCGAACTAACAATATTTCTTAGTCCGGTTTCAGCGAGTAAAATATGGCAACCTTTGTAATTTAAAAGTAAAAAGAGTGAGTCAGTGAATGACTTCATGCATTAAAATGACAGTGACAACAATATTTTGGGATTGACAACTTTAAACGACGTGATCAGCTTTCAATTTCAAGCGCCTAATTTCGCTCCTCGCAGTTTGTTTCATGCTATGGTTACTTGTTAAATTTAAAATTGATTTACATGAACCAAAAACGTGCTCGCTCAGTTAACTGGGATGAAGAAGAAAAGGTCAAAGAAAATATCAATGTGAATGACGTTTAGTTAGAACAACGAAGTACTCTTGATATGCGTCAAGTCAACGTCAATGTCGTCAATGCACGCGCACGCCTAGTCCACGCCTAATCAGTCGCTAAACTATGTAGCGACATGGACTAACTTTGATTCTGAGATTAGACTCGGAGTAGCTTACTTCTTCGTTACTCTATATTTATTAATACTGAATTTAATTAAATCTTATTTACGACAAGTTTTAAAGTTACTCTTGCTTTAGTCTATGTTTATTAATATGGCCGTAAAGATATTCGGTAAAATCATATGTAAAGTAGTTTAGTAGTTCGGTGTAGCTAAACACATGCGAGCTAAGTACATCAAACAGGCTTGGATAACGCACAGTATTGTGGTTTGTGGCTACCACTTACACTTACGAGATATTACAACTCTTATCTAGGATTTTAAAAGCTCAATGTCAGGCATGAACCTATTTCTACAATTTAAGAAGTCTGAATTGCCACAATTGTGTGAAAGAGCTCTTACATTTAAGTTATTATCTAATAATATAAAATAATCAACTTATTAGTCGACTGCTAGGAAGGGTTATGTTTTTGTCTGCTCGTCAGTTTGTTTGTTGGCTTGTTAATACATAAAAAAACTGGGCAAGTGCGTGTCAGGCCACGCGCTATGTGGGGTTCCGAAGTAGTAAGTTTATCGACTATTACTCATTAACTACTTATGATAACATAGCCGTGATAATTTTCCTTGGAAACTCATCATATAACCTATTTTTGGGAATATTATCACTTGTCCAACTCCAACAATTTAGGTAGCGGGGGGGGGGGGGGGGGGACACTTGACTCTAACCAAAATTAGCACTTTAAAACCAAATATTTCGCAAACGGACCCCTAAATCAAAAAATGATCTTAAGGCCCAATATATTTTTGGAAGACCTTTTCAAGGATACCCTACACTAGGGTACGCGACGAATAAAAAAAATCCTCACGTATCCTCCATACCTGTAGGGGACGTACCTACCCTGAAAAAAAAATGTTTTTGAACAAAATGTTTTTGAATCGATTTATGTACATATTTATTAAAACTCCACGATGGTGGAGTTTTAATAAATATGTACATATGTATATCGATGTCAAATTACAGCTTTCTAGCACTAAGGGTCTCGACGTTTTGCTTCGGACAGACGGACAGATGGACGGACATACGAACTGACGGACGGATAGACGCACGGACAGACGAACGGACAGACGGTCATGAGGAAATTATAAGGGTCCCGATTTTACTTAGGGACCCTAAAAACATGTGCTTTAGTTTCATATTATTTTCAATTGCAATGGGAAGGTTAGAGCTTTAAACAGCGTCATCCTACTAATATGTGGCAGTGATAGCCTAATGGTTAGAACGTTGGTCTACCGAACGCGGGGGCCCGAGTTCAAATCCTAGCACGAAGCTTTAATTTTCAAACATTATGTGCGTATTAGAAGTTAATTATCACTTGCTTCGGTGAAGGAAAACATCGTGAGGAAACCTGTATACCGGAGATTGCTTCATAATATTCTCAAAGGTGTGTGAAGTTTACCAATCCGCACTTGGCCAGCGTGGTAGACTATGGCCTGTACCCCTCACATTAAGAGAGAAGACCCCGAGCCCAGTAGTGGGACGATTATAGGTTGTTTCTTTTGCTTTGATTTACTAACTTGATAACACGGATGTAAAAAAAGAACAGACGTAACCTTGTCTAATCGAGAGTGAAGCTGACAGCTGACAGCTCGCTTACCATGTGTGCGTAATTTTGTAATTTCTGATTCGCGATGGTGTCAATGTCATATCAGGATGGTGTCAATGTGTGGGTGTGTGTACTTGTACGAATACAGAGTTGGTATTACTATGGGTGCTTCACTGAATTTGTCCTTAGGATTACGTCCGTCTTTTTTTTACGTCTGTGCTTGATAAATGTTAAAATTTGTAAGAAACTCTTTCACGCAAAAGCTACTGAACGGATTTTTATGAAATTTAGCTCACAGATAGACCTTGAGGATTAAGGTGTAAGGTCCCGGGAAACGCAGGCAAAGTCGCGCGCAGTGCTAGTGTTACATAACTTCGCTGAAAGATGATAACTTGCTTACTACCAAAAGTTAAAAGTGTGTAGCGAGTGACTTGAAGTATCCGTCTACATAATGGCGGGTGGAATTATGTCAAACGTCAAATTAGACGGCTGCCTTCCTGTCGTTTGCGTTTTGTGTTACAATAGACGCGCTATTAAATGTGAGCGGGCGGCGCTCACACCGTGCTGTAAGCGAGAGTATACGAGAACAATGTACGGAGTGTCTTGTAATAGTTCTAGTTTGATAGTTCTTACGACGTTTTAAAAGTCACAGTGGTTCAATTTTGAATTAAAAATTAAGTTTATTTACTTTAAAAAAAGATTTGTTATGAAGACGAATAAAATGTGTCGGAGACACATTTTTTTTTGTTCTATAAATATTTCTAAATGCTAATATTATAAATATCGATAATTTCTAACTAATTTCTACTCTAATCATACTTGAGGAATTTAACGAATTTACTTTCTACCGTTCTTTAACTTATTACCTTTGAATTTATTTCGTTATTTCTTCTCCCATTTTTTTAAATTAAAGTCCAAGAGTATTGACTTAAAACGAGTCATAAAAGGGCAATGAACCTAACTGGCATACCTACAAGTCCGCCATTTTGAAAAAACCTCGATTCTGCGGCCAGTGATGAAACACGTGTCAATCGATAGATTAAATGATTATGATCAAAAAGTATTTAGTGATGAAATGTCGTAAGTGATATACTTTCTGAGATATTTGAGTTCAAAACCGAAGGAAAATAAAGTAAAAAAACTTCATTTCAACGAACATTGATAAAACATATGTTATTCGATAGGCTTAATGATTACGATTAAAAAGTATTCAGTGATAAATTGTCGTAAGTCATATACTTTCTGAGATAAAGAGTTCAAAACCGTAGAAAAATAACGCAAAAATACTTGGTTTCGGCGGACATTGATAAAACATGTGTCAATCGATAGGCTAAATGATTACAATTAAAAAGTATTCAGTGATGAAATGTTGTAAGTGATATACTTTCTGAGATATTCGAGTTCAAAAACGTAGAAAAATAACGCAAAATTACTTGGTTTCGGCGGACATTGATAAAACATATGTCAATCGATAGGCTAAATGATTACAATTAAAAAGTATTCAGTGATGAAATGTTGTAAGTGATATACTTCCTGAGATATTTGAGTTCAAAACCGTACAAAAATAATGCAATAAAAGTTATCATTTACTTCTTTTGAATTTATTGGGTCAATAATGAAAAATACGTATATGTATTTGTGCTGCATGGGTACTTGATTTATTAATAACGGGTACGTTTGAATTAAAAAAAAGCAAAGCAAACTACTAGATTGTTTTATAAATAATTTATTTGCCACCAGCGGCTACAGCTTTGGCAACTCGAAACCAAAAGTTAAAATTCATTATTGGCTTCGTTTTCTATATCATCTCTGACAATTACTGAATCTAAAAATTCCGCTGGTGATAAAGGCAATGTTTCCTGGTGTCGAGCCCATGTCAAGAACCATATAACACACATTATATGGGAACAAGAGGACAAAGTTCTTTTTTCCACTAAGCATGAGCAGTACCGAGCGTACCATCCCGCGATTTTATCTCTACCCTTAAGTTGTTTATTTGACGAATTTGTTTTATTTTTATAATATATAACTTAACTGAGGTAAATAAAAAAGTGACCGGTACACTTCAATTGCTGTATCGCCATAAACACTTCTTACCGTTTAAGACCAAAATTATGTTGATGCAGGCTCTGGTCATCCCTCACCTTGATTATGCTGATGTGTGTTGTACAGGTTTGTCAGAGGAACTTCTGAATAAATCGGAGCGCCTTCTTAATAACTATTAGATATATATTCGGCTTACGTAAGTATGACCATATTTCCCAATTCCATTCCTAACTTACTTATATGGCTACCATTTGACACAGGCGAAACTACAGAATTCTCTCAATATTTTATGCTATTTTGAATAACGTGTCTTCTCCTGTTTATTTAAATGAAACCCATAGCACTGCTTATTTCGGGAATTCCTTCACAATACAGTTAATACTGTTCTGGAACTCCATGCTTGTAGACATCAAAAAATCATAGACTACCAAAAGCTCCTTCAAGAATCACGTCCGGCAGCACTACCTGAAGCAATTAGAATGTCGTTGCCCGTGGTCTTCAACAAGATGTTATATATACGTATTTATAAATATTTATTAAATATACTTAATATATAATATAATATATATAATATAATATGTATAATAAAAATAAAAAATAATTATCTACAAATGTTTTATTTTTGTATGGGTTTGCACTCAAATATCGCAGAAAGCATATCACTTACGACATTTTATAACTTAATACTTTTTGATCGAAATCACTTACTCTATCGATTAACATCTGTTTTATCAATATCTGCCGAAAAAAAGTTTTTTAATTTATTTTTCTATGGTTTTGAACTCAAATATCTCAGAAAGTATACCACTTACGACATTTTATCACTGAATACTTTTTGATCATAATCATTTACTCTATCGATTGACACACGTTTCATCACTGGCCGCGGAATCGAGGTTTTTTCAAAATGGCGGACTTGTAGGTATGCCAGGCTCCATACAAAAATGTTGGAAGCCCTTTATGTTTAAATTTTATTATTTGAATTATAACGTCAGTAAGTATCGTCAACATTACTATTCGGTGTGACGCGTGGAAATCGCTAAGGTTTTTATGACAACGGAGCTTTATTGAATTCTCTATTGAGAAAAAACGTCAGGCCGTCCGTACTTCGTTATTACTGTGTCGTCCGCTGTAACGAAACTGATCAGACCCTTTACATAACTGCGTCTGTTACCATTGCTATTGTAAAATGTATAATAAAATAACTATGTATTTTGACGACCCGAGTGGCGCAACGGTTACCATGCCGGATCGCCGCACCGAGGTTCTTGGGTTCGATTCCCAGCGAGGTGGAAATTTGAATGATGAGTTTGAATTTCTGTTCTCGGTCTGGGTGTGAATGTCCTTGTCTAGTGTGTTGTCCATGGCGCCCACGACACAGGGAATCCTAGTGTAGGGCTATGGGTGTGTATTATTATTATTATTATTATTATTAATAATTATTATTGTGTCCTTATAAATTTAGATCTGTGTATATGAAATATTTGGCTCCGTCTATCCAATTGTTTTAGTCACGTTACCCACACAACACATAGTTAAACCACAGAAAAAGCGGCCAAGTGCGAGTCGGACTCGCCCATGAAGGGTTCCGTAGCAGCAAGTAACATAATATAAAAGTTCTTGTAGTTCGTTGTAACATTGATCAATGATTTTTTGCGGTTTACGATTTATGACGTATTAAAAAAAAACTACTTACTAGATCTCATTCAAACCAATTTTCGTTGGAAGTTTGCTTGGTAATGTACATCATATAATTTTTTTAGTTTTATCATTCCCTTATTTTAGAAGTTACAGGGGGGGGGACACACATTTTACCACTTTGGAAGTGTCTCTCGCGCAAACTATTCAGTTTAGAAAAAAATGATATTAAAAACCTCAATATTATTTTTGAAGACCTATCCATAGATACCCAACACGTATGGGTTTGATGAAAAAATCATTTTTGAGTTTCAGTTCTAAGTATGGGGAGCCCCCAAAATTTATTGCTTTTTTTCTATTTTTGTGTGAAAATCTTAATGCGGTTTACAGAATACATCTACCTACCAAGTTTCAATGGTATATCTCTTATAGTTTCGGAAAAAAGTGGCTGTGACATACGGACGGACAGACAGACAGACAGACAGACATGACGAATCCATAAGGGTTCTGTTTTTTGCCATTCGGCTACGGAACCCTAAAAAGTAACAGTATGTACATATTATGTTAAACCAAAGTACTATTATTTCTTCTGTGGTTAAACATAGAATCTTTTGTGTATTTTTTAACAAAGTTAAAAAAGGAGGAGGTTCTCAATTCGATTGTATGTTTTCATGTTCGTTATTTGAGAAATCCGTCATTTATCAACTGATTTGTTTTTTGGAGTTTAACTTTATCTATTTATTTCATATTTAAACCTACGGTATGAGTTTTTATGGGGAGTAAAATCAAACTTTTTCCGTTACGTTACGCGTTATGTTTGTAATACGTAACACATAATCTAGATGGCGTTGGATAGCTGATCAGAAACAAAGCCATCTAATGATAATAATAATCTTGGTATTGGTGAAAGGCCGCAATAGAAATTTACTTCAGGGTTTGCCTAAAAGCGTTGCTCAATCCTGAGGTTTGAGTAGACAAACTTAGGAGCGCCTGAGATTCGAAGTTCGACTATAATACCTATCAATAATAATACGTAACTATAACTGAATTTTTACTTTTGTCTATAGGTACATATATATATAAAAATAATATAATGTATTAAAAATCTCTTCCTTTAGACTCACTTATGTACTGTGATTTGTAAGAGATGTCGGTGTCGTCAGCGGAGCGAAACAACGCACACTGCATTTAAAATAATCGGCTATTGGTCGCAAAGTACTGCCGATAGAAACCCACAAACGGCCCTCAATATGCCCGGCAATTTGTTGTACATCCGAACAGTCGCGGTTCACAGATTTCCATTCATCGGCCGCTTTGTATCGCCTGATGACAGGTTGCCGGCGAATTGATTGATGACCGGCCAGCGTTCAGTGGTTGGCCTTCTGGCGTTTCCATTGGTTTTATGGTAAACAGGTACCAAATACGAATATATTTACAGTGTAGTGAAATATGTAGTTGGTTAAATATACTAACGGTTACTCTGAATATTTAGGTTGTTTTAAAATTATTTGAGACTTATTCAATTTTGCTGAACATAATTCTTATGAAATTCTCCCGTGAAGATGATCTAGGCCTCCTCAAGGGCAGATACCCGTATTTAGTAGTGGGCAATTAATGGAATGAAGTCAGCCAACCCAACTTTATTTCGAAAGTCTAGTAGTCTGATGGAGTCTTGAAGTGAACAGTTAAACTCGTTTTAACCGACTTCAAAAAAGGAGGAGGTATTCAATTCGACTGTATTTTTTTAATGTCTGTTACCTCAGAACTTTCGACTGGGTAAATCGATCTTACCTGAAGCGCTCATAGCCCGGCGGCTTACGTCGATCCTAAGCGATCGACAAAGTTAAACAACAGCGGGCGCGGTCGGTAGTTGGATGGGTGACCGCTAGTGGCAATTTCTTGAGCGCTCCGTGCTTCGGAGGGCACTTAAAGCCGTCGGTCCCAGTTGTTATCGTAAGATAACAGTCGTTAAGCCATGTCGGAGGCCCTCGGGTGGCATGAAAACTTCCGACAATTGGGTTGGCCACTTACCCCTCCACCAATCCGCACTGGAGCAGCGTGGTGGAGTATACTATAGGCCTCCTCAAGAGGAGAGATCCGTGCTCAGTAGAGGGCCGTTAATGGGTTGAAGCCAAATCGATCTTAATGATTCTTTTTTTAATCGAAAGCTGGTTCTTGTTATGTGGTCCCACTTACATTTGGGCGACATCTGATGAGTAGTTTTTAAATTATCCCTAATTTAGAAGTTGGTGATTTTTTGTCAAGAATTAGTTGCAACTCTTTAGTGATATATTTTTGACAAAAATATGTTTTTATATTTTTATGTTTTCAACTATCATTCCTTCATTCAGAAGTCGGGGTCTCTAGAAAAAAGTGAATAGACTTTTACTAAGTTACTTCGGTCAGTGTCTGTAATATCTATCGCCTTACCATCAGGTCGAATTTTGATTAATTTTAATACACTTTATAAATAAAAAAGTAATCTAACGTGTTAAGCAACTTCAGGCGGGGTTTGTTAGATAACCACTGGTGACCAAATTTCCTTACCCAAAAATAGCAAAAACGGCTTCACTGATTACTTCCCTGGGCAATTCCAAGGTAAGTAGGCATATCGAAACATAACTCGAACGAACATCGACAATTACCCCGGCATGCGTGTCGCAAGTAGATTGACGGAAAGATTTTAACGTAACCTATTGTCAAAGTACAACTGGATTGCGAAGGCTCGCGGTCGTCACGACGCCATTGTTTGACACTTACAAAATATAATCATATTTTAGTTATACACTTTTGTATTACAAGAAGCGAATGAGCTCTGGTTATCTGCTATGTCTTGTGTAGTCTATACTAATATTATAAAGAGAAAAGATTTGATTGTTTGTTTGCATTGAATAGGCTCCGAAACTAAGTACTGAACCGATTTGAAAAATTATTTCACTGTTGGGAAGCTACACTATCCACGGGTGACATAGGCTATATTATATTTTCAAAAAAATTAAGGTTCTTTAATAAAACTCCAATAATGTAACCCAAGGTGTAAAAAATAAGAAAACCGAAGCAAAGCGAGGGCGGTTGGTTACTCGTAGTTAATAAAACCAAATGATTCCTTGGAAGATGTGAATTTACTCCTAATAAGATAAAATCCAATTTTATACTTGACTCTCAGTCTTTCTTCTTTTTTCTTTCTTGCCCAGCATCGCATCGGGTGTTGCTTGAGGTGATACAGATGTCCACTGGCACTGGTGACCGCTTACCATCAGTTAGTACGTTATTTTGATCCGGTCTGTATGCTATTTATATAAGACGAGTAACCGCCCTCGCTTTGCTTCGGTTTTCTTATTTTTTACACCTTGGGTCACATTATTGGAGTTTTGTTGAGGATCCCTATTTTTTTTTAAATATAATATAGCCTATGTTACTCGGGGATCGTGTAGCTTCCCAACAGTGAAAGAATTTTTGAAATCGGTTCAGTAGTTTCGGAGCCTATTCAATGCAAACAAAAAGTCAAATCTTTCCTCTTTATATATTAGTATAGATATAGACAACAAGAATTCCTTTCAGTTGGTGCTCTTGAAATCGTAACGAGCAATACTGTATCTACCGCGTTTTACGTTTAAAATACACTGACAAATAACGTATTTGGGTGCCGAAGCTATGAAATTCGTTGGTATTAAAATCATTCGTTTTACTATCGGTAAGTATAGATCGTGTATAGATCCCTATCTACCCCTCGCGAGACGATGCGTGAACGCATGCGTAAGGTCCTCGTAGCGACATCTCTCGGTGATTTTCTGAAACAATAGGAGAAAAATTGTCATGATTATTTTATTTAAATTTATCCCTAATACATATACTTTTATAGACATGATTTAAAAATTCTTACGGATTTATACCTAAGCTAAAATCTCTCTCTTGGACGCTTAAATTGTGCCATGATGATTGCTTGAAAAAAGAGGGGTGTTATAAGTTTCACGTGACTGTGCATCTCTGTATCTGTGTGTGGCATTGTAGCTCCCAAACGGATGAACCGATTTTGATCTAGTTTTTTTTTGTCTGAAAGGTGATTTAATCTAGAGAGAATATAGTTAAAAAATCCCTACTTTATTAATATTGTTCTAAATGTTTTGATTTGAATAAGTTTAAGTAGAATCTAACTGTTAATTTGTGAAAAATCAGAACTACCAGATTGATCTTGACTCCAAAAAATTAAAAAGGCTTACGTAAATATGTAAGGCGACTAGGTATATTTAAACAAAAATGATTACTCAATAAAATCTTACCAGTTTCTACCTCCATTCTCCTTGCGTCACTTAAATCTATTTTGCCATAATTTCATTGTTGTTAATAATTGCAAATATCCTATAACAAAAGCTGACTAAATTTGAACCGTACCAGAACACGATAAGGTTAATTTTGGTTCGCAATCGACAACAATGGCGGTTTCCAAGTTGCACAAACACCGGTCGAGTTGTTGAATATAATTTTTATTAAAGAATGTGTTCAGTGCCGCGGAGCTATCTCGAAGCTAATCGTCGCCTGTAATGATAGAAGCCATCCGTAATTATTTCAAGTCAGTGCTTCACTTTTGTAAGATCTAGAAAAACTGGAAAAGGTATTCTCCAGAATAGCGTGACTTTCGTGAGTTTCTTATTTTTAAAGGACTTCAAATAAGGAGGTTCTCAATTCGATAATTTTTTTATGGTTCTTACCTTAGAACTCCGCCACTTATCAACCGACTTGGAAAATTATTTGAAAGAGTACTTATGCTTCTAGATTGGTTCAAATATTTATCGAAATTCAATTTTGATTTGGATGGATGGATCCCATGTATAAGGAATGGAGGGAAATCCTCAAATATTGTTATACAATATGTCTGGGCATCGGTGTCGGAGACTTTAGGGGGGTGAAATATGGATAGCGATAACTAAATCAGTACAAGCACCCGAATTTAGAGGTGACAAAAAAAAAACAAAATGGCTGCCATTTTATCATGGAAGAGGAAAAAATTATTAGGATGGTAATTTGTCGATAAAATCTACCATATTTCTCCCCCCAAAGCCTTCAACACCGATGCCCAGACTCGGATCCTGGAAAACGCTAAGCAAGGGGCTAGATATTAATATTTCTGGCTCTTCTAAACTTATCTATCTATAATATTTTGTATTATAAAATATTATAAAGAGAAGTGTTTAGATTTTTGATTTTTTTTTTATAATGGATACCTTAACTCAATTTACTGGACCGATTTCAAAAATTCTTGCACCGATAGGATGCTCTGTTGGTTCTGAGTAACATAGGCATCTATATTTTGCTCGCCTAGTAATATAATGGCACATCTGCAAAAATTCGAAATTAAGTTTATATGGTATACGTGTTTAAAAGTGCATAATCTACATAGTGGTAAATATGTATTAATGTGTTTACTAGCAACCAAACCCATACAATATGTAAAAACGTAAAAAGAACCCATAAATTAATTTTAAACACTTTATAAAATTGATCCTCTTTTCTGTAAAATATGACAAACGTACATAGATGTGCCGTTGTATTCTTGGGTGAGCGATTTTATTTAAAAAAATTAGAGATCTATACAAAAACCGAAGCAAAGCGAGTGCGGTTACTAGTCTTTGAACATGAAAATCTTTCACACTTGCTCGTGTACTGTCCGTTGGTCCCTTCTTGTCCAACTCCGTCAGTATTTCATTACCGTAATTGTAATTTTTACGTAATAGCAGCGACTGCGTGATAGTATCGCCGTGATTGCGAGGTGATTGCTGCGGCTTTGCGTACCCACGCTCCGTCCAGCTCTAGGTTTCAATTAATGTTGAATAACCATATGACTCCAGCTTCCCATGGACCCGGAACACAAACAAATGAAGGATTAATAATGGTATCATCCTTGTGAAAATTTGTATGGATTTTTGTAACTCTTTCACGCAAAAATTACTGAACGGATTTTCATGAAATTTAGCACACAGATAGACCATTATCTATAATAAGACATAGGATACTAATTATCCGGGAAATCGCCGACAGAGCGCTAGTTTTATATAAATGAACTGTCATACACTCATACTTCGAGATTCTAGGATTCCATGTGTTGTGAGTGTCTTAGGTAATAGAATTACCTGAGTGTACAGTCACCTGCAGACAAAAGTAACCCATCTGTTACTGTGTGTTTATAAACAGATGGGTTACTTTTCTCTGAAGGTGACTGTACAACACATGTGACTAAACATATTTCAACAAAGATCCAGCCACAAAAATATATCTTTAAAACAAATAGTCACCTTGACCAGGAGTTGGAGCCATCCCGGGTCTCAGGCAGAGTCACTAGCATTATTACTACGAAATAAAATGTTTCATCATTACTAGCTACCACCTTGTTTCATTTTTATCGACGACGTGTTTGTGAGTCGACTGTGACTTACCATAACATAGCCAATTCAATAAAGTAGAAAAACACTTCCATAACTACAAAAAAAAATGTATATGTAGAGTGTTTTCTAGATAAAATTAAATAAATTCGGGTGTCGGGTCCGGACCAGTATATTATGGAAATCCTTTGAAATGCCGAAGGTGTCAATAAGCAAGATATAAAGATGCAGATCCCATTACAGATAGCGAAAATGTGAGCTACGGAACCCGTTTTCTACTAAATCACTTGTATTCGTATTACATAAAAGTCAAGATATTAAACATATAAAAATAGTGGCCATTTCTCGGAACCAGATGTGTGAGTTGGTACAGTTATAATGAAAAGTAGAACAAAATATTATGTACCTTTGTAAAATATAAATTAAATGTTTGTAGTCAAAATGTATCTAATAAATCGAAATCTCATGTAATGTCACGTTGTTTTTAATTTCATATCTTAAATTCAGTCTGGATTGATGAAAGTTTAGTAGCTAATCCGGGATTCGGATGCTTTTTTCGAAGGGCAACGTGATTATTTACTGAACTTGCGTTGCAACTTACGTTTTATACATTTCTTTGAATATTTTTTTACATTTCGCAATAAACATTTTCTCCTCGACTGTACTTAACACATGGACACGTCCAGCACTTTTAAGATGCCGAAATGAGATAGTGTTTATACGTAACGCGTAAAATATGCTCCTATTGCTTTTATGGTCTTTACTGTAAAATTGTCAGCAGCTAGCTACCAGGAGGTTCATGAGTCGATGTCGACACGTTGTGGTGTTATACTATTGTTCGACTGTTACACGCTTATTTCATGGATGTTTTACGTCAATAGTGTCAAGCTTGTTGAGCTTGTTTAGTGACTGGCGCTAGTAATTGTCATTAGTACTGGCGCTAGTGGGCTAAACTTTAAGTCTTGAGTTTTGTACCTGGTTTATTAACCGACTTCAAAAAAAGGAGGAGGTATTCAATTCGACTGTATTTTTTTATGTTTGACTGAGGTAACCTCAGAACTTTCGACTAGGTGAACCGATTTTGATGATTGTTTTTTTAAACGAAAGCTAGTGCTTGTCACGTGGTCCCACTTAAATTTTATTGAGATCTGACAATGGCATCTATGAGAAAACCATATAAGTCTTAAATTTGCATTAAGTATGTGCGCGACAAATGGACGAATAACTCAATATCACGCCAACTGATTTCGATGATTCTTTTTTTAATCAAAAGCAGGTACTTGTCATGTGGTCCCACATAAATTTAAACGAGATCTGACAAGTAGTTTTTGATTAATTTTGAAGTCGGTTATTTTTTCTTAGTAAAATTTAAATTATTTTGTGTCCAAAAATTGTCAGTTATTTTTTTTCGGGATTTAATACAGTAATCAGAGATAATCATGGTACCTATTTATAAACTGCACAATTAACTTAGAATAGCAAAGCTGGTCTCAGATGGCGTTTAAAAGTCCATAACAGAATTTGGACGTCAATTTACGTGTGGCCACTAACTGGATATACTATAAATGCAAACACACACATGCACACAATTCCTTCATCGGTTACGTTTTTAAAATATGTATATATTTAATATTAGCGTAACAATCCAGTGTCACGCCAACGGCTTGTAAAATGTCAACTGATGTAACTTATTATTTATTTACTAAACATGAAGTGTTTTTATATGAATATTGAAAGACCAGTGAGTTGTACCAGTTACTGACATGCGTCGAGATCCTCGTATTGCTGTTATGACGGCTCGGGTTTTTACGAGATGGCTTTTTTTATTTTAGAACAAAGTCAAATGATCTTTGTTGTTCAATGTCAGTAGATATTTGATTGTAAAACCTGGTAATATACGGTTTGTTAAGTCTTCACCAAGACTCGCGGTGACCAGTGGGCTAAGAACCATTATCAATTGGTAAGTCCAGCAGTAGTAGATGGCTGGCTGGCTTCAATCTTTCAATGGCTCACTACTGGGCACGAGTCTCTCCTCTTGAGGAGGGCTAGAGCATGCTCCACCACGCTGCTCCAGTGCAGAGTGGTGGAGCGATTAGTGGCCAACCCGAGTGCCGGAACTTTTCAAACCGCCCGAGGGCCCTTCTACATTTTAAATACGCACATTATTTGATTTTGAATTACAGTGCATTCAGGCTAATCCCATTATTGTACTGTTACCTACTCATTTTCAATGGTTACATAGTTATAATTATTGTCATATAGTTGAATGCAATTGATTAAATAATTGTATTAAATGATTAGTAGGAGTTTTGATTTACAACAGTATTCATAAGGTACAAATGTAACACAGCGGATACCGCAAGCCGCAGACCTTTTGCAATACCAATGGTCCATCGAAGTACCAACAGTACCAACACTGCAAGTAGTCAGGTGTTTCAATCTTGCGGTTGATGTTGGCCAACTGACTGCCCTGGATTAGGCTCGTTCTAGGTGATTATGAGGAATCAAAATGGTTGTCAACACTTGCTATCCAACAATCGCAATACCTATAATTGACCATTTTTGATGTCTTAAGAAAGTCTCTAAGATGCGTGAGCGTATGGTGACTTTGGATAGCCGTAGGGTTATTTGGGATTGTAAAACCTTATGCATAAGATGCCAGGAAGCTTTGCAGGCTTCCCGTTTTTGTTTGCGACTTACGTTTTATACATTTCTTTGAATATTTTTTTTTTATAGAAATAGCCGGCAAACGAGCTGACGATCCACCTGATGGTAAGTGGCTATCTTCGCCCATGGACATTAGCAACACCAAAGGCATCACCGATGCGTTGCCGGCCAAGAAAGAGAGAAGAAAAAGAAAGAAAGAACAGGCTCTTAAGCCCCCAGCCGGAACACGACGAGTCGTTTGGCGGCTGACTCATGCTCAAGGGTGGTAGCTATCCAGGCGAACCCCATGGAGAAATAATAATAGTAATAATGGTATTCATTAATAATTAAAATCAATATTACTAATATAATCCTTCGAGGAGTCCTACCACCAGCGGGCCGGATATAGTCCCGTGATATATACCGTGTTTGCTTCTTTGAACATAAATCAACTATTGAAGTTAAAGTTCAAATACAAGATCTTCTAAATTAGAAGAATTTCTAATTGATTGGTTTCCATATAGAAGGTCTTATGAAACGTAATTTTTCTCCCCTGATCTGAACCTAAAAGGCGAATCCTTTAAAATTAATCGACATTAGTCAGTGTGTGTCAGTGTCACAACATGTGGCTTGAGCCATCATGATCAAATACAGTATTTTAAATGAAACTACGAATTACCTGTTGGCTGAAACGTGAACTGTACGAGGTTTTACACCTCGTTACGAATGTGTCATTAAATACTACGTGTTTTATGTTACATAACGACGTATGTAGCGTAAACGGTCCGTCGGAAATCACTAAGGACCTATTTAATTCCCCGAAGTGCGCCACATCACGCTATAATTTTCATATTTAACCACAAACAAGTGCGTGAAGAAATGCCCCCGTGCGCCCCGGTGTCGACAAAAAATCGATTTTTATCACCACCGATCACACGAGCTTAGATAGAGACATAAAATTTTATTGTTCGTCGAATCGCCGAGGAGATTTTAAATCGTTTCTACAAAAAAACTCGTTTGGATTTCGATAAAAATCGGTAAAAAACCGATGCACGTACGCGTTCGCCTAATATTCTCGGAAGAGCGCGACGTCCACGGCTTCGAATGTAAAAGGACATTAATATGCCTTGTTATTGCCTTGATAATTGTTTCTGATTGCCATCGTGTCACTGCCCGTCTCACGGCCCGGGGGTACACGATAAGCGAGAGATTATTTTGGTCTATTCATACAATTAACCACTTAATACGTCTCACATAGATATCTAATCAATCTCACTCAGCCCAGTTTGCAATATATCTACTTGATAATCAAATGGTTCTGAGATCGGTTCACACTGAATAATATATCACTTGGATAGTGTCATCTGTCCATCATAGCCTTACAGCGGAATGAGCTTTAAAAGACGTTGACTGGATATCTGTTTGCTAATTCAAATAACTCGCTTATCGTACATCGTTTGCAATGCAACAAGCGCTTTATTGTAGTGTGGTAATGAGATCGAGTTTGGTAGAGAACGGTAGATATAGAACCGAAGGGTATATCACAATTTTTATTGCCGATAAAAGCTATTTTGTTGATATTTTAGTGTCTCTCGGGAGGAAATTGGAACGGAGAAACTAACTAAAGTTCTTTATTAATGGAGCACAATAAGTGATATCGAGGACAGGAGTTCAAACTTTCTTTGGAGTTATTTTAAAACCAATTAAAATAATAATGATATGGCCGATATTAAAATCAATTAATGCGCAATAGACTTTTTGGTCGGGTTCAAGTACATTTAAAAGTTAGCATGGGCTTCGAGCCGCACTCAAAGCAATAGCCCTGAAAAGGGGAGCTGAGATGTGGCGAAGAGAACCCGGCGCGAGACAGGCCAAAACGCTAATAGCGGGATACTCGCAGAAATACTCAAGAAAAGTGCTCAACCTGAGTCGACCCGACGTACGGGTACTCATCAGACTGCTCACTGGACACTGCAGGCTCAATAAACACCTTCTTTTGATAGGTTTGAGCAACACTGCAACTTGTAGATTCTGCAGCGAGGCAGAGGAAACGCCCACCCACATACTTTGTGATTGCTCTGCCATAAATCACTTCAGAAGTCGTATCTTAGGAAGCCACTTAATCCCACCCAGTCAAGTAAGAGATCTGGAACCCAGGAACATCCTACTGTTCGTCTGAGCAATAGGACTTGGAGACCAGATCTAACTCAGAAACGGGTACGGCTACAATAGATCAAATCTGGTCGCAGTGGCCCCTGGGACGGTTGACCCATGCCCGAAATTGCAAATAATAATAATAATGGGCTTCAGATATTGTGGATTGGAGGAGTGGAAAATAGAATGCTTAACATAACGGGTATTTACACAATTTTTGTATTTCATACATGCTTATGCATACATGATTATGCCCTCTTACGGTCATAACATAAGTGTCATAACACTCTTTGAGTGGAATGATACAATTTTTTTTCAATAATTCTATCTTCATTTTACATGATACAACTGAAGTTAATTGACCTCTCAGAGTGATCGCTGGTAAAATTTAAATAATTCCAAGTATTTCTCGATTTCTCATCGATTCTCGAAACGAGATAACATCGATCGAAACTTGAACTCAAACATCGATGGTACTAAACTAATTAGGCGATCACCAGGCTTATTGATTCAGAAGATATCTATTGTAATACATTACATACTATGAGTACGTCCCGTTTGTTTACCAGTTGAAGCCGGTTTGATACTAACGTGATATTATTATTATAACTTTTTCGTAATATCAAGTAAAAGTAACTTAGCGACGAAATAATGTTAAACAGACATGAATCGAAATAAAACCAATTAAGGAGAAATCAATGTTCTGTATGTCGTTTATGTATCTAGTAATATAAAAAAATATGCTATATATAAATTTGGGTCGTGTCAGTTTACGAATCATAGAATTTAGATAATAATTGATTGATTAGGTACAGTGTCATGTTGTGGTCGTCAATGTTTGCATTGCTATCTTATTTCTGAACCACCTAAATAAAATATATAAATACTAGCTGACCGGGCAAACGTTGTTCTGCCAAAACTTTTTTAGGGGTAGGGGGATGAAAAATACATATTGTCCGATTCTCAACCCTAGCCGATATGCACGCAAAGATTCACGAAAATCGGTCGAGCCGTTTCGGAGGAGTTCAACTTCTAACACCGTGACACGAGAATTTTATATAATAGATAATTTAAATAAATAAGTCGTTCGTACTTATATTATACGGTCACTAACAGACACATATAAATTCAAAATAGATTTAATGAAGAGGCGTGCTAAGAGGCTTAATGGTGACCCAAAGCTGATAGAGTCTAATCTACAAAGCCTCGGGCACAGACGCAGAGTTGCCAGCCTCTCAGTATTCTATAGGATACATTTTGGAGTGTGCGCATGAATTACATGACTTAATTCCCCTCGTCGTTCGTTGTCAGCATCCCCCCGGTGCGGACGTCGCGCTTTGCTTCATCTTTTATTATGTGTACCGCAAAGGACTAGAATAAATTACCCACACGGGTGTTCCCCTCTGATTATAATGTGGGTGTCTTCAAATTAAGAGTGAATAGGCTTCTACTAATTTAGTGCGCTTCAACATCCACGACTTCATTTCCGCTGACCATCAGGTTTTGTGGTCAAGCACTAACTTATATTGAATAAAAAATAGGGTAGGGTTAGTAGCAATCCAAGTGTCGGAAGTAGTCATGCCGAAATCAGACTTAGCTTAACGACTGTTGTTATAATACAATGACAATCGGGACCGATGGACCGATTTACGTGCCCTCCGAAGCACAGATATTGAAATTACAAGTACCTGTTACAGGTAACTAAATAACAACAACATTGTAATTACCGCCGTGAAAGTACGTCGCTAGCTCTAAAGTTGCGTCGTAGTCTTCGACAAAATACATATTACCATAAGGTATTTGCGGCAGCGAAGTTTCTGGGTGCTCGGCAATAATTTACCACTTCTTGACTGTTAATAGCCAATAGGATTTTCTGTCGCAGAAGGGGTTGAAAGTCATTAAGGGTGTAATTCTCGTTGTAATAAACACTCAGCGATAAATATCAAACCCTTTCGCTGGCGGGTGTTCTTGGTGTGGAGTTTTCTTATAATTACTCTTGATACATAAAATATAATTACTTCTTGGGTGTAAATTGTTGCGGAGTAGCAAAGGGGTTCAAACTGTCCCTGAATCCAAGATAATAAGCACTTGCACACCCGTACTATGATTTCCTGTGACAATTAATAAGACACCACTATAACACCCATGACTCAAGCACAAAATTTGTCACATAAATCCCGGCCAGGAATCGAACCCAGGACCCTTCGCAAGCAGGCTAACTACGCATTAGGCTACAGTAGCTGAAGTGATAAGGTTCCCATTGAGGAACCATTCAGTTTAATTAGTATACAGTTAATTAGTATACCGATGAGGGAAGAGGGTTTTACAGTTACAGTCTGAATGAGTCCTATACACCGGCCAAGGCTTTTAGATGTAGGTATCAGTGGTAATTCATGCTTTCTCTCTCTTGATACCTTTTGAGCTTTGAAAGAGACCTGAATCAAATCAAATCATTTATTTATTGCTTCAAATATGGTTACAAAGGATGTTATAAAATAGTAGTTCTTACATGTTTGGCTTTCGTGAGCATACAACATCAAGTACTCGTTAACTTTGGTGATTGTAAGATGTAAGGGAAGCAAAATCTGTAGCTTTTGGGTAGACAAATAAACTTTTACCAATCCACGCTATGGCATGATGCCGGCGAATCATTGAGCAGAAACAAATTATAATCATCATAATGATAATGGGTAGGTCTTCTATTATGATTGACAATGCTATTTGTTTGGATAATTTTAGAAGAAGTTTACTTAAGTGATAAAACTTTTGTTCGATTTACCTGAGAAGAAGGTAACCTACCTACTGTTACAAGTGACTTCAACATACTGACAATCAAGTATCAGGAATACTAACGGACCTATTTTAAAGGACTTTTTTTATGGAAATAGCCGGCAAACGAGCTGACGATCCACCTAATGGCAACCTGATGGCACCTGGCAACGCCAAAGGCATCACTGATGCGTTGTCGGCCAAGAAAGGTAATGGAGAAATAATAATAGTAATAATGGTATTAATTAAAAATTAAAATCAATATAACTAATAAATCCCTCCGAGGGCCCTACCACCAACGGGCCGAATTTAGTCACCTCTTACGACACCCATCCGACGTGGGATTGGGATTAGTATTCTAAGCCGCCCCAATATGGCTAAAAAACTACTAAGGCTATAGGCTAAAAGACTAGAAACCTTTAGCAAACTAGGTAGACTAGGTTTAGTTATTCTAAATGACCAACTACGTGCGAGTCAGTAACATTAAATTGTGGCCGCTGAACGAAGGCCCGATGCACACACACATATTATTAATAGATTTGACCCGAACATCAATTAGTAGTGGCATTCAACGCGACACACTCAAATATTGTGTGTTAATTGCGATTCGGGAAAATTTAGTGGCGAAAGGGTCCAGATAATTACGGCAGGAATGCCATTCCGATTAGAAACAATGGGTTTTTGGGTCCATAACAAATTAATGGCGCATCGGTAATTATACGTTTTATTGTAACTATGCTGAAATGTTTTGAGAGCAGCGCCCGGTTGCGGCTTACGGCAGTCTTATTGGTGCCTGACAAATTATTGAATGCGGTGACGTGTAATGGAGGCCTTACACGATCAAGTGTACTTGTCGTGTTTGCAGTTTGATTTGACGCGGCATCCAGTGTGTATGAGACAGCTATATGGCCAGATAGCTATACCGTGGCCATACACGATCAATATTACTACTGTACTACTGGATGCCGCGTCAAGTCCGCTGTAAACTTGACAAGTATACTTGATCGTGTATAGCCTCCGTTAGGTATTCTCATTATACTATTTACCGATGATCTCTGGCTAAGTACCTATCACCAGCTTTAATCAAAGCAATCCATAAAAGTTAAACCTTTAATGATGTGACTTTTTCATAGAGTATTGAATTTGATAAGCCCATTTCTTATTCTAGCAATCGATCATCGGCATAGCTGTAAGCTAGTCGGGCTGTGATTTGTTGATTCATCATTTATGAAAACAAACAATGTCCTTTTGACACTCAAATGTTACTTTTAATCAACTAATTCCCCAACTCAGAGTCACTAACGGTTACTTAAATCACTCCTTAGTAAAGAATCACCATACAATTTTTGTACTAAAGAGCTATTTAAGTAACCGTTAGTGACTCTGAGTTGGTGCGTAAGTGTCACAAATGAGCTTAAGAAATAAAAAAATCTCGTTTCGTTCAATCCCCTGGCCATCGAAGAAGCCACTAAATAAAATCAATAAAAGTCACAATAAACCACATAAAAATTAATTTTATTACAAATTTGCTCTTGTACTCAGCTGTGTAATTAACCACGAAGTTCGATATACAATAATTAAAGAGATTTAACTTTTAAACATACTTATAACCTTTAAATAACTTTTATGGTCAATAAAAATAAGGTTCGTTGACAAACGGTAAAGTTGATTTGATCGTTTTTGAAATTTATTGGAATGATTCATTTATTTATTGAAATGATTCATTAATTTATTGAAAATAATTCAAGCTGGCCGAGGTAAAATATATTGAAATGGATTCACGTATGATATTGCCGTTAATTGTTTTTATTAATTTCGATTTACCATGTGCCATTTGGCAATAATGGCAATGCTACTTTTTTATTTCCAGGAGGTTCTTTACAAAAGTTATACGAATAATTAACTTCATTAGGTAAATGTTTATTAATGCACAGGGCCTTACAGGGGTACCTACTTAATTGTTCGTGTATTTCTATCGTTGATACCTTTGGTATTAACTATGTCCATGGTTGACGATAGCCATTGCTCTTACCTTGAAGTGGATCGTCAAAGTCAAAGATGCTTTATTGTCAGCTCACTTGTCAGCTAGTTACATAAATCTTAGTGTAGAAACAGAAATATCATCCTTGTTCCATACTATTATAAACATAAAATCATTATGTCGACAATCAACAACAACAAAATAAACTATGTTTTGTAGTAAGTATTGTATATAGAGAGATACAGAACAATTAACGTCGTCTTATCGTTAACGAAGCGGATGTCGTCGAGCTATATCAGTTTCTGGGTGGTCAGATGGTCATCTGGCCAGGTTATCTTTTTGTATTAATATGAAGCAAACAATGATAATAAAGAGGTAAATATGTCACTAGCGCGCCGACGATGAAGAGCGTTAGAACAGGCAATTGACCGTTCTGCTCGTAGTCGCTCTCTCAATACAAGACGATACGCACGCTTTTGTTGTTGTCAGAAGTGCTTGACATTTGATATAAAGCGTTAAAATGCCTTCGTGTATTATATCAATGTGATTGATGTAAGGAAACAAAAGATAAACATGTGTGTGTTGTAGCTCTTTTCGGAACAGATTTTTTGGTTGATTTGTAAGGGCATAACCTGTCTGTATTATTTTTAATATCATTGGAAGCAAATAGATGTTTTTTCAAGTTAGTGTGAACTATTTTTTATTTGTGTATAAGTGCTTACTTGTATATTTTGAGTTAAGGAGTGAACAGGATTTTATTAAGTTAACTGCTTTACCATCCATGATTTTATTGCCAATTACAATGAGGTGGTTTTGTAATGAAGCATTAGTTTATGGGGAATAATAAGTCAAGCCGCAGATTTTTTTTAGGCCACGGAAACAAACCTCTGATTTAATAACTAAGCCATGGGAAAATGAGAAGGCTTCTAATAAACTAATTCGCCTTTTTTTAAATGCCACCTGAATATTCCAAAGAAAGCGTCAAATAAAGAACAACTATTATTTTTACTTGTCCCACTGTCATCCCACATCACCTTCTAATTTACTAACTCAGCCACGGATTTTACAACTAACCAACATTTTACGTTTTACAGCCTGAACATATTTTCCTCAAAAAAGATAGTTCAAGCTTGAACTAGAAAACATCATATTTTATAATTTAGCATGTGAAATAATAAATTGTATTCTTTCATCATAAAAATAGCAACTGCATGATCTGTTTGACGCCAGTCAGACGGGCGCTACTGGCCATTTGCACCAATCAGCGAGCGCGATTCGATTCATGCGGATATGAGTTGTCACGTGTATTTGTTTATTGTGAGTTATCACGTGTATTTGTTTATTTTCATTCTATTGTTGGTGCGCTCGTTGTTAAATAAGTGATAGAAACAAATCGCTGCAAACCCGACTCCACGTAGTCTTGTCTGCCCTACCCCTAGAGTGTAATGTAAACCCGCGTAGGCGCGGAGGGGCGAGGCGGCCCGCGAGCTGAGGAGCAGGTGCTTTTGACGCTCGCCGCAGCAGTTGAGGCTGGCCGGCAGAGCCGGCCAGCAAGCCGAAGCTGCGGTGGTGAGCGTTAATAGCATCTGCGACGATAAGATCGCGTGGGACCGCCAGAGCCCCGCAGCGCCGGAGCCGTGACAGAAGCCATGTCTGCTGTTTGCTTGCTGTATGCGAAATGCCTCTTGCTGTTTGCCGCATACTGTAGACCTTTTAAGGGTGTGTAACGTTTGAAGATTAGATTATGTGTTTGAAAATTATATTAAATGAAAATTAAGTCAAATGAACGTTATAGAAAAAGAGCATTATACTATATAAAAAATTATATGAAGTAAACGTTAAAATAATGTAATTCGAGCAAATTAATGAATTATAACATTATAATATGAAATAAACAATAGATCACATGAAATTTTGTTATTTGTTTTTATAGCATGTGAAAATTATATCATGTGAACATTATTTCAAGTTATATTATACTAAATGTTATTATACTAACTATTACACACCTTAATTTTAGGTACGTTTTGATGACAATTCCAATATATTTGATGATCATTTTAGGTATTTTGATGATCAAAAATATAGGACGAGTTATAAATTATTTATGTTTGAAAAAAATTAAAAGATGCTGAGTTATAAAACTAGATGTAGATAAAATTACTTTATTGGTGTCATATTTAAATATTTTAGAAGTTTACTAGTTGAATATATGTTACAAATGTAGATGCTAAAAAATAACTACCATACTAAGTCGTATTTACAGTAGCTTACATTGAAGATTTATATTGGCTAAAAGAGTATTTTTTAGACGCGCATTGATGGTGGCTGACTTAGTAATTTAGGGGACAGTGTAGATTTTTAGAGGACAATAATGCTATTAAATAGAAGTCAGTTTAATTACCACCCTTAGTTTATTTATTATAACAAAGAACCTTCTCTGCTCATCCAAACTTAGTCCATGCTGGACTTAGATATCATAAAATAACAATAATCAATAGTGCTTTTTAACCAACTTTAAAAAAGGAGGAGGTATTCTATTCGATTGTATTTTTTATGTTTGTTACCTCAGAACATTCGACTGGGTGAACTAATTTTGATGATTCTTTTTTTATTCGAAAGCTAGTGCTTGTCATGTAGTCTCACTGAAATTTGAGCGAGATCTGATAAGTAGTTTTTGAGTTATCCTTAATTTTGAAGTCGGTAATTTTTTGTCAATTATTCTCAAAATGATATTTTTGGTATCCATAGTTACTTTAGATTTTCTAAAATACGGGAATACTATTCTTCTGGCTGCTTTTGGTTACTGAAGTTATCTAAAAACATAAACAAATTAAAAACTGAATTTGAATTTAAACCAATACTTCCACTAAATAAACAAACATAATTCCTTAAACACACAAATTGCTAAACTATGCAAATATCACCGTAGAAGTAACAGGAGCTTCATTTATAACCCTTCGTTATTTACATCGGCAGTTCGATTAAGACTCCAGTGGAGGACAAAAACCAAGCCATTAGGGGATGTTGGCAAATTTATAGCGAAAGGGTAGCAACATCTTCGATTTGCTACACTTGGCGAGGCTCGCTCGAGAATATAGTCTTTTAACGTTAATGAGAAAGATGATAATAGATGAAAATTGGAAAGCAGATGTTTAGGATTCATTTGCAGTTTTTTAGCCGCTGGAACCGCTGGATTTGATAGAAGATTTATGTTTGTTTACGATAAATATAATAAAGTAGCGCTCTTTGCGCTGCTTTGTCCACGTTTTCCGGCACAATAAGTACCCTATGTATTATTCTTGTTCATGGTCTATCAGTGTGCTAAATCTCATGAAAATCTGCTCAGTAGTTTTTGCATGAAACAGTAAAAAACATCCATACGTCCTGACAAACATTCATATTTATAATATTAATAGGAAGTGGGACTTTTTATAGTATGTATATGTTACCGGATATCTGTATAATTCAGCATTCTATACAATACCTAGGTAATGTATAGAATATCTAAAACGTTCAGGTAACGTTTGGAATATTATTTATTTCATACTTCGCCCAGGCATTCTATACAATACTCCATGCGTAGTTGGTAATGTGTAAAAGAAGGTTCTCTGCCTTTTCGCCGAAAATTGTGTGGCCGATTATCACTTGCCAACTAACGTTTCGCAGAATTTTATTTCGCCGAATAATCATTTGCCAACTTATCAAATATTTTTTTTTATTTCCCAACCTAACAGTTACCAACTGTACGTTTGGTCTGCCTTTTATAATGACACTTTTCAAAAGGCCAACTTTCAAGTAGCAAATGTTTCAGTTAGAGTAATATTCATTTAGTTGTAGGTTTGTAAATTTGCGGTTCTTGTTATCTCCCGGTGACATATGCACTTTTAGGGAGAATTTAGGGGTTTTTAATACTCAAACAGGCTTCCAAACGTCTCCGACGCTGCGGGAAGTGCAGCCCCTCCGCCCTTGCGTAACAAACTGCAGGCACTCCATGCTCGCCTACGCAGCTTCGGCTTCTTGGTCGCCTGCGGCGACCAGCCTCAGCCGCTTCGGCTCACATGGTGCCTGCAGTTGGTTACAGCGGGCGGGGGCTGCTCTCCCTCCGCGCCTCCGGGGTTTACATTCACTCTAGGGGTAGAGTAGACTAGTACCACGTGGGGTCAGGGTTAACTAAGTCGGTTCTGTCACCAATTTGGAAAAATCCGAAGCTGCGTAGACGAGCAGTGTAGTGTAGGAGCCATTAGACTGCATCTCTCCTTACCATCAAGTGTGATTTCGGTCAAGCATTAATTTAAAGTGTATAAAAAAATATCTATTCATGCAGGTTACAATTTGTTTTGACTGTGTTTTTAAGTAAATTCTTAATTCCAACCTCCATTCAAGTTGACTACACTTACCCAAATCTAACTTTATTTATTGCCGGTGGACCTGCAGGTATTCTGTACAGTAGTTGGGAAACGTATACATTACCTAGGCAAACTATGTAATGGTGAATAATATTCATATAATTTAATACATTGCCAAAACGACCCAGTTATTATACACATTTCCTAGGAATTGTGTTGAATACCTGCATTATATAGATATCCGGTAACATATATAAATCTTACCATGTGGTAGAAGTATTTCCACTAATATCTGCTCGGCATAGTCTCAAATCTCTCGAGTGGCATCGGTCCGTTCAAAAAGGTGAACACACTTTACCATCCACATATTGAGTAGGACATATAAAGTCATCTTTACGGCTGGATGTTTTTATCTGTATTTATAGGGATTTCGGTTCGTGCGACTGATTGTTTTGTTGCGCTATTGATTTGCTTTATAGTTATTGGTTGAGTATCTTTAGATTGGGTAACAGGAGAATTGTGTGGATGAGACGTTAGAAGATAAAAGCTATTTGATTACTGATTCGTCACAGCTGGCCACTGGCCATACACGTCCTCTCAGAATGAGGTTATGAGCTGACGTCACAATGATGTCTTCTTTAAGATTGCTCTACTACGCATACGTTTTCTCAAATGCACGACATAGCTAATAACTAGTATGAGGCTATGAGTTTGTTTCTATGCGTCGTGTGTCCCACGGACGACACACAGATACTAGTCAAGGTCTTTTAGCACAAAAAGCCTTTAGCACGTGCATACACAAAAATAACATCAATTTACTCATGAACCAAAAACTAAGATTTTTTCTGTTTCAGCCAAAAATCTTCTTTCTTTAGCCCCTCGTTTGGTGCTACCAACTACACTTCATTCGTGGTATAAGTTTTTGGATCATAGAACTAAATGAAAATCACAATTTTAACTTCATAATTCACTGATGTAATTCGTTGACGCCAGAAACGCTCGCGTAGAAGAGAGACGCAAGGCGCGCGCCGGTCGAGCGAGCCTCTCTCTCGCGCGTGCATGGTAACGTTCCGGCAAATATTACACAGTTTTCGTGAATGACACCCGAGTCAACCAATTTATAAGACGTTATAACGTCAAAAAATGAATAACTGAATCTTATCCATATTAAGTTAACGTATCGATATCGACGACGTCGCATCGTTATATTTATCGTTATCGTTATTATCGGTCGTTATATCGGAATTAACGACGGAAAGAACAGAAATATAAACATTAATCGTGTTTATACTTACCTGAACGGCACCGGCGCGGCACCGGCGCGGCACCTTAGAGTTTACCTTTATGCTAAACGTATTTTACCTCGCGGCTTCGGTGTATATTGTGTATCTCAATAACCAAGAACTGACGTGTCACCGGATGGTAAGTGATCACAGCGATCTCACCGACGCGTTACCGACGACGCGTTGCTGGCTACAAAGGTAATGATTAAGTGGATTACAATGAATACTAGGTCACCCTTACTAAAGGAGATGGAGGAAAGTTCTTTAATTATTTATTTGGATGATTTTTAGTCTTTCCTTTTTTATAGTATAAGTATTGCGTTTTGTGTCATCTATCCTGCTTTCTCTGACATTGTGGGGAGTTATAGGGTTCAGAGATATTCATATATCTTTATATTGTTTAAAGAAACGAATATGATAAAAGACAAGGTAATATAAAACATGGCACACCTCCACACCTCCAACAACCGGTAGCCGGCTTGTCGCCCGAAACGTTTACAAACCCAAGATCAAAGCGCGGGCAAACCGTCAAACTATGATACCTTTACGATCATTAAAAACATATGGCGTTCAAAGATTACATTAGTAGAAATATTTAAAAATAGGCCGTTCATACACATCATACAGTCACACGCGCTAACAGCAAAGCAAACAAGAGATGGCGGCTCGGTTGATTAAAAACAGCGTTCGGTGCACGGCCGATGCCTTAATTAGAACTGTTTGAAGGGACGAAAATGTATCGATGACGAACATCGATGATTGGGGATATCGACTTTCAATTTTTTGTATAATTTTGTCTAAGTTACGATAAAGGTACAGTTACATGAAGTGAGGAAGTATGAAAGAATATATGAATATTGTAATAGTATCTAAGTTTTAAAATGCATCTATAAGTCACTTATGAGCAAATACGTATTTGCAAGTGGTCACCACTGACTAGGATTTATTTTGCGTATAACATTGCTGTGTAGCATTTGCCTATATCATACCAAGACGAAGTTGTGAAACAGAGTACTGGGAGCTTCTTCCGGCCAACCCTAGTATATTTAAGCTGAATATAATGTATTTCTTACTTACATAGCCTATACTCGTAAATATTATGGAAACGTAATTTATTGTAATAAAATAATTATATTACAATTAAATGAAAGCCGTCGCTGCAAATCTACCCCCACCACTAATTTGTTGGTTGATAATAGTGAATGTTTAGTTCCTGAGATGTCCGCATTAAGATATGGGGATACTGAAAGTGTTTAATTGATGTACTGGAGGAAAGTGTTTACTTGTTGAAGTGTACAGCACTGAAAGACTATCGATAAGAAACAAGACGAGTTCTCCCTCACTAAAGTGTTAATAGATGTAACACCAGAGTCATTGAATACGGTCGTAATCGTAATTATTTTTAATTAATAATCAACACGCCATTAGAACGGTGCACGTAATAAGGATGTTCGTGCCGATGTCCCTTCGGCTAAATACATTTTATTATTAGTCATGTACCGTTTGTCTGTACGTCCGAATGTACTTTGATTGTCGCTTCCTTTAAACGATGAGGGTCAGTTATATTTAAAAGTTATTTTGGTTTAATAATCTATCTTATTTTTACAATTAAAGACTTTAATTTAAGAGTAATGAAAAAAAATTGATTATTTGACTTTTTAGCTAACGTTTTTGAATTTAATAAAATAAAATTTTGAATTTAATAAAATAAAAAAAATATGTGGTGTAGTAGTATTCTTTTGTCCGGGTGCATGTTTATTAACCAAGCAATTATTTATTTGTTCAGTTTTTAATTATACGAGTACAATGCAATTAACAAACAAAAACGAAGATTCGGTATTCGGATGTGGAGTTGTATGTACCTACTACATTTCCTCGAGGCTAAACCACAGGAGCTGTGGGACTCTGTGTCTCGTGGTGTACGCTGGTGAACAATGAGACCCTGTAGCCTAATTGGTCGTGACAGGTTCGATTCCCAGCCGGGAATGTGACAGATATATGTGACAAATACATATTTGTATTCGAATGGGTGTTATAGTGATGTGTTATTTGTGTTGTCCATGCCACCCGCGTCACAGATCAATTCCATCCTGCGGGTGTATGACTGTGCAGGCGTGAATTATTATTTTTAGCGTTTTTACAACGAGGTCACTTTTTTAAGTTGGTTGGGGTCTTGCCATTCAACTTCCAATTTTTTTAATATAACCACTGTCGAATTTTTGAAGAAATTAAGGAATATATCCTAGCAGTGATAGCCTAGCGGTTAGAACGTTGGTCTCCCGAACGAAGGGGCCCGAGTTCAAATCCTGGCACGCACCTCTAATTTTCAAATATTATGTGCGTATTAGAAGTTAATTATCATTTGCTTCGGTGAAGGAAAACATCGTGAGGAAACCTGCACACCGGAGAGTTCTCCGTAAAGTTCTCAAAGGTGTGTGAAGTCTACCAATCCGCACTTGGCGGATCCGCATTGTGAGAGGAGACCCCTAGCTCAGCAGTGGGACAATTATGGGTTGTTGCTTTGCTTTAAGGAATATATCCCATTGCTTTCTAGTGATATAACTGTATTCCTTCCAATAAATTGCACGAGAGCAGCGCTGCAGCGTCGTGGAGTAAGCTCTAGGCCTCCTCAAGAGGAGAGACCTGTGCTCAGTGGACCATTAATGGGTTGAAGCCATTTACTTCTACACTCTTAGTCGTTGGTTGATAATCTGCACTGAAGTAGCGTAGAATAGCTATGGATTCCAAATCTTCAGAGTTTAAGTCCTTCAAATATAGTGATTATACATACATATTATATAATAACTACCAACAGTGGTTTGTGTAACTCCCAACCACACTCGTCTGTTCTGAGGTTTTTCGATCGCTTACAATGGGACCGACACACGCTGTCTGGCTATTACTAGGAGGTCATTATAAAAAGGATATTACATAAACACATGTCACCATAATACGGTTTAAACATCTTCGAGACTGCAGTGCAGTGGGATTCGAAACCACTAATTCTAAAACCCGGCGTGACGCGACCCAACACCTCGGCTATATCAATAGTAGGATATCGAGGTTTTGGATTGATTTATATGTGAATTATCTTGTGTTGATCAACTTCAAATCTACTTTGATGAAGACGAAATAAGGTCCAAGTTTTAATGGACGGCAAGGAAGAAATTTTTCGTGTCACCAGAGACGGATTTTGAAACTTACGGACTAAAGCTTAAAGTTGAATTTACATGCATCAATACTTGCGAGGTATGCCACCTAAGACGAATATGCCAGTTAAAAGTGATTTATATCCGATAAGGCATATTAAAGGTTTTGTTTTGTACCTTTTAAAATGTAAAATTCAGTTATTTATGGGGCCAAAATCGAGAGGTTCGATTAAATTATGGCCGAAAAGATTTATTTGACCATGTTTTGGGTGCTCCCCTATTTGTCTGGCGCGTTCCTGACATTTTTTTGACCACAGATTCCATAAGGTAAGATTTTTTAGAATCGGTTAAAGAAATGAATGTTAATTACCGCGAAATGGAATTCGATGTATTAGATGGTATTTTATTAATATGATATTAAAGAAATTAATTGATGCTTGATACACATGTTATGTTCTTAGTTTTGAATGAGAACAGTGTAATTATAAAGGTTGAAACCTGTCAACTCGCACTTGGCCAACATAGTGAACCTATGAACATGACCAGTAATCTATATTATGACCTATCATCAAACACCTACTTCCCTACTGATAAAAACGGTCATAAAAACTAATTCAATATGGCTGCAATTTCACTGCAGTCTAAGTGACATCTGGTGCACTAAAAAGCTAATTAAAACCTAACCTAACCAAATCGTGACACACCCATTTACTTAAGTCCAATACTTTGACACAAGTATACTACGAGCACTTACGAACAGTGTATCACAGTTAAATGCCATAAAAAACCATCCATTCGTTTTCCATAAAATTAGCAACAATACAATCACATAAATAAGATCAAAAGTACAAGTCCAGGTCCAGTCTAAGGGTACGTGCACACCGCCCACAGTAGCGGCCCACGGCCCGATCAGCTAGATCGGCCCGCCCGCTTCGCTACGGCGGCGCTAGTGTGGAGTGGGACTGTATAGCAATAATAGTTTTATGGTGTTGTATCAAGTCTTAAAAATGTTAGGTATTTGTTGGTCGAAATAAAAGATAAAATATTAATAATTACTAATTTATTATAACATTTATAAGAATGTTTCATTAGTGAAGATTAAATCAAGCAGGTTGCTTTTTTGCTGGCTTTGATTATAAAATTGAGCTTGATGAATTACATATATACTATGATTTTTGATTGGATTTGGAGTTGACTGATTAGTTACAATATCAAAGGTTTTGGTCATTACACTAAAATGTTCTACATGATTATAAGACGCAATCCGTATGTTAGTTATTTTCATAGCGTTTTAGATGCGTGTAAAAATATGCAACGCATCGATGAATGCGTTTTTAATTTAAAAAAAATATATATTTTTTAAATTAATCTTTATAACATTCTACAGAATACAGTAAAAAAACACCTCTTTGCTTGGGCAATAGAACAAATCATCAACTTTTTTAACGTTACGTACTCGTAGTAGGCAAATGTAAAAGCCGCCTCCACACTACTCACGCCATAATCGACATAGAATAAGTAAAAGTCGGCGTAACAAATAATGGACATCCATTCAGCCATTGTACGGACATTTTAAATAACAATAATTGACCCGCGTATCAGCTGATTAATACCACCTGTGATCGTACTCTGTTGGAGGCTGACTTATTGTCGATTTGAACGTAATTATGAATGGAGCAACAAGTACTACCATTGTCAGTCGTTTGATAAAATGTCTTTTGGAATTTACGTTTTATCAATAAGCTATTTTATCAGTAAGGAGGAAGGCCTTAGTAAACTAAAGTCACTTCAGTTCTTACTTTCTAGTGAGAAGTTAGGGGACTTCTTTGAGTTCAGGCAAACAAGAGACAGTCACAAGTTTTGTCGACCCTCATATTTTAAGGTGATGGTACTTAGGAAGGACGGACTTGTCCTTTTGCTTGTGAATGTATGGGCATGAAGATTCATGGGCCCTGTGTTTGAATGGCTCCTGGGCCCCTGCATAATCTGTGAAGATGCAAAAATGAAAATGGAATTTGAGACTGTAATTTAACTGCACTAAAAACTAAATAAACATTACATGTAAAACTTGCATCGAAAACAAGTCCGAACATGGTAATGATATTGAACGCGTTGCGTAAAATCGGGAATATTAATTAGTACTTGCTGAAGTCAGGACCGTTACGGCTGAGATCAAATTTATTGCCACAGAACCATGTTTGTGCGAGCTTGAGATTGAACGATACAGCCGCGTGAAATACCGATGTCACAGATTTCTACTTTCCCGATAATAAAATGCTTTGAAACAGTAGCTGTCCATTCACGAGTTGAGGTCGACTCACATTTAGCATAATTTGTCGGAAATTTACTCTTGCTAATGGATCCTTGAGTCGAAGCCCTTGCTCATAATGCAAGCTAAACAGCGAAATGGATCCTTGAGTCGAAGCTAAATCCCTTGTTCATAATGCAAGCTAAACAGCGAACGAGTGAGGATCCTCATGTTGAATCCTTGATGTTGAATCCACTGGACATCCAGCCTACTTTGATTCTAACTGTGTAAGAAGATTCTGGTATCATTACATGACGAGCTACCTTTGTAAATCTAGAAGGAACCGTAAGATAATATAAGCCAGACAAGATATGGACTCTTGGTTTTCTTGTAGCCGGTAACGCATCTCTAATATCCTTGATATTGCAGATGTGCGAGAACAGCAGTGACCATTTAGTATCACGAGACTATTCTGCTTTTGTCAACCAAGAAAAAAGAGAGAAAAAAGTAACTGACTCCGAAGCCCGCAGCCGGAACAAGACGAATCGTTTGGCGGTTGACTCTCGCAAGAGGGAGGTAGAGGGAGTATCCAGGCAAGCTTCACAGAAAGCATGGCTATTCTTCGCTTTTGCCTGTTCCTACAAAATATAAGAGATGTAAACATATTACGTTTCTCCCATTAAATCCACCAACTTTTCGCAGCAACGTGAGTTGTCTCAAGCTCGAAAAGAGTTCGATCATTGGATACACCAGTTAATGCGCGTCTTGCCTTTTTAGGAAAGAAATTAATGCCCTCGCAGTTTGTCCGAAGTATAAATAATTACGTGTACACAACACCTTGCTCTTACCGTAATTTTAAACGAATCTGAATTGCTAAGCAGCTAATCGAAACGGGAATGTGATTTTAATTGCGCTATTTTTCTGAACGCTAAGGTTTTTGAAGACTGCTGACGATATTTCGATTACTGTAGCTCTCTGTCATATTACAAGCGATATCACTTGGTTAATGTAATATCTTACATGCAGGTTTTGACGTGCATTTCATTTGATTTATTTACACAAATAAATTAATTTGAATAAATAAATTTGAAATTACTTACAGATTCTTGCCTTAATCGTTAACGATTAACCAAATTACTTAAACAAAAAAAGTGTAGCTCACAGGTGCGGAAGTTTGATTTTTGTAGTGGCAAATATCCATGAGTGTTCGTACCCCAGAGGGTACCATTCCAGAAGCAGTCCTGCATCCACGCACATACCTAATAATTTTGAATGGTCAAATGCCAGACTATACGTATATTTCCTCTTCCTCTCCCCAAACAAGTTAAAATATAGGATCTTTTATCGTCAAATATTCAATATCAGCATGAGCTAGAATGCACAATAAAACATTTTTAACTGAAAAGTGGGCATTTTTCAAGACAGTGGAATCATCGCTTCGCGCAGCGGAATCTATGGCCATAACTCACGGCGTGCGCGCGTTAATTTATCAGCAGTGCATAAATTTATGCGCAAGAGTTCGTACAATCGGACAACATTTAGCTTTTTATCGACTGTTTGATTTAGTGCGCGCGGCCGAGACAATCCCTCAAGTCGATACGTCGGCTCAACTTGTACGGACCTATTCTGGGTGGTGAGTGCGTTTGCAACTTAGAAAGAATTCAAGAATTGACACACTTTGTTATGGCTTCATGTTTTTCATTTTTAAATGTAATAAAATCTTCTAAAGTTTAAATAAATTGCTTAGTTATTTAACTAATAGTCATTTTAATTATGGAACTTTTTAAATTGGTTGTAAATTTCCTTTCGCCATTTCTTCTCTACCTTGATAAAGCCCCTTTCTGAAAGGTAGTAAACAATTAGGTAAATGAAGTCCATTATTAAATATATTTTGTCTGAATTAGATATTTGTGTTAGAAGTTAGTTTCACAAACAAGGTTAGAAACTCAGAAGTCATCACCATCGCTTCAACACAAGCCCTAAGCTCCGAATGAATTGTAATCTTTGGAAATCTCAGATGTTTTCGCGCTTGGCGGATTGTTATCTCAATAAAACAGTTATGATTCTAAATTCGCGAACATTTCCACTTCAATTGAACGACTATTCTCAATTGTTACATTGCGTATCTGTTACCGCAGGGCATAAATAGATCAGAACAAGACAGTCGACACAGAATAAGGCTTTCCCTACATTCTCACGTAGGTGTAGCAGAAAATGTTAAAGTTATGGCGCTCGCTCCGACTCGTGTCGCACGCCTGTCCGTAGCGGGCTTAGGACAAGCGCACGGTAGAGTGCGCCGCTCACTGGGATGTTGCAAAAAATACTCGTACTACTGAAAAAAAGACGAAGCTTATTTTGGACGGAAAGCTACACCTTTGGTGTGGGAAAGTTTAGTTTACCTCAGTTTTCAAAAATAGTCGTCTAGCACTTCCAGGATTTGAACTCGCATTCATTAGTTGCTTTTTGACGAATAGGATGAATGTCCCATTTATATTTCAGCATTATGGAAGTTATACGTCATTAATACGAACATAATACTGGAATGTAAATGAACTTGGGCATACACAAATTATCGAGAGCTCAAATATAATTTATCTTTGAGTATGCAAAGATCTATTAACCATCAAACCAGCCAGTCAAGGCATTTTCTGGAAGGTTTTGGGTGGCTGCAGAAAGATTACAATCAATTAGATTGCTAAGTTATCAAACTTATTAACGGCTCCATAAATCACGTACTTTATTCTTTCGAATCGCATAGCAGAGCGTGCGTCGCGTTCCAGCGCACGATCACCTTTATTTCCGTCTGTATTCACGTTCGCATATTGCCAATTAATCTTGTTAACCAATGTACTCTTCAGTAACATATCGATTTCGCGTCCATAAATATATTTCGTTGAGTGTTCATGCAAATGTTGAATGGTGCGCGAGAATTGGATATTGTTTCCTTACCTAGTTCTCCTAGATCTAGGCTATAGCTGTAGGTTTCTATTGGATTATTGGATAGTTCCTGTATATATAATTCTATACCCTATTTTAATTAAAACTGCATGAAGATTTTACGTATATTTCTGGGGATATACCTAATATCGAAAGGCGACCATTCAAGTTCAGTTATCATTGGAAGTCGTATACTTAATTTACCTTATTCAAGTCAGAGTACAAAAAATATCTCGTCGTTAAGTGGTCACAACATCCCAAAAAAAAACTTGTATCGAATGTATACCTATACTATATGTATATTGTATGTATAGCATACCTATTCTATTTTTCGACCTACCTATAGTAGATCTCGGCACTACATTTTATTGAAATATTTATTTAAATTAGTTTTCAAGTCAAATCAAAATATTTTATTCATAATATAGGTATCACTGATACACTTATGTCATCATTACGATGGTTTACGTCATCATTTTTTTATCAACCAGCTTTTCGGAAGGGTACTTTGTCATGGAGGAGAAGAAAAGCCGTAAAGAAACTCCTCAGCACATAAATTAACAGTTAAATAACATATTATGAAACAGAAATATTTTTTTGGCATTAAATCATTATCAGTCTTGTAAATTCTTTTCATTTTGTCAGCCTTATTTTTAATACAAATTACGAAAACAACGCCCTGTAACATTGTTTACCAAATAGAACTCGATGACTAATATAAATCTAAAAATTAAAAAACCCGCCTGCCATCAAAAAAGCTATCATGATATACTTATTTGAAATCCTTATTTGAGATGTTATTAGATTTATTTTTATTTCGTGATACTTCAAAAAATGACATCCACCCACCATATAACGTCACCTATCTAAGAACACTTGGGAATCTAACGATATCTTAATTATATAAATTGGTCCAGCGATTTGGAAAATCTGAGGTAATAAAAAATATTACATGCATACATACGAGTACATGCAACATACTCGCGAAATCATAACCTTTCCTTGACGCTCGGGTAAAAATAGAATATAAAACTCTGTGTATGTGGTAGCTAGCAAGGCTGGTAAACAACTCTACCTGCCACCGGACACCATCTCAGTGTTGTTAAGTACTGTCAATTTTGCCATTATTGAACGGTATATTTCCACACGGCTGTACCAGTAGATTACTGGTAATAACACTGTAATACGTGATATCGGACGCGTCACCACAATTTGGCTTGGACGCACCATTTCCTGCATCAATCCATGTCATCACTCATTTACCAGCAATTTTTGTTTTGGAGGATCGGTATCTATTTATGTGCTTGAGGCCGAAAAAAGTATTGTCTAATGATAAACAAAAACTGGTTTTGTTTCTCTGAATTTGGATGAACATTTTTTTCACAGCTTAATCACATAGATTCTTGTTTTATAGAAAACAAAGGTAGATAAATACATCTTATTTCTAGTGTTTCAGTTTTACAGGTCCAAGTAAATTCGTAAACTGTTAGAGACGATCCCAGTAATGATAATATTTAAAACGATTTACCACCTAATAATGTTAAGATTCTATTCTGTTATCTATCTTGTATTATATCCATCTACTATCTTCTGTTATAATATAATATAAGGAATTGTCTTGCTTGAATTTCTAATCTTATTCGATGATTATTAATATTATATTAATCTTAGTCGAGACGGAGAAGTTTACTTGGACTTACGACGGGTCTTCTTTACACCAAAAGCATGTTCTTTCTTCCATTTATATTCCGTATATGTATATTTCTTAAATATTATCACAAGCGATAATCGTGCAACCCATAAAATGATAATGTCGCATAATGGCACGATATACTTTCCACGTCCCCAAGTGTACGATGAGTAGTTAGCCGGCTATGAAATTGATTGTTCGCGGCGTCCGCTGCCCACGCGCCGCCGTTTATGCGAGTTTAGATGACACCTATCGGCGGATCACGGGATTGAAGCGGTAAGACGTCACTATCCGTAATAGACAGATGAAGCGTCTAGTTTTACAAAATTATTATACCTATAAAGTTTTGTCAGTAAATAACCGACTTCAAAATTACTCAAAAACTACTTGTCAAATCTCGCTCAAATTTGTATGGGACCACATGACAAGTACCTGCTTTCGATTAAAACGAATCATCAAAATCAGTTCACCCAGTCGAAAGTTCTGAGGTAAAACATAAAAAAAATACAGTCGAATTGAGAACCTCCTCCTTTTTTTGAAGTCGGTTAAAAATAAACGATTTTAAAGTAACAGTCTTCGAGAAACATAATAATATCAAAATCGCCATATTATGTGTAACGTCATCGTGGATGCTATCATGAAAAATGATTTTCAATAAATATTTTTTATTAAAAAATAAATTTTAATTTTGAAGTGAAGCACAATCAGGTCCCCAGTTCTCTTCGTTAAATAATGGTCGATAAACCATGTTAAACCATGAGAACTTCCGACAGTGGATTGCCCAATAGCACTTAGTCCACATCGTAGCAAAATGGTGAAATGCACATTAAAACTTCTCATTTTTATTAAATAAAAGGAACGGAAGTTCAAAAAGAAATAGTGATGGTGTAAATATACATTCACCTAGTATTAAATGGCGACTTCAAGTATCCATATCAAGTTACTTACATGTACTGAGTCTCTTAAAAAGACGTTAAATTGGGAATTTTTTAATAGTTTATTCCCCACCACGCTTTAAAGTTTAAACCATAACCCATTCCCGTCACGAATTATTCTTGTAAACTGACGACGGAATACCGCAATTATAAGCATCCTTTTAGCGACGGAACCCGAAAAAAGGATCAAATCACAAGATGGTATATGTGAACCAGCGATCGCTGTCAATTTGACGGATTGTAACAACCTTTTAGATAAACGAGTCGCGTCGATTTAATGGCTGCGATTGGAGATAACACCGTAGAGTAAACCTCCCGTAATTAATGCAGAGGTGACAGTTGGTTCGCAACACGAATTAATATTGACCATCGACATATTTAATTATTGTTCGATTGTTTGTCGGGGAACCGCAGTATGGATTTGGTGCTATATTGTATAACGGCCGGTCTCAATAATATACTATCAGTTAAAAACTGTAGATTAAACTACCATTGGTATGTCATCTGTCATATCTCTCAATTTTTGCGTCTCAATAACCTTCGATGGATAGAACATATCTACCGATGACATTGATCTACCGTTCGGAGGGCCAAGTCATACCGTTGATATGTTGGTCCATACAAAAATAATTACTACTTTGACAGCTGTTAAAGCATTATTGAGACGCCAGTAATTATTTTTACAGCCAGTAATTATTTTGACAACTGTCAGTAATAAAAGTTACCAATGTACGCATACTTGAGCAAATAAATTCATTCATTTATTCATTCATTCAACTATCGGAGTTTTTCATATCGCTCGATTTCGACGGATAATTTGTGGATTTCTCGTATTGTAAAAAAAATTATCAAAAAATCATGGATTTATTAATCAGTGATGAATGATAATGAATTTTGTGAAGCCTGTGTATTTGATTCCGCCTTTTTTAATACCTAGATAATATATAATATCCAGTATAAAATATATGACTGAATTGTCTGAATCCAATTTTGTTTATAAGTACCTACCTAGATTCAGATTAAACAAATCGGCAGTGAATGAGAATTGAGGACAATTCCTTTCTTTTAAGTTCTAGGTAAGTAGGTGTTTTAATAAAACAAGAAAGTCGTTTTGTGGTTGTTTACGAGATACTACGAATCTTTTGATGGAATGTTAGTGTGTCATGCAAATTCGAGAATCATGAGTATCGTCAGTCTTGGTTTGATGCTTAGGGCTTGTTTCACAATCTTCAATTAGAGTCCTGAATAAGCTATTCGCCGGTTAAAGTGACGTTAAAGTGTCATTTTACATACACGAAATGTCAACTTAACCAACGAATAGCTTACTTCGGACTTACTTGAAGATTGTGAAACAAGCCCTTAGTCAGGCAAACAAACTTTGAATGATCAGAATGAATTAGGCTTTACTTTGCGCTATATTTTGTGTTTATAATCTCCGTGTCGTAGAATAAAGTTAGTGGAGACTAAATATAATTATATATTTTTTTACAAATAATACTAAATTATTTATTACTAAACAAAAAAAAAACTGCAAATATTGACGAATGGCGTTGAAATTTTCTAATTCTAACTTTTCTCAAAATTTACTTCACTGAATACATAGATGTAATAGGTATTATATTGTATTATAATTGTATTATAAGATAGTTTAATAATTATTAGGATTATATTAGGAAAATAATGTGACTTATAACTATATTGACTAACAATAAAATTAGCAAATAAATTAATATACTAACGCATTAGGTTAAGGACCTGTAATGTTAGTGTGCATAATGATAAATAAATAAATAAATAAATAAATAAATAAATCTATTGACCCACCCGTCATTACAGTCGTCCGCTCTACGTGGTGTTTGCTCTGTGCCCAACGTACCAAGGCAGGTGCGGCACCGATTATGCTAATTCTATTAGCCAGTATCGATTTTACGACGATCTTGATTGGGTATTGTGACACTTTGTTAATGTGTCGTCGAGCTCGCTAAAGCGTTTGTAAACGTACTCTTAAATTAAGTAATAAATAATTAAATACCCCTCAACCAGTAATATGTGTAATGGAGACCATACACGATTAAGTGTTCTTGTCAAGTCTGCAGTTTGACTTGACGCGGCATCCAGTGTGCATGAGACAGCTATATGGCCAGATCGCTGTACCGTGGCCATACACGATCAAGTTTAATGAATGCCGCGTCACGTCAAACTGCAGACTTGACAAGTTTGATCGTGTATGGCCTCCATAAGGGTACAGAGTATCTAAACGCCTCATCTATCACACAAAGTGATGGTTTGTATGACAGCCTTCAATATAACATATTATATGAATTTAAACTCATTTTATCGCGAATAGTATACATTTTACTATAATACGGGTACTCACTATATTATGTAGTATGCCGATATTTTGACCCTAATTAATCGGTATACAAAATAACTGCATTATTATTGTGATAATTCTTAGTCATAGTTACTACAAAGTTAGATACTGGATCACCAAGGGTGGATTCTTCGAGATATATTTCTTAAAATACGGCCTTCGATAAAATTGGTGCTTACAGGATAAATACGAACAACCTGATATGATAGCATCAAACGGATACTTTACAAATTCACTATAAATGCCCATTAATTCCATAATAACCGTATCTTTCGAAGTCGGTACGTATTATTAATAGTCATCGTGTAGAGTAAATGCAACAGGTTTAGTTTGATAAAGCACCAATATCCACCTTATAAGATTTAAGTTTCCGTTGCTAGTTCTAATTAATTCATAATTATTTATTGCAATGAGTTGTACATTAATGATATGAATCTAATGACGATATTTTTATATCAACAGCTGACAAATGACCATGTGGGTCACCTGAATCAACTGAGACTTAATTGACGTCCAATAAGAAAGCCTATGACGTGGATGTCTTCAAGAAAAGAGTGAATAGGCTTTTTCTAAGTTAATGTGCTCACCATCTTGGACCACATCTCCACTTACCATCAGGTGGGATTGTGGTCAAGCATTAACTTATTCGTGTAAAAAAAAAACCCTCTTGAGGAGTTCCTTTAGCCATTTCCTCTCATCCTTGTTGTTGTTGTTGTACATTCCTTGTTGTATTTTCCTCTTTATTGTAGACTAGCTGTGCCACGCGGTTTCAGCCGCGTTAATTTGCGGAAAAAACTAACTGCTTAAATATATGATGTTATAAAGCGCCTTCCTTGATATATTATGGACTATCAAGCACAAAAATAATTTTTCAATTCGGACCAGTAATTCCTGAGATTAGCGCGTTCTCTTCAGCTTTATAATATTAGTATAGATTTAAAAAAAATACAAGGGTAAGTGTGACAGTGATTAAATTAAATGATTTTCAATTTTAATTTATACTCGTACTGGCTCTCCTGTTATGGAAATAAAACACATTAAGAGGCAAAGACCTCCTATATATTATACATTATGTATATACTGTACTAAAAAGTTGGACACCTATATTGACACCAAGTGGTGCCAACGCATTTTAGTCGGCTGCGGTCAAGTGAGACAAGTAGATGTCATTTTTGAAAAACCCCGACCATTTAAGAACACATAATAACGCATATTGTTTATTGTGCATAGTTAAAACGTCTTCATTATTTACGTTTGAACTTTATTTGAGTTTATTTAAATTATAATTGGTAAATAACTACAATTTTACTTACATTTTTGAAAATTATTTAGTGCAAAATATATGATACCGCCCATCTTGAACCGAACTTGCCAGAACGAAGCGCTGTCACAAAGTGTGAAAAATGTGACACGGATTTTGTGCGGACAAACTGATGACTAGGAAGCCAAACTTATACCTAGAGTAACATCGTGATAATACTACAAGTGGGTTGTATGCTTGTACGCAGCCTATTGCCCTCAAATAAAAGCAACCAAATCAGTTGATTTGAAGTGAAGTTACCCGTGGACCAACCGCGGAAACCAACTGGTTACCGTCCCAAGAGCACTGATCATAACGTCAAAAAGTTTTTGACTATCGAGTGCGGAACTAGTAATCATCAAAATCACCTTGGACATTAACTGTTATCGTTAAAATATAACTATTACCATTAATTCAGGACACCATTAATTGGCGAGGTCACCCGGTACCCTTCCCGGATGTGAGCCATCGGTTTTTTGGTAAGTCGTATAATTGGAGCTGTAATTAACCAATGCTATTCATTAAGCGATGTACGGTTTATGTGTTAAATGGACCGGTGAATGCGATTCCGTCTATACAGCTCAGTAACTCAAAAATCAAGGTGATCTCAGAGCTTGTAGGTAAAGGGTACAATAGGTAATACTACAGTACAGAAGTCTATAATTATAAATGACAGGATCGCTTCAACCGCATCCAAACCCGCGTAGCGACGAAAATATCTGTCATAATTTAAAAGGTGTACTCAGAACTTTCTTTCGCCATTTCTTGTCCTCCATGCTTTCCGAAGTGGTAGATCTACAAAAATAACGTTCATTAGTGTATCAGTGATGTCTTAGATATGATCGAATTTTAAATTTTGAAGAAGCCCATAGCAAAATTAAGTCTTTGGAGTAGACAAATTGAGTAAATAATAAAAAAAATACAGTGTAATTATAAAACCTATAATTATTTTGTGACTGGTCAGAAATATTTTGATATTTAAACGTTGTTATTTACTCTGTCTACTTCCCTCGACCTGCATTAATTATCTCGTTACTATAAACCTTTATTACTGTAAAGCTGTATGCACAAAGCCGATAATGAGCCATCGGAATACAGTAGGGCGTGTGCGCACTGAGCGGTCGAAGCGATGCGTGGCATGCGAGCGGTGAACACCTGCATGAGGTGAGGTTAGTGTGGATATGCCTTGAGTGACCCTTAGGATAGAATGTACTTACTTATATTTCGTTAATACATAATGTCTTCATATGAAGCCTGCTTGACAACCTACTAAGTACTCTTACTTGAGTCAAACAAAAGACTCGTTGACTTATCGGCATGTGAGTCAGGTGGTTCTTTTTTCTCTCCTGTAGTTAGCAATGCATTGGCGATGCCATTGATTTGGCTGGTTTTCTCATATAAAAATACGTACGTTATTTGCGTTAAAATGGGGATTATTCCCACGGAATCATTTTGAATTATGAATTAATAGTTACACTAATAGGTTACCTGAATGAATGTTTATATCCAGTTACTAGTTTATATTTTATGAACAAGGCATTTAGCATAATTATATATTAAATTATTGTTGTTAGTTTGCTGAGTTGACCTTTACATTCATGGCATTAAATGATAAATTAATCTGTAAAATGTTTTAAAAGCATTTAATAAAACTATAGTAATTTATAGTATCAATACAATAATTTAAATGCTAATTTAGCATGCATAAATAAATCTGCACATTTATTAATAACAAGCGTATCCACACGACGCCAACTGAATGCAATCGGCAATGACTCCGATTCGGCAATGGCCGCTCGATGCCATCCATCCATTCCTCCGCTCAATGGCTTCCTCCTGCTAATTGCTGAAACATTAACTTTGAACTGCTCACCGGCGGAAAAATTCCGAAATCGACATCGCGTTGTTAATAGAGTCAGGTGGCGATTCGCGGAAACTCGCCATTATCAAGACAACTTTTTAATACCCGGTATGAGTTTCATTATTAACGATGTGGTGAAACTGAGTTTATCGCCCCAACTCAGAGTCACTAACGGTTACTTAAATCGCTCCTTAGTACAGAATTTGTATGGAGATTCTTTGCTAAGGAGCGATTGAAGTAACCGTTAGTGACTCTGAGTTGGGGCGTATGTAGAGTTAGCAAGAGTTAAGTATGCGGTGTGGTGTAATCGTACCTTATGTTTATAGGTAGCATTTGACATTGATGATGACATAAAAAATACTCTATTTGACGACCCTGTAGACTAGTTGGTAGCGAACCTGCCTGCGAAGCGAGGAGTCCCGGGTTCGATTCCCGGCCGGGGCAGATATTTATATGACAGATAAATATTTGTACTCGGGTCATGGGTGTGATTGTGATGTGTTATATGTGTCGTCTATGCCACCCGCGACACAGGTGAAAACCTACTGCGGGGGTATGACTGTGTAAGCGTTTATTTATTTATTTATTAACAAACATTACAGAACATTACTAGATACCTAACTCTTTTGCTGACTGTACACCATAAAATGCTCATGTTAAAAAGGCCTACCTTTCTAACGGACTGTGTTTCATATGTTACCGTGTCAGTATTTCAGAGCCAGAAATAATGTAGGTATCTATTTCTTGTCCATAGCCTTGTTTAGGGTACTCCGCGAGTAGGAGGGCTTACCTGAGAATGCTGAGACTCAAGAAATGAATTAAATGGAGTTCCTTACACTTCAAACTGTGTTTAATTATGCAAGTAATTTAACATTTTATCATTCTCTAATTCCCAGTGGTTACAGAAACCAAAAAATACAATAACACAACCAGCTACTTTCATCAGTAACACGAATGATTTACAACCGTAAATCATCGATGGTAAATCATCTCGGCCCGCGATACCAAACAAAGTGTCCGATAATAAACCGATCACACATAACATAACGCCGCAGCGACTCATAAAGTGTGCGCAGCGAGGGATCACATCTTAATTTGTAAGAGATACTCGCTTTATAAATAATGTAAAAACAATGAACACAAGTATGGAAGTGTCTTCGACGACGGCTACCAATGGTTAGACATGGCATCTTGATAGTCTGTATCTATTATTAAAATGTAGTATGGAATTATTGTATGTATATTGTAGTATGAAATGAGAAGATCCATAGACGAACAAGGGTAACGGACATAGCTCAAAGAATTAGCCGGCTGAAGTGGCAATGGGCTGGCTACATAGTGCGAAGGACCGATAACCGTTGGGGAAGAAAGGTCCTCGAATGGCGCCCATGTCTCGGAAAAAGGAGCATAGGACGCTCCCCAACCAAGTGAACTGACGATCTGAAGATGTAGAAGGCTCAGGACCGATCAGAGTGGCGCAAGTTAGGGGAGGCCTATGTCCAGCAGTGGACTTCCAAGGGCTCATGGATGGATGGATGGAATTATTATATTATGGCTATGATTAATATAGGGGTTTATCAAGCTGCAAATACTACAATAACTTACTTTATTAACCTAATTGATGCAGGAGTGGTTTTCGTATTGACTACAAATTCATATGGAATTTGAAAAACATTGTATTCATTAATTCGAATTTTTATTTAATAAATCATATATTTAATATTAAAGCGGTGTAATTAAAACGAAAATAAATAAATATTTTCTGTAATTCAGTATAAATAAAGCATCTTGCAATTTTTTTAAGTCCAAGGTGGACTTAATGCACGAATATTCAGCAAAAAATTTTAATACCCGTTGTTACATGAGTGTACAACTAATAACTAATAATTTCTTGAATGACGCATACCATGTCTGTCCATTCATAGCCCTGCGTTAGCGCAGCGGCAACTTTGACATGTACAGAAAAATCTAAGATCATAAACCACAGCAGCTCTGTCGTATCGGATTGCAATCGCACCTTGCATGCTAATCACATGCCCTCCCTGTCACACACACCTCTCGCTCACACAGGACCCGCCAAGCCAATAACAACTGTATTGGAAATAGGTACACCTAAGTTTACTTTACAACACCTATTCTAAACTCCGTCAAGAACAAATAAAATACTTGCGACTTTCTACCTCTTTCCATTGTTTTACAGTTCATTTTTGCTACCGAATTAGATAGGGCATTGGCTGTCTACGACTATCAAGTAACCTTTCTGTTTGCATATAAATATTTTTCTCATTAACTGTACTTTAAGATATATTTTCTGTAAGTACAGTCGTGATTAGATTTTATTTACGTTTTAATATCAATGCAAATAAAATCAATCGAGCGGACACTTTGTAGCACTGTCAGTAGTTTTAATAATACATCTTTCAATACCCCACGATAAAATATGATGCCTGGATACAATCCCACCTGATGGTAAGTGGCGATATAGCTTTGGATTGTAAACTTACTAACTTAGTGGAAGCCTAATCATTCTTGTCTTTTTGTATTTTTAAGCGACTTCAAAAAAGGAGGAGGTTCTCAATTCGACCGTATTTTTTTTATGTTTGTTACCTCAGAACTTTCGACTGGGTGAACCAATTTTGATGACTGTTTTTTAAACGAAAGCTGGTGCTTGTCATGTGGTCCCACTTAAATTTTATTGAGATCTGACAATGGCATCCATGAGAAAACCATGTAAGTCTTAAATTTGCATTAAGTATGTGCGCGACAAATGGACGAATAACTCAATATCACGCCAACCGATTTCGATGATTCTTCTTTTAATCGAAAGCAGGTGCTCTTCGTGTTGTCCCACATAAATGTGAATGAGATCTGACAAGTAGTTTTTGAGTAATTTTGAAGTCGGTTATTTTTTGTTAGTAAAATTTTGATTATTGTACAACTACATACATAATAATTAATGGCCCACTCCTGAGCACGGGTCTCTCCCCTTGAAAAGGCCTAGAGCATGCTTCAACAAGCTGCTCCAGTACGAATTAGTGGAGCGGTTAGTGGCTAGTTCAGTGTTGGAAGTTTTCATGCCCCCGAGGGCTTTTTTTTGCCACTAGAGGTCACCCATCCTACTATCAACCGCGCCTGCTGTTGCCTAACTTTGTCAATCACTTAAGATCCACACCAATCCCTGGGCTATGAGCGCTTCAGTACGAATAAATTGTAAAATATTCACATATCTTTCTCTTGCGAAATTGGTAACAACAATAAATAATTACTGATTTCTTTAACCAAAGCACTCGAAAGTCCACACACGTGGCACGATATTTAATATTTGCGAGATACGCGTCGTCTGATACACAGATAAACGGACAGATTTGTGTTGTCCGTGCGTTTGCGTGGTAGCCACGGTGATTGTTTTATTAAAATTGTTATACAGTCACTTCACTAGGCATAAAAATATTAAAAGTCTGGTACGGATAAATGCTGACAGCATTGCATCAACAAGGTAATTTCATTCATCAATTAAATAAATAAACGCTAACACACTCATACCCCCGCAGTAGGTTTTTACCTGTGTCGCGGGTGGCATGGACGACACATATAACACATCACAGTCACACCCATGTGACCCGAGTACAAATATTTATCTGTCACATAAATATCTGCCCCGGCCGGGAATCGAACCCGGGACCCCTCGCTTCGCAGGCAGGGTCGCTACAAACTAGGCTACAGGGTCGTCAAATACAATTATACAGTTTATATAATCAGTTAAATTGAACATACACATTACATGTTTTGGTCAGTAAGGTTGGTTGGTAATAAAATAAAGGTTATAAACAAACTCGAGCGTGCGAGTGCGAGATGTCCGAATCGGACTCGCACACCGAGGGTTCCGTACAATCTTGTAGATGACGAAACTAACTAGCGAAATAAACTTTCTGTTGGATGACATCGCCTCTGTCGCATACATTGACATAATTATGTCGATGCATTTATGATGTATGTCAATTTCCTCAAGACCAAAGACCAAATGCCTGAAGACCAATTTCCCAGCTGAATAATTTTGTAGTCTCTTCACATCAAAATGAAAGTCAAATGATTTATTTAGTCATTCGCCAACTACACACCTAGCCAACCTAACATCCTTATTTCCTCATTATGGGAGGTGACCTGACCAAATAAGGAATACCTAGTTACTAGCTGTAATGACATAGAAACAAATCCTTAGACAAGGTAATCACCAAGCTATCTATAGTCTATCTCAAACGAAGCGTCCAGGGACTGTTTTAAAATTCAAACCATCACCATAACGGCCACCTTTCATCTGCGATACCTATCAGACAATAAGAGTTGTACGCGCTCGTGTACGTGAATCTACAAGAATTATGCATCACACGCCTCGGCGGATCACAAAGAAATTATGATATATTGTTAATCTTCGCATTTCGCACTGCGTTGTCGCTGTGGTGAAGATCGGGACATCAAAGGTATGGAAATTTGATTATAAGTGATTTTTGACCTTAGATTATATCTATATCGTTGTACTACATGAAAAGGCAGGAATAGGCTTGATGACAGATTTTAAAATACTGTTCTATATTGTTGGGAAATACGTTATAATTACAACGTACCTATATCATATTTCCGCAAAAAATAAAGTTTAGTATAAAATAAATACAATTCAATCACGGACCTAAAAAAACGACGGACGTAATCCCAAGAACAAATTCAGTGAAGTACCCACACCCACACATTGACACTTCACTGCTTCAATCGCGAACCAAAAATTACGCACACATGGTAAGCGGGCGGCCATTGCTATGCTTCATTCTCGATTAGACGAGGTTACCTCTGTCTTTCAGGTCCGTGATTTCAATTTATAAGTTTAAAATTCGCATCAAAACACTTCAAAGTGTCAGGGCGTCGCTTGTGATGTCACGCCTCAGGACAAGATGTCATTGTCAGTATTGTCATATTCGTTTGTTTACTGAGGCGTGACGTAATTCGATTGAATCTAGAATGATTGGCCTTCAATATATCATGGCGGCTTGCCGTATTTTGTTATTTTATTTCATTTAAAATATTGTTAATCTCGCTCATATTAATACGATAAATGCGTGTTTTGTAATCCATTAATAGGTTTTCATTAAATAAGTACATAATTTTAGTGATTTTTACTTACTGTCATCATGCCTATTAAGCAGTTACTACTGCTTAATTAGCATTGATAATTCTAAACAGAAATTTCTGCCTGTAGACCACATGAAGAAATTACTCTCCAAGAGAAACTTATTGTGCCTGCACTTATAGTTACATATCCAAATTTATCCACGTTAACTACTAATTGTTACCACGAGTGCAATCCCATCCGGTAGTGCTTCGAGAAACCCGCAAAAGGAAGCTCAATCTATATACAAAATATCTATCTAATCGGACTATGGAGGAATATCTTTTATTATTACGAAAGTTGTTCGAATAAAAAAAAATGTTTTTTTTTACTGAAAAAATTATTGGGAGATTATATGTGGAAGATGCGCTTATTACTAGATATCCGAACATGCGCATACCACCTCACTATTTTTATCTTGGAAAACAATAAATGACCAATTCGTAAACTCTCCTCTAGCCGTCGCATCTTCTGCAAGGTCTGAAAACAAGCGTTGTTAAAAGATGTCAACGTACAAACAAATCGACCACCTCGCAGCAAAACAATTGAATACACTACAAAATAATAACGGGACGACTCCAGCCAAATTTCCAGTCCAACAAAACAGCGGAGCTGTCGAAATAAAAACAAAAAGTTGGAAAAATATTCAGCAAGTTAATGATGACGCAGGAAAAACAATTCGGTAGCCATTGAAAAGGCTGAAAATGAACGGAATCGTTCGCTGGAAGAAAGACTTGGGCATAATGCGAAATATGAAAAGAACTGGAGAAACAATAGGGCAATTGAAGATGAAAATAATGAAGGACAAACAATTAACACACGACGGACTTGGAGTCTGTAGGCTGGGGGCCCGCGGACTTGGAGTCTGTAGGCTGGGGGCCCGCGGCGAATGTACCTCGGTTTCGCGACCGTGTCCGTTATTTGGCGTAACAACTGTTGTTGCAGTAAAAAATATTGCTTCTGTATTACTCAATGATCAATCAGTTATTTACATATCCGATAGTGCTACCGTCAATGGTCCTGCAATTTATTAACAATTTTACCGTGATACTAATCTTTATTTTTTAGAAGAGTACAATTTTTATGGTATTAAATAGAGGACGATTCATATTATAATTGATTATCTTTACACAATAAAATATTACCAGTTTCAAATTATACTTTAGAAAAACGTTTGCCTTCATCTGCCTGTTTTTTTTCGTGGGCAGTTGTTGTTGGTCATGTCGGCTGTTACAGCTTCCCGCGGAGAGGTACATTTCATGAAACAATATTGTAAACCATGAAATGGTTTCAGTTTCCAGAATTCAAATGTATCTGCAACAGAGTTTTAAAGTCAAAGTGCAAAAATCTATTCAATATAATTTTAATAAAATCATTATGTTCCAAATACACAATGAAATTAATTATTTTAGAATTTTCGCCGGATTCTTTAGTATTTTTTTATTTTTGTTTGGTCATGAAGATGAATATTTTATGAATGACTTTCTATTATTTCATACTCTAATTGCTATAAAATATACATACATAATAACCCAATTAGCAGCTTATGCCCTCACTTGCCTCTAAAGACCTTGCTACGGCTGAAAAGCAGCACACTATTTTTTGTTTTCGCCATAAACTTACTTGGATTTCATTCTGTAAGTCCATGCCAAAAGTAATTCTTTTGTAGGGTTTATGTGTATTAACAGTTCACAGATAAAAAATAACATTAAATTACAATCAACGCAACATGTAATTTAAACAATAATTATCTCCGTCACACTCTTACACTATAGAGCATTTGTAAAAAAATTTAAACAGTTCCAATGCTCCCCTACTGAAGGGTTAGAGGAGCCCCAAGAAAAAATTCAACTCAAACGGAAGAGGAATGCCGGGGTTATGTTTTATTAACTTTTTTTGTTATATTTGTTATTCAAACGCTTTATAATTTCCACTTTGATCGGTGGACACTGGCCTCGAGAGTTTTCGACAAACGATTCGGAAATTTTTGTCCTCGATCTGCCACCTTCGTAAATATTTTTAATTGAAACCTCGTTGCCGTCTGTATTTACATTTTTACACTCTGAAGGGTGAAATCAAGTGGTACCTAAATACTACAAACACTGAAATGTGTATTTTTATGACATGGTTATAAGGCCTAGAAACCCACTCCGCGGTCATAATTCGACCGTTATTCGTGTCCTAGCCTTCTAGGATGACTTCACATGGATATTTTTGCGAAACCTCAGATTCCTACGTGCATGCTACCTTCATGTTCTTAAAAAGGGGTACAACGATTTTCTTTTCACAGATTAATTTAATTATGTAAATAGATAATCAAGATTATAATCTAGCACAGAGTAGTAGACATCTTCAACTCTGCAAAATTTAAAAAATGCTATTGGTATTTGCAAGAAATTTGCAGCTTGCTAGATGTGCCACATCAACAAGCTATCTGGGATAACACTGTCATATCTATTGGATACTTGTGCATCCAGTAATATGTTTAATCCAACAGTAGAACTGAGTCTCTCTTGGGGCAGAAGCGTTACGTTAAAAAAAATAGTAAAAGAATGAAGTGTGATAAAACAACGACTTTATAATTAAAAAAATTGAGTTTCTGTTAAATACGTCCCAAACCTTTACTGCTACCATGCTACCGATGTTACGTTTTCCGAAAACCGTACAAAACACTTACTAAACCCCTTAAAGCGTATTAAAAAAGAACTATCGGAAATAAAATGGCGTGTCAACATTTAATATCAGCTTGTAAACAGTAAACGGAATAGCCCATCTCATTCGTGACTAACAATCTTACGAAAAACAATATTTTTTAAAACGCTTGCCTGCTAAAAAATACAAGAATAATCAACCTTATTTTCGAGGACTAGAGTTGAAGTGTTTTTGATAAACCGCAGGGATATGATTGTAATTTATTTGGATAAGATCAGTCACGTCATCCAAACAGTTTGATGTCAGATAAAGAGGCATATAGGATTTTTGGAAACGCCGCCCCGTGATATAATTGGCCCAAGAGTTTATCTCTTCAGAGAACCTGTGGTCATTTGTGAAGTTTGAGCGGGCCGGCTGAATTATGAGGTCGTGACCGTGGTCGCAATGTATTTATGGTTTAATGGGAACCGTGTAATTTAATTGGTTGTATAAATTTGAAACGCTACTACTACCCGCAATCATAGCAGAAAGTAGATCCTTATCGTGAGGAAGTAACATGATGTTAACTGTACTTACTTAACGTTCATACAAATGGTTTAGTTTGCAGCGGGGCTGAATTAACGCGAGAAACGCACGTTTGAAGCGATTAAATTGACCCGAGTTTAGTAGTGACACAATAGATTTTATTGATATCCCATTCGTCCAATACCCATCCATCCATCCATTACCCAGCTAGCCATCCATCCAATATGAGTAGTAAAAGTAGTTGTTCAGCATGTGCATCATTAACAGAGAAGGTTGGAAAAATGAGAGGCATTTTACAACGAAAATAGAGATATGGAAATCAAAACCCGCAAATATAAAGTAATACCACATAAATAAATAAAAGAAAAAACAAAATATTTTCCGTTCGTAAGCAGTGAGAATCTTGGTATTACCTTTATTGTTTGAAAGCAGGCTGCTAAGTCCGTCCCCTGGGACGGGGCGAATTTGGCATTTGAAAAAATTGCGAAAAACAAATAGAAGAGGGCTAATCTAAATTAGTACGGTCTTCAGAAATAGTTAATTAAAAAAATATGTTACTTTCTATTTTATTTCTTCTTATTGAAACGTTTTTATCTAAAACATTTTAACGTCTTTACCAAGTTACAATGAAGATTAAATAATATAAAATAATATATAAACGCTTACACACACTCACACTCCCGCATCAGGTTATTACCTGTAACACATCACAATTACACCCATCACCCGAGAACAAATATTTATCTGTCACATAAATATTTGCACCGACCGGGAATCGACCCAGGACTACTCGCTTAGCAGGCAGGGTCACTACCAACTAGGCTACACGGTCGTCATAATATATAAATAAATTGTTAATTTGTCCAGTAAGCGATCTTTATATAATTTAATTCATTTAGGGCTTGTTTCACCATCTTCAAGTAGAGTCCTGAATAAGCTACTCGCCGGTTAAAGTGACGTTAAAGTGTCATTTTACATACACGAAATGTCAACTTAACCAACGAATAGCTTACTTCGGACTTACTTGAAGATTGTGAAACAAGCCCTTAATGTTCCATAATTACACATAATTTCCTATTTCAAGATAATATTTTTCTAAGATAATATATTTTAGTACGACTAAACTAACAGACTAGACTAAAAAAGACATAAAATTACACAAGTTTATTTTGATGTATTCAGTGGTTTTTGTGTGAGAGGTAAAGATACAATATTTTACTATAAAATTGATTATTTTAGACAAAAAATAACTTTAATTGCCAATAATACACTTTTTTATGTTGACGCTATTACAATCAAACCAATATGAATATTTTTATCTAGTAATTAGAATAAAGGAAAGAACTCCATTAAGATTACATTTTTTGAGTTAATAGGTACCACGAGGAAACCATTAAAACTCTTTCTTAAATTTAAACAGCTTATTGTCAATCTACTAATAGGCGTTTTGTTAAGACAATACTTGAAATGTTTTGTATCATAAAAATAACTGATGTTGTTTTATAAATCACTTAGGGCTTGTTTCACAATCTTCAAGTAAGTCCGAAGTAAGCTATTCGTTGGTTAAGTTGACATTTCGTGTATGTAAAATGACACTTTAACGTCACTTTAACCGGCGAATAGCTTATTCAGGACTCTACTTGAAGATGGTGAAACAAGCCCTTAGTTTATTAAAAATATAAGTATTATTATGAAAATAAAAAATTTAAAAATCAAAAAGGAAATTTATTTACGTTACTATATGAAGATACGAGTACTTTACTTACTATAAAATGAGAGTATTTTACCCTGAACATGTAAATAATTTTTTATCACCATTTACAATTCGTTGATTTAATTTTTTGACGTCCTTACAAACTGACATTATAATATTACTTTAGTAGAGCTAGCAAGATTTCCGTCATAATCCAGACAACACAGTACTTTCTAAAGTTTTTCTTTAAACATGTTTATAAAAATAGCATTGATTTATCGATCAATCCATATCCAATCAATTGGATCTCGTAGTTAAATAAACAATTAAAGGCAACTACGATCTAACGCCTCGACCAAGATGTCGGAAAATGACAATTGAAACACAGACAGACGATTGGAGAGTCGCCACTACGTGTCCATGATTTCCTATAAATTAATTATAAATATCATTGGCAGTTTTGTTTTGTTTCTTTAAAAGCCAGACGAGCTGGCGCGCAATCGCATAGTAATGGACAACTGGACACCACCACTTACTCTAATAAATTTTACATTATGTAAATATTTGGAATTTTAATAATATTACATACCTACATACGCGTCGAATTAATTTTTGGAGTCGGTTAAAAGTGGTATCTCGTCAGGGAGGACATACCTTATACCTTATATGTAATGTCGATGACTATACAATACATTGATAGGTATATGTAGATATGACTGGATATTTATAGATAAGTGTCCTACACACATAATCCGTTCCACAGGATATTTCGGTAGTCGCAATAAAACTACTACAAAATTGCAGTTCCCGAGGTTCTGATACTGTATCAGTTTAAATCAAACGTTAGCAAACATAATGGTCATTGATTTAAAACTTATAACATCGCAGACACAACCCATTTTTAATGCAACATTTCATCCATCCATTCATCAGCCCTTGGAGGTCCACTGCTGGACATAGGCCTCCCCTAGCTTGCGCCACTCTGACCGATCCTGAGCCTTCTGAATCCAGTGGATGCCCGCTGTCTTCTTCAGGTTGTCAGTCCACCTGGTCGAGGGCGTCCTATGCTCCTTTTTCAGAGACGATGCAACGTTTACTCACGATTAAAGTTGGCGAGTAGTCTCGCCGTTACCACGATCCATCTAACTGGGTCGAAATAGCGGTATTATAAAATACTAATCGTGAGTACCGGTTACATTCAAAATGTATATCTAATGGTCATTGAATTTCCCTAATGTCTATCGGCACACGTAATGGGAGCCTATGGAGTGCCAATTGGAAAATTCTCCAAATCACCAGTTGTAAAACTCGAGACCTTTGTAACAACCCTTTGGCTTGGAGCACCTTGGAGCACCCTGGAGCACCCTCGGTGGACCCTCGCCGTCGTCCCGACGTTCGAGTGCTCTGTTTTGATTGTTCCCTCCTAACTCTTCGGTTTGTTTTAGTACATTCTTGATTCTTCGGGTTTACTTTTGATTTGCTGCAAGATATACCTATAACGATAAATTGTTTAGAACTCAAAGGCAGCTTAATCTGTGCACGTATTAGTGTAATGTAATTTTTTTTATTGAAGATATACTTGTTAAGCGAGTTGCAAAAAGGTTGCGTTAAACGTTTGCGCTACCATGGAGGGGGTATCAAAGATTCAAAGCACTGGATAGATGGCACTAGCTTTTTATTATCTTTACCTTTACACATTTATTTTTAAAATTTAATGTTATTACTTATACAAATCTCACAGAGTCTCAACAGCGTGATTCAGGTTCCTGAACAACGCCATCTAGTTTGTACTTGTGTAAACATAGGTAGTACACAAGTAATATTTTATTATATAAGTGATTTGAATATTGAAGAAGTATAACTTCTCACGCGCGTACAAAAGTATACGCACCCTTTTTTTACGTAGCTCCAGGCATAAAAAACAATTTTATTAGACACATGTTATTAAGAAATAACAATTCAATACTTTCAATAAGTACGAGTACTTGCATATTTCAATATTATATCAAAAACAACTCTAGATTCTAATTGTTTCTGAACGCAATTTCTGAAAGCAATTATAATTGTTTCTGAACACAAATAAGTTGTTATACCTAAACCAACAAACAATTCGTAGTATTATCTTATTTTGGTAAGCAAAATCAAATTAATAAGCTTAAAAACTGTCAAGATTCAAAACTGACATTGCTTTTTAGTAAGACTTAAATACGCGTAATTAGAGGAATAGGATAATTTGCGCAGGTAAGTACGGTCGCTTCTGCGCAGGATTAACCCAAATGACTTCCAAACCTTAGGATTCGCGATTTTTTCCTCTTTTCGATAGGAAAAAAGGGAATAACTCCAAGATGCAATGACCGCGGCGGCGATATCAAAGGCTTCTTGGCGGTAGCCTCATCTCTTTCGTTCGGTATGGCGATGTAAGGGACGGGTATACAATTGTTTAGGGCTGACATTTTGAACTATAGACATTCGAGCGTCAGTAGTTCGTTATCTGTCTTATTAGAATTTCTGCTGTTTTTGTTGATTGATATTTATATTATGCGGTATGAATAATTCCTGTGTTACTGTTGTTCATATTATCCCTGCTCAAACTATTTCACTACTAACCGTAGAACAAATTAAAATATTATGTAAACAATAATATTAAAAAAAATTGTATGTGTCAAGCTTCGACGCACGACTGGAGTTTACTCCTTACGAAAGATTATAAAATATAGATTAGTAAATGAGGGTAAGTAATTTTTTATATTACTGAAAGCATGCTTGATACATTTTTATTTATATTAATTATGTAATTTAAAATGACGTTATCATTAAGTTAGTAACAACGCGATCTAGATTCTTTGTTGGTAGTTTGCGCACATCATCACATATCGGGCTTTAGAGCATCTTTTAAAATCTGTACTAAATAGCATGACAATAAAGGTAAAGTGTTATTTTTCATTAATACATATGAAATTTATTAGTTTCGGTTGTAGGAATGTTAATGATTAGTGGAAACCAACAACCCTGCTTCTTCCAATACATACAAAAGTCAGTGATTTCGTTGTGAATATTATTTTATTGCTGACATAGAAATAAGCAAAATTATATGCGTTATTAAATAATAAAACTACATTCTAATAGCCAACACTAGGATTCTCTGTGTCGTGAGTGCCATGGACGACACATAGAACAGAACAGACAACCTCAGACCGAGTACAGAAATTCAAACTCATCATCACTAACACAGGTCCCTTGGCACGGCGATCCCACGATTGGTACCCATTGTGATTCACAGGTCGTCAAAAAGTAAATGTTAATTTTGGCAGCCCTGCAGACCTTGCAGCCGCGTCCTTTGAGCGCTCTCGCCGCCACATTCGCTACAAGCCGTTTATCGCGTAACGTTCAACGTAATGCGAATAAAAACAAGCTTATTGCTTAGCTATTTAAATGTCCCACGCGTGATGACACGACCTTGCTCACTTGCCTTCTGTTGTTAAAGCGATCAGGCTAAAACAGCCTGAAGGAGAAGGTCTAGTGTAGGTTATCCCTCGAGTCATGTTTCCCAACCTCATGGGACCTTAAGAATCGATGAATAAATCCTTTCCTGAAGTGGTTTTCCTACGGTTAAGCTGAATCCCGAATTTATTTACGTTAGGTGCAGCCAAGAACAATTTCGATGATAGGCCTATAGATATAGGTAGGGCCAGGGTGTATGACTTCGACCAATGATAGTAATATATTCATTCAATCTCACGGGATAGGTCATCAGGTACCTCTTCGAAGCGAGCCATCCAGATATTGTATAATAGAAAGTTCTTGGGTGCAGCTTTATTGCAATTATTTAGCAACAGCTGTGTAGCAATTACCCTCATTCTTATGACCGACTAGTTGACACGGCGAACTTCGTATCGCCTAACAAACTATTTTTTTCTAAAATAAAAGCAACCTAAGTTACTCCTTGTTACATCAGCTATCTGCCAGTGAAAGTCCCGTCAAAATCGGTCCAGCCATTTCAGAGATCAGCCGGAATAAACAGACAGACAGACAGACAAAATTTGTAAAAAACGTTGTTTTGGTATATGTACCGTGTATACATCAAATGCACTTAGTAAAAAGCGGTTATTTTAATATTACAAACAGACACTCCAATTTTATTTATTCATATAGAAATATAGATATAGATGTATAGATTTCAGTATGTAACGCTATTTGGCTTCTCACACACTAAGTCTTGTTAGACTTGGTGGTTGTTAAACACTGTTGTGTTATGTACGAAATGAGTCACCAATTCGATAATAATTTACAAAATCAGCATAAAATAGAGTAGCCACTAGCATGCACGGATCATGTAGCCTCGTTGAATTTATAATTTAGTAGCTAACACAAAGGAAGACGTTGAGAGCTTGACGTTAGTATTTCAGACGAAATTTTCCTGAATTTTACTTGAGCATGGACTGGCGTAATTGTTGCAACAACTAAATCCTGAAATACCTAGTACCTTGTACCTAGCATCCTGGAACGTAGTCGATGACAAAGTAAGCGGATGCCACGCTCCGAACAAGGGCGATAAAAGGCTTTACGGGAAAACTTTTAATCAGGCGCGGACTAATTGCTGGTCCGAACTGTGGGTCAGAATAACGTCTCCGATAATTGCAAGAAACAACATTTTGCTGAAATACACAAAAACATGCTTAAAACATATATTTTTAGATAAAAACATGAAAGATATTTACCTTTTGTACATAGTGAAATCATCATTGGAAACCATACTTATATCTCGTTTTAAATTGTACTGTATTTTTAGTATGTTAGTATGATAAGTAACTTATTTGTAACTTTGGTGTACTGGAAGAGTCTTCACAGTAAACTATTACAACGTATATAGTAGTCGTTAGTCTCCCTCTTTGGAATACCTCATCTCTGACTTTTCTAAATGAATGTTTGATAAAGTTTATTGCTGTTTCCTATATAAAAATACTTAATACTTAGACTCACGGTCTGTACCGAATAACAGTAGGTATATAGATATAAATCAATAACCCAAGTAAGTCGTCTAGTTACGTGCTAAGCCTGTATAACCCTTCCCGGCTTAAAAATGGCGGCATAAATCACGATCTTCGACCCTAATTAATTCCTTCCTTCGTTAGGGTGACTTGAAATATTAGAAAAAGTTCTTCTCTAAAGACTTACACCTGTAGTTACTGGAATCTGAAATTATTTGGGGAAGATATTTTTTAGGATTTTATCACTAATGGCTCACAGACGAGCGGTCGATGGCCCGCGCTATCCGGAATTATAAGTACCTATCCTATAATACTTATATGTATATAGGATAGGTACGATAATTTTTTTAATGGAAATAGCCAGCAAACGAGCTGACTATCCACCTGATGGTAAGTGGCTATCGTCGCTGTGGATATCAGTAACACCAAAGGCATCATCGACTTATAATCTTTATCCTATAATATAATCCTAATGATGATGATGAATGTTATATATCGTATAATATAATCCTGGTGTACCAAAATACAGACTTCGGCTTAGCTTGGACACCAGATCTCCCGCAAAAAAATTACCAAAAATGTACTTATGTACTTTTAGTTCAATAAGAACATGATGGGAAGATGGGAAGATGATGGGAAAGGAGATGAATAAAAAATTATTGTATTGCATTGTATTGTATTGTATTCTGTTGTATTGCATTGTATTGTATAATGTTATTGTAGATCATAGTCTACCTTTGTGCTAAATTTATAAAAATCCTATCAGTAGTTTTTGCGTGAGAGAGTAACAGATTGATACAACCTCATAAGCAAACTCTCACATTTATAATATTAGTAGGATTGCATAGTCATTACTATTCTAGTATTCTAGTACTATCTACTATTCTAGTACTGATGACAAAAAAGAACTAGTCTGTGTATTCTTTAGTCAGTTTGCTACAAGAAATAAAGTTTAATTTAAGTTTTTAGTTCGATACACTACGTCGTCCAAAGTTCAACCATGTTTTAAGAATAATTCATCATTGAATATACGCAAGAAACCATTGAACATGTTAGATACTTTTAATTTTGGATCACCAAATGCTACGGGTTAATTTTTCGGCCAGAAAAAAATATCTTCAGCTTTATGAGTAAAACGCTTTATGAGTAATCGCTGGTGATAAGCCAGTAGTGCCACCTTTAACAATTCAAAACAACATATCCAAAACTATATTTTTTTACATGGAAAGCCACCGCAGTAATCTCAAGCCTCAGTTTGTCCCAACATCCTTACAATGGATCGACAAAAAGCTAATCTATGTCTCTGTACATCGATGGGAACCACCAAATGTACGAATCATCGAGCTTTTTGTTATCAATTTTAATAGAAATCCGTCTATACTTTGACAATATTAGGTCTGTCAGTCTGTCAATAACATAGCCGGCGATATGCCTCCTTATTTCGTATAGCATTAGATTCAAGGTTCAAAAAAACAAAAGCAAAACAGAGTGGTATCCGATTGCGTCCAACCAACTTGCTTTCTACAATTATCCGCCCACAATGATATTGAAAAGTGATTCTAACACTTTAACATTAAAGTATATTGCAAGTTTAATAAAACGCGAAACAATTGGTAGAGTATCGTTTGTAGAACCGACTGATAAGTCTTTCCTCTTTCTTACTATAGAAATAAGGTTTAGACTTGCTTGGCAATAATTCAATTTAAGTTATAATCTACGGTACAAAAGGGAATGATAGCTTGGATTGAGGGAATCGATGAGCTTTCAAATGGTTTCAATCAACTAATCAGTAGGAGGCCACTGTGTTACGATTGATAGATGGTACTACGGTGGTCAAACTGAGTGTTTTTTGTAAATAACCTTCGAACGAGATGTCACCGCCATGGACATCCGTCATGACAAATGCTTGGACGTTGACGAAAGTCGAATGAGGCCTGAGAATAGAAAAGAAAAGAGTATTATCTCAATTACACTCTCTTATGATCTCAGTATCGCAGACTCTAATTAGATTTCATTATAAGCTCTCCGAAATAGCCCGATTAAAACTTGTAACACTTGTCTGATCCGAATCAAGGTGTAAGACAAATAAAATACCGTCTAATTCACAAACTATGATAGTGACGTCACTAAATCACAGCTGCTGTCCCCTATCATGAGTAATTAATTTGTTCAAATATCTATTTTGGGTCTATAAATAGAATTCTCTTTAACTCAACTCCTTGGAGCGATTCCAGAGCCCCTTACTACGAGTTTCAGAGATAATTTGTTAGTTGCTGGAAATACTATATTATTATTTCTAGCATGGTGTTGGGTTATGTATTCTGTAATCGTTATGTAGAATTACGTTTCTTTGCTTTTTTATTGAACCCCAATAAAGTCAAAATTAAAACATATTTTTGTTGATTTTTTCCTTCCTAAATTAAAACTGAATTTCTGAAACTGAATCTATACAGATAAATGTTCGCCACATCCAGTTATCGGATTAAATGAATTCAATAATGTAATCAACACAATAATAATTAATCTTCTAAGCATATTAGAATTTCACTAAAAAGCGTTTAAAGCATTGTATATGTTACCGGCAAAACCCGATTTCAGGTTAAACTAGTTTTTCCTAGGCCAAACTAGTTTCGCGCGACACGATTAGGCAAAACTAGTTTCTCGTCAATAAGTTTGGCTTATGTTTAACTTACCACCAAATAAATCATTGTTAACCCAAAAGTAGTAAATGATCACACAAATTAAAACAGCACTTTAATGTAAAATTATAACCAAAGATGGCAATTCATTTTTTGATTCACAAACAGGCTTCCGAACGTCTCCGGCGCTGCGGGAAGTGCAGCCCCTCCGCCCTTGCGTAACAAACTGCAGGCAGTCCATGCTCTCCCTCCGCGCCTCCGGGGTTTACATTCACTCTAGGGGTAGGGCAGACTAGTACCACGTGCGGTCGGGGTTGACTAAGTCGGTTTTGTAACCATTTTGACCTACATCTGGAAATTAAAAGAATCCAAAAGAAACAATATGTACGCGAGCAGTTAATTTGGTGATCAATTACTACATTTGATGTTCGAATACAATTTGAAGTGCAGTCGTGACTAAAATAGCTGTAATTTAAGAGGTTTAAAGCACAAAGATTTGTCGAATAAATATAAATCCGTAACAATTCGGTTCTAATCAGTTTTAGACTGACGAGAAACTAGTTTTGCCTAATCGTGTCGCGCCAAACTAGTCTGGCCTAGGCCAAACTAGTTTAACCTGAAATCGGGTTTTGCCGGTAACATATACAATTGTGCATAAGGTGGGAGGGGGTCCAAAATTTCATGACGTCACATTTCAAAATCGAATAATTAATGGAAATACTACTTATTTCGGAACTGCTGTTTTAATTTAATAATTTCTAGGTGTAAAGTTTCATAATATGTGACGTCACACTAGGGGGGAGGTCTCACAAAAGTGACCAGCTGTGACAAGGAAGGGGGAGGGGTCAAAAAGTCATGAAATTAGTGTGACGTAATTTATGGATGGCGCCTAAGCATGATATGTCTTATGTTAAAACACACAGATCCTTTTAGAGTAATCGTTAAAGAAATCATCAAATTCTCACGCACATTTATCGAGAAACCTTGGTAATTCTGCTAATTAGCGTCGGCTTTCTTCATCGTTGTCATATTACTTGTTTACGTGTATAATGTTCTCAATGGTCTGGAACAATTCTGCTTTACATCCGACGACCGCTTTGATCTGGCCTCACCCTCACAATTAATATGATTAACAATAATTATGAGTATTGTTTATTAGTCAGCTTGCTAATATCTTAAGAATGATCTTACATGCACTTTGTGTGTTCTCCTGAACGAGGGATTTGCTCTAAAATTAAATAAAATAACAAAAGCGGCCAAGTGCAAGTCGGACTCGCCCATGAAGGGTTCCGTAGCAGCAAGTAACATAATATAAAAGTTCTTGTAGTTCGTTGTAACTTTGATCAATGTTTTTTGCGGTTTACGATTTATGACGTATTAAAAAAAAACTACTTACTAGATCTCATTCAAACCAATTTTCGTTGGAAGTTTGCTTGGTAATGTACATCATATATTTTTTTTAGTTTTATCATTCCCTTATTTTAGAAGTTACAGGGGGGGGGGGGACACATTTTACCACTTTGGAAGTGTCTCTCGCGCAAACTATTCAGTTTAGAAAAAAATGATATTAAAAACCTCAATATCATTTTTGAAGACCTATCCATAGATACCCCACACGTATGTATGGGTTTGATGAAAAAAACATTTTTGAGTTTCAGTTCTAAGTATGGGGAACCCTCAAAATTTATTGTTTTTTTTCTATTTTTGTGTGAAAATCTTAATGCGGTTCACAGAATACATCTACTTACCAAGTTTCAATGGTATAGCTCTTATAGTTTCGGAAAAAAGTGGCTGTGACATACGGACGGACAGACAGACAGACAGACAGACAGACAGACAGACAGACAGATAGACAGACAGACATGACGAATCCATAAGGGTTCCGTTTTTTGCCATTCGGCTACGGAACCCTAAAAAGACTCGACTCGTTTAGGAAAACGAGTTTTATATTTTACTAGCGCTCTGTCCGTGGTTTGTCCACGTTTTCCGCAATAATAAACCTTAATATATATAAATTACGTGTTACGTTGTTTGTCCGCGATGGACTCCTAAACTACTTAACCGATTTTAATCAAATTTGCACACCGTGTGTAGATTGATCCAACTTGAAAGATAGGATAGCTTACATCTCCCTTAAAGCACACTGAAGGTTTTAATATAGTAATAGTTTTTGCGTAAAAGAGTTACAAACATCCATACATCCTTACAAACAAACTCAAATTTATAATATTAGTAGGATGTTGATCTCGTTTGATACTAAACTGTGCGAAACACCGCAGAGTATTCAGTTCAATTATATTTAGATATTAGAGTCGTTTTAATTTAAATGTGTTTAAAATCGAAATTTCCCGAGTGCAGTGCATGGGACCTGATTTATATTACAACTAGCTGCCCGGATAAACTTCGTTCTGTCAAAAGTTTTTTTATTAAAATCTTCCGTCTATCCTATCTTTCAAATTGGATCAAACTGCACACGCTACACGGTGTGCAAATTTGATTAAATCGGTTAAGTAGTTTAGGAGTCCATTGCGGACAAACAGCGTGACACGTAATTTATAGATATATATTAAAATTAGACATTACATTTGTATGTGCTTGATATAAAAATACTCCATTTTAACTAATTTGACGACCTGTGTGGTGCAAACTATGCGGGATAGCCATGTCCATGTTCGATACCCAGCGAGGCGGTTTGAATGATGAGTTTGAATTTCTGTTTCCGGTCTGGGTGTGTGTGTTCTTGTTGTTATGTGTTATCTATGGCACCCAAGACGCAGGGAATCCTATAGTGCATTGACGTATTAGTGTATAGCGTTATTAACTGAACCTAGCGTGCCTACCACTGTTGCACTAAAAGTCATCATTGATGAACTAAACATTATTCTTTTGCATCAATTCGGCATGCATATAAATGAAGAGGGCATTTTCTTGGTTACCTGAACTTTAACTTTGAATGCTTTTCTCAAGCGTACCAATAAAAGTGAATATAATATTGAACTGAAATTTTGACTTATATAATATTTTTATATATAGACAAACCTATCTCTCTTTAGTTTTTTTTATGGAAATAGCCGGCAAACCAGTTGACGATCCATCTGATGGTAAGTGGCTATCGTCGCCCATGGACATTAACAACACCAATGGCATCACTGACGCGTTGCCGGCCAAGAAAGAGAGAAGAAAAAGAAAGAAAGTTAGTGTGAAATAGCGATATGTCATGCAACGAGCTTCATTGCTTCTTATATAGAGTTATTTCGTTCGGGTTCCTAATTCTGATACCCTAGGTTAACAGGTACTTGAGCAAACTTTGATAAAAATGGCTATATTTACAGTCCACTGCTGGGATAATACGGTCTTATCGTAGTGTTAAAAAGATTTATCTTATTACAACAACGCACTTCAAGAACAAATAAAAGCGGCCAAGTGCGAGTCGGACTCGCCCATGAAGGGTTCCATAGCAGCAAGTAACATAATATAAAAGTTCTTGTAGTTCGTTGTAACTTTGATCAATGTTTTTTGCGGTTTACGATTTATGACCTATTAAAAAAAACTACTTACTAAATATCATTCAAACCAATTTTCGTTGGAAGTTTGCTTGGTAATGTACATCATATAATTTTTTTAGTTTTATCATTCCCTTATTTTAGAAGTTACAGGGGGGGGGGGGGACACACATTTTACCACTTTGGAAGTGTCTCTCGCGCAAACTATTCAGTTTAGAAAAAAATGATATTAGAAACCTCAATATCATTTTTGAAGACCTATCCATAGATACCCCACACGTATGGGTTTGATGAAAAAAACATTTTTGAGTTTCAGTTCTAAGTATGGGGAACCCCCAAAATTTATTGCTTTTTTTCTATTTTTGTCTGAAAATCTTAATGCGGTTCACAAAATACATCTGCCTACCAAGTTTCAATGGTATAGCTCTTATAGTTTCGGAAAAAAGTGGCTGTGACATACGGACGGACAGACAGACAGACATGACGAATAAATAAGGGTTCCGTTTTTTGCCATTCGGCTACGGAACCCTAAAAACAAAGCACTTATACTGCATTTGTATGATTTTGGAATGAACTCAAGAGGAGTATAACTAAATTTACAGTTACTTAAAAATGCTAAATTTATGGGGTATTCAAAAGCGAATATTTTGGTTAAACGTCTTGTGACAATACGGAATACCCTCCCACGTGCGCGTGCGTCGGACACGAAAGTGCATACTAATAAATTCAAAATGCTGTTTGATTGAATAGGGTGCTAAAATGGCGCATGAGTTCGTTCGTAGGTACAATGACTGATAACGCCCGAAGAAAAACTTATGGCTGAGAATCATTATTAAGTACACGAAGTACTTAAAACCACTGTAGATTTGAACACGATTGACACGTACATTTGTCATAATTATTATGTATTTTTTTAATAATTTTGATAATGAAAACCTTATCATCCGATCACGGTTACAAAGATACCCGATACTGGTTGAATTCTACCTTTAAACAAATAAAATAAATTAAATAAATCTAGTTATTCTAATTTTAATTTAGTTTTTTGCCAGTTAACAGTATAAGTAACATTATTTTATCGATTTAATCAATTTTATAAATTTCAGCCTGAGGTTTCATTTTTACAGACCACAAAAAAGGAGGAGGTATTCAATTTGACTGCATTTTTTTACTCAGAACTTTCGACTGGGTGAACCGATTTTGATGATTCTTTTTTAATCGAAAGCTGATGCTTGTCATGTGTTCCCACACAAATCTGACAAGTACTTTTTGAGTTATTTTGATTAAAATTTAGATTATTTCAAGTAATGATTTTCTTAACCCAGCAACATTTTAGTCATCTTTCACCGGCATACAATATAGGATATTGTTCAAATAATGTATGCCGAAGTGAACGAGCATTGGAAGGATCAGCGATCGGCAGCCGTTGAAAGGTAGATCGCTCCTAATTATGATTTATCATCGTACACTCGCGTCCACAAGTTTTTGTTGAAGGTGATTAAAAAAGAACGAATAAACACATACAGGTTAATGTATCGGTTGACGCTGTCTGTTCAGAATAAAATATGTATTGATTTAAAAATAAAAATAGTTAATTACATAGGTAGAGACTAGGTTATAATTACATAATTATGTAATTATAAACTTGACATATAGGTATGTCAGTTTAATGTTAATTAATCTACATGACATTATGCAGCATATTTTTTTATTGATATTTTGCTTCATATACGTTTAGTTTTTATTACTACAAATTATACTCGAAGGTTTATTACCTGCTAATAGAAGTGTTTTAAGGAACTATGTTCTCTTTTTGAATGAGTATTTATCGTATAAATATACTACATTATTTAAAAAAAAAACAAGGTGTCTGAATATGTCAAATAGTTTCATTCGATATCTAGCACAATAGCCTGTAAAGTTTTAATTAATTCAGTATACCTATTACGCATCGTTTATTTTGTATAATTTAATTATAATATTTTTCCATTGAACAGTACAAGTCCGTTGCCAAACTGCGTGGGTGCATCCGTCGATGGCTCTCAATATATATTCCATTGAATTACAATATCTACGGTTAACTGATGCCGCTCATCTATCAGGCTTTACCGACTGCCCGGTCGGAGACTGCTAAATGTGAAACCTACGGATTTCTGTACGTAGTGTTGTTTGTTTCTTTCTTATTTAGTAGCATGCAAAACTACTGAAACACTTACTAAAACAATAAAAGTTATTCAGCTAACGTCGCGTCGGTAACTAATGGGTTTTCGCAAGTAGCTTCAATTTTTTTTGCCTGGTTTAAGGAGTTTTTGAGTTATAATATACAGGATAGTGACCAATTCGAAATGCTTTACATTTGCTTGCGCATTCCAGATTCCAGTGACAGATTTTCATCAAAACAGAACATTAATTAGCAGTATTTAAACTTCTAGCCTAATGCAACGCTATTTAGCTAATGATACAGCGATCAATCAAGCAATCAACGCTGATCTATCTATTTTTCTAACTGCCGTTTAAAGTCCACTGCTGGACATAGGCTTCCCAAAGTGACATCACTCCTGGTCACTTGCGGGCGACCGGTCCTGGGCTCTCTGTTTCCAGTAAAAAACTGATCTAGTAGCTACGAAAGCAAGGCTGGAAATAAATTATTTTTCTAATCCCATATAAATCTTATCTATTAAACAAACGTACGAACGATGCTTTTACCATACAAACAAGTTTATTTTAAAATGTCGCCTCGGATGACGTCACCACCGATTGGATTTATTTTCATCGTAATCGATATATATTCGATTATTTTAAGCGGATCCAACGTTGTTTTGACAGAAATGACTAATTGAGTGCGGCCCTGGCGGATGTCGAAGATTCATGGGCCGACACGAAAGAGGGCCGGATTCTGACTCTGTATAAATAATATTATTACCAATACGATGGGTAAAACCGTACAACTGAATTATTTCGAATTTTATGACCATGCATTATCTATTAAAAAAAATCATTTCGATTAACTAATTTGTCAAGTGGAATGTTTGCTGGTTCTGATAGTAAGCTTATTTTATTATGGCTGAACTGAAGAAAAAAAATTGGTATCTTAAACATAGAAACTTTAACTGAAGAGTAATTATTAATAATTAAAATGGTTCAAATTTTAATAGTCTTCTTCAGATTCGTTCCTATTAATGTGTGGTAGATAAAATAGACGAAACTAAATATTGTAATTCCCCAAATTTTGGATCACTGCTTCGGTAACAGAAAACGTTGCCACACTTGACCAGCGTATAGTTTTACCCCTTATATTATGAGATGACATAAGCCCAGTCATGGGAAAGTTACTACCTGTAATTGCCAATGTTACAGCCGAAATGTGTGTTCAAAATTACATTTCAGTTCAAAAGTACATTTAAAATTGATTTTTATTTTATTGAGTTACAATGTTTTTGTTTGTGCCGTTCTGATATTTAGCGATAATAAATAAGAGAGGTGGATTGTAAATCAATTGATGGACGATCTGTCGCTATAATTGCGCGCGTTCGAGTCTTGTGCGAACTGCTCAAAACAGTTTTGGTACTAATGAAATTTGTCACGATGCTGTTTGTTTGTGCCGATATTGATAGCGATATAGACGAGTTAAAAGTACATATCATTATTTATTTTTGCATGAACTTGGTTTCAGATTGAAAAGTATGATTTGCTGCTTTGTTTTTCGTCTTTTTGTGCATATATGGTGACGTAATTTGAGATAATAACAATATGAGATTGCTAGATCAATAGATTGATACACTAATGTAAATAAATTTAATACATTCATGGAAAAAGAAACGAAAAACATGTTTTAGCCGTATTTGAGTGGTTTAAAATACTGCTAACAATCCCATGCAGGTATCCATGAAATGCAAGAGACAAACGAATCCATTTGCCTGCTTTATATTATAACTGTTAAAAAATCTAAAACGCTTAGAAGTTCTATCTGTTACGCGTAGCTTTAAAAACGTTAAATAGTGAAGATACATTGAAGATTTAATCCTTAAGACATTTCATTGATCCGCCATTCTATCGAACGTCTGAGGATCTAAACCTTATCAATGGGCAAGGGAAATATTAATACACATCCTGTATTAACACTAAATCTCTAAAATCCACCTTATGACAAGGTAAGAAGGTTTATCCCTTAAGCAAAATAATTTGTAAGGTATCAAAGGAATTGATTAATAGTTTCGACTGCCAGTAGCCATAGTATTTTTTATTTTTCCTCGCAACGTCCGGCGACCAGTTTTTGTATTCGATTCATTTATCAAAATGTCTCATTATGACTCGATTGAATCGAAATTTTAATATCGATTTGATTATTCGATCGGGTTTGACCTTTTATGTTATTTTTAAAATGGAACTTTCAATACATTTTTATTCAAACCTGATGTTGTATAAAAAGCCAGAAATGCCGGGTTGTTACAATCCTCATAGCTTCTGTCGAATTAGAAAAAAGTACTTTAAAAATTAGATTATTTCTTTTGACTAGCAGAGGCACTTGCAAAGCATTTGACAAAGAAAGGCTATTGCAATCAACTTGTACTTGAAAGTGATCTAAAAGAGAACTAACTATTCTATCCTACATGAAACTTCTCGCAGATAAATTAAATAAAATTAAATTCGTATTCCGGCTGGGGGCTTAAGAGCCAGTTCTTTCATTCTTTCTTTTTCTTCTCTTTTTCTTGGCCGGCAACGCATCAGTGATGCCTTTGGTGTTGCTGATGTCCATGGGCGACGATAGCCATTTACCATCAGGTGGATCGTCAGCTCATTTACCGGCTACTTCCATAAAAAAAATAGGATAATATTAAGTAGAGTCACAGAAGACATAGGAGTGTAGAGTTGTAAAGTCATCGTTCCTGTGTTGCGTGTGGTATGGAGTTATGGACAAGCATAATTCAGAGATCACAAATAGCTAAGGTAACAAAGATCTCATCAAAAACATAAATGTGAAATGAGAACCAAGTTCAAATAAAAAAGAATTGAGATCTAAATGGGTGCCAAGTTCTGTGTAGAAAATCCTAAAATTTTAGGCGCAACACAACAACATGCAGTTCACCTTGATGCCAAATATAAAATAAGTTTTTAAGTCATATGGAAGTACGTTAGGTTTTTATCCTATGTCAGTGACCACCAGAATGCGGATTTTTAAACGTTAATATATCAATTACTGTTTGAGCTACATTTATGAAATTTTTAAATTCTAAATAAGCTAAGGGCTTTAATAAATGTGCTAAATTTCATGTATGTACGTTATATATGTTTCGAGTTGTGATGGGGTCAAAAGTAGCTCGAAATGTTTCGTGTAATATTACACACGTCATTGCGTCACCAGTTCTTTTGCTTTGAACTTAGCTGGACACGCTGCCGCGTATCTAGATGACTTCTTTTGACTGGCTGGGAATCGAATATGAGAACTTTTGTCCAGAAGGAGGTCTTGCCTGTCTAGTCTATCCTTTCGCAATACAATGCCTAATTAGTTAAAGTTATCAATTGCCTACGTAGTTGCATGACACAAAGAAATGTTATTATCCAATCAATAGTGAAAAGTCTATGGATAATTTTATGCTTCCTTTGAGTTTATCTTTTTGGTTAGCCACTCTGGTCTCCCTTCAAAATCCCACCCAGCTTTAAACCCCACTAGGTTTTAAAGACGCTCACAAAAACCACGCTTTTAAACGTTTTGTGACTATTTTGCAAGGTCATAGTTATTATACCTATCAACAATTAGTGATTGTTTCACACTAAACATCATTGCTAAGTTATAAGTAGGTATACATTCGAAGAGAAATCAACTTAGAAAACAAATTTCTTTATTCAACGCCCGAATGTTGATGTTAATAGCACGTATTTGAATTTTTGACTAATAGTAGGCACACGGAAGAAAATAAAACGCCAATGGTGATCAATCGGTGCTGTAGAGATGATCAGTCTCGCCTTCTAGATGGGAGATGAGGGCAGATAGTGGCCGTCAAACGGTGTTAAAACCACGCTTAAACTATACAGCGTGTGCTGCTGATCAATTTTTATTAGCACATTTTTTTTAATCTATTTTTTTACTGTGTGTTGGCAGTGACGTAGCTTATAAGTGACGTAGCCTATAAGACCGGTGTCTCAAGGGAGAGAGCCTAAAGGTTGATGCATACCTAACGTGGACGGGACGGGGAAGGGACGGGACGTGAAGTTTTGGAAACATCGTTTCATAGAAAATGTAAACGATAGCGCATACGCCACGGAGGCACGCACGGGACGGGACGGGAACGGGGCACGCACGTATATTTATCCCCCGTTCACGTCTCGTCCCCGTCCCATCCACGTTACGTATGCATCGACCTTTAATCACCAAATGTAATGTTTTTCATGTTATAGTATTTTATTGACTTTAACTCTGAGTTACAAAGAGAAACATTAAAAAGGCATTGTAAAGGTAGGATGGTAGGTTTTAGGCAAGGTCAGTAACATTGCCTGCTGGATAATTTTTTGAAAACTAATGAAACAAATCGTAATAACTTCACTATAAGATCGACCTGAATAGCAGTATTATGATTTTACTAACCAGTAAGTGTACCCTGTTACCAAGGTTGTAGCCAAGTCAAGCCATTGTAGCAATACAAAACATCTAAAGCAAAGTTTACAAATCGATATCATCCTGTACGCATACGGTACCGCACTAGTCGCTCTCCGATCGCCCGATAGTGTCTCTTTGATAGATAATCTATGGGATCGGACATGTTCGACGGCCGATACGGTGTTCATTTATTAGGAAGCTGTTTACCACTGGCTCTATAAATCAATATTAATATGGGAAACGGAGTGCGTGCGTTTACGTCATTACTTTTTTAATTATGTAAATATATACACCGTATAGGCGGCAGATAGCATTGTAGATAGCCTTGGGTGGTTTTGGAATCAAATCCTCGTTACAAGTTCTATACTGATTATTTTATTGTTAGGAATAGATATGGTAGTATAGAAGGCTTATTAGTAGGTAGGTATACCTAGATTCTCATTTGCTAAAAAATATCTAAACTTTTACACTCTTAGACTAAAATTGCATAAGTTCCAAGTAGCATGAATATAGAACTTAAAAATCACAAACATTGATGATCCGGGAATACAGAATTATGTGTCACATGAATGTCTGCTTAATTCAAGGATCACACCCGGGTTCCTTCGCGAAGGCAGGGTTGCTACTAACTGGGCTATGGGACGTGCCTTAGGTATCCATAACGTTCCTTATAGCGGATGAAAACTTTCAGTGCTTTTGGCCACTGTAAAATGTATCCATATCTCTTTGATAGGAAATCAAAACCTATGAAATTGTATTTCATTGACCACGGACCTGAAAAACAGACGGACGTAACCTCGTCTAATCGAGAGTGAAGCATTGCAATGGCCGCCCGCTTACCATGTGTGTATATTTTTGATTCGTGATTGAAGCAGTATGGTGTCAATGTGTGCGTGTGTGTACTTGTACGAATAGAGAGTTGGTATTACTATGGGTGCTTCACTGAATTTGTTCTTGGGATTACGTCCGTCTTTTTTTAGGTCTGTGTTAATTGACGTTATATTTTAATACTACGAGTATGTATTTTATTTGTTTTAAAAAACCCCAAAATGTAGCGTAAAGGCATATTAATCCTATCCTCAGAACAACGGTAGCAGCTACTATAATACAGCAGCACTACGGATATTTCTTGCTTGTTTTTATTTACCATCCCACCTGATTTTAGAGATAATGTAGTTTAGATGATGAAATCCCGGACGTAAAAAAGATGGACGTAATCCCAAGAACAAATTCAGTGAAGCACCCATAGTAATAGCAACTCTGTATTCGTACAAGTACACACACCCACACATTGACACCATCGCGAATCAAAAATTACAAAATTACGCACACATGGTAAGCGAGCTGACATTGCTATGCTTCACTCTCGATTAAACAAGGTTACGTCCGTTCTTTTTTTATGTCCGTGGATGAAATACCTAAATCTTACAAATACAAAGAATAAATGACACATGACTTAAGTCATTGAAAATTCTAGTACAGCTAAGGTTGTAAGTGTAACGCGTTGCCAAACAATCTACTGCTCTCAGATTATAGACCTTTTGTTCAACCCTAAGATTTACACATATCACAGTAATAAGCATATTCTATTTTGTGGTGACGTCTAAATACCGATGATGCTGTCCGATCGAGCCAAATGGTTTCTGACGATTGATGGCTTGCATATTTTACGTCAAAATTCTGACCGGAATCATAATAAAACCCATTTGTACCGAGCATTCGATTCAATACGATTTGAACGGTTATTACTCAATATCAACCTACCATTCGTTTTACATCTCTATAAATTATTTGCTACGCGATTGACGTTCTTATTTCTAACACGAAACGCAGTTTTGATGGCGTGTCCATCAAAGGTATTCTTATAAGGTGTGCCGGTCACAATCGATTTGTCTCGAAGGAAACTCGAAGTGACAAAAAAAACATGATGCGAGCGAAGTGTTCAATCAAAATAATGACTTTATTTAACACTGACAATAACATATCGCATCGTCTATTGTCTGCGGATGCCGCATAAGTAGGAGGTGATTTTAAAAATATAGGGTAAAGTGGACCTTCAACGTCACGGTCGCTTTGGACACATTTACTTAATCTTTACTGAGGAATAGCGCGTGAAGATATAAAGCTAAAACATCTATAATATCTAATTCTCAGGTCTGCAATCCCTAGAGCTGTCAAAAAATCAAGCTTCTAAGTCAATACGATATTTTTAGAGTTCCAAATGAAAAACGGAACCCTTATAGGATAATTTTTAGTCATTTTGAATCATTAGATTTGGCTAAAATTATGTCTTATAGAACAATGAAAGAAAACACTCCGAAAATTGTCAGTTATATCACAAAAATAATTTACTTAGGTATTGCAAATGCAATGTTACAATTCAATGGGCGAGTCCAATTTGCACCCGGTTTTTTAATATTCTCTACCAAAACATAACTTTATTTTATGTAATAAATTTTTTAAAGGAAAAAAATGTAAAAAAAATAAATCAAAAACCGAATATAATTACAACAAATCGTTCAGCGATAGCGGCTTTTACCCTATTCGAATCAAAGATCCAGATGGACTGTAAGCCGACAATACTGATTGGTTCCAATAAAGCCAGCCATTGAGTGATCTGTCATTGACGAAACAATGGGTTGTGGGTTCGATCCCGAGATGGTTTGGTAGAGGTGATGCAATACAATGTTAAACCATATGGCTTATGGTATTAAGATGAGATCTTTTATTTCCGTTTAATTTAAAATTTTATTCATCTCATTCATTTCTGTTTCTAATATAGGTTAAGGAATGTCGTAGGTTTTGGAGCTTCGATTAAACCATATTTTGTACCTGTATCTGTTTTGTCAATGTGCCCCTTTGCAACTAAATTTATTGCATCTTTTACTGCAAAAATAACTGAAGCAGTGATATGATATTGTAACTGTATTTAATATCTTACCTTTAGGAAACTTCGAATACGGACCGTGGAAGAACTTTTATCGGTCATTCATTCATCTTCCTCAGCTGAGAATCGAAATAGGGGAGTCCCTATTTTTTCAAGTAAATTAAATATCAACTTGGCTATGTCCTACAGGGTTGAGTAAGGTAGTATAGGTAAACTAAAAACTAACTAAACTAACAATGTTTCTTGCAAATAGACTGTATGATTAACTAAATAGAACCAGGCAAATCACAAGGTACCATTATGGGTTACTTGGAAGGGGTTGAACGACATTGGTCAAGTCTGATATTCGTCAAATCGGCAATTCGTCAAATATTGGTTAAAGCTGTAGTTCGTGAAATCCTCTGTTGGTCCAATTACATTTACCAAATACACTATTAGTCAAGTCCATTTACAGTCGATGAAAACATGCGTTTTGAATTCACATAAGTACTTGTAGGAACTTACAAAAGAAAAAGCTAACTGCTCTACCTATCGTTATGTACCTATAGCGATAAGTGTTTTGTACTTCTCATTCAGTTTAAATCCTCTGTATGTTTCTGTGACTTGCAAATCATAAAGTGTTTATCACCATGTGTGAGAGACAGGTGGTGATGCCTAAGTCTATGCTACTCACTCATGAGTGTCTTTGTACACTTTTGCTATAAATCTTCACATTTTTTATATGAATCCTTTCAAACAATCCTTGTATCATGAACAAAACCGCTTGATTAGGCGCAGATAACGTTCATTGAATTCAGCCTCTATAGATTTATCCTTTCGGATTTAACCACGCGACACTTTGAAACCATTTCGGTGTAAACCGATTGTTTTCATTCACCAAATAAAACAAAATACATTAAAAACGAACTTTAAACCAAGGACGTAGCGTCTTTTTTTGCTTTTTTCACGAGCGTAAATTCCATCGGCATTCAGCACAGAAGACGTTCTTTCATGAAACTGATGGTTTTGTTTAACGTCTTTATTCCAACGGATTAGAGCTTAAAATCGGCGGAGATTCAGCAAAATTGATCGCGGATGAAGAGTGTCGCATCCATGGCATTTCTTTATCAATCACGTAGACAGACAAAAAACGGTCGCATCGAACAGGGAGTCACTTACATTAATGGGAGCTACCCCCAGCATATAGCCTTAGGTTTGGCAAAGAGTAGACATGCTAAGTTGCAACACTAGAAAGGATATTTTCCATAGTCTCATTACCTAACATATTATTTTTGATTGTCAGGGCAGGTTTAATGTGATATGAAATTTGGATGCTCCATAGCAAACAATTGAAATATTGTATAATCTGAATTTTACCAAGAAAAAATAACCGACTTCAAAATAACTCAAAAACTACTCGTTAGATCTGGCTCAAATTTAAGTGGGACCACATGTCAAGCACCAGCTTTCGATTAAAAAAAGAATCATCAAATTAGGTAACAAATATATTGAATACCTCCTCCTTTTTTGAAGTCGGTTAAAATATAATAAGAATACAACATAAAATGTACATTGAATCGGAAAATATGAATAAACTGAAATATTTATTTAACTTACAATTAGCTTATTTTATAATTGGCATAAGTATATAGGCTTCTTAAAATTTTCTGTAGGAAAAAGGAATCACAAGCGAAACGCAGCTAATCGCTTAGTAATTATAGTCGAATGTAACACCAATCATCTCAGTGGAATTATGACTTAGGACTAGAAGATTATAAATATGGGGTTGTGACGTTGATGAATAAATACAGATCAAACCGTTGGAGCTTCTGAGCAACACAGTCTGTGTCCAATCATCGCTTGCGGTAATAGCTGCTCTCGAATCATTTCGCGATTGTTTCACGATGACACGGGAAGATCGCTTCCCGCCATCATTGTCGTATCGAGAATTGTGGATATCGGAGTCCCTCATTGTTCTACCATTACTCTCATTGTGCGCCCCGGGTGCTGTGTGATTCATTTGAGGGTGATCGTTTTGCAGTGGAAAATCTATCTATGAAATGTTTGCGATGTGAAAAAGTACACCTTCGATATTGTTTTGATCCAGCTTAGAGCAGCGTTGGATAAATAATACTCAGGTTGTCATGAAAGGATTTCTTTGGAAATTACGAACAGTCATGACTAAATGAGTGGAGCAAGCATGTCTTTGATAAATTGGTCAATAGTTACTTATATTTGGGGAATATCTTTATTTTTCAGTTGTAACTTACACTATAACTTACACTTTAGTTCAGAAACTATTCTAGCTGACTGACTGTAAGGTTGGCCAAATGTCTAGTGCTACTGCTTAGTTATTTAGTAGTAGTTTAGTTATTAGTATATTAAGAATATTCTGATCCACTGCCTATCTTCAAATGTAACTGAGTGACCAGTTCAATTCAAAATTCTGAAATCATTGTTTTTCGTAAAAGATAATAAAATAATGCCAATTTTTGGAATGGTGTTTATTTCTAAGATTTTACGTTCCGCTACTTCAAATGCAGTCTGCTTTTGTGATTATTTATTTTTTGAAGACATCGTTCTAATTCATCGTCTAATTTTTCAACATCGTTGCACATTCTCTCTATATCAACTAGTGTCAAGCTTCGGTAAATCGTTTTGAATCATTAGATTTGGCTAAAATTATGTCTTATAGAACAATGAAAGAAAACACTCCGAAAATTGTCAGTTATATCACAAAAATAATTTACTTAGGTATTGCAAATGCAATGTTACAATTCAATGGGCGAGTCCAATTTGCACCCGGTTTTTTAATATTCTCTACCAAAACATAACTTTATTTTATGTAATAAATTTTTTAAAGGAAAAAAATGTAAAAAAAATAAATCAAAAACCGAATATAATTACAACAAATCGTTCAGCGATAGCGGCTTTTACCCTATTCGAATCAAAGATCCAGATGGACTGTAAGCCGACAATACTGATTGGTTCCAATAAAGCCAGCCATTGAGTGATCTGTCATTGACGAAACAATGGGTTGTGGGTTCGATCCCGAGATGGTTTGGTAGAGGTGATGCAATACAATGTTAAACCATATGGCTTATGGTATTAAGATGAGATCTTTTATTTCCGTTTAATTTAAAATTTTATTCATCTCATTCATTTCTGTTTCTAATATAGGTTAAGGAATGTCGTAGGTTTTGGAGCTTCGATTAAACCATATTTTGTACCTGTATCTGTTTTGTCAATGTGCCCCTTTGCAACTAAATTTATTGCATCTTTTACTGCAAAAATAACTGAAGCAGTGATATGATATTGTAACTGTATTTAATATCTTACCTTTAGGAAACTTCGAATACGGACCGTGGAAGAACTTTTATCGGTCATTCATTCATCTTCCTCAGCTGAGAATCGAAATAGGGGAGTCCCTATTTTTTCAAGTAAATTAAATATCAACTTGGCTATGTCCTACAGGGTTGAGTAAGGTAGTATAGGTAAACTAAAAACTAACTAAACTAACAATGTTTCTTGCAAATAGACTGTATGATTAACTAAATAGAACCAGGCAAATCACAAGGTACCATTATGGGTTACTTGGAAGGGGTTGAACGACATTGGTCAAGTCTGATATTCGTCAAATCGGCAATTCGTCAAATATTGGTTAAAGCTGTAGTTCGTGAAATCCTCTGTTGGTCCAATTACATTTACCAAATACACTATTAGTCAAGTCCATTTACAGTCGATGAAAACATGCGTTTTGAATTCACATAAGTACTTGTAGGAACTTACAAAAGAAAAAGCTAACTGCTCTACCTATCGTTATGTACCTATAGCGATAAGTGTTTTGTACTTCTCATTCAGTTTAAATCCTCTGTATGTTTCTGTGACTTGCAAATCATAAAGTGTTTATCACCATGTGTGAGAGACAGGTGGTGATGCCTAAGTCTATGCTACTCACTCATGAGTGTCTTTGTACACTTTTGCTATAAATCTTCACATTTTTTATATGAATCCTTTCAAACAATCCTTGTATCATGAACAAAACCGCTTGATTAGGCGCAGATAACGTTCATTGAATTCAGCCTCTATAGATTTATCCTTTCGGATTTAACCACGCGACACTTTGAAACCATTTCGGTGTAAACCGATTGTTTTCATTCACCAAATAAAACAAAATACATTAAAAACGAACTTTAAACCAAGGACGTAGCGTCTTTTTTTGCTTTTTTCACGAGCGTAAATTCCATCGGCATTCAGCACAGAAGACGTTCTTTCATGAAACTGATGGTTTTGTTTAACGTCTTTATTCCAACGGATTAGAGCTTAAAATCGGCGGAGATTCAGCAAAATTGATCGCGGATGAAGAGTGTCGCATCCATGGCATTTCTTTATCAATCACGTAGACAGACAAAAAACGGTCGCATCGAACAGGGAGTCACTTACATTAATGGGAGCTACCCCCAGCATATAGCCTTAGGTTTGGCAAAGAGTAGACATGCTAAGTTGCAACACTAGAAAGGATATTTTCCATAGTCTCATTACCTAACATATTATTTTTGATTGTCAGGGCAGGTTTAATGTGATATGAAATTTGGATGCTCCATAGCAAACAATTGAAATATTGTATAATCTGAATTTTACCAAGAAAAAATAACCGACTTCAAAATAACTCAAAAACTACTCGTTAGATCTGGCTCAAATTTAAGTGGGACCACATGTCAAGCACCAGCTTTCGATTAAAAAAAGAATCATCAAATTAGGTAACAAATATATTGAATACCTCCTCCTTTTTTGAAGTCGGTTAAAATATAATAAGAATACAACATAAAATGTACATTGAATCGGAAAATATGAATAAACTGAAATATTTATTTAACTTACAATTAGCTTATTTTATAATTGGCATAAGTATATAGGCTTCTTAAAATTTTCTGTAGGAAAAAGGAATCACAAGCGAAACGCAGCTAATCGCTTAGTAATTATAGTCGAATGTAACACCAATCATCTCAGTGGAATTATGACTTAGGACTAGAAGATTATAAATATGGGGTTGTGACGTTGATGAATAAATACAGATCAAACCGTTGGAGCTTCTGAGCAACACAGTCTGTGTCCAATCATCGCTTGCGGTAATAGCTGCTCTCGAATCATTTCGCGATTGTTTCACGATGACACGGGAAGATCGCTTCCCGCCATCATTGTCGTATCGAGAATTGTGGATATCGGAGTCCCTCATTGTTCTACCATTACTCTCATTGTGCGCCCCGGGTGCTGTGTGATTCATTTGAGGGTGATCGTTTTGCAGTGGAAAATCTATCTATGAAATGTTTGCGATGTGAAAAAGTACACCTTCGATATTGTTTTGATCCAGCTTAGAGCAGCGTTGGATAAATAATACTCAGGTTGTCATGAAAGGATTTCTTTGGAAATTACGAACAGTCATGACTAAATGAGTGGAGCAAGCATGTCTTTGATAAATTGGTCAATAGTTACTTATATTTGGGGAATATCTTTATTTTTCAGTTGTAACTTACACTATAACTTACACTTTAGTTCAGAAACTATTCTAGCTGACTGACTGTAAGGTTGGCCAAATGTCTAGTGCTACTGCTTAGTTATTTAGTAGTAGTTTAGTTATTAGTATATTAAGAATATTCTGATCCACTGCCTATCTTCAAATGTAACTGAGTGACCAGTTCAATTCAAAATTCTGAAATCATTGTTTTTCGTAAAAGATAATAAAATAATGCCAATTTTTGGAATGGTGTTTATTTCTAAGATTTTACGTTCCGCTACTTCAAATGCAGTCTGCTTTTGTGATTATTTATTTTTTGAAGACATCGTTCTAATTCATCGTCTAATTTTTCAACATCGTTGCACATTCTCTCTATATCAACTAGTGTCAAGCTTCGGTAAATCGTTTTGAAGTATATCTTGTTCCACCTACATTGTCCTCGCCTTCTTGGGTGGACCAATAAAACCCAGATATCGTTGTAATAAGTCGGTACTTAAGAAAAAAGATATTTTTGTTTACATCTCGAACGATTTACGACTCTCACCGTTGAGATTTATACGGTGCGCACGCGCATGTAATTTCATAAATTATCGCATGTGGACGTTAGTCGGAAATGCTCAGAATTATACCAGTAACCAATTTATGGGGTCTTTGATGATTTCTGATGAAACAGTGATGATCTCGCTTTTTTATTTGTTATTTAGATCAATCTTTCCGTCATTAAAATACCTGGTCTATACATAGGTGTATATTTATTTCTACGAGTATGTATCACGTGAAATATAATCATAATTATGTTACGTTTGTGGTCAATTCGGATGGTTAGATTAAGCTTCATTAATCATGTATGGATGAGTCATGTATCCCACAAGATACCTAAATATCTAAGGCAACCCAAAGTAGCAACGAGTTCCAAATCTAATCAGCCATGCATATTATGTCAGATAATCGTTCATTTTCAGTTGTTTGTGATTGCTTCCAATGCTGGGCGTAAGTCTGAAATGGTTTTGTTAGAAAGAAAGAAACATTTATTCCATCATAAGGATCGCAACAACTTTAAAATTATATGGTAAGATTATAATAAAGTTTATTTGATTGAGTTCGGAGTTGCAGCTACCAACATGACGGAAAACAGTCGCTCAGAAAACTCCACGTGTTACGCCACTCAGGAGCGACATCTATCACATAAGCGGCATAAACTTACTGTGTAGTTCGTCAATAGTTGTCATCGCGGAGATGATCACAAATTAAAACTCAGGTAAGCGAATACTTACTTTTTTCTCCTCATAAGTTTTTTTCGCCTCAACGGTCATGGATCTCGACCTAATCCTCTTATAGTAAATCCAGAACAGAAAAGATTCTGTACAATAGCCGTTTTTTATCCCCGCTCTTGAAAGGTTGACGTTGCCATTGATATCGGAAAAATACAAAAAAACTATAAACAGTATCGTGGGAGACATAAATAACAGGTATCGATGTGACTTTTATTCTATTTTATCGATTCTGAATCGAGTTTTTTCATTTAATTCGTCAATTGATAGTCGGTCTTCCGCTAAGTTAGGTAGCGATGCACCGCTTTCAATATTATGAATACTTTTTTTTATGCCATAAGCAGGCAAACGAGCAGACGGGTCACCTGATGGTAAGTGATCACCGCCGCCCATGGACATTAGCAACATTAGGGACGTCACCAATGCGTTGCCGGCCTCGAAGAAAACAATAGACCCGCTTCTTGAAGGACCCCATGTCATAGCTTAGTGGTAACACCGATGCAGGAAGTTCGTTCCACAGTTTAAACGTCCTTGGCAGGAAATTACGTGAAAAACGAACTGTGGACGAACGCCAGGTATTCAGGTGGTGTTGATGGAACCTGGTACGTGATGCGCGGTGACGGAAATCAGCCGCAGGTATTAAACCGAACAGTTCATCAGAACATTCTCCGTTGTACAGACGGTAGAATACGCATAGCGAGCCTACGTCTCTCCTCAACTCAAGCGATTCCAATCCGTCTGTAACATCTGTAATCCGTCTGTAATCCGTCTGTTCGATAAGTGACAAAACTTATATACACCTGTATATGTCACGGACCCCGAGGAGGTTCTCGGGGGGGTCCTTCCTTGATAAATGGAGTATCAAACACAAAAAGAATTTTCCAATTCGAACCAGTAGTTCCTGAGATTAGCGCGTTCAACCAAACAAACTCTTCAGCTTTATAATATTAGTATAGATTAGATGGAGTTACAAAAAAGTCATTACCTACTGTTAATGATGCATTCTGCTTTAAGTGCTCAGGTACTGGCACGAGGTGATGAACCACCAAGTTAATTCCGATAATACTCACCAAGTACCTCTACCACCGTTCTGGTAGGGTGTTTAGGGTCAACTATCACCTTTCTTAAATCCAAAATAAACTGCACTGTATTCGAAACTTATAATTTTACGACCAACTACTCTCACGACAGTGTACAATGAAATGTAATAAATCCAATAATCTTGTATTGTAAGTTCTCAGAATAGACCCTCATATAGGCCGGCGCCGGCGCAGGCGGCGCGCTCATCTCTTTAATTTGTAAATCGAACCGACGGTAGCGCCATCTATTAGAGTCATTGACCACTCGACCACAACTGGCTACCGTGCAACTGCGTAAATTGTTTTACAGACTAATAAAATTACTGCTTAGTTTCAAGTCATTTGTTTCTTTGTTGATTTTGAATCTTAACTCACATGTATAAAGCCTTTATAGAGTATTTCCAAATGCAGAATGATACCCTCGATTAATTCTTAACACCCATAAACTTGTTAAATACTATTAGTGGTCGTTTCCGTGCATTTTTAACTGACTTCAAAAAAGGAGGAGGTGTTTAATTCGACTGTTTTTTATGTTTGTTACCTTAGAACTTTGGACTGGGTGAACCGATTTTTATGATTCTTTTTTTAATCGAAAGTTGGTGCTTGTCATGTGGTTACACTTAAATTTGAGCGAGATACGATTAGTAGTTTTTGAGTTATCGCTAATTTTGAAGTCTTATTTTTTGTCAAGAATTATTATATATATGCTAATTGATTAATTTGGGAAAAGTTAAGAAAAGTATTAACTAAAGACAGGTGATTTTACGCTGAAAATATTTTTGTTTGGTTACGATATTACTATAATTATGATTAAAATCAAACCGTTGTTGGGTAATACAAGATATTAATAATAATACCTTCTTAAAAATAAGGGTGATGTACTGGACTGCAACAATTATAGAGGAATAAAGCTAATGTCACATACTATGAAAGCGTGGGAGAAAGTGATAGAGAGACGACTGAGAGAGGAGAGTGAAATTTCACACAACCAATTCGGTTTTATGCCTGGTCGAGGAACAGCAGATGCTATTTTTTCAATTCGCCAGCTGTGCGAAAAATACAGGGAGGCACATAAAAACTTGCACATGGTGTTCGTTGACCTCGAAAAGGCATATGACCGAATACCTCGTGTGGTATTGTGGTGGGCCCTTAAGAAGAAAGGTATACCAGGGAAATACCTACAGTTGATCCGAGCGATGTACAGGCAATGTACAACAAAGGTAAGGTCAGCGGCTGGCACGACTACTAGTTTCGGTGTGGCCGTGGGGCTGCACCAGGGTTCAGCCTTGAGCCCATACCTCTTCGTCTTGATTATAGACGCCCTTACACCGGACATAAAAGAGGAGGCTCCTTGGTGCATGCTGTTTGCGGATGACATCGTGCTAGTGGCCGAAAATTCCCCCGAGATTCAGAGCAGATTGGAGGAATGGCGACAACGGCTGGAGAGTGTTGGCCTGAAAGTAAGCAGAACCAAAACCACTTACATGTTCTGTGACTTCGGTGGTCTCTCCAGTCCTGTACCTATAACACTGAACGGAATGTCCTTACCAGTCTGCTCTGATTTTCGGTACTTGGGCTCTGTCATTCAAAGGAATGGTGACATTGACCTGGATGTGACACATCGGATCAATGCAGGTTGGATGAAATGGCGACAAGTCACAGGAACTATTTGCGACCCACGGATGCCCCTTAAATTGAAGGGTAAAATCTACAAATCCGTCATAAGACCTGTCGTAATGTATGGATCAGAATGTTGGGCTACAAAGAAGACGGATGAGAGACGATTGCATGTCACAGAGATGAGAATGTTGAGGTGGATGTGTGGAGTGACGAGAATGGATAAAGTAAGGAATGAGTATATTAGAGGAAGTATGAAAGTGGCAAAAATGACAGAAAAGTTGAAAGGGAACCGAATGTCGTGGTATGGGCATGTGATGAGGCGAGAGGAAACGCATGTGGTGAGAAGAGTGATGGATATGAATGTGATGGATAGACGAAGGGGACGAGGACGACCAAAGAAAAGATGGATGGATTGTGTTACAGATGATATGAAAGATAAGAGAGTTAGTGTAAAGATGACGGCTGATAGGGAAGTGTGGAAAAGGAAAACATATTGCGCCGACCCCAAATAAAATTGGGAAATGGGCAGGATGATGATGATGATGACCTTCTTAAAAATCCAATCTACCTTAGGTGGAAATTATCCCTAAATGTTATCATTTTATTCAAGTTTATAAAAGAATATACATCTTTACGAAGCAAGGACAGTTTGAACATTCACCATCATCATTGATATTCATAACAATCTCACTGCTAGGCTCGGGTCTCCGCCCCTTATATCAGTACAGGCCACAGCCTAAAACGCAGGCCAGGTGCGAGTTAGTAGGCTTCACTTACCTTAATGAACATTACACAGGATAGCATCAATACTGAAATATCGACACTAACCAACAATAATGGCAACACTCTCAATTTAGTCCGTCAAATAATGGATTTGACTATAGACATAATATCTTACTAGTCGGATCGGTTACATCAAAAACGTAACATCACGCAGACACTAATTCAATTTATCTGGTTACCGAATCTCGATTCATCCCAAAGTCAAACAGTAGTCATCTACCGTGGATTACTGACTGCCGAGACACAAAACGATTGATCGAATAAAAATAAAATCGAATGAACATAATTACAATGGCAGGCAAATCGAGTTGGGATCGCATCGATGCCGCGGCGCCTTTGACGGCGGGTCAGCTGAATTGAGCTAAGCTTGACGTAAGGACGCTGCCACACTACCGCCTATTGAGTGAAACCTTTTTATAGGTAGCTGAATTAATGTAGTGGGAGAAGAACTTTGTATTATTGATGGCAATTTATTTATTGATGACAATTCATTTTTATTTTTTTAATTGACAAAGTTTTTATGTATGCTCTTAATCTTGTGCTTAGAGAATTAGAATTATGAACACAATTTTGTATACTATCAAAGTTATTGTTTTTTTTTTAATATCACACATTTATATTTATGCAGGTAAGAAGCCGATAAACGAGTCAATAATCTATCCAATGGTAAGTATAGTTACTTGGGATGGATAATTACACCTCAAGGATATTTACACAGACGAGTATGGACGTTCCTGGATAGCATACTTTCTTGGGTAGTATACTAAGGCATCGTCAATGCGTTGCGAGGGATTTGAGAGAATCCGTTTATAGCAACATTGATTAACAAAAGTAAATGTTATGAGATTTGAAGGAAAAAAGTGAAAATTTAAAACAAAACTAGTATTTGGTTTACCTACAAAGTTATTATTGAACTTCTTTTACTTACGTCTATCTGGCAGTGCCTTAAATCATAGTAACTCAATCACTTCAACCATCCAACGTAACCTAATAGAAAGCCCATTTGAATTTGCACATTATCTCTAAGAAACATTAATCTCAAATTCCTTTAGCAGATTCAAGCAACATAAGCTCCTTGGGTGGAGTCGTAAAAAATATGAGAATAAAAGTTAGAAGGAGACAGACACAGATATTTCGATACGTGTGAAAGTGACGGCAATGACGCCGGTGGTTGCAGTCTAAAGACCGGTAGCTGAAGATGTCTTGCAATTATAGTGATTTTGGTCTCAAAGCAATTCCATCGGGTGATTCCGCCGCATCCCGGCTCTAATTACGTAGTTTTAGTAATCGAATTGTGTGGGGGCCTCTCGTCATTATTATGATTGCAAGGATTCGCCTGCTAATCGAAATTAAGATGCAATTCTTGATAATTGTTTGTTTTGCGTAAGGCGAGAAGAAAACGACGATAATTTGATGCATAGGACATGGGATGAAGTTGGAACGGACTTCGAAATTGAGTTTATTTGTCGGGAACTTGGGACCCAGATAGACTTCTACCTCTTGGCAAGCACGCCGTCACCAGGACACTTTTGACTATAAGTCGTTAGCCGGCTACGGCGGAGACTAGCCCTCTTACATGGTTTCTTCTCATTACTGAAGAGGCCTAAAGCATGGTGGAGAATCAGGGGCCAACCCAAATTTTACAAATATTTCCAAGTTCTTATGTTATCCAAAGGCCTCTGAATATAATAATAACAATTGGGATCGACGGCTTAATATGCCCTCCAAGGACGGAAGTGCTCAAGAATCACGTAAATAATTTACGCCGAACTAAAATTGGCGCTTAAAATCAATGATATTTAAAATATAATATATATATACGTTATGCCCTTACAAATCAACCAAAAAGAGCTACAACACACACACGTTTATCTTTTGTTTCACTATACCAATCACATTGGTATAATACACGAAAGCATTTTAACGCTGTATGTCAAATGTCAAGCACTTCTGATAACAACAAAAGCGTGCATATCGTCTTGTATTGACAGAGCGACTACGAGCAGAACGGTCAATTGCCTCCTGTTCTTACGCTCTTCATCGTCGGCGCGCTAGTACATACCTACCTCTTTTTTACATTATAATATCATCGCCCAAATCTAATCTTATTATTATCGTATTTTCGTCTTTTAGATCGAAGTCAGTTATTAAAAACATTAAATTTGTGTAATGTACTGATAATGTTACAAAGACACATGTTCAAAGTGGCTTCCTCATGAGAAAGTGAAAAAATAATTAATGGACATATTCTAACATAAAATTCTAACATAAAAAAACAAAAACAAAACAATTACTTTATAACTTTAACTTCACTTAAAATTACTTTTCAGTCTTGTAGGTTATATCATGATTATAGTAGGAAACGACACGTACCCTATTTTTTGCTTCATATCAATGAAGCGATATTTTCATATGCTCGAATTCATATCCTTTGTCCAGTATGCTACAACCCTAATCGAATTCTTCAGGTATATGTATACCTACATGCCCGAATCCACACATGGCCCAAATATTAACGTGCGAATATATAAAAGAAGTAATAACCATTCGTTCCGCTGGCATGATCCGTGGACCGTGACTCATGTCAACCACCTGTCCGCGGACTCAATCGCATCTCGAAAATTCACTCCAAAACGAGAAATCTCAGAATCTAAAACGTTGAAACAATACAGCACGAAGTGCACTTAAGATCACGCCGTCCGATAACCGCGTTATGGTATATTTTATTAAAATTTATGTCTTATTCCAGGTTCTTGGAATTTATTAATCGGCTAATATGAATTCTGTGTGTGTTTACGCCGCACCGAAACGAATTTGATATTTTTTGTTGGCTCGTAGTTCATGTTTTATGGCGTTTCGATTGCTTGTTTGTTTGGTGGACACGTTCGAAATAATGACAGGATTTTTGTGTAAGACTAACTTGATAAAGTAATTATAAAAATCAGAATTACAAAGTTCAGAAGTAATATTATAATATACAAAAATTTTGGGAACATCTAAAATATTGAGCCATGCCTTAGATATCTAGAACCCAGTGCTGGATTTAAGCCTAGGCCCGTGAGGCCCGGGCCTAGGGGCGCCATGATTTTGGGGGCGCCAAAATTTTCAAAAACCTAAAAACTTAAGAGCGGTAAAATATGATAATTATTTGTATCTACCTAAAATATTTTTGTGAATTATTTTCGCTTCAAATTTATAAAATATTTTTAATGTTGAGTTTACCTTTTAATTTGTCGGTGCAATATGGATTCTTTTTAATCTATATTACTTTGAAAACAATAATTTTCAGATTTTTCGCAAATTATTAATTTTTATAGCGGACAGTGAAAGATTATTTAATATTTCTCAATAGCCTTTATGAATTAAAAAAGTGTTCAACCTGTAGCAATCCTAGACTTACCAACGTGATAACTATATAATTGTTCTCCCAGAAGGAGGTGAGATGGGATTTTGTTGTCTATGGCGGGTTTTCTCCTTCCCCTCCCGTGACCTCGGGGAAAATCTGACATTTCACATTTTCAGGATGGCGGCCGAGTTGAGATTGTCAACTTTTTTGTATATGACTTTTCGCCCAATATTTTTGGGGGTTTTCGTAAAATTTGGGAGGAGAATTACGAAAAAAATTGAAAAAAACAATATGGCCTCTGAAATATTTGAGTTAGATTTTTTTCGATTTTAGAGGTGGCTGCGGGGTAGCATGGGGGTGGTTTTTCAACTTTTTTTCAATATATTTTTTGTGTTCGCTTGAGTGTATCCTTAATTTTAATATTTTGGATATTTTTTTTGACAAGATGGTGGACCTCGTGGTGGCCATTTTGAAAAATGTACAAAAAATGTCATTTTTTGTGTACATTTTTCTTCAGGTTGGCAACATTTGAGCAAATCCCTTTGTTTCGGGTGGTTGTGGGAATCGAGGCAAAGTGTTGCCAGGTTGAGTTTTTTTTCGTTCATACATTGTTTTGGACTTTTTATTCAAAAATATGAAAAATAGAAGGAGCTATATTTTTAATCAAAAAGTCATACGGGCAAATGTGTCGTGGTCATCATAATGACATTTGACCATTTTCGTCGATATCAACTGGCAACACTGGCTGCTGGATTGTTTTTTTTTTGTTTTACGAAAAGTCGAATTGGTCTCCGAGAAGGAGTGGTGGGGGGTGGATACGACGTATGTGGGAAATTTTTGGTTTGCCTCCGTGTCTATGGGAAAAATCCGGCCTTTCGAATATCCAAGATGGCGGCCGAGTTGAATGACCAACTTTTTTTTATTATGCACCTACCCAAGATAAGTGTCGTTTTCGACAAATCTTTGGAAAAGTGTCACGATGAAATTGGAAAAATTTGACAAAATAAGATGGCCGCAGAGATATTTTAATTTAAAATTTTTCAACTTTTGAATTGACTTAGCAGGGTCGGATTGCGTTGGATTTTTAAGTTTGTTTTTATTTTCTTCTCTATTGGCTTGGGTCAATTCGCAATTTTGACGTTTGGGTTGTGTTTATTTTTTCGACAAGATGGCGGAATCCGTGGCGACCATTTTGCAAAATGTTCAAAAAATTGCATTTTTGAAATATCTTGAGGCGGCAATGTATGGGGCGGTTGTAGGACTTGATCATAAGTTACTTTAATTTTTTTTTCACTCATAGATATTTTGAACTATATTCAAAAATATGAAAAGTAGGAAAAAAATTTTAAACAAAAAATTTCACCATAAATTTTTCATGGTTGTCGTAATGACATTTGACCATTTTCATTCAACTGGCTACTGGATTGTTTATTATTTTTTTCAGTTTTTTTACATTTCAAATAGCCCAACCGAAGGTTTTGGTGGAGGGTAACAATAATTTATGGAAAAGTTGCTTAACATGGTGATTATGGGAAAAATATGACCTTTCAAAAATTCAAGATGGCGACCGCTCTGCAATTATCAACTGTTTTTTATTCTTGCCACTTACCCGACATTGGTATTATTTTCAGCTAATCTTGGGTTGACTACTACGATAAAGTTGAAAATGGCCGCCGAGATTATTGATGATGGTTACATCGCGGTGGTGTTATAACGTTTTTTTGCAATATTTCTTCTCTTTGTTCGGGTCTATCCTTAACTTTGCTGTTTGTATATTGGTATATTTTTTTCGACAAGATGACGGACGCCGTGGCGGCCATTTTTTTAAATGTATAAATGTAAAAAGTAAAATGAAAAACATTTTTGGTAAAAAAAATCACACAGGATTAATTTTTGTGGATGTCGTAATGACATTTGACCATTTTCATCTCAATTAACTGGCAACTATAAACGATAATTCTATGTTAACTAATAAAACGTATTTAAGTTGATATTTGATAGATAATAATTTAGGTTTTTAAAAATTGCATATTTAATTTCTATAGTCACGTCCTCACAGAGCAAAAAGGGCGGCATATCTTAAGGTGCCTAGGGCGACATCAAACTGAAATCCGCCACTGCTAGAACCTACAAGTTTAAATATATAATTCTTCCATTTGAGTCCAAGGCATTAAACGACAGTCGTGCTTCTAATCGATTCACAACCATACTATTTTGAGAGTTTCCATTCATATTTTTATCATTAAGTTAAAAATTATGTTATAGGATTATCATTAAAAATAAGTATTGATTAACTAATTGTTGAAGTATGGGTCAAAATAGTCCTGAGTCTTAAAACCGAAAGACAAACTAACAATATTTCATAATATGAAATTATCTGCAAACAAAAAACAAGCAAGACGCTTAGTAAAATTTACATTTATAATTAGTGACTGTACTTACGACTATTTTCATCATTGAACATTAAAAAGCTTGGTAATTATTTTCAATTGCAAAGCGATACATCGGTCGTGTCGGTTCAGACAAGCCGCTTCTATAACTGCCTTGTTCGCTCATTTGTCAAGCCTCCTAGATATTTATTTATGACGGACCCTCCGCGTATAAGAAATACCTGACCAAACCCAACAACTTAACCATTCGCTAACCGGAACACTGACACCTTTATTGACAACGTAGTTAAGTCGAAAATCAAACGGCTGGGTCATTTTGGGACGAATTTCTCGAACTCATGTTTGTTAATGTCTGTAGTGATACAAACTTAAGTTTTACACTTCAAAGGGACTTAAATAAAACGTGTAAGGTTTAAATTCGGTTTTATTATATAAATGTGAGAAGATGTTGAGGTTTTCGTAAAATAGAAGTAAATTAAAAACCTATACGGGGTCGTTTTGACCCGGCCACCGTTTGGGTGTTAATAGATTAAACATGGTTTTTTCCTTTTGTTTTATTGACTTGGCCATATTTTTGGTGAGCAGTTTTTGTATTTAATGTCACTATTTGTTAGCTGTTAATGGTTTGATGTATGGTTGTGTTGTATAAGATTGCAGGAAGGAAATGGGATAGAATTAAAAATAATTATTGGTTTTGTTGGATGAAGTATTTTATTGACAGATTTATAAAATTTATCTCACATATTTTCTATAGAAATAGTAAAGCTATGGTAATAACCATATAACCATAGCTTTAAGATGTCCTCGGTATGGAAAAGGTATAAGAGTGTTCCAACACTGATAAACTTGTCAACCCTTCAACGCGTACTGGAGCAGTTCGGTAGACTGTACCCCAGTCCAAGGGTTTTATTTAAACTATTTTTGATAAAGCGAAGAAAAAGATTAATAAAGCAGCCACCACCCACAACCCACCACACAATTTGTATATGCAAATCAGACACATCACCAACGTAACCCGACAAAAGTTGAAATCCTCTCAGGGAACTCATAAGCAGATTTGCGTTCAATTGCAGTGCCCTTATAAGAGAGCATTATAAGGGTTATCAATTTATAGGCTGAGATAGATCTTAGTTGCGACACGTTATTATTTACGCCTGACTTCGCTTCTATTCGAGGAAACACCCACGGCCCGAGAAAGGTTACATATTAATGCGTTAACGTTATAATAGAATACGTAGGGATAATGGAAGAGGCATAGGGTTATATTAAGTGCGCTTGATTGGAGATCGATGAGAGCACAGTTGCTATTGTAGAGCAAAATGTGTACAAATGTAAAAATGCGATTGCAGTATAGAATAATTTTACATGGGGAAGAAGTAACTCCAAAATTAGATGGATTTGTTTTTAAGTCAAAAGTATTTATTAATAAATTACAGCACTTTCTTAATTTATACCAATAATGTTTGGTTTTTTGCCTATGGGATTTAATAAATACCTATACAAAAAGTATAACTAAAATAAAATAAAAAAATGTTTAAGTGAGATAGTCAAAAATCTGTTTTATCCATATGGATAAAATGACACGTCACATATGGACAACATGACATAAATTATACTTAAAATCGATAAAATTTCATACAAAGTTACTTACTGGAAAAAAAAATAATGCGGAGGAGCGAAAGATTTTGCGCCTTCATAATTATTCCGGTAACAATTTCGTCCTCGTTCAGTGTAAGTTTTAATCGTTGTCCGATCCAGCATCTTTAACTCTAGGCCCAAACGGAGTGGTCGTACGGTGTGGTCACCGCTTGCTATTTGTTGTTCTTATATCTTTTATTGTTCACCATTATATTGTTTAGCCTTTGTACTGAACGCGCGGGGATTCGTCTTAAGGAACACTACTGGATCCTAAATTAATTCATTAAGAGCTCACTTTGTTACTTTAGTTGAAATGCGGGGCAATATATGAAAAATATATTTGATATTGAATGTTAATATTATAATTATCAATTCACATGTATTAACTTAAGTAAGTATTATTGACGACCAGTGTGGCGCAATGGTTACCATGCCGGATCGCCGCACCCTCGATTCCGCCACCACCCTGGGTTCGATTCCCAGCGAGGCGGAAATTTGAATGATGAGTTTGAATTTCTGTTCTCGGTTTAGGTGTGAATGTCCTTGTCTAGTGTATTGTCCATGGCACCTACGACACAGGGAATCCTAGTGTGGGGCTATGAGTGTGAAGCTTTATTATTTGTGTTATTTTTAACATATGCATGTATAAGTGTGAGGAGCTTCCTCCATCCTTCAGGCGTACACGTCTACCTATTCTGTTTACTTCGTGGTGATCCCTGGTGAACAACTGACGCTAGGTACTATGGTGAACGGTCCCGGTCCCGGTCCCGATCCTGTTGGAGGTCGCTGAACTTCGTACCACCCAGTTTAACCCCGTACTTGCGTCGTGATAAGTGATACAATCCTTCTAAAATGGATTGTTCTAAAACGGTTGTTGAGCCATAATCCGAGTCCTTGCTTCTTTCGGTCGGCAACGCATCGACGATGCGTTTTCTATTTCACACAGAAAACATTTTAGAAATATCCTTGTACAAGTCTGGTAGAGACACTACTGAAAAACAATGATAGGCACGTCTATTTTTTACAAAATAAAATAATGCCAATTCGGTAACTGATACGTCTAAACGGACAGTTTTTAAGCGGGTAAGGTATTGGGCAAGGGGCAAGCCTGAGTCTGTGGCGGGCAGAATCGGCAGATCTAGCTATCTAAAACAGATATGTTTATCAATAACAAACCAACAAAGAACAAAGACAACAACATACTCATGGTAGTTGGTGAAGAGTGAATGAACTCAGATGCTGGAGATAGCTCCATCTCGATGCAACCGTCACGTACGACAGGCTCACGGACGACTCGTAAAACAAGCAATATTGTAATCGTGACGATTATTTGTGACAAACGATTGAAGGAGAAATGTGGGTTTTATGTTTTATGGGGGTTTTTGTGTTTGTCAATGTCGTGATACTTCGTGTAACTGTGCTGAAGTCTCCTCGTACTAAGCTAATTTCACTATTTTATTGGTTACTCACCTAACGTATCGGACTGAAGTTCAGATGTGTAACTAACGCCCCAACTCAGAGTCACTAACGGTTACTTAAATCGCTCCTTAGTAAATAATCACCATACAAATTCCGCACTAAGGCACGATTTAAGTAACCGTTAGTGACTCTGAGTTGGGGCGTAAGTCTTAATATCATACTGAGTTAATATTTTCGAGTGTGTAAGTACTAAGGCATAGGTTTCCCGAAAAAAAGCAAGGTCAGTTACATGTGAAGAACGTGACTATGACATGTGACACAACAATATATTTTTTTTCCAACGATATTACAATCTATGGTGATGTGTTAAATGTAACGTCATGAACGCATAGACCTTTAATTAAAAATCTGAAACTATCCGAAACATTCCATAGCTAAGAAACCCAAAACCCTAACTAAAAACCCAAGCCTCAAACTGCCTCTTGTGAACTCTGGTCGCTTGCTGGTTCTGGAAAAAAAATCTATGCTACTTCTATCATTCATTAGTACCTTGTAATAGTGAATCAGAATCCAGTTAGTATTTATTTTTGATTCGTTATCTTACAACATTGCATTGCATTCTCCGGTAAAAAATATTGAGATTGCATTTACTTATTAAATGATTAATTCAGATCCTAATCCGTCTTTAATTCCAATCATCTTGTCATCTGCGGTGTTCCATCGGAATTCAAATAAGATTCGATCTTTCTGATTGGTTGCACGTCGCTACCGTACCCACGTCGTATCAACTCAACATACAAAATACCAATGTAGTTTTCAATACTATATTCTAAAAACCAGTCTAATATCAACTCTATTTCTACGTAATTAAGTATTTCAATTATTTTAGGATGCACGTGTAACTTTGTCGATAATATTTTTCGATTATAACATTCGATTTCCAAATGAACGCGCTCAAGCTCATTCGGCCATGATGGAGCGCGTCAATTGAATTCGAATTTCAAATTTTAAGTTGTCAATTCGACGCCTGTCTGTCGATTGTTTTTTTATTACAACATTTTTATTTGTGGCAGGTAAAAATAGTTTTTATATTATTTTTTGTATTCCTTAAAGTCTTGAAATAATGATTTATTGTAGAGATACATGTCTGTGGGTATGCATTTTAAAATAAAGAAAATGTGTTGCATGATTATTATTTTTGAAGAATAGAAAATAATTAAATTATTTAATTACCTAACTGTTGATTTGTTATGTTGGCTGGTACAAGAATTATCTCTTAAAATTTGATAAAAAAATTGACTAAACACTAAATTTAATCTAATATAGTCTGACACTCGGGTTGACCACTAACCCCTCCACCAATCCGCACTGGAGCAGCGTGGTGGAGTATGCTCTAGGCCTCCTCACGAGGAGAGACCCGTTCCCAGTAGTGGGCCATTAATGGGTTGAAGCCAGTCTAATAAAGTAACTCTCCTTACTACAATACCTTAATACAATGAATAAAAATACAATACACAAAAGTAACTTTTAAAAAAGGTAACAAATCAATTAAATAAAAAAATAATACGCATGAATTTTATTACAAATTCAATTAATATCACCCAGTGTTGTACCAGAAATAAAACGAACAAATTGCTAGCACTGGCTGGGGCTCTTAAAACTGTTTCCGAAAAAAAGCAGTAAGGTTATGTCACCCTTTTAAAAAACGCGTATTTTCGATCTCACAGCGGGTATTCGATCGTGTCCTGATTTGACAGGAAAAAATGTGAACACCCAGGGATTTTACTGAAGAAGACATACATTAAGGTGACCATTATTATAATTCAATGTGGACATTACTTTTTAGTACTATTCCATTCAAGAGCGTTGGCGTTTGAACTTTATAAAACAATTTCGTTCTGATTTTTTTTTATGAAAATAGCCGGCAAACGAGCTGACGATCCACCTGATGGTAAGTAACTATCGTCGCCCATGGACACCGACTGGAACACGACAAATCGTTTGGCGGCTGACTCATGCTCAAGAGTGGTAGCTATCCAGGCGAACCCCATGGAGAAATAATAATCGCAATAATGGTATTAATTAACAATTAAAATCAATATTACCAATATAATCCCTCGAGGGGCCTTACCACCAGCGGGCTGGATTTAGTCGCCTCTTACGACACACATCCCGCGTGGGATTGGGGTTAGTATTCTAAGCCGCCAATACGACTACATGATATTGGTTAAATTTCTAATTTTCGCTATGTAATACTTAAAAAATCATAATCAGGATTGCTGATTGATATTAAAAACTCTATTTTACTGGAACCATTACTAATTTAGTTAATGATGTAAAATAGTTTGAAAGCTATGTTTATATATGCGTGCTACTTCAACTTAGTATTTATACATCCGTACACTGTCACAGCTATTTTAATTTTCACAACAGTTAGATTAACATTATTTGGACAAAATCACCACTCATCATCATCATCATTTGATCAATTAGCAATTGTACATATAGCTTGATTCCTGTGTTATCTGTGTTGGGTGTCCTATAAATAAATAAATAAAATAAAATAAAATCACATGAAAATATGAAATTCCTTGCAAGAGAATACACGATTATGGCTGTATGTGAACGTCAACTCATACCCGCCATTCGCTTATGCTCTTCACCATCTCCTTGTCCACCGTTTAAGCTACAGACTGACGATTATTGCCCGAATACTATATTGACTTTGGATTTAGTAATTTGTATCGCGACGGTGTCCGAATTTGCAATGTAAACTTAAGGTTATTTTAAAAATACATCGATTTTCAATAAATAACTGGCGTATTTGGAAACACGGCAAATCTTTATTTTTAGTGCTTTATTCAAAGACGGTAGTTTTACATGTGATTGCATGTTACTAATTGTCTCTTGTCCCCTTAAGAGGAGAGACCTGTGCTCAGTAGTGGGTTATTAATTGAATGAAGCCATGCACATATTGTAGTTTGTTTAATGATTAATGCTTAGATTTCTACTACCCGAAGCCCTCTTTTTGATTATTCAATTACATGGAATGGCTCTGAAAAACAGTACACAAAAAAGCCGACTATAAAACCTTTTTTTTGGCTTGATCGATATTTCCTTTTCTCTCCTTCACATAACCGTAATTCTCCACTAAAACGTGATAATAAAACGCGATATGATAATTTGATAATAAAAAAAATATTTGAGATTTTCTCATCAAACATTTCTCATATTACCGGCGGATAAAGTATTATATCGCAAAATGAAAAGGCGATAACGGAATGGAATTATTGCCGGAACAAAATAAGGTATGTCGTTCGGATGTAAGGAATAGGTCACACTGTTAGGTTGAGATCTATGAAGCGTACTTAGGCTTGGCACAGATTCAAATGCAAAAACATTTATTCATATAGGTAATCGATACACTTATGTATGCATGTAATTTTGTTAATCAACCAGCTTTTCGCAAAGATGCTTTGTCATGGAGGAGAAGAAAAGCCGTAAAGAAACTCCTCAGCACATCTTTAAAAAATAAAAATCCATCCAAACAAAAAACATTCTTAAATTAACCTTAACATTAGCTGTTTTATATAAATATTTTTTTAATAACAAATATTCGAACAAAATAATGTTTTTTTAATGGAAAAAGCCGGCAAACGAGCTGACGAACCATCTAATGGTAAGTGTACATCAACGATACCAAAGGCGTCACTGATACATTACCGGCCAAGAAAACTCCGAATCTATATCCCGTTGTAGTCTCGCTTTTGAACGATTTCGCCAACGAACGTGAAGTAAGACAGGTAGTTAAAGCATCGGCATTTAAAAAAGTTTGATTGAGATGAGAACAAGAAAAAGTTTTGATTGTATCCCGAAGGTTGGAGCAAAACATCGTATAACATTGAACGATACATAACAAGGGGCATCCCTATCGAGGAAATCAACTGCAAGGAAAAATAATTACGCTCATACACTCCCATCCTCCAGGATTCAAAGTGGCATGTAATAATTATATACATAAAAATATGATAATATATTGTAACTCTTAAAATCTCAAAAGAAAAAAAGTATTTCTCTCATATGATCCTTCTAGGATCGAACCTTAGACTATTCACTTGGTTGGCACGGTGGCTACCAACTTTGCTTCAGAGTTATCTAAAAAGATATAATGTAAATTTTATCCCGATGGTTTTCCTGCTAGTGAATTTTAAAAATTATTTTTAAAATCGAATGTGAAATGCTTTTTTTTCACTCGTATCATGGAGACAGATATATTGCAGTTTCCCTGTTTCTGTTTTGGTCGGCAACGCATAGATGACTGTTTTTATGTTACTGATATTCATGGGTGATCCTGAACAAGTGTACCATCAGGTTTCGTCAGTGATTGAATATAAAATATCAATATACCCTTGATACCCTTTTACACAATGGATATTGATAATAATGTAAAAAATTGTATTTTAGATTAGTAATAAAAAGTGCACTTTCATTTGCTATTTAATTAGCGCATGTCCCTAACCAATCCCAGAAGAGTTCAATGTCCAAACACGACCCTTTAATACCTAGCTATCCAATCTCTTCGGATTTGCAGGAGCTACTAAATTATTCTTTCGTTTGCAAGATCGAGTTCAGCGAAGGATATTTCATTAAAAACTTAAAATAAGCTGTATCTGCTACATGTCGCAGCGAGACTGCGAAGGATGTCAATTTGTAAAAAAACCAGCGAAAGTCTTTTATAGATTAAATCGTATTGAGGTAAGTTTCGTTTTTCCCTGAGAATGAGAGAGTTTGTACCAATCGTGCACCACGCTGGCTCGGTGCTGGTTGACAAATCCGGAGATTTTTAGGTGAGCTTTTTTAAAGTGTTTGTAGTGTCATGATATCTTAATCTCACTTTTTTCACTTCATATAACAATTGTATATTAAGAATAATACAAAATGTACTTGGTATAAAGTAAAACTTTGTAACTATATGTAATCCTTTTTTTAAAATAAATAAAATTTCATAAAAATTACATAGTTTAAACAGCCTTACTTAGAAAGTTTTCGATTATTGCCAGTTATTCTCATTTCAGTTACAAAATCGAGAAGCCAATATAGACGGTATCCTGCTTCATTGGATGTCGAAATATCAGCTTTTAAGTTTACCGATGCCTATGGGCATTGGCGCAAGTTACGTGTAGTTTAATGTATTGTAGTGTATTAATTATACATTTTCAAATTAAATCAATATTTGCAATTTATTGAAATTCCCGGTTTCATATAAACCCGCGGCTCTCATAAATGCTATAAACGCGTTCGTTCGTCGCGACAAAGTTAGATTGACTCATCGACTGCGCCACTTGATGCTATAGTAAAATTGTTTTTATAGTATTTGAGCATTGTTTCGTTACAACGACATAATATAACTCTGTATAAAAAAAAACTTAACCTTTTTTAAACCTACCGAATTATATCGTTAGGTACTGTTAATAAAATGAAAAAATAATAAGGGGTAAGGTGAGATCTATAAAGGCCACATGGACTTTGCACAGACAACAGTGAAATGTAATAGATGACGGAGACTTTGTTATTACAAAAAATTAAAATGTGTGCAATTCACACGTGGTAGAAGTGAAACCTTCAAAAATAAAGGCATTAATTTTAATAATGTTTATCAGTTTTAATTCTCTTTCAAAAACTATTTTGCACTAAATAAAAATAAAACAGTGGTAACTAACACCATATCTTCACATAATATGAAGAGTAAAATGAGCAGCTAGCGCCATATATCCAGCAAATTAATTTAATGGCAATGGCGCAATTAAATTGTTAATTGCGCCATCTATGAATACAACTTAGTACTTTTTAAAGTAACACGAACATAAGACACTGTATAATGTTCCCTATCTCATTTTCTCCCACGTTAAATCTTATGAATTTATGTGTCTGTCTCTTTTTACTGACCCTTTATCATTTCATCGACTTTCAAATGACAACGATGCTAAAGAAATTCTCACTTGAAAAAAAAATAAGTCATACAAAGCGGCTAACCTTAAAGTTGGTTTGGGACCATTATTTTTGTTCGGATAATTTTAAGCAAAGCCTAAGCGCAGTTTATAGATCTCACCCGAAGTGTTGTGTCAGACTTGCCACCTGATGGTAAGTGACCACCGTCGCCGATCAACAGCAGTAGTAAGAAACGCATTGCCAACTGAATTTGTTTTTATGTTGCTGATCGATGGAGATACGACAGACCGATGTTAAAACCAATAAACTATTTATTGTAGTAATCATAGTTTAATTAATTTTGGCACTCTATATTTCCTGCTTGTTGATAATTCTCTCATTATTGCCAGATGTCCCGGATTCGAGTCCGACTGAGGCAGATTTTATTTTAGATAAACGTTTGTCTCATTTTCACAGTCACCGTATAATTTTTGATGTTCCTTTAAATATATCTAAAATGAAACCCAGAAGCCTTTGAAGTACGTCACTTTACTCCTGATTAATTATATTCTAGTGTATTTAAGAGACGCTTAGCCGATTTATTAAATCCCCCGAGTCGATCAACTGACACAAAATTAATTGATCGTTTAATGAGTCGGGAAATATCAAGTTTGTCGTCGAATTTCTGCCGCTCAATTAATAACAAGTCGATATTTCAATAATAAACACGGTTTAAATAAATAGACGCGAAAAGTCATGATATTTGACTTATTGAAAATTATGATAAAAATGAACTAAAAATAATAAAAAGGTCTTAATGGGTTGAGTGTATAGCCATAGTAATATACTATCGTCGAAGTTGTCTAAAAGAAGGTCTAAACTCCAGTTTAGACACCCAAGGATAGTGGATAAACGGATAAGTCATTAATTTTATGAATTCCTTTTTATTATCACAACATTTTCATCTATATGACTCTCTATGACTGGCAGTGCCTACCTGTAGAGCAAGGTTCCGGGTTCGATTGCCGGGTCGTGATTTTTGTATCATGTCGTTTGGAATGAGTGTGTCAACGATTATTATCTATTTATTAAAGTAGGCTTAATAAAAATATAAGTTTACAAAGGTTTGTAAAATAATATTTATCCAGAGTCACTAACAGTTACTTTAATCGCTCCTTAGTAAAGAATCACTATCCAAATTCTGTATTAAACTGTAGTAAACACTAAATAATAAAAAATTATTTGCATAAATTGTCACGTGAATAATATTCGGTTTACACGTATTAAGTAGTAAGGTAGATAACTAAATTTTAACTAAAGTTACTAAATTGTCTGTTTATGCGTATTAATTTACTTGTAATTACATTGTGTCAAAATTCAGTCAAATATTTTAAAAAATCGATCTCATCCAAAGATGTCTCACCTACTCAAAGAAATCCGAAAAACAAATACAGCTCAAACAAAAAAAAAAACTCAAAAATAGAACGCAAATTCGAAATGAAAAAAACAAAAAACGAACGATTGAAAGTGATCAAGTCGTTGACACAGTCTTGACGCGAGCGGATGTCAAATGTGTTTAAACAATAAAATTACTCTGTGACGAAACGACTCACTTCCAAACATCACGCAAACCACAACGAATCTTATTCTATTCACACTAAAGTCTATTTCCAACCAAAATACATTTGAGACAAAATATATTTTGCGTATCATGTATACAGAAATGGATCATCCCGTATGGATGACAATTAGTGGGTTAAAGGCTATGGTTGATTGTCATAATAGTTTCTACGAATTGTAAATTAGGCTGATATTGAATGGAAACTATTAAACATTATATTGTCGATAAACATTATAATTAACGCCAAAATTAAGGTCAAAAACTTTTAAGTCGGATGTGATTAAATAGTAAGACACTTAACATGCAAGCTTATATATTAATATACGGATAACTTAATGATTTATTTTAATACTCAACTGACTTCAGAGTTCGAAGTTCACCTAGAAGAAACCTACAAAGATGGACGACATACTATCGCAAACTTTATGTTTATTATAATCAAATATTTACATACTTTTGTAAAGAAAAGCTCTGTGACGTCACATACTCGTACCACTAAAGTGTTCTGTTGTCTACTTATAACAAATCTAAGAAGCACGGAGGACTACAGTTTTAACATTGCTGAGCATTTTGTTTATTTTGTGACAAGATAGATGAGTAATAATGAGGTGGTATCCCAATACAATAATTGATATCCTTTGAAATCGAGGACAAACTAAGCCTTCTTTATAAACGACACAAAGACAGTCCTCAAAGAATATGAACAATAATATTTATAAATGCCACATAATAGACAATAAATCCAGTTGTAAAAAACCCCCAAGTCACTTTTTGTTCTTTTCGACGACAGCATTGTATGAAGTGACATAAGTTGTGATTTATTATATTATTTTATATAGCCTATTAATTAATTTGAGTATGAATGAAGGAACTATGGCACGCCTCTTTCACTTTGAGTGGTTTGAGGCTTCTAAATAATCTATGGCTGTGATAGATTGAGTTTTGGGTTTTTGATACAGCTAGCGACGTTGAAAAGTAACAGTTAAAATATAGTATTTTTTATGGATTTACTTAATAGTAAGTTGTTTACTGGTTTTATAATATAATCAGTCGTAAGATAGGTTTTATCTCACCAAACACATTTTCATGTCAAATGATGCCAAGAGTATGTAGTATGTAGAGCCATATGTTCTCGACATATGGCTCTACATCAAAAAGTTATCAGATCTCATAGAACCACCCTTCTAACTCTACACGCCCTAATTCTTATAAGCCCTAAATTCACAAACTCTACACCTTAGTCAAAATATGTGGCTTGGCCGTTTCGCTTCCGTCACATGGGCGTAAGGTAAAAAAAATATTCACTGTTAATTACTTTTCTGTTAAACAATAGTTGTTGTACTAAAAATTTTATGGTAGGTATTAAAAAAATCTTATGTTGAAAGCAAGTTTTTTAATTTAACTGCTTTTAATTGCATTGCTTAAATGTTTAATGAAATTTCTTTTATTAAAAAAAAGTCCGTATGAGATTTACTAAAAATAAAACATCAACAAATAAAGACAACAAACAATATAGGAGTTATCTAATTACAGCCTAAAATACGTTACGTATTAGAGTAAGTTTTAGTAAATCAAACAATTTATATGTTACTAGCTGCCCGGACAGACTTCGTTCTGTCAAAAGTTTTTTTTTTATTAGAGCCTTCCGTGTGCCTTAAGGAACATTGTAAGCTATCCTATCTTTCAAGTTGGATCAAACTGCACACGGTGTGCAATTTGATTAAAATCGGTTTAGTAGTTTAGGAGTCCATTGCGGACAAACAACGTGACACGTAATTTATATATATTAAGATTATATTTAAAAAGTTGTCAAACAAATCCTGATCCGTATTATCGGCAAACTACTTACCAAAGCCCTTAAACTTGGCTCGCCGTTCCATTCAGAGGCTTCGCATGTCTGTCGCCCACGCGAACGTATTCCTGCAGGATTGTCACTTGACATTTTTATATCGCAGTAAAATGTATTTGACAATGTCCTTAATAATTTAACTTATCATAATGCATTAAAAGGCGAAAGGCAAAAACCCATATTTTTTTTCAGACGCGTTCACGTATTTGCTCATTTCATGTCTCATTGCCGTCATAATTACCCCAGCGATTTGTGTTTATCAAAATTAATCGGTTTATGAATCAGCGGGTGCGGTTGGTATGAGCTAAGTTAGTGGCAAAAAATTCTTGAGCTACTTTTATACATAGTCTTCCAATATGGCTTATATTGAAAGACTTCGAGCAGCACCAAACTTCGGAAAAATCCTCAATAAAATTATACAACTTAGTAGTGGAGTGTTCTAGGTGCCTCCTAGGTTACAGAGACGTGCACTCTAGTGGGCCATGAACGGGTCGAAGGCGTAGTTTTCGCTTGGTATTGTATTCACATAATTATTAAGGATACAATCAACCAAATCTTCAGAGCATCTTAAATTTCTTTGACACTTTGGAAAGGCGGGTCGGTCACCTATAATTTATTATCAGAGTCGTCTATTACAATAATATAATAACTCATATTATTTTTTATTTCCACTATTTTAATACTACTTTTGGTATCTTTGAAGATCGTACTAATTGCTAGTGGAAATGTTTACGGTGATTAGTTATTTTACGAGTAGGTATGTTACCTTTAATACTTCACCATAAATCTTAGAATTTAGTTTTACGTCACAACCCTGTGTCCGCAGTAGGTATACATCAGGTATACATCACGTATGTGGTGCGGACGATATTTTTAAACTCGGTATACGCTTTGATTCACAACACCATTGTGGTCGCAACAATGCGCCCGCTAATGTATGCGTTGCATTAATACAGACGGAATTATTTTTGTATCTAATTTCACAGAATCAGTTGGCGGAATTGGATTTGGTTCTGGTTCTTGATGTGATTCTCGTTTTGTTTAGTTTATTTATGAGTGTTTGTGTAATTGAACATTGAATGGTTTTTGCTTATGTTTCGTGTTCTATTACAGTTTTGTAATGTCTTTCTATATAACTAGCCGAATCCTTAGCACTTAACCGGTCCTCACAGACATCGCAACACCAGAGTCAGTACTGACTGACGCTTCGACCAACTGAGGCAATAGTCATATCGCCCATTAGAGTCGAAAGGCTCAATCAACCTCTATTATAACGACGCTGCATGTGCATGACAGAAAGGTTCGAACAAATCGTATCACCTTCGCTTCCAAATAAATCCGTGAAATATGTTAATGTCAGTAGTAGTGTTAAAGAGTTAAGTAATCGTTAGTATCCATTCTTTCGTTCTCGTGTAACTGATGTTATTGAGCGGCCATGACTACTGAAGTAATCCTGGTTTACAGATTACAAATGAAGATTTTGCTACGTTTATACGTTCATAGGTTGCATCTTAACGTGTTGGATGACTAAGCATGACCATTCGTGAATTGTTGCAGGAAAATAGTCTTTAATGAAATAGATAGTGGAACAGTACAGGCTTTATTCGCGTGGAAATCATAAATCAATGGATGTGAGGGCAGGCTTTTGTGGCGCAAACTGATTCTGTCATCGCGCCTAATCCTTTAAGAGCTTTCTTATAACTCTCTTTTGATAGTATGCACAAATTTACAGATAAATCAGTCGGAAATTACATTATGAGTGGGAATTTTATGCATTGGGAAAAAATTGCTATAAATATTTTGTATATTTTTATGGTGTATTAAGAGATACATTCCAAATTAATTTCTTGTTTAATAATGTAATAGCTAAACTAGTTATTACATGTTTCGATGCTTCAGTATTATTGATTATGTCATTTAAATTGTAATTATTATATTAAGTTAGTTCTGTAGTTGGGCATCATATCCCTTCTGACTAACAGTAAATAATTAAGTAAGTAAATCCACTTTGCAAGCCAATCCAAAATTCCATACCTATGATTTTAAATATGTTTACCTATGCGAAGAAGAAAACGTAAGTTATTTGTATCTTTTAACTATATTAAAAACTTACGAAACTAGACAAAACGCAATATTTGTACATAAATAATGAGGAATTAGATGAATAAAATAGATCTATATTGCTGTATTCACTACATGTAACTCGCTTCAATGTAGCATCTGTAGACTGCCCGTTTACTACGTAGGATATCTCATACAATTTATAAGTGTTTATATTTGAATTGAAAGTCACAATATCCACGTCATCCAGTACCACGATATAATGGACCTTTTTGTCATTTTATTAATTCAATTCGTCATGTTGACGGACTTGTATGACTGATTACTACGGCACAGAAACGATGTTCGACAGCTAGAAATTAACGTTTCTCCTTCAACAATTTGTTTCTAAGCACCTTTCTACTTTCTAGTAAGTTTTTATTACCTTATCCTGCGTTTCGAATAATCTCTTAATAAGTTTGTAGTAAAATAATACCGAACACTATGACTTTTTGACAGTTTCTAGGCAACTAATTTGAGGACAATGGAAATCATATGGAAATCACGGACGTAAAAAAAGACGGACGTAATCCCAAGAACAAATTCAGTGAAGCACCCATAGTAATAAAAACTCTATTCGTACAAGTACACACACCCACACATTGACACCATACTGCTAAGACATTGACACCATCGCGAACCAAAAATTACAAAATGACGCACACACGGTAAGCGAGTTGTCATTGCTATGCTTCACTCTCGATTAGACAAGTTTATGTCCGTTATTTTTTTACGTCCGTGATTCTATCTTAAAGCCTCAGTAAGTTACCCACTTATTATCAAGAAGTCACGTTATAATGTTAGTTTTTATTACCTTATCCTCCGTTTCGAATAATCTCTGGATAAGTTTGTAGTAAAATAATACCAAACACCACTTTTTGACAATTTCTAGGCAACTAACTTGAGGACAATGGAAGTCATATGAAAATATAGAATATTGATAAGAGAGGAGTCGTGAGGTTTTCAGAGATTATGTCTGGATATAAAATAATGAAAAGTATAAACGTTATGTATTAAAATAAAATATTATCATGCAAAGGGAAACGATAAAATGGTTTAAAAATTTTCCTACGATATTTGTTATACTTAGCTAAAACTGTTTCGAGTAGTTGCACTGCTGCCTCATCTGTAATACTTGTGTATACAAATTGTAATATTAAAATAACCGCTTTTTACTAAGTGCATTTGGATGTATAGGTAGGTACACGGTACACATACCAAAACAACATTTTTTTTTTAATTTTGTCTGTCTATCTGTCTGTTTGTTCGGATTTGACGGGATTTTCACTGGAAGATGTAGCATGAAGATGTAACAAGGAGTAACGTAGGCTACTTTTATTTTAGAAAAAAAAATGTTAGGTGATACGAAGTTCGCTGGGTCAGCTATTCTGTAATATTTATTATTTATTAATACTGATCTCTTGAATTTCGATCACTGGAAGAACTGCATTTATAGATCTCCAGTAACTCGCCCATCGCCTCCGCTCCGACACATCCTCCACTGATCTGAAGCGAGATGACAGATCTTGGTCTGTTGTAATTTCGTGATTTATATGCTAATAGTTTAGTCGATTTTAATTATAATTAATATGTTGTGTCTGTGTGGGTGTGCTGATCGCTTTGTTCGTTGATTAATTGAGATCCCAAATTTGTGTTGCCCATGATGTAGTGGTTCTCAGAGGTGTATGTGTGGTTATTTGCTGCTGAAATACATACATTTTTCATTCACATATTAAGCACCGTATTTAATTATAATGTAATACAAAAAGGTTTAATAAAGCGTACTAAAAATATTATAAATGTGAAAGTTTTTATGTATGTTTGTTGCTCTTTCATGCAAAAATTACTGAACGAATTTTCATGAAATTTTGCAAACAGATAGACCATGATCTGGAATATGATACAGGGTATTATTATTCCGGAAAACGTGGGCAAATAGCTTGTACATAATATTTTTACTTATAAGGTAAGAAACAAAAAAAGAAGAAGGTAAGGTAAGATTAACAATTTTCTAATATTTTTACTTATAAGGTAAGAAACAAAAAAGAAGAAGGTAAGGTAAGATTAACAATTTTCTAATGACCCTGTAGCCTAGTTGGTAGCGATCCTGCCTGCGAAGCGAGGGTCCCGGGTTCGATTCCCGGTCGGGGCAGATATTTATGTGACATATAAATATTTGTACTAGGGTGCAGGGTGTGATTGTGATGTGTTATAGGTGTCGTCCATGCCACCCGCGACACAGGTAAAAACCTACAGCGGAGGTATGATGATAATAGTACCTTGAAACGCTTGGCAAGCGAATTGGGTGAACTATCTGTCATGTTTGCTAAGCCTGTAAATTATATAATAATAAATAAATAAATAAATAAATAAATAAATAAATAAATTAAAAATAAATAAATAATTGGTTAACAAAAGACGTAGTTATGGTTCCAGGTTTCTCGCGTTAGAGGTCACTTGACTCTCTATTCTCTACTGTAGTTTAATTCCGGTTTTTATTAGAAAGTAGATAGACGGTAGTTTTATTGATCCTGAAATAATTACAGGTTTCGATGATTCTGAAGTAGTAACGGGAACCCCACATTCTGTTAGGTCTGCAATGCGTCGGTTGTACCTTTGCTGCTACTGATAGGTATCCATGAAGTCGTCCATGGTGGATGGTGACGACATAGCATCAAGTGGATCGACTTCTTACAATGATTTGCTTTTGGTCTCCTAAGTGCCGCTTGTTATCGATCCCGTACAATACAAAAGTTAAATGTTACATTTAATTTTTATTTATTTCCTTGATAATTGCAGTATCAGTGAAATCTTTTAAAACAGTAAAAGTAAATGGCATACATATGTAAGTGATCATGATATCGTATCACCGAAACAATACCGCAGCCAGCCCCACGAATTAGAATCGACAACACTATGCAGATTACAAATTAAGGTGCCTGCACATTACATTGTAACGATATTAAAATAAAAATTCTGAACTTTACGTGGCTTACTTACGTTTTAAATTGTTTTCGGTTATTAAAAAGTCACACAGTCAGCACATCACAGCATATATATACCTACGTATAAAATAATTGTGTAATATTGTTTTCCTGGCTTTCTATTTATTATACGACAAAACAAAAGCAAAGCAATCGTATGAACTTGTTCAATCTTAAAATGTTACCCCATTAATTTACCTAGACCATACAACGTTTAAATCTATATTCATAGTTTAACTTTATTTTCTAACTATCTTACCCGGCGAATTTCGTATCGCCTAACAAACTGTTTTTTTTTTCTAAAATAAAAGTAGCCTAAGTTACTAATTGTTACATCAGCTATCTGCCAGTGAAAATCTCGTCAAAATCGGTCCAGCCATTTCAGAGATTAGCCGGAACAAACAGACAGACAGACAAAAATTTAAAAAAATGTTGTTTTGGTGTATGTACCGTGTACACATCCAAATGCACTTAAAAAGTAAAAAGGTTACTTTAGTATACTACTTGGAGTGTCTGTTTGTAATAATTGCAAACAGACACTCCAATTTTATTTATTTGTATACAAAACTGTCACACGTCTCACACTCACACGTCTCAGTAAAATGTAGACACGCCTTTTAAGATAATATGGCTGATCAGATCAATTGTATGGCATTGTATGTAAACACGGGACTCAGTGGGACTACAAAGGGTGCAGGAGGAAGTCATCTCGCCTACATTATACTTAATTGTTCGTCTTTCTCAGCTCATTTGTAACTGAAGCCATGTTTAAATTAGTGTTTGTAGGGATTTGTTGATAATTTAAATCGCCTGCAAACTGCAGTATTTCATTACGTGACAATCGGGCTTAAAAGGAGAAACCCGATTTCCGGCCACGAATTATATGTAATCTGTGCAAGGCATAAGACTAGACAAGAGTAAACTATATACCAAAAAATTCGTGTTATTTACTAAATAAACATATTTAAATCTGAGCCTCATCTGCAGTTGCTAAATGAGCAAAATACACAAAAAAGTTTTCATAGTATTTACCTCATTACAAACGATTTTTTAATCGATTAAATCGATTGACTACGGAACTTAATAATATATTTTATGAATTATTATTCATTGTAAGTACAAGATTAATTCCTTTTTTACATGTTTTCTTATTCATTGTATAGCTAAACTATGTAATATATTTATAATTACCATTAAATCGTTACGCTAATTAAAAGATTTTTCGAGTATTTTGACATCGATTTCGAGACATTTGAATCGATCGACAACAAAGATCTCTAGTGTAATCCCTATCTAATGTCATTTTGGTTACCATAGCATTTATAAATAACACCATTGTCATTTAACTTCCATCTTTCTACGCTTTTGTGTATTTTTACTATTAAATTAATATTTTCATCGTATTTGCAGTCTTATTTACTACTGAAACATTTCGAAACGCACACAGTTATATTAATTTTCTATTGCATTCGCTTTCGTAATAGTGTTTTGGTGAATGTGTTTTCGCTATAACTTCTGGATGTGTTTTACAAATATTGGACTCCGAGATCGCCTGTTTTGTGACTGACCTTTTGCTGAACACTGGATGACGTACCCTACACACCTTTAGAATAATATAATATTATGATGTGATGATAACTAATAAAATCTCTTTAAAACACGAAATTGCTTTTATTAATAATAATATTCACCCACCTACTTAGTTTCAACCATTACCTGCATGTATAAGTAGTTGTATTTTGTTAGTGTTTATATGTAACTTTAATTTTTACTGCGTCTTATGATCATAATTATTCCTAATACTGTCAATATTAGAGTAGGTGTTTGGTTTGAGGTAATAAGTCCCTAGTATTATAGTAGTATTATCTATACATTCAACATCATTGAGTATTATACTCGTAGTATATTGCTGTGAGTGACATGAGTGTGACATAATCATATTTAGGTGGAAATTCTAGGATTTCATTAGTTGGCCATTGCTAGCAGATGTGAAAATTGGAGAAATTAAAGCTTTTACAATTATCTAATTGACGACCAATTTTCATTCTTGTCTAATCTAGGCCGGTGTCTCTATGGAAGATGGGGTTCTCCTTTTGAATATCCGTCAATAAATGGCCGAGATGTAAATTATGTTATTTTACGTATTCACAGACTTGTATAATGAAGAGATTGTTTTAGTCTAATCAAACTCTAAATCAAAAGGTTTTATATTACAACCCACAGGTACAACCAATAGGTACTGAGACGACACAAATTATTTTAGAAAAACGCAAGAAAAACGCAACTTCAAAGCCCCATAACTACTTCATTTCTAAAGTTATTTTGATGTTTTTTTTATTTATGTATCTTTTTACCTTAATTTTTATAATCAACTAGCTGTTGCCCATCCTTAGTGGATACCTACGTCATAAGAGGATACGTGTGCGAAATTTTAAGTTCCTAGGTCTAAGGGTTTGGCCTGTGCATTAATACGTCAGTCAATCACTTTTACCTTTTATATAGTACGAGTAACCGCCCTCGCTTTGCTTCGGTTTTCTTTTTTTTTACACCTTGGGTTACATTATTGGAGTTTTATTAAGGATCCCTAATTTTTTTGAAAATATAATATAGCCTATGTTACTCGGGGATAGTGTAGCTTCTCAACAGTGAAAGAATTTTTGAAATCGGTTCAGTACTTTCGGAGCCTATTCAATGCAAACAAAAAATCAAATCTTTCCTCTTTATATATTAGTATAGATGTACATAGATTAAAAAAATGGTAAAATTCTCCATTTCACGTATACACCATCAGTTCGTGGTATACATTGCTAAACAATTCACGTTTGACACGTGTTACCAGGACCATTCTATTAGAGGGCCCACATTTCTTGTAGCTTGGTTATAAGGTATTTTACCTCCCCCCTAGGATCTTTCAAAATAACTATCTAAATACTTTAGCTTATTGAATAATTCCGGTTGCTATGTAGAACAATTTAGCAGTTAATAATTATCTCTATTAGGAACCCTATGATATATAAATGGCTGGCAAATGACCACCTTCAAACAATATAATAGGTAGATTTGACTTGTCTCCACGCCACGCGGAAGTGATATTTGAATTCAAAAACTAAAACCCCATGACCCGATAGTGACTCATTAATTACTGCAATCGACGCCTGGGCCGTCTCACAGCCATTAAGCCCAATCTAATCTTGTTAATTTAATCCCAAGTCCGAAGCGTCCGCCCACGCGAAGGAAGTCAATCATCAGCATTTTTAAGCGCCGTATTGGCTGGACGCTTATGACATTACGGCTTGTAACTGATATGGTTACCTGCGGACCTAACAACGTGGACCCAATGATATTATAATGTAAAAAAGAGGTAGATATGTCACTAGCGCGCCGACGATGAAAATGTGATTGGTGTAGTGAAACAAAAGATAAACGTGTGTGTTGTAGTTCTTTTCGGAACATTTTTTTTGGTTGATTTGTAAGGACATAACGTATCTATGTTTTTTAAATATCATTGACGTGGACCTTACAATCTTGAACTAAAAAATGGACTTCGTTCTTTTAATATTTCGTTAGAGATTCATTGCTACTATTACTAACTGCAATTGTTTCTCTTTTTTAATACACATTGTTATGTTCAACGAACCACGAGTATTATTATTTACACGAGTATTAATACTTATAATAAATCAATATTATAAGTATTATAATATTCACTGTAAGTACGCACAACACTCCGCGGACACAGCCGTCTGCCCCGAGATCCTGGTGTAGACTGACTATCTTGTACCGAGTTCGGTCCGGTATAATCGAGTAATCGAATAATACAATAATCGAATAGATGATCGAATGACTAGTTCATTCGATCATCAAGCGAGGCGTCATCTAGCGACACCAGCGCACAACTCTGTACATAACATCTCTTCCTTTTTTTAATTTATTTTGTTTATTATACATGTGACTATATTTATATGTAATTAATTTATTGACACAACAGCTTTATAATTTATTTTTCCAACGTTCCAAATTCCGTTACTTTTCTACTCTATAATATTATGTACAATATTCTTCCTGGATCTTGTGCCAGTTATATTAATCCTTATATTGATGTTACTTCGCTGGAAAGCCTGAAACTAATTTTCATTTATTAGATATTTTCAAATACCTGTTCCCTAATCATATTATCTTTTTTCCTTTTTTTTTTTGGTAGTAGTAACAAGGTAGTAATAAAAATTAACTATAAACAGCTGCTTTGGTGGAAAGCTTAATAGACGCTGTTTAATGATATATATATATAAAAAAAAGGTTTTGACCAAGGACTAATGCACATCGGTGTCCGTAATTTAATGATAATAATATCATTGTCTACTATGTGTTTTCACATCAAAAACACTTTTATACTGCTCGAAACCTGTAACATAGAAAGTTATTAGATTACGAAGTAAGATCGCCTGTTTAGAACGTCTAGTGATCTAAGGCACGTAGATGAAAAGTGGAAGATCACCTGCTCGATGGAAAGATGCTGTTAGGTCTGCCACACGATGTTCCATTGTGGGGTTTTCACATATTGTCACAAGTCCATACCTGGAAACACATCGTCAGTGCTGCTGTTACCAAGGACGTGTACCATCATCGAGACGCCACATCCACAGGTGCTAAGAGGGAAGCAGTGCGCAATGGAGGACAAACAGCCAGGAGACTGACAGTTTTTTTTTTAGTAATTTATGTAATTTATAAGAATTTATTGTTATCATTATTTTGATCAATTAACATGGTACGTTTTCATAGCATACTGAAATATAGAATTATTACACCGAGTTGCTCCTTTGCAATTTTATTGTGTTTTACGAACCCATGCAAGCTTCTTTTTTGGAGTGAATCTGGTGGGAGTCCTGATGCTGACCTTGTCTGTTATTTATTTTACTTAACAGTTATTGGTCAGGAAATTAAACTGGCTTTTAAATCACACAATCACAAAAACACAGCCTAGATCTATCCCACTTGATGTTCGGTTAATCTGTTTTCGTAGATAGTGAAATTTCAAATCATAATGTTGATGAATAACTAAGGTGATTTTACCCATAATTAACATTTTCGTCTCGAAAGACTGAGTAAATTAATCTGTTGACCGCCCAGCATTTTCATACTGGTCCCCACAAAATGGCTGAAGGTATTTTTATCCCAATACCCAAATAAATTATCAATTCAGCAAACTTGATTACTCTGCATACAATTTTTTGCTTGTTTACTTGATTACCTTGTGAGATTCAACGCCACTTCATTCACTTCAACGTCCATTCATCTTGACTGCTACTCTTCAGAATGTATCCCTGAAATACCTCGGCCACCCTCAGTTATTGGCGTTAAGATATCCTCGAACCTTAGCTTTAGCGGTTCATTGAATTCTAAGCTATGGTCCTGCTAGGAAGCTTGGAATCCTAGCAAAACGCTTTTAACCTTATACACATGTTGGCCTTGTGTGAAGTACTGCTGTTACTTTTGGCTGGTGCTGCCAAAGCCTTCAAAGATTCAATGACGAGGCATGCCCCAATGCCTTTTGCTGACCTTAAAATTGGTTGAGACCAAATTACAAAGCTTCAAGCACAGGCGTAAAATTTGTATGTGATCTATACTAATATATAAAGAGGAAAGATTTGATCTTTTGTTTGCATTGAATAGGCTCCGAAAGTACTGAACCGATTTCAAAAACTCTTTCACTGTTGAGAAGCTACACTATCCCCGAGTAACAAGGGCTATATTATATTTTCAAAAAAGTTAGGGATCCTTAATAAAACTCCAATAATATAACCCAAGGTGTAAAAAATTAAAAAAACCGAAGCAAAGCGAGGGCGGTTACTCGTTAAAGATATTTCAATCGCTTGAACATATAACAATTTACTTGCACTTGGAAGGCTAGTAGGCAATGATATGATATATCCTTATAACAAAATATTATTTTGTTAATGTTTCTTCTTAATTAACCATATTTCGGTCATTGAATTAAGGATATTAGATTGTTGGAACTTCGTGGGAACTTGGAACAATTGACTTGGAATTGAAAGAATTTATTTTGTTGATATTTGTTTTTGATTGACATTTATCTTTTCCTTTATCCATATTTTTTAAAATTAATGTAATAAAATAATAGGTAGTTACCTAATTTTTTGTATTTTGTTAGTAGATACTATTGAGCTCGATGTAGTGTCTCATTGTCTCTTAACTATGTAGCCAAAATCATAACCTGACATATTTACCTTTATTTTTCGACAGCTCAAAAAGAATAACTGTTGCAAGATATAAGATGAAAAATACTACGATCTTCTGAGTCTGTTAGTGCTCATTGCCACATGGATAATCGTTATTTTTTCAATTATAATGTATCCAATAAATTATTGTGGATGATATTATATAGGAATTGTAAGAAAAATGAAATAATTATCATGAAAGTCGAGTCCGTTACCATGAACTCATAACTGCTGTCGTTTGTCATACTTCGTCATAATCTGACTCGAATATGTGAACATATACCTACTCCTCTGTAACGAATCATTATAAAACAGATTTACAGATTCCTTACATAATAATTGAATTCTAATGCCGAAAGAGTATCATCTTTTTACTTGATATCTGTGATTCATATTGATAGGGGTAACTTCCTGAAAATCTGCAATTTGTTATTTCATGCCGCGATTTCATATCAGTGAAATGTGGTCGATTATGATGGGAATCATCTTCACATCGTACTACCACGGCTACAACTAACGTGGGATAATGTTTTGTTATAGTATATCGTTAGTACCAGCACCAATTGACATTGTCATATCAGTGCAATAACCAGGAGAGAGAGATTACTATTACTTTTAAGTTTAAACTTTGTTAAACAGTCCTTTTGTCATATTTCAATATTTACGTCGGTTCCACAGAAGGAAATGCTGTTTTAGCATTAGTTATTGTACCTATGCTATGAGTAATGTTGGAGTGCAATAAAGTTATAATTTTCCTTATTTTTGTTTTATTTTACAAAACAAAGTATCAAAATATTCATTCAATATAATTTGTCTCATTATGATGTTGTTCCAAATGATGTCGTGTCCCATTGTGTCCCATTTTGTAGTTTGACATTGATTTCGGAAGTAGTTGGATCCTATAAAATATCTCTTTTGTGGTAGGTCGCACTATAGTACTGTTGAACACTTCGGTTTGTTAATTCCTTTTTATTGTCCCTTTGTCTTAGCCTTAAGAAGGGAACCAACTACTATTTATTGTGATGGTACTGTCACACCAGTTGCGTGTAGTTAGAGGAAACAGATACTATCTTTCAGCACATGTTATTTTTGTCACTTTGTTAGGACTAGCAAATATACCTAATTTTAAATACACTCTCTATAGTGAAAGTCGATTAATGTTAAAAGTAAATAGATTTTGAACTGTCAAGTGAATTAGCTCGTGTGAATTTTGGATTTAATTTTTTCACCAATAATTCTCATCAATAGATCTTCAAACAGTTTTAACATGAAGATATAATAATATTTTTATGTTATGATTTCTCGGTAAGTGAGTTATGTTAATTCTTTATGAGAAATAAAGTTCTTCTTAAACCGTAAGATGAGTGTGAAACAGCTTCGAACAAATTTAGTCTTAATTAATGTTACTAGTAGGTAATACTTGCTAGTTTTAACATGAACATAATTACATCGCATCTTTAGGAAGCGAATTAACGCTTTTTTTTCGAATTATTCGAATTATTGCGTGTTTCTACATGTTTCTGTTGATGTTATTCAGTGGCATTAATGAAGTTTAGGGCACTTGTTGGTTTCAACCGGAGTTAAATTATAACATACGTACTTTCTTCGCCTATTCCTCTTTGAAAATGCGTGTCTTCGAATAATCGAAGTGGTACATTATATGACGTATATATAATTATGTCATGTGATGTGTATGATGTAATTTGTTTATTTCTAGGTGCTTGACCATTTTATGCCGTGCTTTTTGCCGGACTTCCAACGTTATATAATTTTGTAGCAGAAGTAGGTATCTGTGCTTTAGATAAATGTTTATAAGAATAACTTCTATTTTAAGGATATTTACAATAGCGTAGTCATGGTTTGGTGTGAAATAAATAACAAATGCTAATTTATCTATGATTTCATTGATAGGCATTTTGTGCATACCCTCCCTTTTTCAGTGAGAAAATAGGTCGGGAGCAATATAGACGAAATATTGTGATATATTACTTGTAAATTTGCTGTCTTGCACAATGATGTGCTCTATAATTTGTTCATCTCAATTACAATTAAACAGCGTGTATATTGTTATTTGTATTTTGTAAAAGACATTACGATGTATGGTATATTTATGATGCACAGTGTATTGATTTCTATAGACCTCTTGTCTCCAAGATTATACTATTATTATTATCTATAATTTGTTATGATAGGCCCTACTTTATGAGACCTTAAGAGTATATTAATTTGCATTTACTGAATACCAAATATGTTATTCAGGTGAATACACTTGTAGTGTAACGCAAATAACACCAAAATAATGTGGATAACTCACTTTTTATCTTATTATTCCTTTGTTTTCCTTGACTAATGCATATATTTTGCTGTTAGAAATCTAGTAGGCATTATTTAAAGTATTTTTGTGTACATCCTATACACGTGCAATGAATGATAATATCTTTGTCCTTATAAAAGTGTATTTTAGACGTAATAAAAATTTAATGGTGAACCTTACATCCAAGCAATAATTATATTTGTTTTGGTATGCATTACTCGGGAAGCAATAATTAGAAAATGTATTATTTTAGTAATAAATATTTTATGATCGTTTTATTACCAGTAAATAATTGCAACAATTTACACTTTTTAGCCTTAATAGTTTGCTGTAAACCTGATAAAGTTTGGACTGTTACATTGTAATAATGAACGCTGTAGAAGCTTAGATTTTTTTATAAAAATATTCCAGGTACTTACATGCTTGTGGCTCGTGTCTGCGCGATCACGTAATCACGCACGTTCACACGCTAATATTATTATTTTTTGATTACATTGCATCCCTTAGGTGCTTCACCAGCGGATCGAATTTAATCCACTGGTCGTTCTTCATCCTTGTCGCCAATGTTATGTTCAACGAACCACGAGTATTATTATTTACACGAGTATTAATACTTATAATAAATCAATATTATAAGTATTATAATATTCACTGTAAGTACGCACAACACTCCGCGGACACAGCCGTCTGCCCCGAGATCCTGGTGTAGACTGACTATCTTGTACCGAGTTCGGTCCGGTATAATCGAGTAATCGAATAATACAATAATCGAATAGATGATCGAATGACTAGTTCATTCGATCATCAAGCGAGGCGTCATCTAGCGACACCAGCGCACAACTCTGTACATAACACACATTAAAAAAGATTATATGAATTATATGAATATTATCTTTTTTTTACACAGCAATAACAATCAGAACGGAGTTTAAACGAACGAAGATATTCAATCCGTTTTGAGTTTTTTAAAGAATCTTCATCTCACTAACAATATACACTAATTTAGAAATGCACACTCCACAGTTCGCTGTAGCTATAACTGTGATATTAACAAAATGATCATTCTTTTGTTTAAAAAATTATAAATTCAAATATCTTAAGATAATGCGCTCTCCTCATGTCGTTATGGAGGTCGACGAAGTCACTGATTCGATTTTAATAGTTACGATTTAATATCGATTCGTGACTTGCTCGTAACGTTAATATGGCGATCACGCCGATAAACGTTATTTTAAATCAAGTACGATAATGACATTTGGATGGTCTGTAGACTAGGAGATGCTTCCAAATCTTCTGGAAGTACGATCGGCTAACGTTAAAATTTGAAAAAAGTTACAGGAAAAGAATTCCATGAGTATTCTACCACTATAGTGTTATTTTGAACTGCCTACAGTAAATAAAAAAGATTTTAACTTTAATTACTCATAAAGAAACTAATATTTTTTTCATTATAGTATAATAATGTTTTTATTGTAACTCAAATCATAATACAATAATTTGGCGTTTATTGTGGAATGTTGTTTTTTTGGGTTAAACTTAGGTCAATACCCACATATTTTGAAAATGATATTCTGTTGAACTACATGCAGAACATAATCATTATTAGGTAAATTTAAAACATTTACTTAGTACATTGCAATCTACCTATCATCTTATTCACGCCAAAAAACACTTATCGTACTTTTAGACATTTAGATATAATATTATATTTTACATTGACTTTAATTATAATATATTTACATTCCAATTCCAATCAAACATAAATCTTCTTTCTACTTTCTGGCACCTGTAACAGCTGCAACTTAGTAAAACATAAATAACGGAATCAGATCCTAGTCTACAGCACATTACTCACATTATACTGTCGATTACATGCATGATTCCGTTAATTTGTTGATAAAAAGATTATATAAGGTATTAGTGGATCAAAGTCATACGAATGTTCGTGTTGGCTATGGTTGCCTTCGATTTAATTTTAATTTTACAGCTGAAAATAATGATACCTACCTATTTCCATTAAATCAATCACTGGCCTATGCTGCAGAATTTCAAACCGTTTCTAAATAAAATGATTGTCTTTTTCCCAATAGTAGCAGTTCCGTCTATTTCCTAATAGCCATTAATAAAAATAAGGATTTAGATTACCCCGTCGTTTTATTATAGAGCATTATAACAAAAACCAAGATGAATTCCAAAGGGTCGTCAACTCGTCGTAATCCATCCCACTCAGACATTATAGGACTAAATTATCGAACATCAATTCACTCACGCAATCATTCGTTATAAAAATAATTGTAGACTCATATTCTGCCGATCTCGATATCCCCGAGCCTACTATTAAAATCGAATTATTGCCAACCAAGCTATCAGATCCTCCACACTGTCTTCGTCTAAGGCGAAGTGTACTGAAAAATGATGCATCTTAAAACGTAGTCTGAGCTCTATTCATATTGGTCGATTTTGAACTGAAGTTCTATATTTTGTCAAGAGATGGCGTTAGTAGAAGTTGCGCAGGAGTTGCTCTTACGTTTCGAGACAAGTAGTGACATCTAGCGAGGAGTAGACACAACGAAAATATTAATGATCCAGCTTTATCTTCAAAAGCCCTTTAATGCCTTAACCTGTTTTCATGTTTTTGTAATGGATGTAAAATATTACTATTGATGATATGATATACAAGATAAACGGATAGCATGCAAAAATTATGACCGTTTTGAATGAGTTAAAATAAGGCAAAGGTAGCGAAAATAAATTTAATGTTAATTTATATTTATTGAGTGAGAAAATATTACTCACTGTCGCATGTTTTTTTAATGTTCACTGTATTTTTTTAACGCTTGATTCGCACCTCGGTACTGCAAAAGATTAAAGAACATGACTTTTTCAAACTTAAATCGTTGAAATTCAAAGTAATTATTATTTAACAGGTTCTATAACATGACAAATGAAACCTACTGGTACCAATCTGGTACTAACATTCTGCTCATTCTTTCTTCAATCAAAACTGCGCATTAAATTGTATATCAAGCGACAGGTTCTAGGTTAGATCCACGTCCAGGGCAGACTTGGCTATATGTGATGCCGTGATTAACTGTTGTCATGTTAAAAATGAAGTTACTTGCTTCACAACAAGATTGCTAGGAGTTTTAGTTGCTTTGTTTCAAATAAACTATTACTATGTAGATTCTTCTTTGGTATTGCTGATGTCCATGGGCGACGATAGCCATTACCCATCAGGTGGATAGTCAGTGCGTTTGCCGGTTATTTCCAATAAAAAAGTTGTCGACACTCTATGTCTTTAAAATCCCTTATACTTCATCCTTATTTTGTTTCATCATGGTCTCTATAAATGATGGAATCAAAGCTAATGACCTCTAAACATGGTGCACTTTAGTCAAGAACAGAAGCGGCAATAAAGCCAGCTCACAGGGGTGGTGGGCTTTAGTAATATCCTGTTTATTTCCGACAGTACTTGTGCATAGCGATAGCTTTGACTGCCCAGCTTGCCACCTCTGTCATTAAGTAAATAATTCTCACACAGTAAGTAGGTATAGCCTATTACATGACCACATAAATGAACCATTATAAAATATGTAACTCGCACCTCACTCCACTAGCAGCAATCGGTAAAACAGAATGTGAATTTGTGACGTGAAAGTGAAATTGACGGTTAAGAATCAATAATTTCTATCTCAAAACATGAAGTTACATGCGTTAGTATTAGAAGTGAATTATCACTTGTTCATGAAGGACACAAGTGACTATAACTGCACACTTGAGAGTTCTCCATTATGTTCTCAAAGGTGGGTGAAGTTTACGAATCCGCACTTTGCCACTGTAATGGACTATAGATCATAGACTGTAATTTAAATATTAAGTATAACGTACTACAGGCGGTGACAAACAAAAATATTAGAAAAACACTACTACAACTGCGTATACGTGAACACGATAAAATTAGATTAAAGATTTAGATAATTTATGTAATTTTGTAAAAATCATCATCATCATACCTGTCCCACTACTGGGCTCCGGTGAGGGGTACAACTGTATGTATAATTAGCGTGAATATTATTATTTTCATCCACTCCAGTTCAACAACTTGTCTGTTATATTTATTTCGTCTTCATCTAAGAAACCTTGAACGGTGTGCCTGGGGCAAAGCCACCGCTGTACTTAGTAATGTTGTCTTGCCACCCATACGCCCAATAAGATCATCTACCGTTAATATGGCAGGAACTATCCCATTTTCCTCAACTTTGCTTTCCTGTTCTCCAAGGCTATTTATTGTGTGTCACGCTTGGTGATATTACTATGTATATCTAAATACGTACTTGATGCCAAGTAATAATGAGTGAATTTTTTAACAGATTTATTGCTTCAAAAATATTAATATCTAACCGGTACACTTAAAGAACCACCGAACATGGAGATGCATAAGATTCAGAGGAGATAGATAATATTTATTGACTGTGATCATCGACTCTCGAAACTGTATCTGGGCTCCAGTCTCCTTTATTAATGGAAAGGTTACATGCCATAGTCCACCATGCCGATCAAAAGTGATTTGGCAGAATTCACGCGGTTTTAAGTACGATATGGAGTTAAGTCTTGCAGTTTGTGGTCACAATGTTTTCCTCTACCAATCCCCAAATGAGAAACGTGCTGGAGTAACTTCCTAGCTTCTTTGAGAGGAGATACCCGTGCTCAGAAGTGGGCCGTTAATAGGTTAAAGGCAATATGAATAAATCGACAAACATTTGAATTACTATCAGAGCTTTGAAATACAATTTTCAGCCATATTTAGTCGGCCAATTGTCATAATATACACCCAAACATTTCATCGATGTGAACAAGTATTTGGTATTATTATTATCCTCGGCGACCTACTACTACCTACGTACCTTCATAGGTACTTAGATAAAAAGTTTCTTCACAATGACCATTATTTGGTTATAAAGCAAGCAGCTATATTGAACCTTAAACAAAAAGCTCTTGACAAACTTTTTTCCCCTGATTTTCCGAACGTCTGTTTCGAAATAGATTAAATTTCAAAAAAATCTTGAAAACGATTTGGCAATTGGAAACTTTATCTTAGCTACATACGAAATAATGTATATGTTTAGGTGATCCTATAGGAAGAATACAATAAATCCTAACCTAACCTAACCTTGTCTCTTACAAACGAACCTCGATCGAGCCACACATCATCAAAGTGGCAAGTTATTAAAGTGCCAATGACTCTTATCACGTCTCCAGTTCATGCATGACTCATTTTATAATTTGAGAATTTTAAACGAATACCATCTGCTCCCACGTTTGGAGCAATAAAGATAATTTTAATACAAAGCCGGAGCACGCGCTACGATCGCGAACTCGAGTCATGACGAGATAAATATCGTATGCGCCCGCGCAGAACCAGTTTCTTTTCATTATCAGCTCGATCGAGTGGGTGTGGTCTCTGCCCTTCTCTTCGATCTATCCATCCCCTTCTAACGTAACTAGCCTCCTCGGTCGGACAGAGATGGAACGCGTTCACGCTTGATCGATTCGATTGATGGCTCGGGTCGTATGTATGATTGTATGTTGGTATATAATTTTCTCGGAAGCTTCAACTGGGCGAAGTACTGGACGCATAGTTTTGGAATGCTGCAAATGCTTAGCAATTTTACTAACAAGATGTTATTTAAACAATTTTAGTATTTGTTTACAATTAAGATCGTGTTTGCAGTTTTGTAAGACTCGTGACGTTTAGGATAGTTTTATAGATGTACATTTTCTACATATACGATGAGATAGAGTTGGCTTCAGCCCATTAATCCATCAGTACTGAGCACGGTTCTCTCCTCTTGAGGAGGCCTAGAGCATACTCCACCACGCTGCTCCAGTGCGGATTGGTGGAGGTGTTAGTGGCCAAACCAAGTGTCGGAAGTTTTCATTCCTTCCGATGGCCTCCGATATTTTTTACATTGCTTGCTTCTGCTTACTATTACATATTTAAACGAGCAATATTATATTTGTAATGACTATTATAAAATACATTATGTAGCAACTTCAAATACATTTGTCAAAAGAACATAATAAAGTTTGCAAATTACTAAATCTATTTGCTAACTTTGATCAGTTTTTTTATTTTTATACACCCTAAAACAATCATAAAAAGGTTTGTCTAATGAAAAACTGTACCTTTTTTATGGAAATAGCCGGCAAACGAGCTGACGATGCACCTGATGTTAAGTGGCTATCGTCGCCCATGAACATCAGCAACACCAAAGGCATCACTGTTGAGTTGCCGGCCAAGAAAGAGAGAAGAAAAAGAAAGAAAGAACTGCCTCTCAAGCCCCCAGCCGGAACAAGACGAGTCATTTGGCGGCTGACTCATGCTCAAGGGTGATAGCTATAGCGAACCCCATCAAGAAATAATAATAGTAATAATAATAACTGAGAAAAAAAATATTTAAAAATCGACCTCTACATCAAATGTAGTGTAACAATCTGGCTCATCTAATAATTAGTGTGTGTCAGTTTCACATCATTATAGGAGCCCGTGACTGATTCCTATCTCAGGAACTACCAACTTTTTCACTTCCCTTTTCAACTAATTTTCAGTTATTTGCGGTTTTTTACTGTACAAGGAACATGCACATATTGCACATGTTATATCAGGCATTTTCTTTATTTTTACTTCAATAATTTGCTTAGGCTAATCCACCTCATTCAACTATCTGTTCATCTGTTACAAATCAACAATGAAACCAGTTGAATTTAAAATTATTTATTGAATGCTGTATTCGCATGAAGTTTGAACTCAAAATACTTAGTCAAAACTATAATGTCGAACTGGCTTCTCTATTAGTTTTATTACTGGCCCCTACTGGACACCGGCCTCTCTTCTTAAATGACTGAGGAAACCTAAAGCATATTTCACCACACTTCACCACCGAACGGTAGAGAATTTCTCGTGAAATACAACAAAAAAGTTTTACATCGTTTTTCTTTAGGGCTAGCGTTGCACTGGCGAACTCTCTGGTATTCCAGAAGATAAGCTACTATGACCACATATCTGCAATTCCTTACTTAAAACATAACAAACATAATACCATTAGTTATTATAATAAAATTGATGATCCTAAAGCCAGTCGTCCACAAACACGTAACGTTTCGCCACGCTGCCGCTGCCGGTACTCGGAGCGGCGTAATTTTTATCGCTTCACATCTAAAAGTTCGCGATTAATGATCCGCTTCGTCTAGTCATACGGTTTGCCGAATGCCGTAAAAACGCGCAATTCTGTTCGGGGATGCGGAATTACGAAGGACAGATGTGGCTGTTTATCTATACTAATATATAAAGAGGAAAGATTTGAATTTTTTTTGAATAGGCTCCGAAACTACTGAACCGATTTCAAAAATTCTTTCACTGTTGGGAAGCTACACTATCCCCGAGTAACATAGGCTATATTATATTTAAAAAAAATTAGAGATCCTTAATAAAACTCCAATAATGTAACACAAGGTGTAAAAAAAAAATAAGAAAACCGAAGCAAATCGAGGGCGATTACTCGTATCTTTAGTAATTATGTTAAGTCTCAACTATTGATTTTGAAGTCCGTCGATGTTGCTGCAATAATGCGTGGACACAAATGGCTAATTAAGATTACAGCTCTTTAACAAGCTGGGGGTAGAAACTGCAGAAGATATTAATTGCTAATGAATATTGCAGATTTACGCTGGAATAAACACTGAGAAGGAAAACAATCGATGTTTATACAGGTTATTTATAGATGTTTATTTCGGTTAATGTCAGGACGAGATTGGGGTAAAATTTCGTAAATTTCTATTGTTTTACAAACCACTCTTAGAATACTTACTGTCTTTCAACACCGTAGAAATTAGTGCCTAATATAATTGCATTTAACAAATCATATCCCGGCGGCTTGCGTCGATCCTATGTGATCGACAACTTACGCAACGTGGCAAAAATTTCTTGAACGCTTCCGTGCTTCTGAGGGCACGTAAAGCTGTCGGTCCCGGTTATTATCATAGGATAACAGTCGTTAAGCCATGTCGGAGGCCCTCGGGCGGTTTGAAAATTTCCGACACTCGGGTTGGCCACTAACCCCTCCACCAATCCGCGCTGGAGCAGCGTGGTGGAGTGTGGCCTAAGCCTCCTCAAGAGGCCGTGCCCAGTAGTGGGCCAATAATGCGTTGAAGCCATAATTGCAGTAATTGTTTTTTTTATTAGCTTCACAGCCTGACTCGGGCAGTGTGTGATCGTCAACAAAGTGATACCATATCCAAACGAAAGCAGCATCTGTCTTCCACATCTATACCCGACCTTTAATTGCTGCCATCTTGATACGGCTGCTACATCGAGCGGCAAAATGGGTTTTTCGCGGCAGCGCAACTTTGTGCGCGCACATTATCGGATTTACCAGCAAATGTACGTAGATTTTGTGTCCCAACCCTTGCATTTGCGTATCCGACTATTGCGACTCCGACTTATGTGGCTTCAAATGTCGCTTTACTTTATTTTTGGCGATGCAGTTTTGTAACGGCATAGTTACTGACGGCAGGGTCTTCTTTACGCACCTACTAGTTAAATCACTTCTTTTAAAGTCCGTTTTTCTTTACTATAAAGTTAATGGCTGAAAACTGTCATATCTGTTGAGTAATATATAGCACGGACCTGAAAAAAAGACGGACGCAACTTCTACTACTACTCGTCTATTCGTCTAATCGAGAGTGAAGCATAGCAATGGCCGCCCGCTTACCATGTGTGCGTAATTTTTGATTCGCGATTGAAGCAGTTAAGTGTCAATGTGTGGGTGTGTGTACTTGTACCAATAGAGAGTTGGTATTACTATGGGTGCTTCACTGAATTTGTTCTTGGGATTACGTCCGTCTTTTTTTTAGGTTCGTGTTTCTATCATTATTATAATTTTGTATGGCACCAAAAAACTGAAAATATTTTATTTTTGAATTTTACCTAGTTAGTAAATACAGCAATGAATTACCAATATTGTCAGTGTTAAACTACCAGCAATATCACAAACGAAGATCAAGTGAATGCGCTCAGAATAAAGCTGAAATAGTGTTCAGCAATCCCGATGCAATCTCAGGGGCATCCGGGGAGATCTGTCGACTTGCACTTGGTGACTACAGGTGGCAACCCTACAAATCATGCGCATTTATATTTACGATAGTAGTTGAAACTAATATAAAATGAATCATGTAGTTTAATTAAAGAAAATAATATGAAAAAAAATGCCAGTAGGTACATTATATTTTAAGCAACAATATTTACGTACGGTACAAAGTAGTTGGCTAATAATATTTAGCGTAAAAATGTATGCTAGTGTCATACTGATCTTTGCATTTAAACTATTGGAATAATGTAAATCTATAAGGAAACTGAGTGGCACTTTGATCTGCAGACATTTGGTTACTTAAACACCTTTACGCCCCAACTCAGAGTCACTGACGGTTGCTTTAATCGTTCCTTAGTAAAGAATCATTATACAAATTCTGTACTAAGGAGCGCTCTAAAGAACTGTTAGTGACTCTGAGTTGAGGCGTTAAAGACACCAATTCTTTTTGATGCTTTAATTGCTAGGATCTCTTAATATATAAACATCTTCAAGTTACTGTTGATATCAGATATACACTGCAGCTATACGTACGATCAACGGATCCAACTAAGAATTTCTACTCTATTTTTGGTACAAAACAAAACGACAAGGTTCTCTGAAAAAACTCGCAGATGAGCGATGTATCAGTTTCAAAAGTAGCTTGTCAGTCATGCGTACTACTTGATCCAGTAACTAAACCTAAGTAAACGAGGCGGCGATCCAAGCAATCTCTCAGGGATAACACAGCGACAGAATTACCGGGTACAATTATTCGATCTGTCCTCACTCTCCCGATGCGGGATTACTGCAAGAGATCCTTCCATTCCGTACCGATGAATTCTTGATCGTTGCAATTATTTTGATTGGAGTTCAATTGTTGTTCATTTCTATAGTGTTGAATATTTATAATAGGCTGATATAATAAAAATAGATAATAGAGATAGATTTATCAAATATTTGAATGACAATTCAAATGTTTGCAGTAGGGAAATCGGTCATATCAATCCTTTTTGTAACTCCATTTCTAAATTTAAAGAAAAATTTATGCAGTTGTTACTTGAAAAAATTTAATACTCCTTCTTATAGTATTTACCTCCTGCTAATCTAATTACATTAAATACATAAATGTTTAATAAAACTTAAAATTACTTAAACACGAAGAATCAATTGTCTTATTTTATCAAGATTACATAAAAAACAGTATTACATAAATATGTGTTGGCACTCAATGTCTGTAACCTAAACATAGTTTTTTGTAATATATGAAACATTATATATGACTGTCTGTGTCCAAAATAAAATAAAATAAATGTTTAAAAGGTTACGAAGAATTTTCTTGGATCACGACACAAACTTCTGGATATTGTAGATATCTAATGTATATTTTTGGTTGTTATTTCACCAGGATAAGGAGTTTCTCCTCTCGTTTTACGTATTGACCACTTAGTTGCAAATCGCAGACTATATTATTAGAAGGACTAAAAATTGGTGGAAAATTTTTCAAATGGATTGGAAAAAATTGCACCTGAACAAATGAATTCACCAATGGTTAGTGGTAAGTTAATAAATTCTAATGTGTTAGAAACGTTGCTAGGGAGACCTAAGTCAAGCGTTTGATATCAAAGGGCCGATGATACATAGGTTGACGTTAAAGGACCTTCCTTTCTAAATATTAATAACGGTGTTTTTACCCTTGATACCATACAATCACACGCTGTCTTTGCCTTTAAAGAGTCTCATGAGTTTATACTCTTATAATATGTATAAGTAAACTCCTTTGCAAAGGTGACAAGAAGGAGTGTAATGTACGAGAAAAGAATGTAAACGTGTAAAGAAAAAGAAATGATGTGATGGAATATACAGCCACGTTAAAACAAATGGACTAAAAAGCAGTGTAAAGAAACATCAAACGGAGCAATACAGAAACAAAGCGATATTGGAACAAAACCAGTGGTTAATTCATTAATCCGAATCGGGCCTGTCTCCCAAATAACTAGTCATTCATAACGAAACAACAAACTGTTTCGTTTGTCACAGATCTAATTACCATGCCTTAGGGTCTAGTTTAAAATTTTCAGCACCAGATATTTATGTCAATTACGTGTGATACTTCGCCTGATTAACAGTTCCTTCATAGTGAACTTTAAGGTATTATAAATACGGATATTTCTCGGACGATTCAAGGTGATATAAAATGGTTGTCGCATCCTAAATACCTTTTAATAACACAAATTTTTCAAGTTTGTTCGACAAGCAGCACATACGATTTGAATCATTTGGATGGGACGCTTCGGGCTATCTCTTATTTAAAGCATAGAGTAGTTTTACCCAGAGAGAAAGTTAAAATGCCGAGCGGATGGCCTTATTTGAATAACAGCAGCAATTCCAACGGTCGTTCTTAAATTTAAAAAAAAAATCTACTCCTATCTTGGTAAAGGCCTTTACCTTATTTATAAGACTGATCTTACGAGGACTTTTATAATATTCTCAAATGAAGTCTTGATCTGTCAATCATGGTAACTCTTGTTTCTCCATGATAACCGGTTCTCTTCCAGTATCTTAATCTATGTCCAATCTTGATATTCGTTGTTAATTTTTTTAATTTTCATCAAGACATTCTTAGTACATAAAACTTTTTCATCAGATTGTATACTCGTATTAATATATTTTGGTGTTTTGGTAATATATTTTGGTCAGGCTGTCTCATCATCATCATCTATATAACAATTGTTTTACTCTGTTACAAATCTCTGTTCTTTACACATTTAACTAGTGGTGACTAGTCAAATCTTTCTAACACTGTCAAGATATTTAATCAGTGATGGAATATCAATCGAATAGAGAAATAATATTCTTCTTTTCTCCAGAAACCTCTGTAACGACACGATCTGCGCCCAAACCGATGCGCAGCTACGGACCTTTCAATCATTATTCGTTTACGGTATATAATTATTTCGATGCGCATTCAAAGTTCTAGCTGATGAGCCCCGAGGCTCTCCCTCTACGTTTCAGTTAAAAAGTGTAGCAAAAAATGTTTTAATTGCTGAAAGATATTAATTTTGAACGTCTGGCGTTTGAATGGTAATTATTAAATTTGTTTGTCCAAAAAAATCTCGGCCCTCCGAGCGATACGTTTGATTTTTTATTGACATTTTTCAAAGTTCGTTCTGGTTTGATGTTGACAGAACGGTGAAATTCCATTTGGTGATGACTAATTTGACAGATGTAGTGTATTTGGAGCATTATCTAATAATAGTTAACCTGTATTGACAACTGAATATCAAATAAACGAACAGGAGAGTTTTTCCTTTAATTAATTTCTGTGAATAACCGATCTCCTGTCAATAAACTATTTTTTACTGATGTAGCCCGCAAATAAGCAAAGTAGTTACCGGGGTCCATCGATAATTATGGTAATTAACATCAATAAAAATGTTCACCGAAGCACGGTACTGTAACGTAAGGTTACGGTAATATAAGCCGACATTATAATGAAAAACGTGTGTATTTTTTGTTAAAAATATAGATTCAGGCTTTTCTAAAAATCCTTTGAATCCGGCTTTAAATACCGCAGGCCCTTACCATTCACGAACAATTCAGAAAGAAACTTTGGAAGCATTAAAAACAACACAGTCAAAAAAATAACAAGCTGAGTTGCAAAGCGTACGAAATTATTTGGAATATTCAACAAACGTTAACTTATAACGAGATAGGTATCCCATAATATTTGAACCATCTATCCATAAACACATTAGTGTCTTTTTGTCCGCACGTATTCAATCTTTTCAGAAATTCATCAGTCTCTTCTAGGTATGACAGATAAAATTAAAGAATAAGAAAGTAAGACCAGGTTAGGTAAATAAATCCATTCTGATTTTGGGCATTCATTTTTCTGAAGTAAAAGAGATATACAAAAGAAAATAGAAACTAATTGGCATATTAAGCTTAAAAAAGCTAACCTAAGTTCTAGTATGATTGATAAAATTCCATCCATCAATGAGTCCAAGAATCATCCAACAACAGAGGTGATGAAATCGGTTTCTACTGTTGGAATTCTTCGGGCTCTGTAGATTCAGCTTACCCCAGTTCACCCAGTTGGAGACTTGTGCTAGTAGGCAAAGGATACTATAGTATAAATGAATATATTAATGACAAAGACGCCTGGAAACTAATGCCGCATCCAGTTCCGCTTAGGTTAGAACATAATATTATGTAACCTCTCATGATTTTAAAAGATGTGCGAGGAGTTTCTTTCGGCTTTTCTTCTCCTCCATGACAAAGCACCCTTCCGAAAAGCTGGTAGATTAAAAAAATGACGTGCATAAGTGTATCAGTGATACCTATATGAATAAAAGATTTTGATTTGATTTGATTTGATTTGTGAGCATTCTACATGCAACCGTATAATGTTTTCACTGTCTTTCGGTATGTAACGCTATTTTCCTCTTTTGGAAGACTATATACGGACGTCCACGGATGGCAATGACTTCCATCTAATGAGATTCATTAGTAGCATTGGCGACCTGTGTGGCGCAATGGTTACCATGCCGGATCGCCGCACCAAGGGTCCTGAGTTCGATTCCCAGCGAGGTGGAAATTTGAATGATGAGTTTGGATTTCTGTTCTCGGTCTGGGTGTGAATGTACTTATCCAGTGTGTTGTCCATGTCACCCACGACACGGAGAATCCTAGTGGGGGGCTAGGAGTGTGAATCGTTGTTTATTTATTATTATTATTATTATTTTCATGAGGCGTTCCATCTCAAACTTCACGAATACCAGCACTTGTGACTACGAATTTATTTATAAATTTTATTTCTACTAATAAATGCTAATGGCTATCAAGCTTCTGCCATAAACAGACGACAGAACCAACTCACAATCGCTAGTCAAAAAATATTTTAAATACATAACAGGTATAAAAAATCTCTTTTGTCGGCGGAGGTGCTCAAACTTTTTTTCAACCCTGTGGTCTGTTTACAAGGGTAAAGGGAAAAATTCTCGTTTGGACCCGCAAAAACTTTTTTGCGGTAAGAAAAGGTTGCTTTGTAGCAGGTTTGTTATCTGCTTTTTTGAGCGACATATCTATATTCGCTGGGTAATTCTTGGTAATTTGGAATTAAAAATTGCGTGGCGATGAGGGTGCGTTGTCAAATATTTTCAGAGTTTTTGGTAATTTATTGAGGTATTTTTAAAAGAGTTTACGTACGTTGTTTGTGTTCAGCAATCAATGGGAAGGGATGAAGGGTCAGTGAACAAATCATTTGGGAACACTTTACCTTTGGCCATTCCCAATTACCAATGGTGGTCATAATGAGATTTAGATTTATAAACTGAGTGATAATAAAGTTAATGACTCATTTAAACAAGAAATTAAGACAGATAAAATTAATATTACTAGTGGGGGATTGAGGCCACCTCCGACCAGCTATAACCTCGAAAAGACAGGATCTGGTGATACGTCTCATCGAAGGATGGATGGATAGCCAGATCTTTTTACATCAATAAAATACGCAGAACATGGAACTGCTCAACCACAAAAACATTGCTAATGGTTTTCAAAGTATTAGTAGTTAAATTTATACCATGTTTGCTAAGCAATAGCTTGTATAGTCTTATGCAAAGGATAGATATACATAATGTGAAATGATAAACAAACAAACTTTATTTCCATTGCTATACGAATAGAGCTATCTTCCTTCGCCACAGTTCCTAATCGGATAATTATTCAAAGGAATATAAGGAGTAGCTCATACTGATTCAAAATTAATGTAAATATGAGTTGCCAAAATAGTCGCTAAATTTTGCCCTGAAGCACCTGAAAATGAGTTTTAATCAAACCACACTAGGAGGATAACTTAGATACGTAGAAGTAAAAACTAAAACAATTTATTAAAAATAATAAGATAAGTATTAGGTATTATATTTCGCTTCATAATATTGTACTTTGAAACACTATATATTTATGATTGCCTGCCTTTATATGTCTTCTATACAGTTGTATTCATCTCTTTGGTGTAGGTCACCCTAATTCCCAACACCATAAATCTCTTGAAATCTCACACCAGGGAAGAGTACATGATAATAGATTTAGTACAAATAAATCTAGGCACCTGTTGTCACGTGGAACCTTTTATAAGTGCCCGCGGACTACACCTGCTGGTTCTGAAGTGAAGTGAGGAGCTTTAAGTATCTTGTATGTTAAAAAATGTAGGAATTGGAATTAAGAATTAAGATGAGAATGGTGACACGTATGAATAAATTATTTTGATTTGATTTGATTTGATTTAACATTTTAGAGCGCTGTAACAATGGAGGACTAATCATATCACTTAACAGCATGAGATCCTTAGTCTGTGGTAGTGGTGTGGTAGTCAGCTCGTTGGCCGGCTATTTCCATAAAAAAAATCTAGATCTAGCAACTTCCACTGTACTAGTCTTGTTCATCGTAAAGGTCTCCCCGATTTGGTAATTTTTTATTATTATTGATCCTATTGATATTATAAATATGAAAGATTTTTGTGTGGATGTATGGATGATTAATAAATACACTTTCACACAAAAAGTACTTAACGATTTTTGACGTGACAACATCTATTAAAACGATGAACGCCGGGTGCATGCACGAAAAAGCATGACTCACTGTCACGTTCCGTGACGTCATGTCACGTTCCGCGAGCGAGAGTGCGGAACAAGCGATAGAGAGGCACCATCGGCTACGATCGGCCGAAGCGCTCGGTTCGTGCCGCATCGAAGTAATAAACATATTTGAATTAATTAGTGCAAATAAAAGTTATTCATAAATTAATCAAAATGTATATTTCATTTCACTCCTTTTCCTATACAAAATAATGGTAATTTAACTAAAATGATTCAATTTTATCTATAAAAGTATGCAATCATATCATCATTTCATTCAATGTTTTGTCATATGACGTTCTCACGTTAAACTACCGTCCGTAAACCGACTTTACAGACAACCATTTTTCATAAAATTTTGCACACAAGTAGACCATGATTTGTATTGTAATAAGGTATAGGAGTTGTGATCCCGGTAATCATGAGCAACTCTCGGGCAGAGTTGTATAAAATATTAACGACCCAATGTACTCTCCTCCTAATATCGTTGTAATACATCGCATAGCCGAAGCATATCTACTTGGTATCCTCACAATGGGCCACCCTAATTTGAATATCTTGCTCGGTACGAGCAACAGAGTAAAAAATATGAGCAATAAATATGCCCACGTCAATTCCGCAATGGTTGCCTCCGTTAAGATATTGGAATAACTTCTGGATACTAGTTATACGTATATAAATATTACATTGTAACATCTTGTACTAACTTTCGCTTTATTGTGGAATTGGTTAACGAGATAGAAACTTAAAAAAAACACGTGAATACGAAATCTCTGACATATAACAATCTTATTGTTAGTTAATTGATAGAGCCTTGGAGCAAAAGATCCATTCATTTTCAGAAATATGTTTACTGAAATGTAAAAGTGTATTTATAACTAACAACTCATTGGCAAGGCAACAACATATCGGCAGCAAGGGATATGTTATCGAAACTGCGTGTTATTCGACATACCACGTACGCTGTACACGTATAATTTTATTATAATATGATGCCATAAAGTCTTGACAGATTTCCTTTATACGGTTAGAACCAGACCACTGACATAGTTCAAATTTACAGTAATATTTTATCGGCCGAAAACCAATTTTACCACGCTGGTAAAATGCCGGTAATTTTTCAGTGCGGCTTGGCACAATTCAAACTATGAGTGAAGAAATCTCTGGTTGTACAAAACGTGCAACATCCCGATGTAAACGTAAACTTCTTGGGGTAAAGATGAGTGTTACTTAATTTATGACAGTGTATAGGTATAAGTTAGGTACTGAAATATGGAGATAATTTCAAATCAGGTTATTTCTAATAAATAAATAAGTCATTTATACTCTGCTAGATTCGAATCCAGTCCTTATTGCTAAAGTTGAATTTCAAGTCATAAATATACGATACAATACCGAACATACATTACTTCGAAAATAGGAATATTTCTCATGACATATATTATTTTGAACCGAACAGGCTATTTGGCTTTCACTAAAGCACAAAATTATTGTGATGATCACACATATAGTGATCCTACAGAAGTAAAAAGTGCACAATACTTCCAATAAAAATACTCTACGCTCTGATTAATAATATCTATAGAAATGTAGAGTTTTTTTTTAATTTCGCTAATACAGACAGCCCTGTGACAGATATATTAAACAATACAGGGTGGACAAATATGAAAATAACTCTACCGCAGGGTATCGGCATTGTACAACTCATTTGCCTACTGTTGTGTACAGTGCTCCACGCAGGTTGAGTTCTATAACTTTATCAATTTTCTCTATAGCTTTAAATATTTTATGTATAAAACATTAGGTATCGTAATAATAAAATACACGTCGAAGAATAAACCACACATTGTCAGAGCTGAAATTTTGTTGAAGAACACGAGAAGGTCTAAAAAATTTTAACCGACTTCAAATAAGGAGGAGGTATTCAATTCGACTGTATTTTTTATGTTTGTTACCTCAGAACTTTCGACTGGGTGAACAGATTTTGATGATTCTTTTTTAATCGAAAGCTAGTGCTTGTCTGTAGCCCTTAAATTTGAGCTAGATCTGACGAGTAATTTTTGAGTTACTTTGAAGTCGGTTATTTCTTTTAAGATAATACTAAAAAGAATGAGATTATTAATTGAGATGTATTTTGCAAAATCTTTAATATTTAAATGTCTTTACCTTATTCATTGTTACTTTTTCTTGCGCATTATAAATGCAATCGTTCTTGACAACTGAAAGACAATTTTCATTGGCAATGTTCAGACACACACGCACACATCCACACATACACAGATATTATACAGACACACAGATACTTCAATCTTAAAACTTATAACATCCCTCTTTTTTCGTCACGGGGTAAAAAATATTGCTCATAAATTATTTTATACTTTTATGAATATTGCAGAAAAGTTAAGAATATGGTCAAAAAAGATGTTCGTATCAGTAACGCAGTTGCGAAACTTGATGCAGTGACTGTACGCACGGACGTTTCAATACAATAAACAATCACGTTACTGCTTTTTGCTCTTAATCGTATTGCTGGCGATATCGGCCCGTAAGTAGCTGACCACTCATAGTACGAGAGTTGACCGTGAAAATTTGGCAAGTATAAAAAACTCGCAAACTGGCAATGATTGTCATACTTTTGAATGTTTACTGATAAAAATTTAAAATCATGCTTAACATCCATGCCTTTGTAAATGAACATACCTCGTCCTTCGTCCCGATGGACTACTTGTAACGTGAATAAAACTGCGTGAAGATGTTGTATTCTACTTTATACGCCGCAATAAATTCCAATCGATACGTTCAAAGTCCAAAAGTTAAAATGAATTGAATAGTAAGAAAATCCTATCCTAAGTCTAAAAATAACACAAAAAACGATGTGGCCTTGGCTACAACTGGGACGTAAGAGACACTAAAATCTGTCTATTTTAAAATAAGAATAATTTAGTAATAGCAATAAAGATAAAAATCTTCTATATATTTATAAAAAAATCTATAAATTATATCAATGGAACCTGGATTATAACAAAAAGGACAAAAATAGTTTTCGTTTTGAAATTAATTTATCAGTCTGTCCAAAATGCGAAACCACCTCTTACACTATTATTGCTTTGCAATTCGCTGCTTGTGCCTATGTCCGGGGCCGTCGACTTGCCTACCTTATTGATTTTTAATAGCCACATCTTTTATGGTACAGGATTATTGTCGTTCGGAAAATAAAAGGTTCTACTTTATTAATGTTTGCGATTTTAACTGATCGCATGGGTAATTCCAGGAGCTTTTAAATTTGAATAATCGTTCGTACGAGCCGCGTATATTGTGGTTCGAATGCGAATTCGAATAATGGTTGAGTTCAAATTTAAAAGTAAAAGAATCATGTCGCTATATTACAACTAATTGTTTTCCTTTCTGTATTATTTCGTAGGAAGTGAAAACCAAATGTTAGCACACTGTTAAATAATTTAGGTAAAAAATTAATATGTTATATATCCACTTATCCACTTTTAGTGTGTGAATAAATTTACCTACAATATAATAACGAATCTCAATAAAAACCCTGTATGTTCCAGAAGAATTGTGCTTCGAATAAAAGGAATCGAATACAAGACTCTTGGTTTTGCGACAGAATCCCTACACTTTCGAGTACCTACTGTTGTTCCAATGTTTAAAAATGCATGCCAATATACCCTTGATATAAGTCGTGAAGTATCGTATAATGTAATTACTAAATAATTATGTAACCATAAAAAACAAAATTATACTTGCAACTGTAAAATGAAAACTTAATAAACAAAAAATATAATCGAAACTATACGTGAATAAACATGGTTTATTTTTTAAAATCTACTGAAAAAACTTTAATTTTCACATCATGGTATTATCGGTCGGTTTTGGAACAATTATTTTACAAACATCGCTTTAACATCATGTTTTGCTGTAAATATTACAATTAATGTCTAATCACTCAGTACACGGTTATTAAAGAATATCGGTCAAGTGTGTGTCCTACAGGCGAAGGGTTCAAAATTAAAAGAAAAGATGATTTGTAACATTACAATTTTCAAATTCAAAATTAAGTTATACATGATTTTAAACTTAACTCATCGTGGACTGAACACATTTTTACTATGATACGGGTACTCACGATATATATACACGGAATATATATCGTGAGTACCCGTATCATAGTAAAAAAAATAAGTTATGATGTCTATGGAGTGCCACATTAAACCACTTTACAAGTGTGACAATATTATTTGCACGTTCGTCAAAAAAAATTACTCCATAGCTTGCGGTGAAATTGTCTTAAATTGTAACATATTTTTAAACTGAAGTCTTACAGAGCCTATAAAATAAAACCTTAATAATAAAAATATGTATGTGCAAATTAATTCTTGTTGAATTACGACATCAGAAGGGACGATCGACAAAATAGCAAGGCTTCATTTGTCGCCATTTCGTCACAGAACCCTAAAAGCGTTAAACGATCTTATCCCTTAAAAGACCTGACGGGTAGTAGTTAGGCTCAGGCAGTCCTATCAATAAGACCTCCCTTACTGCGATCCTTTCACGTCGAGACCTCACAATTTAACATGCCATAACCAGCCCAGCATTTGATCGACAGGGAATTAAAAAACAAAAAAATAACCACAGACAAGATCAGAAATGGAATCGCCATTTTAATTATAAACAACCGGCCTGTTCCCGTCAAACCGATACAATAAGACGATTGAAAAATCAAAATTCTAAAGTGTAATATCAAACTCGACTTATAATTGGCCTCTCCTCTCTCTGACATTTGCCCCTTTGATTCGTGTTAGGAGCAACGGAAATCCATCTCTACGCATCTATCTCAAAGTTCAGATCGGTATAAAGGATATGGAAGTTAAGGCGCGTGCACACGACTGTAATATTTATAAGACGTGTATCAAAACTGAAGAGCCGCCGTCTTCCAAGCCGATGACGTTTGACGTGAATTCTGACATCCCCTTTATGATATGGTGCAAAACGAAAGATCTTGGCTTAATGCTTTAAAATTAGAATCAGTTTTGGGTATTCATTACTTATCAATAGTCATATAAGCGTTGATGTCTTCGTAAATCATACGTTGCAAAAAAGATTCATATGAAAACTCTACTGTTCCATTTCAGTCCACCTACGACAAACTTGTTTCTTTTTAAAATGGTTTTATAATGGTTCTTTTTAAAATGTTTGCGAGATAAGACTACAGGAAAAGGACTTAGCCAACCAGCAAATATATTTGACTCTTCTTAATCTCAAAAACATGTCAAAATTACAGTCTAGGTACTTGTGACAATAAAATAATAAAAACTTTCTTTTTGTGCTCAAAAGTATTACGAAATATTTTAAGATAAATAATTTTAAATATATTACGGCACTTATGTTATTTAACTGGAAGTCTTTTTCTGACGATGTATTGCATAATATCGGTGGAAGTGGTTCAAAGCGGGGTGAAAATATCAAAAATATTAGTATTTTTCATCTTTTTTCAGCAACTATTAGTATTGTTAAAAAATAAAGAAACGGTTAATTATAGAAATGTAACTTGATGAGTATGAACTAGTTGGTTCGTGTATAATAACTTAATATAATAACTTGTATAAAAGAAAACAAAAAGCTAGAGATTCCCGCTTTACGCTAATGATTTAAACTCACCCCACGGTATCGCAACTCGATGAGCAAATAAAACACGTGAAAGATCTCGTATCGTGAGCTTTGAATAAGTTAGAACATTGTGTAACATTTATGAATCTGTGTGAATATGGAGTATCGATTCACGTAAGGGAATATTTTTTTTTTGTTATGATGGAAGTGGCGTACTAAGGAAACAAAATTATTAATCACATAAAGGGCTTGTTTCACCATCTTCAAGTAGAGTCCTGAATAAGCTATTCGCCGGTTAAAGTGACGTTAAAGTGTCATTTTACATACACGAAATGTCAACTTAACCAACGAATAGCTTACTTCGGACTTACTTGAAGATGGTGAAACATGCCCTAAGTGTCAAATAAGTGCTTTCAGTGCGGGATGGCTTTTGTACTGATGATCAAGCCTTGTCAGGATACTTACAGTTTTGTAATGGTAAGAGTTAATGTATTATGTTCTTTGTTAACATAAGGAACAGACATTAGGCCATAACGTTGGTAAAATTAGAGAAAGAGTGTCCTACAACTTTTATTAAGAGTGATTGAAGATCACATGTCAATCCGTATTGAAGCAGCGTTGTGTAATGTGCTCCAGGACACTTCAAATGTTAGAAGTGATATGTATCAATCGAAGCTCTTTGAAGCAGAAGATGTGACAGTTTGAGTATTGTGAAGTAATCTGAAAGACTTTTTCTTAATTAATTTAATAACTGTGTTCTTGGGTTCCACAAGGCACATTGCTTCAATTTAGAAATGATTATGTTATTTAAACTAAATCTATTCCCATACATATTATTATATGGGTTACATTGATTGACGCAGCAGTCAGTAGGTACTCATGCACCCCATCGGCATCCACGGTTTCACACATCGCCGCGTTCGAACTAACTCCATTATAAAAAAGAGAAACACGGGTCAAACAACAACCCACTAAGATGAACCTCTGTCAATTGCTGTCTTTCAACTATTGGGCGGTTTGAACTCGACCAGAAAAAAGAAACAAACATCACGTACACAAACAATAACCAACCTTATTTCCTTTACACACAGTGCAGTTTGGGTTGCAGCCTTCAGCTAGATGATAAAAATGTTGCCAAAAAAATTGTGAAGTGGGATCGTACCACGTATTTGATTTGAGTGATCCAGTAATTGACGCTTTTTGCAATGTTTCGAATTCGAATGTTCGAGTTTTGAATTGAAAGGTTTTATGATTTCGAAATCGATTTAACGCCATCTTGGGTTACCTATTTGTTTGTTACATTTTATAAATATGTTGTGTTTTTTAAATATACATAGTTTTGACTGGCTGTAAATTTTTAAGGCTTGCGATAAACATGTGACTACGTACGTTAGTTAAAATAGATCTTGGTTGGAATGGAGGACTTTTCGTGGTCCTTCCAGGCCAGTTCTAGACGGGTACTTGACTGGACATTATTTTAGCAGTTGGCAACAAATCCTATGAACAAACAGCTGCTAGTATAAGAGAAGGCTAGAATCAAGACTCAAAAATAAATGGGAAATAAAAACTGATGTATCTGCAACGATAACAGCTAACTCCTTCGCATGTAGCACAAATCGTTTTTTAGCCTTTACAGCTTCATACTGACGAGACGCGAGTTTGGAATGGCTACGCCAAGTTGACAATTTTTGTCAAGAGGAAGGAAGTGTAATTAATCCTCGTCGAAAAATAGGGGTAGTAACATCCTGAAGGCATACTGTGGGCATCCTGTAGGTTTCGAACCTCATCTAAGAGCTTGCTTGATGAAGGGCATCGCCTGCCAGTGCAAGTGTGTGCAAGCATGCCATTTTCGCGGGAATGCCTTGTGGCCCTTGTGGTGGGGTATGTTTGTAAGAGGAAGTCTTGTACCGGGAGAATGTTTGCGACCGCGATCTCACTGATCGTTGATGTTCAGGCTGGTTCAGGTAGTTACTGACATTGTTACTTCGGTAGATACTGCACTTAGTAGCAAATTGGGTACATCGCGGCAAGGATATGTTTCTGTCTTCATGAAACCTACTAACTAAGATCAAACAGCAACTGTCCATTCGAAAAAATGGATACGATTTACACCCTCGCCAAGTGTGTTATAAAGACCATGTTGCTACGCGATAAAATAGCAATAATGTCAAGACCTATCCATACTAAGCCATCAGTGTGTGAGAAAATAGGCGAAAGCTAGTGTCAATATTTTTTGAGATACGTTTTTTGCTTTGAATGTAGCGTTAGATCAATGTTCTGACTGTAATAATTAAGTAACATCCATTAACTTTATGGCTTCAATACTTTTCCTCTTCACCTTTATTCCAATCTTAACTGTTTACAGGACAAATTCTTCCGATCTTTATGTTCTACGTCATAATAACATACTCAAACCATACCTACAAATTAATTCAAAATCTATGTTATCAATTTCCTTCACCATTAAATTGTATGTGATTTCAAAGACTATAATCAAAGTTTCAAGCTTTCCTAAACGTTTTAAATTCTAATTTCTATATTACAAACGTGAATAAAATCACATTTTCTCATAAAATAGAGCCACGACACGATGCGAGTTGAAGCGTGGATCGGGGCGGGAAGATGTGATTGACGGACGACAGCGGATAAACACAGGTCGAATCGCAAAACTGTTTTTTTGGTAAAAAATACACAGTGAAGTGTGAGCTGGTTTTGTGTCGGGATTCTGACAAAAAGTATGTGTAGTATTTTTGTGATAAGTTTTTTCTTTGATACGTGGAATTAGGTCTTATGCTAAATGAAAAAATGCTTCCTTAATATAACATTATTGACATGTTCTAGAACTTCTAAATGAAGCATACTATATTCAAATCTTCAGTGTTTCTTTTCATTAATTCTATATTTTATTATCAAAAACCTTCAAAATATTGTGTTTACATCCTAATATATCAATTAAATCATGTTATATTATGTTAGAAAACTGATTCTTCAAACTTCCCTTCACTTTTCACACGAATCATTTCAATAATTCTATAAAATAGTCCGTGCATTGTAAAGGCTTTTAAATTATAACAGTTCATCGATATTATAATATCAAGTGGTTTTACGTCAACAAATATCTGGCCACGGATCCCTAAATGTCAATTTTCAGCGGCGTCCCCCGATACTCCCACAGCTGGGTGCCTGATACGGTGTTTCTCACAAAACCCTATCATAAAGCCTTTTTTTAATTTTTGATTTCTACGGAACAAATCCATTTGACGATCCGAACCATAACTCGGCGGATATTTGGTAGGTGATAAGGTTTGAGATTCGGTTCCCGGATTGGACTTGTTTTGTGCGACAAATTTTATTAATTTATTACTATTTGAAAGTAACTTCTGCTCTATTTTTATTGCATATGAAAAATTGCTTGACAACCCATTTGAAAGATAAACAGCAATTTAGGGTATACCGTTTCAACATTAAAAGTAAGTCTTATAAACAATTCCACGTGAAGAGTTCCAGTTTTTTCAGAATTTCAAGACATATGATTACAATGACATGTTGATGTCAGGATTCATGAACAGCCGGAATGATGTAAACAAAACAATCACCGTCCGCCAGCAACAAACGTCCACCTAGACAACTGGATTGTCGCAGTCCGAACGCCCCTGCAATTAGTTTCATGTTGCCAGTTCCGATATGAAATACAGCTGTCCGAATCGGCTAAGACATATAGATTAGTGTGTGACCCACGGCCGTTTAGAATGTATTGGAAATAATGAACTTCGTGGTAGCCTCTATTTATTGGCTATGAGAACTGAAAACCTTAGCCAAAGGTAGATTTATTGGACACATGATTTAGAAAAAATATACACATAATTTAGGAAAATGTAGAATCAACATAAAGAGTCACATAAGTTTGATCGCCTAATCAGGTGAATCAGAGATATATGATGCGGAATAAATGAAAACCAATATTCAAAGAAGGACGCTGTCACTAAAATACACCATGACGAAGATAATACAAGACGAGTTTTATGTTACAGACAAAAACCTTCCCCTTACGGTAATTCTAGAAATATTTACATGAAGCTCTCAGCAAAGAGGTGGATCTTGCGTCACTTCGCTGCTTTTGCTGCTTCTGAACAGCAGACGAGGCTCTAATAGATGTCAGTGGGTTCAATATCATCTAGTTTAATTTCGGTTTTTTTCGTCCATCGTGCTAAACTTTTATGACCTTACCTACCTTCTAGATTTAATCTGGAATTATCTTTGTTTCAGAACGCACTATCGCATAGTTACTAAGAGATTTGACGGGAAACAGTAGCTATTAGTTACATATTACTTAGTTTATGAGGTCTCCAAAATTAATCATTCATTTACCTATCTATCTAATCAGTATTTCTTAACTAAATAGATGGTTAAAATCATCATAGCTAGTATTATCGTAGTAGTCTATATCGTCGTGCTGGTTAAATCGTGTAAATAAAGCTTAAATTAGTTGAATATTATTAAATTAGATGTATAATAATTATTAATTTAATCTAGCATTTTTAATGTTTACGCCTACCCACACATTCTCATCATAATCAAGGGTTAAATGGGAGAGAATGGCACCGGGCATTAAGTCCGCCCATTGTGTAAAATTGCAATAAAGGATAAACAAAAAAATATATTTTCAACACACTTTTTAATTCATATCCAATATCTATCCGTGTGTCAGAGCAATAGTTACCCTATAACATATGCCAAATCCATGGTTCAACCATTTTGCATTCGACTGCGGGCCCCTTTCGGATGACGTCAATATGCAGCCTTCTTCTTCCAACCAAACTGTCTCATGATCGAGTGAGAATCGCATTCTAATTTCGTCTCTGCGAATCTAGACTTTAGGCTGACATTTCACTGTAGCTGAAGGTCGCTTGCAATGTTGCGAAACGCGACATCCAAGCTCTATAACTCTGATATATAGTTTCACCTTTATTGAATCCGTGATAAATTGATACATGTAGGCAAAGGCGGTTATTGAATAACAAGTGTGGCTGGTTGATCACACGTCATTTGTAAGCTTTGTCGCGGCTACGTGCGGTGATTCCGTGTGACGGCGCCCTATGATGAATTCGGCATTGGAATTTGTAATTGCGCACCCCATTTCGTAATGCGATAGTATTAATCATGTGATTCTATACGTTCGTTTGCGAAGCTGCAAAGGTGTTACTTGTACTGTAATCATGGAGTTTCATCTGATTATGAACTACTTGTTTTGATTGGTAGTTTGTCTTAAAGTTGTTCCGTATAAAAAGGAAATCTTAGGTAAGAAACCTGTTAGTGGTAATAATTCAGTGATGTCTTTTATAGAGTAAACTTGAGGCGACAAATGAACCTAATGAAATTTAATTTCATGAGAACATAGTAAAAGACCTTCGGAGACCATTAAATATTTTAGATGTACTCTGAGAAAAAGATTAGCAGATGAACTGAAAATCTACAGACGATTTTAATCTAAAATATTTAGATACGATGAAGTCTTTCAAATATAAATAATTATAAGAATGTTTAATTTGAGAGACTGGACATTGAACATTGTTTATATCATGCAGAATACGAGATGATAATAAAATTGTAGAAAGGCTTCTTAAGTAATTAAAAAAGATAAATATATGTGTTCTTGTAATAACACCTTCAAAACTATACAATATCTTTCAACACATACTTTATAAACCAACGAACCATTTAGGATTCAAATGCAATCAAATCTAAACTGGAACGTTGATCCAGACCACCAAACACCGAACAATTAGGCATTTAGAATCCAAGCGGAAGATTTAAACACTAAAGCCATTACCGGCACACAGGCAGGAAGACCGTACATTCGTGCGCTATCTTCAATCTTGTCCACCGCATCCAGTCAGGGCAGTCAGTAACAAACAACTATTGCGTACGGCGCACATTAGCAGAAAGCGTCGCACTCGTGACATCTAAATTTCGGGGAACCGCATGCCCGACGCGCTGCAACGAAACACTGCCTACCTTGGATGCGGTGTTGGTTTTGTTTGTTGACTTTGTTATGGAAATAGCCGGCAAACGAGATGATGATTCACCTGATGTTAAGTAGCTATCGTCGCCCATGGACAGCAAAGGCGTACTCAAAAAGTCAAAATAGATAGGTATAATTTCATCTTCAAGGAAACGATTACTTATTTTCATAGCACCATGCTGCCTATGTTTCGGAGTTTTATATATCTTTGAAAACACGAGTATGAGAACTCTCATTATTCAGGTATTTACCTAAATTAATAACTAGTAGTCAGCTTTTAGTGTAGATTTGGTCCTTTTACGCCCCAACTCACAATCAGAGTTACAAGCGATTACTTAAAGCGCTCCTTAGTAAAGAATCACCATTCAAATTCTGTACTAAGGAGCGATTTAAGTAACCGTTAGTAAGTCTGAGTTGGGGCGTTAGAGTCAAGCTCCTTCCAACATAAGGTTTATATATGACCAGGCAGTACCTATCACCTGCAAGAACGTTCGTAGCTCCGTGTGCCGCGTGTCCGAGAGCTTCGTGACCACGGAGCGGAGCAACAAAACATATCGGTCGGTCTAACTGCACCGCGCATAGAAACGGCCGGATAAATCGAGGATTTGTCGCTCTGTCGTGTATACCCTACCCTATGCCTACCTTTACTACGTTGTGGCAAAGTAAATTATCATCTTGCTGCCTGTTGTTAAACCATCTATAACTACTTATTTTTATTGTTTAATCATGATGAGATGAAACAATTGTGGCTTGAAGGTAAAAGTAAGGTAAGGTTTGATTTAAATCGTTCGATTATTCTCCATACTGGGGTTTTACAAATCCAAAAGTTATTTTTTAGTTTTGACTGTTTTTCTGTTTGTAACTTTGTGCGGAGAGAAAAACTAATTTCATTGATACTGCATAAATATCCGTAGACGAACGATCCGTAGACGAACAAAGGTAACCGACATAGCTCTAACAATTAGCCAGCTGAAGTGGCAATGGGCTGGCCACATAGTTCGAAGGACCGATAAACGTTGGGGAAGAAATGTCCTCAAATGGCGCCCACGTCTCGGAAAAAGGAGCATCGGACGCCCCCCAGGTGGACTGACGACTTGAAGAAGACAGCGGGCATCCGCTGGATTCACTAGGCTCAGGACCGGTCAGAGTGTCGCAAGTTAGGGGAGGCATATGTCCAGCAGTGGACCTACAAAGGCTGATGGATGGATGGATGGATGGATTGACATAAATATCAGGAAAAAATTCAAAATTTTTTGTTGTTATTGTAATATCATGTGTGATTATTAACCCGTCGGTTACCGAGAACGTTCCAGCACGTTCGAACTCAAAGGTACCGCGATCACGCGGATCCTAACGAGTTAATTAATTTCTAGACTTTCCTATCCTCACCTACATCTGCCATCTAATACCTGAGGGTAATAGCAAAGAGTCGGCTTCTACAACCATGTGTGACAAGTCATATCAAACTGTACTTTCGATTTAGTTGCCGATCAACGTATAATACGCCAAAAAACTGTACAATTTTGTGATTTTGTACAGTTTTGTGGTAAACGTTAAAAATTTAAAAAGTAAAACATCAGATGAAGTATACTGCAAGAATGGAGAACATGCGCGAACCCAACACCTATACGCGGAAATAGTAAGATCTTCAACCCTTTCTTTCTTCATTCGACGTCTTTCTTATTCATAGAGTTGAGTAAACTAACCTGAATCAAATTTACCACATGGAGTAAACGAGAAATTTGTAAAAATGAGTAACATACACGGAATTTTTGTATGACTAAAAAATTACTTCCTGAGCAAAGCTAAAGCGGGGATATAATTCCTTGTAGAAAAATGCATTTTTTATAGTATCCTTAAGTAACGAAGCGTACGGGGCTCCGTTTTTCTCTAAATTTCTTCAGCTAGTACAGCTTAGTCAAATAATAATCAACAGGCGAGGTATCATACCAAGTCTCTCCTCTTTGAGGTCGCTGTTTTAAGCTCACCACCAAAGAATCACTATAGATTTCGTCGTATGGTTAATATTTAATTTGTTTGAGATATTTCTTATTAGACGTTTGAGGAGCCATAAATATTTTAGGCAGAAACGATTCGATTTGGTATTCAATATTTTGTCATAACCCTAAAAAGCGTTCGGAGCAAACTGCCAAATGTAATAGGATTGACAAGATTCCCGGCCACCAATAAAAGATGGGGGCCGATGCCATAAAACTATAAGCAGGAAATATGTCTAGAGGAAAATTTCTGAGCTATAACCGTGACCATTCGGCGAAACCCCAAATGTCATACCAATGAATTCATGTCGACCATTTTTTTGCCCAGTTTATCGCGTTTCTTTATTACGGTCGGACATTTTTGGCGTGTGGGGATGTTTTGGCGTATATTTTTATAGCCGCATTCGAGGGTTGACGACAAAGTACTGGTTTTACGAATAATTTGTTTACGACCATCATATTGGATTCGGCTCGGCGTTCCCAATAAAGTGGTTCTTTATTTTCTAATAATGGTGCCCCGTTGTTTATGGTGTCGTAATGAATAGTGATGTAGGTATGAGCTCTTCTTCCCTATTAGGACCATGGTTGCTTTTTATGGATCCGTTTATAGAGGAAAATGGTTCTATTGTAATGTGATGAATAGTTCATAAGTATTTTGTGGGTAATTAATTATTCATATATTTTATTGCATGTGGTAAGTCAAAATATACATATTGATGCTTTGATTTTTCTACATTTGTTTTATATTTTACTATTTATAAAATTGTTTTGTTATATAATATGTTTACTTCTGAACACATTTATTCCAAGCTACTGTATAATAATTTTTGCCACTATTTATTCATCCAACTACCGAGTACGCCACACTACTTAAGTTTGGCATTAAGAACCACTGCATAAGTCTAATTTTACCCAAAAAAAATAGAAATCATCACTTCAACGAATCTTGGTTACATCAAACAATACTGATATCACATCATCTTTAAACACAAAAGTGTAAACCATTGAACAAGACGTTGCAATATCAATTTTGTTCAGAAAAATTACATAATTATAACACTAGAGGGGCATCAAATACTCCAATGAGACAAAAGACTTGAATACAAAGGGGGTATTAAAAAAATGAATTGTGAAGGGTGCACTCAATACGAGCACTTCAGCCGATCTCGGAGACATCCATTAGGTATTATTGAAGATTTTAATATCAAAAATTGCCGAGACGTTACAAGATTTTTAGACACTACGACTTTATTGCGATGTTAGAAATTAAATGATTCGGATGAAGTTGAATAATTTAGTGGTAGGATATTTTACCCGCATGACATGTAGCCACGAGTATTCGGCGTCGTCTTTTACTGTAAAAAAAAACTAAAAAAATATTTAAAATCCTTCATCGCGTTGTCCAACTGTGAAACTCATTGATAATTGACAATACTGTAGATGTGCCGATGGGAACACTTAATTGTGCCGTACCACTAGTTGTGCGTTCGTAGTTGAATCGTTAGGAAACCGCGAAATTTTACATCCTGTTTTATTAACACGTTCACTGCGTTGTGAGGTCATATTGACTCACAGCGAACTTTCATGTGGTGCGGCGAGCAAAATAGCGTTCTTTCCCCTGGTGCGGAAGGCTTAACTTTGTGTATTTCTATCGTAGGAAAAAGATTTTTATACCATTGTAATTGCCGCTTTAACGTGAACAATCCTATATTTTCGAACACTCGTGAGACAATATGACCTCACCCGCACTTAAAGAAAATTGTTTCACTCTAGTGCGGTGTGAGGTCAATATGACCTAGCGCTCCGCGCACCTCACACCCGCACTGAACGTTGCGCTAGCGCCATTTTGCGCGCTTAGTGTTGTGCCACGCGATCGATAAGGAAGACGTCGCTTTCAGCCATTTTTCGCGCGTACGAAATATATGTTTTGCAACTTTTAATTTCAATATTATGTTAGTTATATTAGTAAAGTAATATTATATAATATTGTATTAGTAAAGTCTTGTGTGTGTGTGTAGTCTTGTGGTGTTGTCGTCAAGTGTAAGATATGCCATATTATAGATATGATATGATAAACTATACTGTTGAAACTTGGTAAGTAGATGTATTCTGTAAACCACGTTAAGATTTTTACACAAAAATAGAAAAAAAAAAACAATAAATTTTGGGATTCCCCATACATAGAACTGAAACTCAAAAAATTTTTTTTCATCAAACCCATACGTGTATGGGTAGGTCTATGGATAGGTCTTCAAAAATGATATTGAGGTTTCTAATATCATTTTTTTCTAAACTGAATAGTTTGCGCGAGAGACACTTCCAAAGTGGTAAAATGTGTGTCCCCCCCCCTGTAACTTCTAAAATAAAAGAATGATAAAACTAAAAAAAATACATGATGTACATTACCATGCAAACAAAGAAAGAAAATTGCTTCCAAAGAAAATTGATTTGAACGAGATCTAGTAAGTAGTTTTTTTTTTAATACGTCATAAATCGTAAACCGCAAAAAACATCGATCAAAGTTACAACGAACTACAAAAACTTTTATATTATGATACTTGCTGCTACGGAACCCTTCATGGGCGAGTCCGACTCGCACTTGGCCGCTTTTTTATGTTACTAACAATCTAATATATATTAAAAAATGCTAATGTTAGTACGTGAAGACACGGTTTTCTCTATCACCACCAATTCAAATCGACTCCCCGTTGGGGTAGTAGATACCCCTTGGTCTCCTGGTGAAAGTAAGAGAGTTTGGTGACGGGGGGTGGAAGGGGGTGGTTGTGGGGGGCGAAAATGTGAAAAATCATATATCTGTCCTTTTCTAACTCATGAGAACTTTGAGAAAGTTCGAAAAATTTCTGAAATGATATAGAAAACTCCAGAATGTGTGCATCTGTTGTCACGATCTGGAATGTTCTAAAAAAATTTAGAATGTTCTAGAACTCCAGAATGTGTGCAACTTGGTCTCCCGATGAAAGTAAGAGAGTTTGGTGGCTGTGGGTGGAAGGGGGTGGTTGGGGGTGGCGAAAATGTGAAAAAACATATCTCTGTCCTTTTCTAACTCATGTGAACTTTGACAAAGTTCGAAAACTTTCAGAAATGATCTAGAAAACTCCAGAATGTGTGCATCTGTTGTCATCGTTCTGGAATGTTCTAGAATCTTCTAAAAAAATTTAGAATGTACTAGAACTCCAGAATGTGTGCAACTTTGTCTCCTGATGAAAGTAAGAGAGTTTGGTGGCGGTAGGTGGAAGGGGGTGGTTGTGGGTGGCGAAAATGTGAAAAAACATATCTCTGTCCTTTTCTAACTCATGAGAACTTTGATAAAGTTCGAAAAATTTCAGAAATGATCTAGAAAACTCCAGAATGTGTGCATCTGTTGTCATCGATCTGGAATGTTCTAGAAAGTTCTAAAAAAATTTAGAATGTTCTAGAACTCCAGAATGTGTGCAACTGTTGTCATCGATCTGGAATGTTCTAGAAAGTTCTAAAAAAGTTCTAGAATGTTCTTGAAAACTTCAGAATGTGTGCAACTGTTGTAATCGATCTGGAATCTTCTATAGATCCTTACATATTTTTATACCATCAAACATGTGATGTATTTTAACCCGAGCAACGCCGGGTTTCGCTGCTAGTAGTTTATAAGAATTTTGTACTTACTAAATAAAGAAGTCCGAAATAAAGTTTTATTAGTATTATTATTATTTTTCACGTATGTGACTTACAAGGTAAAAAATTAAACTGTCAATAAAATTCTGGGAAAATTTGTCGAGTGCTATACAACAGAGGTGTTTCCCATCACTAGTGTTTTGATATCTTCAGTGCGTTGTGTGGTCAAATTGACCTCTCAAATTATTTCTCTTTTAGAGGCTAAACGAAACAGGCGAGCTAAAAACGCAGCTAGGTATATATTGCTTGGTTATTAGTCTTTGACCTCAAAATAAAATATATTCAATAATACATATCCCCATTGAAAAAAACCTATATCAAGACAGAACTGAATGAGGGCTTATTTGACCTCACGCCGCACTGTAAAAAGGTGCTCTGTGAGTCAATATAACCTCACGACGCACCAGCAAAAAGTACACTAAAAATCCTTACGCAGCGAACGTTTTAAAAGAGAAGAGTTAGTTACAAGTTAAAATTACAGGTACAATTTGCGAGCAATTTAAAATATTTTTTACTGTCTCTTACTTTTAAATTATTTGGTTATGGATTCGACGACTGCACGACACGATGAGAGCACCAGAGAATCGACAGCAGTAAACAAGATCAACCGGGACATCGTTTCCATTTTGCGCATACGTTTCGCTGTTATATTCGAAAAGAAATTTAAATTTCGATCTTAGATATGCGCGGTATTGTTGTCGCGATAGCCATTTTACGATCACTATGAGCGCTTTATGCGCATCTTAATAAGGCAAACAGCTGAAACATAATTCAAATAATTTAAACTACGTATCTTCATTGATTATTACTGGTCTGTATGGACTTATAAATTTTCGCTTTGAAACTAATTGTGTATATGTATAGCACTAGCTTTGATGCATCATGCTCTTTTTACCCATTTATTCTATTTTTTATTTCCAATTTCAGATTTTTTGATGGGATACAAGATGTTCTTTTGTTTCATTCATTACTGTTTATCTTCATGACATTGACTCCCTTATCTTTCATATCGTCTCTCACACAATCCATTCATATTTGGCCGTCATAATCTCCTTTCATGTCCGTCTCTCTTTTCTTCACGTCATGCCTTTTCTCAATTGTTCATTCCAATTTAATTCAGCTTTTTATTAATGAGTGCCATTTTCGGATTTTCTCCAATATGCAACCATCTTAATCTATCCATTACCGATATCATTTTTCATCCGTCATTAGGAAACATGGGATGAAGTATGATATGACTTTGTAGTAGTATTCAAAGGAGTGAGAGTCCCCATAGCACCGTGAAGGAATATTTAATATCTGTCTATTCGTAATATAAAATTATTGTTAACTTCTCTTTGACCTATACCTTGGAAGTTACTTCTTGCTTCTTTTACTGTAACTGCTCATAACAGATATTTGCTGAAACCATTGCATAGCTTGTATAAATTTGCAAAAACTTTTAGTAAATTTTATTTGTTGCAACTTTTTTATTAATTTGCTTTTCCAAAGTTTATAAATTAATAAATTGCAAAGTATATTTTATTAATATATGGTAAACAACAGTCCATATTGACTTTCAATATTATCACTACCTATAAAGATATTTTTTGCGATATAGAACGGTGACCTTGATAACACTATCACGGTATTTATATTATGTATGACATAGCTATATTATTTAGTGTTTATATGCAACGACTCCGTGGCGCAACGGTAGCGCGTCTGACTCCAGATCAGAAGGTTGCGTGTTCAAATCACGTCGGGGTCAAAAATTTCAATTTTTTTTATTAAACCATTTATTTATTCTACGTCAATAATAATTTGGAACATTTTGTTGACATAATGGTTTAATATTTTTACATATATGTATTTTGCATCCATCCCTTTCAGAATAGTGGAAGTTACACATAATACGGTTTGATTGTAGATTTTGTTGTTAATTATGTGTCAATAATTTATGTATAGTGTACAGTATAATGTTATAACAAAATACAAACGTATTTTAAAAGATATAATTTTACTTATGTTAATTTACCTATTTTTTAATAGTATTACAATCAGATGATATTACCATGACAAGATTATTAGACATGAATTATATCGCAATTAGAGGTAATGGCTAGACAGCGGATAGTGACGTCATAAATCAATCAATGGCCATTGTTATTGAATCAATGCGCCATAACAGTAGCGCAACATTGTGGTTGGATCGTGCGTATTGTGGAAATGTCATAAGCTAAGTTATTAAGGAGGAATTAATTATCATCATAATTATGTAATTATCATCCCTGTACCTAGTGGGATCTGGTCTTCTTTTAGGATGTGGGGATCAAACGATGATTGGATGGAAAGGAACCGACTCCCAGGCTACACGCTTTTCTTCGAACCAAGGTTCTATTTATGGATATGTAACCTTGATTTTGGTCAATAAAGTTACCTGTTATTGTTATTAAAACCAATGCAATGTTCATCGGTGACAGTGACTATTCACTATAAGGTGGCTCGTCTATTCGTTTGTCTGTTGCTTATAAAAAGATGGAAAGTGGACTGTAATCACTTTGTATGTCACAATGTACAGCATTGTAGACCTGTGCCTCCGGTTGAAATTTGCTTTACAAATTAAACCTACACTAATTGAAGAAGATTATAAGATTGTATACGTAATACGAAAATTAAAATAAAATAAATAAATAAATACGTGTACGGACGATGCGGTTTACCTCATCATTCGTTATAGGTACGCACCGCGAAAGACTGGAATAACTTGCCTGCGTCAGCGTTCCCGCCTGCCTATGACGTGGATGTCTTCAAGAAATGAGTGAATAGGTTTTACTGAGTTAATGCGCTCACCACCTTGGATCACATCTCCACTTACCATCAGGTGGGATTGTGGTCAAGCATTAATATATTTGTGTAAAAAAAAAGTTAACTTGTGCCGCTGGTCTTGGCAAGGGCACTGCCGTGTCTCTAGATAAGGTTTTTGACGGTGAATTTATTATTTAGTGGCTTTAACCTTGTATTAGTGATTGTAGCCGAACCATAAAATACGGCCAAAGTGACTTGAGAAATAAAAATAAAATAGGACTCGGTTCTAATCACGGAATACAGACACAAAGTTATAATAGCGTAATAGAGTAAGTAAAATACAACATTTTATTATCTGTTCTTAAAAATACTTGTTTAGGTGCGTAAACCAGTACGTTATTTTTTATAGTATTGAATGAATTTTTTATGAAGAGAAAATAATAAAATTTAAAAATGAATATTTTGACCCCGACGTGATTTGAACACGCAACCTTCTGATCTGGAGTCAGACGCGCTACCGTTGCGCCACGGAGTCGATGCTCACTTAGGCGAAATATCATTAGATAATCTATGAGTTATCTATAGTTTACTGATTACGTATTGGATGACCTCCAATGTAAAAGTAAATAGTGAATTGCAGACTTAAATAATACAATCTTAATCATATCGATAAGATTGTCTTAGTCAATGAGAAAATAATTCGATGTCTTACTTTATCAAGGTAAATAATTTAGAAATAAATTATAATGATAAAATAGTAGACCAGAATCTTTGCGGTAAATATTAAATTTTTATTTTGTTTTTCATATCACTATAGAGGCCAAAAAATTTTTTAATATACAGGGTGTCCCAGCGCCAAGTGACCGCCCGGCGTCTATTGATTATTTGGACAAAACTATAAACAAAATTCCAATAAAGTACAGGTCTAATCGGTTTAGTTTTTTTTTATTAGCTTTTTAATTTTTTTGGAAAAAAACCTGACTTGCTGCACTATTTTCGACATATTTTTTTTGTTTTTACATTTATTTTCATTCTGTTTTTTATTTACCAGTTGTAATCATAGTTTATCTATTCGAGGTATAAAATCTATCCAAAATTAAATGGAATATATTTTTTAAAGACATTAACTGAATTTTTTTTGAAAAAAATTACCCTTTTTTATTTAATTTCACTAAAAAGTTGGAAAAATGCCCCATGAATATTATTATTTTATCAATTATTATTAAATTACATGATATTACCTACAAAATCTCAATAACATGTTTGTAGTTATCTAAATCATTTACCGAACTACAAACTCTTGAAATATGCACCCTATTTTCGATAATAAGAAGAGTAGACTTTTAAAACCAGACTAGTGGAACATTTAAGTGTCTTACTATCAAAAATACCTTTTGCCTGTTGATAGAATAATTTTAAATGAAAGGAGATAATAAAAACAAGTGCAAAATTAAATCATTTATTTAAAAAAACAGTAATTAATTCATAAAATTTTCGAAATGACCACCATTGGCATTAATACAGGCTAAGGCTATAAATGACATCCTTTGACTCGTTATTTGCACTTCAAAAGCTTCGCTCCTATTTCTGTAGCAGCAGCATCAATCCTCTGTTTCAATTGAGACCTTGGAGGACCATGCTACTGGACCACCTCTCTCTCGGTCTCCTGATTTATCGCCTCTTGATTATTATTTTTGGGGCTACATGAAACAAAAAGTGTATGCTGTGCCAATAGCTACGAGAGAACAATTGAAACAGAGGATTGATGCTGTTGCTACAGAAATAGGAGCAAAACCTTTCAGAAATGCAAAGAACGACTGAAAGGATGTCATTTAGAGCCTTAGCCTGTATTAATGCCAATGGTGGTCATTTCGAAAATTTTATGAATTAATTACTGTTTTTTTTTCCACTAGCCTGGTTTTAAAAGTCTACTCTTCTTATTATCGAAAATAGGGTGCATATTTCAAGAGTTTGTAGTTCGGTAAATGATTTAGATAACTACAAACATGTTATTGAGATTTTGTAGGTAATATCATGTAATTTAATAATAATTGATAAAATAATAATATTCATGGGGCATTTTTCCAACTTTTTAGCGAAATTAAATAAAAAAGGGTAATTTTTTTCAAAAAAAATTCAGTTAATGTCTTTAAAAAATATATTCCATTTAATTTTGGATAGATTTTATACCTCGAATAGATAAACTATGATAACAACTGGTAAATAAAAAAAACAGAATGAAAATAAATGTAAAAACAAAAAAAATATGTCGAAAATAGTGCAGCAAGTCAGGTTTTTTTCCAAAAGAATTAAAAAGCTAATAAAAAAAAAACTAAACCGATTAGACCTGTACTTTATTGGAATTTTGTTTATAGTTTTGTCCAAATAATCAATAGACGCCGGGCGGTCACTTGGCGCTGGGACACCCTGTATATGTGTCTGTCTGTCTGTGACCGAATTTAGCGAATGAGTTATGGATGTGAGTCTTTCAAGATACTTATAGGAATATCACACTAACCATTCCCATGGGAAACTTAGGGGACAAAAGTAAGATATGATACGCTAAATACAAAATGTTTCCTTCTGAAATGGGTTCGTCTGATATATGAAACGTCTGAAAAAATTTAAGACAGTGGTACAGGCATTGTATGTAAATAATATCTGTCTGTCTGTCTGTCTGCAGAAAAGCGAAAAATTTGTAAATAATGATAAAGTTGTAAGTCAGTTGTAAGTCAGTTGTAAGTCAGTTGTATGACTTAAAACCTACCCTAAAGTTTTTACTTATGTATATACTTAAATAGCAGAAAGATGAGCTTACGAGCCACCCTACAGTAAATTCGTTAACTTAAGTAAAACTATCGAATGAGTTCACGCAAAAAAAAATGATTTGATTTTATTTAGCTCCAAGCTCCAAGCCCCAACCCAATCTAAGCTCCAAGCTAAACATTAGGTACCTATTATGAGCCTGTTTCGAAAGAAACATTGTTAATCGTCTAACTCTAATCTTACCGTTCAGTCAGACAGTTCACTAAATCCGTACCTGTCATATTACAAGACTTGCAGCATGTGACGCAAGGTGACACACAAGCAAACGAGTTATCGATGGTGATAGCTATTGATCGTGCAGTGGCTGTTATGTATGATTAATTGCTTCCTGGAAATGTCGTACTATATACTGGTTGTAGTAAATTGTACTTTGGTTGTTTAATGTTGAAATTAAACAGGTCGATAGGTGACGTAATCAGACTGGGCATTGGCAGTTTAAGCCGAATTCTCTCGCAGGTGGACCCATTTCGATTCCACATTTCAAACTTTAGAAGTTATTTAGATACTTAAATGATACAATAGTGTATATAAAAATTTGTTAATAGTATAAAAACTAAATAACGTTTTTTTGTGTGAATGTATTGCCATATGGTATTAAGTCCACCCATTGTACTCGTTAATATTAAAGTTGATGCAATAAAGGGTAAAAAAATAAATAAAAAGTACTAAAGCAAAAAAAATTGAGACTGTTGTTATCCATTAAGGAGTTACCTCTCTGAAGCCAAACCTGAATGTTGAGTCAGGACATGAATATCACATAAATGCATTCTCATCAGAAATAAAGAAATATGTAAAATTTCAACTCCTCAATATAAGATGTAAGTTTAATTTAGCTTGAAAGATCCGCCCAAAAACAGGGCAAGCTAAATAAAAACATTAAGCATTGCATAAACAAATAAACGGTCACTATAAAGCTTTTCTTACTAAGCTGTTGTCGTGGATTGCAGTATACAAATACCCACGTCAAAAACAAAAATATACTCCGGGAATCGAACCGAGGACCGCTCGGTTCACTGCTAACTGGGTTACGTTTGATCGAATGACCTAACTCGGTCGTGTGACAGACTGGACACTGATAGCTTATTGATCATGTGTCCCGGATGCTATACTGGTGATTAATTACAATACGACTCTGAATCAACGTCGCGAGTGTAGTGATGGGGTCGGAACTGCATTAGTTGATGTCCTGTCTGGTTACGGGGTGGAGAGACTAAAGGAAAATGTTGGTATAATGAAAGGAATTTTTGATAAGCCCTTTGTATTTTATTTTATCCCATTTTTTTTTGTAAATAGCCAACAAATGAGCCAGATAGTGGTTTTCGTCACCCATGGACATTGGTAACACCAAAGACATCCTGCGTTCTCGGAAAAAAAAACAGAAGAAAAGAAGGAAGAAAGATCTAGTACTGAACTCGATGAGTCGTTTGACTGATTTAAGAAAAAGGTTGTAGCAATAATAATAATAAATTGATTTCAACCCATTAATGGCCCACTATGTAACATGGGCTTCTCCTCTTGAGGAGGTCTAGAGTATACCACATGGGATTTTTACCTAACCAGCTACAGATACGTTGTAAGAAAGCATACCTAGTTTATTTATGGCACTCCCAATTTTTCTGATGATATATGACAGACCTATTAAGTATAACGTTGTAATATTCATAAATATAGCTAATTGAAAAAAAAATCTCTTTGCAGATACATATTAATTATAATCTGAATTTTGCCAAGAAAAAAATTACCGACTTCAAAATAACTGAAAAACTACCTGTCAGATCTAGCTCAAAAAGTGGGACTACATTACAAGCACCAGCTTTCGATTAAAAAAAATGATCAAAATCGATTCACCCAGTCGAAACTTCTGAAGTAACCAACATATAAAAATCCAGTCGAATTGAATACCTCCTCCTTTTTTGAAGTCGGTAAAAACTTAAACAATGCGAGCGATTGGTGTATAATTCCATGAAAACCTAGACTTGTCTGTCGGTAGGTACATTCGAAACGAGTAACACCAGCCGACATAACAACTGTAAGGCCTTAAGCCGACAACACACGCAGAAATAATTCATCGAACGAAAGCATTAATCAGAGACTGAGCTGTTACCAAGTTTCGGTCACAAATTGAACCTTATGCCGCGGTAATAAAGCTGCCGGAACAAGATTGCAGATGTAACATTGCAAATTCAAATTGCCGCCTATAGCACGGTGATTGGTCAGGGCGCGTGGCTGCGTTATAAATAGTGCGGTTGTGACCATGTTGGCGTAGTGTGGAATGTTTGGAATTTATTTTTATCACGATATGAGAAATAAACGCTTTAAACATGTAAGATTTCGACATAGATAAAGAAGACAAAATAAACGGGACCCGGGAAAATAATAATTTATTCTTTTTTTTATTGCCATTTTTATATTATACTAGCTGACCTGGCAAACGTTGTTCTGCCAAAATTTTTTTAGGGGTAGGGGGATGAAAAATAGATGTTGTCCGATTCTCAACCTTAGCCGATATACACGCAAAGATTAACGAAAATCGGCCGAGCCGTTTCGGAGGAGTTCAACTTCTAACACCGTGACACGAGAATTTTATATATTAGAATTATTATATTTCCAGAGTCCCAAATTTCATGAAAATTCGTAGTTGAACAAGCATCCATGCAACCTTTCATATTTAAAATATTAAAAGGATTGAATATTTCCACAAATAAAATCATGAACTGTTCCAAAAGTTTCAATCATATTTAAAACCGAAGTGCGATGTTTTTTTTTATCTTTCGTTATCGGTAAGTAATCGACGAAATTAAGCAACGGGCTACATCTATCTGAAACTGCTTATCCGCTAAAAATAGCACTTTTTACCACTTCGGTATTTTAGTGGTCGATAAACACATAGTTAGTGTATACATATATGTAACAGAAAAGTTATTTTACGGTATTGGTTATTCAATGTTATTCCTTTTACTTTGCTCCATGATATATTTCCAGTTCTTCTAACGTTCACATCAATAACAATCTGTACTACTCCGTGATCCACTGATCACGGATCACTATCCAATCCCATAGAATGTCCCTCACATATTGTTCTAAATAGATTGACACATTTCTTATTCTAAATATTTAGTTTTTCTTCATAACTCCTTGTATGACAGCATCTTCATCGGCCGATAGTTGTAGAACCACAGGGGTCGCTCCCCGACATATACATAAAACATTTACATTATTATAGATTATCTATATGTAGTTAATATAGTAAAACATTGATATAATTTATATGTTCATCAATACTACCTCAAGCATAACATTAATGCTTTATTTCTATTTTTTTATACCGAATAAGTTAGTGCTTGGCCACAAAACCACCTGATGGTAAGCAGTAATGAAGCCTTGGATGGTAAAGCACACTAACTTGGTAGAAACCTATTCACTCTTGACTTGAAGACATCCGATTATTTTAAAGAACCTAAAGTCCCTATATTACTGACTATTATAAATGACGTAGCATTTACCAAGGATTAACCAATTCGTGGGCACCTAGGGTATCAAACTAGTAACCAAGTACGGTGTAATACTAGGTCCAATACTAGGTCATATCCACACAATCCCACCGAAGAACCTTAAATATGCAGAAAGCTTCACGCGGGTAGCGGCACTGCATCGACAAGGGTGCGACTGACTCCTGAAACGGATATGACGAGTGTAGCGTTATCTACATTAAGTTTATACGCGGTACTGTATGGACTAAATTCCAACAGTATTATATTTTATCCAATAAATAATGGCGCCGATTTAATGATGACAGAATTGCGCGTGTCCTATCTACAGTCTATAAAATTTATGGCGTAACATCCTCTTCAAAAAATCTGCAGTTACATTTTATAATTTTTACCACTTTAAAACTATGGAATGCTTAATTCTAAGGAATTTCACAGAGAAGACATGAAGTATAATATAAATTGTGCGTGCTGAATACGCTAATGAAGAAAGTTTGACTGAATTAGTAAAGTCAAAGTTATTATTAAGTTAAATATTTAAATGAAAGAATGGGTAAAATGTAACACTGCGACAGAATTGAGAATAATATTAAATAAATAAATATCCGTGACACAAAATGCTTTATAACTTACGACTAATTGTAAGACAGAAGAAGAAAAGTGAAAGAAAGAAGCTGGTGACCTGCTTACTACTGACTTTCTGATTATTTTTTGAGGATGATAAGGGTTAGTGCTGTTTAAATCCCAACTCTATAAAACCTTGGACATAACTTTCTGATAGAACCACTATTTTCACATGCAATTATAAAATTTTGTGTGCACTACAATACTTTCAGCATTTTGCTAAAGTTTAATTTCCTTCGAACTCCCAGGATCTGCTTATCAAACGGCCAAAGGTGGACCCGTTCATCATGCGATTATCCAACGTTTGTCGGGTGGACAGTCAACGGATTTATTGCGCGATAAATCACCGTTTCAATATTAGACGGCCCGTTACAGTGACAGTTAGATGCCTCAGATAATTTAGGGAGCACGTGACGGACAAGGGACGGAATGTGTGTTTGTTGGTTCATGTTCTTCTAGTAGTATTAACTTTTGTGTTGTAGAAATAGAAGAAAGTGTTGTGGGAGTAGAAGGATTTGTCATTGGAGTAGAAGGAAGTGTCGCAGGAGTTAAAGAAAGTGTCGTAGGAGTAGTAGGAAAGAAGGAAGAGATATCTGTTCTAATGGTGTTCACATGGTGTTTACATCTCAAAAGTAGAAGCACAAAGGCTTTGGCTCCCTTCTTCGGAGAAAGATGACTTTAGATCTGAAATATGAAGGGAGTCATTAACATCAGACTAAGTTACGATTATTATTGGAGATTTTCATAGAAGAAATTGAGAAAGAAGAAAATTGAAATTGTTAAATGATGTTCCAATAATAGTTCTAATAATAGTGTCACAATGTTGTACAAAATAACTACAAATCTGACACTGAGTTTTGAAGTGTAGTTAGATTTATTTGATCAGGATGGTGAAGTGATGTGAGTTCATTTTTCTGCTCTGTGTTTTATACATTTGTTATTTCCGACTAGCAAGGAAGGCAGTAAGGTAAAATGTAAGCAATTCATTCAGGAAAAATCTAATTCGCAATAGCGATGAGTATTAATTTCAATAAAATGTTGTAATAGTTACTTATTTTTTTTATGGAAATAGCCGGCAAACGAGCTCCACCTGATGGTAAATGGCTATCGTTGCCCATGGAAAGGCATCACTGATGCGTTGCCGGCCAAGAAAGAGAGAAGAAAAAGAAAGAAAGAAAGAACTGGCTCTCAAGCCCCCAGCCGGAACACGACGAGTAGTTTGGCGGATTTAAATGAAACTTTGCACGGTCCATGACCAGGATTAGCACATAGGCTAGATTTTAGATAGGCTAGACCATTAAAACTTTTGGGTGGAAGCTTGTATCACATGGTAATAATATTAGTAGTACTATTACCACTGTTATAATAATTCCAATAAATAAATAAATAAACGCTTACACACTCATAGTCCCTCAGTAAGGTTTTTACCTGTGTCGCGGGTGGCATGGATACACATATAACACATCACAATAACACACATGACCCGAGTACAAATATTTATCTGTCACATAAATATCTGCCTCGGCCGGGAATCGAACCCGGGACCCTTCGCTTCGCAGGCAGGGTCACTACCAACTAGGCTACAGTCTGCAAATGATACATACATACAGATATTAATGAATATTAATTTTTGCTGTATCAAACACTGACTACAATATTTTATGCTATTTCCCTTTTCTTTGCTTTTTTCTTCTTTATTTCCCTATTTCAATGATCTCAGTGGAATATTTATTTAACACTACTCGTATTGAAGCTTACTAATATTGAAATTAATTGATTATAGATACATATATCACAAAAGGTATAATAATTATAAAACATATTTTTCTGTGTTGATAAAACAGAACAGAAGAAAAACGAAGACAAATTGTACAAAAATAAGTATTTTATCTTCTCAACATTATAATCAATTTTATAACGCACGTCAAATCGCGGGATGCACTGTGCATACGACGATATTCCGAACCGTGTCACCGTCGCGTCGTGCCGGAAACGTCCCGTCCATCACGGGCAGTTAATAAACACGTACATATCACATTAGTGACGTCACAATGCAGGAAGATTTACTGGGTTCCGCGGAGATTGCTAATTAATGTTATAGCTCCTTGGTGGTGAGCTGGAGCGGTGCTGGATTGGATCCTGGGGCGATGGACTTTGTTTTGTCGTAGTTCTTGAAGTCGTCCGTCAAATTCCACCTCAATTGCCTCCTAAAGGTTGTCTACGTCGATAACAGAGGCATTGTTTTTGTATTGGGTTTGTTTTCCGCTTTTTTTTTACAGAAATCAAGCTTCAAGCGAAAGTAGGTATTCAAAGTGAAATGTATGACAATATTCCTGTCAACCGAGCGCTTTAATTAATTTATACCTCTGGTTAAAAAAAAATGGTTGTCTGTAAAGTCGGTTTACGGACGGTAGTTTAACGTGACAACGTCATGACAAAGCTCCGCTCCGCTCCGCTCCATCCGCTCCACCCCTCTCCGCACCGCCCCGCCCCGCTCCGCTCCACCCCGCTACGCCCCGCCCCGCTCCGCTCCACTCAACTACGATCGCCTACGTCTCGCCTACGGCTCGCCTACGGCATCGGCTACGATACGCCGATCGTAGCCGATCGTGCCCCTCTCTCGCTCGCTGAACATCGTTTTAATAGACGTTATCACGTCAATAAGTAAAGTTCAATTTACTAAAGTACTTGAGTTTGGTACCCATACTTGATTAGGCAAAGTTGAGATCCGGTACCTAGTAATAATAGGTAGGTAGTTCCATTTGAAAGAGACTTGAAGACATGTTTTGTACAATATCTATGTCACTCTACATTTGCCACTGAGTGCTGTACAAACAATACATTGGACAAATTATTGTGAAGTGTTTTAGACAAGTTTTGGCGTTTGATAACAATTCAATTTAAGGAACTCTGACCATTTCGAGACAGCCAATTTCTTTTGCCTTTGCTTTACTCTTATTTTTTTTAAGCAAGGCATAAGGTTAATGAAGTATTTTGTTGGTAGGAGTGGTCCTAACTCCATAACTAGACAAGCAAAAGGTTAATTTAAAGGAGATAGTAAGTGTTCTAGCTTCGTGCTAAGGTTTTTTACTATTAGTCAAAGTCTAGAAGTGCTCACTTAATAGAATTTTTGAGAACTATAATTGTAGCAGAACTCTAACATGAATCTAATGATTGTAATGACGTTTCGTTGTCAGTCAATATATAAGTATTATCTTAATTATTTTTCCGTTGTAAGAAGTTGTCGGAAGTCGTATCGTCCACAAAGACGCACATCAAACTGTTGTGCGTACTGTACTACACTGAAAGTCGATCTTAAACCGAACAGCACACATACGACAGTCGAAATTGTTTCAGTTATCGCACCCACTTACGCTAGTTTTAATTAGCTATAACGTTTTGTGCCAGTCGAAAATTAATCAAATCATTCACGGAGGGGGGCGCCTCACTTTGGATAGTGTTATGCAAAGAGAGGAAGAGAAACGTAAAATACGTCTTAAAATGACACTTTTGACACTTAGTACTGATATAATATTGTTTGTTGTATAACATTTAAGTAGTCACATATCTGTATTGCAGTACGCGTAGCTTGAATATTTCTGAGAGTTTTGATGTGGGTAATCGAAAGTTCGACACAGATCACTTATTATATATCATGAGATTTGTGGAAATACTGATTAACGCCCCAACTCAGAGTCACTAACGGTTACTTAAATCGCTTCTTAGTACAGAATTTGTATGGTGATTCTTTACTAATGAGCGATTAAAGTAACTGTTAGTGACTCTGAGTTGGGGCGTTAGAGAGTCAACCACTCTTCTAATCTAATCTTTCTAGGTTAAGCAGGTCACAATAAATGGTCTAATTTTGATTTAGTTCTTTTAATGTCTGAATAAAGCAATAATCTTTTATTTACTTCAGGTGATACCAAATAATTACAGCTTCTTACTTAAATTTTTATCGGAATTAGAACGAGTTTGTAATTCGGTTTTGAAAATTTGGAAAAAAATAAAAAGATTTCTGGGCATGGGCATTCTAAAATCTTATTTTACGGAAAACTCGTACTTTGATCAGTGGTCTGAACTCAGAGAAGTTTTGATGATGAGTAGAAAAAAAAATCATAAATGTGTTATAAATGTAACTGAAAAAAATAGATTCTTGAGGAATGCTTTTCATTAAATGAACTTGAGGAACCATTGCATAGCGCCGACCACATCTGTTCAGAACGTGGCAGGGAAGCAATTCCGAAGTGACACCTGTTTATTATCTGAGATAGAAGATGGAAGAGGCTGCTGGAAGACATGCTGACAACATGAAAGTCGATGTTTGTTGTGTTTTTTTATTACCAATTATTAAAAATTGCTCAGAGACATAGTCAGATCTATATGAATCGATTACTCTTTGACTATCTCGTCTAATCTCCCGGTTCTAGTACTGTAGGGTAGATCTAATGATCAGAAACTTCGCGATGTACTTTCGCCTATAGTTGGATACGTCAGTCCTGAAGCATTTATGTGGTGTTAGATTCACTGACAGTCGGGATGTGAGGTTGAGAAGTTTATTTGATTTCAATTCAATTGATTTTAGGCTGATGTATCGTACTCATTCGGTACTCAGGAAGTAGATATAAAATAACATGGCCTTGTGGAAATCTGACGTAAATGATACTGCTTTACGCTAGTCTGTAGGTATCTTTTGTAGTTTTATCTCCTCCGGAGAACTGTACTTACGTGAAGTTAATCTTTTAAATGTTATAAAGGAAGTCTAAATTTTACGGTAGTTCGAATATTTAATTTAAGGACTTTTTCTTTATTCTAATGACAGCTAATCACAACAAGCTTTACTATCCTAATCGCTCAGCTTCTCATGCCCCACGACGCTACGAAGCGTCCGATATAAAGCGAACAAACAACAGTCGTCATGAGGAAAACTAGACAAAAACTAAGTCGTAAACACGGAACGCACTACAGAACACCTACAAGTGCAGTACTTAATAACAACTTAGCACCCCCCTCCCCCACACCCCACTAACGCCCCCTGTCGTCTGTCAAACATATGACAAGCGCAGATTTCGCTTTGTACTTGTCAAAAATATAGCAAACAAAAGATACGGCGTACGAATAAATGAAGTGAGCTGATGTATTTCGCTGAGGTAGGGATGTTGTGTACGTATCGATAAGTTACCACATATCTTTGTTATGTAGTCTTATACAGTGTAAACTAGTATAATTAGTTAAATATTTGGTAGGGTAAATTATATTTCATTATCAATCACACGAGCAATTATTTGCAGATATAATTTGCAACAGTTTGCGCTTATTTTAGCTTAAGAAACCGATAAAATCGACGGTCCCTAGGTTCATGAGGTAGATGCGAATATCCATACATATCGCTTTATATGATGTTGAAAAATGCGCGCTACTCGATGGAACGCGATCTTGTCTGATTTAACAGAGGATTCAAGTAGTGTAGATTGCAAATTCCATTAATTATGCTTTATGCGTTTTTAAAGCACAAAATTGTAAATAATATCGATGAAAATAAAATATATAATTTCAATGTGCATTTACTATTATTATGACGATGTTAACAGCAAGAGCTACAAGAATTATCGACCAATAATTGGTAAACTCGCTTGTTGACTAATTTGAAATATGTCGGTAGGTTAAAAAAATCTATCGATATGTGAAAATGACACACGCACATCCCTAGTCCGTATGTAGCAGACAAGTACGGTATCGTATCGCAGCGCCGCTCGCGGGAAGTACGCAAAGAAGTCGCGCCAGACCGCGCGGTCTTGATACTAGCCGCGAGGCTCCCTCGACAGTTGACTGATGACTAAAACTTTCTGATTAAAATACAATTCTACGGATTGGAAGGGATTTGGGAAAATTGTGCGATGGCAAGTGTCACATACGATTATAATACTGAGATTTTGCGCCAACTTGTCAGTAACTTAAACTGAATAAAAATGGAAGTATTTTCTAATCCGATTCAAGGTGTAGGAATTTGTGCTCGGCTTAATCTCCTTTGTCTCATGAAAATCATCCGAATAATGTTTTCCGCCACAGAATTATTGGTCGACAACGCGTCGGCAATGTCTCTCACGTTGTGAACGTCCACCAGGTAGCCGATTTGCATTGTATGCATAACTAATTCTAATTCGTGACATGAGTGAGTAAACAATAACAAACTCACGAATATTTCAACATGTGATTTCAAATTTTCAACCTTACACAAAACTACAACTTTATCCTTCTCCCCATCGAAACGCAGTCGATTTAACTTCGACAACTAAAACTAAACTTAGTAAAACTATAAATCCTAACTAGCTCTACAAATTCCCAAAACAACGAACCTAATAGATAAGCAACCAAACTAATTCCCAACTACCAAGACCGCTGAAGCGCGTCATATATCGACAGTAGCTCCAACAATAATAGTTCCATATCCCATTTGAATATTAGAACATCCATCCGCTGAAGATTTCACTCGAGTGGTGGGTGCGAGGGGAGGGGGAACCACCCCACGCACACATGCAAACCTCAATTATTAGCGTGTGTCGGGTGTATAGAAACACTGGTAGGTGGAACGCGACTGAAGCGTATTTTCTATTTTTATCCTATTTTCTGTCACAGTTTCACTCGGTGGTTTACGCGGTATACTATTATTTTAATGTTTCGTGACGGAACATAATTTTAAACCATTATCGTTATTTAATATTTAAATATGGTGTAAATAGACCCTATGACCAATACTTAAGTGACCAAATAAGAGACCAATTTCTCGAAATTTCGAAGCAGTAAACAACTAAAAAAAAAACTACTTCTCCATGGCAAACACAACAAAAATCCTAAACTACCAACAGTAACTAAATTAACTAAGAATCTGGTTTGTACGAGACACACTAAAGTCAGAAATACTATTCGAAATTCTAGAATCATTAGATTTGTCATAAATAAAAGTCTAACTTTTAAATTGAACTGCGACGAACTAGACTCATCAAAGTTCTCTCCCCGCGTAGGCGACACACACATACGCAGCTCAAATTAACGAAAGAGGCCCCCCTCTTTTTACTTATTGACTGGAGGCAAAATATAAAGCTTTGTTCGCATCATAATTGTTTATTTAGCTATTTCTTCATGTACATATAGGAGACAAACACAAGCTCTGTCGTATAATCACAGTAAAGTGTGACCGTTGCCTCATTTGTGAGTGTTAATTGATATGTTATGGCTTCAACTCATTGATGGCCCACTACGGAGCACGGGTCTCTCCTCTTGAGGAGGCCTAGAGCATACTCCACCACGCTCCAGTGCGGATTGGTGGAGGGGTTAGAGGCCAAACCAATTGTCGGAAGACACATAGATTAACGACTGTTATCTAAGCGCTCAAGAAATATTCGCCATTAGCGTCTTCATCCAAATGCCGATCGATTTAACTCGTTTATTAAAAGACTGTTGATAATTAAGAAAATAAGCACTTCCTTATAATCCATCACAAAAAAAACTACTTATTACAAATGAATGGTGTAATCTTCTCACTCGAATTCGACAAAGACTTGTTTTACATTCGCATTTCTATACCGAAGCGATCCAAACAAAGAAAGTACAAACCAATCCTATTAAACCCCTTCTGGATCTAAGTATGGAATATTTCATCCCCTTTCATCCTCTAAGTGGATTGTGTGAATATTATTGTAAACATATTTCAGTCGAATGCGCCATATCAGATGCCATTCGTATTCATTCGCATATTTTTCAGTGATATATGCCGCTGCGGCATCAATTTTTGCCCCCCTCTATTTTGGAGAGCATATATTGATATACATGCTTTTACTACATACGTTTGAAAGGAAAAGTATGCAATAAAGAAAAAAATTACATTATAGCATAGATGAATTAGGTTACTTTTGACTAGATTGTAAATTACAATTAAAAGTACGTTATTATGTTGTTATCATTACGTAGGTTACAATAATTATGTATTTCAGTCACAACTTATGAATATAATCATTAATCACATATACCTAAAAGCAAAGCATTAATTTTGTAATGAATATAACAAGAATATTGATTAAAATAAAACATCTTGGTAGTGAAGTGCGTATCAATTGACAGAATACCGACTTTAAATTATTTTCTTTTTAGAAAACTACAGTATGCGTCACCAATTAATATTATTTTAGTTCGTATTGGGGTGGCCATGAATAATATCCTCAATTCCATGATGGCAGACATAAGAGGCGACAAAAGCCAGCCCACCAGCTCGGTAAAGACCAACACCCAAAACAATATATTTGACGACCCGTGTGGCGCAATGGTTACCATACAGGATCGCCGCACTGAGGGTCCTGGGTTCGATTCCTAGCGAGGCAGCAATTTAAATGATAAGTTCGAATTTCTGTTCCCGGTCTGGGTGTGTATGTACTTGTCTAGTGTGTTGTCCATGGCACCCACGACACAGGGAATCCTAGTGTAGTGCTATGAGTGTGAAGCGTTATATATTTATTTATTTATTTATAGAACAGGCTGTCCCCAATTCTATGCTGGCAGAAAATGTTGTCGTAAGAGGCTACAGTATTTTCTTTCTTTCTCATGTCTTCGTTCCTGATCGAAAGTACATCGATCGTGCCTCTGGATACCAGTGTAATATTCATCTCTTACTGTAATGTTTCTCGTCTGCTCGAAAGCTCGAAATAAATATAAAATAAATAAATCTCGAAAGCCAACGTGCTTGAATTTTTATAGAGATAAATTACACAATTTACTGTATTTCGTGCTTCGTGATATACAGAAGTTGCATGTAAATTGTAAAAGTCTTGACCAGTGAATTATAAAGATTACCAACACACATAAACCCAAATACATAAAGCTGCATACTTTATATATTTTCAAGTATTTTGATTAGGCTACGATCAGGCTACGATATACTAGGATGACTATTTCCCTAATGATAAACATAAAGCGGCAAAAGACTCAGTATATGAAACATTAGAACAGTTGCAGCAAAGGTTCTTGCGGCATCAAACGGCGCCGTGACAAATGGAACGACTGAGCCATCGGGGGCGTTGCAATATCCTTTTCCTGCGCCCGACCATACACTTACATATCTTTAGACAAGTCCAGATAAGAGTCAGTATGATGACATGTGCTATATGATTACCATGCTTGACAGCTGTTCTAAGAATCGAATTCACGCTAATCTCTCTTCCCAGAGGTACATGAGTAACAAATACAATTATCATGAATTAAGAATGGTCTGGGTGAGCACTTGGTCTACAGTGCTGTAGCAAGAAAGATTTTTTTATCAGGCTATTTGACTTTACCAAAATCAAACCTAGTTTAATAGTTTCACTTGTAACAACTATTCGTTAAGAGCTAGTTAAGAAATAAATTCGTTGGTCTTTCTTTATCATCGAGTTTACAACAGCGCTGTTACAACGAAATACTATGAACTCATTAAGTTAGTATTAGTCTACTTTGCAACAATCCGCGGTTAACATGTATGATGGTATATACTTTAAGACATATGTGGCATCTCCCTCCCTCCCACAACGGAAACATGCATAACAATAACTAAAAGTACATACCAACATACATACCAGCACCAACACGTGTTTCGCCACGAAACGGAGCATCATCAGGGTAAGTTGACTCTACGATGGTTAGTCGCAAAGTGAACATCGTTCACTGAACGTGGCGTATTTATACCCAACTCGCCCACTAGTTACCTAATGATATTGTTGATAATGAATGATTCGGCAGAAACCGAGTCTGATGTAATCTGGTGATGTTTACTGTTGAAAATCCTCAGTAAAGGCTGAAAATCCTCATACTATTAACTATCAACTCAGTTATGTGACTTTACTAAGTCTTGTTTTTCCGCTATTAAAAAAGAGAATTGTTTTGTTTGACGTGTAATATTATGAAGTTCTCCATGTCTACGCCTTCTCAAGTAAACGGAAGCACATTTGAACGCGACGGGGCGACTTCTCTTCGAAAAATATATTTTATGCCCAACATTTTATATTGACAACACATCCACGAAGTTTATGAGCGCCTTTATTACTTTTTATGGCGTTTGTCATATTTCCCGCGGCTCCGAATAGGGTTAGAATTTAAATTCGCCGATTTATATTATAATCGATGGCGTCTATGAGAATACGCGCTCCGGCGACGATTTTCACTTTGCTAAGTGTCATGGGAAATATCTGTATGGTGTTTGAATTTCAAGTAGGTATTCAATAAATAATTCCTTTTATTTGTATTGAAAAGTTTGGGGTTATTTAATTTTTCGTAAAAACTAGAGAACTGACTTCGTAACCCCATTCCTCCAAGTTACAGTGTAGCCACGTATAGAGCGGTAGGTAATGAATGAAAATGACAGATCATCATGATTTTATTGATTACTAGCGTTCTGACTTACGGCTTCGCTTGCGTTTTCCGGGAACTTAAGTACCCTTTATCTTATTCCAGATGGTCTATCTGTGTTAATTTCATGAAAATCTGTTCAGTAGTTCAAAGAGTAACAAACATCCATACATCCTTACAAACTTTCATATTTATTATATTAGTAGGATAATTGCAAACGGTATAAAGGTTAACGGTTGCTATTTCCCTATTCTCATCACTTCTCACTATTCATTACTGCTCAATGTCCTCTATGACATATCTATACAAATTTTTACTAAGTTCCGTACCAAAACAACATTTTTTATAATTTTTGACTATCTGTTTGTTTCGGCTAATCTCTGAAATGGCTGGCCCGATTTTGACGGGACTTTCACTGGCTGATGTAACAAGGAGTAACTTAGGCTACTTTCATTTTAGAAAAAAAATGGTTTTAGAAAAAATGGATCAAAGAAAAATTAAACTGTGTGAACTGAACAATAACTTTTTGTTAAATACCACGCGAACAAAGTCGCGGGTAACAGCTACTAATATGACATTATAAGACCATAATCTTACTAGTTAGCCATGCAATCATCTATCACAACGAGCTTAGATGACATAAATTTTTTTATGCCAAGCGATCCTCCCACTTTCGTGGTTTTCCCTGCTGAATGCTGCTACCACCTATGATTGAGTTCATGTTTCAGTTTCATCACAAGTAACATCACTTTCTTCTGCACATTTATGACATGAATTGCTTGTGCTTCTGTCCATAACTCATGGTTACATTAGCTTACCCTATCATCATTACATGCACTTGAAGCTATAACCCTATGCGTATATGCATACATTTATAGCTATTAATATGATCTATTTTGTGCCTTTACTGAGAAACAGTGTTATCATATGAACCGGAACTGAAGTCACCGTGTGTTATTATCCACTCCAAACCTCCATTCGTCTCGATTTCCCCGTACTGTAGAGATGTTATCGCGACAGCGCGCCGTATGTCGCAGATAAAACTAATATTGTAAGTTTCTTGAGAATCCATAAAGAGCATTAAACAATTGAAAAAGTCATGCTTTTTGTATCTCATAACGAATTGTGTTAAGGCTCTGCAGTAGTGTATGTACATAAAATAGGATGGAGAAACTTAAAAGATTCTCATAAAAGATTCTCCGGTATAAAGACTCGTCATTTAGTTGGTAAAGTCATTTAGGTGATCCCACCTTGTAGAGCTTGGGTATTTTTTAAGTATTTTTAAAAGGAATATTTTATATATTCCAGAACAAAAAGATACGATGTAACAAAATAATTAGATTTCATTACATATTAGTTAGCGGTCAAGGAAATAAAAGAGAATATAAAAGAAATTGACTTTTTTGAAATATAATTATTATCTCTATGGATTGATATGGAATATTGAATAAATAATAAAATTAACAGTCAACTTATAAATGAAATAATGATAATTAAATGCAGTAACTCTTCTGAGCTTTTTCTCACTTCTTCTCTTGTCTCTTATACAAGTTATACAAATTACATCACAAGTTACTTATTAGAGAATTAGACTACACAAGTTAGTGACGTCGATGAAATAAAGCATCGCCTTAAGCCGTAGCACATTTCCGTAGTCATGGAACCAGTATTCACCATCAAGATAGTACGTAAAAGAGCACGCTTAATAGCCATTTGTTGCGGCGGATTTGGGATACGACAATTTGTGCTTCATACTTGGTTATAAAAATACGCATAAATTATAATGGGATCTGTAAAAACTTGGATATTTTTTGTGGAAATATACTTAACATGTTTGATGTCAATAACATCGTATGCTTGGGAAACGCTGTACGCTCGATGGCATACGTCTATGTTAAATATAGTATTGTGGTTTTGGATTTAATACCATTATTTGTTAATGATATTTAATTTTATCGTAAGGTAATAAATAATAACATTGTTTGTCTATATGGGTAGGACGTAAGGATATGATTCCTTAAGTATGGCACGTTTCTTCAAGTACAACATAACTGTCCACATTACATTAATTGAACTCTATACTAATACATAAAAAGGAAAGATTTGATTTTTTGTTTGCATTGAATAGGCTCCGAAACTACTGAACCGATTGGTAAAATTTTTTCACTGTTGGAAAGCTATACTATCCCCGAGTAACATAGGCTATATTAAATTTTCAAAATAATTAGGGATCCTTAATAAAACTCCAATAATATAACCCAAGGTGTACAAAATAAGAAAACCGAAGCAAAGCGAGGGCGGTTACTCGTTTTTATAATAATATAATTGATTAGAAGTTGTTTGAACATATTTGAAAGGAAATGTAAAAAAATACAATGTTAATTTATTGGTGACACAAAATAACTAATTTTAGTCACAAGAAATTGAAATCTCATCAAATTAACAATGAACTAAGCTATACCAGCAACATCATCAGAATGTACCAATGTAATTTACTAATTACATTTGGCGTTTGGTGATGAAACGAAAATGAAAATCGGTACAAAGTTTAACGAATATCGCATTATGGTTATATTCGACGGTTATAACCGAACCGAAATTGAGGACTTGTACAAACGATCTGCTATATTAACCGTGAAATGAACGGTTACGTACGGCCGTCTGTTACACCGATGTGTAACTGGAAGTATGGTTTGATAAACATGGGTTCGGTAAAGTTTTTTCATTTATTATAGTATCGAATCAATGACCGTACGTAAAGAGGCCAAACATTGCTCCTGTAACATAGATATTTTCTACAAAATTAATGAATGAAATGATACTCCTCACTTTAGGAAGCCTTTATTTAGCACTAAGTTTTCACAGAAATAAGTAAATAAATAAATAAACTATTTCTTGTAACTAAGAAACTTCAATAGCATTTGCGGTTTCATTTCGTATATTAAACACATTTTTTTTTAATATACTCGTAGGTTCTGCAGAATAGGTTTATTTCTCCATGGGGTGCGCCTGGATAGCTACCACCCTTGAGCATGAGTTAGCCACCAAACGACTCGTCGTGTTCTGGCTGGGGGCTTGAGAGCCAGTTCTTTCTTTCTTTTTCTTCTTTCTTTATTGGCCGGCAACGTATAAGGCATGCTTTGGTGTTGCTGATGTGGTGGATCAGTTGGATCGTCAGCTCGTTTGCCGGCTATTTCCATAAGAAAATAAAAGACAAATAAACAAAATAGAATCGACAATTGCAGTTTAGTTATTAATTTAGTAAATTCTCGATATACTATCAGTAGAAAATTAAAAATCGCCTCAAATTTCCTACTGCAAATCCTAACATCGGAAGATCATTTGAAACAATCATATTGTATCGCAATATTACTCGTATTACGGATACAACATATTTCTCATACACTGTGTTGTAATTAGCACTCGTACGTAAGTACGTATTAGTAGATACGGTTTGGTGTGCGTTGAATCCATGTTCAAACATCCAAAAAACGCTTCAAACGCTGTCCCTTCAAGGAGTACAAAAAGCGACCGAAAATTAAATAATGAAAAAATATAGCCTCTTCCCTTGTACAGATGAAATTTGATTAAAAATCACGATTATTACAACCCCCTTTGTGGTATTTCACATGCGTATTCGACAGCTAATGAAATAATAATCGAACGAAACTCGTCTCTATGTCGTCGTGTTAAGTGCGTCGATCTTGGCATCCGACTGTGGCGTTAAATCGGTATTTACCGAAGAGTCGATGCCTCCACCCCTCCACCCCTCCACCCCTTGAATCCAACCCCCTTTCAATAATTTTTCATAGCACTGATCCTCACTTTGTGGTCGACTCTTAGATTAACAAAGTTTTAAATTAAAATCGGGTAAAACAAATATCGGCATGTTTTTCGATTATTTCACGAAGCCTTTTGATTTAATCAAAGTTGGCAATTATGGTTTGGAATTGTTTTAATACTGATGTTAAACAAGGTTTGTGAAAAATGGGAAGTTACTTATATTAAATTTCTATGTAACTACATAAGTGAAACGTTAAGTTCGCTCCGGGCTTGAGTGAGTTAGGTTAAGACTTTCACGATTTTAATTATGTAATCGTTAGGACAACTGGTAGATAGTCATTTGGAAAGTTGTGAATGAAGATCTACGAAGACAAATATACACACAGGATTGTATGTTTGGATGTCTACATTGTCTATGTTTTATTAACATAGTGACATAATTAATATAATCTATCAACTATCGAAACGGTTGGCGGGGTAGTGATGCAATTGATTAAAATAAAAATATCATTTAGTAGTATATTTATTAGTATTTTTTTCATCGAATTGAATTTTTATTTTATGTAGATGTATACACGCAGTATCTAAACCAGGCCATAAGTTATAACTAGTCAGCAAGCAACAAAGTTCTGAAGCAGTGCATGATCACTAACAAACATTAATCAAACGGAATCCTGACAAAGAAATCAGTATTCCCTTTGAGCCGTTAAAACAACAGTCCCTCGAAGCCACTCCATAGGGATCAAAGAGTATTGGCACAATGCACTAGGTACAAAGGCAAGACCCATCGAGCGTGGAACATAGCGCACTGAATATGGATACATGAGTGTAATTACGATTCAGGGGGATTCGGATGCACACGGGGATTTGTTGTCGTATACGGGTCAAATTTTAATTGTTTATTGATCAAAATATTGTTGTTGAAGACGTTGAAGTTATACTTCTTATGCGACTTGCGAAAAGGTTGCGTTAAACGTTTACGCTACCATGGAGGGAGTATGAAAGCACTAGATTACTTATACAAATCTCACAGAGTCTCAACAGCGTGATTCAGATTCCTGAACAACGCCATCTAGTTTAGCCAGTCTAGTTACTTGTGTAAACATAGGTAGTACACAAGTAATATTTTATTATATTAGTGACTTGAATATTGAAGAAGTATAACTTCTCACGCGCGTACAAAAGTACACGCACCCTTTTTTATTTTTAGGAAAAACAACTCGGTAATTTCTTGCTGCTTCTTCTCCCAGGTCCACTCATGATAGGGCTTTGTTGAAGCAATGGCTTAAATTGGCTACCAAAAATTGTTTTATGTACAACCAATTTTGTATAAAAATATTTATATATATGAATGAATATGAGTTGAATTAAGAATTGTGTTTTTTTTGTGAACAGATGACAAATTGCAACTAAAACACGTAAAAATATATCACGATAGATTCGATCAAAGGAGGGTGGTTGACAGCCAGGCGATATATCTTTAATTTAAAATAGTTACGAAGTCTGAGGAATCATTGCCATTTCTCTTTTCTTTTGATGTATAATATATCCATGTAATCTTAAGTGATTAGGATATAATTATAATCTGTAAGTAATATATAGTAAATTTTTGTTTTAACTATTGTGCTTCAACCCAATAATGGCCCACTACTGAGCATGGGTCTCTCCTCCTGGGGATCACCTTAGTACCGTCCATTAGTACCGTATTTATGGTAAATAACAGTTGATAAAAGTGCCCTATTAACTATAGACATAAAGAAGGATGTGGGGATAAACTAATGGTCGCTAATTTATTTCCGATCATCTATACTAATATATAAAGAGGAAAGATTTGATTTTTTGTTTGCATTGAATAGGCTCCGAAACTAATGAACCGATTTGAAAAATTATTTCACTGTTGGGAAGCTACACTATCTCCGAGTAACATAGGCTATATTATATTTTCAAAAAAATTAGGGATCCTTAATACAACTCCAATAATATAAAAAATAAGCAAACCGAAGCAAAGCGAGGGCGGTTACTCGTAAATAATAAAATAAAAACAACGCTTCACACTCATAGCCCCACACTAGGATTCCCTGTGTCGTGGGTGCCATGGACAACACACTAGACAAGGACATTCACACCCAGACCGAGAACAGAAATTCAAACTCATCATTCAAATTTCCGCCTCGCTGGGAATCGAATCCAGGACCCTTGATGCGGCGATCCGACATGGTAACCTAAAAGATCAAGGCAATACGTTTCAATTTAAGTTTTTTTTTCCTAATCCGTTTACTCACGAGGTGGTGGTCACGGCTAAACTTTTTAATCTAAGCTAAATATTGGCGTAAAAATACAGGATAATTGGCCACCACTAGTGACTTAAGTGCCACTACTATTAATATAACCTGATTCTTAATATTATATAACAATCACAAAATCTCCACTACTGCACAATAAAATGCAACACATTAATAAAACACATTAACTTGCTTCACATACAAAGTACACATTATAATAGACAACGTTTACGAAGCAATGCAACGCAAATACAGAATTGACCCCCAAAGCCGAATAAAACCGATTTTAATTACGAACCAATTTGGCCGATTGAAAAACGCGATACAGTATGCAAATACCCGGTCGGTGTCCGTGATCCCATGAGAAGTACGGTGTGAAAATAACGAGAAATAACAGGAAAATAAAGTGGAAATAACGTGGGGATAACGGAAAAGCCGGGAACGTGAAGTCCGAGCTATCGATACGTCGAGAGCTTTTCAAAGCTTTTTTGCAAAGCTTACATGGTTTTTTTGTTGCGCTGTGAAGTATGCTCTACTAAGTTTTTATTTTATTGCTTGTGAAGTATTTCACAAGTTTAGTATAGACTAGCTGACCCGGTGAACTTCGTATCGCCTAAGAAACTATTTTATTCTAAAATAAAAGTAACCTAAGTTACTCCTTGTCACATCAGCTATCTGCCAATGAAAGTCTCGTCAAAATCGGTCCAGCCATTTCAGAGATTAGCCGGAACAAACAGACAGACAGACAGACAAACAAAAATTGTAAAAAAATGTTGTTTTGGTATACATAATTTATGTACCGTGTATACATCCAAATGCACTTAGTAAAAAGCGGTTATTCTAATATTACAAACAGACACTCCAATTTGATTTATTTGTATAGATGTAATGCAAATTTATCGGCAATGGCTATAACATAATTGTACGCTGCCTGCCAAATGAGTAGTCCCGGGTTCTAATACATTCGACTAGGTTATCAATATACGTATATTTAGGTTGCTGGTTCGTGCGTTTGTTCAGAATCGAGTGTTATGTGATTGTGATACCTCATTTATTTGCATCTATACCTCGAACACATAGAATTCTACCTCCTTATCCTCATTCTGATATAAACTGCAAATACACTTTTGCTACAAGCAGAAGTATCCAAATGTTGATAGCATTATTTTTATAATCAAAGAGTTAATTCGAGTGTAGCTAGTGTACCATTTTAGTGTGATGGGTTACTTTCAGTGGCCGATAACAGTTGGTGTTCAAACACTCAGGTGGCCAATTCCACTGACAATGTGGGGATAGGATTAGTAAGTAACTAAAATGGGTTTAAACCCTCGCTCGCGCACCAAAACAACTAAGGTAGGACTTATTATTAAGAATTTCGAGAAATCGACGACTCGTGTGGCTCAATGGTTAACATGCCGAATCGCCGCACCAAGGGTCCTGGGTTCGATTCCCAGCGAGGCGGAAATTTGAATGATGAGTTTGAATTTCTGTTCTCGGTCTGGGTGTGAATGTCCTTGTCTAGTGTGTTGTCCATGGCACCCCCGACACAGGGAATCCTAGTGTGGGGTTATGAGTGTGAAGCGTTATTATTATTATACATTATTTATTATTAAAACCTCGTACACCATAAAGTAACTGATCGATCCATTATAACCATTGTAACCAATAAAATAAAGTAATAAATACTGTAATGAAGTAGAGCCACTTCCCATCAGTTAACCTAGCAAACCAAAGTTCAAACCTATATTTATAGATTCGCTGAAACCATTGAAACGTGTGGGCTCAAGTGGGACCCTCGCCCGTCTCCCCTCTCACTCACACTCGAAGCTAATGCCATATCGCTGTCCCTGTCCGGCATGCCATTGAAAGATATCGAATGTTCGGTGCAACAGGTGGTATTGGCTTCAGAAACAGGGTTGCCAATTTGATTGATTTATTTTAATTTTATTGTTTTTGTTTTATTGTCTGAGGCATGCACTTTTCTTGCTTTTCTTCACATTCCTGAGAAGGGTATATAATTATTAACTTTGGTGATACGAGTAGGTGCTAACAAAATTTATTGTTGCCATTCTGTTATTTGTTTTTCTTCTTCCATTTTAAATATTAGAATAAACAAAGCACAAATCATTTATGTATTAAAGACAGTCTCTGTAGAAGTAATCTACGTAAAATTATAAATATTTTATCATTTCTAGAAACAATTTTTAGTTAAACAAGAACCCTCTGTTTTTCTCTTTGATTTCATCCAATTCTTTGAACAAAGAAGCCTTGAAAACTTACAGTACATTAATAATGTATTTCGTGTTAAGTTGTTTTCTTCTGTAAAATATATAAATACAAAACAGTGTTGCCAACCCTTCAAGCACTTATCGTTTTTCAGCGCGGTAGCTGGCTGTCCCGTGCGCGGATATCGGCATTATTGGGGGCAGGTGAAAATGTTCACAGGACCGTTTTGTACGAAATACCCTTTGATATAGGCTCTACGGAAATTTACGATGCAATAAAACTTTATATCTATATAGGGTTTAAAATATAGATATTAGTTTTTCCTTGATTCATGCACATTCTGCTGCAAGACTTGACAAGAAAAAGAAGGATTTTTGATTTTTATAAACATTACACATAATTATAATTCATAGCGAGTACTGGGCGAAATAAGACAGACGTGCATAGCGTATTGAAAAAAAAGGAAATAATTAAATGGCTTTGAATTAATATAGAATAAATAACTTTATAATATATATTTAATATAGAATAAATAAATCTATAATAAACAGTGATAGCCTAGTTTAAGCAGTGTTAGCCTAGTGGTTAGAACGTTGGTCTCCCGAATGAAGGGGCCCGAGTTCAAATCCTGGCACGCACCTCTAATTTTCAAAATATTATGTGCGTATTAGAAGTTAATTATCACTTGCTTCGGTGAAGGAAAACATCATGAGGAAACCTGCACACCGGAGAGTTCTCCATAAAGTTCTCAAAGGTGTGTGAAGTCTACCAATCCGCACTTGGCCAGCGTGGCAGACTATGGCCTAATACCCCTCACATTGTGAGAGGAGACCCCGAGCCCAGCAGTGGGACAATTATGGGTTGTTGCTTTGCTTTAAATAACTTTAAAATAACGTACTGTAGCTATTAAACTTCTCAACCAACAAAAAATACATAAAAATAGCTTACCTACATAAATGAAATAACGTCTTATAGTACCAGGAGCGCATAAATCACTAACGATCCTCCACAAACATTCGAACAACCAATTAATTCAACAAGTTCACTCGTCTTCAGAACTTCAACTATTAACGAGCCCTTCACGCCCTTGGTCCACCTTTCACGCCCCAGCGGACTGACCGCGACCTTGAACTGACCTACACTTGCTCGTCACGTATCCGATAAACGGCTTTCGGATACCTCAGTGCATTTTGAATAGTGATTTGTTTGGCAACACTGAGCCGGGTTAGAGATGGGCTGTACTGACAATCAGCAGTACTGATTCCTGTATGTTTTATTTCAGAAATTTTTATATTAGCTCTTATGGATATAAGTACTACCTTTTTAAACGACTTCAAAAAAAGGAGGAGTTTCTCAATTCGACTGTATTTTTTTTAATGTTTGTTACCTCAGAACTTTCGACTTGGTGAACTGATTTTGATGATTCTTTTTTGAATCGAAAGCAGGTGCTTGTCATGTGGTCCCACATAAATTTAAGCGACATCTAACAAGTCTTTGAGTAATTTTGAAGTCGGATATTTTTTGTTAGTAAAATTTAGATTATTATAATAATGTTTAGTTTAGCTAACACTCTAAGTGAAGAACAGAAACAGAACTAAAGTAGGCCAATGCTCATTCTCCCAAGAGCTTGTACCTTCTTTCCATTTTTCGATGTTTATATTTATTCCACCAGATTGAACTATATCTGTCCTGACTGGTCCACGACTTACAGAATTCACTCGTATACCGTACCATAATATAGTGACGCAGGTTTAACAGCTGTTTTCTATCAGGGCATTGACTCTGATAACCTTTATTTATAATGCGATGTAACGTTATTCAATTGCGACTAAGTACTGCATTATTTCGCCCCTAAGGCCATCAACGCCGTAATGTACAGGATATTATAGGATCGGTACCATCACCGATTGGTTCTGGTTTATCGATGGTGTGGAAGTTTTATAAAGTAAATTATTGGGTTTGAGTAAATTATAAAACAAGTGAAATATTAAACGGAAATTACATTACACTCAGCTTGTTTATCTTGTAAGTCATTGACGGGTACAAAGTATCGAACAAGTAATTTTTTATGGATATTATAATAATTATTTTTTAAGCATGGCTTTATCCATCCATCCATCGATCAACCTTAGGAGGGCCACTGCTGGAGATAGGCCTCCCCTAACTTGCCACACTCTGACCCGTCCTGAGCCTTCTGAATCCAGCGGATGCCCGCTGTCTTCTTCAGATCGTCAGTCCACCTGGTCGAGGGGCGTCCTATGCTCATTTTTCCGAGATGTGGGCGCCATTCAAGGACCTTTCTTCATGGCGTTATAGAGTATAATTATTGTATTAAACTCAAACTCACTCATATTTGCTATTAATTTAATATCTATGTATTCTATGTTTATCTGTTTTATCGTATACATCTTATTTTACTTCTGATACCATTTTGTAAAGGTGCCTTATTAAAGAGGAGAAGAAACGGCAAAAACAACTTCAGCTAAAAAAAGTCTATGTTGTCTATAGTGTATTTAATGCAAGTATGTTATCAATAACTATGTTTTTTTGTAAACTGACGGAAATATATGAACACAATGTGAGTGAAGCTTGGGGTCGTACATTGTATTATACCGACTGTAGGTTGTAGCTAGCGGACAGTTTATTAAGACTTGTACTACTAACAACGTTCAACGATAAACTAACGTGAAAGAGAATCTCCTTAGGTACCATGGACCTGAAAAAAAGACGGACGTAACCTCTTCTAATCGAGAGTGAAGCATAGCAATAGACGCCCGCTTACCATGTGTGCGTAATTTTTGATTCGCGATTGAAGCAGTGAAGTGTCAATGTGTGGGTGTGTGTACTTGTACGAATAGAGAGTTGGTATCACTATGGGTGCTTCACTGAGTTTGTTCTTAGGATTAAGTCCGTCTTTTTTTTAGGTCCGTGTTAGTTACCCATTGGTGATCCTAGAACATAAATTACCCCCAAAATCTATGTCCTAGAAGCAAAAAGGAAAATTAAAATGATGTAAATAGACAAATACACAATCCATTCGTTATCATAGTTTATTGTACAATGCAATGTACATTATTGTAAAAGTACAAACAAATTTTCACTACTAAACATACCTACCTTTGCACCAATGGAAATGACGTCATCTTTGTTGTCGTTTATTTTAATGTCAGGTGTATTTTACCCCCGAAGCTATAAGTTTGACGTGCCTGTCTGTGTATATGCTTGTCACATCGTAGCTACTAAACGAATCGAAAAAATTAAACCCTTGAAAGGCTAACATTAAAAAAAGGGTGTGTGTACTTTTGTACGCGCGTGAAAAGTTATACTTCTTCAATATTCAAGTCACTAATAAATAATAAAATATTACTTGTGAACTACCTATGTTTACACAAGTACAAACTAGATGGCGTTGTTCACGAACGTGAATCACGCTGTTGAGACTCTGTGAGACTAGTAATAACATTAAATTTTAAAAGAAGTAAAGATATTAAGAAGCTAGGGCCATCTATCCAGTGCTTTCATACCCCCTCCATGGTAGCGCAAATGTTTAACGCAACCTTTTTGCAAGTCGCATAAGAAGTATAACTTCAATAATATTAGCCTTATCTGTCATGAGGGTGTTAGGCAAGTTGCCTTCATGATCTCGTTGTTGGTGAAACAGGTGAATATCATAGACTATAGTTATTAGAATATCGTTGCACCATGTAAGGCGGTGATAGCACGTCTCTCTTTGTAGAGGCTAGAGACCTCTACAGACTGCACAGGCGAATCGCTTCAAGCTATAATGTAGATGTCAGTTGACATAGACACGGCGTTTTATAAATAAATCTCTAAGAAATACTTTATATAACGTGATTGTCTACACATTTATTAATAAATTCTAGGTAGATATTAGTTTACCGTATAATATTCGATCAATCAATCTAGCAAACAATAATTTCATAAAAAATACAGTTCTAAATGTTAAGCGTTCTATATGTACTATCGTATGGATTAATCTGTAACCGTGCAAGTAATTCTAGCAAATTAAGCTGGCTTCAAATTTGTTTTTGTAAATGACCGAAGAATGAGCCAATTTAAGCTACAAAGTGGCAAGTGGTCACCCTCGTCCATGGAAATCAGCGACACCAAAGATATCCCAGATGCGTTGCCTTCTAAAAAGCAAGCTAAATTCAGAACACATGTTTGGTATGTTATGACTGTATAAGATATCTGAACTGGGTTTTAGGATAGCGATCAACGACAGGAAGTTCCTAGCATGACTGCTCATCGTTTTATCAGCAGGGTGCAAAGCAGGGGAGGGCTAGCATCACAAAATGAACCCCTATACCCCAAAATATAGGTAAGTAAGGTAGTAAGCCCGTTTGAACTCAAAGGTATCATTCCATTCTAAGTAACGTTTGGTTAACTTCTATACGAAATGCGCGGACGTCAAGTGATAGTTTGCATAACTTTACCTTCACTCCAGGTTATGATGGCGAATTCGATATTCGTTGGTTTAAATTTGTTTTTTTATTAACAACCTGAAATTTTTATGTCATAATTAATATTAATATAAAAATTGTATTGAAAGCACGCGTTGTTATCGGTTGTTATTTTTAGTTTTTATCGATTTAGTGACGAAGTATTAATGGATTTCCTTATCGTATTATAATTATGTTTCTCTCTTAAATAATACAGCATTTATTATTATAACGTTATCATCTCATTTTTTGTTAATTCGCCGAACCAACTAAAGCAAAAAATAAAGAAAACAGGAAATTCTATTACAAATCAATCAGACTTACTTCAAACAAGGACTTTATCGTTGTGATTTATTTGTAATTCAACATAAACATTTAACGTCTCAAATGCAACAACATTACCGCGAACTCACCAAGTAACATGAGTTATCAAATACCTGTAAAGATCGCGCGTCCACAACAGAGGTGGTGCTTCACAAAGGGATTGTTCGCATGCATTGCCGAACTGCGCGGTTAATTTACTATAAAGGGGTCGCCAGTATAATAGGGCCTTATAATACCAAAGTTTCGATAGTTTGTGTAGACGTTGCTTTAGTTTGGAAGGCAAGTTCGAGTTATGCTTGGGCTTTGAAGCGTTCACATTTTTGAAGAACCGTAGTTAAACCCCTCTATTATATATATATGATAAATTAGTAGAAATTAATGCGCTTACCATTAGAAGGTTTGCAGTTTTTCAAACATTATCTTAATGTCTTCTATACAAATAAATAAAATTGGAGTGTCTGGAGTGCATTTGGATGTATACTCGGTACATATACCAAAACAACATTTTTAATAATGTTTGTGTCTGTCGGTCTGTCTGTCTATCTGTTTGTTCCGGCTAATCTCTGAAATGGCTGGACCGATTTTGACGGGATTTTCAACAGCAGATAGCTGATGTAACAAGGAGTAACTTAGGCTACTTTTATTTTAGAAAAAAAAAATAGTTTGTTAGGCGATACGAATTTCGCCGGGTCAGCTAGTTTGTAAATAAAATATCATACAGCGGAATTCATTATTGTACTTTTAAAGTTCATCATGTATGGTAGAATGTATATTCTAATCAAAAGAGAAATGAAATAAAATAAGTTTATTATTATATATATTTTTTTCTATTCTTTTCGTGGGAATTGGTCAGTATAAGCTAACATTTAAAGTTATTGTTACATCAATATCGTATTGTATGACAATCATACTTAATCACAGTACTGAGGCATTATCATCACAATAAAATTATATAAATCACAAGTAATATATATATATATATCTGTTATCACGTATGAAGCGTTTAATTTTGGCGCACAGCCCGACTCGCAAGGATTGTTCTCTTGCAATAACTCTACGTCATACAATACTATGTTATATATAAACTACTACTACAGTATATAACAATAAAAACAGTATATAATAGTATAATTCACAGGAACATTTTTTTACCATTATGTACTACAGTTTATGTGACTTATACTTTAATGGATATCCCTAAATTATGTCCGTATTTGAATAACACGAAAATATATAATCTGAATATTACCAAGAAAAAAATAACCTACTTCAAAATAACTTAAAAACTACTCATCAGATCTAGCTCAAGATTAAGTGGGACTATATGACAAGCACCAGCTTTCGATTAAAAAAAGAATTATCAAAATCAGATCACCCAGTCGAAAGTTCTGAGGTAACAAACATAAAAAAATACAGTCGAATTGAATACCTCCTCCTTTTCTGAAGTCGGATAAAAATACTGTAATTTCATCCTGTTTTTTAAGAAAATGACATTAGATTCCTCGATTAAATTGAACTAAACTCATTGTACGGTAAGATACTGTTGGCTAATCACACGTTGTCTTAATGTAAACCAACCAATATTATAAAGCGGAAAGTTTTGGTTTTTCTTGTAATGGATAAACTTAAAACCTACTGGACCGATTTCAAAAATTCTTTCACCAACGCTCTGTTGTTAATAAGTAACATAAGCTATATTTTATTTAAAAAATTTATGGATATACACGAAAACCGAAGCAAAACGAGGGCGGTTACTAGTAACAAATAAGATGCCAACAAAACGTCGAACGTGCCCCGCAATGCACGAAGATTTTGCTCAAATCGATGCAGCAGCGTGTTGCGGCAATTCAGTTCGAAGGCGGGCTGGCAGCGTTACGCTTCGTGGATCGCTACCCAGCGCCAGCGACTGAAACATGTGGATAGGACTATGAAATAATATGAGAAAAAGTAAACGATAGCGCTTACGCCACGGAGGCACGGACGGGACGGGAACTGGGTACGTACGTATACCTATTTATGCCCCGTCCACGTCCCGTCCCCGTCCCGTCTAAATTTACTGAACTTTTGTTTCTAAAATAAGTTAAAAACTCAGCCGTCCCCTCGAATTCATTGTATTGCGTCACAAATATAAATGACTATCTGCAGTCTGCTCTAGTAAACTATATTATATACTACTAGTTACTAGTATTTTGCCACAACTAGTAAATTACTGCCCCGGTTACTAAGCATAACCCGGGAACTCCTAAAGTTAGTAGGCGATCCTGCTACTTCTGGACTACTGGATTTACAGTGTCATTAAAGAAATTCGGTAGATCCACACGTTTCCAACGCCTTGTCCGAAACAAGCGCTATTACGAGCGCCGGCACACTATTCAATATCGGACAAAGCGGTCTAATTGTTCGTGTGTCGCCTCCCGTAATACCTAACTACGGGACACAATGGCCAGCATCGACTAGCGCTAGTTCAGGTGTTAAGCTTGTAGATTTAGGAGGCAGTGGACCAAAGTTTATACTCGTTAAGGCAATTTAAGGGATAAGACATAAATGGATATAAACACCCACATAATCATGTCTCCTCACTAAGAATTCACTGCATTTCATTCATATAGCACATGCACATAGACAACGGTGACCATTTACCATCAAGTGATCGATAAGTCTGTTTTCCCGTCTCCTTTATATAAAAAATATCATCATCATACATTAAAAAAAATGTTACTGATCAATATCTGTACATCGAAGATATTTGAAGTAAATCTATACTAATATATAAAGAGGAAAGATTTGATTTTTTGTTTGCATTGAATAGGCTCCGAAACTACTGAACCGATTTGAAAAATTATTTCACTGTTAGGAAGCTACACTATTATTATTATTATTATATGTATTTTCAAAAAAAAAAATTAGGGATCCTTAATAAAACTCCAATAATGTAACCCAAGGTGTAAAAAAATTAGAAAACCGAAGTAAAGCGAGGGTGGTTACTCGTTAAATATATTATAACAATACAAATAATTCCCGCCTATTCAAGCTAAGCCGAAGACTGCGTAACTAACGTTAAGCAACTCACATGTGGCATTGAGGTACTGGCATCTCCGAACACAAATCAATCTGAGTCCAATTGTGAGTTCTATCGCAGCACCGCTACACAACACACGAAGTAAATTGTTTCGAAAATCGTCTCATGTACGCGCGGCATTAAATCCGCGTATCTGCGGCTGCCAACGTCGCGATTTATTTTAACACATTTTGTTTATAAATGATATAATACGAAATGCGATATCGTACGCGTTTCGCGGGAGCGGTGCGGTGTGAGGCTGTTCGGGAATTGTATGGAGCTGTTGTAATGTTTCGTAACAATTTCATAGAAAAATCGTTCTCTCAAATTTTCAAAATACTCTTATGTAGTAGTAGTAATACTATTAAGTAGTGCTAACGAATTCGCCCGCGGAAATATACCCCCTATTACTTCTTACCCTTAACTTTTACTTTTTGTCATAATCCTTCTTTCTTCTGTACAAACTTTCATGCTTCTATGTCCACTGATTCTTGTTATGTCGTTATATTTTGTCAGTTAGTCTGTCATTTATTATAATACAAAAGAGCTTTTACTAGTGCTCAAAATTGTTATTTCAAATGATTTTTAACCAATATAACAATTAGTTAACAATGTCAAAGATGGCCTTCATAATGTACCGTAAGGACAAAATTTACACTATTTGCTTATCCTAGGATTTGATTGTATCTATGGATTGGATTATATCTATGTGCCATCTTAATCCTTAGAACGGTTAGTGCGTGAGATGAAAAGACATCCAAACATATCCACAAACTTTCAAATCTGCAACACTTTTGAAGTAGGTTACATACGAATGCATGCGTGTATTGCAGAAAATAAAAAAAGTAAATGTTTAATAATATTTACTCCCAAAAACTAACAGCTCTATAAGTATCTCCACACATGGGGTGTTAAGAATACTCACGTACATTTCCAGCACTCCCGCCTTATGTAGGGCATTTATTCTTAGAGATACCCCCCTTCGGGGGTGAAACCGCACCCCGCGTTTTGTTACCGTGAATTGCTTTGATATTGTTGCGTATTGATCTGTTGATTGATTTAAAATGAACATCTTACAAGGTGAAGCCAAAAACGACGTATGTCGTTACACTGGAACCTATGTTAATTTAGATCAGTGATTGCCAATAGGTATATTTGAGAGCACACAACGTAATGAAATTAAAAATTATTTAATAATTGTCAATACACTCATGAATGCAATTTTTTTATTCTGGCATCGTTTCAGAATGGTGTTTTATCAACAAAGAGAGGAAAGTGTATATCAATCGGAATTATTATAATCAATAAAAATATAAATAAATCTTATTATTTACCTTCATACTGACGTTAAAATTACCTTACAAACATATTTACAAGTAATGTGATAAATATTTATAAAATATTTTACTGTTGCCACGAGAGTATAGATACGTATACGATTTTAACCCTTACGTAGGGGTACGTTCGTGCCCCTCGCGAGAGTGGTGATTTATCAAAGAATTTTCCCACCTAATAAATAACAGATATTGCCGTATTTCGAGGGAAATGTGTATATTTTGTAATAGACGCCGGAGTATTATGAGACGAGAGGTATACGGAAAAAATAAGTTATGTTTCGGTGATTTAGAATAATACTACTTTTGTGTAGAAAGACTATTCAGTCTATCAACTGCAACAATTATTTTTATGATTGGTGACAGCGCTATCTGTAAAAACATGGCATTCACAAATTGTTTATTCACCATTGCTTCGACTTTTCAATCGACAACTTGACCGTTGAAAACGAGTCCTGACTGTTGTAACTCTATCCTAATATTATTGAGGCTTTTATTACTTTTTATCGACAAAAAACTGGCAGGCCCAGCAAACGTAACAACAAAATATTCACAATCAATGAAATTTTTAGGGTTCCGTAGCCAAATGGCAAAAAACGGAACCCTTATGGATTCGTCATGTCTGTCTGTCTGTCTGTCTGTCTGTCCGTCCGTATGTCACAGCCACTTTTTTCCGAAACTATAAGAGTTATACCATTGAAACTTGGTAAATAGATGTATTCTGTAAACCGCATTAAGATTTTCACACAAAAATAGAAAAAAAAACAATAAATTTTGGGGGTTCCCCATACTTAGAACTGAAACTCAAAAATGTTTTTTTCATCAAACCCATACGTGTGGGGTATCTATGGATAGGTCTTTAAAAATGATATTGAAATTTCTTATATCATTTTTTTCTAAACTGAATAGTTTGCGCGAGAGACACTTCCAAAGTGGTAAAATGTGTGTCCCCCCCCCGTAACTTCTAAAATAAGGGAATGATAAAGCTAAAAAAATATATGATATACATTACCATGAAAACTTCCAACGAAAATTGGTTTCAATGAGATCTAGTAAGTAGTTTTTTTTTAATACGTCATAAATCGTAAACCGCAAAAAACATTGATCAAAGTTACAACGAACTACAAGAACTTTTATATTATGTTACTTGCTGCTACGGAACCCTTCATGGGCGAGTCCAACTCGCACTTGGCCGCTTTTTTCTTAAATGTGACTTGTATTGTTTTTGCATGTGATCAGTAAGTGTATTTTACTATCTAATACTTCGACTCCTTTGACCACAGATGAGGTTAATATTTACAAAAGTTCATTCCTCCCATACACTTTCAACAATATAATTTAAAAGTACTACTATCATGACATGTAACAGTATTACTAACTACTGACGGTGCGTGCGTTTGTTTGTATGTACCAAATATCAACTCATAAAAATTAAACACAACACAAGTATTTACAGGTGATAGATTCAATATTATTTTCGTAATTCACGTGTTCATAGAAAGCCCGGCCACATCATTTGTCACGGCAACATTCAATATCAAGCCAATATACCAAACTCCAAGCACACCGTAGAAATATTCCAATATTATGATTTACGACATAATACCGTGCGATTGCTAGAGACCAGTATAACTTGCTCCTTTTCCGTATGTGGAATCTAAAACCTCGAGCTCAAGTTCCTCTGGTCATACTACGATAAATATTCCTCTTCCCCTTTGGTATGCAAAAATATCGCCCATATATGCGATATTCAGCATAATGTCGGAGACGTCATTTCTGGCATAAATCTTGCATAGAGTTAATATACTTTGGCACTCAGTTGATAGGATTTGAGGGGTGCTTGAAACAGTCGTGGCTCTTTAGAAGATATTTGCGTTATTCAAGCTTTTTCTGTCAATATTCATTGATACTATGTTTAGGGATTTGCATATTGTATGGTGTCGCACGTTACTACATGACTCTCTTTCGTTTAAGGCTTTAAAAATTTGTACTACCTAGTCTCAGTGATATCATGCTTTGAAAGAAACTATTAACGGCAAAGTTAGCTACCACCTTACTAGAAATCAGTTATTCGATAATACATACAATTTAGTAAAACAACTCGGTAACACCAACCAATTGATCAAATAAAGAGCACGCTTTTTTTTTATTTCTGAAACTACAATCGACCTGAAAAGCATTGTTTCTATAAGTCAAGAAGAAATGTGGTAAACCTAGACCGGCAGGTGGTGGAAGGTTAACAAGATGGTACAAGAGACCAGCGAATTCCAACGAGGGGGAACATTTTTCATTTCCTTGCATATTAATATCAGCGGTAATATAATCATCTTATCAATTTAAAAGAGTTGATATTATCAATAATTAACGCAAAAGGACATGTGGATGAATCTTTTACCAAAATCGATGATATTATAAAACTTAAAGATTCTACAGTCTAAACAAACACCTAAGAAGAGTTTCATGCGTAAAAAATTTACCCGTCATAAATGTGTTCATATTGACAATTATAAATACTAGCTGACTCAGCGAACTTCGTATCGCCTAAATATTCTTTTTCTAAAACAAAAGTAGCTTAAGTTACTCCTTGTTACATCAGCTATCTGCCAGTGAAAGTCCCGTCAAAATCGGTCCAGCCATTTCTGAGATTATCCGGAACAAACAGACAGACAAAATCTGTAAAAAATGTGTTTTTGGTATATGCACCGTGTATACATCCAAATTTAGTAAAAAGCGGGTATTTTAATGTTACAAGCAGACACTCCGGTTTTATTTATTTGTATAGATGTTGTAATGTATGATATTTACATATATTTTCTGACAATATATCATAATATTGATTTAAGATAAACAGAAAATTGAACTAAAAAATATTACAACCAATAAAGTGTTTTAATGATCCCAAATCAAACAAGTCAGGAACATCTCAAACAATGGAAGCTCTGAAAACATTGGAAATCTGTAAAACACCTTCGTCTTGCGATCGAACAAACATGGGGATTCCTAAGGGCTGATTCTATTGAAGGGCAATAAAATGACGCATTCTTTTAATTTCAATTATTTTGTTACCGTAGTTGTAAATTCATCGAATAATACTCACGATGCTCAAGAAAACCTAGCTGTGGTAGTTTTCCTTTAAAATTCATTATACTATACACTATTGCTGTGAAACTTTGCACAATAATTATCTTCAAGACCTCCTACATTACCCTTCAACTATCTGCAAGCCCTACAAGACCACAAAAAGGCAACCGAATATTGGACTGAGGTAATACAATTGTATCATATACGTTTGAAATTATACTCTTACAGTAATCAAGAATCTACTTACAACCCAACTCAGAGTCACTAACGGTTACTTAAATCGATGCTTAGTAAAGAATTTGTATGGTGTTTCTTTATTAAGGAGCGATTAAAGTAACCGTTACTGACACTGAGTTAGGGCGTTAGAGTTAATGATAATAACATTCAAAGATTACATTACGTAATTCCTTATATTGCTGAATAACAATACAAGCGACATTTTAGGCACCCCGATTGCCCTAAGACGTTCTCTAACCAATGTTTTCTTTGTTGGAATCCTTGCGCCAATATTTGGCCTAATTATACAGTTGATTTCACACTTGAACCGAATTTTCTCGTTTGTCTTCCAACAATCTTCGGATTGGGGACTGTTATCGTCGAGTCGTGCAGAATTTCGTTGTTTCTGGGCGGTAATAAGCGTATCTTAATTTTGTGTTTTAGTTCGATAACAATCGGTTGGTTCAAATTATCGACGTTGTTTTGGTTAAGACGGGCATTTCATGTATTTAGTACATTTTTTGATTATGTTATATTAATTTTATCAACTTCGACTTTGCTCAGCTTTTAATTTTCTAACTACACTACTGTGATACACAAGTATATACTTAATATTATCATAGTTTCATTATATATCAATAACACAACATAATTCCAACGTCATAGCAGGGTGTCGACTACTAAATCACGAAACATCGTCTTAGTTCCGAAGATTTAGTGAAGTTCCGCCTCAAATCACAATCAACAATCGATACTTAATGCATAATGTAGCACTAAAACCAGAGAAGGGACGGAATCACCAAGATTAAACATTTCGCGCGAACACTATTAATCAGATCGCCGATTGCACTCTCTAAACATTAGTTTAGTGATGTTTTTGGGTTAGTTATCGATATCGGTGAAATAAATAAATAAATGTGTATAGAATTGGATTTAGCGTATTGCGTATTTTGTCTGGTTGGGGGCTGGTATTATTATACCAGCTCCTTAATTTGGAGGATGTTAATATTAGAGTAGCTACAAAAACACATGAATTTATTGTATAGTTACGGAGTAGTTTATTTACTAAATATTTATTTTTACCCCCATGTACATTGATATTCTACGTAGTGAATCTGCGGACTAAAATCTGCTAAACTAAGGTTTATAGTGAAAACTATAATAACAGACGCTCACTTCCTGGCATCCCTTGATTTGCGGTAAACAACACGCACAAATAGGCAGCACATTAACACAAAACTCAATGAGACAACAAACATTTGTCAAGTACATTTTGACCAGGAAACGAACCCAGGGCCCCAAGTCTGACTGGATCCCTATTAACAATGTTACGTAACTATCAGTAATTTCTTTTTTCCTATAACTGTGTTTTATCTTAAGCGCTGGCTAGTAAAATATGTCGCTACATTACATGTGTATCAAGTACAGTATTATCAAGTGACTGCATTTATAATAATTCCGAAATTAAAATTCATTTTATCGATAAACAACGTCCTTTACTATTCTAAACCCAAAGGGATGGAGCGAGCCGCCCGGTTAGTGTGAACTAAATGAATCATTAATAATGCAAAGTTAACGCGCACCGATTCAACCCGTTCACCGCAAACATCGATGTCGATAGCTATAGCGCAACACTAGTTCACTGTAAATATTTGATACGTGTGTGTCATTCAATTGATTTGACGACCGTTTTTGTGTTAATTGGTTGTTGCTGGAATTTTAATGAGTGCTAGGGTTTCAGTGCATTGGATTTTTGGAACGAAGTCTCTTAACTAGTCTTGTGGTAAGAGTTGGAGTAAGTGAGTTGTAGTAAGAGAGTTCATTTATAGTGTCTATGAAAATCATCACTTATCGAAAAATAATTCTACTGATCAGTAATGTGTTATCAATAAGTAAGTGATAGCATGATGTTAAATTACAGAGAACATACTTCACAAACTATCATGGCAGCAAGGAGTTCATATTACCTACAAATTAGTAACGACTGCTACTACAAATGACTAACGAGATTACTTTCTTTGCTTCTCACTCTTCTTGCTTGGTCAGCAACGCATCGGTGGTATATCTTGCCTTGTGTTTATGTGTCACTGATGTCCATGGGTGACAGTGGCCAGTTACCATGAGGTGGATCGTCAACTCTTTTCTCGGCTAAAATAGGAATGACGTTTCGTAAAAAACCATTTCTTTATTCATATTAAAACATAAATTATTAGGTGCGTAACTAAACAATACCACGAATCGTAAGAAAAGCTTTATGAAGTGGGTACCTAGTCGAAAATTTTAGTTACTAGGCTGATTCTAAACAGACTAATCACTCTTTATTCAATTATATTAATCTATTATCAAAACTAGTAATTTAGTAAAAGCTTCAGTACTCAGAAACATGACTCAAGATTGATATACAGACATCAAAACTTTAATAAAACGGGGTCAACACAAAACATGTAACATTGCAGCGTACAATTTCGTCACATCACATATTCATGTCAAACGTTCTAATAAATATCTTTAGGAAAGGGAGACAATACGGAATAGTGACCGTTCGCCCCTGACAGCCGCCATTTTGAAAAGGGATCGGACACGAGGACATGACACGACAACAATTTCAGGGTTACCACTTCGACCGACGACAAATATTTATTGGGTAAATTCTTGGGATCTCTTTTTTTTGAGGGGAAGGTAATTGATGGCTTTTTAAATACTGGAGTAGGTCTTTTCAATTAGGTTTTTTTGTTTTGTTTTGGTTGTGGATACGTTAGCTAATGGTTTGTTTATTTGTTCTGAGTAAGCGATGTGTTTCTATAATTTACTGATTTTACTAATACACAAGTATTATTTAGTTGTCGATTATGGTAACTAAAGAGTTCTACATTATATTCCAAGTAAGCATGCCATTGGTAATTACAAGCCCATCTTCATCTATTAGAATGACAATCGAAGTAAAGTATATATAAAAGATATTATAAAATTACTAGACCAGTTTGGTGGGCATGACCGTATGTATCGTTCGATGACATTTTAAAGTATCAAAACTGATTTCTAAACTGTTTTCTTTTACTGAAAATGTTAACAGATCGGTCAACAGAATTCATTCGACACAGGTGAGTATAGTTTTTCTTCTGTCGTTCGTCTATAGTTCAGTTTCACCGTCATTTAATCCTACTTCGTGCTTGTAACCTGTGAAAGAACTTACTACATAGGTGGCTCCACTGTGCAACATCCTTTAAGAAGCGGCTCCATCGCTTCATAAAGGATGCTTGGCAAGCAACGCGTTGGTAACACCCCTGATGTTGCTAATGTCACACGGTCTAATACGATCACTTCCCAGCATCATCATCATCATCCCATGAGCCGTCTATTTATTTGCCAGCTAAGTGCATTAAAATATCTGAATTTTAAAGTGGGATAATGGTGATCTAATATATTAATAAGTTAATAAGACAACCCGTGTGGCGTATGATTACCATGCCGAATCGCCGTGCCAAGGGTCCTGGGTTCGATTCCCAACGAGGTGAATATTTGAATGATGATTTGAATTTCTGTTCTTGTCTTTAAGTGTTGTCCATGGCACCCAGGGAATCTTATAGGTTATGAGTATGTAGGATTATTGATTTACTTAATTATAGTAGTGATAATTGGCAGCCCTATGCGAGTCATCAGCAGATGACAATCGGCCGAAGACCGGACGCTGGGCCTCTCGCGCCCGACATCCAATATCCCTTTGAACTGTGCCATTAGCCGGCGCTGCGTACATCTGTGTGACCACAAGTGAAAATTGTGTTGCTAAACATGTAATGTAAACTTACCTTTAAATATCGTTAAGCGTACTTAAATTGACTTAGGAATTTATATCAATCGATGATTGGTTGCTAATATTCTGCTAACGTAAGGTTTGAGGTACGATTCTGATCCAACCATGATTTTATTATGTCCTGCACATGAATTTACTAGGAAAGCTTAATCAGCATTTATTTTTATAAGTGTTTTGAATATATCAACTTGCAAAATACCTTTCCCATTTTCAAACGCATTTCTTTTTCACCGTGTAATTTACTTTCATTTTTCAAAAGTTTGCAAGTTAAGAAATATTTGATAACGTAGCTATCTAGATTAATGTAAAGTGTAATTATTACAATAAGTAACAAAAGGTAATTTGCTGATGGCACGCTCAATGACAAATTTACAATAAAGCATCAAAAACAAATAAAAAAGTGTTAAATAAAAATATGCACCCAAAAATGTTGAAGTGCGTTCTCGGAAATCCACCGTAACCCTAAAAACACTACTTCGGGTATGACGGATGCTTCATATCCAAATTCATCCCGATACGTTACCCCACAGGGTTAGTCGAGGATATTCCGAAGAGCTTTGCCAATGACAAATAGTCCTCACCCCATTTCGGTTGGCGTTTTGACGATAAATATACAACCAAGGAGCCAGTGTGTTCGGCGATTCGCGGCTTCGCTCCTAACAAATGATGCGAATGGACAGAAAGGGTTAGATTAGAACTTAAGGGATTGGAATGATTGATAGAACCGGCCCTTGTCACGAATTTTGATCTCATTAGCTGTTGTAAGCTGAGCCCAAAAGAAGGCGAGTGACCAATGTTAGTAGTGGGAAAAAATAGATAATGGTAATGAAAATTTTGATGAAAAAGGCAAATACCATTAAGCTAATCGAATTTAGTTATAAAATAAATGAAACAGGTTTCGTTTTCAAAAATAATCATTATTTCCCATCATTTGGGCGAATGTGTATTAATAATAATTATTGTTACTTGAGTCAAGTCTAGCCACAACTTTAGATATTGCTTTACACAAACTGATACACAAGTAAGGTTTAACTTTTAAGTAAGACAAGGCACTGAAAATTACAAAAAAAAAAACATTTACAACGCTACTCCAAAAACTTGAAATCGCAAATGAGTATCAACAAAAGGCCATCACAAAGTGAACGCAAATGGGCAGTGATATTAAATATTATTGCAATACACGATAATCCCATCCGAGCGTCTTTGACGACGATATATTACTGTCAACCACCCTTATCACCCTTACCACCCTTGATGCAAATCGAGGGGCCTCATCTCGGACTGTTTAGCTCTGACACTTGACGGCGACTGATTGTTATGTATACGACTCAATTCTTTTGCGAATCATAAAAAAAATCAGTGGCTTTAGGTGCGGTTAAGCTTTCAGAATGTTGTGACGCTTAGAGTATGAGTAGATTTAGAAATTAGTTCATTTGCTTATGTATGATTAAAATATAGGTAATCTAACAACAAACCAGGCAGCTTTATCAAAATATAATAACCCTACTATTATTTAGACTTATTATTAGAATTATCATCGCTAACGATCAGTGAAAACTTGACCCTTTTAGAATGCTGACGTATACGATTCAAGTAAAAAAATCAAAATACATCCTCACCTATACTTACACAGAATACACAACGACATCGCTGATTCAAAAAACAAAACTGATAGTGACACACTCGCGCCAGCACGCAACATAAACATGAATAATTTCAAAGAGAAATACACTGAAGTAGCAGAACCGATGTTTTACATTAAAGGGTTCGTGAGGGTCCGTGAGAGATGGTGCCAATAAGTCAACGCGTATTAACGCCTCATACCAATGGGTCACATATGAATAATAGACGGAAATGGCGCAAATTTCCTCTGATTGTGAACGATAGCTGAAATCCTTCCACTAACGCAAAAACAGAAAGGAAATTTGAGTTCGCCGGAGCAATAATTTTTCTAAGCCACTTTGGATATTGTAAAAAGGCAAAGTTAGAATACCAGCACAGAAAATATAGTAATAGTACTTCACAATAAACTATAACGTTGTTTCGTCACTGGTAGTCAATTTCTGATGGCATCCATATATCCATTACTACTCCAACATTTAAGACGAGGAGGAAACCGGATGTGAGTAAGAACATAAGTCTCTGAGACAATAACCTAAGTCCAATGTTATTATATGTATAACAAGAGGCCTGTCTTCAAAATACAATAGAAAGAAATACGGATTTTCCTAAAGGATTATTGACATACGTAGTATGACGTAACAGCAGCCGGCTGAAATAGGATAGGATAGGTAGACATATCGATAACCGTGATGAAAGAAAAGCTTCAATAGCAACCGCTCTTTGGCAAAAACAGCTTAGAAAGACCAGATGGGGTAAAAACAAAGTGTCTAATTAATATCCAAATGAAATTGTATACATCCAGCATTCTTATGGACTTAGAGTTATCGAAATTAGTTTCAACACACATACATTGATATTCAAAATTGTAAACAATGCATACATACTCAATTACCGTTCATTTTTCTTAGCCAAATCCCAGTGACGGGCGGGCAGTAATCGTCCGGTGATAAATGACCAGCGGGTGACAGGAGACGGACTTAAGGACGACTGGCACTGGCGCGGCGCGATACGCAGCGATAGAAAATGCGCTATCTTTCACTTTAAATTATCAAACTCAGCTTTGAAAAGAAAAACAACACATATCATAATAGAGTTACATTAATCATATCAGTTATTTATAACAGATACGGACTGACACCTTAGAATAGACACGATTCTAAATAATTAATTAACTCTAACATCCCAAAGCATCATCCCAAAGATTCATAAATATTCTCGACCAGGATAATTTATTGTGCGTCTTTGACGTTCAGCGAATTTGACATAGTGTGAGTTTGACTTTATGCATCTTCAGCATCTTTACGCATGTTATAGAAATCATTCATTCCATGAGCTTCCCTTGCTGGACAGAACGTTGTACGTTCATTTATTTCATGACAGTTCGACGGTTTTTTTATTTGGCCATGTCATAGCAACGTGTCCTCAACCAGTCTGCACTCCAGTATCTTTGAGGAATATGCTTTAGGCTTCCTTAAGAGGAGAAAGCAGGTGCTCAATAATGGGCCATTAATGGGTTGAAGCCATTCTTAATCAAAAGTCCCTATTATGGTATTCTTAAACAAATACCAGCCTCTCGCTATCGTTCAAACCCACGCCTCCCCGTACAAACCGGGTCACAAGCGCGGGATACAGGTTGCGCAGATAGTCGGAATTGATGGTTCCGTGCCGTCTCGGCAAGGACGCTTCGGTTTTTTTTATTGCACTGGAACTGAATGTGAGCTGATAGCACCGTCCGACTGGTATACGGCCACGCGTGCACTGATGACAGCTCGTAAAGTGCGATAAACTGCTGCTATTAAACACTTTCCTTTCTTTTTCCACTACATGAGTCGACAGGCCGACTTCATGAAGCTGCTGCTTTGTCGTTATCCAAGGTTAGCAGCAAACTGGCGTCATGATCATAGTGGTCAACTTATCTTTAAATATGGGACAAATTCTCTTATTATTCGAATTTGTTTGATCTACATCACTATTTACAAATGGAATTCTTTACTAGTTATAGTTTATTGTTAACTAGTTAATCGTGTATCTAGACATATGATGTATTTCGACTTAGTTGCTCGTAAGGCCGTTAGCAATGTTAAATATTGAACGTCCAAAATTTAGTTGCAATTCAACTAAAATGTCAAAAATCCAATTAAGTTCTCAATACGGCTATTGTACCGATGCAATGGTGCGATCCCGTCACGCACTATCGGACCGTGCGGGTGCGGCGCTCGCTCACTCCGGATGGACGTCGCAGATGGTGTTGCAAATAGGATTAATCTACACTCAGTGTTATTTTAACCGATTTCAAAAAAGGAGGACGTATTCAATTCAACTCTATTTTTTTGTTTGTTACCTCAGGCCTTTCGACTGGGTGAACCGATTTTGATGATTTTTTTTAATCAAAAGCTGGTGCTTGTCATGTAGTCCCACTTATATTTAAGCGAGATTTGATGATCACTTTATGTTATTTTGAAGTCGGTTATTTTTTCTTGAAAATTATTTTAATTGCGCTACACAATCATAGCCCCACACCAAGACTTCCTGTGTCTGTATTTAAACGGTTTTATTTAACTTACCCTTATTAAGTTTGTGTGGGTCAAGTCTTGTAAGTAAGTCTTCTAAGGAGTTGCATCTTTACATGCTGCTTTGGTTCTGATGACAATACAATTGTATGGTATGACCTGATACTGGCAAGGAAATACCTTAACGGTTAACAGCAGTAAAAATTTGTTTTCTTCAGTAAACGTATAATTAGTTTTTAAACTATTAATTTGTTTATTTCTTCGTTTACAAAATTATTGTAGACCTGTACGATATCCAAGTTTTCGAATATAATAGCGCCTTTAAATTACTCAGTGTGTCGCCATCTTAATAACTGATAGCAATTCACAGCTATGCATTACGTGTGACGGATGATTAAAATTTTGTTATTGAATATAAACGAATTTCAATAAAACAAAGATCAAAAAATATATTTTTTTAGGTATATAAATAAGGTGTTTAAATTTTTTTTAGATAAGATAAATGATAAGTTTATTATGAATAAAATTCTGATAGAAGACATAAAATGATGAAATTGATTTCTCACCAAGCCTCAATGAAGACTCTACTTTGCATTATTCATAATCATCACAATTTTATGAGCATGTAGTATTACAATCACGTTTCGTCTTCGATTTTCTTATTTATACTGCCGCAATATTTACGTAAGCCATAACCCCATAAAGGGGCTAATATCGACAAATTATCCCATAACAGAGACAACAGCGCAGTACATGAGTGGTAGCTCTGCATCGCTCCATTAGCGATTATTGTGCCACTTCGCGGACTAACTGGACATGCAACGATATACAGCTGTGCTAGATGTGACACATAAGTAAATTACTGGTCAGTTTTGAGATGATATGCTAAAGATATTTTAGGATAGAAAAAAATGATTCCCACTGTCATTTAATGAAAGAAAATTCATAAGAAAAAAGTTATAAGGGATTAGGTTATAAAGGATTATTTTATTTGGGCATGCAATTCGACAGCAAAATATATTTGTTTATTTTCTTTCAATGTAGTAAAGAATTTTGTACAGGTTTCCTGGAACGAGTATAACAGAGTGGTTTTCTTCTTCTGTGAAGAACATTTTTCTTCAAGTTTATTTTATGCCCGTATTAAGGACGATGAGACAGATACCCTTTTATGAGGTATTTTGTCTAAATCATTAAGTATGTACATGTAGAATTACAAAAAAATAAAATAAAGTTACACAGCACTGTCTATAATTTATATAAAGTGCCTTATTAACATAGTTAATAGTATCAGGCGTTACTTTGCTGAAATCCATTGTTATTAAGCTAGTCTACTTTGCAATAATCCGCAGTTAAAATGTATGATGGTATATACTTTCTGACATGCGTGGCACCTCCCTCCCACAACCGTAACGGAAACATACACTACAATAATTAAAAGTATATACCAATATACATACCAGCACCAACACGTGTTTCGCCACGTAACGGATCGTCATCAGGGTAAATTGACTCTATGATGCAAAGCTTTGCGACTAATGACCATTGCAAAGTACATTAATACTAACTTAATGCTATATTAACAATAACATTAATATTACTAATTTCGTGGAATAAGCATTACATCTAAGCACGCTCAAAACAAAAAGGCACATCTAGCGATTCTATATCATACAAACTGGACACAGAAACTGCCAAATACTTTGTAGTTATTTGCGCGACTCATTATTTATTGCGCCTGTATCGACTGCGCTCCCCGCGAGTTGCCAAGAGCGTGCTATTAGTTTGGCAACTGAGTTACTTCCCGCCTGTTACTATATCTTTGTTTTTGTCGAGTAACGTGATATATGGGATCCGTAGTGCCAATTTTATTAGTTATTCGTTAACATAGTCCAAAATATATTAAGTTATTATTTGCGATTTAGTTTGTAAGAATTATTGTTACGAAAACCTTAATATTTATCAGTTCTTGAGATGATAGTTGTTAGTAGCGATATAATTAGTCTATTGATATTACGGATGACTAAATCCTGAGAGCTAACATATTATTATCACTTAAACAGTACCTAGTGTTTAGGTACCAAATTTAAAATACAAAAGTGAACTTGTATAGCACCACGGTGTTCAGTTTGGTGAGTATCAAGGGAACACACGATGCACCGTCATGAGATTCGATTTCATACTGATTTAATTTTTTAAAATATAATAAAGGTTGCGTTTCATAAAATTCAAAATTCAAAATTCAAAATCATTTATTCATATAGGTATCATTGATACACTTATGCACGTCATTTTTTTTAATCTACCAGCTTTTCGCAAAGGTGCTTTGTCATGGAGGAGAAGAAAAGCCGTAAAGAAACTCCTCAGCACATCTTTTAAAAATAAAAATACATTGATATATTTATTACAAAAATATATATTACTAGCTTGTACGCTTGTACATATTACTTCAATATAATGTTACATATACTGAGGGCATTGATTTTAGAAATATGCTACTATAAATCACTAATTAATGAGATACATTTTGTTTTGAGATGTTACACCGTTTGCTACGAATGGATGTTTGTACTCTTTCGCGCAAACTAAACAGATTTTCATGAAATTTAGCACACTGATAGACCATGACGCGGAATAAGTCATAGGGTACTTATTACCCCGGAAAACGCAGAAAAAACCGCGTGCCGAGCACTAGTAGAAGTAAGGTGCAGCGCAGACGACGCTCTTTTTGTGCGATCGAGTGTGCGGACGCACAAATGTTTATATGGCGCGCAGCCGCACTTTTTTGCGCGTCGTATGCGTTACTGCACATAATTGCAAAGGTTCTATTTTCACAGACTTAAAAGTGCGTCACGGACAGTGTGCCGTCTGCGCTGCACCTAAATGAGAACCGTCGAAAGCGTAGCGTGCGCGTAGCCTTTGCTACGTTTCGTAGCAAAAAGCTACAAACCGTAGGAATTAACGAAATAACGTAGAAATTAAAAAAGAAAACAGAGATAACCCCTTAAGTATTTTTAACCGACTTCAAAAAGGAGCGGGTATTCAATAATTCGCTGTATTTCTTTATGTTTGTTACCTCACAACTTTCGACTGGATGAATCGATTTTGATGATTTTTTAAATCGAAATCTAGTGCTTGTCATGTAGTCCCACTTAAATTTGGGCGATATCTGATGATCAGTTTTTGAGTTATCCCTAATTTTGAAGTCGGTTATTTTTTGTCACGAATTATATATTGTTACGAAACTTAAATCAATTCTTGAGATGGTAGTTGTAAATAGCTATATAATTAAAAACAAGTAAAGAACAAGGAAAGAACAACTTTAAAATTTGGCAACAAACTACTGGAAACATATTGCATTGCTAGGGATCCTTCTAAGTCTAGAATCCAACAACGATGTTCACTGTGGGTAGAATATTATGATTAAAGTCATTATAAGATTTTCTAAAGATAATAACAACAAAACACATTGACTGCTTTGACAAATAACACTAATCCTTAAGGTGTCCCGTTATGCAAAGAATCACGGAACAATTCTAGTTGTCAACCATATTATAATAATAAAATTCGTCATTGCATCGAACACCCTATAACGATCATCAATAAAAAAGCATCGGTTAGCTAAATCAAAATTCACACAAAGTTTATTTAACACAAATTAAAGTTTACGTCAAAGTTTCCAAAGTCAGCAGAGACGCAACAAGATTCCATGCGTCTTGCTTAAACTTAAGATTCATGTTTTTAACTCTAGACCAGGTTTAACCATTGATGCACCGATGTTCATATTGAGATACTCGGATATTTAAATTAAAAAAATATTAAAGAAAAATATAATGGACGGGCGTTATTAGCGGTAACAGTTATTTTAATAATAAGTTACCTAAAATAATTAACTAAAAAGACTGTTGCTGTTTTGAATACGTAGCTGTCCTGTTATTATCATTGTTCCTCATACTATGTATGTCAATAAACATACGAAATAGAAAAGTTAAGGTTAAAAAATATCATAAAATATTTTTTTAAAGTTATATCACCAAGCTTATCAAATCGATGTAACTAGCTTCTCGAAGTACCTAAAGTATAGACTGAGTCTGAAACCTGTTGTCAGAGCTTACAAAACCAAACCCTAGAACCCTTTTTGATCGAATTTCAAATAAATTATCCAGATTATTTACTGTAAAACAAGTACCTACTTATTTATTTTGACAACACTGATGCAAGTAGCTCAATATGAGCACCGGACGCATAAGGGTGGCTCCACACGAGCGGTGATGCAATCGCGTTGTTAAGGCCACCTTAGACGCCATACTTTATGCGCACTCACAATTAGTTGCCGCGAGATGGCAGGTGAAACTACTGGACAGAGAAATGAGTGGAGCGGACTGCGCATTTTTGATCTATTTTATTTACCACTGTACGTATATTACCTACAACCACCCACCTACAACACCCACCTTTAAATACATCGTAAAATAAATTTAAATTATTTCCGTTTCATTAATGTTAGTTTAGATCACTTCATTTAGCATTTAAAATATTTTGTAAGATTGTGAAATGTATAATATTGCTGAAAAATAAAATTGTATTTTATCATAGACATGAATAATTGCGGGAGCTCGACTTTACAATATTTATTAATATTATTATTTCAGACACAGAACAATTTATTTTTACTTCGTCTTTTAATTACTATAATGAGAAATTCAATTGCTTTATAAAAATAAGTGACCTATCAAGTAAGTACTTAAATACAACTTAAACGCATCTCCATTGCCCCCGTGTTCCGCCCGCAAAGCGTCTCCAAGCAAAAGTCGTTAGTAACAAACTCCACACATTTGTGTCACCGGATACAATCCCATTATAATTTTAAATTTTAAGCCCATCTATTTATGTTTTAGCCCAATCTGCCACCAACAATCTTTGATGCCTTTTTAATTCACAACTTTTTCGAGGGAAAATCTTTTTAAAACACATCATCTTGCTTCTTCAGACAACACTTTGAGCATAACAGTATTAGGGCTTGTTTCACCATCTTCAAGTAGAGTCCTGAATAAGCTATTTGCCGGTTAAAGTGACGTTAAAGTGTCATTTTACATACACGAAATGTCAACTTAACCACCGAATAGCTTACTTCGGACTTACTTGAAGATTGTGAAACACAAGCTTAGTCTTATAACTTGGTAGTAAAATTAACCTAGTTATCGATTCATGAGGGTTTTAATCTCGAGTTCAACCAACCTGTTAATGATGAGGCAATGGCAGATCAGTATTTTATCTTTTGAAGATTGCTGGTCTTCGGACCACTGTATCTGTACAAAGTATCTATTCAAATTCTGGTGCCTAGCAAGTTACCACGCTCTTTCTAAGATCAATCGTATTCATAATTTTATTAGGATACAAATTATAATTATCAGATATTTATTATGATACATATCGGGTTCATCGCTGCCTTTTAACCGATATTAACGATACGTTAATGATATTATGAGCAACTATTTCTATATCGTCTATCGTTGTCTATGGGCATCAGCGACACCTTAGACAACTGATACACTGCCGGACAAGAAAGAGAGAAGAACTAAAAGAAAGAACTGGCTCAATATTAAATTGACCCTAATATTCCACTGCACTGTGTCGATCGAATTAATTATTAAATTATCAAAATGCATACGCTACAAGTACGAGCAGCTCATGTCTGTAAAATGCGCTAAAAAAGATAAACCAGTAACCCTGTGCTCAGGTAACCGAGAACACACGTAACAGAAACAATTAGTAAAGAATTTACCTTTCACGAAGCCGTATGCAAATTATTTTTTAATTTAAAACAAGAGCATTCTAACTATTTTATTATTTAGATGCCTAAGTTTACTTCGTTTTATGTTGGTGTACTTTAATAATGAATCATTCGTTATGTTTCATTATTAAACGCAGATAAACGTACAATAGATAATAATAATTAGATTCGTAAGCGATTTGATAACACAATTATCTTCTAATTTCAGTTTATATTTTTTTTGGAACTGAAATTTTTGATGACTTTTTTGAAAACTGAAGGACGAAGTTTCTACGCCTATTCTGTGTGAAGACTTTCCAAAATTGGCACAATTACGGGACGAATGTTGATGAATGGTAAGTGGTACACCACTGACATATAGTCTATACACGACTGTAATTTAAAAATAAATAATCTTTGTATGAATTTAAAAACAAGCACAGAATAAATGCAAACTGATATAATTGAAATAATTACAAAAAGAAACCTATCTGAATTCAAACCCGTGTACCACACCTGAGTTCAGAGGACGTTGGGGACAAATGGAACAGAAACACTAATTAAATATGGCGAGAAATATTTTAATAAGTTTACGAGGGTGCCTCAGCTTAAAACAAATATTATGTTTGCTTGCAGTGTGAGCGCTGAATTTTAATATTATTACTTGCGCTACATTTTTAATTTTATAAAAACACACGAGTTTTCTTTGAGGTTTTCATTTTTATTGTGAGTAGTTAGAGACTAGATCATTAGAGACGTACACATGAGGTCTCATTTGATTAAAAATATACTTAATTATTTAGAAAGAAACTTACGCCCCAACTTAGAGTCACTAACGGTTATTTTAATCACTCCTTAGTAAAGAATCACCATACAAATTCCGTTTTAAGGAGGGATTTAAGTAACCGTTAGTGACTCTGAGTTGGGGCGTTAATCTTTTAAAAGATTCTTTAAAAGATTTTTGGTTGTATCTTATGAATAAGTTAGAAGTCTAGCTGATATAGGAAACTAATAGATACTCAGCGTGTTCCACTACGCTAAAAAAAATCTGATGAGAATGACAGATCAATATTTTTGTGTTGACAGACTGTTTAAGCGCGATCTTTACATAATTATTATCTTCAAATTGTTGTATGGGAAAAGTGAAAAAAATCGACTTTAAGGTGCCTGAATGTGCCCAATGCATTGTTTTAGTGGTCTCAAACCGTCTTCGCATTATTGCCTTTCAAATTAAACCATTTTCGGGCATATCAGTTGCATGGTTTCAAAGTCTATAAAGGATATCCGTAAAAACTTTTTTGTGTTTTATATATTACGAGTAACCGCCCTCGCTTTGCTTCGGTTTTTTTTATTTTTTTACACCTTGGGTTACATTATTCGAGTTTTCTTAAGGATCCCTAATTTTTTTGAAAATATATAATAGCCTATGTTACTCGGGGATAGTGTAGCTTTCCAACAGTGAAAGAATCTTTGAAATCGGTTCAGTAGTTTCGGAGCCTATTCATTGCAAACAAAAAATCAAATCTTTCCTCTTTATATAATAGTATAGATGTATATAGATTGTCAATGTGTACTGTTAACTATTTAGTTAATTTGGTCACTATAATTGTACAAGAAAAGTTAAAATTTCATAAATAAGTAGTCCAGTCGAATTGTCAATTAATGCGCGGAGCCATCGCCACCATATTTTGTCAGTAGTAAGTGAGGGATGTTTCCTCGTATGTTTTAGTGTTATATACTCTTTGCCATTGTTGAATGTTTTTGACAATCATTCCTATAAGCAGATAGCTGTGAAAAGAAAGGATTGCTGTTTTATTTAAGACTCTTTTCCTTAGCGGTACGAATACCAATGGAAATAAACTGGGCAATACAGAGCTCAGCAAACCTTAAAGAGATCAGAGTTCACCAGATTACAGAAGACAGTTAGCTTCTACTAAACGATAAATGAATGGATCCCCATACACTGCCAATTAATCGAGTTCAGTATCGATGAAAACAAACAGAAAATATATCTATGTCTATATTTTTGATCGTGCTTCGGAGGGCACATAAAGCCGTCGGTCACGGATGTTATCGTAAGATAACCGTCGTTAAGACATGTCGAAGGCCCTCGGACGGCATGAGAACTTCCGATACTCTGGTTGGCCACTAGCCCCTCTACCAATCCACACTGGAGCAGCGTGGTGGTATGCTCTAGACCTCCTCAAGAGGAGAGACCCGTGCCCAGTAGTGGGCCATTAATGGGTTGAAGTCAGCCAGCCTATATCTTTGATGGCTAAATAATTTCTGTCTCAAAAATATCAGAAGTTTAATGGAAATGTAAATTCACAGGATTCCTCCATTATATAGGGATCAAATTAAGTCGAAACCTTTTCCAAATTCACCAGAAAATAAATCGAGATTGACTGCGGCCATTAATTCACTCCTTTTTCAGCCACTCCATTACATTAGCAGTTTTTCCCAATAATTGCTTTAACCGAATTCCCATTTCTCATTCAATCAAGTCCATCCCGTTTTATTGCCTCGCACCATCCATCTGCTTGAAGCGAGCGCGCGTCTAACGATATTAAAGGGGGGAGGTGGAAATTGCAGCGCTTGAAGTGACGGCACTGTCTCCGGAAGGAATCAAAAATTTAAATTGCGAACATTCTTCAACCGTTTGACGTGTCTTTAAAGCTGGCGAGTTCATAGATTATTGCGCTCCATATTTAAATTTAAATTTATTCCTAGGATGTGTTGTGACGTCATAAAAATATTAGATGATCTAAAAGTTAAGCAACGTTGAGCTTATTCGAAAATTGTTTCGTAAATTGTGTTGTTTTGGGTACATTAAACAATTATGTATTTATCCATTACTATGAAGTCAAATAAGTAGTCAAATTAAGTAATTGGATTGCGTGGCCGGATTTAAAATCGTTATTATAATTATATTATTTTATACTATCTAAAGTTCCACAATATCTTGATAAGTTAACCTTGCCCCAGCTACTTAAATTTTTCAGATCTTTTTATTAACTTTATTCTCAAGACAATTTTTTTTGTTTTTAATGTCTTTACTATTCCGAAATACTGTGCTACGTTACAAATTAAAACGCTTTTCCTTTCTTCCAATAAACCACAAAAAGGTATCACCAAACATACTTTCAAACTTTGCGTTCCACCGCGGCAATGTTTAACAAAAGTTTCGAAAAAAGAAAGATGTTTTCTAAAATTCTTTCCTCGATATCGAGGTCCGAGAGTTATGGCAACATTTATTTGGTAAAGTTGCTCCGAACGTTGGGGCGGAGAGGGTTAAATGGCGATTTTTTCCCCATTTCCACTGCAACAGATTTATACAACGCCCAAGGGGTTATAGATGGTGTTCCGATAGTGCGTATTGCTTTGATAGTTTCTCTATTACACGGACATTGCAAGAGCACGAAACGCGACTCAATTTGCATGATAAGTGACAGGGGTGCTAGAAAAATGAATATTGCAGAAGTTATTGCTTCCAAGCAGTATTGCATGAGAAATAATGTTATTTTCGATTGTATCAAACTCTTTTCAGAAACAGTTATAATAAAAGGTTTATGATAAGGTACTTAAAGTGAAGTTGAAGTTAAAATATACGTCTCTTAATAGATAAGAGTGTTTTAGTTCAAATATGTCTCGTTTCTATAATTTAGGCTTCTTTATAATTTTTGACTTACTTGAAGATATGAATCAAGTTATCCAGTAAAAATAATAGCCCTTTATTCAAGTATTTTATCTCTCCAAATTACATTCACGTCAACAATCTAGCTAGTGGAATTGGTATCACGAAATATGTTTAAAAAATCGGTTTACCAGAAATATTTATTTATTTAGTATCATTGACCTTATGTTTAACATTATAGGTGTCCCTAATTCGATATTTAGTAAAAGAGTCACTTATATTATGTATCGTGTTTTTACGTTCACAAACATTTATTTTGTCAGAATTAGAACACCCCATCTGGTCACAGTTCGATGAGGAAAAAACACTCGACCGCTAACAGACCAACTTCCGAACGCAGATATTTATGGCCAGAAGGGATGTTTTATTTATCTGTAGCCTCTATTTTCAGGTTTATGTATGAGAACAAGTAGCTTATGAAGTTATAGATACAATTTATATTAGCTACTAAATCATTTTTTAACAATTACAAAGCGATTGTCTAGGATGAGTCTACTTTAATACTTACCGTACCTTATTAGCTTGGCAATGTTCGATAAACTGTTTTTATTTGATGTGAAATCGATTCAGCTGATAGTAGCTACTACAATCCCTTGAAACTCTAAAATTCACGGCTTTTCACCAGAGCAGTGTGGTTGAGTATACTCTAGGCCTACTCAAGAGAAGGAAAACTCAGTGGTAGGCCATAGGTTGAATCTAAGATTGATCACAGATATACAAAGGAGGTTACTTTGATGATGCCTGGATGTCCATTGGTAAACTACGTCATCTAAGTTTAGGTGAACGATGATGATTTACAAAGACTTCCAACATCGATGTTTTCAAAAGTAGCCTATGTTGAAGTGGAAAAAAGATAAACCATTATGAGGCAACTTCCGAAGGCGAATATTTATGGACAGCTGCCCTACTTACCCCGCTCGCCCCTGGCTATCTGTACTCAATAGGCGTGGTTACATACTGTAGAGTATTTAAGCTTTTTCAGCGTTGTAACTCGAAATAGTTTTTTCTGTTCATACAGACGGGCATTTTAATGATTAGTTTGATAGACATAGAAGTATGAAACTTTGTATGCAAATTCTGAACGTAAGTAGTAGCCCGACAATTTGCTTTCTTCTAAAGTTTTCCTGGAGTACTATTACATTCGGTTCTTCTAGAAATATGCAAAAACAATCTTCAAGGCCGGCGGCATCGGTGACTCCTCTGATGTTGCTCAAACCATCAGACCAACTGCTTTTTTGTCAGTCCTACAGGTAATTTTTACACCTAAATATAAAATAATTAAACAAACCAACCTGTAAGAAAAGTAATGCTATTATAATGAAAGTATAATATCTTAAGGTGAGATCTATAAAGACTACTTAGGCTTTGTTGAAACGCAAAATTATCCGAATTAAATTAATGGCCTAAATCAAGCGATCCGAATAAAAATCCGTTATATTATGTAACATACAAAGTAATCTAACATATGAGATAGGTTTAGATAAATAAATGGCGCTGGTATCGGCGATAACGCCCAGCAATTTTTCGTGAAATTAAATCGAGGCAGCATCCACCACAAGAAAACCAACTGGGAATAGCCTCTTATTTTTCCACTCGTAAAAAATCGTCCGTGCTCGCCCCCAATCAATTGTGAGGCTGGCCATCAGCTCCGGAACCTTATAAGTTACCTAATATTGTTAGTCCTACCACGGACGTCCCACGGGTGAAATTTCCACATAAATTGAAGACGGTAAGTGATTCGCCCCTTTCAATCTTCGAACTTGGTTTTTTTATAGCCCAAATGGGGTATTTTGTCTTTCGTTAAAAATTTAGACGTGTTGTTTGGTCAGTGGGGCTTGTGTGATTTTATTTTATTGCGCATATCGTGTCAGGATGATTGTTAGGAGTTGGAAGGTTCCATTGCATTATTAGTGGATGGACACCATTACGAAAACGTATATTAGCGAGCATGGTTTCGTCAGACTTTCGTAAAACAAAATGTTTGCTGAAATTGAAATGGTTGACCACTGTAATAATAATAAATCTTTATTTCAGATGTCAGAGATCCATGTAATGAATGGCTCTTAGTTATCAGTAAATTTTCCGTGAAGTCTTCTACCAGATCATTCTTACCACAAGCCGCGTTAAAAAACTATAGTTAAAAGAACAGGTGTATCTGTCGCTCGCTACCATATTTCACAAGTAGACTCAAGCTAAGATGTAGATTGTAGGTAAGTTCAATACAAGTTCAAAAGCCATAAAGTGATCAAGGAACGGCACCGTAACGGGATTAGATCCACTGGTGTGGTACAGCGAGCGACCCAGATAGCCGCCAAGAAACCTAATAGCGTACGTGTGAATGCGCGCGCCGGTGTGTGACCGATACGCGCGCACGCCAGTATTGAATACACGGACATTACTGGTGGCGGGAGATACAGGGTGTTCTTCTAGACAGGTACACTTGTGCTAAAATGTTTTTTATGAAAATAGCCGATAAATGAGTTGACGATCCACTTGGTAAATGACTATAAATAGAGCAGAAAAGAGAGGAAGAAAAATGTATTTTAATACATACTATAGCTGGCAGCATTTTAATTATTCCTTTGTGCTTTGGGCTAAATAACAACTTTACTGTATTTGTCGTGAAAGATGTTTCTTCATTCATCTTTGTGTTCACTTTAGAATGACCAATTCCACCGATGGTAGAAATCTTAATGATGACTTTTTTCTATTTTTTCTGGGCGAGTGTGTTCTTGTCTTTGTTTATTTATTCATAAATATCGAAGTTCAATAAACCAAGTAAATCTGCCCATCTTAGTTCATGGAAAAAATTATTATTATATGTATATCAAATACAACTTTCGCTACCTGTTTAAGTAAATAATAGTAAAAATATATACAGCTATTTCTTATATTGAAAACACTCTACCCAAACACCCTGTAGGTGACAAGGTACAATGATTGTTCCTCGTCACTCGACACTCGCCATTGTGTGTATTGTCACGCGTTGTCATTGTGGCCACAACGCTTCGGCGCGCCTAAAGAAGTGGTCATCATCACCTGACACCAATTATTTTGAACTTTATGTTAAGGAGAAAAGGTCCAAAATCGCAAGCAGGGTTTCAAGACGAAGTCGCATTGTCTACATGCATCTGTGTCTTAAAGGGATTGATTCTTATTTAACACTTGCGATGCTAATGTTTTGTATGATGGTGTTAAGTGGTCATTGCAGTCCATGCAAGTCAAATAGCGTTGGTATGAAGGTATGGTATATTTACGAGGTATTGCCAAAATATTTTTTTCTTGGAGTCCAAGGTAATAACACCTAAATATTTCAGTAGTGTACACATTAATTTTATTGCTTACCGCGCGAATAATAATTAATAGTAGCATGATCTAGCATCGTATGTTAAGAAAGAAAAAATCCCGTCTTAGAAATAAAAAAGCCACAGAGCTGGAATACCAAAAGCAAAAACTTTTATAGTAGCTTTAATTATCTATTTTCTTATAAGTATTTTACGTTACTTCGTTACTTTTATATGTCTATACTCAAAGATGTTTTAAACATTCAAAAACATAAAAATATAATATAAATCTATCGGTTTAAAAATACAATGGCATCTCTCATTTAGTATTTATTCATATCTTAGGGGATTACGAGAAAAATTAACATGAAAGACAAACAGTAACTCCAGATCTGGATTCGGAAAGGGCCATCAATAATTAATCACGCTCCTCTCGAAATTAGCCACGATTCGGGGGTTAACAGAGCTGCAAAAGAAAAAAATTGTAGCGAAACCCTGAGGGAAATTTTATATAGGAACTCTGACTATCGGTTGGTACAAGGATATATAATCAATGGAAGCGGTAGTGCTGATTCGATTGAGCGTGGTTTTGGTTAATTAAATTAGTGAGCGTTCTTGTAAAATTCATATTAGATTGATTATGTTTAATGGCGTTACTAGAGAAAAAAAATATTATACATTTTTAAACATCATTATTATTACGCCTCGCTATGATGCTAAGCTTTGCTAAGTATAAAAATATAGACGACCAAATCTTAGATACAATAAAAAACAAAACTTGATATAATTTTTTATTTATCTATGTTGCGGTCATATTCAGAAACACAAATGAGATAAATTCTATTTTACAAACAATAATAATGTTACCACTTAGAACAATAAGTAATATTATAACACTGAAGGACAATAAATTGATTTACTTAATAGTATGTACCTACTAACGTTATTGATTGATGTAACTTGATTAAGTAACTAAAATAATATGAAATCAGGGCATGGCGTTTATTTAAAACCAAATATTTTACGGAAACACTTTAATATTATTGTATTTCAGGGGTTACTTCTAGGAAAGCGACTAGTTTCATGATTCTCGAAGATGAATTAATGAAAAATGAAATCGACTCTGCAAATTTAATTTTTAAGTTCAACCGTCGAGCGATGCGAAGACAATTCCCTTTGATTTAAACACGCCCTATGAATGAACAATTTTGAATATGTTCACAAATTAATTTCCATTTAAAATACTTTTATTAGTATATCTTATCTGATTTGTACTTTCCATTGAATACTGTAATATTGCGTCGTTGTTCATTCGCATAGATAATTCGAGTTCAAATTCTTGACGTAGCTCTGCTTGCTTGTACGCTATTCAAACAAAAAAGCTTGCCTTCAACCCACTCATGGATGACCTTACTATAACAACCGGGACCGACGGCTATATGTGCTCTCCGAAGCACGAAAGCGCTCAAGAAATTTTTGAACCAAGCAGTCACCCGTTTAACTACTAACCGCACACGCTATTGCTTTTTGACGGAAGCTATGCGCGCTTCATAAAAGTTTATGCAGCCTGAAAGTCGACATGATATCCAAAGGCTGACCCTCAGTTGCACACTAAGGATCAACATGAAAAGGAAAGAATTTTAATTTTAACTAACTACTTAAATATCTCTTTCGTTATTCTACGCAAGTTTAAGGCGGAATTATTCGTTTCATTATTTATTTTGATTTCAATTGATGTATCAACAATAAAATTCCTTTTATGATACGGTTACTGTGATTACAGGCGTAGGTATTATTTCTTGTATCATTATCAGAGAGGTATTAAAAAGTTCTGCGGCTCGCGGCGATGATGCGAAAAAACCTAATCAATCTGTTGATTGGGTACTTTTTATTTTTATTTTTTGGGGCGACATTAAACAGCTTAATCACCCCTTGCCAATTTCAGGGGGTGGGCAGGGAGTTTGAAATTACACAAGAAATTAATGACAGTTAAAAAAATTAGGTCCCTTAGGGTACAATGCCACTTAAGTACGCCGTCGTAATAGGCGCTCGTAAGTAATGTAAAATATGTAACGAATAGAAAGTTTAGGGCGAGTATCTTTATTCTGGATGTCATTAATAAATTAATTTGTACGGCTTCCATCCAGTAGCCATATTGGTGACCCTGTCTGCGAAGCTAGAGGTCCCGGACTCGATCGAAAACGAGCTGAAGATCCACCTGATGGTAAGTAGCTATCGTAACCCATGGAAGAGAGAAAAAAGAAAGAGCTGTCTCTCAAACCCCCATCCAGAACACGACGCAAGCAAGAGTAGGTAGCTATCAAGGTCAACCCCACGGAAAAATAATAATAGTAATAATGGTACTATTAAAATCAATATTACCAATATAATTCCTCCGAGGAGCGAGCCTACTACTAGCGGACTAGATTTAGTCTCCTCTTATGACACCTATCCGGCGAGAGCTTGGGGGCCACCCCAATATGGCAAAAAATACAGGCATACGGCAATTATTTGAGTTGTTTATGCCATTTGTGGCATAGATAATTTTAGGGCGGGATGTGAGTGTGTTTAATACATGTTTAATATGTATACCTATCTATACTAATATATAAAGAGGAAAGATTTGATTTTTTGTTTGCATTGAATAGGCTCCGAAACTACTGAACCGATTTCAAAAATTCTTTCACTGTTGGGGAGCTACACTATCCCCAAGTAACATAGGCTATATCATATTTTCAAAAAAATTAGGGATCCTTAATAAAACTCCAATAATGTAACCCAAGGTGTAAAAAAATTAGAAAACCGAAGCAAAGCGAGGGCGGTTACTCGTATTAAATAAAAGGCAAAAGTGATTGACTGATATATCAACAAACAGGCCAAACCCTTTTAGGGCTAGAAACTTAAAATTTCATAAATACGAGTATAATGTTAAATAAAAAAGTTAATAAATATAATGGCAACCTTTCGCTTCATAAGTTACAAAAATTAATATATTATAACTAATAAGAATGACCATCTGTCTAACTAAATGTCTGTTTCGAAAATTGTAAAATTATTATTTTTGTCTATTACACTATTATTTCATGGCAAATCATTACAGTTTTGATGCGCACTAGCAAAGTAATCGTGATTCAATTCGCTACATTGATATAGTAAGCTTTGATGCACTGTGAATCTGCATAAATGCGTTCCCCAAAGCCGTCATCAACGAAGAGCTAGCACAGGGATGGCGAACCAATGGCACGCGTGCCATTGCTGGCACGCGACGAAATAATTTCGGCACGTCACTGATTACGAGTTTAAAGAAAAAAGTATAAATTATGATTATGATGTAGCATAATACCTATGAATCTTTGAAAAGCAAACGCGCGCGAGCGTTCGGGTCCGGTGCGCGGGGTGGAGGCGGGGCGTAGTTGCTATGCTTACGCGGGGAATGCGGCGGTGGCGCGGGGCGCGGGAACGCAGCGCGGGGGCTTGACTTGAGTAAATAATAACAAACGAGGCGCAGTGCCCGCGCAAATTGTTTGTTTACGCAAAAAATAGTTGAATTTCATTGTGAAAGTGAACTTTAAAGTTTATTTAAGTTATTATTTGCTGTAATTTAATATGGCTAGTTCAGCAAAGAAAGTAAAAGTGCAAAATAGCAAGGATACTAGAGAATTTCAGACTTGGTGGACTGATAAATTCGGCGTGATTAATAAAGGTGACAAAGCAGTGTGTGTTTTATGTTCTGGCACCATGGTATGTAGAACATCTTCCGTTAAACGGCATTTTGAAATAAATCACAAATCAATTTGTCAAAAAAGCGAAGCAGAGCAAAAGGAATTAATTGCGAGTGCTTTGAAAGACAGAAACAAACAGTCAACATCAATAAATAAATTTGTTGGCAAAAATTGTCATACAAGTGCGGCAAGTTACACGGCTGCAAATGTCATTGCTCGGCATAGTAAACCCTTTCAAGAAGGCGAGTTTTTAAAGGAAGCCTGGTTAGCATGCGCGCCTTCTCTTTTTGCTGATTTCGAGAATAAAAATAAGATAATTCAGCGCATCAAAGATACTCCTTTGTCCAGAAACACAATAAAGGAAAGAATCTTAAAATTGGCTGAAAATGTTACAGAGCAACAAAAGCTTGACATTCACTCTGCTTCATTTATATCGCTATGCCTCGACGAAAGCACTGACGTCACAAAATCTGCACGTTTAGCTGTTTTTGCTCGATACTGCGTAGGAAACGTCATTAAGGAGGAATTAATTGCGATAAAATCGTTACCAACAACTACAAAGGGCGCAGATATTTGTACGGCAGTTAAAAATTCGATAGTTGAAAAAGAAATTGATATAAAAAAAGTTGTTTCTGTAACAACTGATGGTGCTCCGAGTATGGTGGGTAAAAAAATTGGTTTCATAAGTTTATTTCAAACTGAAGTAGGACATTCGATTCTTGAATTCCACTGCATCATTCACCAACAAGCCTTATGCGCTAAGAGCGGTTTAACATCTCTTGATAATGTTATGGCAGTAGTTACGAAAATAGTCAACCTCATCTCTGCTCAGGCTTTAAACAAGCGAAAGTTCGACGCTTTGTTGGATGAAGTCAACTCCGTGTATAATGGCTTACTCATGTATAATAATGTTCGGTGGCTGAGTCGTGGGTCTGTACTTGAAAGATTTGTTGAATGCTTGGAAGAAATCAGACTGTTTCTGCAAAATGAGGGAAAAATTGAACAATACCCACAGCTTTTGGACGTCATGTGGCTTTCAAAATTGATGTTTTTTACACACATATGCCAACACTTAAATACGTTAAATGTGAAGCTTCAAGGCACAAACAAAACAATAATCGTCATGATCGATCTCATTCGCGCCTTTGAGGCTAAACTGCAAGTTTTCAGAAACGATATTATCGCAAAAAACTACAAGTATTTTCCATACTTGAAAAAATATATCAATGAATCTGATATACATAAGACAACAAATGCAGAAAATATTAATGAGGAATTTATCTCTGTGATTGAATCTTCAATTAAGGAATTTTCAACAAGATTTTCTCAGTTCAAATAATTATCAGAAACGGTCAAGTTTATTATGTACGCAGATGTAACGACCTTTCATACACTGAACTTCTCCCAGTTCGATTGGTTGGAAATTGAAGATTTTGAAATGCAGCTGATTGATTTCCAATCTAGTTCAATTTGGATACAAAAATTCATAGACATGAGAAAAGAATTAGAGTTAATTGAAACAGAAAGATTGACCAGTAATATAAGTAAAGATGCCAATAATAAAATTTTAGAAACCTGGAATGCGTTGCCAGAAACATTTAATTGTTTAAAGAAGCTGGCTCACGCTATTCTAACTGTATTTTCATCAACATATGCCTGCGAGTCATTGTTTTCAGAGATGAATAACATCAAAGACTGTTAGAAATAGACTGACTGATGAATCAAGTTCAGCATGCATTCTGCTAAAAGTAACATCGTACAACCCCAATATAAGTCAATTATCGTCCAATCTGCAACAACAGAAGTCGCACTAATTTTTAATTGCTCTTGTAATTGTATTTTTGGTAAATATAGAGCTTTGAGTTGATATTGTTTTTTTACATTATTTTTCCACTGATCACAAAGTCAAGAATATTTGATGGCACGGCTGCGACGTCATTAAATATTATTCCAGAAAATTGGCACGTATACGCATAAAGGTTTGCCATCCCTGGCTTAGGACGATTAAAATGAAATAAAATATCAGAATGTGCAATTGCACAATTACCTGCAAAAATATTATTTTAAAGTGAAACATGACATGATAAGGTAGGTAAGTAACTTAAAATTAATAATACTTAATCTTGGCGTAGGTATTTAAAAAGTTGGAATTACGATATTAACAACAATTGGCTATTTACATTAAACTACTTATGAATTAAACTTACCCAATTAATTATTCAAAGTTTCCACCTCCGTTTAATTAATCGGTACATTAATAGGTATTGTTCATTTGAGAACGGTAAACGACTGCTCTTTCTTCTTCTTGGCATGATTTAAAATCACTAGTTTAACTAAAAATTGTCAATGTAAACAATACGATTAATTAACCGACTTTTTGTTTAATTGCTTTCGGACGGCCAGACGCAAGGGAGCGTCTCACCCCGCTCTTAATAATAATTCAAAGTAATTAATAAGGTAGTCTGTGTCACATAACGTGATAAGGTTCGTATTTTTTTTTACGATTTAGATTCGTAAAATTTTATGCTAGTTCATCTCAGTTGCCTCTTCGGAAACTATGGTTTTTTTTTCGAGACACCTTTTGGAATCGTCCTGTATAGCTTTGCATGAACTTTGTGCTCCTGACATATTTTGCACTTTACAATACATAATTTGCTGTCACGATTAAGCTGCACGTAGCTTACAACATAATCTCCGTATGAAGCTCGTGATGACCTGAAATTAAAAATTAATTAAGTTAAAATTATTAACTTTGTATTCGCTAACTTCAAAATCAGTTAAGTATTTACATTCCACAGTAGGTAAATGCGACTCTGACTGGTAACTGCTAATTAAATAAGACTTTGTTTGTTCTTCACATAATACTTACATAGAAGTTTTAACATTGCGGAATTCCGATGAACAAAAGTCAGTGCTCATTGCAAAAAAATTGCCAAGCATAACGGCGTCAATTTTAGGCAAAATACTGCTTTTTGCTTTGTTAAATCCTGATTCCATGGCAAATTATACCTGTCTATCAAGATTAAACTAAAAACGAACTGTATTAATTTAACAATAATTGAGTTGTTCATTTTAAATTGAGTTGTTCATTTTAAAAAAAATATATTTTTTTTAAATGTATTTTAAATCTTTAACACAAATTATATTAATTGGCATTGTTAAAAACGCTTAAAAACTATTTTTAATATTAATAATAATGAATTCAAAATTGATAAAAGTTCAAAAAGAATCACGTGACTACAAACGCGCCAGTTTTGGTCGCCATGTTAGTGACGTCATTTTGTTAAAGCAATTACGCAGTGTTAGAAGCTTCTACGTGAATTGAGTAAAAATATCCGGAATTTAGTGCAAAAAGATATTCATAACGCGTAATTTTATTGTAAATTTAAATGTTAAATGATTTATTCTTCATTAAATATTATAATAAAACTCTCTATTGATTGTACACACTAAATAAATTAAGATACCTAAGGTTACACTGTTTACTGGTAAATCGTGTCTGGGAGAAATCAGGGCAGGGTGTTAGGGGTATAAATCAGGGTTGTATGATAAAATTATATTTCATTTATCATACAACTAGCTTCTACCCGCGACTTCGTCTACCTAAATTTCACATATGGATCCTGAGAGAAGTGAAGAATGTGATTAATAAAAAAATGCACAATGCAATACTACAGAAATTCTATGCTAGTAGTAGGTACATACATATGATGACCCTATAGCCTAGTCGATAGCGATTCGATCCAGCCTGCGAAGTGAGGGTCCCAGGTTCAATTCCCGGCCATATCTAATAAAATGTGACAAATAATTATTTGTACTCGGGTCTTGGGTGTTATAGTGACGTATTATTTGTGTTGACCATGCCACCCGCGACACAGGGAAACCTACTGCGGTGGTATGGGTCTGTACGCGCTTTGTACATTAAACTGGTACAATATATAATTTTTTTTGTCTCCGAAATACGCCAAGTTGGTCAATGATCACGACTCGTGTGGCAAAACGTTACCACGCCAGATCGCTAAGTCAAGGGTCCTGGGTTCGATTCGATGCGCGGTGGATGCTGCGAGATGGTTTGAATGATTAGTTTGTATTTCTGTTCTTGGTCTGAGTGTGTGTCCTTGTGTTGTCTATGGCACCCACGACACTGGGTATCCTAGTAAGGGGCTATGAGTGTGAAGCGTTTATTTATTTATTTATGTACCTACTGGTTTTACAATGTTAACGATAATAATAACTAATATCTTCAAACACAGTTCCGTTTTACTCTACCATTGTTCTACCACGTGTTCCACTTTGTAGCCCCAGGACCCATCATCAGATCCTCATTGAATTTGAGTAGGATCAACGTTGCAAAATTCCTAACCTAATAAAATAAAACCATGAGTTGTTTCATAAAAAAACGGACATGTGCGTGTCAGGCCACGGGCAATGTAAGGTTCCGAAGTAAATAGTAAGTTTATCGACTATGGGCTTGTTTCACAATCTTCAAGTAAGTCCGAAGTAAGCTATTCGTTGGTTAAGTTGACATTTCGTGTATGTAAAATGACACTTTAACGTCACTTTAACCGGCGAATAGCTTATTCAGGACTCTACTTGAAGATGGTGAAACAAGCCCTATGACTCATACCTACTTATGTTTTACATAGCCGTGATAGTTTTCCTTGTAAATTCATCATATACCCTATTTTTGAGAATTTTTTCACTTGTCTAACTCCAACCGTTTAGTCAACAGTTGGGGGGGACACTTGACTGTAACCAAAATTAGCACTTTAAAGCCAAACATTTTGCAAACGGACCCCTAATTCCAAAAATGGTCCATGCCAAATTACAGCTTTCTAGCACTAAGGGTCTGGGCGCTTTGCTTCGGACAGACGGACAGACAGACAGACGGACAGACGGACGGACAGACGGACGGACGGACGGACATGACGAAACTATAAGGATTCCGATTTTACTTCGGAACCCTAAAAACGTATCTATGAACGAAAACTAAAATTTTACCTCTTACTCCTCGGGAAAACCGAAAAGGTCACAGGTACACATTTAACACTATCTTTGGGGTGTTTTTTTTTGTAGTATTCCCACGTAATGGTACAAAACAAGCACGATAACTTTTAAGGTTTAGCATTTTTGATATATTTATCAATATATTGACGATAATATCTAGATTTTATCAGTTAAAAGTCAAATCACAGTATCAGCTGTATGCTGCAATGAATAGCAATTAACAAAGTGACGTCACACGCGTGCTCGGGTCTATTCGGGAATTGTCGGCGTGTTTTCGGTACTGGATTCAAAAACGTATTTTTGATTTGATGTAACTTTTAAATTATAGGGAATAAAAAAAAACTAAAATAACTTTGTTATAAAACTTATATATGAACTTTCCATTTAAAACAAAAAAAAATTTAGGAAACAACTCAATTGCTGAAAACTCGAAATAACCTGTTCACTTCATACGAAAATGACAGCTACAACATGGCGTTTCGCGAGGTGTGACGTCACGCTTCCATGCGCTTCTCTGATTGGTGTCTAATGTCACGTGATTAAACGCCTCATTTTGTCGATTTTATTTTCCAAAAATATTAATAATCTTTTATTATTTTCATTAAAAAAGTTGTTTTTTTGTTTACTAATTATCATGGTTAATCGTTAGAAACTTTAAGCCATCCGATTTATTCTTACTGGAAACAAGCCTATTATTGCACCTTTAAGCTCTGGTAGAGGGCTAAAAAGTACATAAAAAAATAAACAAAAATGTATTTACATATATTTTATCCAAATACAGCTTTCTAGGTATAGGTATTAAAAATCGATTCGATGACTCTTTTTTTTCTCCATACTTTGACGCTCCACCCTAATGTGCATGTATGGATAAAAGCAATAATTATATTTCTATACAACATCGCTAGCCTTTATGATACGACTGCTCTTTTCAAAAGCCACTTACTAACTAACTAGTGATTGTGATTAATCGACCGACTTTTGTGAGGCTAGTCTGCGCACACACCGCCAACCCGATTGTCCTGTTGGCTCAGTATGCGCGCTAGCAACCCAACCCGATCAAACTATCGGCCAATTTAAAAGTCTGCAGTCTGCGCGTACTTTAATAGACAATGATTTTTAATAAAGATACTGTTATTGTTAGTTACTATTTTATATGTTATATTGATTCACTTACGTTCTATTTCTGAGATGTTTATTATATTTAAAAATAAAAATGCATTTTTACTAAAGAAATTATTTTTATTTATAAAACTAAAATAAAGCACTTTAGTGCCACCCCAAATGCTTTTTTATACATAACTAGCTGACCCGGCGAACTTCGTATCGCCTAAGAATGTAAAATCGGTACAGCCGTTCTTAGCCGTTACAGTTTCTGTGTGCTCCTCCCTCTCCCTCTCCCTCTCCCTCTCCCTCCCTCTCCCTCTCCCTCTCCCTCTCCCTCTCACGCTCCCGCTCCCGTTCCCGATAATAGCTATCTATCAACTACACATAACAAAATTTTACCTTATCCCGCAGGAACAGGTCTATTTTCCGGGATAAAAAAGTATCCTATATCCATCCCCGAGCTTTATTTGATATCTGTATAAATAACTAATCTATCAACTACATATAACAAAAATGTACCTTATCCCACAGGAAAAGGTCTATTTTCCGGGATAAAAAGTATCCTATGTTCGTCTCCTGATTCTAAGCTAACTCTCCACCAATTTTCAGCCAAATCGGTTCAGCCGTTCTTGAGTTGTAAATAGTGTAACAAACACGACTTTCTTTTATATAGATACATTTTTTAAAGCACAATGATTTGTATGTATATTACAATTTAAATTATTACAGAATTTCTTATGCAATTCAAACATGTTAGGACACTGGTTTTCACCAAGATCTTGACTTCTGAACTTTACAATTTCCGCAAATGTTTTTTTATCCACTTCACCTTCTCCAAACCTTTCACTAAGATATTTTTGTTTTCTAAATAGGAAACGATTATACGATGAAGTTCTCCATAATCAATATATCCCTCGTTCCAATGAATACCTCTATTGTTTTCCAACTACTTTACTGGTCTTTTTTCATCAGTTTTTAAAGATTTGAATAAATATGGGGGTTTTATTAAGAACAATTGTGTATAATCACGAGTTGCGAACGCTAATTCTTTTATATGAATTTTGCAAATTGTTGCACAGATCTTTAAATCCTTGAATATCTACTATGATGGTATCCTGATTCATGATATTTTTTAAAGTATTACTCAGAGGCTTATATTCAATTATACAGTCGTTTAATATAAGACAGTACGCGGCGATTTGATCTGGTAAATCAGAATCACTTTCAATTTCCGCTCTAACGTCCACAACCGGACCTGTTTTCAAATTATCTACTTGCCTAGAGCAGTCGATAACAAATAACGGTGCTAAATCTTTAAATTGTTTCTCACTCAACAAGGGCTCTGGACGATGTCCATAATATGACTGTTAAAATCTAACACATTGTTCGTATAATAAGGCAATGTTGTTGTTTGCGAAGTTAACGTTTAGGTTCTTATATGGGTTGTTGAATTGAGATACACTTTAACAAGTTCGCTGCCACTTCAAAAAAATATGATCAAATGGGAGGCCAAATATTGTTTTTTGTTTAATCGACTTTAAAAGTGATCAGTTAAGATTATTATTATACTTAATTATGTTTATTTATATTTGAAACTATTTTAAATGAGAAGTAAAACTGAACCGCACCGGTGCGTGCTAGGCACTGGGAATGAAATTTTCAATCCCAATGCCAAAGAACGCACGGGTGCGGGTTATGAGTTTACTACGTTTTTATGGTTTATTGGAAATAATACGCTGCTATTTATTTAAACATGGTTTATATTAATTACTTCTTGCATACTTTTTTTAGTTTTATCATTCCCTTATTTTAGAAGTTACGGGGGGGGGGGGACACATTTTACCACTTTGGAAGTGTTTTTGCTCGATACTGCGTAGGAAACGTCATTAAGGAGGAATTAATTGCGATAAAATCGTTACCAACAACTACAAAGGGCGCAGATATTTGTACGGCAGTTAAAAATTCGATAGTTGAAAAAGAAATTGATATAAAAAAAGTTGTTTCTGTAACAACTGATGGTGCTCCGAGTATGGTGGGTAAAAAAATTGGTTTCATAAGTTTATTTCAAACTGAAGTAGGACATTCGATTCTTGAATTCCACTGCATCATTCACCAACAAGCCTTATGCGCTAAGAGCGGTTTAACATCTCTTGATAATGTTATGGCAGTAGTTACGAAAATAGTCAACCTCATCTCTGCTCAGGCTTTAAACAAGCGAAAGTTCGACGCTTTGTTGGATGAAGTCAACTCCGTGTATAATGGCTTACTCATGTATAATAATGTTCGGTGGCTGAGTCGTGGGTCTGTACTTGAAAGATTTGTTGAATGCTTGGAAGAAATCAGACTGTTTCTGCAAAATGAGGGAAAAATTGAACAATACCCACAGCTTTTGGACGTCATGTGGCTTTCAAAATTGATGTTTTTTACACACATATGCCAACACTTAAATACGTTAAATGTGAAGCTTCAAGGCACAAACAAAACAATAATCGTCATGATCGATCTCATTCGCGCCTTTGAGGCTAAACTGCAAGTTTTCAGAAACGATATTATCGCAAAAAACTACAAGTATTTTCCATACTTGAAAAAATATATCAATGAATCTGATATACATAAGACAACAAATGCAGAAAATATTAATGAGGAATTTATCTCTGTGATTGAATCTTCAATTAAGGAATTTTCAACAAGATTTTCTCAGTTCAAATAATTATCAGAAACGGTCAAGTTTATTATGTACGCAGATGTAACGACCTTTCATACACTGAACTTCTCCCAGTTCGATTGGTTGGAAATTGAAGATTTTGAAATGCAGCTGATTGATTTCCAATCTAGTTCAATTTGGATACAAAAATTCATAGACATGAGAAAAGAATTAGAGTTAATTGAAACAGAAAGATTGACCAGTAATATAAGTAAAGATGCCAATAATAAAATTTTAGAAACCTGGAATGCGTTGCCAGAAACATTTAATTGTTTAAAGAAGCTGGCTCACGCTATTCTAACTGTATTTTCATCAACATATGCCTGCGAGTCATTGTTTTCAGAGATGAATAACATCAAAGACTGTTAGAAATAGACTGACTGATGAATCAAGTTCAGCATGCATTCTGCTAAAAGTAACATCGTACAACCCCAATATAAGTCAATTATCGTCCAATCTGCAACAACAGAAGTCGCACTAATTTTTAATTGCTCTTGTAATTGTATTTTTGGTAAATATAGAGCTTTGAGTTGATATTGTTTTTTTACATTATTTTTCCACTGATCACAAAGTCAAGAATATTTGATGGCACGGCTGCGACGTCATTAAATATTATTCCAGAAAATTGGCACGTATACGCATAAAGGTTTGCCATCCCTGAGCTAGCACTTATTATTATTATGGCACGTATAGATTCGCTAGTAAGGTACGGTGTGCAAAAAACTTTCACCGGAAATTCTCCATACTACTCATCATTACACGTACCGCTGGTTCTCATTAGGCAAGATGAGTTTAATATGAAAATTAGCAGAAGTGAGTTCGAATCGAAACAAACACCAAACGTTATTCGGTCCCTGTGCGTCGCATTTTTTCGCCACTTTTATGTATTTTTTTTTTATTTTGCTTTTCCGTTAATTCTCCAGATGGATTTTAGGGAGGCTCCCAGTTGTCATCTTTGCAAATGTTTTCGAAATTTGAAATATTGCTCATTATTTGTGAGCTATGAATTTTTTCTCCGCAATACTGGCTGTTAGCAATTAATTAGTCATATTTGCTTAGATTTAGTGCACGTACGCACGTAAAAAATTGTGAAAAATTCCAGTAATTACTTGATTGACTTTTACATTTAAAGTAATTATGGCTTTTCTTCGTGCGTTATACTTCGAGAGGTTTTAGAGGTTTTTGATTGGGGAAAAAAACATCTATAATTAATGGATAAGAAGTGGAGAAATGGCGCAAAAGATTCAGTCTTTCGCATTATCGTTAAACCTGAAGTGAACAGCCGAACTAAATCGACCATGAAAGAGAGCATAAAAATTAACAAAAAAACAATAGAATTAACATAGAAAACATCTGCGTTGAAAATGACTACCGTGGGTACCACCACCCTCTGGTTCGAAATATTTCTTGGAAAAACTCGATAACAACTCGAAAACAATAGTGACGAAATTAAATTACAGTGAAACAAAAAATATACAATATTTTTTTCTACCTGTTCTTGCACTTTCTTAATGTGAGCAAATATATCAACATTTTAATAATGAAAGTAAGTAATACATAAAGTACAAAATTTTGAGAAATTTTAATTGGAATAATTGTTTTTAAATCATAAAATGATGTTATTTGTGAGCATCGGCAACAGCAAATCGTGCCGTTGCAAAATCACAATTTATCGATTTTTCGTAGAATATACTTAAGTACCAAGAAAATTTGCTAATTTTTAATTTAAAAAATCAACCTGGATCTTATTGGACAAGTATCCAAAGTTGCTTGTTATATTCTAGATGATTTTATTAAGTATCAACTGTTGGAGACCTTTTTATTTCACCTTGCGTTTTTGTCTCAAATCGTCGCAAGCATAAACCACGCAATTCATCCGTTTAAGTTTAATTATGCTAATCTGACGCAGCGGGCAATCTAAATTTAGTAAACATTCAATACCATAAACTAATTTCGAAATGAACACTTCGTTTCGATACAACGCAAATATTATTATTATATTCCCGTTTCCTCGATCGAGAACTCGTAGTAACGCCACTTCCGTCTTATCCCGACCGCATTGATTCTTCGCCTCACTCCCTCGAGGGTGGATTTATCAGGCAAAAAGCAATAAACATTAAAAATAAAATGGCGAATCCCCCCGATCCCCGATCGTGTCGCTCTCTCGATGTACAGTTGGGCGTTTAAGGCAGATTTGTCCCTCGGTCGATACTTGCGCGTTAAGTGCTCTGCTATTGTTTCTTTGTATTTTTGTTTTTGTTTATTTGTATCATTTATATGTAATTAAATGAGAAGGTAGCATGTATCTTACTAATGGTAAACTTTACAGATTCGGGTTGGACAGTACAGGGCTAAATCTTTGCACAGATACTTTTTGGATTATTATAAAATAGGTTGACTTTGTTTATAGTTATTCCCACTTCCGTTTTTGGCCCGCAACGTATCGGTGATACCTTTAGTATGCCTGATGTCCATGGGCGATTATCACTTGTCACTACTTGGTCTGCTCATCAGTCGGTTATTTAAGCTTCTTATCCCGGAAAATGGACCCGTTTCCATAGTATAGAAAATAAGTATGTGTAGTACAATTTTTAAGGACCTTCTGTTACATTTAAACTGACCAACCTTGAACCTACTACGCTCTACGCTATCAATTCTTCACCAATCATATACATAGGTGACTAGCTGACCCGGTGAACTTCGTATCTAACTTTTTTTTCTAAAATATAAGTAGCCTAAGTTACTCCTTGTTACATCAGCTATCTGCCAGTGAAAGTCCCGTCAAAATTGGTCCAGCGATTTCAGAGATTAGCCGGAACAAACAGACAGACAGACAGACAGATAGACAGATAAAAATTGTAAAAAATGTTGTTTTGGTATAATATGTACTGTGTATAAATACGTCCAAATGCACTTAGTAAAAAGCGGTTATTTTAATATTACAAGTAGACACTCCAATTTTATTTATTTGTATAGAGTATAGATGTATAGATGTATAGATGTATAGATATAGATATCAGGTTCCCATTTCATCTTTACATTACTTTGATCACAATTACATAGCAGAGCCACAGAAACACGTGTCTTCTATAAAACTACCATCGATGTGGCCCTCTCGTGTGGCCGCTGCGATAACACTACTCCAGAATAGAACCCAATAATGTTATCATAGTACTGTTATATTTACTAGAAGTGACATGGGCATTGTTGAAATATAAAATATAAATATCAATATAATAAGTCTTATTTTCTCGTTTTAAATTATCTCCACAGTTTCCTATAAAGTTGAAAGTTCCTATAAAGTAACCGCGTATTACCAGCGAAATGTTTTGGAATCCAAAATGGAGTATTAGTGCCTATGTCAGATAACGCTTTGGTAAAATGATTACCTATGGTAGTTTTCATTCACTTAGAATGGTAAAAGTAGGTCCTAAATAGGGAAAATCTTTGTAAAGAAATAGATTACCTAAATAAAAACTTAAAATCACAAAAGTATACAATTAATACGTTGGCTGGTTGAAAGAAAATGCTGCGTTATGCAATAAAATATTTTTATTTCATTTCATTTCAATTAAAGCTATGTCAGTAATAAGGTATTACTAAGGCACATTAAAAACAATCAGTGCAACCTTGGTCCTTGGGTCATTGGTGCAAATTTTTAAAACAATAAAATAACTTACCGATGAGTTTATAAAATAAAACTAAAAACTTACTTACATAGACAACACGGTATTTCGCGTAGTGGTTCCTTCCAGTCGAAACTTACAAGGTTCGTCTCAATACGTGTAATAACAGCGGCATGGTACATAAACTCTGCTCTTTCCGTGCCGAGGAATATCGAGCCTTCTCCACTCACATGCACGTCAATAAGGCTCATAATCGCTTGAAGGAGACTCCAGTAATTTCTAATAAGATAATATGGTTGTCTTCCAATAGCCCGTGCGGTGGGCGCGAACTAATGACGCGAATAGACGAGAATTGATGTTTCTTTTGCGAAGTGCTCTTAAGATCTGTTATTTGTTATTGTGCTGAAGGTTCTTCGATGTTAGAACCAGGGATATTCGATATAAGTAGAATATGAAGCTGCATTGTTTTAAGCAAATATAAATATCAATATATTTAAGTTTATTTTCTCGTTGTAAATTATCTCCACAGCTTCCTATAAAGTACAGAACGTGACAGAATTAGTACTTTTAAAGACAATTAAATAGGGTACTTCTCGAACAGCCTAAATAAATCTAGACTCATCAGTCAGTGGCAAGGTTTGTATCAGATTTGAGCTAACGATCGTTATTCGATGACCATGCAAAGTTGGATTGGAAGATGGTCAAAATTTGTATGTTTGACCGGTTGCAAAGTTTATTTAAAGTTTCAATCAGCACTAAAGGTGTAAAATGTTCAGACACTGATCTTTCTACAGACCACAATGTAACAGCATTGTTATGTATGTATACACGTGCCAGTAAGTGCGTTACTTCAGACATACTATAAGTAATAATTTATTTTTTGTATAATACAAAATGGTGATGATTGTATTGTTAATTTTTTTTTTGTATTTTTTTATGGAAATAGCCGGCAAACGAGATGACGATCCACCTGATGGTAAGTGGCTATCGTCGCCCATGGACATCAGTAACACCAAAGGCATCACTGATGCGTTGCCAGCCAAGAAAGAGGGAAGAAAAAAAAAGAACTGGCTCTCAAGCCCCCAGCTGGAAAACGACGAGTCGTTTAGCGGCTGACTCATGCTCAAGGGTGGTAGCTATCCAGGCGAACCCCATGGAGAAATAATAGTAGTATGATGAATTTTATCCAAAATAACTATGAATTACTTGAATTATCATGATTCGAAAGACGTATGTAAATCGACCAAACTTATACTTTCCTAATTTCTATAAAATTCCTTATTTTAAAGCAAGTTATTAGTTTAACACAGTACTGTTAACACAAACAACAAGTAGTTTTACATTTAATTCACCTATTACTACTTAATTCCTTCTGTGGTTTAATGAAGGCTAACCAAACCTAACCAAACGTTTGATCCCAGGCCGAAACCAAAGGCAATAACAAACGGTGGAGACACCAAACATCAATACTTATGGGTTTGCGGGCTTTTATTGACCTCCCCAGACGCCCGTAGATGAATCCAACCACTAGCTATGAACGAGTAGCGATAATAAAATACAGTACTACTATCTATCAGCTTTGAAGCACTCATAGTTCAGTGGCTTGTGTCAATCCTACGTGATTGACAAAGTTAACGCCTGGCCACGGGACGTTCGCCGAAGCGAAAAATCGCGCGGTGCGAACAGCGAAACGTCAAGCGGCAAAAACAGCGGGCAACTTGCGGCGCGGCGAGCGAAAAACTAACAGCGTGCGCGGTCGTTTAAACAATTGAATTCGTAACAGAGGTAGAAGTTCGTACCGTGGTAGAGATTCTTGGGTGGGACCCGTAGGGCTCATGCTCAATAGTAGGCAATTAATGGGTTTAAGCCTATCTATCAGCTTTTATAAGTCCATTGTTTAGCAAAGGTCTGTTCTACGTTTCATCACACGGACGGAGTTTTCTGAATCTAGCGAAGTTCAGTGGTCTAGTGAAGTGTGAGTTCGGTCACAGTTTATGAACCTTTCTTCAAGGGTTATCTGTTCTTAGAACTATTTGGCCAGCAAGTTACTCGAGATAAAAGCAAACTATAAGATAATTTAGTGTAGTATTAGTTTTCCTTTAGAGACCCATATTCAAAACGAAACCTTAGTCATAACCTTGTCATGAAGTGCTTAAGCGTCTATGAGACTGTTAGAACTAGAAAGCTGTTATTTGGCATGGTGGCATGGATGACCCGACCCCTTTTTCGTCTACCACACGTTTTTGCTACTGCTCTTATTGCTGCCATTGAATTCTCTATCTTTACAGCACAATAACGAAGCATCAAACTTCTGCAGCGATATAAAGCCACAAACAAGTAGCTATAAACAATAACCTTATCTCTTATTCGCTCACAGTGAGGCACTCGAGCAAAGATTGCGTCCGACCGCGTATTAATTTATGTTAGCGAAGACAGTAATGATCCGAGCGTCGATTACCGAGTGTTATTGGAAAATATTGGAGTCTACCCTCGGGAATATAATCCGATAATGGTAAAATATGCCCCAGCTGAGGAAATCTTTCATTAGTTGTACGGCGTCTTTACGTGATGCTTTGAAAGTAATTCTGTATTTGTGGCTTCGTTCTATTTTATTAATTCTTGACTATCGAGATATTGGTGATACCTTTAGTGTTGCTCGTCTTTTCGTCTGTCAATTATTTTCATTAAAAAAAAACAAAAAGTTGTATTATGTTAAGCTGTTGTCTAGCTAGCACAGGGAAGTGTTTTTATCTATATACATATTATAGGTATATATACAATATTGTTAAAGTAACCATCCATTTAATTCTTATTGTTAAGTAAACACTATTATAACCATTCTGATACCATGAGACACGATTTTAAACTCTAGTTGGCTTCTAAACCCTCCTCTAAACCAAGACTCCACAATTATGAGAGATAAAACAAGTGAAACAATAACTCATAAGTTTACTTATGACAAATCTTAACATACTGAAAGTGCTTTTAAAATATCGAACACCTTTAAAGTTATAAAATGTTCTACAAGCATGTAGAAAACAAGAATACATGAAAAGACAGTGGTCTTACGTGAAATCTTTAAGCATCTGTACACAATGTATTAATCTTATCATAATATTAATGTATCTTTAAGTATCTGTACACAAACATTACAAGATGCTATGCTAATACTACTAGGGTGCCTCAGATCCTACAGTCAATACAAATAGCTGCTGACATTAACGGACCCAAATCACGGACGCATTCCATCAGGGTGGCAGCGCCTGTCTGTCGACATCACTTCAGCAATCGATGTATTTAATTAAAGTCAAATCAAATTATAGTACAAGACGAGCGTCTTTACAAGTAGTTTGTGCGGAACTGTATAGAGATGTTGTAACCGATGCGATCAAAAAATAAAAACAGAAATTAAAAGGACAAGTTAGTACAGGAAGTTGTATAATAAAATAACAAATCATTATTTATATTATACATCCATTACCTACTAGAGAAAATATTCATCTGTCTCGTAAATACCTGCCCCAGCTGGAAATCGAGCCCGGATCAAAATCGCATGCATCCATTTATTAGATAATTTTAATTACGATTATTTTTAAAACGGTACCTGAAATTACATTTACCCATTTAAAGGATCTTACATCATTTAAAATAACTTAAATATTTTTTAATAAAAATTATTTAATCAATAAACAACTCTTAAAATATACGCATTGTAGGAGATTCCTTAGAAACCTTTAATTCAACAGCGGCCCGGGTTCGATATATAGTTTGTTATAGTTAACCCTATATATACCTTAAACAAGGGTGTGAAACTATTGATTTATTAATTTGATAAATAAATAAACGCTTACACACTCATACCCCCGCAGTAGGTTTTCACCTGTGTCGCGGGTGGCGTGAACACCACATAATAACACATCACAACAACACCCATGACCCGAGTACAAATATTTATCTGTGACATAAATATCTGCCCCGGCCGGGAATCGAACCCGGGACCCTCGCTTCGCAGGCAGGGTCGCTACCAACTAGACTACAGAGTCATCTATGTCTACCGTCGATGTGTGTGGTAGAGAAAGGTAAGTTAGGTACGCTATTTTGGTTGACAACGTGGCGGTAATTTGAACAGTAACAGCAGTCAGGCCTAGACCAAGAAATATCTATTTCATCCAAGAAATATCTATTTCAGACAGTTTATTACATCAGTTACATAACTGTTTTTATTCGATTTACACAAAAACTCCTAGTCTTCCATCTGTATCTTCTACAATTCCTTCAGTGATTTATTTATTGGAAACACTACGCAAAACTGAAAAAATAATTTCATCATCAACTAAATTCCCTTATGATTAAGGAAAATCCTCTCGATATTTTATCTATGTAACGCTAGATAAAACCTAATATTAGTTTAGTTAATTGAAATACTCATATTGATATGATATCTAATTACAACACGCAGAACATGTGTGAACGTCTAATAAGGCCACACGTGGCATATCATAACCCTCTAAATCATATATTAGAGAAATAAGTCTAATGGCGGCTTATAATCAAAGAAAGAAAATACCACAGATACGTAAGGGACAATGCACATTGAGCACCAAATTTTTTCTAGAAAATTTATGATGATAGTTAATTTCCTTGTAATAAAATTTATACTTGAAGTGGGCTGTACAATTATTACCATTTGTTTTTTATTTTATATTTTTTTAATCCATTTTTCATTGCAATCCATAAGAAAATCTTGAAAAAGTTTGAATTTTTCCGTTTTAGTCAATTACAACAAAAAATACAGTTATATATATAAAGTCGTTTCAAATCCTCCTCCTCAAAATTCCATCTCACTGGTGATTGTGGACTGCATGATAGTTTGTCAGTTCCTTAAATTAAAAATGTCCTTTGGCAATAATCAAATTAGTACAGAATGAATGAATGAATGAATGAATGAATTTATTTGCTCAAGTATGAAAATAGAAATAAATAGAAATACTAACAATTGACAGTATTTTAAGTAAATTTTGTCGCGTGGCTTTAGAAATTCGTTTTAGGCTTTAGAAAAAAAAGGTTTTAGAAAAAAAAAGAAAAAGTAAGTGATTAACATAACTATCTAAACAATCTTCATTTGAGCTAATATCCTAGAGTGGATCGCTAATTACATACATATAAAAATTACAAACACATGTACGTCCAGACAAATTGCGTTGGTCAGATACCAGTCATTATAAACGCGCCCTAAGCTCGCAGGGGAGGCAGAGCCAGGGTGGACATGAAAGCGTTAAGTGCTCCTTTGCTCATCGAATCCCATTTACAGACGTCCCCTCGCCATAAATAAGATTATATTCGGCTACACGTTACTTTTGTTATTTGGCTCCTTATACCCCACCCTCCCCGATATTAGCTGCTGCTTTGAACTGTATCTGATTTTAGCATCAGTCAGTACTTATTTTGTGTCAGGGAACAGCAGCAGAGTCTATCGGTCCGATTATATCAGACTTTATTATCCGTATTAATATAAAAAAATACTTAGATGTTGAATTTCCCAAAATCCTTTCTTATTATTTTCTTTCATTCATGTTACTAAAGTTGTCGGTGATTTAATTTTTAATTCTAGCTGTACATAAATAATTGAAAATAGTTTTGGAATATAAAATTCAATATAAGGCTTACGTCCCAACTCAGAGTCACTAACGGTTACTTAAATTGCTCCTTAGTACAGAGTTTGTATCGTGATTCTTTACTAAACAGTAAAGTAACCATTAGTGACTCTGAGTTGGGACGTTAGTATGCAAGAAGTTAAATAAATAATACCGACGAAAAGTAAATAAAATTTTCGTTTGGAACTTTTCTTAAACTCGATAAGGAGAAAAGTTTAGCCGGAGCCTGACTGATTTGAAGCGAAGTAATGAACCCTATACATTAAACGAACTTACATTTTGTGGACAGAATATTATCGTGTTTTTTCGCTTCTCCTAGGTACCAAAACGATGATGATGTTAAAAATGTTTGCCCCGGGTGAGGATCGAACTCACGACCTTAAGATTATGAGACTTACGCGCTGCCTACTGCGCCACCGAGGCTGTCAGAGTAGAAATAAAAACATATAATGGGTTTTATATTTTTTTTCTTAAAAACCATATAAATATTATTTTATTTTTTGATACAATTTACCTAATACACAGTTTTAGTTCCTAACACAACTCAAAGTTAAAATTTTTAATTGAAAATTTTTATCACATTATGATTTTAGACATTCCAAGTACGTTTTTTAACTATTTACGCCATAACAAAATTTAAAAAATTAGACATCCATTAAAGAACTAACTCTCTATACGGTGAAAAACTGGAAGGTGGTAATGCATGGTCAGTGTAAAATACCTCTTATCTAAACCTGCCCAAGTCGCCTTGAAGACTGCATTTCAGCCTTTGACGGAATTAATTGCCGTAGCAAAGGAATCTATGCTATTTGCATGCTCGTTCAGAGGAAATCTTTTAATACCGGTTTTATTTCTTTCTTGCTTTCCGTACGTGCTTCAAAATCATTAAAAGAAAATTATGCCTACTAGGTGCTTATACCCCGGCGGCTCGTGTCGATCTTTAGCATAGGTAGTAGGTACTCATAGCCCGGCGGCTCGTGTCGATCTTTCGTAATCGACATTCACTCGAGTTATAACTCATCATTCAAACCACCTCATCACGAGACCCTTGGTACATACTTCGTAACATACGCTACACGAGACCAATAGTGAAACAGACCTTAGTAATGATTGTTGAAGCATTTTTTCGAATTTGTCATTAAACGCAGACACTCGGTACACGCAGAAACTTCTGACGCTTCCTTGAGACACTAACCTTTTCATAGATTGCACTGGAACAGTGTTAGATAGAATGCTGTAGGCCTCATCGTTACGAAGAGGCCTCGGTGGTTGATTAACGTCTTTAAGCCAAGTGTTTTGGAACGAAGTTCCATATCGCGCGTTGCGAAAGGGGGCTAGGCGGAAAATTTTGTAACGAAAAGTTGTAACGACACTTTTTGCCGTCGTTAGTCGTTACAACTCGTGCGGTGTCGTTACATGTCGTGCGGCGTGCGCATGTTTCTCTGTCTGTCTCTCTCTCTCTCTCTCTCTTATAGAAAGCAAGCCAGATATTTTCGTTTCTTGCAGTAAGTACTAGTCTCATCTTGCTACTAGGTGAACAAAGCCGATGAGAAATTTAATATCCCAGATTTGTTTTGGCACACTCGCTTGCATGTTTTTGCTATCCTAGTACTTACTGCAAGGAACTTCGTTCCATCCGGATGTCCCTTGACACCTCTCAAGTTTTTTTTTTGTTTGCCTTTAGTTTACCATGCATTCAAGATTCTTAAACTTGTTACTAACATTCTTATAGTTGATTAATTGTCTTCTTTGATGCCCAACGAGCTAAAGCATTAATACAATTTATCTTGAAAATATTAAGATTTACTACGAGTATAGTTACATCGATATCTACGGAGTCTGAAATAGATGTAGCGCATTAAGGAGTTAGCCTCGGGCAGTGCTTCTTTTAAATGAAGAGGAAAATTTTAATTTCCTATCGCGTACCGGCCGTAGGGATGCCGTTTCCGAGTGGTTTATCGATACATTTCAAATAATTATTATAGTATTGCTGATGTAGGTACATGGGCGACAATAGCCATTTGCCATCAGGTGGATCGTCAGCTTGTTTGCCGGCTATTTCCGTAAAAAAATTATATTAGTTTGAATACACATAATATATTTGCTTTTATCCAAGATATCATAGTATTACCTACGACCATAAAATACAGGGGCTGCCTTTATATAAAACTAGCTGACCCGGCGAACTTCGTATTGCCTAACAAACTTTTTTTTTCTAAAATAAAAGTAGCCTTAGTTACTCCTTGTTACATCAGCTATCTGCCAGTGGAAGTTCCGTCAAAATCGGTCCAGCCATTTCAGAGATTAGCCGGAACAAACAGTCAGACAGACAAAAATTGTAAAAAATGTTGTTTTGGTATATGTATCGTGTATACATCCAAATGCACTTAGTAAAAAGCGGTTATTTTAATATTACAAACAGACACTCCAATTTTATTTATTTGTATAGATGAAGAATTTTTTTTTCAACAGTGTTGCGAAATACACCACCAGTTAAAAAAAACTAAATGCCGTGTATTAATGCATTTTTACTGTTTTACTGCATTAAAGAATTTCATCTTCATCCAAAACCAAAATAGAACATGACTCCAACGCAAGACGTGTCAAGTGAACCGTTTCGCAATAAGTTCAATCAGAAAACATTGAATGGCCGGCCGTTTTCTTTTAAAGACGGCGGTGACCTCAGACCGAAGGTTTGGAATCAATTTGACATCAATATGAAATAATTGAATGATAACGATGTGGAGCAGTTATCAAACAATCAAGCGGTGATGTCATGAGATAGGAGTGTGTCCATGGGAATGGTTAGTATAACATTTTTATTTCAGTAACAAATAACTTGAGGCTAAATGATCAAAGCTACCCATGACCATTTGTAGCACCATAGGTATAGGTACTGAGTTAGTAGTTAAAAGGAACACTGTGATTCCAGCCTTAATATACTAATCTATTTTTATATAAAACACATATATATAGTAAGTAAATTGTAATATAATAAGTAAGTTATTTAATGGAATTGTAATTTAATTTAAATATTGACAAATTTATTAATAAGTTTGGAATCCTACTAATATTATAAATGCGAAAGTTTGGATGTTTGGATGTTTGGATGTTTGTGTTGCAATCACGCAAAAACGGCTGATCGGATATAGATGAAATTTGGCACACAGATAGTTTAAGATTTAGAATAATATATAGGATACTTTTTATCCCGAGATATTGATCTGTTCCTGAGGGAGAAGAAGTAAACTATATGGTAATAGGAAAACAGTTTTGACGTTTGTCTTCACAGTGACATTAGAAAACTCAAAACAGCTGATTGAGTGATTAAATTTTAATAATTGGTTCATTTTTTTAATATGTTTATTTACAAACATATAAAAATTTGCGGGGAGGCACATTGTGATCATTTTTATCATGCAATGGAAGCTTTAGTAACCATCGATCTCGTATAAAATCAAGTAAAACAAACACAGCATTTTTTACGCAAAATGAAGGCTGCTTACACATCAGCGTTTGTCGAGCGTTCCTAGCGCCAAACGCTTGATCGATGAACTATAAAAATAATAATTTTACGTTGAATAAGTAATCGTAGCTTATGAAAGTTTTTCCTAGCTCTAAATATGAGGTGCAATTGAAATATTATATTATATCGTATCAGGTTTAATTACTTAATAGCAAAAAAATCAACAAATTTGGTTTTTAAATTTGTAAATATCTACCTATATTTTTTATTTACCTTATACATAGAAATAAATATTGATTTTGTTAACTTATTTAGCAAATCATTATTCACGTGTGTCGGATGAACGCGTACGTTTAGAAAATCCTAGTGTGGTGTCGGCCTTACGTCAGTTCGGCCTTATGTCAATATTTCTTAATTTTTTTATTGCTGTGCATGCATAATAATATAACCAGTGCTTTAACCGAATACTACAAACCTTAAATAAGTTTTTATTAAACAAGACCGTTAGTATGCAATGGTTTTAGTTAGGAATAGATTCGTTGTTTAAGAAGCGATTTTCATGATTTTTTATTGTATTGGGAATTCACTAAAGTTGGTCCTACTTAAATATAGTGAGACTGTGGATTCTGGAGGTAAAGAATGAGCTTCTCAGTCGTAGGGAATAACTGAACTGTGTTTAAATATGTTCGCTGTTGTTATCGTTGACATCGCATGGTATGGTGGTGTGTCTTAGAGACGAAAATTATGACTCCTCAACGGAACAATTGAAATAACTAAACAATTTTTAAAAATATTTGTTGTTTGTAAATTGAAGGATAAAATCTACAAATCCGTCATAAGACCTGTCGTAATGTATGGATCAGAATGTAAGGCTACAAAGAAGATTAATGAGAGACGATTGCATGTCACAGAGATGAGAATGTTGAGGTGGATGTGTGGAGTGACGAGAATGGATAAAGTAAGGAATGAGTATATTAGAGGAAGTTTGAAAGTGGCAAAAATGTAAGAAAAGTTAAAAGGGTCGTTTAGGGGTTAAAAGGGAATGTCGTGGTATGGGCACGTGACGAGGCGAAAGGAAACGCATGTAACGAGAAGAGTGATGGATTTGAATGTGATGGATAGACGAAGGGGAGGAGGACCACCAAAGAAAATATGGATGGATTGTGTTACAGATGATATGAAAGATAAGAGAGATAGTGTAAAGATGACGGCTGATAGGGAAGTGTGGTAGAGGAAAACATATTGCGCCAACCCCAAATAAAATTGAGAAACGGGCAGGATGATGATTAATATTAACACTGTAAAACCAGATGCACAGACAAATAGTTTTTTTTTATTATAAGTTAATGCTTGACTACAATCCCACCTGATGGTAAGTAGAGATGTAGTCTTGGTTTATTATAGGATCTATTTAGTACATAAACATACATACATATTTTCATACCTTTCATACTTTAAGTATGATGATGATGATGTTCCGCGATGACCCGCGATGATTGCAAGGAAAATACTTAATTTGATATACTTTTAATTTTAAATCATAGTTTAACGATATAACAAACTGCAACTTCATCTGAGTAAATAAGGTCCACAGACAAATTAATCATATTTGATTTGACTACGGTATCGTGTAATTTTTTAGCGATATAGTCGATATGGCTACGACGCTATATAATTTTTAGCCACTAAAAGATATGCATGGGGCAACCTCGCTATTGCCACTCTATGGAGTACATAAAACACTGAGCCTCTTCGTTTCGTTTCGTTTCAATGCCCTTAATAAAGATGTCATACATGGAAGCATCCATTAAATGTACCGGTGTTATTTAAAGAATGATATTATGGTTCGTTTGTATTACATTTTTGTAAACGTAATTCTCTTAATGGTTCTGCTGTTTGTTCTAATTGCGGAATAACTTTATAGTTTTCCTCCAGAATAATAGTTGTTCTTTTATTTTCTGCGCTTCGCAAAATTTACACGCTTTGTTAATTTTATCCCTTTTTAGAAGCTTGTGGCTACTGAGACTTGCGAGTTGTGACTTTCATCATGCTCTAGCAACAGCCCATCTCTGTCATTCTGTTTCATGAGCATGTTGCTAACGTCGTTTACCTGCCTGTTCCGGCGTAGCAGCTTTCAAGCTTGCTGAAATTATTTTTCACGACGTTTCCTTTGATTTTTATTACCCCTAAGCAGCTCGCTGGTACGCCAAATAATGAGCATGTTTCTGGTGTCGATGAGCCTGCCGCTGAACTTCTTCCTCACGACATGCCCTATGATTTTTTCGAATCTTTAGCAACTTGCTAGAACGCGAAATAATCAGCATGTTGTCAACATCATTCTTTGGAATGAGCAGGATACTGTAAGTTTAATTCACAAACATCCAAACCTAACATCTAAATTTTAGTAGGATCTGGATCTAATTCTAAATTCTCGCGGACGATGTCGCGGGTAGAAGCTAGTTTTAAATAATTTAAATATGATAATGTGAATATTATAATAATAGCATATAAGGTCTCCGGTGCACGCTGGAGGAGATGTAATATTAAATAAATAAAATAAAAAAAAATCTATTTTTACATAGTGTACGTAATATCATCAAAATTTTCAGCTGATCCTTTAATATCCAAAAATAATTAACAGTTAACAACAACGCAGTTAACTATCTTAAGGAATCCTGGATATCACAAATGACTCTGAAAAAGTCTTACGCCCCAACTCAGAGTCACTAAAGGCTACATAAATCGCTTTTTAGTACAGAATTTGTGTGGTGATTCTTTACTAAGCAGCGATTAAAGCAACCGTTAGTGACTCTGAGTTGGAGCGTAAGACCAGTAAAATTCAGTTCCAGTTGAGTTACATCGAATGCCTCATTTTGTAAGTAGCAAATTCGGAACCGTAACTTGGAAATGTTGAAATATTTTATTTCACACGGAAGAAAAACATAAAATCATATTTTCTAAAATATATACTTAATAAATTCTACCAAATACGTAACATTTTTACATATTATTATTAATATCATTATTAATTGGATGGATGGATGGGAAATATTTATGATTCACTTACCATTTTTCCTAACCAATCCACTGCGCGAACAGCACAAATATTGTACACATGTGAACAGTGGAAACAGTTTCAAATAATAGATAGGAATTGATTGTATCGTATCACACGTCGAGCAGATCAATTTGTGCAGCAGCGCTGGCACATTGTTCTGCGATCAAGTCATCGCTATTGGCGGAGATCACTTGATCTGTACGCGATGGTATTGGAGTGAGATGGTGTAAATTGGCCTAAAACATTAACATTTTGAGTTCATTATAATCGTTTATCCATTACGTTAAACTATGTTTCAGATAAAATATTTCAAAAATTTATATTATATCATGTATGTACTAAATAACTTATTGGCATCCGATTGCATTCAAAGGGTACAAGAGCTCTTTTCAAAAATAAGCGAAAAGATAATAATACAAATAGGCTCTTACAAATATTACTTAAAATATTATAAAATATTAGGTACTTATACCTAAATTATGTATCGATTGCAAGCCAAGAATGTAAAAATTATCGATAACCCCTCTGTCAGTGTCCCAACCCTATCACTAACCTCCGTCGTTAAAAATATTGCTGTTTGAACGTGGAGTTCGCTTAGCGTTTTAATAAATTTGGAAAATTAAAGATTCATATCTCATGGCTTCACTAGTTAATACACCCGACTTCCCCTAGATAAAGATGGTAATATGGGGCTTTGCGGGAAACTCAAAAGATTCTAAACTAACGAAGTTTTCGACTCGCTTTTTGTCCGTCTGCGTCTAAACGAGCCGGGTATTTATGATATGGAGATTCCATAATGGGATGCATTTTTAGATATTACGGTGCGTTGGAAGGATAATGTGGTACTGGAAAATTAACTGGAACGAGTAGATGTTCTTTCTGGAATTATGTAGATCATATTTATTAAAATGCAACCAATAATTGCAATAAGCGAATAATTTCGTATGTGAATCACTTTCTGACTGCGGATATATTTTTATTGTTTTAGCTTTTTCTATAACTTTTGATAAAATAATTAGGTTCAGTAATTTCAAAGATATTTAGATATGAGTAATTCTAAAACATTAAAACATTTGAGGGATATTGAAGATAACATTGTAACATAACACAAGACTTATACAAACATATTTTTGCGTTTTGCGTTTTAAACAATTCGCACCCTCAGTGGAAAAAAGGCATAAGATGAAAATTACAATTTTACAGGAGAGCAAAAAAACTGTTAAAATATCAGTAAGTAGTCAAACGAATTTACGTTACGATTTCTTGCACAAAACCGTCGAGACTAATGATAAAAATTTGAAAAAAAAATGAGCATATGCAGCTTTTGTCCCTCTTTCCATCCATATTAATAACTAAAATTCAAAGTAACACTACTTATGCTTTTTTTCCACTGAGGGTGCGAATTCACTAACAATTATTGGATCTGGAGTTTATGCTCCAACTACTGTTAAATATAGGTAGTCGTGTACGAAATGAATTAAGTGGATCCTGGTGACTTTATTTTGAGAACACCGATTTTTAAGAGAGATTAATAGGGTTTTACAATTGTTCCGGGAACGGGAATACTTTGTAAACTTAAGAATGATGTTTCCTGGATATGTATAGAATATATATATGTATAGAACATATCCATAAATATCCATGTCTATACATATCCATAAAAACGTATAGACGCGTATAGACGCGCACGCGTTTTATGGTCTATGTATGAATAGGTAATTAAATCTTAATTATGCGTACATAATTTTAATTGTACTCAACTGATATGTATGGTAAGTACATAAAGTGTTTGATCTGAGATATCACAAAAAAAAACGTTCAAATCGTGCAAATGTACAAATTTTCCTAGAAATTTCAATTGAGTGAATTTTCAACATAACATTATTACGAGTACTACGCAAGGACAAAAACCATAGAGTCGAAGTCGATATTTCGATGCATATTTATATTTAATTAGCGAGGACCCGCCGCGGGCGCTAATTATTTTTTCGCTTATCTACGGGAAGATTTATTTGAGGCTTCGGCGGTAATTTTTTCTTTTTTACATTTTTCAATTAAATTACGCACCGGTGGGGTGGTAAGTATTTGATTAACTCATTAATTTTTGTAAAAGGTATATCGTTATGTTTATCGATTTTTGATTTGTATAAAAGAATTACAGAAATGGAAAAGACTGAGAAATATGAAATTTTAATAAAATATTAAGTACCTTATAGATTTTGCTTCATTAAAAACTTGTTAAATGGCCATTTAACTGTAAGTAATCAATGTGGTCATGCTGTTTCCCTTATGTCACCCATTTCACCCTTTTGTCACCCATGCAGTGTACACACACGAACTATCGTTATCGACGTATTTCTGGATTATCCGTTCACAGAAGCAGGGAATCCAGTTGTCAGCTCGTTCTAAAACCTAAGCAATCTACAAGTTATAACTAGTTAAAAAAAAAACTAAATACATGGTTTTATAGTGTCAATGTAGATACAAAAAAAATAATAGTTAAAAAAAAAATAAAAAAAAAACACGCTTTTATAGAATTTCCAACTAAAAAGTAGAAAATAAATTTGAATTAAGGATCGTGTGATTGTAAAAAAAGCGGCCAAGTGCGAGTCGGACTCGCCCATGAAGGGTTCCGTAGCATCAAGTAACATAATATAAAAGTTCTTGTAGTTCGTTGTAACTTTGATCGATGTTTTTTGCGTTTTACGATTTATGACGTATTAAAAAAAAACTACTTACTAGATTTCGGTCAAATCAATTTTCGTTGGAAGTTTGCATAGTAATGTACATCATATATTTTTTTTAGTTTTATCATTCTCTTATTTTAGAAGTTACAGGGGGGGGACACACATTTTACCACTTTGGAAGTGTCTCTCGCGCAAACTATTCAATTTAGAAAAAAATGATATTAGAAACCTCAATATCATTTTGAAGACCTATCCATAGATACCCCACACGTATGGGTTTGATGAAAAATTTTTTTTTGAGTTTCAGTTCTATGTATGGGGAACCCCCAAAATTTACTGTTTTTTTCTATTTTTGTGTGACAATCTTAACACGGTTTACAGAATACATCTACTTACCAAGTTTCAACAGTATAGTTCTTATAGTTTCGGAGAAAAGTGGCTGTGACATACGGACGGACAGACAGACAGACAGACAGACAGACAGACAGACAGACAGACAGACAGACAGACAGACAGACATGACGAATCTATAAGGGTTCCGTTTTTTGCCATTTGGCTACGGAACCCTAAAAAGCGTGAGGTGCTTTTTAAGATATTATCAAAATGATAATCCTTCTTTTCATTGACATCATTCACCCCACGCTTTTATTACAATTACACGAATCTTAATTCAAATTTATTTTCTATTTTTTAGTCGATTAAAGCGTGTCTTTTAGTTTTTTTTTAACTATTATTTATTTTTTAAATTTTTTATTTAATTTTTTGAAATGAAATTTAGGTTTTTTTTTCTTTCTTTCTTTTTTTAAATATTTAATTGTCATCGGCCCTCGATAAGTGAGAAGTTCTACGAAGTTTGACCTGTCTGACCGTTTGAAGTGGGTCAAAATCAAGTCCAAATGAGTCGGTTACAAATAAACATACATACCTACAGGTGAAACTAATGTAAAGCGTATAAAAATTGGGACTGTAATGTAAAGCGTGTAAAAATTGGGACTGTGCTGTTAACCGGAGTTCCCTCGCCTGGAGCCAAACCTGTGGGTAGTATCAGGTCATGCTTAGCAAAAGAATGCATTGTCATCAGAATGAAAGCATTATATAAAATTTCAACTCCTTAGGATACGTGGAAGTAAGTCTATATAGGCTTGCAAGATGTGACCCAAACAAAAAAAGGGCGCGTGTACTTTTGTACGCGCGTGAGAAGTTATACTTCTTTGACATAATTAAATAAATATTTAATTTAATAACGTGTATCAGTTTTAATCTTTCAAAAACTATTTTTGTACTAAATAAAAATAATAAAATATTACTTGTGTACTACCTATGTTTACACAAGTACAAACTAGATGGCGTTGTTCACGAACCTGAATCACGCTGTTGAGACTCTGTGAGATTTGTATAAGTAATAACATTAAATTTTAAAAGAGGTAAAGATAATAAGAAGCTAGGAGCCATCTATCCAGTGCTTTCATACTCCCTCCATGATAGTGCAACCGTTTAACGCAATTTTTTTGCAAGTTGCATAAGAAGTATAACTTCAACAAATAAACGAACAGGGCGAGCTAAAATAAAACCGTTTAAAAATTAGTGACATGGTTTTTTTATATGGATAAAGACTACACCGATATTTTTTTATCATCCAAATTAGAATGTTATATTGTTGTTTGTATTACAACTTATCACTGTTATGGGTGGAAAATATTTCAGAAAATTTCAGCCTGCGTTCTTGACGTATGAAAATCTGTACTGCCTTCTGGCCTGGCTTTAAAAATAAAACAAGCTTAGTAGTTCTGGCGCTTAACACGATAATTATAACGATTACAAACGCTTTTTATCGATTCTTCATGTTTTATCACAGTTTTATGTTAAATAAATATCGTGTGAATGTGACCGTTCATTATAAATAATTTATTTATAAAACGAAACCGATACGATACGTTTAAAAACAATAATACGTTCAAAAAGCGGGCAACGCGCGTCGACCGCAACTATCGGTGCGCGGGTGCAATTGACAGCGCCGCTCAATTTATGGGCCGCACTGTCTACCGGGTAGCAGCACCGAACTACGGTCGCTAGAAGCGACATCGAAGCTTTTTGAATTCTTGAATCAAGTGCATTTAGAGGTAGAGTTTTATATTGAGTAAAATATTAACCTGGGCACTTAATGCATGTGTTCCATATGCATGTCCTTCCGTCATAAGTTAGCCGATTTAAAATATAATTTAACTTGGAATTTTTTTTTTAAGAAAGATACATGAATTTGAACCTTGCAATTTTTGTCATTTACAACCCCTGCAAGAATGTTTTTAATGTTACTATGTTACTTTTTCTTTTACAGTCACTAAACCTTGAGTACCCACACGTTACGTGTAGAAACCTTGTTAAAGTTCCATCAGATAAAACAACACGTAACATTTTGTAAATTTGTTATAAATTATAATATAAACTGTGTGTTAATAATAGGTAACACGTCCGTAAGTAAAAGATATGGATCACTAGGAACTACTCATAGCGATGCGATGACAAATCCAATTCGAATTGATTTCATTACGGATCCTTTAATTTTATATCGATCCTGTCCCTTCCATACCTCGTACATCCGAGTCCATCCCAGTATTTAATTAATTCCCGCATTGGAATAGTGTGATATTTGACTGCAACTGAAGCCTATGGTTATTTGTTTTGTCGTTTTAAATTAACGCCTACAGTTTTGTACCCCTGCGCCCCGGGTGTCCGCTGTGTTCAGTTTTTGCGACGAATCTATTAACCTTGAAACTATTCTATGTAATGTTGTGATAGCGTAGCAACTTGAAATTTTGAATCACTTGTGTGAGTTCAAATTTTTTATTTATTCCCATTGTACCTACTACATGTGCATGTAAAATGTATCTATAGATACTCGTTCGGAAATTGATTTAATTTTCAATTAATAATTTTAAGAAATTTAGCGATTTCTCCGTAATTAATGTCGTATTGTGAAATTCATGTGTCAGGTACATTACGATTAAAAAATGTTTAAATGCAACGGGTAATCACGAATCTATTCTATGATACCGATAACCCGAGTCAGTTCATGGATCATACTTACGGTAAGACTGGAGTCTCACTTTTAAAATACACAAGATAAATATACACAAGATCTATAAATAAATGTCCTAATTAAACAATGTTCCACATACCGATTAGTCTTTATCTAGCTGCTAAAATTGTTATCATTATTTTTCATGTACTCGCTGATTTTATCGTTCATCTCACAGCCTCGGTGGCGCAGTAGGCAGCGCGTAAGTCTCATAATCTTAAGGTCGTGAGTTCGATCCTCACCCGGGGCAATTTTTTTTATGTTTTAACGAATTCGCTGCTTTTTCATTGGACGACGCATAATATCACAACGCTTAAAAATACCTACTAGTTATGTTGCCACACTGTTATAAAATGTTACTTTGGGGTCCACCTGGTACCACCCTCTGGCTGGAGTCAGCCGCCAAACGACTCATCATATTCTGGACTAGCTGACCCGGCGAACTTCATATCGCCTAACAAACATTTTTTTTTCTGAAATCAAAGTAGCCTAAGTTATTCCTTGCTAAATCAGTTATCTGCCAGTGAAAGTCCCGTCAAAATCGGTCCAGCCATTTCAGAGATCAGCCGGAACAAACAGACAGACAGACAGAGACAAAAATTGTAAAAAATCTTAGTAAAAAGCTGTTATTTTAATATTACAAACAGACATTCCAATTTTATTTATTTGTAGATGGGGGCTTGAGATCCAGATCTTTCTTTCTTTTTCTTCTCTCTTTCTTGGCCGGCAACGCATCAATGGCGCATTTGGTGTGACAATAACCACTTACCATCAGGTGGATCGTCAGTAAAAGGAATCCGTGATTTCATCAAATCTCTGGCGATAAATCCCGCAAGATGATAGAATTAAAATCACAACTCCGTTAGGTCATTTTACTAGAAAATTTCAGAGACTTGATCAAATCCTTCAGCTGTATTAGGAAAATGACGAAATAAACTGGTAAAGACGCTCATTCCAGTATGTTTCGCGTGTTACCGCATTGTCTAGATATCAAAAGCATTTATTTAGTAATCCATTCGTTATTTAACGTAGTGTATGGGTATGCATTTAAGACATAAATATATAGGTTAGTTTACCGAATAGCGGCTAGGAGTCATTCCGCTCAACGGATCATGCGCTAGTGAGTCATGTCAATTGATTTACAGCTGAATAATTCGATTGGCTCCAATTTGGAGATGTCGACTTGTTTGTGGGCTTGTGAGAATGTTCAGATCAAGGACTTTCTCATGACAACTATAAAAATATATTGCGTGACAATATCGGTATGTTATGACCACGGACGTAAAAAAAGAATGGACGTAACCTTGTCTAATCGAGACTGAAGCTGACAGCTGACAGCTCGCTTACCATGTGTGCGTAATTTTGTAATTTTTGATTCGCGATGGTGTCAATGTCGTAGCAGTATGGTGTCAATGTGTGGGTGTGTGTACTTGTACGAATACAGAGTTGGTATTAGGTACTATGGGTGCTTCACTGAATTTGTTCTTGGGATTACGTCCGTCTTTTTTTTACGTTCGTGGTTATGACCAAGTTCAGTTTGGCAGATTTGAAAATATTACCGAGAGATATTTTTTGTTCTTTAACTTTTCTTGAACCGTAATTCTCGTAATTCATACCTATAAATTCGCCATCAGGTAGGTACATACATGATTATATGGAAACAAAAGTCTAGGTCCAGTATAACTATTGTACATTATGAATGCAATGGCACAGACTGCACAGGTCATCCACGATGCAACAAATCATATTGTCGACTACCGCAGGCGCCGAGCAATTGACCCGCTAAGTGGAATCTGGTTACAACACTACTGATGACTGATTACCGACTAATGTATTGATTAGCGACTGATTGAGGAACATTGGAGAAAATATAAAACAAGTTACCGCCCTCACTTTATTACTCATTGACATATATTATAAACCTATACATAATTATCTTTTAGGTTTTGTAACTGGTTGAAATAAAACAAACATCAAATATTCCTAAAATAATATATCAATGAAAATCGCATTCAAATCAGTCAACAAAAACGAGCAGACAAAATATTTAAAAATTATTTTATAGAATTTAGGCCCGTAATATCAATAGCAGTTTAATCTATGATTCTGAGTTTTAACTGTCATTGTTGGTTCAACAGACAGTTTAAACTGTCTTTGTTGTTCATTACGATTCACGATACGAGATACGAGATTACGATTATAATTTACGATTGGATCATTTGGATTTCGCGGCACCAATCCACACGGGCCTGGTTTTCAGTGTCTGAGAGCAAACGCGGGATCCAATGACAACAAAGCTTCCTCACTCCAAGATGCTGATTCAAAATAATGTTAACGCTCCCCGAACTAACGCCAAGAATCCTATCGATGTCCAAGTAAGCAATTCGTGGGTCTTCTCGCACCATCGTTTCAGTAGTACACATATTTTCTGCAGTTATTGCCGTTTGTGGGCGACCACTTCTATGGTCATATTCGAGGTTTGTTTTACCCCTTTTAAATTCACTGAATTATCTAAAAACTGTTGCTCGAGATTGGGCAGACTCCTATAACGCTGATTGTAATCGTTGAAGGCTAAGTTTTTCGGCATAAAATGTTATAGCACGCAAATGTTCGAGGTGAAGCTCCATCGTTGCAAAGATAAACGCAGGACCCTTCGTAGTTAAATGACTGGAACATCATGTTTTTTAAACCAGCAACCTGGCTACTTGCGTTCTATTTTTAAATAAATTTGCTTTTTAAAAATATATAATACAGATGCGTTCCATTTTTAAATTATTAGCATCTCAAAACTTATCGTGTGACCTACGTATGATAATTTTTAATGTCACGGAAACTACAAAGTACCTACAAAGTTTCTCAAGAATCATTTCGGTTGGAAAATGCTTTCAAAAGATTTGAAACGAAGCATACTTTGTTTACATAATATGATCAAGCTGAATGAAAGCGATCAAGAAGTGATATCAATACTTAGGTACTTCGAGAGTTTATTATATCAGTAAAGGCACAATTGCAATCCTTGTTACTAATCGTATTCCTAATATTAATATTGGGAAAATCACGGACGTAAAAAAAGACGGACGTAATTCCAACAACAAATTCAGTGAAGCACCCACAGACATGTACCTAGTTGTCTGTGGAAGCACCCATAGTAATATCAACTCTCTATTCGTACAAGTACACTCACCCACACATTGACACCGCACTGCTTCGACATTGACACCATCGCGAATCAAAAATTACAAAATTACGCACACATGGTAAGCGAGCTGTCATTGCTATGCTTCATTCTCGATTAGACAAGGTTACGTCTGTTCTTTTTTTACGTCCGTGGTAAAAATATGTTAGTGCGGATGTTTGTAACTCTTACACGCAAAAACTGCTGAACGGATTTTATTGAAATTTAGCACACAGGTATACCATAACCTGGAATGAGACATAGGATACTAACTAATTATCCTGGAAAACTAGGCAAAGCCGCGGGCGATCGCTAGTTAACGATAGGTTAACTACCACGATATACTGTCACCAATTACATCGACCTCAAGCAATTCCGAACGCGTCCCAATCGATCCCATACAATCATCTGGAACGTTTAGTTCATCGCTATTTATAGACAAAGAGTGACCGATTTGATCACAGCTTCTAATAATAGAAAATGCATCAGTGGTCATGCATACGATGTGTGATTTTATTGACAGTACTAGCGAGGTGTGTGCCCGTTACTGCACTGGTTTGGTTTGGGAAATGTCTAATGCTTCCCAATTAAAGAATATTTAGAGGAGAAATGAGTATAAATATTGTTAGAAAATAAAATGTCTAAAGATTTCTTCAGTTTTTTCCAAATTTTGCCGTCTGAAAGACTTAACTTCATTTCAAGTAATTTTCGAGATTATAATAAAATGTTACATTTACATTTAGGTTAAATAACTCGAAACTATCGTATACTGTATAAAATACAAAAAATGTGTAAAAGTAGTGAAACCGTCTGATGAACATGGGGTCTTGAGGATATAAATATATAGGTATTGTGTGATACCTTAATTGTATTCAACTAACAAAGTTGAGAAATCTTATAGTTGGGCTATGCTACCAAACGACTAGTGCCGTAAAAGACCGATTTAAAATGATAGCGATCAGAATTGACCCATTGCAGAAAACGAGACGAGCAAATCAAACCAACCCACATGCCGCCGGGCCGCCGCCGGGCCGCCGCCGGGCCGCCGGGCTGCCGCGCCGTTTAGATATAACGCGGTTATTTATGGAGCTGGAGACTTATTGCTAGTTAACTTCCATTAGGAGACGAGACGGAGTAAACAAAGAAAGTTCACCGATGAAACTGAATGACGAGAAGTGTTACCGCTCATTTATGCCCCATTTACATGCGCGCACGAGCCACGAGACAATCCGCGAGACGCGCGCATTGGCGCGCGTGTGAACAGAACGCTCGCGGACAAGACCGCGGCGCGTCACGTGGCTCGCAGGGCTCGCGTCCGGAGCGGTTTTTTAGACGCGCGCCAAAGGGGCTAGCGCGAGCGCTCGCGCGGTGTACACACGCGCGTAGGGGGCGTGGCTTACGGACGCGCCACGAGACGATCTGCGAGACGCGCATGTAAATGAGCGGTTAGATGCGCGTCTCGCGGATTGTCTCGTGGCTCGCGCGCGCATGTAAATGGGGCATCAGAGGTTCCATCCATCTTAAGTTAAGCCAACCTCCTAGTCTTGGTGAACAATGGTGGACAACCGACGAGGCTATGGTGTCAAGTCCTGTTGGAGAACCCAGGCTTTATACCACTTAATTTAACCTAATGGTACTCAGTCATGGTGGTACTGTATTTTACCTTATCACCCTTATTTTAAAATCATTTCATTTTGATGACCTTGTAGTCTAGTTGATAGGGCTCCTGCTTGTAGACCGAGCTGTCCCGGATTCTAGTCCCGGCTGGGGCAGATATTTATGTGACAGATAATAAATGTACACAGGTCATGGGTGATGCAGTGATGTGTTTTTATGTTGTTCATGCCACCCGCGACACAGGGGGTGTGCAAGCGTTCAATGTTAAGGTCGCTGCATACGTTACGTGACGGGACGGGGATGGGACGTGGACGGGGCGTGCGTGTACGTAATATATGTAAGTGCGTGCCCCGTTCCCGTCCCGTCCGTGCCTCCGTGGCGTATGCGCTATCGTTTACATTTTCTACGAAACGATGTTTCCAAAACTTCCGTCCCCGTCCCGTCCACGTTACGTATGCGTCGACCTTTAATCCATGTGTAGTAGAAGTGGGTTAGAACTCAAAATAGATGAAGCCATTTACATTCAAAACATTTGGCTTTAAAAGTACTCTCATAGATATAAAATTTAAACATACACATAAATAAGTATAAACAGGTAAGTATATAAATATAAATAAGTGTAAACCTATATGATTCACTCTTCAAATAGAATAATTGGGTAAAGGTACTTGCATCCTAATCAGATGTTGCTGCTCTTTCGAATTAAAGGAGTTTCATTAAAAAAAAAAATAGAATTAAAGGAGGTAGATAGGTAGATGGTAGATACATATTTCACAAAATTCCCAGATACAGGAACTGTTTATTTCGAAGCTGATCTAATAATTTGGGTTGCCAAAAACATCGTATATTTTCTCTCCAAAACTTCGGAAACAAACTTGATAATTAAAAGTCTACTTCAGCAATAAATCTATAAGTTAAATTCTAAATTAAAATTTTCATATCTTCGCTGATAATTCTACAATGGTTCGTCCATTGAAAAGATTGAGGGCGGCGATAAATAAAAGTTTATGAATTGGTCAAGCGTGAATACCGTTTTTACGGAAACGGAAGAGATAAGCGGGTTGTAGGTAGGCACCGAAAAATTCACCTCGTTTATTATTAGCGATAAATCTAAAAATTTGGAGGCTTTTAAATTCCTTATAGAGGATTAATTCAATCGTGCAAACTTTTTATTATGAGCAGATTTGGGTAGTTTATCATCAAATATTATTATCAATAAAATTACCTAAACTACTACTCAAAATCTTTTAGTCGGGTGACTATCGCCATCTATCAGTGACAATAGAAAACTAACTTATTGATCGAACAAGGTCATTTTGTTCATAGTTTGAAAGTTTCACGCTAGATGGCAGAATGTTTTCTGCTAAAGTATAATAAAATGTTACTACGCAATTGCGTACAATAATAATATTAATTATATTAATAATTTCTACTATAGTGATTATTGCGTGATTTGTGATTAAAAAGTAGCTTGTAATATTCAAGATAAATAATTATTGTACTCCTGTATAAATAGTCAACATGCGCCATCTAATATAACATCAATGAACTTGTTGCATATAACAATGAACCTATTGATTGGAAGAAAATATTGTGTTCTTCTTCCAACAGATGGCGCTACAAAACAGTAAAAATATTGTAGTCCCATTCACTATTTTGTGAGCTGGCAGACAAAAGAAAGAGCAAATCGCCTGATGGACTAAGCAACACCAAGGAGAGTATATGTGTGCATAGCTTGAGCAATAATACCATTGTATGGACCATGGAGTTAAGGTGATTGCACATTATGTCAGCATCGTACGCGCCGCATTTACTGATAGCCTCGCACATTTGCGCCGTATGCACTATGCACCCGTACATGCCGTACGCAAATATTTAGCATTGCCAAAATTTTTTTACAGTATGTACTAGATGGAAAAAAATCCCACTAAGTTCTGTGTCACTTCACTTCAGTTCCATGTATAGGTATAGTTTGCTATTAATCGTCAAGTATTGGTCACCATTTGTGTATTATTTCATAGTAAATATCAACAACTTCGTATTTTCCTTTGTTCAGCTGGCAGTTGTCAAACTCAGATTTTCAGATTTCAAAAGGAAAATATTATTACGAAGGAGCGATCTCCTCATAGGATTCGTTTACTATGAAACGTTTCTCACAATGCGTTTTTCAAAATCATCGTGGCCTGGCAACACTGTAAACTGAGCACGAGATCTACGCGCCACATTATATGACGTCATCAGCATGCGTTCTATTAATTTTATTCGGATACCTACCGCATTTTTTGAAATACGGTGCGTACGGTGCGGATAAAATTTGCGGACTCCATTGAAGTATAAAGTCATAGAACAGACATCTCGAACAAAATGTGTCCCGCCGGGAGGTTCTATTTTCAAAATTGAGCCCCCGTTCTCCTTTCAAAATCGAACGAATCCATTGAAAATTGAAGCCGACCGGCGCCAATTTATTGGGACATACATTGTGTTCGCGGTGTCAGTTCTATATGCTAGTATTAATACTTCAATGGCGGGCTCTCATATTAGGATTAGATACATTTAAAAAATTCTAAATGCGGTGCGTGCGGCGTGTATGATGCTAACAAAATGTGCGATCACCTTTAGGCAAACCTACATAAGTTGTCTATTTTTTTATTTTGTTAGGTTATTGTTAAATACTGAGATTTATAAACGATGTATGTATTAAAAAAAATAGTATGAGTTCAATGTTTTATTTCTCATTTTTTTATAGCTTTCCTACTACACATTATAATTACCTGCGTAGGTATAAAGAACGTTTCATCTACAATAAAAGAAAAGGAAATACCTCCTTATCAGGTCACAATACACTATTTTTTCATGAGTACCGAAGTTCATTAAGATTCTTGTGATGATTGGCAGACATTTGATAAGATTATTAAAAACTCAGGAATTATTAATGAATAATTCAGGTACTGCAAGACGATGTTTCATTCGCTAAAGGACATTATAATCAAACTACAATATTTTTGAATACGCACATATTATTATTATCTATTAAAGCAGGATTTTAAGCCCGCCCACAAGGATCAACAAGGTTGAAGCTACTATCATGATATGATATTGTATTCGTAGACAAAGAGACTCAAAAAATAATTCTAGTACCTTCCTACTAATATAACCTATTGCTTGCTAGTGGTAAATAACATTGTTTTTGTGATACCATAATTATTAACATTCACACACAAATATCAAACATTTGATTGAACAAAACGCTAAGACATCGTAAATACAGATTGGGAACAAACAACAATAACATTAATTAATTCTTTTGCTTTGATTTAATTTCACGTTTAACCTTCAAAATTACATCTACAATAGATTGCAATACGTGCTTAGATAACATTTACTTATTTTACGTTATCACAATAAATTAATTATTTATTTGTCATGAAAAAATGAGTTTTACAGACCGTCATTAAAACAATTTAACTAGATATATACGGCATTAAACAACATCATTTACTTAACATTTAAATACCTAAAGCTATAAATGCTGCCAGTTTCAAATGCACATTAGTCACAACACATTCTTTTTGCAAACAACGTTCCAATTTTGATTTTCACTTCATTCACTATTTTTTTCGTTCCTTTCCGTTCACGTTCGTTCGAACGTTATACTTTTAAAGTTCTTAGTGGCCAGTCCTGTGGGCCGAGGGAAATCTATCATGAACATTTTCCATTGCTTTGACTATTCTGTCTACTCCAGGAGTTGGAGGTAGGCCTGGAACCGAAGGGTGGGGCTACCCCCGTCGGGGACAGCGGTGGTGACGGTGGCATGAGGTTCGTAGCTGGGTGGTAGACCCTCGCTGAGATGGCCATGTCGTCTGAAAAAAAAACGATAATACGTCACTTGCTTTAAAACGTTTCCAGTACTGGATTAGTATTTGTATCTGCGTGGATATAAAATATAGATTTTAGCCGTATTGGGGCGGCTTTAGAATACCTACTAACCCCAATCCCACGCCGGATGGATGTCGTAGAAGGCGACTGAATCCGGCCCGCTGGTGGTAGGGCCTTCGGAGGGATTATATTGATAATATTGATTTTAATTGTGAATTAATACCATTATTACTATTATTATTTCTCCATGGGGTTCGCCTGGATAGCTACCCTTGAGTATGAGTCAGCCGCCAAACGACTCGTCGTGTACCGGCTGGGGGCTTGAGAGCCAGTTCTTTCTTTCTTTTTCTTCTCTCTTTCTTGGCCGGCAACGCATCAGTGATGCCTTTGGTGTTGCTGATGTCCATGGGCGACGATAGCCACTTACCATCAGGTGGATTGTCGGCTCGTTTGCCGGCTATTTCCATAAAAAATAAATAAAATAGATCTTCATTCGAATGATATCTGTTTATCTTTTGTTTTAAAATATTGTTATCAATCTAGAGCAATCTATCATTTCTGCTGAGAGCTGAGATGTGTATTTTATAATATTAACGTCACACTAAAAACAGTAACAGCGAACGACGACGGAAATCAAAGCCTAATGATTTTTTTCATTCAGTCGTCTTTCGTACAAATTGGCTATCAAGATCATTGAAGTATTATTATTAGCATATAGAACGGACACCGCAAACACATTGTATGTCCCAATGAATTGGCGCCGATCGGCTTCAATTGTCAATGGATTCGTTCGATTTTGAAAGGAGAACAGGGGCTCAGTTTTGAAAATAGAACCTCCCGGCGGGACACGCATTTTGTTCGAGATGTCTGTTCTATGACATTAAACTTCAATGATCACAGCCTAATGTTTTTTTTTCATTCAGTCGCCTTTCGTACAAATTGGCTATCAAGATCAATTATGCAGAGTGTGGGTAAAACGTTTTTCGTAGAGCGGTTGTAAGTTGGTGGTGGACAGTTAACGGTTGTGGTGATGATGATGATGACAGATGGTACTCACTGGAGATCGACCGGCCGAAGGTCTGTTTGCTGGTTTCCTTGGTAGACGGCATGATGCTGTGGCTGACTGATCACACATCTGTAACAACATTTACATTGATAATGTTAATAGCTGACAGAAAAGAACAGAACAGAAGAGAACAGAACAGACAGGTCACCATTGACACGGGCAATAGTGCAAAGGTATTTAGTAAGCGATTATTTATCTATACTAATATATAAAGAGGAAAGATTTAATTTTTTGTTTGCATTTACGGTTGCCAGACGTCCTGATAAAGCCGGACATGGTTAGGCTTTTTGAATGCGTGTCCGGCCAAATTTAACGGTGTCCAGCCTGTCCGGCTTTGTTAGGCTTTTTACATTTTACCAACTTATAAAAAACTTATACAATGACACAAAACAATTTATATTGATGACTGTTAAAAGACCATCCTGCATGTATTATCAAGTTTCCGAAACTATTAGCATCCACGAAGAAAATGTTATAGTTGACGATAGCAAAGGTTTTGACCAATTGCAAAACCTTAAATATATTTTTCTGACCAAAAATGTTGATGGTTGATTTCAAGAAGCTGTTAATATAAAAGAAATGAGTAACCTATTTTATTCGATGAGAGTAGTCCAGATGGCTTTTGATTTAAAATATTTTATTTTGAAAAATTATGAGCTTTTAAAGGACGTTTCTGCGAATTATTTCATATTTTTAGTTTGTTTACTTTAAATGTTATTAATTAGTGAAGAAGTTCTAAAAAATTGTCTTAATAATATTAATAAATGAAATTGTAGATAATTTAGGTTGTCCGGCCTTTTTACCTAAATGTCCGGCCAAACTGGCTGGTCTGTCCGGCTTTTTGGTTGGCCGACCTGGTAACCCTATTTGCATTGAATAGGCTCCGAAACTACTGAACCGATTTCAAAAATTTTTGCACTGTTGGGAGGCTACACTATCCCCGGGTAACATAGGCTATATTTTATTTTCAAAAAATAGGGATCCTTAATAAAACTCCAATAATGTAACCCAAAGTGTAAAAAAATAAGAAAACCGAAGCAAAGCGAGGGCGGTTACTCGTCTATTATAAAGAGGAAAGATTTGATTGTTTGTTTGCATTGAATAGGCTCCAAAACTACTGAACCAATTTGAAAAATTCTTTCACTGTTGGAAAGCTAAACTATCCCCGGGTGACATAGGCTATATTATATTTTCAAAAAAATAGGGATCCTTAATAAAACTCCAATAATGTAACCCAAAGTGTAAAAAAATAAGAAAACCGAAGCAAAGCGAGGGCGGTTACTCGTTTAAAATAATGACACTGAAATTCTTTGCGAAATTTAAACTGTCAATTTTTTTGACATGAGCTCTCGACCATGCAATCCCCGACCGATCAAAGAATCTTATCCTTGTAATGTACACGTAATATCGTCGTTGCGACTTTAAGACCTCTTAAGTGTAAAAAATCAGCTTTTTGAGGGAATCGATAAAAATCGATGAAGTTTTGTTTAGCAAGCACATAGGTGATTTTGAATTAGGTGAATAAATTACGATGGAAACGTCGAACACACATGAGAGTTTTTAAATTCGATAGTGCTTCAAAGTGTAGAATCATTTGACGTAAAAAAGTGATTTGCCAAAAGTGCCACATAACACATAAGATGTCTTAAAGTCGCAACGACGATATACTGAAAGTCTGAACATACTAATCAATAGAGAGTCAGATAGCGGATCCTATCTGAGTTATTAATGAGCCATCATCGAACGTCCTATCTGAGACGACGCGGTACACTCGGGGGCATTAATAATTCACGAATAGCCTTTATCGCTTGTGTGTACACACGAAATATTGGCGTGATTGCCGTAAGACTGCTGTTCACGGACGACTAACGCTTCCCGCCCACGTCCGATAATCGGTGACCGATTTTTTGTAGGAGAAAAATAGAACGTACTGATAGCAATATAGTGCAACGCACACGTCCTACAAAAAGTCGGTCAGAAATAATATGGAAGAAAAAATCGGCCCGACTATCTCTCCTAAAAAAAGTCGGACGTGAGCGGGAAGCGTAAACCTCTCCCGAACGATTTTTCGAATTAAGTTGATATATCATCTTAAATATCGATCATTCCTTGGCAAGTTAAAATAAAACAAATCATTGTACCCTGAGATAATTATGTTTATTATCAATATAATATTTATTCGTATTTCCATTCTGATTATAATTATTCGATAGACAACTAAGATTAACAAAATATTTTTTACTCTTTTCTAAATTATTACTCTTTAAATAATAATTCTTGGCAAAAAATAACCGACTTCAAAATTAGGGATAACTCAAAAACTTTTAGTCATATCTCGCTCAAATTTAAATAGGACCACAATATGACAAGCACCAGCTTTCGATTAAAAAAAGAATCATCAAAATCAATTCATCCAGTCGAAATTTATGCGGTAACAACCATAAAAAAACAAATGCAGTCGAATTGAATACCTCCTCCTTTTTTGAAGTCGGTTAAAAACATCAGATAAGAGATCTAACATAGGTAAGTTTCATGGATAAAATTAGATTCATATTTTTATTCTTTTTACAGTTCTCCATTGCGATTATACGACACCTATTCGATTTTCAGTCGAACAATCCAGTTTCCCTCAAACGAGCGTCCTACATTTATTAAGCCATTTTTCCCTTGAACGATTCGGTATAATGCTATGTTATGACGATAATACAGCTACACTGTATTGATGACGGCTTCATACAACCGAAACGACGTAACATTGACCAGGGTCGAGCAAAAATGGACCCAAATACAACAACCCGAAGTGTGCATACCTCGTATATCAAATCCTAATAAAGTTAAGTTCGATACTTTCACACAGTGGTATCATATTTTTGAATCTATGATACATGAAACGGAACGTTTAGAACTTGTACAAGGAATAATAAACCTTATTAATAAAGACAGACAGTTACTTTCAGACCGTAGTTACTTGGTACTTACATCGTTTTTCAACGTCGAAGTCAATTTTTGAGAGCAGATTTTCCGTGAAAGAAAAAGGCGAGTACACAAGGGTGGATATTTGTAAAATTGATTATCTTTCGAGTCTTTGATGATACTCCTTTGGTAGTGAAAAACGTTTGAGCAATCGATTTAATTGAATCCACTGAGAAATGATGTGAATTAGGGTTGTCTCAAAATAAAAATTATAGAAAAATAGCACCACGTCAAAAAGTGTCCTCAAAAAGTACCTCAATTTATTTTACACTGCTTATGTGGGTACGTATAAGTTTTGAAGGCTTTACATGCATGTTTACTGAATCTCGTAGGAGATGTCTCTTTTCTTTAAGTTCAATCTCTTGTATAAACTCAATTTTGATTTTCATGTACTACCTTCTTGATGAGTTATATCAAATTTCGATTAATCTCCATGTTTGATTACAGGAAATATTCATAATTATATTCGTATACGAAGTTATTCACTTGATGACATTTTGACAAAGTACGCTTCTACTAATTTCATCACTTGGTTTGATAAAATTTCGCTATAGAAATGGTACACGGTGGTGGTCGTATCATTAGGGAAGTAATGTAAAATTGAAATTTTAAACGTTTGTTTGTGACAACCCTAACGAAGAAGCTAAGCGCTTTGATTATAAAGGCTTACAGGCGATTAGTCTCATCCCAGTACACAGGTTGTGATTGAATACAGTTATAGAAGGAGTAGCAAGCACTTTGAGATCGAGTGGCCATTATAACCCATATTAACTCTAGTCTAAGTATTACGCTTCCCGCCCACGCCAGTCTTTTTGTAAGACCGATAATCGGGCCGATTTTTTCTTCCATATTATTTCTGACCGACTTTTTGACCGACTATTGCTATCTGTACGTTCTATTTTTCTCCTACAAAAAAGCGGTCACCTATTATCGGACGTGGGCGGGAACCGTTAGGCGAAGGCAAAATCAGTTCAGTATTTTTCTCGTGTCTGTTAATCGATTTCTATTCTCAGATATTTGTCGATTTTTGGTGTTATCAATAATAATGATTTGAATTTTTTTCGAAAATTCCTACGGAATGAGCATTTCAAGTGTTTTTTATTAAAAAAACTTTTATATTTTGTAATTTAATTTAAATTTTAATTAATTTTAATTATTTCCACGTGCTAGAGGCTAAATAAATCAATATAACGTCGTTGCGACTTTAACGCCCCAACTCAGAGTCACTAACGATTACTTAAATCGCTCCTTAGTACATAATTTGTATGGAGATTCTTTACTAAGGAGCGAATAAAGTAACCGTTAGTGACTCTGAGTTGGGGCGTATGACCTCTTATGTGTTATGTGCCACTTTTGGCAAATCACTTTTTTACGTCAAATGATTCTAAATTTTGAAGCACTATCGAATTCAAAAACTCTCATTTGTGTTCGACGTTTCCATCGTTATTTATTTACCAAATTCAAAATCACCTGTGTGCTTGCTAAACAAAATTTTATCGATTTTTATTGATTCCTTCAAAAAGCTGTTTTTTTACACAAAAGAGGTCTTAAAGTCGAAACGCCGATAAGTGAGCACTGCTCGTATCATAAATAACCATGCGATGCCATTCTCGACTTCTCGATCCAGTTCCAGCACTGTTATTGTTGGGCTACAAACAACAGTTGTTGGATAACTTGGTATTTGCGCAAGGTACCAACTGTATCGGAACGCCGCTTCACACCGAACACCGTGTGTGGAACTGGAAAGTTTGCTTCAGTTTCAACTAGTTGTTAGGACGACAATGTAGTATGGATACGCCTTTTGTTGCTTTGCTTATGTCACTTATGACGTCACTGGCCGCTGATTGGTGTTTGAAATTACGTTCTTTTACGTTCAGTTACTATATATCAGTTACGATTTTCATAATTGTCATGTTTTTCTTTCTTAATGTATCATTGACGTTAAAGTGATATTTTTAATGTTTGTGACTTATACATAAGTCTAGTCTAGTTGCTAAACCGTAAAAGGCCCTTAGATAGTTTGAGAAACGAAAGTTTGGTTGCACTAGAAGGCTTTGTAGTCTGTAGCGAGTCGCTAATCAGTTCTAAATTGTTTACAAAATTTTTATGCACGTTTTCGTTGCAAGTGTCTTGTCTAAAAAATTTAATATTACCTGCAAGTAATTAAGTATTATAAACTACATAATTACATTTTTAGGGTTCCGTAGCCGAATGGCAAAAAACGGAACCCTTATGGATTCGTCATGTCTGTCTGTCTGTCTGTCTGTTTGTCTGTCTGTCTGTCTGTCCGTCCGTATGTCACAGCCACTTTTTTCCGAAACTATAAGAGCTATACTGTTGAAACTTGGTGAGTAGATGTATTCTGTGAACCGCACTAAGATTTTCACACAAAAATAGAAAAAAAAACAATAAATTTTGGGGGCTCCCCATACTTAGAACTGAAACTCAAAAATGTTTTTTTCATCAAACCCATACGTGTGGGGTATCTATGGATAGGTCTTCAAAAATGATATTGAGGTTTCTAATATCATTTTTTTCTAAACTGAATAGCTTGCGCGAGAGACACTTCCAAAGTGGTAAAATATGTGTTCCCCCCCTGTAACTTCTAAAATAAGAGAATGATAAAACTAAAAAAAATATATGATGTACATTACCATGAAAACTTCCAACGAAAATTGGTTTGAATAAGATCTAGTAAGTAGTTTTTTTTAATACGTCATAAATCGTAAACCGCAAAAAACATTGATCAAAGTTACAACGAACTACAAGAACTTTTATATTATGTTACTTGCTGCTACGGAACCCTTCATGGGCGAGTCCGACTCGCACTTGGCCACTTTTTTTTTGTTATGTTACTTTATTAAATATCTTAAACTCTACTATAATATTATTACTTTTTCACGCATTAACTGCGGGGCGAATTTTATTGAAATATGGCAAACAGGTAGCTCATAATCTTTAATGATACATAGGATACTTATCATCCTTATGAAACGCAGACAAAGCCACGGGTCGAGTGTTAGTTATTTGTAACTTTGTAGTTACAAAGTCACCAATACTTGTATTTAATCTCCTCTTCATGATTACATGCATCGTGCATCATGTCCGATAAATTTTATAGTAACTCACTTGTCTTAATGTCGTTAAAAGCTTACTTAAGCACCTGTACTCATATTCAATAGTTATACATAATGATATCATTTGTTGTTAATTACGAATGTCGTTGCAATAAAACCTAAACCTTCTTCGCCAATGACGCTGCCTCCGCCCTGGTCAATTGGAGGGTAATAGACTTCATACCCTTGAGAACGTTATCTAGAACTTTGAAGTATTTATATTTACCCACAGTGGTTTGTTTTGCCGCATCAACTGATAATTAATTTCTAATACGCACATGCGTAGCTCAAACCACGACACTATCATTGCAGATAACTGTTAAATAAATATAAAGTCATATAAAGTGCTGCTCTTATTTGAGTTCTAACCACAAAATATTTTTCATCTAATTCCTAAAAAGCGATAAAAATATTCTAAGTTATTATTATACTATCGAGTTGATACTGACATTGAAACATGTGACCACAGACAATTCAGTAGTTAATTCGTACTGCTTTTTATTTTATTTTGGATTACAAGAAATGTTTTTAATGTTACAATAAACTTTTGATCAATAAAATAGCACACTAAGACAAGAAATAAGAAATAGAAAGAAAATTTGTTTCCGTTGAAATAAAGTTGGCTTTTACAAACAAAGCTTTTCAAAGGTCTACGTCATCTTTATCTCGTCATTTACTACGCGCATTATGCGCTGGTTGGTCGAGGGGTTCCAGTGGGTAGGGTTTTTAGGTAACCCGCAAACTTCCGCCTAGATACCGGGTATCGCTTACCCACAAATCGCAATACATCCCGAATTAATAGTCAACAAAAAATATCTGTGACGTCGTATCCACACTACCATTTCTCAGTAAATCTCCATGCAGTTTCAGCGCTTACAAACTGCATATCTATTTATTTATATATTTACTTTTCATCGGCGACAGCCATTTTGCTTATCGTACCGGATGAGAAGTGTGCATGTGTTAACTGTGTTTATACATAGTCGTACTTGTGTGAATAGAGACGTATTTGATAGTGCCGCGTTGATTACGAAAATGATAGCGCGCGACTTGCTTTCTAGTTTTAGATACTACTGTTTAAATGTAGAAATATTTTGTGATAACATTATTTTATATTAAATAATAAAATTGCATTGGGCTGGCCACATATTTCGAAGGACCGATAACCGTTGGGGAAGAAATATCCTCGAATTGAGACCACGCCTTGGTAAAAGGAGTACAGGACGCCCCCCGACCAGTTGGACTGATGACCTGCAGAAGACCTGTCATAGTGGCTCTTGTAAGGGACGGCCAACGTCCAGCAGTGGACCTCTGAAAATTGATGGATAGATTCATGGAAGTAAGAAAAAGTCGTTTACTGACATTGAAGTATTATTACTAGCATATAGAACCGACACCGCGAACACAATGTATGTCCCAATGAATTGGTGCCGATCGGCTTCAATTTTCAATGGATTCGTTCGATTTTGAAAGTAGAACGGGGGCTCAATTTTGAAAATAGAACCTCCCGGCGGGACACACATTTTGTTGAAGATGTCTGTTCTATGACATTATACTTCAATGTTTACTGAACTGAAATTACGTTTGAATAATAGTAGTGACAATATTTGAGCAAAGGGTCAAGATCCAAGGGCCACGTTATGATCAGTTTGATGTTTCTAATGTGTCTAGTGACCCTGACTACAGAGATTGAGGTCGTGGATTCGATATCACCAGGGTGCTCATGTATGGAATATATCTAATACCTATGTTCGCCATATTCATCATATTCGACTGAAAAATATTTATCCATCAGTGTCAGAAGAACATTTTATAGATGAATTGGTAAATGAGTTTAATGATATCAAAACATGCTGACCGCACTATCTCTACAGTCCGGTTTACACGCATTAAGTAGTTAAGTAGATAACTAAGTTTTAACTAAATTTTAAGAAAATTAATACGTGTAAACACACAATTTAGTAATGTTTTAGTTAAAATTTAGTTACCTAACTACTTAATACGTGTAAACCGAACATACCACGTTCAAATTAACTTAGTCGATCGTATACGACCGAGGTTCCAAGCGAGGACTATGAACGCTTTAAGTATTAACGCCTAATCTACCAATTTCTTTAACACGTTCCGTTCGTTAGTAAAACGGAGAATACGCCGATAGCGCCACCCCACGGAACGAGACAATCACTAATTACCCGTAAAGCTATACAAATCGGCAAGAATGTTTGCTAATTTACAAAAAATGGACCAAGTTCGTTTGGCATTTTGTGCAGTGATGGGTTCTGTAGACGTTTATAAGTGTCACACGCAAAGATATAACAATGAAATACCTGGATTAAGACATCAGTTTTACTGAAAGAAATGACATTACTCTTAAAATGAAATTACTACAGATACTTTTGTATTGAATTTGATATTGAATTCGAAGCAATCACTGAAGTATTATTACTAGCATATAGAACCGACACCGCGAACACAATGTATGTAATGTAATGTATGTCCCAATAAATTGGCGCCGGTCGGCTTCAATTTTCAATGGATTCATCCGATTTTGAAAGGAGAAAGGGGGCTCAATTTTGAAAATAGAACCTACCGGCGGGATACACATTTTGTTCGTCTGTTCTATGACATTATACTTTAATGGAACCAATTTTGTTAAATAAAAAACAATGAGGTATCTGTACCGTAGGATTCAGAAGGATCAAATTTCAATGGTTTGTGCTCCTTCAAAAGACATAATAGGTTTTTTACTTTATTCTTTTATTATAAAATCTATTAGAAATCTTGAAATCTATTGGACACTGAACAGAGATAGTTAATAGCGAGAGAAAATACGTCTCTACAAAGTGGGTCCTCAAGCTATGGAACCCTAAAAGGAAAGAAAAAATATATTTCTCAGTCGCCAAACGAACTTGTTTAGCTCAAAGGGATTTAATAAGGATTTTTCAGGCAGACCCACTTGCCCGAAGATTTTTAATTTTTTTTTATTTTCCTTCCGCCGACTTACTAATCTCAGCGATATATTTTCGCTCGAATTGAATTTATAGTGCAGCGCTTGAGATTTGCGACTTATTAGGTATTTGGTAAGGTTAATAAAATATAATCATTATTAATTATTAAGCTCACTCCCGTAAAACTTCCCTTAGTGACGAATAATGTGCCTACTTATGCAAACTAAGATTCCCCAGAAGTGTACATAAATGTACATTTTATTTGTCACAAAACGTTTGCCCCGGCTAGGAATCAAATCCAAGATCTCTCGCTCAGCCGATAACTAATAAGGTTACTGCCAACGACAGTAATTGGGTCAATCAACAAAGATTTGTCATTTCTTTTTTATTTACGTCTAGATAATTATAATTAGAATTAAAATATTTTGTATAATAAAGATGTTTTTTTTTATTTTACAATTTTTAAGCAATGATTACGTTAAATTAGGCCTGTGCTTTGTGAGTGTTTGACTTTATGCGCGTTTGAGTTAATGCGTGTTTGACTTTATGCGTTTTTGAGTTAATGCGTGTTTGACTATAAGGGTTTTTCACCTTAAGAGTATAATCTCTTTGATCATTGCTGTTTGCTGGCTATTTATAAGATCGTGCTAATACTTTTTATTTGCTATACAGGTTATAAAGTTAAGTAATATTTTGCTTTTACTAATAAGAAACGAAAAGAAACATATCAGAAAACTTCAAACAAAGGGTTCACAAAGAACCCTTGAGCTGCAAATATTAAATTACTCAATATTTCATACCGATACTAATTTCGCTATCTTAACCCCTCGCCCGCCGCGGAACGACAGAAAATATTACCGACCAAAAAAATGTAGCGGAGAAAAAAGTCCCAACCTTAATTGACATTCTTTATGGACGTCAGTCTTGAGTCGGGGATATTTTTTAATTAGATATATTTTATGGGGTTTTTTTCGGAAGGGGTGGGCGCGAAAGGGTTAGCATTTGTTAGTGGGAGGGGGGTCAATATTAGCAGTCTTGGTAATCAGGCGGGAAAAAATGGCCGATTAGGCCCCCTGGCGGCGTAAATTCGAGATCATTGGCGTGCTACGTGATCCAGGTTCGGGATGCTCTCCCTGTCTCCTTAGTTAATGGGATATTTTCTGGATTCTGATTAAAGATATTTTTTATTCTCGTAAGGGTTGTAACTGTTGAGCCGTGTCCCGTAATTCAGTTCGGAGATAAGGTATTGAACCGCGTTCCCCTTTATTTGCACTTGCGTTGTTATTCGATGTAATTTCGTCTATGCATATATTTTTTTTAATTCAGCGTTTAATCAGATGAATATTAAAAAAACGTAACAAGTAGACGATAAGAATTATTTTATTCATCTTGGAAAAATTCACTTGCAAAAGGGAATTATACTTTAATTACCTATTTACTTTTAACTACACCTGAGGTTATAAGAAGTTAAACATTTCCTTATCATCCTAAGTTACTACGTAAAGTACACTATTATATTTTATATGTAAATAGGCAACAAATGAGCCGAAATACCACCTCATAGTAAGTGGTAATTAAGTGGTCACACCGAAACGGGAGACCCACGTAAACATTTCACGTTCGATTCCAGCGCAAGACAATGGTGTATCAATAACATTTTATAAACACACAAAAAACGTACATAATATTTATTTCAAACTCAGTAATAACATACTGGCCAAGTGCATGTAAGGCCATGCGCAATGTACATAGTTTTAGAAATCTTATCGCTACGTCCTGCCGATTTCCTTCGTATCTTTGTATTTCTTTGCCGTCAATAGTTAATTTTCGCACAGACTCTTCGGGTACACATATTATTATTATTTATAACAGCCCATGACGGCTAAGCTTTGTGAAGGAAGATATGTGATTATTTCGTGATCTTTATGTTTTTATTGCGTTGGAGCAAGACTCTCTATTTATTTAAATGTTTTTGCGGAGTGCGCCTTCTGTACTTTGTATTAGTACTATTATTTTTACTGTGGTCATACTAAAATAATATCGAATCTGTATTTCAAATCTTTACAACAACAATTTCAAGTCTTGACAACCACATCACTGATTTTCATGGGGCCAGAAGAAGTATAAAGTACAGCACGGCCGCTGTACCTTGGCGCGTCTGAACATAGGCTTTGCGAACTTTAGCGTGGGTAAGACAGAGATGGCAACACGAACATGCTAACGTATGACTGAGACACAATACACCGCGTATCGAGTATTGGCGAATTATGTTACTGCGCAGCCTTCTGCGCGAAGTTCAGACGCGCCAAGATACAGCGGCCGAACTGTACACAGACATTGTTTTATAATATGAAATCATTGACCGTAATTGCGGCTTGGGGAACGACCTGTGATTAATTTGATGAATCAGTCCTAACACAATGCACCAGACTGGAGACTGGAAGGAAGTAATTAACATGTATGTACCCTTTCACATTTCTCAGAAAACTGCATTTGATCAAGACAATATTTATTTGAAAGTGCAATCTGAATATATCAGTGACTAGCTGTTTGTTTCCCGCGACTTTGTCCGCGTGGTATTTAATATTATTAAATTTTTCATTGATCCTATTTTTTAAACTTTTTTTTTTCTAAAATAAATGTAGTCTAAGTTACTCCTTGTTACATCAGCTATCTGCCAGTGAAAGTCTCATTAAAATCGATCCATCCATTTCAGGGATTAGCCGGAATAAATAGACAGACAGACAGACAGATAGACAGACAGACAGAAATTGTAAAACATGTTGTTTTCGTATATCTACCGTGTATACATCCAAATGCACTAACAATTACTAAAAGGCAGTTATTTTAATATTACAAACAGACACTCCAATTTTATTTATTTGTATAGATGTATAGATTTGACGCGAAGTTCTTATGTGACTAGTAAGCTCGTGTTGCTTCGGAATACATTTTACCAAATCTTTAAAATTTCATAAAGCGTTATGTCTAACATCGATGTTATTAAATAACATTATGTTATTAAATGTTATTTAATAATTAATCATTGAATGTTATTAAATGTTATTTATTAACACCAATGGCCTTATTTTATGAGGTGTGACTTATGAAATAAACAAGCATACAAGACGTCTCCCAAGAAACACGCTTGCTTGCTTTGCTGACGGAAACGAAAATATCTAGGGCAGCCGACATATTATGCGTCAGCGCAGTATTTCAAATTTTAGATGACGTATGGGTAAACCATAGACATAATATTCTTTACTCATTCACTTTCTAAACCATTACTATAAATATGATGACACTACTTTCTTAGAAGAACGTCTTAGGAGCATTGAAGTATTATTACTAGCGTATAGAACAGACACCGCGAACACAATGTATGTTCCAATGAATTGGCACCGCGCGGCTTCAATGTCCAATGGATTCGTTCCATTTTGAAAGGAGAGCAGGGGCTCAATTTTGAAAATAACACCTCCCGGCGGGGACACACATTTTGTTTGAGATGTCTTCTCTATGTATATACCTCAATGCTTAGGAGTTTTATTATATAAGTGCTACTCTTTATTTTTTTTTATAATCACTAAACATTGTTAGAAAAGTAGGTAATCAAAAGGATGCGTGGAATGTGAACTTTCTCTTCGCTCAACACGGGATTTACCACTCATCCAATTTAACTCCGTCTTGTGCAACACGTCAGTGACCTTTTGTGAATTCTTATGCAAAAAAATCTTAGCTGTGTCATACGACCGGTTTGTTTTAAACGTGTCTTAAAAGTTTTGTGGATTTTTTTTGAGTAATTTTATAATGTCAGATTGACCTTAAAAATTGTCTCAATTAGACTCGTTTCATTTGTATCATATGCAGTAGAGCAATAAGTCTAATAGCAAGTAATTTCACCTGTCACTACCATGGCTTAAGTTAGGATTCAATATGCTATTTTGGTACAATGTTTCTACATAATAGATATGAAGTAAATCGTCGTTACGACTTTAAGCCCTCGTATGTGTTATGTGCCACTTTTGGCAAAATCACTTTTTTACGTCAAATGATTCTACATTTTGAAGCACTATCGAATTCAAAATCTCTCATTTGTGTACGACGTTTCCATCGTAATTTATTCACCCAATTCAAAATCACCTATGTGCTTGCTAAACAAAATTTTATCGATTTTTAACGATTCCCTCAAATAGCAGATTTTTTACACATATAAGAGGTCTTACCCCCGTATTCAAGAACAATACTTGTTTAAGTAAAGAAGCAATACTATGCGAAGTAAGGCATTTCTCAGTGCGTTCGTCATGGCAACCCTTCTGTTTCACAGTCGACCCTTAAGTATCACTTGGCTGTGCGGACGCACAGGCTGTATACAGCCTTCTTATTGGTCTATTTGATGCGGCTACCTTCACTCTAGTCATTTGACACAAGCAAAAGACAAAGATAACAATACAAACAATCGATCCTTTCTTTCTATTTTGATAGAAGCCAAACCAACACTATGCGTTCGGTAAAGTTGCTCGGCAGCTACTTTATCGATTTTGACAAACGCACAGCGAAGGACTTCAATCAAGTATTGTTTACGAAATGATTTTAATGCCACTATGCACTCGCAAACACTGTGAGACCTGACAGTGTTGTTCTTGAATACAGGGGTTAAAGTCGCAACGACGAAATACTAAGCAAATGTCATCATCATAAAATAATTACACCATTATTGAACTACAAATTAGTAGACATGACATGAACATTTAAAAAACGGTAAAAAATGAAACAATTAAACTTATCCCACCAAGTTTTATTTCACCACAATAAATGATTAAGTATCTTATTTATTTTGTAATACGGATTACCCATAGATTTGAAAGAAGTTTGGCAATAACTGTGAACTGACTCGGTGACACTATTTTGAATAACGGAATATTTTTAGCACCGAAGCGAATGTCATTAACCTTTGGGTATATGTTATGGGTAACTAATATAAGGTCAGGCTAGTATATTGATCATTGGTATGCATAGACTTGGTATGCCATGCGGGGGGTCATCTATCTTTATTCAAGTTTTGAAGAGGCCACTCTAGGCTTCCAAATGCAAAGGGTAGGTACTATTTTTTATTGAAAGTCAATGTCGATTACGTATCGTACAAACATAGTAAGATGACTAAATCACGGCCGTGAACCGAAAAATTTATTTTGTTTTTAATTTCTAACAGTATCGATTGATTATGGAAGACGGCTGTCTTTTAGCATCCACGATCAGCGATCTAAAATAAATCACCCAATCGATTAATTGATAAGAACCCTTGAATCACAAATACCTACCTAGACAGAAATACCTACCTACCTATGCAATCAAATTAGTTATTGACCGGTTACTACACTAATTACTTCGGCAAGTTTGGTCAAGGGCGCCCTTTGTGTAACTTTCGCCCTTGGCCCTGACACGTTACGATAACTGGGCGCTTCCTTAATACAATCACGATTACTCATAACATTATCTATGTTTGAGTGTGGCCTAATGTAATAACACAAATACATAATATACTATCGTCTGAGGGTTGCCACCAGGCAAGTCCCGACAAAATACAAGTTCAAATCCTGACGTAATTCAAAATATCCCGACAATTCCAATACAAAATTTTTTGTCCCGACAAATCCCGACTTTTTTAATTTTTGTCTAGATATTTCAGTCTTGCTACCTGGCAACCCTACATCGGCTTGAGTTACAGCACATAGCTGTTTAACGGATATGCCAGAAATAATATTATATTATTGAATTGTATTTGTAACAACAAAGAAATCCTCAACAAGTTGCGAACTGAGTTATTCATGTAATAAAAGACGTGCTGGGGAGTTGCTTTCATCATTTTTTTCTTCAATAACAAAGCACTTCTCCGAAATGTTGGTATATTAAAACAATTACGAGCATAAGTGTATTACGCCCCAACTCAAGAGTCACTAACGGTTACTTAAATCGCAGAATTTGTACCGCGATTCTTTACTAAGGAGCGATTAAAGTAACTGTTAGTGACTCTGAGTTGGGGCGTTAGTGATATATGATTAAATTATTTTGAATTTTAATATATTATGAAAAATATTTATATATACTCAAATATTCAAATATTTTTTACAAATGTCATTATCTCCATTTGTTGGTGTTTTATTATATTTATAAACTTCCTAGTTAGATTCTCCAGTTAGGTCACCCATCGTTATCAGACATGGAAAATACAAGAAAATGCATGTTAAAACCTGCAGTTTTAATTACATGGAAAAAGGAAAAAGTAAAACCCGTGAGACTACGTTTACCATAACTTAGTGATAAGTTTTATCTATGATTTTAATTAAATTAGTGGGAAATAATATACCTGTACGTATACAAAGTACTACTTTATAAAGTATATTAGGTTGAAATAATTGTAAAATAGAATGAAAAAACAAACGGTGAAAAGATGTGCGCCGCGTTGCTGCTGCCGTGTGCATCGCATGCCACTGCCCTTATAAAATGAACTTTATGTAATTAATTTTGTTTGTTTGGCACGGTCTCAAAATTATTTATTTTCAGTTAATTTAGGATCTTAATTTATAATACTAAATGGTTTATTTTATTTTTCGCTTTTCAGTTTTTTTTTCGTTGGTTTTATTTTTTGTCAAAAAATAATTATCATAGGTTTATTGTTTAGAGCCGTGACTAATCCGTGGAAATGTTTTTCCTGTCACCTAATTTGCCTCTGTCGGACATTTGCATGAATTTTATAAAGTCTTTAGCAATCTTTCATATCTAATTATAAGAAACCTTTGGACAACGTTTCATGCATTTACGTCCTGGGCAGGCAATGCGTTCTGTTAATCTGGAATATTTTGATTAACAGGGGATCTGAGAAGATTCTCCATGGGTAAAAATTGTTAAAAAAACAATATTAAAAAAACAAAAACAAAATACAAAAAGCAATATTCAAGAAATCAATATTCAAAAAACAATATTCAAAAACAATATTCTAAAAATATTAAAAAAAAATAAGTACAATAATAATCATTTTTCATAACGCGTTTTTAAAAACGCGCGTGACGTTATTCGTCACCTTTTACACCGTGTAACCGTCACCGTGTTACAAATCTTAAAATTTCACTCTCATCATTTATTCCATTTATTTCATAACGCGTATAAAGAAGTATAACTTCAAAACTGACGTAAACCTAGATGTTAGTAAAGACTAGCAAACCATAACCTGCAAGGCTATTAAGTTTTGTAACTCGACAACGGAATCCGCGATGAGTTTCAAAATTGAAGTTCGAGTTCGAGACTCACTTCACTTCGCAAGTGCGTACTAGATGATTAGAGAATGACTTACATATATTATGTATTCGGTAAGAATACCATACCGAGGCCATCTTTAGTCGTTTGACGTTCGGGTTCGAGACTCACTTTACTTCGCAAGTGCGTACTAGATGATTAGAGAATGACATACCAAGATCTCGAACTCGAACTTCAATTTTGAAACTCATCGCGGATTCCGCTGTCGTACGTAACAAGGAGCATGTGATTTGATGTGATAAAGGCATGGCACACATACACGTGATTGAGTAACACGCGACCCCTTATCAATTGACATGCACTCGACAGATAACCAAAGTGAATAAACAGTCAAGTTGTTGGTAAATATAACCAGAGCTTTGTCAATAACATTGTGTGGGAAATTATATATTTTGTAGTTATTATGAACCATTTATCATCATCATTTTATCGAAATGGACATAATATTAAAATCGAATACGTCAAGGTAATTCGTATAACATATTTAAACACGATATTAATCATAATTATTACATTAAATACAGATTAATATTACTATCCAATTTTATAAGATGATTTGTAAAATTAATATTACTTTACCAACTAAATGGATGACAACTAATCCGAAAGGAATTTAAAAAAATATGGATTAGAAGTTCAGGACACGCATACCACTCCTCGACCCAGATGACTCATGTTCTACCACGAGGTACGCGCCGGCTCAAACACTTTCTAGATATACATTTATGACTCCAGTAGGTCGCTCAACAAAAATTCTCACCTAGACTTACGGGTGTTAAACGTCATGTTAGAAAAAAAATATGACTTAATTGTTGTCAAACATATTTTCTGTACTGTCAATACGTTCAGTTGAATCTCATAAGTTACTCAAGATATCCTGGTTGTTGTTACCTACTCCAGTAATTATTCATAAAAAATTCGTTAAATTTTATATTTTGCATAATAAAATCTGTTTGGTAGTGGTCAGAAATTCGTTTTACTTTTTAATTTTTGAATGCGTTTCCACTTTCCAACTTCCGTTACTTCACACTTCCGCCATATACAGTAGACGATTTCACATAAGCCGCAAGCTGCGTTCAGGAACGATCCAAAAGTAGACTTCAAAAATCTATATGTAGGTACAAAGAAATATACTTTTTCTTTTAATTCTATTAAATTACTATTTCTTTTTTCAATTGATATCGAAGTTTCAGTCCTATGTTAAAAGATATTTAAAATAGTTTTACAAAAGGGACCTCAAACTTTCAGAAAATATTATCTCAAATACTAATAAAAAATTTGACCTTTTTTGAAGTAAGTTTAAAATTTTAAATGGGAGCTGGGAATTAACCGCGTGGCGTTAAAATAATGTTATTATTTAAATAATAATGACGGAGTAGGATTTTAGTCTTACTAGGTTATCGATACCCAAGGTCTACAATAAAAGTGTGATCAATTATTATGACATCTTTTGATGGTGAGGAATTTTATCAGAAAGCCGAGCAGTCTAGTGATAACGTCCGGCATTGCTAATTATTGAATAAGCAAATGATAATATGAAATTATAGAATTATTAATAATTGTTTGTAACAAATTTAATATGTGTCACATCTTGTCGATAAGAACGAGGCATAATGAGTCCCCCATAAAGGTAGTTCTACTTTTAGAAAGATAAGAAGAAAGAAAGATAATGTGAGAAGTAATTCGCAGTGTTTCGCAATACAAAAAGCCTTTGCATAACAGTATTTTCGGAGTGATAAAACATATAATATATAGTATATATATATAGAGTGATAAGATAAAATAAGAACTACGAAAATTTTTGGTATAGTTCGCAGAATTAGCAGTTGAAATGGATAAACCTCGTGGTTTGAAGAACTAATCATTTTCAGGAAAGAAGACATCTTCGTGAAAATATAAGGTGGTGCATTGGAAGATTTCGGAATCATTACCAGGACAGACCACCAGACCAGACCTGCCGAAGGAATGTGAAGATAAAACATTGAAACAAAAATACTTTCACAAGTGAAGAAGATAATTATGTATTGCTACGTGGCTACGTGTGTGAAGTTTATGGGAATGACAAAAAATTAATGTCAAGTGTTTTAGCGCACTTCCGGTTGTTCACATGATTTTGTATGTATCTGGGTCAATATCTTGCGATGTCGTGTAGAACCTGTGTTGCTAACACAATTTAGCTTATCATGCGTTGCACATTTACCACATTGCCACACGGCTAAAGGCAGCATGTAACAGTTACTTATTATGCAACGCCACGCGAAATCCGACGCGTCCATAGTGGGCATCAGTCTTAAAATATCTTTTACTTTTTTTTTAAACTAAAAATGAGCATTTTACTATAATAAAAAGCCTTTTTAATGAACTGCTTATCATACGATATCATTGTTATCATTTGATAAATTAATATATTATTATCGTAAGACTTATTATAGGCACTGATAATGTAATAATGAATTGTAAGTAATTCCTATTTTTAACACTGTAGTTAATTGGTCCTTGCCGCAAAAATGTCCAGCCATAACTATGTCCAGATATTTATAAGACAGTCCTATTCAATGTTGGAGGATACGTTACTAATACGAGAAATTCAATAAGCGATGTTAGGACAGATGACAGAGGACATTATTGGGTCAGCATAGGACAACATAATTAATATAAGAGACAATAATTCTACTGGAGTTGAAATTATTTAAATTGAGACACGGAGTTCGCCATTGGCAATTTTGGTTATCAGCAACTTAGTTATGTGTCTTTACCAGTTATGTATCTTTACCAGTAGATTAATATTACAAAATTTTGTGATTCCTAATTCATGAATATAATAATAACAAAACCTTTTTGATGCTGAAAATATATCTTTACTATGTCTGCTGTCTATACTTTCTAAATGAACGGTATTTAAAAACATTACATTTACTAATAGTTCAACAAAATAATAGAACAATGAAAATAACAAAAACTTACGAAACAAAGGCCTTGTTTCAGGAACAAATCCAAAATTCAAAAAGTGAAATAAGCCACACACTGACCACCAAAATATAACTAAAAAAAAGGAAAGTCACCACAATTAAAATCAAATTAAAATTATAATTCCACAAGTAGTCAAGACAGCGAGTCGCTTGCAACTGACCATTTCGCATGTATCGGCAGTAACCATTTTGATATGGTGGTAACAGGCGACGTGAATTGATTTTCAATTCTACTGCAACTCAATAAAGTTAAATATACTGAGCGCTTTGGCAACAACTCCGTCAAATTGTGCGCGTTTATTGAGGTCAGTGACGTCTTTTTTTCTGCGGTAATGATAACTGGCGACTGATTTGGCGCGATCGAGATAGCTGCGTTCTAAAATCGTGGGATGGAAAGAGAGCGGACATTTTGAAACGTCACAAGAAATTCGTTGTCTGTGGTCAGTCTCGTTTGTTTTCAATTACAATGGTTAGTGGATAAGAGTTGAACTTTCTCAATTTACCACTTAAGCGCCCAATAAGAAATGCGGGTTTTGTTGCTAATTCCAGCTTTAAATATTGTGATTGATAACCCATATTATTGAAATCGAAAATGCGAAATGCAGTCCATTTGGCTAAGTAGCCATTTATTAAATAAATAATTAACTACAAACCACAAACAGGAAATGACTACTTAAAACAATAAAATGTATGATTCGATGACCCGAACTTAAGTGAACGACACATATAACACATCACAGTAACACCCAGGCCCGAGTACAAATATTTATCTGTCACATAAATATCTGCCCCAGCCAGGAATCGAACCCGGGACCCTCGCTTCGCAGGCAGGGTCGCTACCAACTAGGCTACAGGGTCGTACAAGTATAAGTACATATAGACACGTTAATGAAAATATGAAATAAGTAAAAGTGATATTTTTTATATCTCTATAATGTTTCCTATCTCTCCGCTAATTAATGACTGATAAACGCTGCTATTAGTAATACCTATATATTGTTATGTATTGTTAATTTGATATTTATTCGAAATGATGTTGAGATTGCAGTGTTTGCTTCGACTTAAATTTTTGGAACGAAGTTCCTTATGAGGAAGCATAAAGCTAGAAAAATTATGAATTTCACCCGCGCATGGTCTCATCAGCAGACGTTGTAGTAAACAAACAAAAAACATTTTTTAATGTATTATTGATTGTATTATATACGAGTAACCGCCCTCGCTTTGCTTCGGTTTTCTTATTTTTTTACAACTTGTGGTACATTATTGGAGTTTTATAAATGATCCCTAATTTTTTTGACAATATAACATAAGAAATAATTTTTGAAATCGGTTCAGTAGTTTCGGAGGCTATTCAATGCAAACAATCTAATCATATACTTTTTGATTAGGCATTACTGATTATTAATAATATTATCAAATATGGCCATCACGTCAATTTAAATAAAAAATAAAATAAAAACAAAAATAAACTGTTTAAGGTCAAGTTATATACAATGCAGTATTTATTCTTTTGTTTTTGAGGGTACATAGAAAATTAAATATGTGTAGACGCAGAGCAACAAAGAAACACTATGCTGTGAAAGATTGGCCTGAAAGACACGGAAAAGAAAATAATACATTTTTCCCTCTTGTTGAGCCCAAAAACGTTCTTCTACCTTTACACATTAAGCTTGGACTATTGAAAAACTTCGTAAAAACTCTTGATAAGAACAGCGATGTATTCTTACATTTAAAAGTAAAAAGTTTTTCCAAAATTAAGTGATGCCAAATTAAAAGAAGGCATTTTCGTGGACCCACAAATACGAAAACTTATGAAGACACCGGTTTCGAAAAAAACTCAGTGCCATCGAATTAAAAGCTTAGAAATCGTTCAAAAACGTAGTTTTGGGGAATAAGAAATCAGAAAACTATGAAAGTATTGTAACTGAGTTATTAGAAAACTACCAAAAAATGTGGAATGTCGTTGAAAATTAATTTCTTACACTCTCACTTCAATTTTTTTCCACAAAACTTAGAAGATGTTAGTGACGAGCAGGGTGAGAGGTTCCATCAGGACATCCTTAATATGGAACAACGTTACCAAGGTCGATGGGACCCAGGGATGTTGGGAGACTACTGTTGGTTCCTCAAGAGAGAAAATGACCAAGATTTAAAAAACAAATCACCTTATGCAAAGAAAAAATCAAAGTTTTTTTTTATTTAGTATTTATTATTTCTTTAGAAATAGCTTTTTTTAAAATAAATTTAGTTTTTTATAAATTTAGTCGTAGTATCAATTTATTTTTTCCAATAAACAGCAAGACGTACGTAGAAATTTAAGAAATAAAAAAATAACAATAACTAAAAATCCTGACGTGATGGCAAAATTCTGTTATTAGATTTAACTTCAGCATTAGCGTTTTACCCAGGATACACTAGGACAACTCATCCCGCGGGATGAGATCGAGCGGGATGAGTTGACCAAAGACTCACAATATTTTCGTTTCTGTTGCGAACCAAAACTGTTTTTTTTTTGTAGAGTAGTGTTATTAACAGTTCATTGAAAACCAGAAACAAAACAGTTACGAATAAAACAAAAAATTGAATATCTATCAAAATCACTATTTTAACGTTTTGTGTTCGTGTTAAAAAAAGGCGTGGAATGATTTGTGTGTGGAGTTGGCGATGCAGTGTCTTCGCTGATATCGCTTTTCGTAAATCATGCAGCGACATAAAAACGATATCAGTCGCTTTATTCCCTAACCACGCCTAATTTATTGTTAATTTGATTCCTCTTTTAGGGCTGTTTACACAAAGAGAAAAGACACAAAACTATATCATTACCTATACCAATAGCTTTAACTATACATATAGCTATACCTTTCAGTTTACAAAATAATACTCAATTGTTAATTAAAATTGATGTTTCATTACACAAAATAACTGAACCTGCTCGATTTTCATGCAATAATAACCACCGAAAAATAGTTTTTCACATTTAAGTAAACATAAACAGATAACTAAAATAATTTTGTATTTCTCGCCAACAAGCAGATATTTTTTATTTTTATTTTTGTAAATAAAGGACAAAAAATGTCTTGAAGGTCTCCTTCATATCTCATATCAAGATGTATAAAGTCTGCCAATCCGCCCTTGACCAGGGTGGTTAAATTAACTGATGCTATTATTTCATCTGTGCTAATACTCGAAAATATGTCAGTTTAAAAAAGGAATAAAAGCGGCCAAGTGTGAGTCGGACTCGCCCATGAAGGGTTCCGTAGCAGCAAGTAACATAATATAAAAGTTCTTGTAGTTCGTTGTAACTTTGACCAATGTTTTTTGCGGTTTACGATTTATGACGTATTAAAAAAAAACTACTTACTAGATCTCATTCAAACCAATTTTCGTTGGAAGTTTTCATGGTAATGTACATCATATATTTTTTTTAGTTTTATCATTCTCTTATTTTAGAAGTTACAGGGGGGGGACACACATTTTACCACTTTGGAAGTGTCTCTCGCGCAAACTATTAAGTTTAGAAAAAAATGATATTAAAAACCTCAACATCATTTTTGAAGACCTATCCATAGATACCCCACACGAATGGGTTTGATGAAAAAAATATTTTTGAGTTTCAGTTCAAAGTATGGGGAACCCCCAAAATTTACTGTCTTTTTTCTATTTTTGTGTGAAAATCTTGATGCGGTTCACAGAATACATCTACTTACCAAGTTTCAACAGTATAGCTCTTATAGTTTCGGAAAAAAGTGGCTGTGACATACGGACGGACAGACAGACAGACAGACAGACAGACAGACAGACAGACAGACAGACAGACATGACGAATCCATAAGGGTTCCGTTTTTTGCCATTCGGCTACGGAACCCTAAAAAGTTGGTATTAACAAATACAGCGCTTGCAATACTGATTTAATTCTGAATGGAGCATGAAAGGGATTATTTTTAACCGACTTCAAAAAAGGAGGAGGTTCTCAATTCGACTGTATTTTTTTTAATGTTTCTTACCTCAGAAGTTTCGACTGGGTGAACCGATTTTGATGATTATTTTTTTAATCGAAAGCAGATGCTTGTCATGTGGTCCCACATAAAGTTGACCGAGATCTGACAAGTAGTTTTTGAGTAATTTTGAAGTCGGTTATTTTTTTTAGTAAAATTTAGATAATCATATCTGTGTTTTTCCTAATCGAGTAACTGAAATTTAAATCTCAGTTTAAATAGAATCAACAAAAAGAATTCGCAGTTTATTAGGTAACCCATCAAATCAGCATATTTACGTATTTTGATTTTTATCATGATAAATGTCTTTCTTTTTTGCAGATCTGGAGTGGTGAGCTACAAGTATCGCTGACTCCGGCTCCTGCGGTACCCTGGGCGGCTGTGACGGTGAGAGTGGTGACTTTGGTGATGGTGGTGGTAGCAGATTTGTTGGTGCATGAAACACGGTCGCCTGTGTTGATAGACCTGAAAATATAATGGCTACTTACACAAACGATAATCGCTGTTTGTACATTTGTGACAGTTTAAAGAATAATAATCTAGGGGGCCATCCATAAATTACGTCACACTAATTTCATGACTTTTGACCCCTCCCTCCGTCCTTGTCACAGCTGGTCACATTTGTGAGACCTCCCCCCCCCAGTGTGACGTCACATATTATGAAATTTTACACTACGAATATATGAAATTAAAACAGCAGTTCCGAAATAAGTTTTATTTCCATTATTTCCATTTTTTAATATTTACCTATACATACCAATTATTCGATTTTGAAATGTAACGTCACGAAAATTAGGACCCCCTCTCACGTGTTGTCACACAATGTCACACTACATCGACCCTCCCCCCTCCCCTAACGCGTGACGTAATTTATGGATAGCCCCTAGTTGAACCTACTTAATCGTAATCATTAATTATTAACATTATTATTGATCTTATAATTTAAATGTAAAGCGTATCATTATTTATTTAAATTAACTAATGAACTACCTATTGAAGCATTAATTGACATTATTAATTATTTTCTCATTTGGTTCGGTAAAGAAATACTCCAGGATATAAGTAATGTAACAAACCCTTTTAGACTTGGAACTTGATTTTTTGGAATGTCGTCGCTACCAAAATTCTGCTTGTGTGCCGTCCAAAGACCCGATAGTACTCCATTATATTCTAAAATTCAGCGTTTCTTAACCCCAATTCGGGTCGCGGGCGATACTGGGATGGGTCGCCTTATTAGTCACTTTAGTACCTTAGTTCCCAAATTGGTCCAGGTGGACCCTCAGGGGTCAGTTAGAGGGGGCCACCGGAACCAGCTAAATTTTGAAAGTGATCTATGAGAAAAAAGTCTGGGAACCTCTGCTTTAGTAGATAAATAATCAAAATTAGTAAGTTAGTTGGCATAAAATAGATTTGAATCGATTATTAATTTCAAGCTTAAATGACGTTGGTCGTTTTATGCGCCGTTATGTCTTTTTAGAGTTCCGTAGCCAAATGGCAAAAAACGTAACCCTTATGGATTCGTCATGTCTGTCCGTCCGTATGTCACAGCCACTTTTTTCCGAAAGTATAAGAACTATACTGCTGAAACTTGGTAAGTAGATATTTTCTGTGAACCGCATTAAGATTTTCACACAAAAATAGAAAAAAAAATCAATAAATTTTGGGGGTTCCCCATACTTACAACTGAAGCTCAAAATTTTTTTTTCATCAAACCCATACGTGTGGTGTATCTATGGATAGGTCTTCAAAAATGATATTGAGGTTTCTAATATTATAATTTTTCTAAACTGAATAGTTTGCGCGAAAGTCTGTTCTTGACGAGAAATGCCATTATAACCTTAGCTTTTAACGGAAGGTCTCAAGCAGGGATTTTCTTTTTATGTACATACATAACCGAAAAACATGCCGACGACAGCCCCATAAATCAAACATATACCATACACCTCAATTCAGTAATAAGTGGTATCAACAATAATAAAATTGTACTTACTGGGGATTTGTTTTCTTTCAGGTAATCCATTAAGCGCCATTGTTTCGATTTAAATACTTTTCAATATTTAACACACAATTAACATAATGGTCAGCCGTACAGATGCAGAAATTTTACAAAACTAAAGTCAACATCAATAAGCCCTCATATATAATCGAGTTCCATATACTATGCATTTCCCCTTGAATAGCCGATAAACGCTATCGGACTATATTACGTAATCGTCTTAATATAAAATCAAACACTAATAAGTCACCAACATTTTAATAGTTTGATTTTAATTGTTAATTAATACCATTATTACTATTATAATTTCTCCATGGGGTTCGCCTGGATACCTACCACTCTTGAGCATGAGTCAGCCGCCAAACGACTCGTTGTGTTCCGGCTGGGGGCTTGAGAGTTCTTTCTATCTTTTTCTTCTTTCTTTCTTGGCCGGCAACGCATCAATGATGCCTTTGGTGTTGCTGATGTCCATGGGCGACGATAGCCACTTACCATCAGGTGGATCATCAGCTCGTTTGCCGGCTATTTCCATAAAAAGAAAGTTTCTAGTAGAATTAATAACTTCATAGGGTTGGTTTTTCCGTATCAAAAAACAGCAAACCCTAATGTAATCCAACTTTCGTTCACTTGGTAAATTTTTTCTGCCTGCGGTAGTGACCGGGTAGTAAGATTGGTTGTCAATTCGTCAGTTATTTAGCCGCAAACTGTTTTGAGTTCTTCGAATTTCAACGTTGCTTATTGATAATTAAGTTGTCTGGGTCCTCCATATACCATATACGATAGTTTTCTGCTAGGTCATTAACATTATGACCTCAGAAACTTTGGTTGGGACGGTCTCGGATAAGTTATGGTATCGCTACGTGTTCTTTGCCTGAGGGGCTGACGAAAAAGCAGACGGGTCACCTGATGGTAAGTGGTCACCTTCGGCTATGGACTTGAGCAATACCAGAGGAATCGCCAGTGTAACACCAGCCCTGAAAGAAAATTATGAAGCACATTTTTGTATCAGCTAATTAATCAGTTGAAACTTGAATCACACTCCAATCACATCTCCACTTACCATCAGTTGGGACCGTGGTCAAGCATTAACTTATTGTAAGTAAAAAAAATTCTGTATTAACGTCTACATTAAGTCACATGCAGATAATGTGATACGTCGTGAGTAATCATATGTACAGACAACAGACTAAATCGCTGCACAGACGCAACAATGTATGATGTCGTCATCATTCTAGCATCATTCTGTTGTGACGTTGTCGGGCCACTATCGCGTCATTATCGTCAGTGTGACAAGAGAATGTAGAGATTTAAAACAAATGATTTTTATTTATTATCCTTCTTAGGTAGGTACGTATTGTGCGTAGAATATAGATTGCGTATAATATTTTTTAGAATGTGTCAGTAATATACGAGTAGTTGAATTCTGTAAATCTCCGTCTGTTTGCTACAATATATAGTGTGGTTTTCCTCGTTACCGATTAATATTATGCTCTTCGGTTATTGTGAATGTTTGTGCAATTAATATGTAGGTATACATTATACGCAGTGATAGCCTAGTGGTTAGAACGTTGGACTCCCGAACGCAGGGACCCGAGTTCAAATCCTGGCACGCACCTCTAATTTTCAAAAATTATGTGCGTATTAAAAGTTAATTATCACTTGCTTCGGTGAAGGAAAACATCGTGAGGAACCTGCATACCGGAGTTCTCCGTAAAGTTCTCAAAGGTGTGTGAAGTCTACCATTCCGCACTTGGCCAGCGTGGCTTTGTGAGAATCTGGAGCCGTACCGCGAGAAATAGGTAGAGTCAAATTCAGCTCCATTTCAAAACTATTTAGGTATATAAGGAATATAAAAAGAAGCCACAAATTGCCCGAACTATTGAATTATTCATAGTGCGGTTCATATTATTTTACCTTTCATTAAACATCCGAAGGGTGGTATCAAATCCGACGATGTAGGAATAAATAGCCACCCATTGGCCACTACCTATATACTATTATACGAGTATAGTATGACAGCGAAGGTAACTCTTATGTAAAACACATTCTGAAGTAGTTTCACTTCGTATGTGTGTATAATAATAAACAAATTGCAGTTTGTTTTAAATTTATTTTACAACAAGATTCTGACTGTGTCAAATAAAATTCTTTAACTTTGTTCCAAATTCAAAAATGTCTTTAAGTGCCTGAACAGTACGGTTCTGTACAGTACTGAACTGAACGGTACGTTAAGTAGAGTCACGAGTAGTGATCACCTTCTCGACATTTAAACTTAGTAGGTATATGAACCGGGACTGCCCCTGAAAATATTTTAGCATCTCAATCACTTAAATTATTTATCATTCAAGTGGTCGCTCTTCAATTCAATTTGTTTAGGTATTTTAGGTTATTATACTTATTTATATGACATGACACACAACAATAATAAGTCAAATGAAAATTAAATTAAATAACTTTCAACTAAATATTATAACAAAAATAAATAAAATTAACATACTCGATAATAAATAATACATGTCGAGATTACTAATAATAAATCGACGATGATGATCGACTTCTATTATACCTAAATATGCATATCAAATGCCGCTAGCTAGATCAACTAAATTGAAAAATGTAAAGATCATACAAAAGATTTTACGCAAGCGAATCTGAAGGCATAATATATTATGGCCATAAAGTGTGGCCAGCGGAAGAGGGGATGTCCTGCTTTTATTAGACATATAACGTGGGCACCGCAGCCGCGAAGAAGTCACAAATCTCCCTATTGTTTTATGATTCGTATCTGAAATTGATATGAGGGTTATGCGGAGGGATTTTTACTAGCATTTGATGGCATGCTTCAGTTTCATGCTTCGAAGGTAAAACAGAAGATTTGAATGGTGTTGTATTCAACGCCTGCTAATTCCTCCAACATTCAGCAGGCAATTATGTTTACCTATTAGTTTGTGGCAGGCGCAAGATATCCAATTTTTTATATCAGTTGTTTTTCTTCGGTAACGTACTAATACAAACACATCTCCAAGGTCCTCCGAGCTTCTATTTCGGCTGCCTGAATAATATTCTGATACATATCATCGGCAACGATGACCAGCTATTACAATTTGAGGAGTTCTCTCAATTATTCATGAATTCCATCATCAGGACTGAAAAATAACGAACCAAAGTGGAAGTAGTAAGTAACCCTTTCAATAAAAAATATACAAATCACTTCATAAATGAGTACCTCCTGGGACATTTATCTTAGCAGGTAACAAACATAATAATAATTCTTGAAAAAAAAAACAGACTTCAAAATAACTCAAAAACTACTCGTCATAACTCGCTCAAATTTAAGTGCTACATGACAAGCACCAGCTTTTGATTAAAAAATCATCAAAATCGATTCACCCAGTCGAAAGTTCTCAAATAACAAACATAAAAAATACAGTCGAATTGAATACCTCCTCCTTTTTTGAAGTCGCTTGATGAACCGAACTGAGTACCTCCTTTTTTTGATGTCGGTAAATAACTAAAAACTAAACATTCGGTTAACAGTGCAGCAAATAATGTGTAGAACGTGCGTCATTTTTAACGCTGATGCAGCTATCAGTGGGAGTCATCCACAACCAATGTCGGCGGTTTACGACGGCACGCGAGACATTTAGCTTCACTTAGCGATTTTATAGTTGTATCAATCTGAGCCTCCTACGGCCCTTTTAAAGAGCCTGCCACACCTGCTTACGAATCGAGGGATAAAATACACGACTGATTTAAATAAGTACTTAAAGTACTGGTTGGTAGCAACCCTGTCTGCGAAGCGGGGTCCCGGGTTCGAATCCCGGCCGGGGCAAATATTTATGTGACAGATAAATATCTGTACTCGGGTCATGGGTGTTATAGTGATGTCTAATTTGTGTTATCCATGCCACCCGCGACACAGGGAAACCTACTGCGGGGGTATTAGAGTAAGCGTTTATTTAAATTATTAAAGCGAATAATAACAATTTACTAAAGCGACTAGCAATAATCCGAAAATGTTTCATAGCCTACCTCCATCAATCCGCACTGGAGCAGCTCCGCACTGGAGCAGCTCCGCACTGGAGCAGCTCCGCACTGGAGCAGCTCCGCACTGGAGCAGCTGGAGCAGCGCACTGAAGTATGCAGTGCTGAAGTGTGCAGCATGATGCAGTCATGAGGCGTGACGCGTGCCTTGTAGTGGGCCATTGATGGGTTGATGAAGGCAAGGAATTTAAAGCCCAAGGCCATCTACTCTGAGATAACTGACTCCAGGCCCTAATATTTTTTAGTACATCTGATACAAAAGGCAAACTACCATACGTTGGCACCAGTTCGAAAGATGTTGAGGAGAAGACTTTATGCCTACCCTTAGATGAAGCATAGAAAAGGAATACGTCTTCTTTGTCAGTTTGTGGGTTAAGGTCAGCAAAAAACATCCCACTTATTTTTATGATTATATGTACTTTTGTAATTGTTTTTAAGCCACACCTGATAGCAAGTGATCATCGTCGCCCATGGACATCAGCAACACCTGAGTATTGGAGCCAGTTACTGCTGTCAATATAATCTGTGATCGCAGTCGGTGCGCAGTCTCCCCAACAGTTACGGCGCCATCAATCCGCAGTCGGTAGGTTAGCGGTCGTTCCACCGTCCTCACCTCGCCTGATGTGCCGATGCACTACCCTCGATTATATCATTGTAACAAAAAGCTTTATCAAAACTTTTTTGTACTGAGAAAATAAGAAAATAGTGGGTTCACTGTTTTATTCAAAATACGCAATTTATTATTGTTAATTTACAACTAAAAGATTCCATAGTCACTGTCGCCCATAGACATATTACTAAAGAGCAACGTCACAGACATCGCCGACTCGTTGCCGCCCAAAATGGAAGCTTGGATCTCGTATTATTACAATTATAATAATAAACCTACATGACTCAAATTATTTATAATAATTTCAATTATATATTTATAATTATATTTATATATATTTATAATTATATTTATATATATTTATAATTATATTATATTTATAATAGTTTCAATTATATAATTATATGTTCCCACTAAGCTATGACATGGGGTCTTTCAAGAAGCGGGTCTATAGTTTTCTTCGAGGCCGGCAACGCATTGGTGACGCCCCTAATGTTGCTAATGTCCATGGGCGGCGGTGATCACTTACCATCAGGTGACCCGTCTGCTCAAAAAAAGCCTCCAACCTATAAATACTGTCTCTACAAGACAAATACAAGAAAGTATAGGGTTATTTCCAATTCAATTGTACTTTTAAAATAGGGAAAGTACTTTTAATTATTCCTTATCTTCTATAAGTTATTCAACCTTAAGATCAGTTTCCGTAGATCTCAATTTACGGAATAAATAGTCTAATGGGATGAACTGCCTTGGAATAATTTATTTCTTTAAAACGCTTTCTCAATTTCGATTTTTCACCCCTTTCCGAATTCTTGCTGACTTTTTGATACAAATTGAGTGTTAAATTGTTTGACTACGTGACGATTTAATAGGGGAGGTTTTTCTTGGTTCAAGGGTACTGTTAGTCAAGTCTGAGAAAATAAACTTACGACGAATATTGACATCATATTACGTATAGGAGGTAAATTATCGTTGAACAAGTGCAGAGTCACAGGCAGTACTGGGTTTGATTCTTACGCGTAAATCAAATTATTCAAGTACGTATGTACTACATGATTTTGATGGGTGACTTAGTACACAAGAAAGAATAATCAGCCGAGTACATCATACGAATCATATGACACATGACATAAAAGAGCGTAAGTAGGTGACTTCACCGATAATTTTGAAGTTGTCTAAGTTAGACCTTATAAATAAAATATATTTGGCGACGACACTTCTAAATACTAAAGGTCGCTGAATACGTAACGTGGCCGGGACGGAGACGGGACGTGGACAGGGCATAAATATAATAATATGTGGGTACTCCGTTCCCGTCCCGTCCGTGCCTCCATGACGTATGCGCTATCGTTTACATTTTCTATGAAACGATTTTTCCAAAACTTTACGTCCCGTCCCGTCCCCGTCCCGTCCACGTTACGTATGCATCGACCTTAATACAACTAAAGAATCAAAATACCCATATTATTTGCTATCATAAGCAAGTACATGAGAATACCGATTTAACGTGAGACTTGTCATGTAACGTGAAGACATGCGTTATAAATATCACGTTTGAAGCGCAATAATTGTAAAAGAGCTGACTTAGCACAAAAATTATTCATCGGAATCAAGTACCTTATTACAAATGAACAATAATTGTCACAGTTATCTAGTGATAAATCACTTGTAGATACTTCATGTAACTTTATGTATTTAATATCCTAAGAGTCAATCTATACATCTATGTAGGTATAGTTCATCTATACATCTATACATCTATACAAATAAATAAAATTGGAGTGTCTGTTTGTAATATTAAAAGAACAGCTTTTTACTAAGTGCATTTGGATGTATACACAGTTCATATACCAAAACAACATTTTTTATAATTTTTGTCTATCTGTCTGTATGTCTGTTTGTTCCAGCTAATCTCTGAAATGGCTGGACCGATTTTGACGGGACTTTCACTGGCGGATAGCTGATGTAACAAGCATTAACTTAGGCAACTTTTATTTTAGAAAAAAAAATAGTTTGTTAGGCGATACGAAGTTTGCCGGGTCAGCTAGTCTTCAGTATAGCTCATCGCCCGATGGTTTGTGTCAATCATAGCGGGCGCGTTCGGAGTGACCGCCAGTGGAAAAAGTTCTTGACCGCTTCCGTGCTTTTGAAGCCCTGCAAATCAGTGGATACCAGTAGTTATCGTGAGTAGCAGTGTCTTAGCCACGCCGGAAAGACTTTCGACACTTCGGCCCCTAACAACAACCCCTATCCTCCAATCCACATTGAGAGCAGAGCAGCGTGCTTAACGCTTCTAAGTTTATAACACATACAAACCTATTAATACCCAATGATATTATAATGTAAAAAGAGATAGATATGTCAGTAGCGCGCCGACGATAAAGAGATAAAAACAACCAATTGACTGTTCTGCTCGTAGTCGCTCCGTCAATACAAGAAGATATGCACGCTTTTGTTGTTGTCACAAGTGCTTGACATACAGCGTTAAAATGCCTTCTTGTATTATACCAATGTGATTGGTATAGTGAAACAAAAGATAAACGTGTAGCTCTTTACGGAACTGATTTTTGGTTGATTTGTACGCGTATAACGTATCTATATTTTTTTAAATATCATTGTTAATACCCACCAAAATGACTTAATATACAACACAATGGATATGCCATACAAAGCGAAGTTTGAAACTCGAGAGCTCATAATCTTCGGACAATGTCCGGCCGGGGACTCAAACCGGACAATATGCGAGAACTTGCCGACGTTCGTACAAACTTGTATCGGACAATCGCGCAACTTGTACCGGACGTTTCTAAACTTCGACTTAAGACCGGACATAAGTTATTTTGAGAAACAAGTCGGTTGGAAACGTACCTTGAGTTAGAGCAACGCTTGTTACATATCACTAATATCCTCAAAAGTAGGATACATAATACTAAGAACGTGAACTTTCTTATACTTCTTCATTTTGTTGGAGCTCAAAATCAGGGATGGCTTAGTTTACGTTCGTCTCTCACACGAAGGTTTGGGTTCAAATCACCTCTATAGTTATATTTTAATCTAAGTTTTCTCTAGTTTTCAAAGTTATGAATAAAAATGTAATGTAGGTATATATATCTTCAATCTGACGTCTAAACACGCATGAACTATTTTTAACTTAAAAATCATAGTTTCAGTCGGATACAATTACCAATTACACAACTTATAGTCAAACATAATTTACAAGAGCCTAAGCGAAAATCATAAGTTATAGTATAACATTAGAAATTAGAACAATTCGATACATTAACACCACGAAACCGAATCCAATGGGATTAAAATTTACAATTAAAATTTATTTTCGCGCTTATCTACGCTCAATTTTTTCCTAAACACATTCGCAAGGTCCACATTTGGCGACCCCACGTTTCTTATTAAAGCGATAGAATACTTCATTAGCAGTGCGGTATACTGTCCGCGGTCTGTCGTAAATCCGCAGCCGTAAAGCATATAGACAGCGGCGTATTCTGCTGGCGAATGTCCTCTACGTGATGCTGGATTTGTCCTTTTGTTCAAGAGGCATAAACGTTTAGACATGACTTAGTGGACGTATTTTATTTCAAGCTGAAATACTGTCAAGCGTGAATATTGTAAGCGTATTCCATTATATCCATTAATTAGAACTAGGAGGTCCACTGCTGAACATATGCCTCTCCTAACTAGCGTCACTCTGACACTAGTTAAATTTAGTTTAAGAGCTAACCGTAAGATCAGTGACATTTCACATTGGTAGGTTTAGTACTTGATTAATTACATTACTTTTAACAACTTAGATAACCTCATAAAAGTCTATATTTTTAACTGACTTCAAAAAAGAGAAGGTATTCAATTCGAATGTATTTTTTTATGTTTTTTTAACCGACTTCAAAAAAAGGAGGAGGTTCTCAATTCGACTGTAATTTTTTTTTATGTTTGTTACCTCAGAACTTTGACTGGGCGAACCGATTTTGATGATTGTTTTTTTAATCGAAAGCTGGTGGCTGACATGTAGTCCCACATAAATTTTATTGAGATCTGACAATGGCATCCATGAGAAAACCACATAAGTCGTAAATTTGTGTTAAGATGTGCGCGACAAATTGACGAATAACTCAATATCACGCCAACCGATTTCGATGATTCTTTTTTAGTCGAAAGCAGATGCTTGTCATGCGGTCCCACATACATTTGAACGAGATCTGAAAAGTAGTTTTTGAGACTTTGAAGTCGGTTATTTTTTGTTAGTAAAATTTAGATTATAGCTCAGAACATTCTACTGGGTGAACCGATCTTGATGATTCTTTTTTTAATCAAAAGCTGCTGCTCGTCATGTGGTGTCACTTAAATTTGAGCTAGATCTGACGAGTAGTTTTTAAGTTATTTTGAAGTCGGTTATTTTTTTCTTGGTAAAATTTTGATTATATTATAATTTATGTGCGTTTTATAAATTAACTGTTATGGATTAACATATAATCATTATGAAATTTCATAATTGTAATTACAATGACACCAGTTCGTAATGTCGATGTAGTCTTGGGTGATGACCTTTGTCCAAAGATGTTTTATGTTAAACAGCAATTTTATATTCCCTTCCATACAAAACGATACTTTAAGTTACATGAGCCTATGGTATACCCTAACTTCCAGCAGTTTTATTTACCTGTTTTCAAAGTTCACCACTTTTTACCAATTTAATCACCTTTAACCACTTCTACCATATTTTACCACTCGCTAACCCAAAAGTCATGAATGGACCGCAAGATTACGCAAGCCAGTTCTAGACTTCCCAACTCTACGTATCGGCTCTAACGCGCCTAGGTAAATAGCGGTATCAGAGTGACGGATGTCTCTCGCAGTTTGAAGAATATCCACCGCCACAGATCATGCGCGGACGTGACGGGAATGCTGGCAGATGCCTTTTTTATTATTTATTTAAGGGGGATATTCGGTCATTAGCGGAAGGTACGCAGTAACAGAGAGTGAGCTTAGATGATATGAAATTCGAACGTCTGGTCCGAAAGGAAGACCTGAATTCTGTGAATATCATCATGGAATGTCTTCTCCTTGCTTTATTATGGATTACAGTTAAGATTAGCCTCTAATCTGCCAGATTGTTTTATGCTTGTAAGTCTCAAACGAAGGCTCAACCAAGAATAATGAAAACTAAACTTGCTCAGGAAGACTTGCGCAGAAATACCAGAAGCTGTTAATTGACATTTGTACGAAAAGTACAAAAATCTAGCATGCAAAATGAGTGCAGAAAGTGATTCCTACAGCAACACACCGTGAGGTATGTTTGATTGATTGATTAGATAAAACACTTAAATAAACTGGAAAAAACAGGTTCACTAAAGCCCATGCTCTATGCTTATTAGCATGAAAGTCATCTATTATAATTATTTTCAGTTAGATGACAAAAACAATCGCTTACTTCAAACAATCAAGATAGAGAACCCATCGAAAGTATATCCTAATCTACATACGTAAACCACAGAACCACACACGAGGCGCGCACCCGGAATGATTCTGTTAAATCAACACCATTACTCGAAACAAGATCAGACATGTTTATCTAGAGAAAAAAAGAGACATCAATAACGCACGTCGTTTAAGGGCTCGAACCCCATACCCTTGTTCCCATTACAGCAGCGACAAAAAAAGATCACATTCGATATACATCAAGAATCGAACATTAGCCTCGGCGTTTTCCTTGGGGTCAAAACATACGGTTGTGTTTTGTGGTAGTTCCCGTCGTGGTTTTTAGGTTTTCTTTCCTTAATAGGCTCATGATATGACAAATGGTTATCGTGAAATCCATGTGATACAACTGTAATAAGTGCCTGTAGGTATTATCGGTAAATAAAGGTGAGAACTCGCTTTTAAATGATTCTTTCACACTGCAAAACACATCAAAACCTTTCCACTGTTGATTCTGTAAAAAAGGTGATAGCTTGATGGTATGTTTTAATAGTTAAAATACAAAAGGAATGAAATCGAGTAGAATTAAGGTGTCATTGTCTCGTCCATGATTTAATAACACGAGCAACAGAATTAGATAAAGACTAAAGGATGGAAGGAACCCATCACACCGCGACATACTCGTAAGCTATCAATTTCAGTGATACAGGAGCAGTGCACGTTGCGATTTTCACCCGTATATTTTCACAGCAAAAAATCATGACATATTCCCGTATTCCGTTCACAATAACATCGACTCTGGCCTCAAGTGTCGTAATGGCCGCATCCGTAGAGGCCCTTAAGACGTTTCGCAAGTGGCAGTATCGGATAGAAATTGTGAAATAAAATCAAACATAATTTGCGGCATCTTTCTCAATTTCTTCCGAGCAGCCCGGGGCACCCGTTTGACATGTGCGTATGTAAATTGGAGTTTCCTTTGCGATACGTCTTACCCTGTAAGTGTGATTTGATTGGAGTCGCGAATGTCGCGATGTTTTCTTGTATTTTGTCTCAATTCAATCTTGTTATAAGCTTCCTCTGTTTGTTTGTCTGCTGGAAATTTTGCGTGAATCATCCGCTTTTTCCACTGAAATAGATTATTTGTTACAGCCAATGATATTGTATCTATAAAGTTACAGCTTTAGGTCTGGGCCTGGCCTTTGACTAAATAGCTGTTGAAGTGAGACTTAGAAATAAGTTGAACTACTCTGTGGCAAAGATAATATTTTTCTTTTTCCGTCCCAGAACTTTTTACATGTGGACATGACGCATTTGCAATGAATTATTATAAAATTTCATCTTTGCCCTAAAAATTTATTTTATTAAAATCATGGACCTGAAAAAAAGACCTACGTAACCTCATCTAATCGAGAGTGAAGCATAGCAATGGCCGCCCGCTTACCATGTGTGCGTAATTTTTGATTCGCGATTGACGAAGTATAGTGTCAATGTGTGGGTGTGTGTACTTGTACGAATAGAGAGTTGGTATTACTATGGGTGCTTCACTGAATTTGTAGTTGGGATTACGTCCGTCTTTTTCTTAGGTCCGTGATTAAAATATTCAGAATGGAGTGGCTAAAATCATCGGCTTACATTCCCACTAAGTCTAGAACACAAAACGCTGCTTTGACGGCAAAATTTGTTCCGAAGAAAAGAATAAGCGACAACAAAGTAAACCCGCGCAGGAAGACGGGAGACGGGACATCAAACCGACGTTTGTGGTATTGTGATAGGAATGGAAATGATGTACGGCACATCGCCTGCTCCACTGAAGTTAGGTGAGCGGTAGACGATATCTAAACTAATATCATGAACAGGAAAGCTTTGATTGTTTTGTTTGTTTTTCTGACAAACTTCTGGAACGATTTCAAAAATTCTTGAATTTCACCAATGTAATAATGCTCTATCCCTTATAAGTAACATAGGATATATTTTATTTTTGAAATATTGGGATAAAAACGCAAATCTAAGTAAAGTGAGGGCAGTTAATAGTAAAAAAGGATAAAATATAAATGTATAGCACGAGAAGAATAGGATTAAGATCAATGATATTAAAATATAGATACGTATTTAAATATAGATTGCCCTTACAAATTAACCAAACAATCTGTTCCGAAAAGAGCTACAACACACATACGTTTATCTTTTATTTCACTACACCAATCACAATGGTATGATACACGAAGGCATTTTAACGCTGTATGTCAAATGTCAAGCACTTCTTACAACAACGAAAGCGTGCGTATCGTCTTGTATTGACGGAGCGACTACGAGCAGAACAGTCAATTGCATGTTTTTACGCTCTTCATCGTCGGCGTGCTAGTGACATATCTACCTCTTTTTACATCATAATATCATTGATATAGGATAATTACAGGAATACAAACCTCACGTTATTGTTATGATATAGTGATTTAGTTGCACACGTCATATCTGTTAAGTCACTCTTAAGTAGTTCTGTGAAAGTCGGATACTGGGTTTGAGTATACAATTACGCTTAACCGTAAATGATTCAATTTGAATGGGTTTCTTTCTTGAATACTGCTTAAGATGACACACGTTTCACCAGAAGTCAAATAAGACTGCATTATAAACGCGCCGCAGCAGCTTTTTAGTTCATTTTGGTGGATTTTTCTTACTTACACTTATGTTAAAGAGTTTGAAAATCTACTATAGGTATATCCTGTACTACTATAAACTACTCGAAAATACTATAAAAATAGAGTGAAATAATTTTTTTAGTAAATTAGAAAATTTTTAACATTTGTGAAGAGAGCAATAAATAATGTTTATTTTATAGTTGATCTGTTTAAGTGAGACAAAAGCTTTCTCCCACGAGTATGACGTATGGGTGTCCTGGGTGACATTGATTTGTTCTTCAAATAGCTATGCTGAATGTTGAAGGGAGGCAAAGTTTTATATGATAGCGGCGCCGTGGTATTATAATAAAGACATTATTTACATATTTCTCATATTTAATGTGCATCTCAATAGCATAATACAATAAAATATATTCTTATTAGTGTTGCAGTAAAGCTATGTTATTATCAAAATATAGCCTATTTTGCTAACAATGCCTGCAAAGCGAGTAGTCTCATGTTAGATTCCCGGCTGAGGCAATTTTGTGACATATACACTCTCATATAACGTATCACATATAATATCTCATTTGTGTGCGTCCATGACATTCGCTATATTATGTATATGGAATCCTATCGCAGGATGTGAGTGATTATTTTATTTTGATTACTAAGTAATTAACACAAAATAACGTCTGTATATCTATCAAATGTAACCGTAGACTTACTGACGACTCTTAAGCCTAGTTGGTATCAACTCTGCATGCGAAGCGAAGGGTCCCGGGTTCGATTCCCAGCCAGGGCAGATACTTATATGACAGATAAATATTTGTACTCGGGTCATGGGTGTTATTGTGATGTGTGTCTGTGTGTATGTGTGTGTGTGTGTGTGTGTATACGTGTCGACCATGCCATCCATGACACAGGTAAAAACCTATTGCGGGGGAGGGGGGAAGGGGGGTTAGAGTGTATAAGCGTTTTTTTTATTACCAGACTTACTATTGCGCATCAGGGGACTTCTAACTGTACCCATTGACCGTTGAAATAAAAACACTTGAAGTCAATCCTCAATATGGTTAAGATTCTCAATAAAAGAACAAAGAAAGCTCTACGAGTAGATCCAGTAAGTCAATTTGTATTCATACCCTTAGAGTTTTCCTTTGCAATGGTGGCCGTAATACAGATAAATGTAGTGGCGAGGCCACGCGAGGCCACGCAAGGATCCCGGTCCCGGCCCAACTATTTATATTGAATCAGTTGTTGTCCCGGAATTTATTATTTCACATTTGCCACTCGATTTGGTTATTCGTCCCGCGAGCTATTCGTTCCCGGGAACAGGTATTTCGGTATCGTGTTTGTTTTTGTGGAAAATTGGATTTGGAGGGATTGTTGTCAAGCACTAACTTATTTCATGCAAAAAAGATTGGTAGTGATGTGGGTCAAAATATTATTTTTGTCGAATATTCAAATGTAATATTTATAGATATATTATACATATACATACAAGGAAACGATTTTTAAAAATGCTTCTATCAAATAAACTTTAAGCAATTTTAAAAAACCTGGGTTATTGATAAAATTACTGAATGGTTCGACTAGAAAATTCTACAAATCTTCTATACCCTGATTGAGCATACCTAATTATATTAATAATAAAGTCAAATTTATTCAGTTAAAGACCATGAAAGCCAAGGTGAGGTTACTTATTACATTCAGTGAGGCGACCTAAGTCCAGTGACAGTCTCAACTCGTAGGCAAGGGTTATTATAGCATAGATGAATATTTTAATGATATGGATGCTTGGATATGACCAGCTTGGCAACCAGTTCTGCTCGGGTTAGAGAATACCTATTTTTGTAATAAATATACCTAAGTTTCATTTTTAAAAGATGTGCTGAGGAGTTTCTTTACGGCTTTTCTTCTCCTCCATGACAAAGCACCTTTTCGAAAAGCTGGTAGATTAAAATGGAAAATGACGTGCATAAGTGTATCAGTGATACCTACATAAATAAAAGATTATTTCATTTCATTTCCAGTACTTTTTGTAGTTGACGTCAGTGCTTATAACATTGTGCCTATTTCCCTGCAGTATCTGTCCAATAAAATCCGTTGGTAACCATCAAAACAAATGTAACCACGTTTGGATGAAATGCGAATTCCGTTAAAACTTCCATCTCGTAGCTCAGAGTTTCCGCAACGGAAGTAGCAGAGTTCGAAATTCAAATTCGAAAAATACGCTCCTTTCCGCTTCCGGCGTTTGATTCCTCCCATGATACGACGTTTCCTGTGCAGTATTTGAATATGGGTTTCCAGTTAATGTGATGACATTCGACATAATTTCTATAAAAAAAATATTTGGGCAATTTTGCTGGAAAGATCGTGTCATGGTGAAAATTTAACGAAGAGAGTAAATTACTAACCCAAATTTATTGATTCCGAAGTTAACTGACACATGCACAATATATACATTTCATTTATAAAAACCATCTCATTTTTTTACAATATCTCGATTTAGGCCCATTAAAGCACTTTACACATAAGCAATATTTCCATTAAATTATTTTTTTATTGGCATGGCAACTGTTCAACATTATCGAGAGTACCAAATCAGAAAATCTACGCATTTTCGAACGAAACATTACATTCTAAAATTGAAAAATTACATCTACCATACAAATTCATGACTCTTTTTGAAATTTATGAACTTCAAAAGCACTTTTCATAAATTATTAACTTAACGTTAAAATAATTCTCGTGTCCTGTTAAGATCATAAGATTTCTGGCTCACACACCATTCCAATTTCTAAATTTGTTCTAGGGTCAAAATAGATAGTAATTTTTGTATGTCACCATATAAGTAAATTGCTTGTAACAACCAAAGTTATTTATCCCACACATCCAAACTTCCCCCCTATCGAACCCGATAGATATGTATCGAATAAAAAACTCGTAGCAATTTCATCTGCTGCAAATTGCCTCAATTTTCACCGATTGTAAGCGCGCGTATATGTTAAGTGTTCCTCTGTTTTGTTCCTGATATCGCTTTTAGATGTGTTTTATCCTTTTGATTTTATCTTGGTAACAATTTTCTTCGTATTGGAAGCAGATTGCAGTAAAAGCAACTGGAAGTAAAAAATATTTATATTATGTCGGCGAGCGACCTCTTTGGTTCTACAACGATCGGCCGATGCAGATGCTGTCATACAAGAAGTCATGAAGAAAAACCAAATATTTAGAATAAGGAATGTGTCAATCTATTTGGAACTGAAGCTGAAAACAAACTGTCGGACGCGGCTTACGGACGCGGCTGAAGGATGTGACGTAATAGGTATCTAGATAATGAATGTATACTGAGCTGTGCAAACTATCGGAGGTAAGTCGCGGACGTGACCTTGAGGCGTTCGGACGTCCAAGAGCTATCTGGCGCGCTGGATGTTTTTGTCATGTGCACATTATCAGTCGCGGCTGTTAGCCGCGTCCGATCAGCCGCGGCTTATAGTATGTTTGCAGCTTTAAGCAGGACATTCTATACGATTCGATTATTGATCGCGGATGAGCAGATATTGTTATTGATGTGAATGTTACGAAAACTGGAAATATATCATGGAGCAAAGTAAAAGGAATATTATTGAATAATCAACTCGATAGAATACTCCTTCTGTTTTATATACATACAATACATGTCTAGAGAAGCATAAAAATTCCCAGGTAACATATGTATGTAGTTACGATACGTTAAAAATTTTATAAATTTATACATCCATTGCCTTTTAGTTACTAGCCATAACTGGCTTCGCTCCACTGTGGCTCAAATGTAGCAAAGGTACGATAAGGTATCATAAGAACGAGAGTAGTGATATTATTCTACCAAGTTATAAAGTAATGTAAAACGCTTAATACTATTACTTTCCGGGAAAACGGAAAACTTAAAAAGACATTTTTTTAACATTCGACATGAAACTTGTTTCATTTATAAATCATTTACTCCCTAGTACCTACTAGTTGCTAGACGATGGTGTAAACAATGATTCCAAAATTTCTACTGATCCTATTAAGTCGAATATTATCCATATAATAATAAAAGGAACGAGAACGTAGCGATAAATGTTACAAAGAGAGAATTTTCAATTTATTTCCTCGCGAGCAACGCAACGACCGCACTCGTTAAATAAAAATTTACAAACCATAAGGTAGGGGAGCCATTACAGAAAAATGAATATTTTCCCTGAAGTTCCAATAAAATTGGTATCAATAAGATTGAGAAGGCAAGTGCTTCACCAGCGACGAACAAAGAGCGAGCTATAAATAAGCAACGCTTGGAAACCGCAGCTGCTCAAGTAATGCAATATGATTTTTTACTTAGGGTTTTTTTTTAAATATGCTGAGTTTCTTCTGTATTTTGACCACCTCTTTCATTAGACACCTTTTCAAATCACTGATAGAAGATGACGATTAGTGATTTAATAGAATATATCTAGTTTATTTATTTTGAGTTTGAGTTTATTACACCACGATAAACAAATTCCTTGGGTGTTAAAAAATACGTGGGTTAAAATATGGGTAAAAATGCCGTCATAAAATTTAACACCATCTATCAATGGCATTTCGTATTATTATAACCTATCTACTTAGAAGTGTATCTTGAATCCAAGCATTGAAGTAACTTTTCTTGATAAGAATCGATCAAAAAAATAAAACACAAATTATGCCCTATTCTGAGCAAGATATATTTTAATTTCTTTACTCTGTAAACTTTTGTTGTACGACACATTTATAGGGGAGTATAAATTTTAATACATGCAACATTTAATAATAACTCTTCAAGCGTTTCTGAGGGTGTCTGATCTATGATTGATTTTGGGGTTCCAATACGAAGTTCCAATAAGTAAGAAATTGAAAACATATTGAATATTGAAAACATCGTGAGTAAACAAAATTCGATAAAGATGTACCTAATTACGACATAATCGTAATAATGCACATAATAGAAGTCTAAATAGCCAATTAAATGTATCTTTAAACATTGAATAACTGACCATTAAGTCGGTAATTTATACTTTAGCTCCACAAGTCTAAACTTGAAGACATACCCAAACTAAAAACAATCAAATCGGTACATAGTGGTCAGGCATCAGTACTTTGTCAAGAGGGAATTCACTTGCTAGCTCTCCGGCATGATAATCGAAATAATTGTGTCACATTTCGTGGTTGGTATTACAGTCACGGTGTACCTAAAGTTTTGTGGTAGCTAGCCATAGATTACCCCCAATAGATACCGCATAAGTGAAATTTTCTTAGAGTTTGAACTCACATAATTTGGCGGAAAGCGCGGGTTGCGGGGGACAAAACAATGCGCTGTGATTGGCTATTTCTTATTCATACTTGGACTTGACGGGTCAGTATTGGTCGACACTATTGTCGTCGACTTGTAAATGCACGTATGTGTTATATATGTAGCTAGCACACAATATGCTATGAGAAGAAAACATAATTCTTGACAAAAAATAATCGACTTCAAAATTAGACGTAACTCAAAAACACTTGTCAGATCTCGCTCAAATGTATGTGGGACTATATGACAAGCACCAGCTTTCAAATAAAATAAAACATCAAAATCGGTTCACCCAGTCGAAAGTTATGAGGTAACAAACATAAAAAATACAGTCGAATTGAATACCTCCTCCTTTTTTGAAGTCGGTTAAAAAGTAAGAATGAAAAGAGTATGTGGATGAATTTTTTGATTTGGATGGTGGTATGGATTATACTGAGTGGTGCAGACAAGATCATTCAGAAAAAAAATAAACGTCTTCAAAATAACTCAAAAACTACTCGTCAGATCTATTTCTTTAAGTGGGACTACATGACAAGCACCAGCTTTCGATTAAAAAAGAATCATCAAAATCGGTTCACCCAGTCGAAAGTTCTGAGGTAACAAACATAAAAAATACAGTCGAATTGAATACCTCCTCCTTTTTTGAAGTCGGTTAATAATAGCGTAAGTGTATGCTATCAGTCTCATTCATCATTGAGCAGAAAAGGTGGACTTTTCCTCAAATATTGATGGAGCGGTTAAAATCTTATTGATTAGAATCAATATTTATATTCTTATATACAGTATAAGAGTAAAGCCGATATAAATCATTGTAGGAAACGTACCGATTCACACAAATACCACACTTCGCTTTTTAAAATTCCGCCTGGAAGCGGCTTTGCGGGTAGTCCCACATATTTATCACTGGATCAAAGTCGCATTGCTGCGCCCGATATATCATGCGTTCACGTCGACGTACCGAGTGGTATATCATAGTTAAACCAGGAATACGTACAACTTGGATAAGCTATTGTATGTCAAATTTTTGGTCATATTCATGCGCAAAGATCACTTGTTTGGGTAAACATAACACTTTGAGGAAACTTGTGGCTTTCAAAGGTGTTTCAAATTTGCTAGTTCAGATTTGGTCAGCACAATGGACAATGATCTTTTCGTCATTATCTCATCAGAGCCTCAGTACCTACCTATTGGGGTAGATAAGGGTTGTTTTTGACAATGGGTATCTAAATCTATGTATGGTGTTTACGTATTAACTCTATTAAAATAAACACTCACACATAGCATCTATGTATCATGAGTAATATGAATGTACCTGCACCAACTATTCATTACAATTAAATGGAAAATCCTGTGTCTAAAGTAAGTTCTGGTGTTTCTTTTTCTCTATAAAGATAACATTTATTCTTTCGAAATATTTTATTGCCACATCCAAAGTAAAAACCAAGGCCAAGTGACATTCGAATCACATTCGGAAAAGAAGTTCAAACTTCGATACGTATTCTAAAGGGAGTCTTTGACATGTGTGTCAAGCTACAGATAGAAGCGTGTGTAAAATAATAACAAAAACTTTGTATGAAATTAACATATGAAAATACGCCTATTAAAAATTGAATTTGGACTACCGTCCTCCAAAATAGATGAAGAGTTGAGTTGAGTGAGTATTTCATTTTCTCGATGGATTACTTCTTATAAACAAGTAATAATAATTTTTCATAAATAAAACATTGTTCAAAGGCTATATATATATATATATATATATATATATTAAGATTTATTAATCCATGAATGTTGATCGTAAGTAACAGTCGTTTTCATTGATTTATTTATGTGATTAGCCGACAACCGACCAGACGGACGACCTGACGTTAAAATTAAATAGTCACCTCCAGAGAAATGTCTTAAGATTGTTTTCATTTTTATAATTTTAATAGCTGACAAGGAGTAAACGAGCCTAAACACGCCAACGTTGCTAACTTTAAAAAGTAGAAGGCATTTTTTTCTCTCAAAAAAATATTTAAGTCGATCGAAGTTTACAAAAAATGAACCATATTTTCTATCACCGCCGTGACCTGTCCCTTGCGCCACGCGAGAGTGGAATTAAGCCGACAATAAAACAACGTCGGGCATGCGAGTGTAAAATTTGTCACGCTGAATTTGATCCCCGTCGATCGACTCGGCTTCCGCTTTTCAACGTGTAATGGAGATTTTATCGATGCTTTTACAAGGACTGAGTGCTTCACGATATCTGTCACACATGAGAGGCATTTAGGCAATTGGCAATTGGCAATTTTTAACCGTTTCATGTAAATATCTTTGGTAACTAGCGTCACCAATTTGTTTTCGACCTAGGAAGTGATGCACTTGTAAATTGGTAATCCACTTTTCAGGCAGGCTTCGGATAACTTAAGAAGAAGCGTAAGACAAAAGAGAAGTATAAAAATCCTACCGCGTTCCGCTCAGGAACTACCACAACGAGGTATAAATACCACTGGCCCAAGTCAGCAGGCTGCATCACAAGCAGGTAAGAGTGCATCTCAAGCGCAAAAAATATTGATTTAATTTAACCCAAGCTAAAACTCTGAATTTTACCAAGAAAAAATTAACCGACTTCAAAATAACTCAAAAACTACTCGTCAGATCTAGCTCAAGTTTAAGACGAGCACCAGCTTTTGATTAAAAAAAGAATCATCAAAATCGGTTCACCCAGTCGAAAGTTCTGTGGTAACAAACATAAAAAAATACAGTTGAATTGACAACCTAATCCTTTTTTTGATGTCGGTTAAAAATACATCCATCCAGACATCCTGCACGTTAGGTAACTTTAGGTCCCAACTCAGAGTCACTAACGTTTATTTAAATCGCTCCTCAGTACAGAATTTGTATTTTGATTCTTTAGTAAGGAGCGATTTAAGTAACCGTTAGTGATTCTGAGTTGGAATGTTGGTTCTTAAACGCTTTTATTTAGCTCACCTTGTTTGTATGGGCACAGAAGAATTAATAGTATAATATTATACTTATAAGGTATGGGTCAAACCTTTCAAACTTAATTAGACATACCTCCTCTTATGCTAAGGAGTTGAAATTTTACATAGTGCTTTAGTTTTGGTGACTTGATACTATATTCAAGATTGGCTGGCTCCACAGGAGGGAACAGTTGACAGCATTGGCACAATTTTTTTTTCTTTAGTTCATTGACACTATAGAGGCGAGTAGTTAGTTTTTAAACTACAACATTAGTTGGGTTATAAGCGTGTACTAATCTATATCTATACAAATAAATAAAATTGAAGTGTCTGTTTGTAATATTAAAATAATCGCTTGAAACAACATTTTTTACAATTTTTGTCTGTCTATCTGTTTGTTCCGGCTAATCTCTGAAATGGCTGGACTGATTTTGACGGGACTTTCACTGGCAGATAGTTGATGTAACAAGAAGTAACTTAGGCTACTTTTATTATAGAAAAAAAAAATGTTTGTTAGACGATACGAAGTTCGCCGGGTCAGCTAGTACCTAATACAATGCGAATTCCCTCTGACATTTATAGCGAGCTGACGCGCAGTGATATTCTATCCTGCACGTCCACATGCATTAACATACTCGTAACATACTGTTCGTGGAATAGAGTTAGCGCGGACAGTGCTATCACCGCGCCAATCAATTACTCGCAAATTCGATTCGCGGCTCCAATCAGGCATTAGCATTAGCAGATTAATCAACAATTAGGTGGACGGTGTCGTCAGTGTGACGTCACGCCGTCGGCTCGGCTCGCGTAATGAAGTTTGGCGCGTCAGTGCAGCCTGGCTTGTGACAGTGTGACGTGACAGTTATAGCACAGACTACCTAGGTTGTAGAGAAAACGGACTGACTGAGAAGTTTTGGGGGTAACAGTAAATATATTTCAAGTAAATGAGTAATATATAAATATTTTATTTTATATCGATATTTTAAATCTTATAAGGTTGATCAAGGATGCGGTTAATCTGTATTAGAGAGGAAAAATTATTGACAGTTGACACTTGACAGACAATGACAAATGAGCTTGTCAAGTATACATTCGAGTTCAGCACGATCATATTTACGTTATGTTAAGTTTGCTGATCGCGAATGTGGAATAAACAGTCTAAGTACTAGCACAGAAGAAATAATAGTACATATGTACCAGCGAAAGTTATACTCTACGACGCCTCTATTGTTTTCCTACTCTGTGCCAAACTAATATTCAATATACAGTTAAATAATGGCAGATCAATAGACGAGCACAAGATGGCAGATATTCGTGGTTTAGTGGCGCTGTTTAATATATACCATCCAAAAGACAAGTTAGATATTCTTCATGAATGCTTTGGTAATTAGCAGTTTCATGTGGTTTATTACACAAGATCAGATAGGCCTGATGATGCCTTTGGAAATGGTCAAGACCGTTCAAGATGCACATCACGGATATGAGCTGCCCAAGAAGAAAATAATAGCTCGCCGATATTTCACAGTTATTTCCTTGGTTGAGAAAAGACGTTAACAGGTAAAACAATACAAGATTAACCATGGAGGAATAGTTAACAGGATGGTTCTAGGCTTCTAGCATACGGCAATATTTAGCAGGACGATACAATTATCAGCGGAAGCTAACTCGATCTTTAGGACAAAATATGGAGGCCCATACATCCTACCAATCACGTCATTAATCCCATACTTACAGACAATCTTTTTTAAAACGTATTAAAAACTCTACTTTGAATTACAAGTTTTTAATATTTACTTAACAAACAAAGCGTTATTCTAAAACCGTTCGACATTGTCATTCGCTAACCTATTACGATAATGGCGGGCGTTACATCAGCGCCGTATCGCAAATACCTTTGCATTAGCCAAAAAAATACAATAAATACAGCCGCCGCCCGCTGATGAGGCGAATTTTTTTCCCTACTGATATTAAGTCATGTTTAAGACGGGTATCATTATCTTTAATAGTAATAGATATTTTATTTTGTCGCGCTTCGCTTTAGGGTGTTTACACGACATTTGGGGTGGGTATCTTGGTTGCGACGAATTTCCGTAAATGCGATATGTATCGTCTAAAATTTAAGAATTTCATTTCGTTATCTAAAATCAGCTTAAATAATTAGAAGGCTAGATATATTAAAATTTTTAAATAATTTTATTCAATGTAATACAAACAGAAATTCGGTTCCTTCGAATAATTTTTACAAGTTGCAGCGCAGATATGTCTGGTTAAATCTTCACAAAACTTCAAAAATAGTGAAAAATATGTTTAATATTATTATTTAATAACAGACGTAACAAAATAAGTTTTTAATAAAATACCTTATGTTTGCATTTTGCACTTGTATGCAAATAAGAAAAACGAAAAAAAATGTAGCGTTGAAATATAGAACAACGTCGAACCAAGTCGATTACTCCCATAATAAGCCGCCTGATACATTTGCCGTTCGTTAATAGGTTTTTCCTTCATAAAGCGAATGTAACCTATTTATTATACGGCTAATATTAAAAACGAGGGGAGGCTGTGTTATCCTCATAATAAATGTTTAGACTTTGACGACACCGCTTATAGATATATTAAGATCACAACAAAATACAAATGTTAAACATTGGCCAAGTTATTATTTGAAATTTTCAAACTTAATAGGTAGTTTCTTTAAATTATTGAGTAGCCGTTGAGTAACTATAACATGACTTTTTCCTATTCACAAGTTTTCATAAGTATTTCTGTTTTATGTTCAATATATTTTATAAAAGAGCTTACAATTAAAATTGTTTAAATGATAGTTACTCTGATGTAACTCAATTTCTTTTTAATTTTTTTGTAGAGGATTTTTCTACACTAATTATAACAGTGCGTTTTTAAGATTGATATATTTAAGTTTGACTTGTTGAATGAACTTGACCGGAAGTAAGTTTATCTGTTATTGACTTCAATATAAATGTTCTCTTATAATTAAACATAAAATAAGCCAAATTGTTTATTTTTTACTGTCTAGTTATTTCAGAAGATTCATTACATTAGGTACATTATGAGATAATCTTAGTTAGAAAGAACATAGAATATTCTTATGTTCTTTTAAAATTAAACATAAAATAAACCAAATACTAGACATTACTAGAACTTGGCCTAGGCGCTGCCGCGCGCCCCGATAGCCACGCCTTGTTTGATGTTGGTAATGGAGAAAATAATGTGAATTTTTTTGTCATTAAAATCCTGACCGTAGGCTTTTAAGGCTCTCGAGCGAGGAACCGACTGAGAGGTTATATTGAGCGGAAAACTATTACAGACATTTGAGTGGTGTTTTGAGGTTAAGTAATATTGTTACGGTTTTAGGGTACTGAAGCATGCAGACAATATAATAGGGCATTTCAATTATATTAGCTGATAGGCCTTTTTGCGGGATAACGCAATGATGTAGTTATTTTTGCGGATATACTTTTTGCTCATATACCTATTCCTGTCATTTCCCTCTACGATTATATTTCTGCTTCTCGTAAAGACAGGAAATTAAAGAAAAGACAACCGAATAGACAGAACTGCTGTGAGATTATATTCTTTATAATTCCACTGCATCATAACGTTCACGTAACATAAAAGCTTGTATTATGATATTTTCCAGTATCTGTACATTAAATCGAGTGGAGTATAAAAGAATAGGAAGAGCAGCCGCTAACGACAGTAGTTCCGAACAATCGTTTATCACCACACATCTCTGGCGCTGTATCCGCGCGACGTATCAATATCTGTGTACAGACCGCAAACAAATACTGTATTATTATTGCCTACCACACATATGGTGTGCCTACCACACATTATCATTATAACCAAGGGTTGACTGGTAGAGAATGCCACTTGGCATTAGTCCGCTCATTGTATAAAATTGCAATAAAGGATTAAATAAATAAATAAATAAATAAATAAATAAATAAATAAATAAGTAAATAAATAAATAAATAAATAAATAAATAATTGACGTAAAAGCTTGGAATTGTAAGAGTAAATAAATTATTAAATAAATTTTATAAAAAAATAACCGCCTTCGAAACATTATATCTAAAGAGCCATATGTATTATATATCCATAATAGTTGAGGAATTCCCTCAAAACCTCATGGTCCCATAAGAATAATATGGGAATAATCCTGAAGCTCTTTCAAATTAAAAAGAATCTTCGAAATCAGTTGATAAATGACGGATTCTAAAATAACAAAAAAAAATACAATTTAATTGAGAACCATCTACTTTTTTGGAGACACTTAAAAATGAGATGAAACAACCACATCCTCGTATCCATCCATCCTGTGTGACATGAACAAATGAACGTGGTCAAATAATGTCTGCTGGGAATCTTGCCCCAGAACGTCGCTCCGCACGATAGCAAAAATACTAATAAAAAACTATAAAATCTATTAATATAGATTTCACTGACACACGAACGTCATTTTTTAACCTACCTACTACAGTGAAACAAAAAAATATCAATCTAAAATAAATGAATTATCTTTTCAATTTTATTTGTAGACCTTACGCTCAACGCGGTGGTAAGGGCCCGCTACAAGAAAACTTGCATCATTATCGAGAGCTCCTGTGCTTGCGTCTTAATCGACGGAAAAAACACGGCTATATATAACCAACTGTACGCTCTACTATGTTTAGTCGAACTCGAAGACCAATTTAATTGTAAACTGGAATGTTTCAAGAATAATGTATCTTTAAATAACTTTCTTAGATTTGAAAACCGCGTTTAAAATAATCATTCTAACTAGAGCCCTCCTGTTGGTGCTTGCAGTACTCTATTCATGAAACTGACTATTGACGACCCTGTAGCCTAGTTGGTAGCGACCCTGCCTGCGAAGCGAGAGGTCCCGGGTTCGATTCCCGGCTGGAGCAGATATTTATGTGACAGATAAGTATTTGTACTCGGGTTATGGGTGTTATATGTGTCGTCCATGCCACCCGTGGCACAGGTAAAAATCTACTGCGGGGTATGAGTGTGTTAGCCTATAAAATTAAGCTCTAACATTAAAAATGCATATTAAATCATTGCCATTTTTTTTGATTCTTAAAATAAAAAAAAAACCTCACGAAGTTGTCACGTGTTTTATTCGTGTTTAGAATTAGGGGTCACGTGGTAGGGGCCGCCAATAGTGGTAGTGAATTATTTATAGATCTAACTTTGTTATTGTTTTCCGCTACGGGTATAACGTTCGGATAACAGTTTGGATATGAATCAGAGATAGAATTCATCAGAACTTTATAGTTGGCAATTAAAACTATCCGACCAAAACTGGCATAGTTTTCGCTCTGTATCGGGAAAGTATATCATCATACATTGTCTACAAAATGGGCGTGGACAATAATTATAATAAAATAATAGTATTAGTACCAGTGTCTAAACTTTCACATTTATAAAATTAGTAGGATGTAACGGAAATAAACCAAAATATTAAAATACCGAAATACAGGCATATCATGATACAGTCCATTTTTTCATACGAGTCTTGTTTGGTACACAGTTTGGCACTAAGCTTGAGTAGAATGGACTACACACATACGCAAAAAGGCACACATAGACACTTTATTTTTTACACAACAGTAGTGTTGCCAGGTCCAAAAATTGGATTACGGTAGATTCTTCCGTGAAATACCGTAGATTCTTATAAAATACTGTATTGCATGAGACTTGAGGTTTTTTAGGGTTCCGTAGCCAAATGGCAAAAAACGGAACCCTTATAGATTCGTCATGTCTGTCTGTCTGTCTGTCTGTCCGTCCGTATGTCACAGCCACTTTTTTCCGAAACTATAAGAACTATACTGTTGAAACTAACTACTAGAACTAGAACTATAAGAACTATACTGTTGGTAAGTAGATGTATTCTGTGAACCGCATTAAGATTTTCACACAAAAATAGAAAAAAACAGTAAATTTTGGGGGCTCCCCATACTTAGAACTGAAACTCAAAAAATTTTTTTTCATCAAACCCATACGTGTGGGGTATCTATGGATAGGTCTTCAAAAATGATATTGAGGTTTCTAATATTATTTTTTTCTAAACTGAATAGTTTGCGCGAGAGACACTTCCAAAGTGGTAAAATGTGTGTCCCCCCCCTGTAACTTCTAAATTATGAGAATGATAAAACTAAAAAAAATATATGATGTACATTACCATGCAAACTTCCAACGAAAATTGGTTTGAACGAGATCTAGTAAGTAGTTTTTTTTTAATACGTCATAAATCGTAAACCGCAATTTGCCTCGATTAAAGTTACAACTAACTACAAGAACTTCTATATTATGTTACTTGCTGCTACGGAACCCTTCATGGGTGAGTCCGACTCGCACTTGGCCGCTTTTTTCCTACTGAAGTCAGATTTACGTGTGGGTCAAAATACGGTAAAATGTACTATAACATTAGAAATCGTTACGATAGATCGTAGCTGAATATGGTAGATCTACCGTAATTATGTGGTACCTCACAATACTGCAATAGCATCCTGAAAAGTCCCTACATTTTCTACTTTTGTAAATTTTCAACTTTATTAGCGGAAATTACCTTCCGATTCCGCTTGCTCCAATGATAATAACGTGCGATAACAACACACATCACACTCAATTAGTACCTATAATGGCTCCCCTTCGATAATGACGTCACGGGGTAAATGAATCAATTTACCCGCACACACCCCTCAGGTGTGCCCTTGTCAATTTTAATAAGCGATCTCTTTCATACCGCGTAATTACTATAATTTTTTGACGGACTTGTATTATCACTTCTTTTTGTGTCGTACTGGAATAAAGTGGATATTTTGTATTGTACACGATCCTTTACCATATTTACTATATATATTTGAGATAATCTATTTGAGTTTGGTATCTATATCTAAAATAAGAGCTGAAATATCAAAATCGTCTAACCTTTATAATTTATTTAGTTTAGTTTTGTGTTTCTCAGTAAAACCCTAATACAATATAAATTACTCCTTTTTGCAACCCCATAGTTCTGCTGGGTATATCAATAATACCCACTTAGATCCTAAACAAACGTATAAATAATATAATTAGCGGCGAATTAGTAGTAACGCAATAATTCGGCGGCCGGCCACCAAACAATATGGGCGAATAAATATTTATTAAGGGTCAGAAAGTGTCCTCTATCGGCCCTCGACGAGGATCCGTGAACCATCTTGACCAGCATGGATGTGACATGTTATTTTCCAGTATTTTTAGGACAGGTACGTCTAGAAGAAAATACGATCATACATAAAATATAAGAAGAAATATTATATGTTTGTGTTTATTGATTAGCCGTCCCATAATTTTATTGTACAGTGAAGTGTACAATAAAATTATGATATAAAATCCGCATACGTTGAATTAAGTGGGCTCAGAAATCAGAATTTCAAAAATAAGAACTGTAGGAAATGAACCCGCGACTTAGCATCCTGTCACTCGGTACATTTTGTCTCATCATAGCACTGATGTTTAATTCACTATGTGAATAAAAGTCAAATCAAAATAAAAGCCGATCCAATTTTCGTAGGTTCCACCTATGATAGTTTGGTGAAACGTTTAAATTATGTAGCCCCCGGGGCACCGTGCCCGAACTGTCATAGTGGCCGTTTCATTATTCACAAGTTTACACCGCCACGGTACACGCTACATGCGTGTCGAAACAATAACTGTTCATATTTACATTGTTATGAATGATAAGTAAGAACCACTATCAATTATTACTTAAGCAAGTTTAATACGTTCCCATTATCAATGATTACGAATATATTTAGCATGGTAATGGTTTTATAGGAACTGTCTAGGTCGGGAAACCTGGCGTTAGTGGCACAGTAAACCCATAAGCATCCGTCAGTGTTGATGGCTGGCTTCAATGTCGTGCAGATCAGAAATTATCCAACCGCAAATTGACTTAAGTTGTCAACCAAATCATTAATTCATTAAACACAAACCATACTAAAGGAGTTTTTCATGTGGTCCAGTACTATACAGCGGTCTCTTAATCCCACGTTGATCGATCCAGAAGCTTTTGACCACCATATTTCTACTGTTCAGGTCATTAGTCCACCCGTAGCAGTTTCGTAGAGTGAACCATTCAGATCATCTTCAATCTTCCTTTCCTACGTCACAGTCATCATCAACGCACTGCTGACCAAAAATAAAGCCTTAAAATATCTCCAACGCTGCTATCATAACAAGTTATAATCATTACCAGAGCCAGGCCTTACTTCCTCAACACAGGGCTGTTGTATAAGCGTGAACTTCCCAAAACACACAACGAAATCGTGATAGAAAAATTAACTCAAATCGAGGGCAGGGAACTAAAAACCAATTCCCCTGATTAGGGGCGAGCCGTACCAATCATGTGGCATTATCACCGTTTAACCCTTCCATGAAGCAATTATCTGTGCCTCGTTATGCCTAATGGACAAAGTTGGTGCACGCGATCGCCTGAAATTGCTGAGTCGAATGTATCGGTGACTGTGAATTGGCTTTATTTGGACAAAGTCATCTTGGGAATACAAAAGGAAGACAAAATGTATGGGTACTCCTCTAATTACACATTTTTGTATGGGCCCTTTGCAGGTGAATAATTAAAGGCTTTCTTCTTGATAGAATATGAACAGAGAAATTTTAAACTGGAGAAAGAGTGACTTTTAAATTTGCCCAGTATTCAAGAGTTACAACTAGTCTACCGATTCGGACATAGTCGGAATTAGGATATCTGTGGTAGCATTTTTCCTGATCAATGCACCATGATTTCTTAGTTATAAGCTATCTGCCCAAGTTTCTCGGGTATCAGCTATAACATATCGGAAAAATGTTAAAGTTACCAGGAAAACGGAAAATCGTTCGTATTTTAAAAGCAATACTTCGCCAAGTAGAAAACATGGCGTGTTTCTTTATCGCTGAAATAGATCTGGTAGTTGGTTATTAAAAATTCTTAACAGTTGACTTGGGACGCACAATATCGCCAGGGGAAGTCGTTATTGTGAAACCTTCAGATGCTGTTCTAATGGAAGGGCCATCGATGTTGTTTGAATAATTGTTGTTTTTATCTTGAAATTTGACAAATAAATATTTTTTTATAAAACTCATTCTCGGACAGATTTTTCAAATATATTCGACAAAAGAACTGATGATGCAACTGATGTGGAATGACGACCGTTAGAGACATCAAAGGCATCACCGACGCGTAACCGACCAAAAAAGAAGAGAGAAAGAAAAAATAAAGAAGAAGTATTAGATCACAGAGGTTTTTAGAAGAGGGTGAGGTGTTCCTGTTCTGTTTTTACAAAAATTGTATCAATAACTAAGCCTTTCCAAGCTTACGCCTATATCTACATGAAGCTGTATAATCTAAATTTTACTAACAAAAAATAACCGACTTCAAAGTCTCAAAAACTACTTTTCAGATCTCGTTCAAATTTATGTGGGACCACATGACAAGCACCTGCTTTCGATTAAAAAAAGAATAATCGAAATCGGTTGGCGTGATATTGAGTCATTCGTCAATTTGTCGCGCACATTTTAACACAAATTTACGACTTATGTGGTTTTCTCATGGATGCCATTGTCAGATCTCAATAAAATTTATGTGGGACCACATGACAGCCACCAGCTTTCGATTAAAAAAACAATCATCAAAATCGGTTCGCCCAGTCCAAAGTTCTGAGGTAACAAACATAAAACAAAAAAAAATACAGTCGAATTGAGAACCTCCTCCTTTTTTTGAAGTCGGTTAAAAACCCGCTAGGACCAACAGGAAAAAAAATTAGCTATGTCGCATTTCGCATAAAACATATTACACACTCAGACCCCTCACTCACTATAACGTAAGCAGGGTATGAAGCCACTTCTGGGTCTGGTCATGGCTATATCTGTGACATATAAGTCCACAGCACGGTGTTTACACACAGTCCGCTTTCAACGCTATTGACATTATAACAAGTAGTTGCTTAATGCTAGTTACAGCAAATATTGGATCGGTTCAGTTTTATGTATTAACCCCACGCGTCGCGTTTGGATATTGCGTGGAACTTCTAATTTTACGGACTTGTTTTATATTAAAACACAGTAAATAAAACAGTAGTGAGAACCATGGGACTGTCAAACTTTGTATTTTAACAAACGGGTTTAGTAATACGTCTGTAACCCTCCCGATAGTGTAATAAAATGCTTGAGCGGTTACTTTTATAAATTAGCGCTTTGACAATAAATATATAATAACAGATTATGGACTACCTGTTTGCAAAATTTTATGAAAATCCGTTCAGTACTTTTTGCACTGATTTTACACACATCACCTTACCAATGAGTATGTGAGAGGCAAACATCGTTACACAATCGAATACAAATACGAAAATGGTAACAAATACATTCGCAGTTCAATAAATCAAGCCTCTCGAATCGAACGCACCCGCTCTTCAGACAATTGATGTCCGCTATAAATCAGCGTTGTTCTTTGGTCGCGAACACTTCACTAATAGCTCTGCGCGTCGATGATACTCATGTACACTGTACAGATATTATGTACACCCGACAGAACAAACCTGGCACCAGGCAAGGTCTTCTATAGCCATTTAACCTTTAAAGGAGATCTCAACAAAGATGTCAAGTATCTACAGAATGACTTGTAACTCCCATCGCTTTGCTTGGGTTTAATAAAATATATCCCATGTTACGCAGAAATTAGAGCATCCTTTTGCTGAAAGAATTTATAAAATCTGACTTTGAAAGTAGTTTTTGTTTGTCCATTTACATACAACCAGTATGTATCAAAATTTTACTAACAAAAAATAACCGACTTCAAAGTTACTCTAAAACTACTTATCAGATTTCGTTCAAATTTATGTGGAATTACGTGACAAGCACCTGCTTTCGATTAAAAAAAGAATCATCGAAATCGGTTGGCGTCATATTGAGTTATTTGTCCATTTGTCGCGCTTAATACTAACTTACTTAATACAAATTTAAGACTTTTAAGGTTTTATCATGGATGCCATTGTAAAATTTATATGGGAGTACATGACAGCTACCAGCTTTTGATTAAAAAAAGAATCATCAAAATCAGTTCGCCCAGTCCAAAGTTCTGAGGTAACGAACATAAAAAAAAATACAGTCGAATTGAGAACCTCCTCCTTTTTTTGAAGTCGGTTAAAAAATCAAAACTTTCCTCTTTATAATATTAGTTTAAGTTTCTATGATTTTTTTAGGATTAGCTAGTGGTTGCATCTGATAAAGACCGGATGATGACAGGTTGATCTAAGGATTCAAGAACTTAGTCGAATCCAAATTCCTACCACTCCCACCCTTGAGAGCCTAATTATGACTGGGCTTTGTACCATGATAATTATATCAGTAATGCTAGATTTTTTATGGAAATAGCCGGTAAACGAGCTGACGATCCACCTGATGGTAAGTGGCTATCGTCGCCCATGGACATCAGCAACACCAAAGGCATCACTGATGCGTTGCCGGCCAAGAAAGAGAGAAGAAAAAGAAAGAAAGATGTTTAAATCCCTGGCTAAGCACTTTTTTCTTCTCAGAACTGACTATGTAATATCTTTAACGTATTTCAATTACAGTGCTAAATTAATAAATTAGCAATTTTCCAGGTAAAATTTATATTCGAATAATTAATTATCACATCTCATTTTCATTGAAAATGGTAGTGTTTCCAAAGAAATAAGTATGGTTCCTGAACAAAATAATTATCTGTATCAAAATGCGCTTTATCTGTACACACACAAAACCAATAAGGCATTCGAGGGTCAAACACGACACAAAATACGAACAACATGTCACGCGTCACACATTCGATGCCCGATCGGTGTAATAGTAGCTCGGTTTGTAATGTTTCCAGTAGCCCCCGTTTTTAAACTTAATGATTCCTATTTCTTCATACAACAAACGACGTACCTAAATGGATGAATATTTTTGAGAAAGTTCGATTACACAGCGAATTTTTATATAGCAGATTTAAGTTATGTGCCCCCATGAAAATATATTCATGATTCCACAGCTCATTAAAGAATTTTGGATATCAAATAATAAAATGTTGAACTCCAATGTAAATCGAAGTTTTAAGCTATTAACATGTAACAAAAAATAGAGTAAATTTAAATAAATATGCAATAATCAAAAAAGTATGTAAGTATGTATACTAAAAAAAAGTAATAAAATTTAAGGGGAGACGGGGTTAAAAAAATAATAAACTTAGAATCTTGTGTTCAATTTTCTTTCAACTTCTTTAAGTGAGTTTTAATTTTTAGGTACTTCCTAACAGGTATTTTTTTCGCATTTTCCAAAAAGTAACTGTCATGTGGGATGGGTTGAAATATGGGCACCAATATATATCTCTCAATTAGAATCGGAAAGGGTAGTGATGTGCCGGTTTTAGCTTTCCGCTGTTCCATTTTTGTCCACCGTAATGTCGAGCGTTGATAGAAATTTATTGAATCGTAATGGATTCCATTTCGATGGCTCCATGAGCGATGGTTTGGAGTGCGGGGCCAAAAGAGGATTTATGGTTGGGGCTCGGCGAGCCTTTGGCTAATGTTTTAAGATATTTTGCTGACCGGCATTTAAAGAGTTATTTTACATGAGGATTGTAAATGTACATGGATTTATTTTACATCCACGACATGATCAATATAGATATGTATGTATATAGGCTCTATATATAGGCTAATATAAGTAGATCGCCTGTTATTCTGTACTTGTACTACTGTTAGTCTAGCCTATGTAATTTATATGGTGTGTGCAATGATATTTAAAAAAAATATAGATACGTTATGCCCTTACAAATCAACCAAAAAATATGTTCCGAAAAGAGCCACAACACACACACGTTTTTCTTTCTTTTGTTTCACTACACCAATGACATTGATATAATTAATATCTTATAATGATATCTCTACGAGTATAATGATATAAATGGATATAAGGCATTTTAACGCTGTATGTCAAATTTCAAGCACTCCTGACAACGACAAAAGCGTATCATATCGCCCTGTATTGACAGAGCGACTACGAGCAGAACGGTCAATTGCCTGTTCTTACGCTCTTCATCGTCGATGCGCTAGTGACATATCTACCTCTTTTTACATTATAATATCATTGGTATGGTGTGCATCTATCCCTTTATTTATGTATCTATCTAAAACTGCAATTTTACTCGTTCGTATTCGTGTCCACACAACTAGTCAACTTTGAATGTGGATTTAACACACCATACCTCCCGCATAATCTACTTATATAGACTTGCTACCGAACAGATCAGTTCACACTACGCAAGAATCAAACCCGCGCCCCAGCCCGCCGGTGTAATCGTCCATGACGCCCCAGTGGGTTAACGCGAGCAATTAGATCCGAGGTAATTTTGTGCCTAATAATGTGACGCGTGTAGCGTGTACGCTGCCTAAAGATACCTGTCTATTTACTTTGTAGTCGAAAATAATTTGCTATAAAGTTATGATAAAAAACTGATAAAAAAGATTTAAAATCGTACCCCAATAATGTGTCGTTCCTTAATAGATTCATTATTTTCAAGAATAAGAAACGGCGAATGAAAATTCTAGGTACTTAATAGAAAAAACCCGACTACTCTTGACTTAAGCCAGTGAATCTAATCTATCTAATAGCTTTAAACAAGCAATTCTTGTTTAGATATATTCCGAGTCTCGGAAACGGCTCCAACGATTTTCATGAAATTTAGTATGCAGGGGGTTTCGGGGGCGATAAATATAACAAATCTAACTAATTGAAACTGAAATATAAAAAAGAAACGAGCCTAGAATTTAATCGATCGAAACTCATAGCCTTATCGCTTGTGTTGAGTACATTACGTGATTAACTTAACAACAGGAGCAAGAAAACCGAAGAACAACTAATAACAGTGAATGATTGATCCGCCGCCGCTGATTTCAGGTTGGCGTGCCAACAACCAATGTACCATCGCCACACTCGCCGATCGAACGAACGGTGATTAGAGGGGCAGTGATCGATGCTTCTCGATCATTGCTTAAGGCTTATTTTCAGTCATACATTGTTGCATAATCACAAAATAAAGTAAACTTGTTTTTATGATTCAAGACGTAATAAACTCTAAGTGATCAGCCGACAAACGATTTGATGCTCCAACTGATGGTATGTGGCCACCGCCCCTTATTAACACCAGTAACCAAAGGCTTCCGACTACGAAGGAAGATAGAAAGAAAAACCTGGCTCTCCAAATATAAGCTTAGCCTAATACCTACACATACCACACAGACAACATACCTTAATACTATTCTTACGTATACTACCTCCCCAACTCAGAGTCACTAATGGTTACGTAAATCGCTAATAAAATTAGTAAAGAATCACCATACAAATTCTGTAGTAAGGAGCGATTTAAGTAACCGTTAGTGACTCTGAATTGGGGCGTACAAGTTTTAATTGTATTTTGGTCGTAGTTTCGAACTTTTTTATGATTCCCTCGAAACCATTTCGGTCAACAACGCATCGATGACGTCCAGGGGATGATGATTATCATCAGAAGGCTCATCTGCTCGTAAAAATAAACAAGGTGTAGGTCATTGATATTGTCTTTTGTTTAAATTACTACGTTAAATGTAAGGGCGTGGATGAACTAGGCTAAAGCTTCGTTTAAAACGTTTAAAGATGTACCCAGTAAATAAGCAGTTTGAGCAAATTCTCTCTTCCGAGTCTTGTGTCTCATTTGCTGTAATGCGGTCTGAGATAATCATATTTTTCCAGATCGGCCTCGATAATATTTTCAGGTACCGACAGCATAAAATAATTTGTGATATTATTAAAAAAAGCTTCGTGCCCACCGTAGTGTGATTAATAAAAAAAATTTGCCGCGTGGGCGTTTATTTGATTATCATCATTATTAAATATTTGAGGTTCGAACGGCTTTTTTTCTATTTTCAAATATTTCTTTATTTAACATCTGAGACCGTGTACACTCCTTTATGTATGCTTACTATAAACAAATTAATTCAATAGGTATCTATTAATATAATTAAATAAAAAAAAAATATTCATAAATCTAACTAAATCTGGTCAATGGATAGGAAAAAAGAAAGTCGGATAACAAGTTAAATATTCTACGAGCGTGTAGGTACATTGACACTGTTTGTAACCGACTTCAAATAAAAAGCTGCCAAGTGCGAGTCGGACTCGCCCATGAAGGGTTCCGTAGCAGGAAGTAACATAATATAAAAGTTCTTGTAGTTCGTTGTAACTTTGATCAATGTTTTTTGCGGTTTACGATTTATGACGTATTAAAAAAAAACTACTTACTAGATCTCATTCAAACCAATTTTCGTTGGAAGTTTGCATGGTAATGTACATCATATATTTTTTTTAGTTTTATCATACTCTTATTTTAGAAGTTACAGGGGGGGGGACACACATTTTACCACTTTGGAAATGTCTCTCGCGTAAACTATTCAGTTTAGAAAAAAATGATATTAAAAACCTCAATATCATTTTTGAAGACCTATCCATAGATACCCCACACGTATGGGTTTGATGAAAAAAACATTTTTGAGTTTCAGTTCTAAGTATGGGGAACCCCCAAAATTTATTGTTTTTTTTCTATTTTTGTGTGAAAATCTTAATGCGGTTCACAGAATACATCTACTCACCAAGTTTCAATGGTATAGCTCTTATAGTTTCGGAAAAAAGTGGCTGTGACATACGGACGGACAGACAGACAGACAGACAGACAGACAGACAGACATGACGAATCTATAAGGGTTCCGTTTTTTGCCATTCGGCTACGGAACCCTAAAAAGAGGAGGTTTATCAACTTGACTGTTTTTTTTATGTTTGTTATCTCAGAACTGTCGACTGAGTGAACCAATTTTAATGATTATTTTGTAATCGAAAGCTGGTGCTTGTCATGTAGTCCTAATTAAATTTGAGCGAGATATGACTAGTAGTTTTTGAGTTACCCTAATTTTGAAGTCGGTTATTTTTTGTCAAGAATTATGATCTAGCTGAAGCTACGAGAGCTGAGAGCTGAATCTAAACCAACGACCAAAGGATTGGTTGGTTGGTTGATCTGGTTTGGTTCATAAAACATAGTAAATAAAAACTATTACATTTTAAGTCCAAACATAATTCATAAGGGTTTTTATATAAATTTTAGTCTTCTAGATTTATATGTTGACAGTACAACGTCTGGAATATTACTCTATTACATTTGAATAATTATTCTTCAACGTTGATGCGAGACCGTCTATAAATATATCCGAACGTGTACACCCTACCATCAGACAGCGCAACTGCCCTTAACACCACTCTAAGCTTTAATGAGTGGTAATAAGAGTGAAATTCGTGTAAATAGAACACAGAAGAAGTCTGAATATGTGTGGCTTGTGAATAGACCTTAATTCAAAATATACGCTATTAATGAGTGACCTTAAAATGTAAGAATCGCCGGGGGCTCGATACTTCTGTATATTAACGCATGTTATTCTTTAAGGGAAAGATGCTTCGTACTACATAGTAAGTATTGGTTCTGTTTCTTCATTATTCGACGTGGGTAATCTATATATTAATATAAAATAAATAAATAAATAACGCTTCACACTCATAGCCCCACACTAGGATTCCCTGTGTCGTGAGTGCCATGGACAACACACTAGACAAGGACAGTCATACCCAGACCGAGAACAGAAATTCAAACTCATCATTCAAATTTCCGCCTCGCTGGGAATCGAACCCAGGACCCTCGATGCGGCGATCCGGCATAGTAATCATTGCGCCACACGGTTCATCAAATGTGAATGATATGTGAAAGGAAAATCTGTTACCCGTTTATAAGAATAACGCATTCACGTAGACATCTGTGATTTAGTATCGTTAGCCAAAAAGTTCAACTTTAAAGGCAAAATAATGCATCACTAACACCCACGATCGGATAATGAACATTTTGTCTGTCACATAAATAACTGTATCCGGGAATCGAACCCGGGACAAGTCGCTTCGCAGCATCTTCGCAGTCACTGTCAAAGGGTCACTACAGGGTCTTCAGTGTTCTTTACCTTGTCTTGAACATGCAAACATTATAATCGTAGGCATTAAAATTATACTGTTAAAATGTCTTACTTTCATGGAACTAGTATTTCAAATTCCTAAGTCTAAATAGAAGGTACTTACGTGAAAAGTAATTTTTACCGCAACGTACTTACTAGATATTTATTTAGTGAGCTGCCAGTTATTACCGAATAAATGGTAACAACGTCCTTGGTCAGCTATGGCATAAAGAACGTCATTGTCACTTTACCGATCAAGATCTTTCTTTCTTTTTCTTCTCTCTTTCTTGACCGGCAACGCATCAATGAAGCCTTTGGTGTTGCTGATGTTCATGGGCGACGATAGCCACTTACCAGCAGATGGATCGTCAGCTCGTTTGCTGGCTATTTCAATAAAAAAAGCAATATGAAATTTCTATGTAAAAGTTGGTCTTAATACGGTTTATAGATTTCAATCTAACAGGTTGCCTTCAGGTAAAAACCTTGCAAACCTTCAAGCCATGCTTTATTATGAAAATGTAAAGTTAACTTGTCAATACCCCGGATCCACTCGTGCTCGATGCTCGGTGCTCGAGGGGAACAAACAACGGACGGACAAGTATCAACATGTCATTATGGATTCAATCACTCGCTCCACTCCACGCAGGAAGAAAGTGTACATCGAGCTTTCAGTTTGTTTATAATTATCTCCGGATACATTGAGATGTGCACGGATGTACAGATAATGGAAGGCGTATGTAGTAATGCAGAGCGTAGTTGATTTTTGTTTTAATATTGATTATAAAAATTAGTATTATTGTCAGGCAGTAAACCTTGCCTAGACTTAAAATATAATATGCTGAAGTAATTTAGAAAGATGATGAGTTGTTCACGACATGGTAAACTAAGTTATATTCTTTAATCTCGCCGTCCAAACAATACCTAGTGGTTATATAGGTTTTGTTGCAAAAACTTTTACAATGGAAGACAAAAATTACTGTATTGTAAGAAAAAACATGAGGCCATTACACAAAAGATATTGTCAGAAATCAAATCGAAAACCTGTTTTCTGCGGCAAGAATTTCTATTAATTAATCTATAATTACTTGGAAGAGTTCACTTCAACGATAATTATGTATTCCTTTAATTTGAAGATTATTCTATTGAACTAATCAATTATGCCATAGATATTAGTGTCACAACTGTCACATCCAGCACCGACGCGCTTCGCAGCTCATGGGGAGACGAGGGTGACGAGGGGAGGGGGTTGTCTCTTGAAAAAGTCTCAATAACTCGTGGGCGCGGAACGCCGAATGACATCGTTAGTAGAAGTGGCGCGAAGAAAAGGCGCACTATCTACTTACTGGCTTTTGATTCCTATCGGGGTACAGAGTGATCTTTTGTAGATGTTGACTGGTAGAATGTTTGACAAATGTACTCATTTTGTATTTATATTCTACTTTTTTTAAGTTAAAAAAACACCCAACAGGTTTCTCAAAACATACCTAACAACCATCTGGATCAAGTGGCTTTAAAAATCGCATCAAAATCGGTCCATTCATCTAGGAGCTACGAAGCCACAGACACAGACAGTATCATTACTACATTACTAGACAGTATTATTACTAGCGTATAGAACAGACACCGCGAACACAATGTATGTTCCAATGAATTGGCGCCGAGCGGCTTCAATGTCCAATGGATTCGTTCGATTTTGAAAGGAAAACAGGGGCTCAATTTTGAAAGTAGAACCTCCCAGCGGGGACACACATTTTGTTTGAGATGTCTTCTCTATATATACTTATACCTCAATGGTTATAAGTATTCTTTTTTTTTCAGTACAATTTTATTAGTTTTTTCTGTTATCTTATTGCACGATATATATCTTATTGCATTTATTTATCATAATGCACGGTAAATAAATGGAAAGTAATTAAACTATGAATCAATAAAAACATTTTTTATTTAAAAAAAAAGAAGTAAAAAATGATGTAGGAATTTAACAAACACGTTACTCATTTGGTCATATAAATGTTTATTTTGTAAAAATCCTTTGCATCCAGTCGAATGATCGATTGTTTCACAATGATCTCAAAATTCTCAAAATAAGAAAACAAAGCAACGTTTATGTAGCCGATAATTTAGTTCTCAAAAATCACACATGGAGGCGCTGTAAGTAGGCCATTTGGCCAACTAAAAGAACTGAGGGCGATCATATTGCAAAAAATGTTATTTTTTGCTTTTACTTTGCATTTTCAACAGTGCAGTTGTGTCTACTTTACTGAGCATGTTTCGCTAAACAAATTGATTTCCAGCTGCAACAAAAAATAACAACCTGTACGTAAATATTGGCCCGATTTGAATAACGGCATACAGAAGTCGCGACTATGTTCATTTGGCGGACCGACTACCCACGGACTGCGGGGTGGTCAATCTAATCCCGACTTTATTATCACGGCCTAGAGTTTATTTTTGAGTAGAGAGTGCTATCGCGCTCTCATGCTGTACTCGACTCGACCCGTGATCACGCATCACTTGGCGGGAACGTCGAACGCGTTTTGAATTTCGAACACGGTTCCGATTCGGAGTGGTTGGTTTTTCTAAGGATGCCATTGACACGGATGGCGGGGTTTTCACCTTGTTAGTTTTTGGTTATTATGACTAACTATTTAATGATTGCGCTCGCCACACTAACTTCAGAATTAACTTACGATGTCAAATAACTAAAGTAGTAAATTAAAAGCTTGTTTATTTTCTTGTCATCGTAAATCTATAGAGCCCTTGGTTACTTCATTATAAAGAAGACGGTCATTTTTGATATCTGAAAAAAATAAGACTCGACATCTTCACTTTTAATTCACCATTCTATCGCGAAATTCCCATTCCAATCGGTTTTTATTTCTAAGATCAGCGGGGAAAATGCATTGACGGCACGAGTCTCTCCTCTTAAGGAGCCCTGCATCATACTCCCCCACGCTGCTCGAGTGCGGAATGGTGAAGAGTTTAGTTGCCTGACATGGCTTAAAGACTACGATGACAGCCGGGACCGACGGGTTTACGTGCCCTGCGAAGAAAACCCCACGTGTGCTCCAGTATGGATAGGTGGAGGGCACAAATGCAGGTGGCATGGCAGGTGGCAGGAGGGCAAAGGTGCAGCGGTTAAGTTAGGGTAGGTTCCGAAGGACGGAAACGCTCAAGAATTTTTTTCCACTTCTTTTTCTTTTTTTTTCCATTTCTTCCACTAGCGGTCACCCATCCAACATCCAAATCTTCTTCACGTACCCTGTAGGGGAGGTACCCTGAAAAAATATATTTTTCAATATTTTATTCTACGATTTCGGAGTTTTAACAAATATGTATATCGATTCCAAATTACAGCTTTCTAGGAGTAAGGGTCTCTCTGCTATGCCGGACGGACAGACGGACGGACGGACGGACATGACGAAACTATTTTTAACCGATTTTACTTCGGAACCCTAAAAACCGAACCAGCTTACAATCAAATTTTTAAATATCTACATGATTTTAAACTTAACTCATCGCGGACTAACCACATGTTACTATGATACGGGTACTCTTTCATTTGACAAAATAAATATGGTGAACATCCGTATCATAGTAAACACACAACTAAAACTTAAAATACACATTGATTAAGATAGAGTCAAGTGAGCACCTGAGTCGCTCGAGCAAGGAGGTTACGAAAGCAGTTTTCTATTCCCCGACAAACCAAGTAACCAAGTGCTCCATTTACGGCACAATGTCAGCCAACCTCACCATTATCGCTCCATTACGTCAGCAACTTGCTGCCAGGACGTTGAGCTACTAGATGAGACACGCAATGCTGACGAATTGAACACAAAAAAAAATTAAAGCTAATTATAGGTTATGCTTATTCAATGAATTATAATTAAATCCTAAAATTCTTATAAAAAAATAAGTAACTTTTTTGACGTGATAACGTCTTATAAATCGATGAACACGGGCTGCATGCTCGAAAAAGTGTCCCGTTCCGCGAGCGAGAGAGCGGCTACGATCGGCGTATTGGAGCCGATGCCGTAGGCGATCGTAGTTGAGTGGAGCGGAGCGGGGCGGAGCGGAGCGAGGCGGGGCGGAGCGGAGCGAGGCGGGGCGGAGCGGAGCGAGGCGGGGCAAAGCGGAGCGAGGCGGGGCGGAGCGGAGTGGGGCGGGGCGGAGCGGAGTGGGGCGAAGCGGAGTGGAGCGGAGCTTTGTCATGACGTTGTCACGTTAAACTACCGTCCGTAAACCGACTTTACAGACAACCATTTTTTAATTGAAATGTTTGTACCTTGATGTATCTACAATATAATTTGGTTGTACGATTATCTTTTTTATGTATTATCGTATTTCTTAATAACCTTGTTTTAACCAGATTATTTTACCATCTAAAGTAATAAGGGTGAAATGTATTATGGGTGGCGTATAATTTCTAATTTCAATTTAGACAGCCCTGCCTATAAACACCTTTAACTGACCACAAATGGCTGCCTTACTAACTGCCTAGTCTGTCTACCTGAGCTTACAATTTTAATGATAAGATCCTCAAGAAAAATCACTTTATTGAGCTACAGGGTTGTTATAAGTCATATCACTATTAATTTCTTGTTACTAAAAAAAATATAACCGCAAATATTATCACTTCTTGAAATCCCAACGCGAAGCCACATCTAGCAGTTCTCTATGCATTTTATATAGACTTGAAATTCAGTTTTTATTACAAACAGCGACATGCAAGCGACTCGCGACGTACTCTTTCTTACCCTTGACACACATGTTGCTTACTCGCCACTCTAATAAACGTCTGACCTTACATTACTTGTTCTACTAGGGTTGATATTTCGTTAATAATAACCATCAAAAACAAAACTTGTAAAAAAAACCAAGTCTCGCAACTCAGTTCTTCTACCGTAAAAAGTTGTGAGATCCATGTAATACCAAGTCGGTTAATTTATTAAATTCAGGTTGGTAAATTCAGGCTTCTAGCTTTATCCACAACGAAGTTATAGGGGGTCGAAAATGGCCTGAATTGCTTCGAGAAAAGGATGGTACGGCCGTGCCGCTTTTTTGCTCGACTTGGCGGGGGCACTGCCGTGCCCCCAGATGTTTGCTAACTATAAACGCTAACACACTCATACCCCCGCAGTAGGTACCACCTGTGTCGCGGGTGGCATGGATGATACATATAATACATTACAGTCACACCCGTGACCCGAGTACAAATATTTATCTGTCACATAAATATCTGCCCCAGCCGGAATCGAACCCGGGACCCCTCGCTTCGCAGGCAGGGTCGCTACCAACTAGGCTACAGGGTCGTCAAGGGTGTGATTGCAATATGCATCAGAAAATAAGTAATGAAGCGCTTACAGCCGGGATTATGTCGATCCTGAGTAATCGACCAAATTAATCAATAGCGAGCGCGGTCGTTAGTTGGACCGCTAATGAAAAAAAAATCTTGATCCCTTTCGTGTTCCGGAGGGCATGAGAAGTCGTCGCTTCCGGTTGTTATCGTAAGTCATGTTGGAGGCCTTCGGGTGCATGATAACTTCCAACACTTGGGTTGACTAAACACCTCCACCAAATAGTGCTAGAGTAGCGTGATGTTATATGCTCTAGGTGGGCTAATAATGTTTTGAAGCCTAATAAACGTGGAAGCATTGTTAGACGCTTGGTTTACTCTATAAGGGAGTGTAAGGGGTCCATCCATCCATCCTTGCAGTCTGCTAAACAATAGAGGAGGCTATAGTGGAGGCTGCTGAGTCATAGTGGTCCCTACTACTATTTTTAATGATTTTTTAAAAGTCTGGACAGACGGACAGACGGATGGACCGACGGATATGACGGAACTATAACCGATTTTACTTCGGAACCTTAATAATGATAGTTTTTGCTTGGGAAGACCATTGAGTTTTAATTTCGGTACCAATTCCGGGTGTTTTTGCATTATTACGTTAAGGCTTTTCCGTGAATTTGAGATGATTTCAGAACAGATGGAATAACAGCGTATCTAGAAGGTACCTACTGAATTTAAGCCAGAGTTGCCAACTCTACAGTTTTAACTGTAGATTTACAGTTTTTTCGATATCTTCACAGTTTTTAGTTTAGACCTCCAAATCTACAGTTTTTTCTTTATAAGGCCATCTATTTTATTCGCTGCGGAACCCAAAGTTAGGAATAAATGGTCTACCACCACCATAAAAGGTACTTTAAATACAAAGTCAGAAATTAAATTGTTATGAGTTCAATGCTACCGATGATCATTTAAAGGGATTTCATAAAAATATGTGCGATTTTAAAAATAAAGATGAAACTGAAATTCAAGAGGATGTGCAGATTGAAAACGAGTCAGTTTTAGTTGAAGTTGTGTAAATTTGTACAGATTTAAAGTTGGTTTACGAATACAAGTATAATTTTTTTTGTATATTATGTTATTTTATTGATTTCAGCTATTAAATAACACAAAATAAGAAAAACTGTACACTGACAGTTTTTTTAGTAGAATTTTGCAGTTTTCTATAGCTTTTTGAAAGCAGTTTTAATCTAGATAGGTTTGGCAACACTGCTTTAAGCAAACACAAAATATTTTGCATTAAAGCAAAATATTCATGGTTAATAGTGATTCTACTGTACTATCATGACCTCAATAAACAAATCTTTAAACCTCTACTTTACGGTCGCTCATAAACCTGATATTTGGAAGTTCGCTTTATTAGCGTTCGAGGATATCGAGTCGCTATCACGATAGACACGAACGCGATCACGAAGCGAACAGAACTGCTATCGACTCGACTGCAGTTATGGCAGTAGCAATTGATTCACTACCTTGCTAGAGGATCGGGAGTGTGGAGAAGGCATCTCTTTCCGTGAAGCTTGGCTAGATATCACGTCAGCCGCCAAATGACTCGTCGTGTTCTGGGCTTGAGAGCCAGTTCTTTTTTCCTTCTTCTTCTCTTTTTCTTTAGAACTCATACATCAATCATGCTTCGTTAAGCGCAATATTTATTAAGTTTTCTAACACTAGTTAATTAGATGACAGGGACGAACAAACTTTCCGAAAAGCTGGTAGATTAACAAATGACGTGCTTGTGTATGAGTTATACCTGTACGAATATTTTTTTTTGAATTTTAATTTAGGGTTAGTAACCATAGCTTATTAAAATCGGAATTTTATTGTTGTATAAGTTAGTAAGGTGCATACAATGCTGTGATTGTTTCTTGACCAACAAATAGGTGTCAGCTCGTTTCTGCATTGCTAAAGAATTACCAGTTTTCTTTATTAAAAAATAAACATTCTAAACAAATAAATAAACGTAACAACAAAAACTTAAAGCGCTAAAAGAAGAATCAATGAAAAAATAACCCAACGTTTTTTGTAAATTCCATTTCCACACAATCCAACCAAGCAAAACGAATATCCTAGGAATGTCGCGACGAGCTGCATACAGCCTTATCTTCTATTGGGAAGTATATATTTTTACTGATAGCAACTTGACAGGCGACCTTACACGGGATTTATGGCCAGGGGTGGCTCCACCTGGTGGAAACTATGCCATGAGATACTGAGTCAGTATCTGCTGATACGCTTTGATTTAGTACTCGACAGAAACATGAGTGACAGTAGACACTGCAAACTAGACAAATCTAGTTTTAGCCAGAATATTTCCACCGCGTTTTCGTTTTGGCATTTTCGTGGAAATACATTTATAAATTGGGAAAGGAAATAAGATAGCAGTTGAATGCATATTTATAGATCGAACTTTTTATTTGTATGATTACATAGCTATATCACATATGAAAAAAAAACAAAATCTTTATCATCTCACCTTAGAAAAATTAAAAAAAAATACATATACTAAGTATAGATTTACACTGTACATTCCTAAATCATGCATACGTATAATGTAATGTCATTCAAATTATTTGATAAAATACACATGATATGTCCATTTAACACAAGACACTAAGAACTGGGGAACGATCTTTTGAACAACAATTTTATTTTGTTTCCATCTGTTATTAGCTTTATTCAAATTATCCAGAATACATATAGAGAGGATTTTCCTATTATATAAAACTTATTGTTTATAGACTTCCATACATCTTTGAGAACGTTATAGAGAACTCATAAGTCTGCATTTCCTTTTTATTCTTTAGTGGATAAAAGGTACTCATATCTTATAAAATATAATTTATAACGATGGCAACCCCCAAAAATGAGACAAATCCAAAGAAATGAAACATTAAATTGTCTGCGTACCCGTTCTGTAAGACATTGCGTATCGTCAATGGAGTTAAGAAAGATCTACAAACAAATAGCAAGAAATTCCCGTAATCAATTCCCCGCGGACAGAAGGGCTGCAATATCTATGAGCGTGGCCGTGGTGGTGGTACACTTTTATTGCACACAGCGGTCACTTCGGAATTTGTGCTATTTATTTATTGTACCGTCGCCACCGTGACATATGTTGCGGACAGTCGCGTATACAAGTGTTGAGAGAACTATTTTATTTTCAAAGCAAATTTTATTTTATACATTTTAAACAATCGGAGGCAGCGATTACTATAACTTTCAGCTAATTAAATTGCATGTAAATTAATTCCAATAGTTATTTTATTTTTATTCTTCTTTCAGTCATCCTGTACTGTGGCATTATTAAGGTATGTGCCAGTCCTCCTTAAATATGGAGACAAAAGTTTTACCTCACAATGGTCGTTAATATGTTATAGATAATATGGTTTTATTTCAGAGGTCTATATCAACCCTACAAAACACGACAAAATCTGTAATTTTTTTTTGTGAAATATACGTTTAATGAGTAAATAATAGTTATTACCCTCACGGGACTAAAAAGAAGAAAAATAACAGTTTTCTAATTATTATTTTATTACTGTAAGATAATTAATCAAACCCGCTAGGTTCGATTCGAGGCTAAATTAATTTAAGGCTGAACCATTGTCGTACGGTTTCGGTTTAAAAAATATTTATTTCTCATAAGACATATATGAAGTACAATGTCACTTAAAATGAAATGAAGTATGGTTTTGTTGGGCAAAGTTGTAAATTTTGTTATGTTATGTACTTAAGTGTGCATGTGTGTGTGTGTATGTATGTGTGTGCGTTGCTGATAATTTTGCAGCGAAGCAAGTAACGTGCATACACCTTGTTCCATTAAAAAGTTGTTAGGAGTAGCGACACTAACAAGGCATAAATTATAAGTACATGCTCATTATGCTACTTCCGTTTAAAAAAATACAAGTGTCTGTAACAAACACGAGTGTTCGTGACTGTACTGTCCAGTATATTAAACGCTAGAAGAGGCGGAGAGCCGGCATTTGGTTTTTATACACCAATACTTTGTCGCATTCTTGCGACTTTTGTATATTGGCTCACTACTTGCTATGAAAGTGATAGACAGGGCCGTTTATTAAATTAAAATAAATTGAAATACGAGTACCTACATACGAGTACATACAACTTCAGCCAATTCAAAGCAACTAAGTCAAATGACATTAAAGCATTGATGGGTGACCGCTATTAGGAAAAACTTCGATCGTATTCATAAGTCATTTTGTGACTGAGACTATAATACTTATAATAGTCAGGCACTAATAGCTATATCATTCATATACCTAATTAGTTAAGACTGTCTGAGATTATCAACGTTATAAGAATTTCCCACACTCGGATTATTCCCATTTATATCCTAATTCTTCTACTAACCTAGGAGTGACAGAGCGGCTAGTATGTGCAAATTCCTTAATTATAGAAAATAATAATAATAATAATAATAATAATAATAATAATAATAATAATAATAATAATGTTTATTGACCATAAATGAGAGTACATTTGAAACGAAGAGCCCTGACTTCTAGAAAAGCGTGAGCTGTGGCGTGGGAGACAGTTCCTTCCCAATTATTTTGTTACAATCACAGTCTTAAATGTACAGTTACTAGTCGCGAAAAGACCCGTAATCTGCAATGGAGTACTAATAAACAGATCAAGCTTGGTAATAAAAAAACTATACCCGAATTTAACCTAATATTCACTTTAGCACAATTCATAACCAGCAAACCGTAACATTAAAATCAACTAGATACATTTATTTATTTATTTATTCATTCATTCATTCATTCATTCATTCATTCATTCATTCATTCATTCATTCATCCATTCATCCATTCATCCATTCATTCATTCACTCATTCATTCATTCACACATTCATTCATTCATTCATTCATTCATTCATTCATTCATTCATTCATTCATTTATTTATTTATTTAACCTTCATTGACCACAGTAAAATATCACGGCACAAATGGCGAGCTTAATGCTGAAAGCATTCTCTACCAGCTAACCATTGACCATGCATTCTACGTTGTAGAGGACTCGTACTAAGTTCTGTGGATTGTGGTACGAAATAGCTTAATATTTACGAAGCCTGTTTGTTGAAAGTTTGTGAGGGAGATATAAATGTTTTTCCTCTTTCACGTATATCTACAAAACGGATTTTCATGAAATTTAGCACACAGACGATGACTTGAATATGATATATTTATCCCGGAAAAAAATCCAGGAAAGCCGCGATCAAAGCACTTGTTAGAAAATAATGCCATCTCTACGCATCGCTAGCTCTACATCCATACTACTCCTTCTCTAACAAGCCTGCGCGGAGCTAATAAATCCCGCATAATGTCGCCGTTCTTATTGATTCCAGTCATTTGGTGTGCATTCTTCCTGTTTACTCGGCTCGGGCTATTAATGCTAAATCGATTATGCTCGTATATATTGTCTTCCTAATGAAATAACACTGTGTTTATTCGCTTAATAAAGACGATTTTAGATATAAACTGTCTTCCTAACAATGATATTATAATGTAAAAAGAGGTAGATACGTCACTAGCGCGCCGACGATGAAGAGCGTAAGAACAGGCAATTGACATTTCTGCTCGTAGTCGCTCTGTCAATACAAGACGATACGCACGCTTTTTAACCGACGAAAAAAAAGGAGGAGGTTCTCAATTCGACGCGTATATATTTTTTTTTATGTATGATCACTCGGCAATCGGCACAGGGTGGTCCGATTTTGATCATTCTTTTTTTAATGGATAGGGTATATCTTGAAGTTGGCCCCATATTTTTTTGAAAATTTTATTCCCACCCTAAAGGTACGAAAATAGGGGATGATTGATTATTCACCCACGGAATTTTTACCCGTTACCCCAATAACTTTGTACTGGATGATCCGATTTCGATGATTCTTTTTTTATTGAATATTGTATACCTTGAAGTTACTCTTGTTTAAATTTGGAAAGAAAATTTTACCCCTAAAGGTACGAAAATAGGGGATGATTTATATTTCACCTACTACATTTTTACCTGGTAACTGAATATATCACCAATAACTTAATAATTTTCATAGCAACTAAAAATTAAAAAATAATTATTTTTTGACAAAAAATAAAACCAACGAAAAAAAAACTGAAAAGCGAAAAATAAAATAAACCATTTAGTATTATAAATTAAGATCCTAAATTAACTGAAAATAAATAATTTTGAGGCGGTGCCAAACCAATGAAAAAACAAACGGTGAAAAGATGTGCGCCGCGTTGCTGCTGCCGTATGCATCGCATGCCACTGCCCTTATAAAATGAACTTTATGTAATTAATTTTGTTTGTTTGGCACGGTCTCAAAATTATTTATTTTCAGTTAATTTATGATCTTAATTTATAATACTAAATGGTTTATTTTATTTTTCGCTTTTCAGTTTTTTTTTCGTTGGTTTTATTTTTTGTCAAAAAATAATTATGTTGGTGTCAGAAGTGCTTGACATTTGACATACACCGTTAAAATGCCTTCGTGTATTATATCAATGTGATTGGTGTAGTGAAACAAAAGATAAACGTGTGTGCTGTAGTTCTTTTCGGAACAGGTTTTTTGGTTGATTTTATGAGGGTATCTTTTTTTAATATCATTACTTCCTAATAACGATATTACGGTGAGTGTTTTATTATTTTCATTCAAAAGTCTGCTGTTAAAACAAAGACAGATATAAAACTCACAGCATTTTAAAATGTTCAGTAAATAAATAATAAATATAAGGTTTTTTCAACCGAAAAATGTCCATTTAATAAAAAGTTATACAAAGTACAAATAAAATTACACAAACAATTAAATTTTGTTTCAATTTTTGTCAATGACATTTTCAGTGTGTTGAGTTTATAATTAGAATGAAAAAGCATTAAATTTGCACGATCAGCAAACAGATAAATAAATGAAAGCAGTTCACCAAACTTTATAGTCGCGATTAAAATAATTAATACAATTACAACGCCGCAATTGTAATCGAGTATATGCTATTAACGGGGTTATTTAGGGATGGGATGGGTAATGAGTTGCTATCGAATAAATCAGTTTCGAATAAAGTTTACACATAACTAAAATGTAGCTGCTATAGAATCCTTCAGTTATTTGTAACTGGTTAATACCAAGGAATGTATGCTTGCCTGGTATCCGATTTCAGTGATACCACTGAAACTGTTGTATTGATTCTGTACATTTTTATATAATTTAGTCATGAAAGGATTCAATTAGTTAAAGAGATTATACAATGAAAAATAAATAAAAAATATGTGTGTCAGTGCCATGGTGGTGATGATGATGTTTTACATCATCAGAATAGAATGTACCAAGATTATAATATCATTAGATGGCATTGTTACTGATCAGCCATCCAACGCCATCTAGATTCTGTGTTACGAATTACAAACATAACGCATAACACGTAACGTAACGGAAAAAGTTTGATTCTACTCCCCATAAAATCTCATACCGCGAGGATAAATATGAAATCGATAGATAAGCAGTTAAATTCCAATAAACTTAAATGAAAAATAATAAACTTAGCGTAACCAAAGCGAGGATTGAGGACTGGAATTAGAATGAATTATGCTACACCGTGCCGGGCACGAGCCGGGCCGGACACGAGCAACTTCACGAACATTTTACGAGGCTCGGACGCGGACATCGCACGGTGTAGCATAAACACTCGATGTCCGCGTCATATAAAATGTTAGTGAAGGAGCCTTGTCCGTGCCTCGTCCGTGCCTCGTCCGTGCCTCGTCCGTGCCTCGTCCGTGCCTCGTCCACGCCTCGTCCATGCCTCGTCCATTCCTAATACGGGGCACGGCTCGTGCCCGGCACGGTCTAGCATAATTCATCCCTTATTTCTGGTGTATCAACACTATCGACATCCCTAGTTCCCGGCACTATCTACAATAAATACTACACAGGTTGTTCAATAAAGAGTGGTCCATTTCGTTGTCGAGAGCACGAATTAATGATGATTTTATTCCGCGCGCTGAGTGTTTATTGCTGATTCTGAAAGCCATTCCGCTGGTTTGTGGGTAATCGATTGGCGTGTGTGTTTAATTGAGAAACTTGATTGTTTATTACTGATAGTATTAACAAACAACAGTTTGTGAATCAATTTGTATGTGTCACGTGATATAATGTATGTTGGGCAGTTCACAGTTGATATTGCCCTTGAAAGGGAAGCAAATGTTGAAATTTTTTTAAATATTTGTAGCCTGCAATACAATATAAACTAAGACTTATTTATTTATACTAAGACTTACTTATTTATTTAAGAATTATTTATTTATTTATTGCCATAAACGTGTGATGATTTTACAGGATCTTATAAACTGACATGGTGTACACATGGCCCAGGTTGGGCACGGTAGAAACATACAGATAATATTCCTTGAAACATAATTACATTACATAATAAAACAATAAAATTTCTTAACTTACTTCAATATGTCAATTAATTATTGGTAAAATTATTTAAAACAAGTGACATTTTATAAATTACAACAAGATTTGATTTAATTGTATCATTATAAATATATGATATACATTTTTATCATGCATCTTTAATTAAAAACAATTTTAATACATAAATAAAATACCTACTGGCTTTTTTCAAACAAAAATTCATCAATGGAGTAATAAGCCTTGCTTACGAGGAATGAGTTAGTGGTCTGCATCGCACTTGGACATCAATAACACAAAATGCATCATTAGGCTGAGAAAGAAGAGATAAGAAATAGATAAGAGTCAGCCGCTCACGACTCGTCGTGTTCCGGCTGGGAGCTTGAGAGTCAGTTCTTTCTTTCTTTTTTTCTCTCTTTCTTGGCTGGCAACGCAAAAGTGATGCCTTCGGTGTTGCTGATGTCCATGACCAACGATAGTCACTTACCATCAGGTGAATCGTCAGCTCGTTTGCCGGCTATTTCCATAAAAAAAATTGGTTTTCAAGCAAATTTCTATATAACCAAACATCAACTGACTGATAATCTTACTTCTACTTTATTTGCAATACTTTGAACTAAATAAAATGAACCTTAATTTAATAAAACTTGAAAACGGCTCCAGTTGTTTCAGAGTTGTATGAAAGGAGGTCAGGCCTTAGTTCGCTATGTTGGCCGAAGTTGGTAAAAAATATTGGAAAGATATAAAGAAATTTATCAGACATACTTTTCTATGTGTAATCCCCAATCAAAAGATGAAACCACAAAATCAACGGCACTCGTTCCCAAGCAATCTTCAACACCATAAATACGAAATATGAAATACACCATGACGTTACTTTACTAACTAATCCCATAATAATAATATTTTTATGCGCCATAAAACAGATTAATGAGTTATTAGTTTCATAGGGAAGCCACCGTAAACAGTATTAATGAGGCATCTCGTAGCCGTAAAATATTATCGCTGTGTTTCTGAGCAGGGCACGTGATAAAATTATTGACGGATGAGATTTATTATCTGCCATTAGTCGAAAGTTCCAGTAGCAAACGTATTACGTAAATATAATAAGCGTTTCTATGTTTCAGATACTATCGTTGGCTTAAAGGAAGTCTATTCTTCAAACAGCATGGCTTACGATGCTCAGGTTTGCCTATATTCCCGCTGTGATAATATATCCTAGATAGATCCTGAATTAGTGAGTATTAAACAGATAATTTACTAATTATTCTGCAACTAGTAACATTACAGTTCCAGTATTATTGATGTTTCATGTTCATGATGTTTCATACTCTTTCCTGAAGCCAAATAACAGTAACGTAATTGTAGGCTTCGTAGTAATTCTGCACACTACATTAAAACGCATGTTAGAAGTAAAGAACAGGTATAATAAATCCACGATATAAGCAAAGAACAGGTACAATGCAATTAAATAAAATACCATCAACACTTTGTTTAGTAGCGACGATACATAACGATAAATAAGACTAATAAAAATGACAAAATTTTCAACCCAATTAAAATAATGTCTAATTAATAAGTGTTATTATAACCTAAATGAATACTTACAAAAACGGCAACAGCTATTTTTTTATATATAGATCAGTCTGCTCCCACTATGTTGCAATACCCTAATGGGGTTCATAATCTAAAATTGTATGTAATAACTACCATGTAACCAATATGATTGCAATAAAAAATAAAAAATGGTTGTCTGTAAAGTCGGTTTACGGACGGTAGTTTAACGTGACAACGTCATGACAAAGCTCCGCTCCGCTCCGCCCCACTCCGCTCCGCTCCTCTCAACTACGATCGCCTACGGCTTGCCTACGAAATCGGCTACGATACGCCAATCGTAGCCGATCGTGCCTCTCTCTCGCTTTTGCCGCTCTCTCGCTTTCGGAACGCTACATTTTTTCGTGTGTGCGCCCGGCGTTCATCGTTTTAATAGACGTTATCACGTCAAAATATTAAGAATTGAGTAGTCTATAATCAACCACGGTAAGTCGTCACCGTGACCAATGTTGGTAACACAATGGCCTGACTAACGCATTACTGGCCAAAAAGAGCCAAAAAATATTTATCGAACATTTTAAGATCATTCCTATACCCCAGTGCGCAGTGTTAAGTTATTTAGAGAACATGCACACCGGGCAACGAATCGATACAGTGGCAACTCGTACGGCACGCATTACCTTTTACGATCGACCACTGTTTACGTGCTCTACAAAGATACCGAAGATCGTGGACGGATGTACGAAAGTGCTTGGTTACGGCATTTTAGAGTATTATTATAATTAATTATTTCTTGATTATTACTACATTATTATTATTACATAACTTGCATAAAACGTTTTAACATTGTTGTTCAAACTAAATTTTAAATGCTTTAGATTTAAACTTGGTTGTTTTCTGCACAGACTAATAATACTTCTAAATAAAATAAACTTTTTAGCTAAACCTAAATACATAAACGTATGTCATCACTGGTTCGGAAAAGAGATGAAAAAATATTTTAAGCATAGTAAAATGTGAGCAGCTAATGCATTGTATGTGTTAAACTTTGATACGAATTCCGATTATAACAGGTCTTTTAGAAATCAGTAGTTTCCTTTAGTGGTACGTAATTCAATGCCTTCTACTTTGCGATCGTGTTATTGCGAATTTAAAAGCATTAAGTTCAACTAAAAAAATATCAAAAACCATAGCACCTCCATCGGAACGCACATCCTCGTACGAAGCTAATAGCGATCGCCTAATAGCGACGGGACTAGTTGTAGCCTCGTAAACGTCCGCCCTTCTTATTGGCCACCGATATCCGCACTAAAGGACCACTGTGTTCTGTGCGGAACTAGAGTAGTCCTGATAGATTTTGTATTATTTTTGCGTACGCGTGATAAATTACGCTTTTAGCTTACTGAACGGCACTGAAAGTGAATTACGTACTCGTTATTGTCATAATAGCCAAAACAACAGAGTAGCCAAGTGCGTGTCAGGCCATGCGCAATGTAGGGTTCCGAAGTAGTAAGTTTAGCGACTATTACTCATTAAATACTTATGCTAACATAGCCCTGATAGTTTTTTCTTGTAAATTCATCGTTTATGCGAGTAACTGCTGTGAACTTTTCCATATTTCCAACACCTACCATTAACAGGGGGCCTAGCGGGGGGGGGGGCACTTTACTCTAACAATTAGCAATTTAGAGCCGAATATTTGGCAAACATAACTGCAATTTGAACTCGAACTTACTAACTCTCATTATAATTTGATTTCTTCTATTGATATCTGCAGCGACATAAAATATAACTACCCTCATAATTACATATGACCATAAACGTTTGAGGATTATTTTTATTCGGTCATCAAAACTTAGGTAGCGGTCATATTTTATGTTAAGATTACGCATCTAATGACCTGCACCAATAATATTGACGACTCATAAAACTTGACCATCTTGTAACCAAACCAAAATTACTGCCAATAAATCATTCATCTATACTAATATTATAAAGAAGAAAGATTTGATTGTTTGTTTGCATTGAATAGGCTCCAAAACTACTGAACTGATTTGAAAGATCCCCGGGTGACATGGGCCATATTATATTTTCAAAAAATTAGGGATCCTTAATCAAATTCCAATAATGTAACCCAAGGTGTAAAAAAATAAAAATAAAAAACCGAAGCAAAGCGAGGGCGGTTACTCGTTCATTAATAAATAGAGAAAAGTTAATTACCGTATACGTTTTCATCCTTTTTTTATTTGTATACTCGTAGTTTCAAGGGATTTGTTGATCATTTGGGTGTAGCCTTATGGCAATCATAATAATATCTTAAATTGGTTCTAACTGTTCAGAGGTTAGTTAAATCTCACGTTCCTAACAATCTATATAAATCTCAGTAATCCATTAGCATTGTATTACTACCAGACCAACCAGCTAATACGAGTATAATGTCGTTACAATGTAACAAAGAAAATACTAGACTGATGTTTCTAAACCAGAAAACGCGTTGGGTGAATATTGTTGTAGTTACCAATAATATAATTACTTACAATTAGTATTTAGGTATCCCACACATTATAAGAGGAGACCCCGAGCCCAGCAGTGGGACAATTATGGGTTGTTGCAAAAAAAAGTATTTAGGTTATTGGGTATTACGTAATTAGGCAATTAAAGTAATAAGGATCAGATCATCTCATCAATGAACATCACTACATACTCATACAACGACAGGTAACTACAAATGACTCCATCAGAAGATCTCCAACAACCGACATGCATAATTCAGCAACAAAAAAATTCATAGTAATAACTCATAATACGGTGTCTCGTCAAACGTTTAGACGCTCCGAAGAAACGGTGATTTCTCGGCAAATTAAAAACGCCGCCGGGCGATCGGGTAATATGCTCCCTCATTACAGAGGAGCGATGGCCCGTTCCAGGTGTGTGGGGTGGAGGGAGGGCTGGAACGGGTTCGTTATGGTGCGGGTTTGATTTCCGACATATACTGAAGCTATCTGCCAGAGCTAGTCTGCAAAAAAAAAAGTGTTTGCCTACAAGTACTTTATCTTTGATATTAAGTACCCTATGTCTTATTCCAGATTATAGCCTACCTATCTTATCCATACAAACTTTTACATTTATAATATTGGTAGGATTTTGCAAATACAACAGAGAACTAACAGGTTTTTATTGGAACGAAGTTCCTTATCGCGCGTTGCGAAAGGAGGCTAGGCGGAAAATTTTGTAACGAAAAGTTGTAACGACACTTTTTGCCGTCGTTAGTCGTTACAACTCGTGCGGCGTCGTTACATGTCGTGCGGCGTGCGCATGTTTCTCTGTCTGTCTCTCTCTCTCTCTCTCTCTCTTATAGAAAGCAAGCCAGATATTTTCGTTTCTTGGAGTAAGTACTAGGAGAGCAAAAACATGCAAGCGAGTGTGCCAAAACAAATCTGGGGTATTAAATTTCTCATAGCCTAGTAGCAATGCTAGCTACTAGGTGAACAAAGCCGAGGAGAAATTTAATACCCCAGATTTGTTTTGGCACACTCGCTTGCATGTTTTTGCTATCCTAGTACCTACTGCAAGGAACTTCGTTCCATCCGGGTGTCCCTTGACACCTCTCAAGTTTTTATTATTAGCAAGTGGTAGTATATAAGTACTTAAGTAGTCTTCCAGGTAAAAGTTGTTTTGTTCATACTTGACTCATATAATATGTGCATAGTGTGAATTAAGTGTGCTAAAATTAGAGAAAAGGCACCTGGGTGAATTGACTCAGGGAATTGATTCAAAATTTTTAACTGCACTGATCGGAGCAAAGCTATGGTATCAAGTATAGCTCTTTCAAATGATTACTATTACCACTTTTCACCTTCAGTTGCTGCGATAGAAAGAAAATTAACAACTAAATTCAGCCGTATTAGTTGACTCATCGGAGCATTCTAAACGGCTGACAAGAATCTCGTCAAGTAAAAAAAAAACAATTTTTTAAGAGTAAAAATGTAATTCATATTTCTATTCTATTTTCAGCGAGTGAAGCTACTCAGCGCTCATAAAGCTTGGTTGAGGTTCGCAAGAATAAATTCAGGTTCGCCATTTTCCCCATAATGAATGCTAAGATTAAGATTTGTGCGCCGCGGGTCTTACCTTTTGTTTGCATTGTGCTGCCGTGGCTTTTTGTACAGTTGGACAAAGCGTGTCATGTGTGCGGTGGCTACTATGGAAATTGCAGGTACTTACTTGCTATAGATAACTGAGTAAGCGTCTCATATGAGCTGTAGTATATTCCACGAGAAAATGTTTTCCCATGCAGAATTGTAGTGCTACATTGTGATGGCAAATAAAGTTTATTACGGAATTTCACAATTTATAAAATTTATTAGGAAGAAAAAAGTCTTTCTTTCTTTCATAAATTGAATAATTCCTGTGTACCTATCTATCTTTATCTATCTTTGAATATTCTGTACAGTACACACAATTACATGTCCATTCGTAGTTAACACGAATCGACTATCGCACACAACTGTCCATAAGGGTGGTTTCTATTAGTTTTTATTATTCGTACAACCCTTAGCAGTTTTCCTTATTGCTGGCGTAATCGCTTGCCGATACATCGGTGTAGGGAGCTCCAAGGGCCAACACTGCTCTATCTACCTACACTAAACTCGCCACTCATTTGTAAGAATGAAAATGAAAGCAACTTCTATAAGGCATTTAAGTAGTTGAGATTTTCTCATTATATACAATAGTGGTCATTTGATTTCACCGATCAATTTATTAAGTAAAACTTATGCTATTTTAACCGACTTCAAAAAAGGAGGAGGTAATGAATTTGACTGTATTTTTTATGTTTGTTACCTCAGAACTTCGACTGGGTTAATCGATTTTGATGATTCTTTTTTTAATCTAAAGCTGATGCTTGTCATGTAGTCCCACTTAAATTTGGGCGACACCTGATGAGTAGTTTTTGAGTTATCCCTAATTTTGAAGTCGGTTATTTTTTGTCAAGAATTATAATTATCTAATGGCAAACAAGGCTAATTCAAACCTAATCTAATTCTAATACAACAACAGAAAGATTAACTTAACTTTCTTATAAGATACTTTGCTCTTAGCTTATTCAGTTATGCACAGACTCAGTTATGTACACTTACATAATTCAAGTGACAGCCGCATGAATACCGAAGCAAAACGCAACTCGGCATCAAAAATCTTCTAATATAGCGATACAACTATCATTAGCGGTCGCTGAAGTGACAAAAAAGGCTCCGTCCACAAATTAACAAACATCAAGTGAGCGGGTCGTGGTCCGAATATTTTTACACCCTGTTCCAACAATCCACCGCTGATAACCAAAGTTGGCGGGCGCTAAGATGTTGCTGCTGTTCGTTGACTTTAATCTTTACGAGGTTTACTCATTCCCATTAGTCGAGGTTCAACTTTGAAGTCGATAACTCTTACTCTGGTACATTTGTTAGTTGTAGGCATTGAAGTATAATGTCATAGAACAGACATCTCGAACAAAACGTATTTCCCGCCGGGAGGTTCTATTTTCAAAATTGAGCCCCCGTTCTCCTTTCAAAATCGAACGAATCCATTGAAAATTGAAGCCGCTCGGCGCCAATCCATTGGAACATACATTGTGTTCGCGGTGTCGGTTCTATATGCTAGTAATAATACTTCAATGGTTGTAGGTTTTTTTTTTACTTACAAGTAAGTGAAGATGTGGTCCAGGATGGTGAGCGCACTAACTTAATAAAACTTGAAGACATCCACGTCATAGGTGGGCGGGAACGCAGACGCAGGCAAGCTATTCCAATCCTTCGCGGTGCGCAAATGAATGACGACGCAAATCGCATAGTCCGTACCGGTGGGATGTTCACCACGAAAGGGTGGATACCCGCCGTGCGTCGTGTCGTTTGATGGCATAACAAAATAGAATGTTATAATCATAACACAAAGGTTGCTAAAGAAGACTATAGGGGGAATTAGTTAAATATTACATTAAAATGTTTGTGTGTACTCTTCCTAATACAAAAAACAGTAGGCATGGGTCGAACGCATAATTGTTTTACTATTTAAAATAAGTCATAATTTGTTCAAACAAAAAATTTGTCCACTGCTGGGCATGACCTTCACAGGGCTAAAGACTGAAAGAAAACAAGGGAAACGTATCAAATTCAAGGGTTAAGCCCTTTGCTAGCACAGATGTCATATATGATAAAAGTACAGCTCAGAAATTATTTAACACGATTTAGCATTTACCCTTAATAATGACTTAAGTATTTTTAGCAATATTTTCACCTAGGCGCCATCTTATCGTCCCAGTAGATGCAGCGCGACCCTTTGACATCGACTAACGTATTTAAATTCATAGTCTTATGAAGTTAGCGCGGGGAGGGGGGGGGGGCTGGAAGCGTGACTGTACACTTTTTGGCTTCGGTTAAGCCAGATCGCCACTAAGCCGCAGAGAGACAAAAGAGGAAAACCGAAAAGATCCGTTTTTTATGGATATTCTGACTGCTACGTGAAGATGCTTTTGGCTGCATGGATTTAGATAATTTATAGCGTACTCTCGTCATTAAAGTACAGAAAGCATTATGTAAATATGTCACGGATTAATTTTATTATTTTTGTTGTGAATTGATTCTAATGATTTAATAGTTTCGACGCCATTAAAATGTTCCATGCGTTTAAGTTTTTTAATGCATGGACGTATGAGAAATTAATTATCTTTTACTTCAGTAAAAATTATAGGATACTAGTTTATCTAAGGGTTCCTTGACCATCTTCATTTTTCTTTAAAACGCCAAAACAGCTAATCCGCACTTAGCCAGTGTGTTGCCCTTACCGAATTACATAATATACAATAGATAAATTAAAGTATTTAATTTCTATTAATTTTTGTATGTTCGATTTAAACTGACTTTTATTTTTGATAAATTTTTGACTTACCACATTTCAGCACGCGGCCGTTTTCTCAGAAGGAGTTAAAATGCTATAGTTCGTGCCACAGCATAAATTAACGACCGTAACTCGTGGCAAGAAACCGCCGCGCATATTATCGCAATTTTGTTTAAGATTAACGAAATATTCTCATCATTAATATTCATACGGCGACCGCAAAAATTAAGAGAAGTTTCGATTAATCCGCCAGTTAATCGAAGTTTATCTTCTTCTTCTTCTTACTATATATAATAATAATGCTGTGTAGCCTGTGTATGTCTTGATTTGGTTATTTTAGAAATTGTTTAATTAAATTTCTCAGATTTTTAAATTTTTAAATTAAAATTACAATTTTAGATTAATATGATTTAATGAACTAAAGATACATTAAAGAAATATAGTATTTAATAAACCTTCAGCCCAATGGTAATAGGCAAGTGATTCGAACACATCTGCCGGTCAAAATATAGCAATTTTTAACCGTCTTCAAAGAAAGGAAGAGATTCTTACTTCGTTTGTATTTGTTTTAATGTGTGTTACGTCAGAACTCTGTCATTTGTCGATTATTTGCTTAATAAGTTAGTATTGGTCTACTTTGCAACAATCCGCGATTAACATGTAAGATGGTATAACTTTGCGACTAACCATCGTAGAGTCAACTTACCCTGATGATGCTCCGTTTCGAGGCGAAACACGTGTTGGTGTAGGTATGTATGTTGGTATATACTTTTAATTATTGTAGTGCATGTTTTCGTCGTGGGAAAGAGGGAGGTGCCACGCATGTCTTAAAGTATATACATACCATGATACATGTTAACCGCAGATTATTGCAAAGTAGACTAAGGGCTTGTTTCACAATCTTCAATTAGAGTCCTGAATAAGCTATTCGCAGGTTAAAGTGAAGTTAAAGTGTCATTTTACATACACGAAATGTCAACTTAACCAACAAATAGCTTACTTCGGACTTACTTGAAGATTGTGAAACAAGCCCTAATACTAACTTAATAACAATGGATTTCCGCAAAGTAACGCCTGATCCTATTAACTAGATTATTTACTTAATAATAACCTGTAATACCTATGATCACAAATAAAGATTTTTTATTATTATTATAAAAATCAAAATTCCTTCACCCAACACAATATTATTTTATTCACAGTAACAATTACAATCACATGTTATATTGTCATTAATTAAACTGGCGTGAATTTTGTACAAACTACACCACAAAATTGGTCCAATAACGTTACTAAGATTCATTTTATGGTCCACTAAAGATGACCTGGAGCTTCTGCGTAAACTCAATGACCAATTAGTTTTTGGGGGACCGGAATTACTCGTAACTGCAGCCGGCTGTAACTAGTTTATTGGAAGGTACACGGGAGCTGCCGAATAAACTAGTTGATTGCGCACATTGTAGAAGTCCATTTTATGTCGACTTTCTTAGGGGATTTTTAATCCCCCAGGTCAATATAGAGTTCCGGATCATCATTCAAATTGGATGAAAGAAATTAATGTCAAGGAATAGGCAATAAATGAAATGAAAGGAGATCAAACGTTATTTGGAACAAAACTATTCAGTTTTTTTTTATAAATAAGTCGATAAACAAGCAGATGTAACATCTGATGGTAAATAGTCACTGAAATCATACCCATGGACAGCACCATCAAAAGCACAAAATTTACATTGCTGACAGAAAAATATTGAATAACTAATAGTTAAAAAAAAAAAAAAAAAAAAAAAAAACAAAAAACACGCTTTTATAAAAAATTCAACTAAAAAAATAGAAAATAAATTTGAATTAAGAATCGTGCAATTGTAATAAAGCGTGGTGCTTTTTAAGATATTATCAAAATGATAATCCTTCTACTCATTGACCCCTCGCTTTTATTACAATTACATGGTTCTTAATTCAAATTTATTTTCTATTTTTAGTTAGATATTCTACAAAAGCGTGTTTTATTTATTAAAAAAAAACTATTTTTTAAATTATTTATTTTTTCAATTTTACTTTCATTTTTCGAAATGAAATTAGATTTTTTTTCCTTCTTTCTTTTTTTATATATTGAATTGTTATAGGTCCTTGATAAGTCTACGAAGTTTAAATGAAATCTGACCGTTTGAAGTGGGTCAAAATCAAGTCCAAAGGAGTCGGTTACATACAAGTGAAGCTAATGTAAATCGTGTAAAAAGGAAAGAAAATAATAATTATAATCTTGTCGTCTAAAGAAAATTTTGTAAACTCAAGTTTGTAGTCGAATATTATGAGTTATGATCATTTCTACACTTGCTGTAGAAACATTTTGAAACTCTAATAAATAATATTTTTTTGCTTACTTATCTGGCGAGTGAAAATGTTCATTTTTGTTCCTAATGCACTGCAACTCGTTTAGATATTCCACCTTCTCCATCTCGTGACATGAACTAGCTAGACGAATGGCGCGCTTTACATTCAATGTTCATTTATTCACATCTCAGGCGAACTAAGAGAAATGGCAGATACCGAAGCGATGACGTCATAGGGGAAGTCTTTTAAGGCTGGACTTAGATTACTTCACAGTCTCATTTAGAAGGGAAACAACGGTTAATGCGTAGAACGCTGTTTGAACGATGTCTTCGTAAACATTCCATGATCACATTACTTGCTGAAGAATAAAATTTAGATTAATAAGAGTAAAAAGCATTCTTCATTATTAATTTTTATTTTTTAACAACATGCATTCTTCTTACTAATGTTATAAATGTGATAGTTTGTAGGGATGTTTGTAGCTCTTTGACCCAAAAACTACTGATCATCATTCCAGAAAATGCCGGCAAAACCAGAGGGCAGAGTGCTAGTTTAGGTACATGTATTCAAAAAATCACAAATCCTAACAAGGGTCATCAAGTGAACTGCAGTTTCAACTAACCTTGATTCATGTGAAACGCAGAACGCGTGTTTCACCAGTTATAAACACAAGTTAAATCAAACTAAAACGCGGTCAAGCTATAATTACTAAGGCAGCGGTCACCAATTACGCAGCGGTCGTAAACACGCCCCTGTGTAAACACGGCGCTACCTATCGGGACTGCCGTACGTACAGGATGATGTTTAATATTTTGTAGCGCAAATTGAGAACAGGCGTATATGCAATGAAGAGACAATTTTGTTATGAGTAGACTCACACAATACAATTTTGCCTAAAAGTCACATAATATTCAGTCAAATATTTTAATCAAAACAGCATCAAATTGGTAAGTTCACTACTGAATTTAAAAAGCTGTGTTGAATGAAATATAAACGCTTAATCGCTTACATACTCATACCCCCGCAGTAGGTTTTCACCTGTGTCCCGAGTAGCATGGACAACACTTATAACACATCACAACAACACCCATGACCCGAGTACAAATATTTATCTGTCACATAAATATCTGCCCCGGCCGGGAATCGAACCCGGGACTCCTTGCAGGCAGGGTCGCTATCAACTAGGCTACAGGGTCGTCAAATATCAACTGGATGTGGATTTATTTTTATAGAAATATTAAATTAATTGTAGTTTTCTGTAATAAAAGCAAAACTTACACACAACTTCTAAAATAAAGTAACAATTTTCTAATCAACATTTAACATGGCGTACTGTTTTCGTTAATATTTAAACTCGGCACTCGGCATCGCATCAACACATTACACTCCACTAATCCTAGTTCAGCCGAAGTTAGCCGTTCACAACTTTGTAATTCCGTGAAGAAGGCTAAGTATTAGATGAGCCGTAAACGTCCTCTAACACGTCGAGTTGCTAATTTTAAATATGACACCTTAAAGTTTACTTCGCTTCTGATAGTTTTAGAAGGTAACGATACTGAGATTACAAAGTTTTAAAATTACAGTTTTAGTGCGTCGAGTTCTTTGGTATACTCCCGGACGTGACTTTAGAGTTACCGTGTACGTTTTTTAGTTAAAACAGAAAAGAAAATGTTACCTTATTTATCTTAATTTATAAATTAAGTATAAATAAAACAGCTTGTAAAAACTTACCAAGCCGCTATAAAAAAAAATTGAACTCAAACACCCTGTATAAAAACTGCCAAAGCTGTTAACATTATCAAACAGCCTTCGAAATGGCAACGCGGTAAACTATCGGGGATTGTCCGGTGGGTCGCAGGTTCGATCCCGCCGTTTGAGTGGGGCCTTAAAATCAATTGCCCGTGAAATCGGCTAACCAAGCGGAAAATATATCCGACCGGAAGCCGGCCTTTCGGAATGAAAAGATCGGTGAAAATGTTAGCGTGCCTCGCCCGGCTGGGGAAACCATGGACTTGGGATGATAATATTATCTGTGACATTATTTGAGTTATACTTCATTTATCTTGCAATTAATGTTAGATATTATAAAAGTGAATAAGAGTGAAACAAACGTTTGATTGTGATTTAGAAACTATATTATAATTTAGAAATTATATTGTGATTTATAAACTATATTGTGATTTAGGAACTGTATTGTGATTTAGAAACTATATTACGACACATTACAATTACGGGACATTAATATTCTTTTTTCTTCTTTGCTTTGATGATTTCCTTGGTCGGTGGTGACTATTCTCATCATCGTCTCATCTTCTCGTCATCTTGTCTCCTCGTTTAGCAGGTACTTATACATAACACACTGTTACATAAACTAACCACGAGACAGAATACCTTCGTACTAACTTCTCCAGATCTAAATAAGATCTGAGTATATCTCTTCTAGATTTTTATCACTTTTGACAATAAGCCATAATATTAGGAAGATACTGCAAAACAAAAATCTTGCAAAACAGTGCAACCTAATTAAAAGACAGGGATTTAATTTTTAACCGACTTCAAAAAAGGAGGAGGTATTCAATTCGACTGCATTTTTTTTATATTCGTTACCTCAGAACTTTCGACTGGGTGAACCGATTTTGATAATTCTTTTCTGAATCAAAAGCTGATGCTTGTCGTGTGGTCCCACTTAAATTTGAGCGAAATGTGACTAATACTTTTTTAGTTATCCCTAATTTTGAAGTCGGTTATTTTTTGTCAAAAATTATTACTTCTGTACAAAGTTTGTAAAAAACGTTATTATTAACTTAAACCTGTCTTGACTATTTAAATGTAACGAAGTCCATACAGTGTGTATAACAAAACGAAGGGTCAGTCGTGCCCTTTATTGTTATTGGTGGTCTGTTCGTGACGGGTCCTCGGTTCCTCGTCATTGTCTCTATCGAATTGTTCGTTTTACTTTAGTTTCTTAAACGCACGCCACAATTCATTGAACGTTTACTAACCGCCGTACGAATTAAAGTGATCAGATAAAACGTTATCATTAATCATATACTAAGCTTAACATGAGGGTCCTCAAGGAAAATGTTTAATTACGAGTATTTTAATTCAAGTGTCAACTGACAAGAAAAAAGAAACAGAAACCCAGCTTCATATACTTAAGTTGTTTATCGACTTTACATCAATTTTTCCTTTTAACGCCCCTGGCTACAGTCGCATGGTTCTGCCAGTATAAATTTTAACCGAAGATATTAGGTAGGTTAAGGATTTACCTACTTGTATAGCTAGCTGCTCCGCGTAGAACCATTTTGACGTGTTTCAATAGTAATATTATAAAGCTCTTTACTTTCAGCTTCTTTCCACTTTCTTTGGAAAAGTTAGTATTTAAATTAGCACTACAATGCTGTGACTCTTTTACTGAAGATTATCTATAGGATAGAATATTGAGATCGACTGGAAAGCGTCTAATTAAACGACGATGATCACTTACCATCATCCACTATAAGTTAAGTTACCTTACACCGCCATATTTAACTTACCTAAGTATTGCCTCCGTTCAGAGTAATTAAAGGTTACTTAAATCGCTCCTTAGCACATAATTTGTATGGTAAGGAGCGGTTAAAGTAACCGTTAGTGACTCTGAGTTGGGGCGTATAACGTATAACATAATAAGTTGATATTTAATTTATCCTCTACCAACCTATTACCATCTAGGTGTGTTATATTTGCAGTATCCCATCAAGCTATTATTAAGCAAGTAGTGTTTCGGGGGCAGGTGCCGGTTTAATTAATAACGGCAATAATTGACCGCCTCTGGGTGTTATTGGGAGCTATGATAACATTTAGGTCACGGGCGGTGGTACGCGGTCGTATAGTCTTGGTACTTGATGATTATTATACCTTTTATGTTGTTTATATTTGTTTTATATTAGATAACTTAAGTTATAGAAATTATAATCTTTACATTTGGGTATCACATAATATTTAAGTAAGTCTATTTTAAATGTTTTTATTGTTATTAATTGAAATGTTATTATTGAAAGTTCAACTTTTAACCACTAACAATTATTGCTAAACACATGAAAATCACTGTGTTATTACCATTATTAAGAAATTCTCTCAATTCCTATTGGAACCCATCATCAGAACTAACTTTTATAGACAAGGGACTATATCCTTTCAATTAATAGATATTTTTTCTTGTGACTTAATATAATTATGACGGAGTTCTGAGATAACAAAAATAAATAAAAATAGAACTAAATTTAGAACTTCCTTTAATAAAGTCGGATATAAAGACTTCGACAACCGTTTATCGATTATGTGAACAACGTCATAGGTTCCCCGACGAGAGTAGTTACTAATCGCCAATAAAGCAAGTATCAAGCCATCCCGGCCGCGCTACACGTACGAACGCTGTGCAATAGCCGTCGGGTGCAATCAAACGTGCGGCCGCCTTCGGCCCGCAGCTTCTCTTGATACTGCATTTTCACCTACAAGAGTTGGCTTGTTACCCAAATTATATTCAATATTGGAATCTATATCCTGCGAGGGTGTAGATCCTCCACAATAATAAGTAATTCTCTCAGGGTGAGGTAGGTAAATCAAGTAAAGGCACAACTCTTCAATTCTTCAAGTATTATATTACTTTAAACAGCCATTACGTACAATATCAAATTATCAAATAATAGGCACTGTAGTAAAATTGATAAAAGTATTCAAAACATAAAATAACATTTATAAATAATCCCATCCTCTGTGGAAACCCAGCTGACAGATGCATTTTTTGAAAACCAACAGTGACAATTTAAAAATTTAGAAGAAAAATGCATCTGCCAGCCAAGGAATATTGAACGAGGTATTAAACCTCGTTAAAATCCTACACTTAATATACGCTTCTAGCTACTAACTACCCATTAGTTAGTACTTCAGTACTTAGAAAGAGCGCTGGCTCTGCCTGTGTTTTCTGGGATAATAAGTATCCAATGTCCTATTCCAGATTATGGTCTATCTGTGTGCTAAATTTCATGAAAATCCGTTCAGTATTATTTCTGTGCAAGAGTAACAAACAGCCGTACATCTACACAAGCTTTCACATTTATAATAATGGTAGGAAGTGGGATAGGACTAGCAGGATAATTCAATATTTTCATTGATCTTGATTTCATCAGGTTTCATTTTTATTACTTAAATAGCTGTTTTTACATTCGCAACAACTTATGTAATATATCTGCAATATTATATATTATTCCTATGGCCTTCAAACTTTGAAATATCCATAATATCTTTCCTTACAATCAGCGAGGTACCGAGGTGTAGCTGATTTTTCATTATAACTGTGGTAAAATTACTTTGACTAACACTACTACAATTCAATTTATATCGCACAGATATTATGATATGAAAAATTAGTTGAATATGTCATGTGGTTTTCTCGCAGCAATATGTACTATGGGTACTTCATTGAATTGTTCTTGGGATTACGTTCGTCATTGTTTTAGGTCCGTGGTTAGATAATTATTATTATAAGGGCTTGTTTCACAATCTTCAAGTAGAGTCCTGATTATGCTATTCGCCGGTTAAAGTGAAGTTAAAGTGTCATTTTACATACACGAAATGTCAACTTAACCAACGAATAGCTTACTTCGGACTTAGTTGAAGATTGTGAAACAAGCCCTAATAATCATACACTAGGGCCGGGGCCCTATATCTGTACTACGATGCTACGACATATGCTACGCAAATCTACGCTGGCTACGCAGTCGCGTAGCAGTGCTACGAATAACGTAACCAATATACTCGTAATGAGAAATTTATTTAGGCATCGCATTTAATTATGCATTAGGTATATTAGCTACACTTATACCTACCATCATATTTTAATATACTTTTTACTTCATACAAACGTCACTTTGAGGAGTTATTGGCTTTAAGTAACGCTATACTCTGTGATGAACTATCACAAATCAGCAGCATCCGTTCCTCTCTCTCTACCATCCTGTACAAACAAGACGGCATTTATGAATGGTGGTAGGATTCTTTAAGTGCCTATGCCCTTATGCCCATGCTAGGGGTAAATACACTACTTCTAGAATGGTAGTAGATGTAATTCACCTTGATATTGTGTTAAGTAAAATAAAAAATTACTACAGTCAAATCTAAAAGTATAGCTTATACTATATGATGCATCTTGCAAACTAAATTACTTTAGATGTTTTGAAGCAGCACTTAACAAAATGTCCAAAACAAAATCCAGAATCCAAAGAAAGCAGCCAGCGAGGGTGGTACACATCGTTCAAACCCGCTGAATTTATTTCGGCAATTAAGTCACGGAACACTCCTAAAATATATCTAATTAATGTAAACACAGAACGATTAGGAGTCCGAATAAACACGCCAAATTACTCTCTGTAGCAATAAATACCTATAATATTTTTAATTGCCACCCAAAAAAAGACATAAAACAGCCACCAGATAAAAACGTTTCTGCCATATTGCAAATTAAAATAAAACACAATCGGTAGGGAGCTAAGGGCTATAATACTTTTAAAAATGTATTTTAATATATTTATAACGCGTTGAAAAACACAGAGCCGGACTCGGAAGGTCATCTGAATAAATAAATTATGATATAGTGGGCAGGTTTTTTAGCGCTCTCGTCTCTCGGATGCAATGTAGACTAGGAAGGTATAGAGCGGGCATTATATAAAATGTTCTGACAATATTATTGCTTATTGGATGAGATTACTCAATAATGACATTTAGGTTTGTAATTGAAGGGGTGAGTGTAAAAAGGATTTAAGTAACAAAAACAATAGTTCGAGATAAATGCGTTTAAAAAGTCAAGACTTCATTTTCGTTATATTCTTAGTATTCAACTTCAAATCTGTTTTTTTATGATTCCAAATTATATGATACCTTCGAATTCTCATAAATAGTGTATTTTTTTAATTATTACTCTGTAATAAGCAAATATTGTCAGTTTTGCAATTAAAACCAATAAAAATGCGCCACATTCGTGTGTTTTTCACGAAACAAGGATTTAAATAACATTATATTATATTGAATTTTCCACTGTAAAACCTATGCCATAACATTAAGAATCGAAAGACGAATTCAACGATACCCATAACTCTATTTCAGTAATTTCATCAGTTGAACCCTTTTTACACTAACCCCTTCAATTATAAAATAACGGAAAGCTCAAGTAAATTGTACAACGTATATTCTGTAAATTATGATTACAAAAAGATTTTGATTTGTGGTAATGTTTAGAGGGTAATAATTAAAGAATAATAATTTATTGTCACCATCTTTAGAATTTTTTTGTTAACGTAACAAACAAGCTATCTTACGAAGAAGGATAAAATAATAGTCCTTGATATAGAATGACTATTACGAATCGTAGCATTAGCGCACACAACCACTCATTCTAGAGATACACGATGTTTATTCTAACCATTATAAATGCAATACAAACGTGAGTTTTAAAAAAATCTCGACGCTGTCTAATGAATTTATGGTCAGGAACTTGTCCTCGAGTCCCACAATTTTTCCTCCAGAGACGCGATAAAGCAGCCGATAGCGATGGCGCGTGACGGACACTGCGCCTGCGCGGTGCACTCTTTGTTTTGTTTTTTACACAGCCCCGCATTTTGTTTAAAGAATTGTGCATCTTCATGGATTTAAATTGCATTTTGAATTGGGAGACGAAGGGCATCTTTATGTAAAAGATGTTAAAAATGTGTATTGACTCGATAATAAATTGAACTTTGTCTTCACCAATCGATATGCAGGATAACAGCAACTGCAGGATGTTCTGCGTTTCACAGAATACATTATATATCAATTAGTTGCGATTGTTTCAAATGACCAGTGTCGTAAATTGTGTTAGAACGAAAGCTAGATGTCATTCAGCATTATATAGATAGCGGTAAAAATTTTAAAAAGGTGTAAAAGGTTTGAATTTTAAATAACAATGTCGTTATCTATACAAATAAATAAAATTGGAGTGTCTGTAATATTAAAATAACCGCTTTTTACTAAGTGCATTTTAATGTATGCACGGTACATATACCAAAACATTTTTTGCAATTTTGGTCTGTCTGTCTGTTTGTTCCGGCTAATCTCTGAAATGGCTGGACCGATTTTGACGGGACTTTCACTGGTAGATAGCTGATGTAACTTGGAGTAACTTAGGCTACTTTTATTTTAGAAAAAAATAGTTTGTTAGGCGATACGAACTTCGCCGGGTCAGCTAGTACATATTATATTCATGCCGCATCCGTCATGAACATTGCTAAAATACCTATCACGATATTTTATTTTATACGTTATATTTTGCACAGAAATAACCTAGAATTAGTTACTTTGACTCATGAAAGAATGACACATATTTTTATTATTCGCAAAATGTACATATATTTGTATTTTTATGCTTAGTCCGTCCCTGGCGATAATGTAGGACGCGTTGGAAACACTTCTAGAGATTTTTATATGATAATTAGTAACAGGTGAACATTTTTTCGAATACGTTGTTGAAAAAACATTGGATATTTGCTACATTTGTTTCTGTGGTTCCGTTCCGCCATGAGCGTTTTTTGATTTAGATAATTTACACTTTTTGGGTTAAAATTTGGTAATTTCTTTCTTCCGTGTTTGACCTACATTCTTGATTTATCTTCGAGAAAATAGCTAATGTTTAATTTTTTTTTTATAAAAAATGCAAAATGTTTAACGATTTTATTTGTAAACTTTGGAAGTATATTTTTACAATAGTAGAAGTTACTATAATTTTCTTAACATTTTTCAGTTACGAAATAGATAAGAAATAGTTCAGAAAATAGTGTGAAGAAAATATGATCATCATTTCTGATGGTGATACTTTCCATGCTATGGTATTGTATTCAAATTAAGAAATGCCATCAAAAACAAAACTTGTAAAAAAAACCAAGTCTCGCAACTCAGTTCTTCTAGCGTAAAAAGTTGTGAGATCCATGTAATACCAAGTCGGTTAATTTATTCAGTTCCTACTTATGGGTCCTTCTGTCTTAAGTTATTACGTAATTAGCTAACCTAACAAGTAACAACATCCTATAGTGACCATATTATCAATATTAAAAATCTTTTATGTTTTAAATAAATAGATCGACTTGACCATCGCACGAAAACACAATGTATCTCACAAGTAATACCTACATATTATATTAAATTTGATTGTTTAGTGCGATTGCCAAGTCAATCTATTTATTTAAAACATAAAAGATTTTTAATATTGATAATATGGTCACTATAGGATGTTGTTACTTGTTAGGTTAGCTAATTACGTAATAACTTAAGACAGAAGGACCCATAAGTAGGAACTGAATAAATTAACCGACTTGGTATTACATGGATCTCACAACTTTTTACGCTAGAAGAACTGAGTTGCGAGACTTGGTTTTTTTACAAGTTTTGTTTTTGATGGCATCTCATTTCTTTTTGTAGATAGTTCTACTTTTTTTCCTTTTACAAGTTACCTTTGAACATAATTACCTACATCTAGGTACCTATCTACACCTATTATTCCATTATATTATATACAGGTACACTGATTAATTCACTGCAAATGTTACTTTGCTATACAGGTACAGTGATTCATTAACTGCAAATGTAACTTTGTAATCCTATATATTTATATGGGATTACAAAGTTATTTATGCAGTTGATGTATCTAGAAAACTGGACCGAAATTGCAAAATATTTTAGTTTTTCCTTGATCTATACACTAAACCCTACTTGTGTTCCAAATTTGAAGCTTCTATGTCTGCTAGAAGTGCCTTAGAGTTTTGATGATCGGTCAGTCAGTCAGTGAGTGACGAAATTAAGAAACTTTGACTAGTTATAATTCTTAAACTACTGGTTCAAATTGAATGAAATTTGAAATATACCGAGTTTATACAATGCCTGCTTGGTTACTAAAAATTCAAGCTTCTAGCTTTATTCACAACGAAGTTAGAGGGGGTCGAAAATAGCCTGAATTGCTTCGAGAAAAGGATGGTACGGCCGTGCCGCTTTTTTACTCGACTTGGCGGGGGCACTGCCGTGCCCCCAGATACCAATACATATTACGTAAACTTTGTAAACATCAAACGTTATCTTTTATCGGTAACTGCAAATTGAAAATAAACAGCCCACTGAAGAGTAACAATGAAGAAGAAGAAGAAGTGATCTCTGGAATTGTTTGAGATAACATTTTTAATCACCCACGGTTCAATTGATATATGTATAATATTCAAAGAGATCGTAACGCTTTAGGATCTAGACTTCCGATAACTCAAAAGGCTGATTGAATAATGTAATAGTCAATATGTAATCCGTTTATGTTTTTAATGTCTCTCACCAACAGTTTTAATTGTAGTTCCTTAACAGTAATTTCCTAGTTTCTTTCTTGAAATTAATATCTTAATCACCCGCGGTTCAATTGATATATGTATGTATATTCAAAGGAATCGTAACGCTTTAGGATCTAGACTTCCAATAACTCATAAGGCTGATTGCATAAAGTAATAGTCAATAATTATGTAATCCGTTAATGTTTTTAATGTCTCTCACCAACATTTTTAATTGTAGTTCCTTTACAGTAATTTCCTAGCTTCATTCTTTAAATTAATATCTTAAAAATAATTTTCAAACCATTTTTTTTCCAAATATCTTACATCCTAATATACTAAGTTAAATAAAAATTTGTAAGAAAAAAAATTTAACATATACCACAGATGACAACTGATTTAACACTATTCCAAATACTGTATACTACGGCTCTTAGTTATAATACAAATAATGAATCCCCTTACAAAAAACACATTAATTCAAGTAAAAAGTTAACCCTTCCGCTGTACGCGGTACGTAGCGCAACGTTTCAAAGGCGTATTTCACGAACTTTACACGAAAATGGAAATCGTGTCCCCCATTCTTAGGCCCGTGCTTAATTATAATTATTTTAATATGCAAATAATGATAATAAAATTTCGTTGGTTTTTGTTTTGGTGAAAGGGTCTATTGAGTTATACTTAATTATGTTTGGGAGAGCAAGGGTGCCTTTACCTGTTTAGCTCTTAATTTTTATTTATGCCCATGTGTTAATTCTCTCCCGCATAATACAATAATAATTATGATAAAATACAACTTCATTTACTTAGTACTTAAATTGTTATCTGTAATGGTACAAAATTTTTTGTTGGACGTATAAATAAAATAAAATATGGCGAAAAATCTTTTCACTATTGAAATAGATAAATTTGTACATTGGACACTGAAAAATCTTGACTCATCGCCATTAAACAGAAAATCTAAAAGAAGAAAACGTTACCATACTCAAACATGAAGTAGGTATAAAGGAAATAATGTTGCCATCTGATAACAGTTATAAAAGAATACAGATAAGTTAAGTTTTATGTTAGTTATGTACTGAACAATTTTAAATGTTAGCAGCAAAAGTACATTGAGTAAATTTATGATGAAGTTTGCCTTATTTTATAAAACTTTATTCTTATAAATTAGTTATCATTATTTTGTTCACCTTTTATTCAATACATTTGAATACTACTAATCAAACAAAATTATGACAAAACGAGGCAGTTATGGTCATTCTGGGTTTTCGTTCGATGACATTTTTAAATTATATAATTAATTTTTAAAGTACATAATATTGTTCAGTAATTTAATTATCATTAATTGGATGGTCTGTTTTTGTTATGGTGCTTAATATTGTTGAGATTTTTCAGTAATATTTAATGCAAAATATTATAAATTGATCTTCCACAGCACAAAACTGATCTTAAAATAAAAGAGTCCGCTAACTAACATTTGACTAATAAACTTATTTGTTAACATCTGGAGCCATGAGGGTTAATTTAATCAAAAACATAAATATGAATTTAAATCAACCCCACTGAACCTCAATTTCAGGTCACGTTTGTATTTTTTTATAATTTCACGCTTTCAAAGCCTCAGTCATTAAATACAAAGAACTCTTTGGAATTATTAAGTAAAGGTTTAACGTATAGGAACCTCGAGAAACCCTCATAAATTACATTAGAATATAAATTAATACGATCACACTATGAGGAAAAAATGGCCGGCGTTTTAACATTTAACACTTTGAAAAGCAACCTAGTAACGAGTGTGTTAAGGTTTGGTTTGGCTTGACGTATTGTAGGATTAAAAGCAAAATAACCTACAGTGAACTTTGTATAATAATATAAGAGTACATATTTATGTATGAGAAAAATATGTAAGATATAAACTTCCCTTCTATAAAAATATATCAGTAGGTACCTGAGTGATAATTTTGGAATATCTGTGATAAATTAAAATTTTAGCTGAACTATTGTAGTCTAGTTAGCCCAACCTTACTGTGGCCTTGTTTAACCAAACAAACAATGTAATGTAACCCCACACTGCTCCAAAACACATGCTTTATCTATTAATATTAAAAAAATACTTGATCTTTTTTCGTTTCATTTCATTTTGAGTACCTATATACTAGATTTGAATCAATTTGTAGATTCTTTTTACATTACTAAAACAAAGTAAATAAAAAAAATTTCATCTATATTTCAACAGTGTAAGCATGTTAAGGCAACTTTTTATACTAAAGATAGTTTTACTGAAAATTACAACGAAATTTTCTTCTCCGATATAAAATTGAATCGTTCAAAGCACAACAGTTGTACCAACGCAAGAATGCCACACTTTCAGCGTTTTACAAAAAGGAACAACAATAAAACGTAAACAATATTTGGGAACACCTCAAGGCGAGGAACAAATCACGTCTCTATTCCCCAGTCAATCGTTTCGAGAAAGAGTGAGCGGAGCAATCAGATAATAGATATATTTTCGTTTCGTATTACGACGCTCGGAACATGATATACTGCGGATAAATCGTTCGGGAGGACACTCGAGGGAGTATTTTATCGACAGACGAACGCAGGAGAGTACCGTCGGCTTTAGGAGCTAAACTGCGCGACATCGGGTTGTAAACTTGCGGAAATTTTATGCAATCTGCGAGTAAGAACTGACAAAATAGTCGATCAGAGGATCGGTTGATACATTTCCGAGCTTTATGTGAATGATTTTAATACGTAACTGGGAGTTAGTGGCCCTGTAAAACTAAATTAATCAACACTCTCCGTCTAGAAACTAGTCGTAGAAATCTACGGCAATTCTTCAAGCCACAGTATTTATAAACTAATCTTATATTTTTTATACAAATCATCCAAACCCGCTAATGATAGTCATATCATAGTCAACCTATTTCAAATAAGTTTGTTAAGGGCTACTGTCCACGGCGCTTCATTTGACAATTGCATGCAAGCTGCTTAATGAAACGTAGGCAAAAGGCTAAACAAATGCAAACGTAACAATGCCGCTCCATAAACAGACTTCATACTTTTCAAGCTGCAATGAAGAAACGTTCTAAAGCGTATTGGTAAGATAATTTTGACTTTTTGCGTTTTTGACCATTTGCGTCTTTGTCAATTTACGAGTTTGACAATATGCGTATATGACGTTTTGCCTGAAACGTTTTATTTTTTGTCATTTTGCGTGTTTGACTGTTTGCGTTTTTGACCTTAAGAGTATAATCCTTATTGACGATAGCGTGCGTAGAAAGACCAACGTACCAACCTGTTAACTAAAAGATTCTTGTATTCGTGTTCGACTTCCAACCAGTACAATAACTACTAGCTTTAGTTCTACTAGCTGACTCGGCAAGCGTTGCTCTGCCTGTTCTAGATAGGTGCACCGATCTGTACCCGATACTCTGCATGAGCGTGGAGAAGCTGCCAGTAAAGCCCTGGGGGGGGGGGGGGTCTCCCATCGCGTGGCGGGTCGCGATAGCTCCAGCCTAAGTTATGACACCCTTCTTTTTATTTCTTTGATTTTAGTAAGATATTTAAGAACATACGTAACAATTTTGTTTGCCACTTTTCTTGTATTTTATTTCGAAGATGTGTAACGGTTTTTTCTTTGCTACTCTGCTACGTATTTGTCAGTTTTTATCGCGCGGATTTTCTGATTTTCGAACGTCACTGTAGCCTAGTTGGTAGCGACCCTGCCTGCAAAGCGAGGGGTCCCGGCTTCGATTCCTGGCAGATATTTATGTCATAGATAAATATTTGTACTCGGGCCATGGGTGTTATTGTGATATGTTATATGTGTCGTCCATGCCACCCGCGACACAGGTGAAAACCTACTGCCCCTGCCGAATGTGTAAGCGTTTATTTATTTATTTATTTATTTATTACTTATTATTCTTATTTACAAATTTTCCGTTTCAGTGCAAATTCAAAAATAAGTTAATAGTCGGGATTGAACTAAAAACACACCCAAAAAAATCTAGTTTTGACATTGATCCTTCTTAAAATCAATTAAAAATGAACTTAATATACGAGAAAATGACTCTGGAGAACTGAATATTATCTTTTTCATGTCTTCAAACATCCTACACGGATTCTGTAATAAACAATTAGTGAGCACTGTATTACCAGTTGATATTAAATAACTCAATTCGTTTCTAATTTGCCGACAATTGTTCCCGACAAAGGCACGACACGAACGAGTGCTCGCGAGTATGAAGGAAGTCGGCTGCTAGAGGGGGTAGGGATGTTCCGACTATCGATAATATTATCGGTGTTTCTAACGATTTTAACTCTAAACAAATTTAAAATAAATTATATTGTTGCTTACGCATCTCATGTCGCTACGTTTACATTCAAGTGATAAAAGCTTTAACGATTATTGTACATGGACCGGAGAATCTAGATATTTTATCATTTGAATAAGGTTTTATTGCCTTAACTTCAAAACCAAAAAAATAAAACCAAAAAATTGCAGTAACAAACACTGGTTTTTTCAACGACTTGCTTGCTTGACTACGACTTGATTCGCCCCAACCGTCGTTTCAGTCATATTATAAAACAACCCCAATGACGAACGAAATATTTAGCTGTCTGTTAAGTTACTAGTCTTATCACTTAAATCAACTTTTACAAATAAAAAGCGGTCAGACAGTTCGGACACTCAAAACCTGAATCCTTATCAGGAATCGTAAGCAAAAGCCTATAATATGTAATTTTTTCTATGGTTATTTACCTCTTTAACTAAAGCTTTTTTATTTAAATGTGATGCTTAAAGTCAATATTTGCCATGTTTACAATAAAACGTAACTATCGATAATACTGTGCAGTGTGCAGCCCCATCCCTACCCGAACAAAGCAAACGCCATTGCCACTGGCGGAGTCGGGCGGTGCGCCGATGCGTTTATAATATTCCATTTATTCATAATAAATTATAATCGTACACATTGCGACGCCGACGACGCTTAACTCTATTAAACGCTCTTGTTTGGGCACGCTGCTTGCCTCGTTACACCTTCATTATGGTTACAGTACGGGCCGTCTGAAGACTAATCTAACAATAAGAAGACGTAAGTGGACTGCGACTAATCTAAGAAGACGTTTTAGTTGACTGCAGATAGTTTTTTTTATTAGTTTTTTTGAAATGCAACGGTCGTATTTTGTAATTCCGAAATACGACTCAGTTACAAGGATCGTGGTCACGGCGAGACTCGTACGGTATTATAAAACAACCGTGAGTACCCGTTGCATTTAAAAATGTTTAGTGTCCGCGATTATGTTAGTTTAAAATCAATTTAATTCAATTCAAAAATAATTTATTTCAAATAGGCCACTTTGTGGCACTTTTGACACGTCATAATCAGTACAATAAAATTAATTAAATACAATATCAATACACTATCATTCAATATCATACAATATCATTAAATACAAATCAGTACAATAAAGTATTAATATACTATTATAAATTATACCCTTGACGACCCGTGTGGCGTAATGGTTACCATGCCGGATCGCCGCACCAAGGGTCCTGGGTTCGATTCCCAGCTAGTCTGTTCTAATGATAAACTTAAATACACTCACACCCCCGCAGTAGGTTATTATCTGTGTCGCGGGTGGCATGGACGACACATATAACATCACAATCACACCCATGACCCGAGTACAAATATTTATCTGTCACATAAATATCTACCCCGGCCGAGAATCGAACCCAGGACCCCTCGCTTCGCAGGCAGGGTCGCTACCAACTAGGCTACAGGGATGTGAAAGAAGAATGACTAATGCTACATGCTAGGCATTGTGGATTAGCAAGCCTCGTAACGATTATTAGCCATTAGAAAAAACTCTTACGCCCCAACTCAGAGTCACTAATGGTTACTTAAATCGCTCCTTAGTATGCAACTAGATAGCAAGGAAACATAGGGGGTGACTATGTTTGCTTTACCGAACTGGGTATTAGTAATAACAAGTGTTAAATAATTCAAGTATAACTTTGGCATATTAGACATTCGGAAATTCGAACTTGAGTAACACTTAATATAACCCACATGAATGACGAAGCTAACGTGGCTACTTCCTCCCTACCCCCTCGATCAATGGTTGTAGAAAAATTTGAATTTGATCAAATCAAATCAAAATCTTTTATTCATATAGGTATCACTGATACACTTATGCACGTCATTTTTTTAATCTACCAGCTTTTCGGAAGGGTGCTTTATCACGGAGGAGAATAAAAGCCGAAAGAAACTCCTCGCACATCTTTTAAAATCATGAGAGGTTACATAATATTATGTTCTAACCTACGCGGAACTGGACACGGCATTAGTTTCCAGGCGTCTTTGTCATTAATATATTCATTTATGCTATAGTATCCTTTTCCTACTAGCTGAGATTTCACATATCTCTTAAACATTTGGATAGGTAAATCACGTATTGACCTAGGTAATTTATTATTGAAAAAACGTACACCGAGCCCCATATAAGATCGTTGTACCCTACTTAGGCGAAAAGATGACGAAACCAAATTATGTCTGTTTCTAGTTAAATAATTATGCGTATCACTATTCTGCTTGAACATGCCTAATTTGTTTTTTACGAATATAATATTGCTGTAAATAAATTGAGATGCTACTGTTAATATGCCTACTTCTTTAAATTTCTCACGCAGGGATTCGCGTGATTTTAATTTATAAAAATCGAATTGAAAAAAGATCGAATTGATCAAAACGCTACTGAATTTTTTATTTTATTTTATACCTAAAAATAAATTTCACCTTTAGCTCCTAATTACAAAAACCCATCCATGATACGCAATGTAAACGTCAGGTGAATTTATAAGGAAGACCATTTAACGTAATTCGCGTCTCGATGGACTGGCAAACGATGACTCTGCTTTTTCCGATGCGAAGGAATTCCGAATTGCTCCATTCCGTAAATTTACGCCGCGCAATATATTGCTGCAAGCGTGGTACTTGCTGCTTAGGTATTCGTCCCCAGGTCCCTACCTTCGATAAGTGTTACAAAATACTAAGTTTTTATACTAACCATAAAAATTTTACAAAAAATAATTATCTAATAAAAGACATCAAATGTCTTCGAAACAGCAACACAAAAATTGATGCTAAGCATAACAAAATCGCCGTTATTATGTATACTTAAGCAACCCGTAATTGTCCCAGTGTTGGGCTCGGGGTCTCCTCTCACAATGTGAGGGGTACAGGCCGATGTCTACCACGCCGGCCAAGTGCGGATTGGTAGATTTCACACACTTTTGAAAATATTATGAGTATTCTCCACTCATGTGTGCAGGTTTCCTCACGATGTTTTCCTTCACAGAAGCAAGTGATAATTAAGTTCTATAAATTTAATGTATATGAAGCAGAAGGGGTATTCTACGGTATTGGTTATTCAATAATATTCCTATTACTTTGCACCATGAATACCATGATATATTTCCAGTTTCTCCTGACGTTCACATCAATATTCCCAAGTACTTCAACACTACGTGATCAATAATCATCTGTTCTACATTATTGAGAATTCCTTCATTCAAAATGTATAGTTTTTCTTAAAATAATAAATAAATTTTTCTTAAAGTAAAGAGGTCCGTCCCTGAACCTACATTTACTAAAGATTCATGGCCTCGCCGACATAAAATTATAATACACGAGTAACCACCCTCGCTTTGTTTCGGTTTTCTTATTTTTTTTACACCTTGGATTACATTATTCGAGTTTTATAAAGGATCCCTATTTTTTTTAAATATAATATAGCCTATGTTACTCGGAGGTAGTGTAGCTTCCCAACAGTGAAAGAATTTTTCAAATCGGTTCAGTAGTTTCGGAGCCTATTCAATGCAAACAAAAAATCAAATCTTTCCTCTTTATATATTAGTATAGAGTATAGATACCTAATCCTTCGTAGATTCTCTTAATTTTGATATATCAGGGACCAATTTGGAAGTATATACCTTAGCTTGATATAAACAAATGCACTTCGTAGTAAATTATGAAGAGTGTAATAAAAGCCTTAAATAAAGTCGCATTCTTACGAGTACACGCGACATCCATTATGGAGTAAGGCAGACCTTCATTTTATTTTATTTATAATACCTTCTATGTATTGTTTGTATCTGTAATTGCACTTTAGTTATTTCATTTAATGATGGCAATGTATCTTTATATACAGGGTGCAGTCTACATTGATTACAGTTCTTTAAATAAAATACAGTTTACCTATCCGCTCAGGTATCATATAACGAAACAGGAACATCAGAATTTCTCATATTTGGTTACTAAAACGACCGTCAAGTTTGTTGTTTATAACAAAAATGTCTTTAACTGAGGGCTTGTAAGTTACGTTATACTTTTTTCTGAAGTTCTCCCAAACCAATGGGAAATTTGAAGTGTTTTGGTCGTACTTATAATTTGGAAGCTGCCGCTCGCATAAGTATTCGGTGTCGATAACCACAAGCGTGGCTGGATTTATATAATAAAGCCCGATCGATGCCCACCTACGTAACGGGTCAAACATGTGATTTTTTATGTCGCTAATAGAACGCTGAATGGCTTATCAAGTCGTGTCATGCCACATTACTCGAATGGGCGCTACTCCGTACAGTTACATTGAATGTAGATAATAGTAGCAAGCTACAGGCCAGATCACGTGTCATGTTGCTAAGATGGGTACCGCGTATTAATCAGTGGCGTAGCTAGGCCTAAGGAGGCCCCATATCAATGTTTGCTGTGGGGCCCCCACAACCGCCGCCGTAGGCCGCAGACGAGCTTTTTTTGGGAGTGTTAGTGGGGGCCTCTTTTGGGGCCCTTATAATTGATACGGCTGATATGGCGGTAGCTACCCCCTGGTATTATTACTATGAAGTTTCATTCATTACAGCAGTGATAGCCTAGCGGTTAGAACATTGGTCTCTCGAACAGAGGGGCCCGAGTTCAAATCCTGGCACGCACCTCTAATTTTCAAATATTATGTGCGTATTAGAAGTTAATTATCACTTGCTTCGGTGAAGGAAAACATCGTGAGGAAACCTGCACACCGGCGAGTTCTCCATAAAGTTCTCGAAGGTGTGTGAAGTCTACCAATCCGCATTTTGGCCAGCGTGGTAGACTATTGCCTAATACCCCTCACATTGTGAGAGGAGACCCCGAGCCCAGCAGTGGGACAATTATGGGTTGCTGCTTTGCTTTGCTTTTTTTTCATTCATAGCAGACAAACATAAAATAGAATGATCATCAAGCATCCTTACGCCTCACTTGCTCCGTTCACATTATTTGCCCCAAAAGTGACATTTATATAATTCCAGCCACAATTATTTATAACCTATTTTCCCGGAGATCCGACCCGGGATAGGTGAAGACATATTTATTGCTGGCGAATAAATAAAAAACGAATGCGCAGGGAAACGGTTCTCTTTAAACTGGTTCATTGTGTTTAATGTACTTACAAACTAAAGAGTAACTTTCATCTTGCACTTATTTTTCTTGCATTCATTGAATTTTTAATTAAAGAAATATACATACCTAATGTAAGTTAATTTAAAATCAAAACCCGAACAAGGATACAAAAGAATAAAAATGAGTTAAACATTTATTAATTCGTAGTAAGTAACTGGAATCCGTAATAAAACAATATGGGTTAGTGTAAATAACAAAATGCGAGATGAACCATTAAAAGATGTCCAGTAATTGCTACATTGTAACAGTTTGTACATCGGTGACTCGCAAAGATGAATGAGACTTAAAAAAGCGATGGTTTTCGCAACGGAAAGTTCAGAGGCAGGAACCCTAAATAAATAAAAAAAACCCATAAATATATCACCCTGGCTCACGTAAGAAGAGACAGTTTGATGCATGTGCGGAGAATTAATTTTTTCCTCGGTATAACGGAAAATTACCTTTTCTGTCCTTACACAAATATATCGGGAGAAAACGTATTATTTATTTGTCACCTTTTGTAATTGGGAGATGGTCACGCGTAGGTGGTATGTGACGTACCTATACGTGTAGGGATGTGACGTTGGTTGTGGCTTACAGCAGGTCCCTACTCGTATACCTTATTCAAATACACATTGGCAAAGTATTTTTACCATTGATATTTAAACCTAAGAAACGCATTAAGATTTTATTCGTAGCTGTAGATTATTGTCATCGATATAATTATGCTGTTATATTTTGTTCAAATATATAAAAATGCAGGAATAACTACATTAGTCGTCAGTAGCAATACGTAGATTATACTTAGACCCTGACCATAAATCAATACAGTTTCTCCCATTCTCGCCTTTTCATTCCGTAACATAGAGATAACCAGCAAACAAAGTTTCAAATCCAGCAGGATCTATATTACCATCAAGTCAAAAATCGTCAAACAATAACTGGGTAAGTTTCATCCGTTCTGGCGCAATAACTCAGCCCAAACAAAGAGCGCCCGAGTCGGCAGTCGGTGCCGGTTCCTTGAGACGCTGAGAACAATGGCTAGAGTTATTGCCGTGGGCCGGATGCGGTGAGGAAAAATGACGCGGTGTAAGACGCTGGAACTTGTAATGAAGTGTGTTATTGGTAACTCGGTTTCACTAGATCGGGGGCTCGATTTAAATTCTTCTGTTTTACTATCGCTCTGCTTTGCAAACCAGCAGCTTTGCCGCCGTTTTCCGGGATAATAAGTACACTATCGCCCCAACTCAGAGTCATTAACGGTTACTTTAATCGCTCTTTAGTAAAGAATCACCATACAAATTCTGCACTAAGGAGCGATTTAAGTAACCGCTAGTGACTCTGAGTTAGGGAGTATGTGTTTTAAATCATGACTTACCTGTGAGCTAAATTTCATGAAATTACATTAATTAGTTTTTGCGTGAAAGAGTTCCAAACATCCACACATCCAACCTCACACATCCATCCTAACACACACTCACATTTATTTATATTAATAACATTATTATAATAATAATACATTTACATAAAAAGAAAAGTACACAATATTTCCAAGACATAGTTCCCACACTAGGATAACCTGGTTTAAGGGTAACTACACTCTTCCGAGTTGTTTCAATACTAGATAGGTAGATAGACTTATCAGATTATTTTTATAGAATATGCCAACAAATGCCAGAGCAAATATGGTCCAAAACCAGAGCAAAAAATCATTGCCATCGCGTAGCCAGCCAAAACCAAACAATACAATTTTAATATTTTATTATAATATTTTAACTTATAATTTTGTGTGTAGTCTAATGTTTTATGTCTGATATCTTTACGTATATTAGAAATTCGTACAAAGTTAATTCTACGTAAACCTATTTTTTGTGCATGTATTGACCTACACTATACCTACGTACCTATTTACGAGGGACAAATGTCAGGTATTCAATATATCAACATAATTTTATTTCCTATCCAAACACATTTTCGCAACGTATAGCGCCATCTAGTGTCGAGTAGGATTAATAGCGGGCTGAAAACTTTGAAAAAATTATAAAACCTTTTCAACTGGACCTCTTCTATAAAAAGTGTAAAAAAACTGTGGGATTATTTATTGTTATTAGATATCAATACAATCAACTCTGTTAGAAATAACCAATTCGTTAGAATTACTGTATGAAGGTTGTTTGTTGCTGATAACACTTAAGAGGTAGCCTCTCATCTTTCCTCAGAGGTATCAACATATCTGTGACATACTCCAAGTGAGACTTATAGTAACGATTACTAATAATTATTTACTAAGGGTGTAACACAGTCCTAAATTTTCTTTTATGGAAATAGCCGGCAAACGAACTGACGATTCACCTGATGGTAAGTGGCTATCGTCGCCAATGGACAATTGGACATCAGCAACACTAACGGGTTCACTGATGCATTGCCGGCCAAGAAAGAGAAGAAAAAGAAAGAAAGAACTGGTTCTCAAATCCCCAGCCGGAACACGACGAGTCGTTTGGCGGCTGACTCATGCTCAAGGGTGGTAGCTATCCAAGCGAACCCCGTGGAGAAACTAACTTCCACAGTTAGTAAGTTAAGGAATATATAGGTACTAAACTGATGATATTCTTATAACACCTAACACTAACAGGCCTACTTTCTGACTACAGCCCATACATATAGTCCCCTCCTACGTCCTTTGATATTCTTATCACATTAAAGAAAAAACTCTTACTTTTTGTGGTATAAAGCTCTGATTGTGCCTTACTGGTCACACACAGAAATACCCACAGTAATAAAAATTACTACTTTTCTGGTTATGATTTCGTTCAGCAACAGATATTATATTTTTAACTCAATATCCGACTAACAAGTTTTATAAAGGATACATAAGTTAATGTTTGACTATCGTCCCATCTGTTGGTAAGTGGCGATTTAGTCTTGGGTGATAATATGCACATTTTTTTTATTTCCAAATTTTCAATTTCCAAATTAAAAATTTCCATTTCTGTCAAAAGTAAAGTCCTACTAATTTTGAAAACTTCAAGAAATCCTTATTATAATCGAAAGGAAACACCGACGTGGACATGCGGACACGGGTTTTTCCGAAATGGTGGTAGATTAAAAAAATGACATGTATAACGCTTCCCGCCCACGTCCGATAATCGGTGACCGCTTTTTTGTAGGAGAAAAATAGAACGTACTGATAGCAATAGTGCAACGCACACGTCCTTCATAAAGTCGGTCAGAAATAATATGGCAGGAAAAATCGGCCCGATTGTCGGTCCTACAAAAAGACTGACGTGGGCGGGAAGCGTAAGTGTATCAGTGATACCTATATGAATAAGTGATTTTTATTTGTGACAATTTATTCTAATCCTTTGCAGTACGCATGATAAATGACGAAGTAAAACGCGTCATCCATCTGATAATAGATTGTTATCGCTGTCAATGGATGTTCATGATGCGTCGACAGATATGAAGGAAGCTGGAAATTTACAAATTTAAGTGGTCAGTCAAATGCTGAAGGCCGACTCCTAGTCGAAAGTGAAGGCTTTTACTTAGTCTACTTTACCACCCACGTCTATATTTCCACTTTATATTCAGATAGAATAACAACCAAGCTTTAACTTTTCAAAGCGATAAAAAAATAAATGAATTCAGTGAATGATTATTATTAATCAATAAAATCATCTATATAATATTCACCCAATAACTTACATGTGCCTATCAATGAATCAACATTAAATTAACTAATAAATTTTAATGATCATTTACATCTCCACACACACTTCAAAAAGACAACTCAAGATAACAAAATAAAAGTTGCGTCCACATTTTCTTCATTTAAGCAACTAGATAAATTCCAAAGGCAGGGGCACACACGACGCGTTTTTAGAACTCATTAAGTAATGAGGCTGCCCAGAGGCCATAAATATCACTTCCTTAACCCATTGCGCGAACACAATTTTCATTTTAAGTCCGCGAGATGTCTCTTTATTATTATTTATCCTCTACTTCATTATTCGTTGTTCCGTTGCGAGGTTTTGGAAGGGTTGACGGCGGCGGTGACTCGCGTAGGGTGATAGTGAATTGTTTTTTGCTAGTTAAGATACTAATTTAATTGTAACTGTTCTACTTTTGGATTTAGGGTTCTATAAGTTTGTTGTGTTTTGTCTCGTAGATATGTATGTGATCTTAATACTTAGTGACGAAACTAAACAAAGAGTTTTTTAGGAATTAAATAAAATTTCCTCCGTGAAAATGTACGTGGAAGCTACCGTTGCAGATGATTATCGATCACGAGTATCTAAACGATTTCGACTCTATTTAGACTCAAAAAGATGTAAGGGGTAAAATTCATAGTGCCTACTGTCCTACCATTTATAGATATTTGACTCATAGACTTAAAGACTTAAACAGGAGATGTAAACGACGTTAGGTTCTCCAGCTTAGAATGAAAATGCTTGCCTTACAATAAACAACTGCATTTAATTTTTATTTTTTGCTTTAGAAAAGTAGTTTTTAGCCTTAGAGAGGGTTCTAAGTAAATTAAAACCAGGGAACGCTTACAAAAAGTCGCAAAAAATAATACGACAAGACAATGGCTCACTTTTATAATAATTATAAATTCATATTTTTATAAGAATAGCAGTAAGCATAATGCTTACTGCCACTGCTGTAAGCGCAGCTGCAACGCTATTTAAAACCTTAATATATTTTTAATTTTTTAATGAACTCTACATAAGTAGCAATGCTTATATTTGTGAAGTTAACTGATTATTATTTTAAAATTATAATTAAACGAGTAACCGCCCTCGCTTTGCTTCGGTTTTCTTATTTTTTTACACCTTGGGTTACATTATTGGAGTTTTGTTAAGGATCCCTAATATTTTTTTAATATAATATAGCCTATGTTATTCGGGGATAGTGTAGCTTCCCAACAGTGAAAGAATTTTTGAAATCGGTTTAGTAGTTTCGGAGCCTATTCAATGCAAACAAAAAATCAAATCTTTCCTCTTTATATATTAGTATAGATAAATAAATGCTTAGGGCTTATTTCACAATCTTCAAGTAAGTCCGAAGTAAGCTATTCGTTGGTTAAGTTGACATTTCATGTATGTAAAATGACACTTTAACGTCACTTTAACCGGCGAATAGCTTATTCAGGACTCCACTTGAAGATGGTGAAACAAGTCCTTAGTTTCATAATAATTTTATTATAACTCAAATAGTTACTGTTTATGTGAATAGCCAATAAACAAAGATGGGCCACCTTTGTGAGTGGTCACCACGCCACCCAAGAACAACGCGGGAGTCTGATTCTAACACAACCTTTACAACGCTCAAATTCACTGCAAACGTCAACTTAAAACATAAAGCACAACATTGTATGTTAGAACACTTTACGCGAATTATAACGCTTGTCCAGCTAATATTATACATGTGAAACATTGTGAATCAAGATGTATGAATGTTTTATACACTTCCACGCAAAAACAACCTACTGACCGTGATCTAGCATAACACATAGGGTAGTTATATTACAGAGCGCTAGCAGCGAATAAAAGCTTCTAGCGGGATGTGTTTTTCGTGGATTAGCGATTCTTTCAACTGATCTGGTTTCTAACTTAACACAATTTTTTCCATGACCTGGTATTAAGAATTTCTTAACCTTATCAAGGATTTGATGGTGAAAATATCATGCATGTCAGAGAACACTCGCGGATCTAGACTCTATAATGATTACATATGATGCAGGTATGTGATAGTATATATGTGATGGTGAGCCGTGAGATACATGTGTTCCATAGTGCTTAAAGCAGTTTATACATACTGTCTCACAGCTACCTATGTCCTTCCAATCGCATCACTGCGCAGACTCGAACCGATATTGGTTCTGATAGATGTTTTGCGATGGGAGGAGCGGGGCGGAGCAATCCGGCAGGATTCGTTTTTTAACTGTCTTCATAGACTATCGTACGTATACTTAAAAAACTAATAAACGCCCTCGCATCGCTTCGGCACACCTATAACTATAACCCCACTCGTAAAATCTTTAGACAAGAAACTTTAAATTGACATTTTGACAAACGTGAAAATACAAAAATCGGTGAATTCGATTCTGAGAATAGAGGAAAGAAACAATCAGAGAAACAAATCAACCGACAAGAAATAAAACCACATGCAAAAATCATTATTATGGTAACTTATGCTTTAATATTTATTGAGTTTTTTGGATATGAATTAATTTTAGCCGCATGAATACTAAACCCAATCCCATTAGTGGGTGTCGTAAGACAGGATCCGGCCCGCTAATGATAGAGGCCTTCGGAGGGATTCTAAACGCTAACTAAACGCTAACACACTCATACCCCCGCAGTACCTGTGTCGCGGGTGGCATGGACGACACATATAACACAGCACAATCACACCCATGACCCGAGTACAAATATTTATCTGTCACATAAATATCTGCCCCGGCCGGGAATCGAATCCGGGACCCCTCGCTTCGCAGACAGGGTCGCTACCAACTAGGCTACAGGGTTATATTGGTATTATCGATTCTAATAGTTCTTTAATGCCATTCTTACTACTATTATTTTGCCGTAGAGTCCGTTTGGATAGCTACCCTCTTGAGTCAGTCGCCAACCGACTCGTGTTCCGGGTAAGGGCTTGAGAGCCAGTTCTTATTTCAATTCTCTCTTTATTTATTTATTTATTTATTTATTTAACCTTTATTGACCACAGTACAAGTATTACGGTACAAATGGCAATACAATACTCTTTCTTGGCCGACAACGCATCACTCTAGCGAGAGTGGTGTATTGTGGTCGCTGATGTATTGGCGTCGCTGATGTCCATGGGCGACGATAGCCATTTGCCATTGATTTGTAGTTTGTTGACTATTTCCATGAAAATATCACTTGTTTCATTAAGCCCAGTTTGGAACAGTTATTTAGTTTGAGACTTCTAATCCAATTAATATCAACATCTTTGAGAATGACATATGTGCTACGTACTAATTCATTTTCATAATTACGAGTTTTAAAACATTCCTAGGTTTATTTTACTATCTCTACATTTCCTACTTATAATAAACCCTGAAGAACGTCCTCAACCTCCAATTATTGTGTATTGTATTATTTTAATTATTTTACGGGACGAATTATTTTGATAATGAAATTGTAATCTGAAAATGTATCTTAAAATACTTGAAATGTAATCGTAATGATATTAAAAAACATGTATACGTGTATATTGATAACCTCCTTCTTTTTTGAGGTCGGTTAACAATTATTGCAATATTTTAATAAACTACACTTTTTATGCAAAAAGTCGTCACACGCGCTGACGAGCCATCGCACGATAAGTGGTCTGCGTCGCCCATGAAGTTTTAAGGATATCAGGTATATAATTATTATTTATATTAGTTACCTGTAGGTACAGTCAGCTTCAGAAGTAGCTTAACATTTTAGCACCTTGTCACATTACATTTCTTGAATTTGTCATAAATGTTGTTAGGAAACCGTCGAAACAGTTACTATTACAAAGTACTATAATGTTATGCTACTTCTGAGGCCGACTGTACCAAAATAAGGTAAATAATGCATTATAATTATATTCTATGGAAGCAAAAATACAATGCAAATTTGATGCGTGAAATACTGTTATTTACCTAATTGTAAAAAAAAATGTTTGGAATTACAGTTTTTTTTTTACTTGTTAATTTTGTCAGAAAACTTACTAACGACTAGTGTACTTACTTACAGTGTACCTAAGTAAAAGAGAAAGTTTAAACCTACTAGAAAAACTTAAGGCAACTAAAACGATAGATCTATTAGAATTCCATGATACTCGTACTTATAAAGAAAAAGTAATTTGATCTCAAATATTGGCGGTTCAAATGGGAATATAACCAAAGTGACAAAACATGAGATCAAATATCCGATCACTCGTCAGAAGGCGTGTTCGATGGGTATCGATGTGATCGCCACGCCTACGTGAGAAAAAAACGATCAAACGGCGCATGCTTGGTCGACCGATACACCGATAGATAGATAGATAGATAGCTGTCGTGTAGAGATATTGGCTGGATAGCCTCGGGTCAAGAGAGATATCGAAGTATTGGTAATGAGATATAATTGGCACAGTGTAAGCAAACATGTTGATAAAAAATAAAAATTGACGACCCTGTTGCCTAGTTGGCAGCGACCTTGTCTGCGAAGCGAGGGGTCCTGGGTTCGATTCCCGGCAGGAGCAGATATTTATGTGACAGATAAATATTAGTGCTCGGGTCATGGGTGTGATTGTGATGTGTTTATATGTGTCGTGCGCGGGGGTATGAGTGTGTTAGCGTTTTGTTTATTATATCTTGTATGTATGTAAAACCCAACTGCGTAAATAAAATTAAAAAGAAAATCACAAGCCCAGTAACTTACAGTGTTGTTAAAAGTGATACTGAACAACTACATCATATAACGATTAATAATAACGGTATTGGCGTAAGAATCATCAAAATTGGTCAACACGTTTGGTCTCTACAACGCCACATAGGAACAAACACACATAGACTGATAAACACATTACCCTCCCTTGCGCAGTCGGCTAATAAAATTGAAATGCTTTCATCTGATAATTGAACAGTTAACAGTTCTGGTTCTTTCTGGACACATTATTAAGTATCTACATGCGTCACTGATATAAATCCTACTACTTATTGTACATAAATGTGAAAGTTTGTGAGAAAGGATGAAATAGAAGATATTTCTTACTATTTCATGCAAAAATACTGAACGGAGTTTCATGAAATTTCGAATTCAATTGAAAAGAAATGTGCATTATTAATAGCTCTTCGGCACTACTACCGAAACTACGTAAAACAGTTTCACAGCTGAGTTTAAAAGGAATTAAATATCCAAAGATTCATCTAAATCGATGGTATTGAATTGGATAGAACTGGGTAAAGAGGTCATTCATCACCAATTGCCAGTAGCTTGGTACTGTTTATATTTAGTAGACTGTCATGGGCATAAGGTCTTTTTCTATTATATATTATATATATTATATATTATAATTAATGTAACTATTATGTTGTGACTTTCGACAGTTGCATGATAACTGACTTGAGGTTTATGGGTAGATAGCATATTGAGATCGGTCATTGGTAACTGCACCTCTTTGATGTGTAAAAAAGTTGTTTTAAACCATTGAAGTATAATGTCATAGAACAGACATCTCGAACAAAATGTGTGTCCCGCCGGGAGGTTCTATTTTCAAAATTGAGCCCCCGTTCCCCTTTCAAAATCGAACGAATCCATTGGATATTGAAGCCGCTCGGCGCCAATTCATTGGAACATACATTGTGTTCGCGGTGTCGGTTCTATAAGCTAGTAATAATAGGTACTTCAATATTTTAAACTTTTATTCTAATTCGAGGTATGATTAGACAACACATTACATATAAATGAGTTTCATGATTAAAATTCTCCGAAGTTTAAATATTGCTGTAACCGACGAAGATAAAAGTTATGTTGACATAGGGCCACGTTAATACCTGGTGCTCTGGTCACTCAAAATCACTGACTCGTTACTTCCATTCCAAAAGAAAAAGGATTCCAGATTTAAATTAACTTGCTTTAGCTCAGAAAAACGTAGTGTTTAAGAACTCTTTGGCTCAGACTAATACCCCAAGTTACCCATAAAATTCACATGCATAACCTGAACTTCATATAAACTCGCACACATAGACACAGTCCAGATCTCGACATGACAACGTAGGCGTGTGTGAGCAGGCGTGCCGACCGCGCCGTGATTGGCTGATTGGAAACCAATCGATACCCAATAACCGTTCGGAAAACGTTCTATTCTCGAACGCCGACCGACCATTGGTTGAAAGTTTTTTCTTTCCTTGCACAGATTTTTACGGCCAACTGTTTTGGGCTATATCATTGTGATTTTGGCGCTTTTTATGAGCTTCTAGAATTTATATGGATGTCTCGCGTGTAAATAACTTATAGCACAGTTTGATAAGGTTTTGTTATGTCTTATTTCAGAGGTGATTATAAGTGGACCCCGCTCATTTTTGGCCGACTTAGAAGGATACAAAGCGATTGACTTGGGTTGACTCTAGCTAGCTACGAAAGTAAAAAACATAGAGCATTACAATCATATTACAAACATCTCTAATTGCGTTTTAACACATTGTTAAAGAAGTTGTTCATGTCTACTAAAATGAGTAGGTAACTTATAAGTAGATACTAAGAAAATGAAAAAAGATTAGATAGAGCCACTGAGCCCAATTAAAAGTAATCATCAAACGAATAATCGAGCACAGAATTGAATTTTGATACGGCTATAAGAAAAACAAGGAAAAAATTATCTTTCATTATGAATTTAACACACAATTCCCTTCACAATGGCGTCCCAACAATAGTCCAGCTGATTCAGACAAACTAATTATTATTTGTTCCCTCCATCGCCAGTTTTTTATCTATCTTCCTTTCGCTTAAAGGATAAAAATAATTACAAGATGAAAGATATTCCTTGCGACGGGCGAGTCTTTTTTATTTTCAATTTTTTTACGTTTTGTTTTCGGTCCGAGACGCGATCTGTCGTCGGCTCGCTTGTAATTCATCGGTGAGTACGTTGGATTCGTGTGGACACGCAGTTCATTATAGTGGATTAAACTATTATAGTAGTTTTTACAGTTCCGTAGGAATAAACGAAAAACGGAACCCTTATAGGATCACTCATGCGTCTGGGCGAACGTCGTTCATAGCCAATTTACTCCGATAGTGTACCAAATGAGTTGAAATTTGGTACTCATGTACTATTTTGTGACCCAAAGACGAAGGTAAATGTAAATAAAGTAAACAACTGAATTTTGAAAAAAAAATTAACGAGATCGAAATTAAACAAAAACTGTTTTGCAAACCGTATCGTGTTGTATGTCAAATGAAAGGGTTTATTGTAAGAATCTCAAATATATTTTTAATACAGTTCTACAATGGATAGTTTTAAAATTATTCAAGAAAGAACGAAAATTAAACCCAAAAACTGACGATTCCCCCCTCTTATCTCCGAAACTACTGATTCTAGAATTTTGAAAAAAAATACAGAGAATAGTGCTTTACTTAAATATTAAAGGAAAACCTATTAGAAATCTATGGTCTTAAAAAAACATGAAAAATAAATAAAATAGAAAAATAGTGGTAAATACATAATCAACGTACGGAATCCTCTCCAAGTGAGTTGAACTCGCACTTGTCAAGTTTATTCATATTTAAAAATGAAATAAACGCTAACACACTCATACCCCCTCAGTAGGTGTGTCGCGGGTGGCATGGATGATACATATAATACATCACAACCACACCCAATGACCCGAGTACAAATATTTATCTGTCACACAAATATCTGTCCCGGCCGGGAATCGAACCCGGGACCCCTCGCTTCGCAGGCAGGTTCGCTACCAACTAGGCTACAGGGTCGTCTTTTGTATGTATGTTTTAACGGTTACATTAAGGGCTTGTTTCACAATCTTCAAGTAAGTCCGAAGTAAGCTATTCGTTGGTTAGTTGACATTTCGTGTATGTAAAATGACACTTTAACGTCACTTTAACCGGCGAATAGCTTATTCAGGACTCTACTTGAAGATGGTGAAACAAGCCCTAACTGTAGAACGTTAGACATAGGTTAAATTTTTCATAGATCGAGAGCTTATGTGTGTGATATTAAGTAATTTACAATTACTTTACAATAACCTAGTTACTGATGCCTACCCGTGGTATGTCCTGGGTTGTCGCTACTCAGATCCTATTTATTTTTATTTAAAGTAAACGTCAGTTCTGTTTAGCTCACCAGTTCATGTAGAACTTTTGTCTATATCTGTTTGCTTATAAAATCCCATACGTATAGTTAATTAGTTCAGTAACAAAATATGTGTAGCCTTATCTCTGTTATTTCCACAACTCATTTTAATTCAATTCTTGGTCCATACTAATTAACCCTTTCTAGGAAATTCTTTGCGAAGAGACAATAATAATAAGCGTCTAAATGAACGTAGCAGTATAGCGTTTATGTGTTTTGTGTATTTGTGCTTTGCTTTCTGTGTCATAGACCCACGGTAGTCTACCTTATATCCATGGACGTAAAAAAAGAACGGACGTAACATTGTATAATCAAGAGTGAATCATAGCAATAACAGCTCGCTTATCATGTGTGCGTAATTTTGTAATTTTTGATTCGCGATGGTGTCAATGTCATAGCAGTATGGTGTCAATGTGTGGGTGTGTGTACTTGTACGAATAGAGTCGGTATTACTATGGGTGCTTCACTGAATTTTTTTTGGGATTACGTCCGTCTTTTTTTACGTCCGTGCTTATATCATAAAGAATGCAAGGTAAAAGTAACTAAAACTTGAACATAAAACCGCAAAACTTTAAATATATCTAACGAGAAATAATTGTTAAGTAGCAGACTGCAGACTGATGCTGGTGTTGTAGAGAAATTATAAAACGACCAAGCAAGAAGGATGAATATATATTTTAACACAAAGCACATTTTTCACATGTTATGTCGCAGAAGACATAATAGTACTTATAATAGTAAAGAAATCATTGGACAATAAGAAATCTCGAACGCATTGTCATAAAATAAAAATATATGTAATGTTGGTTGCCAACAATAATTTAAAAACTTCAAAGGATCACCTACTGCGAGCCATAAGACAGCACTAAATCCAAATTACTTAGCTACTTACTAATACTTGAAGACATTAGTACACCTTACGCCCCAACCCAGATTCACTAACAGTTACTTTAATCGCTCCTTAGTAAAGAATTACCAAACAAATTCTGTACTAAGGAGCGCTTTAGGTAACCGTTAGTGACTCTGAGTTGGGACTTTAGCTACTTAATAATACTTAAAGACTTAATACACCCACAATACGATGAAAGCATTTCGCGATTGATTTCATTTGATTACCTCCCGTACCTATATGGGAGGACTGAGAGGATATTCTTACAAATCCAATCCGAAAGATTTTAAACCTGCAGATGATCTAAACCCTTGAATCATTTGGTTTGCCTCTAAAGTTCTCCTCTTAAGTGCCGAGTAGGTCAAATTTTTTTCAGTTATAATCATTGAGCATACATTGAAGGAGGGCCATCTCATATGATGGTAAAGTCGAAAAAGTGTCCAGCTGATTACTGAAAATGAGGTCAATAATGGCCATTTCAGAATGGCGCTAGTGTGTGAAAAATAGATATATAAGATTAAATAAAAATAGATATATAAGGCTGTTGTAGACCGCACCGCAGCGCCACCCGTAATTGGACGCGTTTTTACGGACACTTTTCATACACAGAGCTGACCCTCCTTCTACTCTATCCTCCATGGTTATAATACAAATGGAAGACTTGCAGTGGCTCTATCCACACAAGGTTTTTTCCCTCATGATTCATGAAGCTTCAACCGGCATCTACTGAGCAGTTTTAAAATCGGTTCACGGACAAATAACGCGTTTAGACGTATTAAGTAGTTAAGTAGACAACTAAATTTTAAGTAAATTTTAAGTGAATAATGTTTAGTGCGCGTCCACACGTAATAATTTAGTAATGCTCTTTAGTTCATACAATTCTACTTAATTACTTAAGCATTTTACTAAATTTTAACTAAATTTTAAGTAAAAATTGCCTGTCCAAACGTGTTAAGTGACAGACCCTGCCCATCTACTTAACAGAAAGTAGAAAAATTTCTAAATTACTTGTCTACTTGATTACTAAATTTTAACTACTAAATTGTCCGTTTACACGTATTAATTTACTTAAAATTTAGTTAACTACTTAATACATGTAAACCGAACATTATCTTCATCAAATAACAGGTACCCGCATTAAACTTCCGGCAGGCCCATGTTCCAAGGTTCCTCCACTTTATACCGCTACGTCTGGAACTACACAAATCCTACTAATAGTATAAAATAATGTAAAATTTTGTATGGGTGGTTTTTTATGGAAATAGCCGGCAAACGAGCTGACGATCCACCTGATAGTAAGTGGCTATCGTCGCCCATGGACATCAGCAACACCAAAGGCATCACCGATGCGTTGCCGGCCAAGAAAGAGAGAAGACAAAGAAAGAAAGTTGGAAAGAAAGAAAGTTGTTACTGTTTCACGCAAAAATTACTTCATTAGAAACTTAGAACATGGTCTGGATAAGATATAGATATATAAAGGAAATCGCGGGCATAGCCACCTAAACAATAATCTATACTAATATATAAAGAGGAAAGATTTGATTTTTTGTTTGCATTGAATAGGCTCCGAAAGTACTGAACCGATTTGAAAAATTCTTTCACTGTTGGGAAGCTACACTATCCCCGAGTAACACAGGCTATATTATATTTTCAAAAAAATTAGGGATCCTTAATAAAACTCCAATAATGTAACCCAAGGTGTAAAAAATAAGAAAACCGAAGCAAAGCGAGGGCGGTTACTCGTAGGTAATAAAGAGACCGTGATGAGAAAATGGCATAAGAATACTTAGGATTTTTATTAACTTTATTCAGAGGTACAGTGTCACCAACTTATATGTGAAGTGGCGAAAATTGGAACTAATGCCGCGTCATTCATAAGTTCTTTTTCCTCATTCATTTGTCATTTACTACCTCTCAAATTGCGTCTAATGATTGGTTCAATGCCTCCGACAACGCCCTCCTTCAATTCAGAGACACGTTGGTTTCACTGTATCTTAATTTTTTATTCGTGTTCTGAGATTAAAATTTTGTAACTAATATTAAAATTTAGGTAATGCTAATTCCACATGCAGGTTGTAGAAACAGGTTACAACTAGAAAAAGCTTCCGAATGAATTCCGCAGGTCGTTTCCACCGATCCCCATCGACCCTCAGACTATCGTCCCCAACTCCCAACCCGGGACGAAACAACCTAATTATCGTTATAGCCTTTCATTGTCTGACCCTATCAATATTTTATTTCAAGCTTTCATTAAGTCCAAAGTCTATAATTTAGTGAAGGCCAGTGGTCAATCATTTTAATCGATTTAATTTAACTAGATGACCCGTGCGAAAAAAAGGTGCGCTCATAATATTTTGATACTGACATTTTTAAAGTTGACCAAATAATTTATGTTGTTTTTGACTTTCATTAAAAGTGAGCCGTTTGTTCCTATGACTAAATATATAAATAACTAGTTGACCTGGCGAACTTCGTTTAGCCTAACAAACTATTTTTTTCTACAATAAAAGTAGCCTAAGTTACTCCTTGTTACATTAGCTATCTGCTAGTGAAAGTCCCGTCAAAATCGGTCAAGCCACTTCAGAGATTAGCTGGAACAAACAAACAGACAGACAGACAGACAGACAAAAATTGTAAAAAATGTTGTTTTGGTATATGTACCTTGTATACATCCAAATGCACTTAGTAAAAAGCAGTTATTTTAATGTTACAAACAGACACTCAAATTTTATTTATTTGTATTGTATAGATGTATAGAAGACAGATTGTATTTGTAAGAAATATACCACTAACCATGTATATTGGTTACACTCAAATCAAATCGGTTTGATTAGAGCCCTCACTCTTGTATCTTGAGCAATGACTTTAAGATTATTTTCAAAGATTTTTTCTCAAAGAAAAGAATCCGTTTCACGAATCTAATAATGATTTTGGGCCGAGGATTCTTTTCTATTTCTTTCACAAATATTAGCACAGTAGTCAATTCGCAGTTAATCAAGTACGACTCAACAAAGGGATCACCAGTGTTCGGGAACAACCCGTCCTGATAAAAACAAATAAAAAGGAGCTATCGTCCCTCCTTTTGTCCCTTTATTTTTTCTTAATTTAGCAGATCCCAATCAAGAGTAAATTATAACAACGAGTTAAAAGTCCCTTGTATTGTCTTCGCTGATTTCTTTTTCGCGTTGAGGTCATCGGTACTTTTATGGAGAGGTTATTACCACCTTTTTCACTTATGATAAAAATTAAGGCTAACAGAAAGTAATTCAGGTTATGTGCCATATGTGTCTTTGTAAATAAACAAAACGTTTTCTATCTTTCTTGAGTTATATAGAATTTTACTTGCTAAAATATAACAAATTTAGCTATTATCTCCTAACGGCCGGTCTCAATAATGTACTAACAGATGGAAGACTGTGGATAGGGCTACCATTAGTATGTCTTCTGTCATATTTGTCAATTTTTCAGATGCAAAAATTTACAAATATGACAGATGACATGCCAATGGTAGCCCTATCCACAGTCTTCCATCTGTTAGTACATTATTGAGACCGGCCGTAAATGTATTAAGACATTACAGATACTTTACCTTGTTCGGTTATAACAGTTGGATGAATTTCTAATATTTTAATTTTGAAATAATAATTTTATCGTCTCATTTCGTCAATTAATAAGGTTTGATAACCCATAAAGCTTTAATTTACTTCATAAAGTGAATTAATTTATTGACACACCAAGTTGATCAACAAACATACTTTGATTCCAATATATAAATATATAGAAATATATAAAATTTTCCGCGCGCTTACTTCGTTTCCTCGGTTGAAGTTAAATTAACTTTTTTTCGCCTTTTTGTTTATCGTCAGCCATCTTAACCCTTCTCTTTGTATCACCGATGACATTGTATCTTGGCAGTGGGAGAAGAAAATTGAATTTTTATCGAGATTAAAATTTGAATGTCCGCAAATGATTCGATTATTTTTCACAATGCAAAGGGACAAAACGGAATATTTAACATTTGTAATACAAACAGGGGTTATCGCGAACATTATTCTTTGGCAAGTTATTTTGAAACAAAATATTAAGCATACCTTTATATCCTTAGTAATGAATGGTATAAAAGTATGTATGTATGTATCACAAAATATTTATATTAGTATAAAACTATTAATGTATTACGGAGTAGAATAAAAGCGTAGGTAGGAAGTCGTATAAAAGATATAATTAATTTGATGTAAATTTTACAAACATACTCAATAATTTCGGAGAATCGACCGAATGTAATAATCTAACAACCCGACTGAAGCGACTGGTTTCTAATTACGTCACTGAAAGCTATAAGTTAGACTCCAAACATAATTTATTAATATATTTTTGTGCAGAAACTGCTTCGTTCAATTAAATGCAATTAACAAGACAAAAAATCAAACACTTATGTGACATAAAAATAATAAAATAGCGATTTAAAAAACACAAGCACCTGCATCCCGCAGACTTGAAGACAAAAAGCAATCCAATTATCAACGGAGTGCAACACATTGACAGCCCTATATCATACCTGTTAAGCGTCATAAATCCCACATTGTTTGGGGGGACGGGGGCACTCTACGCTATTCAATTTTCCCTATGATTTAGTTCTGGGATGGCACAATGCGATCTTGCAGTAATTAACCGGTGGCACCAACTTCACGCGAGAGCCCTCGCCGTGCTAATTGAAGGTGACAGTTGCCCCTTAAACCAACCTTACATCACACTTACACCCGCAATGATGTTGCTGACTGTACCTACTCACTAGTGTTTATATCGAGTTACATAGTTGGTAACCAGACATACTGCGATACGTGTAAGATATGAATGAGTGGCTTCATATATGTATCCGAGTGTTTATGTTAAATTATATTTTTTAACTAGCTGACCCGGCGAACTTTGAATCGCCTAACAAACATTTTTTTTCTAAAGTAAAGTAGCCTAAGTTACTCCTTGTTACATCAGCTATCTGCCAGTGAAAGTCCCATCAAAATCGATCCAGCCATTTCAGAGATTAGCTGGAACAAAAAGACAGACAGACAGACAGACAGACAGGCAGGCAGACAAAAATTGTAAAAAATGTTGTTTTGGTATATGTACCGTGTATACATCCAAATACATTTAGTAAAAAGCGGTTATTTTAATATTACAAACAGTATTACAACAGATTAGTATATTTTAAACATTTGTTTTTTTTGAGTTTACAAAGAATAAAGTGAATAAAAAAATATAACTATCTTGAGTAATATACTTAAATATTCTAGCTTCATTATACTTATGATGTCAGCGTGGAATATATTTAGTAATTTAATAGGACTAAGTGCATCGCTACTGAAAAGTGATCGGAATATATTAGTTCTGTTGAGAGATGGACGAATGTTTCTGCATAAAATGTAAAGTGGTGTCTTTGTAGTCGTCGCCGGTTATAACAATTAACAACAATAAATTAGGCTTTCTTGAAGCCTTGGCAAGTTTAAGAATTTATTTCATCGGGATAGGTCAATTTACCCCATAGTCGATAATAATGAGGCAGTACGATGGTGGACAATTATATTCAGGTCTCCTTATTTATGACTAAAATCCAACTTATTCATTTACTAAAGAAAAAGGTCATTATTATATAAAACCTTCATCTTACAGTCTTATTTTCTAAGCAAATAGCGCAGCCATGGAGAAGAAGCGGCGAAAAATTACAACAGAGCTTATAATATTTTATCAGCAATTCTTACAGCTCAAAGATACAAAGATACATTTACTGGTATATACCGGTATATAGTCTGAACAAATGCGAAGTTCTCATCGACATCAGCTATATCTCTGATGTGCCGATCCCCGATCCGCGCCGTTCGACCGCGAGCGACTTATCCGCTCCATTTGAATAATTTTTACATTTAAAATCATTCGCAACGACCACATCCAAAGGGTAACCTCTGAATCGCGACCATTGCGGAGAGATAAGGAGGAAGCTTCGGATCTTGGGCCAAGTTTAGAGAAAACTGACTAACTTGAGGTGGAGCTTGCTTTCATTTCATGATTTCCAAGTTATGACATTAACCAGTGATAATTTGAAGTACTTCAAAATTTAAAATCGAGGCACTTATTTGTAACCGGTATAATATACTGATGTGCCGTGTATATATCGATATATTGCAAACAAAATGTAAGGTTTTGAATTGAGAAAGAAATTATGATAATGTAATTTTTGACATGAATATTTTTGTGTTACATGTAATTTTTGACACGAATATTTTTGTATTACTTAACGGGTCTTTTGTCGTGCCTTTTATGTCACAACTCTGTTCCAATTTCCAGTAAAGACTACAGGAGATAGTCTAAGAGCCAATCTAAATGTAAGAATATCTCAAGCTACGTACTGCCGACGTATCTTGGCCGTCTGAAATTCGCGCAGAAGGCTGCGCAGTAACATAATTCGGCAATGCTCGGTACGCGGCTTATTATGTCTCAGTCACACGTTAGCATGTTCGTGTCGCTATCTCTGTCTTACATGCGCTAAAGTTCGCAGAGCCTATGCTCAGACGCGTCATGATACGTTGGCCGTATTGTAGCAACGGTTAAACACAATAATTATGTAACTGAGACCAGTTAATTGACGTGTCCTCTAAAGGTACCCATAGGTACAGGTATAGAACTAGGTGCATAATGTTTTGCTCCTAGTAGTCACAAAACCATTTCATATCGGTCACAAATGCGTTGCTACTCTTTATACTGGGTAGCAATGCTTTTGATGCAAGTTGATAGATTTTCTTCAAGTTCAACGCTAGACACTTTTCACTTGTCCCTCGTTTCAAATAAATTCCGAGTGATTCTTTTAAATACGGATTTTAAGCAGATTTTCTGTGGAATAAGTAAAAACGAATCCGTCACTCCGCCAAAGGCTTAAGGCGGATCTATGAATATTTATAAGTTTTTCTATTATTTCATTAAGTTATTTCGGTCGTTCAATTTTAAAATTCTAATTGAAATCGCGTTTAAGTAACCGCAAGGATCATCGCTGGTTTAATTTTTAGTACTAATTCAAGAATTGTAAAACAGGTTTTGTAAATATTCATCGAGTTGAAATAGAAAATTTAGAAAATTCATCTCGTTAAATCTAGGTCAAAAATGTTTTAAAGTAATGATGATGATACGTTACAACCATCCATCAGTTAGGAGTTAGGATGATGTTACTGATAATGTGGATGATGTCAATTCAGCCACCAGCTACAAAAATCTGGCGACAATAATAATAATAATAATAATAACTATCTTAATATTATAAAGAGGAAAGATTTGATTGTTTATTTGCATTAAATAGGCTCCGAAACTACTGAACCGATTTGAAAAAATCTTTTACTGTTCGGAAGCTACACTATCCCTGAGTGACATAGGCTATATTATATTTTCAAAAAATTAGGGATTCTTAATAAAACACTAATATTAAACCGAAGCAAACAAGGGCGGTTATTCGTCGTTGATAAACCATCAAACTGCATTGCGAATAGCGTGGGTTAACACAAAGATAATCAAGACTCCTTACATCGTGAATCATCATAATAAAAATATAATTGAGAGATGTCTGCATGGAAGATATTTTAAGAAACAGAAATTATTTTTAGATTTTTTCTGTTTATCTATGCCTTTGTTCCAACTTATATAACGGCCGTATTGGTACGGCTTAGAATACTAACCCTTATCCCACGCCGGATGGGTGTCGTAATAGGCGACTAAATCCGGCCCGCTTGTGGTAGGGCCCCTCAGAGTGATTATTATTTCTTCATGGGGTTCGCCTGGATAGCTACCACCCTTGAGCATGAGTCAGCCGCCAAACGACTCGTCAAGTTCCGGCTGGGGGCTTGAGAGCCAGTTCTTTCTTTCGTTTTCTTCTTTCTTTTTCTTCTTTCTTTCTTGACCGGCAACGCATCAGTGATGCCTTTGGTGTTGCTGATGTTCATGGGTAATTGTCAGCTCATTTGCCGGCTACTTCCATAAAAAAAATCTATGTCGAACCGATTTCTGTAATTTTGCAAAATGCTAGGCTAATGGCTAAAGCATATTGGAACAAGTTCAAAGTCTATCAAAACCCCAAATTATTGTCTTGAAATCTATTCTGATGCCTCCAACACTGGTTGGGGAGCCTACTGTAATGGTAAAGAGGCTTTTGGTTATTGGAAAAGTGACGAATGTCACTTACATATTAATGAATTAGAATTAAATGCTACCTTTCTTGCCTTAAAGTGTTTCGCGTTGTGAAATTTTGTTACGTATAGATAATATCTGCTTTGGATGCGGTTTATGCTGATGTATTTTATTAATTCGTCTTAGTGTATTACTAAAATAATTGTTTCCAGTCTAGGTACGTCTCCCGAAATGAAGCGAGGGTGGTTCCTATTTCAATCATTACGTTTCTATCTTCTTTTTAAGGATCATAGTAAAATACTGACCAATATGTAAGAATCTATTTTACCAATGTAGTATGGAAATCACTGGACGATGGTCACCATCAAGCACAATATATGCCTAGGGCGCCAAATTTGCAGGGGCACCACATTTGGGGTAAGGAGCAAAAAAAAAGGAAAAATAAAATTCTTAATAAACGTTCCCATTGCTTCAGTAAAAAAAAATTCGAGCAAAAAAAGTTCGATTTTTATTTTCTTATGTGGGCGCTACAATATTCTTGCCTAAGGCGTCTAACGCCAGCACTGATGCGACCTACAACTGCTGTAGGCAAAACACGCGACATGTTAAAGCAATAAATTGATGTCAACGTGCATAATGAACGCCGATACCGTTAAAACACTACTAATTGCAGATCCCCGTCGTCTCCACGCCCGTTTGGCAGAATAGACGATGAGGTTGCGCTGCTGAAAAGCTTTTAATATCAAATGAACCGAAAATTGGTACGTGTCAAACGGTATTATTAGATGACAGCTCGAGCGTGGCGCGAGTGTGATGCTGATCATTTTGGTGTGACATTGTAATAAATAAATAAATAAACGCTTACACACTCATACACCCCCGCAGTAGGTTTTTGCCTGCGTCGCGGGTGGCATGGACGACACATATAACATCACAATAACACCGACCCGAGTACAAATATTTATCTGTCACATAAATATCTGACCCGGCCGGGAATCGAAGATCTCTCGGTTCGCAAACAGGGTCGCTACCAACTAGGCTAGTGTCGTTGTAATGGTTTTAATGCGATGTTTATTAAAGTAGATTACGTATTGTAATGTAATCTTTTAATGTAATTTCACAGAACTTCCAGATATACCGACTATTTACAAAATATACAAGTCATAATTAATGGTTTCTGAAAGTGTGATAAAATTAATCAAAATGGCGTTCTTAAACGTTGATTAAAATAAAACTAAGTATAACATTGTTTATATAATCATACTTTCAGCAACCCAACTGACGTTTTGTTAGTTCGAACTTATGCGAATAATCCGATACGTTTCCAGTGGCCCTGCGCGATGTAGCAACAGCTCCTGGAGATATATCGACATAATCATTCGGGCGCAACTAGCCAAGTGCTACATAATTATAGTTGAACGCACGTGATTACGAATTATAACGATGAGAATTATGATCACTATGAGATGAGTTTTGCGCGGTCACTAGGTACCAGTTGCAGGCTAGGTTACATTGAAAACAATTAATTAACCACACTTTAAAATACCACTACTGAAGGACATCCGATTCTTGTATCGTTAAAAACATCCAACATAACTCTGAATAAAATTCAGACCACCAATGAAGAATGTAATGACATTCTTAATTCTTCAAGAAGACCTTGAAATTGATAAAACGAGTGCGAACGTTCGAAGAAGAATTATGTGAATAGATAGTTGAGATTACGTAAATATTGTTAAATACATAACTACACTTTTAAATAGTTAATGTCTCTCACAGTGTTTTGTTTTGATTTAAGTATGTCTTCTTTAATTTCGATATCATCGACAATGAGCCATTAAAAAAATCAGAATTTATGTTATATAAAACCTAATAAGGTTCTAGGATGCTTAATTCTTTCATGAAAAAACTTTTATTCGAATATACAGTTTGTTCGATAAATAAATAAATAAATAAATAAACGCTTTCATAACCCCGTAGTAGGTTTTTCACCTGTGTCGCGGGTGGCATGAGTCAACCGAATCACATCACAATAACACCCATGACCGGCTGGGAATCGAACCCGGGACCCCTCGCTTCGCAGGCAGGGTCGCTACCAACTAGGCTACAGGGTCGTCATAAACAATAATATCTAGTTAGTTTACCTACTATAATAGGTCGATGAGTTCTAATTCCAACCAGCAATTCACAAATACAGCAAACAGCAAAATAACGTAGAACATAATAAAATCTACGCCACATAATGTCGCGTAATAATTGCAATAATAATTAGGTGAACTAACTACCTCCGCGCTAACTCGCGTAATGCGTTATACAGTTTTGAAAATTTGATAACTTTATCCAAATTCGCAGGTCTAGGGGCACGTTAGGGAAATCTCGCTCACTCATTATCGTTCCTATCGCGGCCGGGAGAGGGCGCGTCAACGCTAATGTATCCGTGCGAACACCTTATGAGCCGGAGACGTACGAATGCCGATCTATGGATGTGTTATGCTAGGCAAAGACAGCCCACTGCTGAGTATATGCAGTTGTATAAGACTTTTACGAATTAAGAATTAAGCGTACCAGTTCCTAGAGACGATTAAGATGGAAAAATTTGCTTTTACCTTCATTACATAAATTAATGGTTAAGTATTAATATTAATGTTTAAGAAAACTTATTTTTCTGTATAGTGTGTCTAGTAATCTCTAAATTCTCGCAATTTAGAGATGCACAACGCTATTTTAGGCTTACTCGTATTACATAAAAGGATGCTTGTTGCATCTTTACACAGCAAATTAAATGGAGAAGTAGCAGCTTTCCATATTTTTTTAATAGTGTAAAAGCACTGTAAGTACGCTCATAATGACGCATATACGCCGACAGCATACCATATCTATCTACAGTAGCTCATTGGACCAGCAACAGAAAGCGGTCTACAGCGAGAATCGAGAGTGCCCTTAAGTGACGAGTTACAGATGGATTTTTGCTGTAGCCCTCTTACTCGGACGATATTTATGTCACCGAAGTTTGGCCCAGTGTGCTGGGACACCTTCCTTCATTACCCTTTTAATTTATTAGTACGCGCAAGTTCTGAGAGGTTTTACAGCGACACGAATATTACACATTTCGTGTATGTGACCGAGATTTTGTTGTTCGTTTTGGTTGTCAGCACCAATGATATTATAATGTAAAAAGAGGTGGATACGTCTCTAACGCGCCGACGATGAAGAGCGTAAGAACAGGCAATTGACCGTTCTGCTCGTAGTCGCTCTGTTAATACAAGACGATACGCACGCTTTTGTTGTTGACAGAAGTGCTTGACATTTGATATACAGCGTTAAAATACCTTCGTGTATTATACCAATTTGACTGGTGCAGTGAAACAAAAGATAAACGTGTGTGTGTTGTAGCTCTTTTCGGAACAGATTTTTTGGTTGTTTTGTATGGATATAACGTATCTATAATTAAATATCATTGGTCAGCACTATGTAATTGTGAGTTGTGAATTAAATTAAAGCCGCTAATGTACTATCCAATAATTTCCATTGACCTTTCAATCTTTCGCAGCGGATAGTAAGTATATTATTTATTACTGTTATCTTTACTATAGTTAATACGGAATATTTTGATTTTGAATTGATTAGAATGTATGTTTCTTAAAAAAAAACATCTTTTCATTACCATTATTCCAATAATTATACAAAGAACCATTTATATTCTATTATACTAAATTATTGCTAATTTACAATCACACACACACGTTATAGTGAATTTCATTTATACCTATGTATGAATGTATGTATATGTATCAATTTCATCGAACTTCTGATAAATCTTATTAGCCATAATGTCGAATAATGTTAGAACACTGACGATAACATGAAATACGCCCAACAAAAATAAGTTGAACTCCAAGCAAACTTAACTTCGAATTCAGTTAATTTTCAAATTCTATGATTTCCCTGAGCGATTGAATTAATTCAAAAAGCGCAATACAAAACCAACATTTTCTGCCAGCGAAACGTAAAAAGTCACCAAAAACCCATTAACACTGCGTCAAGAAGCAGATTGAGTACATTTAGTGGTGCTCCGTGAGAACTTTAACGCCGCACAAAACAGCATAACTCTCACTTAGCGACAAATAAAAAACGCGGCGAAAACTCCGTTGAAATAACTCCCATTAAAATCGTGAATTATTAACGCAAATAAATAAATGTTATTTTATAGCACACCTTCTGCAGGCAACTTCGAAACATTAATAGCTGTACACCGTCTTTTCAAGTTGGTAGGGATTAACGAAGCGACTGTCACACTTCTTAATTAATAGGACTTTCTAAAGAAAACAATATCATTTTATTAGCATAACTCTTGGGTAGGCTCGCTACAAACTGAACTGGTTTATTTGACTCATTCATTTATTATTTATTATTATTTATTTACCAGACCACCTTCACACAACATACAAATCTTCTCGGTTAGACTTGACGATGGTTATCAAAGTAGAGCCACGGATATGGATCTACTGAACGATACACTTAAATAATCGTCACAATCTCTGTAAGGTCTGCAAAAAAAACGCAATTTTAAATTCTATACTGTCGAAATGAGTATGTTTCTAATTTATATAATGAATTTTACCAACAAAAAAATAACTGAATTCAAAATAACTCAAAAACTACTCGTCAAATCTAGCTCAAATTTAAGTGGAATTACACGACAAGCACCAGCTTTTGATTAAAAAAGAATCATCAAAATCGGTTCACCCAGTCGAAAGTTCTGAGGTAACAAACAAAATACAGTCGATTTGAAAACCTCGTCCTTTTGTGAAGTCTGTTAAAAGAAAAACTGCTTTCAATTAATGGAAAATAAAATAAAAACCATAATAATAGTTAATATGGTATCCTTGTGAATTATTTGTTATTTATGTGTTGTCTCTCCTTCCTTGTGTTGTCTGGCTTCCTTGTCCGGTAAAAGGCATCGGTAACCTTCGGTGTTCAAGTCCACTGGCGAAAGTAACCGCTTCCCTTACTCCTCGATTAAAGACCTGGATTATTAAGGAAATAGCCTATAGTTGCTGTCTAAAATTAAATACCTGTACAATCAAGTAAATTCAAGAATCAGTTCGATAATTTCAAGACGCCAATGGAACGTCTCGTCTGTAAACAGCCTATTTAAATCCTAAATAAAGTGACCGATGACAAGTTAAAACAAAGTTCACTCGGAGTTGGGCAGTTAACGCCCTTTTCAGATAAACCTTTTTTGTTCCGAGCGTCGCAGCCGCCACTAAATTGATACATGGCGGCATTAACAACATCCGGCTCGACGAGAATAAGGTGAAGTGGTTGAAGACATTGCATTCGGAAACTTCATAATAATGGTACCTGGGAAAAAGTAATCGACTGATGGAGAAGCCTACACTTCACTTTATGACATTCAGAAAAAGCAGCATGCATGTTGTACCGATTTATACTAAGATTTTAAGCAATATAATTATAGTAAGGTTATATAGGTATACACCGAAGTATTTTTAAAGGTCCGAATATAACATCATAATTATTAAACCCCTCACTTTTGCCCACGGCTTCGCAAGCGATAAAGTGGTTTCGAAAAGAGATTTTGAATTAATTTAGATCTATATGCCCGTGACTTAACGCGCGTGGATATCGATTTTTTTACAAATTCCGCGGGAACCCTGAATTTTTCCGGGATTAAAAGTAGCGTTTGTGTTAATCCAGGGCATAGGCTATATCCTTACCCAATTTCAGCCAAATCGGTTAAGCAGTTGTGGCGTGATTGATGAACAAACATCCAATCAACTTCACAAATTTTCACATTTATAATATTTATAGGATTTCCTATATCTTTGGTAAAAGTGAGCCGTATAAGTTGGAGTATACAATGTCTCAAGGAAATCTTTCAACTCCTCCATCTCGTATCGTGGACTTTACGTTACACTTGAAAGGTTCACATCACTCTGTCTTCTTAGGATTTTTTCTTTGTCCTTTTTACTCCATGTTTTTACCATAATGTAAGTACTGCTTCGGTAGGAACACACAATCACAGTTGATGCCAGAGTATCCTGTATCTTATATATTAGAAAACTTACTCTCACTAAGCACAGATTTGTCAAGAATTGCAAAGGTTGACTGGTGTTTTCTCCTGCATCTCAAACTTGCAAATACCTTCACAAAATGTTCAACTTTAGGGTCAGTATCAGGATTGCAGATAAAAACTGCATTATAATCAAAAATATAAGGTTGACATCCAATTAATCAAGAGTAACTATATTGACCACCAATTCGCACTGGAGCAGCGTGGTGGAGTACGTTCTAGGCCTCCTCAAGAGGAGAGACCCGTGCCCAGTAGTGGGCCATTAATGGGTTGAAGCCAACTAACTATACTGACCATTGTAAACAGGTATACCACTCAATAGTAAAATGTTTAGAATGGGTGGTCTTCTTTCTCTGGTAAAATCGTTCACCGCAGGTATCTTAACTCAGGCTTACGATGGTCCTTAGTTAAGTGTAAGTAAAGACACGCTCCCAAGTCATTTTAAAGGGGACGCAACATCTCTTGTCCCGGCGATAAATAAACAGGACAATTTTACGACGAGAACTTTTCACATAACGATCAGGTGCCAGCGTTATGGCAGATTATAATGAAGAAGGTTATATTGTAACAGTTAATACAGGTATATTCATGTAGATTATGGGTATAGCAAGCTTTTATGTTTAATTTTTTAAAGTAATAAATAAATTATAGCTTTAAATGATGATGAATTAGAATCTTTCTATATTTATAAACAAAAACTCACGCTTTGATTTCGTGAAAATATTTTAAGAGAATTGCGGTTTGACGCGATTTTAATGTGTTTACCATCATTGGTAAGGCTCCAATATTGCAACTAGGTCGAAATATCGGTGTACAATATAAATATCGTGAGTACTCGTAGTAAAGTATATCACTTTTATATCCTTTAAGGTCAATTACATAAGATACAAACATACAATATAAGGGACGCTTCCATTAAATTTGATGACAATTTGGTTAATGAGTAAAGCGGTTAATGGCACAGCCGTAAACAGTTCAAACATAACTCTGTGACAGTACTGAAGTCTTGAACCCTTTCGTTAATATAATGAACAATGCAAATGAAATCAAACTTGGATCTTACGATCCGGCCGCAACTATGGTGCCACATTAACATAAAATAATACTTAAAATTCCCCTCCATCCCATTTTAAAGTTTATTAGAAGATATCCCAGATAACTTAGCAAAATATAAACAAAATGACACCAGGATAATTGCAAGTATGAAGGGGTCTGGATTTAAATTTCGGTTCGCCGACGTCGGCTGAGGTAAATGATCGCGTCTCTTTCCTAAATACAGAATGCAGCCCCTAGCTGCTATGTTCACTAAAAATTCATAGATATAATCGCTTTATAATGTAAGTCAGAAAGTGAGAAAAACTATTAATAACCATATTCGATTTTTAGTCTGTTGTTTTTTGTTTTAGAGGTTTAGTGGTTAGTTATTGAATTGACTCAAAGACACTATAATCGAACGTGAACACCAACGCTGACAAGTTAAAAAGAAGTGGCAAGATTTTCAGAACGAGACGGCTGATTTCCAGAGTTAGTCTTTGTGTATAAATCTAGAACAATCCTTTTGATTTAAACACTATGATCTAGCGAGCAGATGGCGCGGTAGTCCGACGCAAATGTTTGCTACTGGTCATTCTGTGGTCATTCATATTGCTGCACAAATGTTGACTGACTGTGAATGATTCGTGTGATGCGTCCGGACGCTCTAGTTCACTTGAACGAGTACTTTACTTCGTTTCTGACTCAATAGTGACTTGCCTTAGTGGGAAATTTAGACTTATTTTTGGTAAAGTAACTTTTAGACGTGGATAACTATAATAGGGCATCACCTTATCTTGAAATTATTGGATTAAATCAAAACCAAGTGGGATAAGGAATAAATACACAAATATTTGTGTAATCACACTTAATTATAATACTTTCTTGTAGAGCCATTGGACCTACGACGATTATAAGTTATCGTAATAACGAATAATCATGCATAATTAAAACAAAATAAACATAGTTGTTGGTAGAAAACAATTTTCAGCGACATAATTTAGGACTCAATCTGGCCTTGAATTGGAAAGTTCAGTGTAGCATTAATTGATTGATTTTTAATATATTTATCTCATTAGTACGTACTAAATAAATTTGTGAACTAACACACCAACTCAGAGTCACTAACGGTTACTCAAATCGCTCATTAGTATAGAATTTATATTGAGATTCTATACTAAGGAGCAATTTAAGTAACCGTTAGTGACTCTAAGTTGGGGTGTAAGAAGCATAAACAATAAACGATAATGAAAACGATTACAAACTAATTACCTTAAACAGGATTGGTACTATCAGCTTACAAGTTTCATTCAGCTGGCTTTATAGACACGAGTATTCTCACACACTAATTACTAAATGCTCATTTTTAGTGCTCATTCGCAGCACAGTCTAGTCACGTCAGCCTGAACGCGGCACAGCAGGCCGCCCCGTAATGATGTCCTATTGACTGAGCCGGTCAGAGCATTGCTGCATTGAAAGAAACGTCTCCCGGTCAGTGTAAACACCGCCTAATAGCCGCCATTCACCGCGTGAATGCATAGCGTTTTGATCATCGTCTACGTTTGAGCTTTCGGCTACATTCGGTATGACCGAAAGACTATTTCTTGATTCCCATTCCGCTTTTCTGAGATTATTTTTGATGCAACATCAAAGGCAACTTTATGTTTTATTGAAAGACCCGTGGAATATGTTGGTGTTGACCTAGATAGGGTTTCGTGGCAAGACGTTCTGAACTTTTTGTATGTTTATTATATAAAATAACTAGCTGCCCCGACAGACTTCGTTGTGTCAAAAGTTTTTTTTTATATTATTATTTTTGTATGCTGTATCATAAAAAAATAAAAACAAAAAATTTTGTCAAAAAAAAAATTAGGGGTGGACCAACCTTAACATTTAGGGGGATGAAAAATAGATGTTCGCCGATTCTCCACCCTGGCCGATATGCACGCTAAGATTCACGAAAATCGGCCGAGCCGTTTCGGAGGATTTCAGCTTGTGATACGAGAATTTTATATAAAAAAATATTATATTCCTTTTTATAGGTAATTTATTGTATTGTATTCACTTATTCCTTTGTACTCGCACTCAAATATATGCTTAGATTGTAGCTCAGAATTTGATTGTACCTCATTAATGTGGCTATTATACACAGAAATATCTTTTCAAATCTGACTGGCAGTTCCAGAGATTAGCACTTACAAACACTTAAAAACACTTCATCATTATTATTATTATTATTTATTGTATTATTAGAAATAGATTTCAAATTAAAACATGCTGCCCCTCAACAGGTTTTATAAATCGTCATAGATGTATAATACGAAACGTAATCATACGTACAGGTCAACAGTAGTTCATGAGGCAGCCTACAACACAACGCAACTCCACGACAGATAGAAGGAAGTCAATACATACATACATACAAGTCATACATACATCCATCCAAGTGAACCAAAATACGCTAAAACTCATCACCAATAGTGAATATTAATAAGAAAAATAATTAAGGCCACACACGCCCAGTTGTAAATCAAACGACGCAATCCTAATACCGAGTAGTCGGAATCCGCGCCCAACTATTAGCTAAAGGACATATTTTATTAATTACTGGACGGCGTTATCACGAAATATTACTTTTATGTACCATATTTGCATATCGTGCTGCTCTATACGGCGGGCGCGGCGACATGCGATGCGGTGTAGAGGAAAAACTTCAGCGGATATATACATTTTAATACCTTCCAAACCCCCATTTTTACCACTCAGAGGAATAATTTCCAAAAATCAGTTCTTAACTGACATCTTCTATGCATCCACTTTTTTGCCTCTCCCTGCCTTTCAGCTTTATAGGTTTAGTAGTTTTTGAGATTTTTTGTTTAATACCTTTTGTGTTTTATACCTTTACCTACTTATTTAGGTATATAGATAAGTTATTTGAAAATATCTAAATCAACTTCTACCTATTTAGATCTATTATCCCTAGCCTAGCGATTTATCTTTTTCCACAAAAAAGGATAATATTTTCTAACAGTGAAACCAAATTTATAAATCTTAAGTCTTCGGTAAAAAAAGAGTTATTATTGTAGGTATTTTATACAAAAACACATTCGTTTTCTAACTTTAATCATCCACTCTTGAATTTAAATTTTAATCATCCAATTTTCAATCTGTATTTCAATAGGACCTAGCAAAATCGCTCTAAAAACACACGACCAGTTTACAGTATTTCTAGACGCCAATCGCTTCACACTTACACCGTTATCATACGTTTGATGGAAATTCGGGCGAACCCATCGAATTATGACTGTCCTCACGAGCTGTTTTAATGGCGCTGATACCGGATTGTGTGGTATGGAGCGATTTATTTGGTGCTCGATACTTAGATTTCATTACGGGAAAAGGTTTTTGTTGTTTTGTTCATATTTTGAATTAATTAGAAGAAGTACGTAATAAGCTAAGATCCACGTATATTTTTAACGTCCGACGTAAAGCGAGGGTTGTAATAAGTCTGTGTCTGTCTACGGCATCATAGCTCCTCAACGAATGAACCAATTTTGATGTGTTATTTTTGTTTGAAAGCTGACGTGGTTAAGATCATTAGAGTTAAGTTTGGTAAAAATAAAACTGTCGGTTTTTTTTTTTAATTTTTCAATTTATAGTTACTTAATCGATACTAATATTATAAAAGCTGAAGAGTTTGTTTGTATGATTGAACGCGCTAATCTCAGGAACTACTGGTTCGAATTGGAAAAATATTTTTGTGTTTGATAGTCCATTTTCAAGGAAGGCCTATAGGCTATAAAAAAATCATAAATATTTTAGTAGTTAGGGTTTGCCACAAATTTACGCGGGTGAAACCGCGGGGCACAGATAGTAGTTTTATATTTGTTCATAAACTAAACTCTGAAAAGTCGTAAAATCATGAAGTTCAATACAGAGCACTGAGTTCAAACCTTCGATTCTTCTTATAAGTAGTTGCGTATAAACACAGGTCCCGTTCTAACCTCAGCAAACATCAATTAGCCTATTACTAGTGTGTTTGTTCGCTAATAACTCGGAAACTAACGCGTTTAGCACGGTGAGTACATACAGGTCAGTAACTTGAACGGCAAACACTGACAGACTGGATCTTCAGCTAGGGATACCATGTCGTACGTGATGTTTTGGATAATCTTTCGCATGAAAATTAAATTATAATGGTGTTAAGAATAACTACAGTTTAAGCGATTTACAATGCCAAACACGGGCTTTATTTTTATTTATTCTTATTGTTGTCATTTTTGATCGAGGACCTACCTAACATAGTTCACATCAACACTACGCTCATATTGGCACAGGCATTTCCATGCCCTTAGATTTTGAAACACTAAAATTCTTATTCCAACAAAAATAATAAGATATCCTATTTAAATAAAGTTATTGATCTTGGGAACTGAATGCCTTATTATAACAATACTCACTGTAGTGTATGTGCGATAGCATAAATACACTGTCTCGTATGTCTCTGTATTAAATGGCAAACGTCACTGTCACTCACGAAGTGATTACGTACTCTGTGGTCACTGACATGGCGGAGGCCGAATGGCGCGTACGTACAACAGTGCAGGTGCTATAATAAAATACGTGGGCATTGTCGAGCCAGTGAAACTATAATTATATTAATACACATCGGATCTTCTACACTCACTATGGTTGAAAAGAGAAAGAAGGACTCTTCAATAATTCACCGAAAATTATAAATCCATGGTCACACTTGCGGAGAATTCAAAAGACGCTCTCTGTCCGTACGAGGGTGAGTTAAGGGTTGTTTGATTTGCTCAATCAATGCCAAACTTGAAGGTGCTTGGGTACTATCGACTTGCAACTTTGGTTGAGGTATTCCATTAACTGAGCCAGCATCCGACCATGGGTTTGATAATTAGGACATTACTTACGTGTTCGGGATTCCAATAGGCTGCATGAACGTTGCAGGGTTTGCAGGAATACAACTGGTAGATGCAACATTTACATAATTTTACACAACTGTAACTGCTCAGTGTCTCTATAAAGAAAATATTTGAGAAAAACTGTTAGTGGGGATTAATTATACCTTAATATTTACGAATAGGTCTCATCACAATAAATTTTAGCATTTTTGCTATTTTGTACTTTTGTTTTAGTCGTTAGGATTTACTCATTATGTTACTTTATAGGGTAGGTATATGAGTAATATAGCAGAAAATATTTATAAAGAAGCTATTATGTAATCGTACGTATAATAATACGTAATAAAAGCGGAATATTGCGTAAGATCACAATCATATCTCGTACATAGCCGAATCCCTAAGAGCAGTGTTTGTTTGCAACAATGACATGTCGATGCTAAGGCACAATTCATACTGAACGGATGACAAGCTACTTTAAAAATGTTTTAGTATTTTTACCATCGGGATCATCACAAAACATAAAAACAAGACCTCCAATGCCCTTGGCACCAAAATGAACTGCATATTTATATTTTGTCACTCACTAATTTATTTGATCATTTCAGTAAAATATTTTCTTACTGTTCATTTAACCTTAAAAATATTTTGTGGCATAGAGCCACACGATAATCTATACAAATAAATAAAATTGGAGTGTCTGTTTGTAATATTAAAAGAACCGCTTTTTACTAAGTGCATTTGTATATATTATGTACCGTGTATACATCATACACGGTACATAATATACCAAAACAATTTTTTTACAATTTCTGTCTGTCTGTCTGTTCCGGCTAATCTCTGAAATGGCTGGACCGATTTTGACGGGACTTAGCTGATATGACAAGCAGTAACTTAGGCTACTTTTATTTTAGAAAAAAATAGTTTGTTAGGCGATACAAAATTCGCCGGGTCAGCTAGTTACAAGTATAATTATTTTATCCAAGTGACGCATGCAATCCATGGGTACCTTACATTTTAAACCAGAGATATGTTCTTATATGGTATGTTATCTGACATTCATGTCTGTCAAATCAAAAACTAGACTAAAATTACCGAAAAACGCGCGTCTCACCCGCCCTATCCACACCATGCCGCAATCTGGCAGCTCATCAGCGCCTCCAAACCGCGTGTTGACAGAAACTCGCGCCATTATTGAGCAAGTTGCATGTCTTGTGTAACTACTGAACTTACTGTAAATAACGTACGGTATTAATATTAGGTCGGTTACTGAACATCGGAATCTTTGGGCTCGACTGGACTATGTTCTAAGAAATTGCCAAAATACGCTGGCTATGGACGTATCCAAGCATCTTACGAATGTAAACCAATCCGCTAAATTGGCTGTATATGATACTAGACAGACTTCAACAAATATAGATGAGTAATGATAATAATATTTAGCTAATTTTAAATAGTACCTATAAATGACAAACTAATAAAATTATGCGGCCAATCCAATAATACAGTAAAAGTGTTGATAAAGCAAGGGAATCGTCTGCACTGCACTGCAACTGAAATTTAAAAACATTTTTTTACAAGGAAAACGAAATCTTACCACACAGAAAAATACCTAAAATGTATTTACTACCATTTACTCGGAACGACATCATTTAACAGAGCCCAGCAACCTCGAACAGTGTTGTTCAAAAGTGACAAGCATGAACAGGTCACTCCTTGCTTGGACTTAAAAATATACGATCTTAACCTTCATGTTTAAAGAATAACATTCGCAACAAAATGATTATTTAATAATACAACGTTAAACAACATATTTAACCGAAATTCGATAGGTAGTTAAATCAAATTACCCCATGTCACGGCCCATAGCCTACGGCCACTAATTGTCGCTACACATGCCATTCTTTCATAGTTATTAATTTTTGTCATTATATTCCTTTACCGGTCGTTAACCAAATATTGGGCGGTGCTGTGCTCGATTTTAACAAACGAAAAAGTCGTATGTGCCACTGCACCGCTTACTGATACAACGTTTTTCTTTTGTGGTATTGTTAAGCTGCTATATCGTTAATATTTTTTTCAAAATCTTTTATGCTAAGAATAGGTGATATACACCGACCCTCTGTTTTGATAAAATACGTTTTATGTCCCAGGAGTAAAGTTGGATTTACAGTGTAATGCAAATGTTTTCGTTGTTAGGTAATTAGGCTGCGAATGTTGGTGCTTGCATTACATTGCTTGTTTGTCGGGGTTTGGATACAAATGGCCGGATATTTGTCCTTGGTTGAATTTTCAGGCGATTAGTAAATCAAAAATATAACATAGAGAGACGTTTACATAGCTTGTGATTTTTTGTGAAAATCTGGGAAATGGAAAGTGACCATAAAATACTCGTATGCTGTGAATGTGAAGTTAAATGCTTGATGCAAATATTAGTTTTGGCTTATAAGCGTATGAAGCCAACTATACTCACTCACGCCAAAATTCAGGTTCCAGTCGTCACTGTGATAAAATTCAGGTTCCAGTCGTCACTGTGATAAAATTCAGGTTCCAGTCGTCACTATGATAAAATTCAGGTTCCAGTCGTCACTATGATAAAATTCAGGTTCCAGTCGTCACTGTGATAAAATTCAGGTTCCAGTCATCACTGTGATAAAATTCAGGTTCCAGTCGTCACTGTGATAAAATCCAGGTTCCAGTCGTCACTGTAATAAAATTCAGGTTCCAGTCGTCACTGTAATAAAATTCAGGTTCCAGTCGTCACTGTGATAAAATTCAGGTTCCAGTCGTCACTGTGATAAAATTCAGGTTCCAGTCATCACTGTGATAAAATTCAGGTTCCAGTCATCACTGTGATAAAATTCAGGTTCCAGTCGTCGCTGTGATAAAATTCAGGTTCCAGTCGTCAATTCCAGCGTTAAAATTCCAGCTTTTTCCTTAGCCTATAACCTTCTGTAGCCTTTACTAGCCTCCGAGATCCACCTAGATAATTCCTTCAAAATGACGATAGCTAAATTGTAACATTTTACAACATTTGCATAATGAATATATGTAGGTATAAAATGTACCAAAATGGTAAAACATATACAAAACTATGCATTTATACCTATAAATCATTACCATCCATTTCTACAATCGTTTAACTGTACTTACCACCATATTTCACCATACATTTGAATCTATTAGTAAATTAAAAATCACCCCCTGACATCACGCGTGACTATATCAGATTGTGGCTTTATGAAATTCGGTCCAACCACACCTTGCAGCGATTTTAATGTCACTAGTTCCATATACTGTGATTGATACATTCACAAATAATTTGCTATGAAAAGATTAACTCGTACTAGTGTAAGAAAACTCCATAGATGGGTACCATATGTTATATTTATCGCTATACTTTTGTACAATTGCTTGAATCTAAACATGTTATAATATCTCGATTGCTCATTGCCAATTTATTATTTTTGTCAAGTTAGCCATCATTATTTTTTCATAACCTCCAATTGATCTGTCATATCCAAGCCACTATTGCCACCTCCCGCCATAGATTATATTTCGTTGTTTTTATACAGATATTTTATTAATGTTGCCAGTTTTTAACGAACCTTACACTCGTCCATCCTGAACAGGTGTATGTCCCCATACACAGATCTAGAGTAAAAATAAGTAACCTTACACTTGGCGAGGGATGACATAGCTAGCTTATAAAATAGCGTATTCAATAAAATCTTTACAAAAACAAGAGTAAAAAAAAATTGACATAAAATTATGATGATAATAATAATTGGCTTTCTTGTCATATTATAAGTCAACTATCGAATTATGCAATTATTGAGTATTAACAAACACGTCAAAAGGTACGTTTGCAAGCTACAAAAATACAATAAGTATCTACAAGAATCATATTTAACAAACACGTCAAAAGGTACATTTGCAAGTTATAAGAATACAATAAGTATCTACAAAAATCATATTTAACAAACACGTCAAAAGGTACATTTGCAAGTTATAAAAATACAATAAGTATGTACAAGAATCATATTTAACAAACACGTCAAAAGGTACATTTGCAAGCTACAAAAATACAATAAGTATCTACAAGAATCATATTTAACAAAATTTCTGTATTTTACGGATTTTGCAAATCCATCAGATTTGCACATCCCATCAAATTCTTGTATCACCTTGAAATTTAAAAATCTTACTCTATAAGACGTGTAGACATCAAATTACTACTTCACAGTAGTCAAACTCTATTTACAATTCTGCAAATCTATGCAACTCTTACAATTTGTCAATTTATGTCGTAGACAAAATAATGGATATTAAAAGTTAATATAAAGCTTTTGAATAAAGATAATAACAGTGTTTAGGTACTATGAAGAATTTATTCCTTACTAATTGTTACTATTTCATCAGAATAAGTTTTACACATATCTGTTCCTACACAACCGAATATCTTTAAATAATGCGCGCACTGCAGATTTTATACAGATCTCTAATTACATGGGCCCGAACCCATCTGAGGTTACCCGATAACCACTAAATAAATTTTTGCTATAATTTGTTGCTGTAGTTAATTTGGATGAAATAAACTTTTCTTTCTTTCTTTCTTTAAATAATGGCAAGATCAGTGGGTTAGGTCTATAATCAGATAGGCCCGGGCCCGTCCGACGCAACCTTTTACCCCTCGAGATCAGTGGGTTAGGTCTATAATCAAATGGGCGCGGGCCCATCCGACGCAACCTTTTACCCCTCGAGATCATTGGGTTAGGTCTATAATCACATGGGCGCGGTCCCATATGACGCAACCTTTTACCCCTCGAGACTAGTGGGTTAGGTCTATAATCAAATAGGCGCGGGCCCATCCGACGCAACCTTTTACCCCTCGAGATTAGTGGGTTAGGTCTATAATCAAATGGCCCGAGCTCATCTGACGCAACCTTTTACCCCTCGAGACTAGTGGGTTAGGTCTATAATCAAATGGGCGCGGGCCCATCTGACGCAACCTTTTACCCCTCGAGACTAGTGGGTTAGGTCTATAATCAAATGGCCCGGGCTCATCTGACGCAACCTTTTACCCCTCGAGATTAGTGGGTTAGGTCTATAATCACATGGGCGCGGGCCCATCTGACGCAACCTTTTACCCCTCGAGACTAGTGGGTTAGGTCTATAATCAAATGGCCCGGGCTCATCTGACGCAACCTTTTACCCCTCGGGATCAGTGGGTTAGGTCTATAATCAAATGGGCGCGGGCCCATCCGACTCAACCTTTTACCCCTGAAATTCATATCCCGTGTGAATTCTATTCAATTCAAATAATAATGTTGTATTTTTTGTTTGCTTAACTGTTTATCTATGCGTTTGTTCCGGCAAATCTCAAGAACGACTTTCATTGCGGTTTTCACTAACGTATGTAGTAAGCTCAGGTTAACATTCAATGTTTGTTTTATTTTAATCGGTTCACGAAAAAGTACTGTCGATACATTTATCGAGTCTGGGCTTATCGAAGCGAAACGATGCACTCGTTATATTCGTTATACTCGTTATATTCACTAGTGCAAAATAAATGTTGAGTTCAAACCAAGGTATTTCTTTTTATGAATAGTAACTGGAGGCCCTATCGACCTAACAGCTTTAGGTGGACAGGTAGGCGTGCCTTGAGAGTTCAGCCGGTAAGGCATATTATGAAATGGGGTGATAGTTCCACAACTCGAGAGTAAAGGACGTCCAAAGGGCACCCACTGTGGGGTTCGAACCTCGGCTTAGGGCGTCGCCTATTGGAGGACATCAAAGTTGGAATTAAAGTACACCGGGATTTATACGGATCCGTTCCAACAACCAATTGTATCACATTAATTTCTAAAATTTCAACTGTTATCATCTTTAAACACATATCGTCACAAAAGAACATAAGTTAGTTGTATAAATTAAATCAGATAAACTTCCATTATTGAAACACGCAAGAACACTGATCATAAATAAGTACCTATTGCATCTTATTAAAATAATTACTTCTAGTTGTCCAGTATAAATCAAAGCTAGAAGAAGAGCTGATACAATAGGGATGTTGACTAATTTTGAAGTTCAATTTAATTTTATAGATATAACCTTATGATTCATGAAAAAAATATCTATTATAAAAATAATAATTTTCAATTTAAAGACAACAATTGATAAATATAAATAATTTTCAAATCCACCAAAAACGTCACGTGACGTCACTAGCCGATATTCCATACTATCTGTCGACTGTAATTAGTTGCACTTGCATATAAAATACGAACAATGACGTCATAAGCTCAAAATGGCGTTTGAAGTCACGTGACAATGAGTACTAATTTTAACATTTTTAAAATAATCATATTTAATTTATTGTGATTGATTTCGACAAAAGAATAATATTTTAGGTGTTTAAATGTTTCCTTAACACTTTAAACATAAAGGAGGTGGCCAACATCTGTATGGGCGATTGCCCCACTTATGAAGTATAATGTACACATTTTATTTTTACCTTACATTAAAGCTTACACTATCTACTTTAATAATTTTATTAATAAAAATCTGTAGAACTCGGGATTCTCCTTTTACGAGCAGTTTTAGCTCTTGTAGGTTGATATTCTGCAAGACATAAGTAATCGTGGAAAAGTGTTTTAAAGAGAGATTTTTATATTAAATAAATACTATTTATCTTTTGGATAATTCATTTATTTATTTTACTTTAATTATGACTTTATTCATTCAAAAAGTACCAGTAGTACTAAATAAAATAAACGTATTAACTTGTCACCTAACCTACCTGGAAATATTCACAAGCAAACGCAATATAAATAAAACTGCACATTAATATTATTAAGTGTTTAATTATATACATTAAGTACACATATGTAAAAATTGAGGAATTAAAACAATAGTATCAAACAAGGTAAATGAGGTGAAGCATTGGCTTATTATCTGGTGTACCCATCTACTTATTCTCTATCCAAGATCAGCAGTAATTAATATTGAGTCTAAAAATGATGCAGGGGCTTTTATGTGATCTTGGTGACGTGCCCACCCCATGCGAAAATGCCATACCTGTATTGCAGTGATTCATTCTACCAATATGGATTGAAAGTTTCTTGCTAGCGAAGATATTGAATGACGTGCCATGCGCTGAATATCAACCGCGCAATGAATGCACCTCATGGCAAAAAATCAAACACAATTATTATTTTGCAGAAATCAAACTCAAAAATCTTTTATCATTTGGCAAATGGCAATATAGTAGACATTCACATTTCTGTCAGTCAATTGTCAACCTCCACTGATAGCAATGGAGGTATAAGAAGATTAAGTATATACAATACAACTTATTATTATTGTTAATATATTATAACTACTCACTGCGGAGTTCAGAAAAAAATTAAAATTCTAGTTATGTTATAATAAATGGAAAACATGTCTTTTCAGAGGACTAATCCCTTGTACAAATAAACGTATTTTAACCATTTCCGGGGCACATGTTGGCCACCTCCTTTATTATAATTTACTGATAGTGTCAACATCCCCTCCATATACTTCATTATAGTTTTGGTAATGAGTTATAATCACATGGTAGCTATAAAATGATCATACATTAACTCAAATTATATGATATTATGTCCATCATTAAGTTCCAATTTGTCTAATCCAGTTAAATTACGAATACATTCATACAATATGTTGCCATAAATCACTATTTTACTTATATCAGCTGATAGTGTAGCCATTTAACAATTTGAAAACATAGGCGAACCTACCAGTAACTGTTTGAAATTAAACTCCCGTGGACCTGTCCAATGAGCAGACTGAGCCTCTGATCTAGCCGCACCAGGAGGCTGTAGGCTGCACCGCGTCCACTCCTGGCAAGCTTCATGAACCTCTCCCAGTCACTTGGTCCATCGTCTGCCGCATGTCATCTCGAACTTGGCTCCGACTTCGTCTAGTAACGTGGTCACCACACACTTCAGGATTCCGCGGAGGCGTCGCCGAATGTTGTCGTTGATCATTTCCAACGAGGTGTGTTGTCTAGGGCTCACAGACAACAAAACAATAGTTAGAATATATATATATTTTCTTATACCTACATATCATCCTTTTCATTCATAATGCAGTATCTAATGCAATAGATCTTTTGATTTATGTTCCTTGTTTATTAATTTGTTTCTTTTAACAATAACTCAAGTTTCATTATTTATTAAAATATTTCAGATTGTTCTGTTTCCATTCCATATATCAAATCACTAAGTTACATATGCTGCAACGCTTAATTATTTTCGATTCAACACTAAACTGTTATGTGTGTTGCGGTCACCACTTGCCCGTACTGGGGCCACGGTTACATGACAACCTCCAGTACAGTCCAATCATCATGCAACTTAATCACTCTCGTCATGATCACAAATACTTGATGCAATATTAATCCGTTAAGCCTTGATTCTCTGGTATTCTACATACTCTATCAAGAGCTAACAGTTATAAATGAAATTATTGACAAAACAACTGATATAATATTTATCCAAACAATTGGTGACATCATTTTTGATTATGATGATCTCTCAATTATTGAGCGTCACATATCCTTTTTCATAGATTTATGTTCACAAAATAGGATATTCAAATAAGCTATTTTAACATTTTACTAATATAAAAATAGACATATATATAGAACATAGCCAATTTTCACTAAATTAATAATAGAAATACGGATACAGATCACCTCTGTTTTTCTGCGTGTACTGCTTTGGATAGAAGTCTGTAGGTGCACCTAGGTGCACGGTCACACATAACTGAATTTCTACTGGTGAGCTCACCAGATGGGGTCTGGTGCTTCACAGCTTATATAAGAATTCTTATCATCATGCCATGTCATGACATCTGGAACACATAAAAATCAAGCGATGTTCCTTGCATCGCAATACGTTAGATATAATTATAAAAATAATGCCTGCACTGTACAGTCAGTAAATAAAAATTTTGGTGAACTAGGTTTAATTTATTAAAGCAACTTCAAAAAGAGTACCATTTTGTATTACATCAAATTTTCATTATTTGTATTAAGATATTATTCTTGAATAATTATAAATTATTCTACATTATTACCAATGCATTTACAATGATAATAACAATATTAAAAGTCACCAACCAAACCATTGATTTCATAAATTCGACACACCATATCATCAATCATTCTAAAAAACAATCAAATAAATAAGCCATGAAAATAGGCTTCATTCTGCATATGGATAATATGATATCTATGGATAATAGGATTCATTTCTGGTTTCTGTGTTATCTTTATCTCCTGTGTAGTAAATAGTGGACATCGCATGGAATACTTTTTCCAAAGTAGGTATCACAATTTCAGTCAGTATTTCAGCATCTCTATTTGAGTTGTCTATTAAACTTCCAAACTCGGTTTATAACATTCAACTTACCTTTATTTACTTGTATTATACCTTTAGTATTGCTCATCAAAATAAATTAATTTTGCTGATTTTAGTGTTTCACATTAGCTTTTTCAATTTCTGTTTCATTATCTTTGAAGCATCGTGAATATTTTAAAACCAAAAACAGCCATTCAGCCATTTTCATGGTTTCTCATATGCATGAAATATAAATAATTTAACCATTAATAATTTTACATCAACAAATGGGAAACAACAGATACTACAATTAAAAGTATCTATAGGCGAAAGTATTAAAATATGGGGCAATGACTCAGTCTAACCATTTGCAGGATTCAAAGCTTTAATTAAACCATTGATAAATATCCTGCTTATAGCAACATGATCAAGGACAAGTTTCATGATATTGAAAATAATATATTTAACTTAATGTAGGTAATTGGAATGCAGATTGAACCATTGGAAACTAGTAAATCAACGAAAATAAACCATTTGGAAAACCACCAATAACCATCATGGTTAACATCTAAGATATAAAAATGATTCTATGTATTCTCTGACATGATCATTGCACATATTGTTTCCTTAGTCATAAAATAAAAAGTTAATTTGCCTATAATTGATAAAATAATACACTTTGATCGATTTATTTTAGTCTATTCAAACCAAAACCAATGGTGTTCTAATAAAAGCTGCGTGGGACAGTTACTGAAACGTCACGAATTATTCTTGAAAAATAACAGCTATCTTCAATAATAATCATAATGTTCATATTCATAAAATTATGTTTTATAATTTATAATTTCGAAACAATATAGCTGCTGCATTTCGATAAATTTTAACATTCTGCCTAGGTGTATCGCTAGTAGGTCAGTAGTTATAACATACTTTTAATAAGTAACACAAATATCAAGTATTTAAACATATTATGTAGTTAATGTGTCTACCAAACTTAATTGTTTAAAATTTTAAAAGTTTTACATTCAAATAATGGAACAGTTAATAATTATGTTTTTTTTTTTCCTCTATCTATTCCTCCATTGTACCCACATACATAGACATCTGTCGGCGATAGTTGTATAAAAGGAGTATATTGTATATTTTACAAAACGAGGTATCTAACAGGAACCAAGATGCCTCAATGAAAAATACTTTAAATAACATATATGAATGGTAAAATAAATAAAAGTAAAAACTTTTTCCCTCTACTACCTATTTATGGAAATAATAAATGAATGTATAAATTTTATTCATAGCCATAATTTATTCTTATTTCTGTTGTGGAAAATTACTTCATGCACTATTATTTTAAATATTTTAATGCTACAAATATAAATAATGTACCCTATTTAAAACAAAATGTGATTAATGTGAATCTTAGTCACTCAAACTTAGACCTATAATTATGTATACACCTTCTAAAATACCGAGACCCTATTTAATGCCATGCTCTTTATTTGCATCCAAATTCTGCAAAACCAACCTGGGTCGAGATTCTCCTATAGTCCGTCTATCTCATCTTTATAACGAGTATACAAATAAAATGTCAGATATAGATATACATTTTGATACCTTTACTAAATTTCAAAAATAATATGTGATGCACCTTCTTAAATTTTGACCAAATTATATTATGTTGTACTTTTCTTGTGATCATATTGACATGCTAATTTATTAATATTCCACTGACATTAACTAATTCAATTTATTGTAATCTGATAATACTAAGTTATATTGATAATACTAAGCATATAGCTTCATGATTATTGTGACATTTAGATTTTTTTGATTTATAAATATTCTACTGTCATTATTTAATTCAATTTATATTATAAGCAAATACCTAAAATAAGCAAATACCTAATTGTATTGTGATGATAATTAAAAAGTAATGTAGATTGTGTGTAGTACAACTGTAACACAACGCATGCTGTGATTGCCTATAACTGAAAGAGCAGTTATGTACCTATACATCTGTAATGTGCGTTGATTTCAAGCTTGTTGTACTGTTTCTTGCGTTGGCAATCCAAATAAATTAATAAATTAATAAATACACCTTAGGTACCATGTAACAACTAGCACCGTAAACTCTGTTAAAACAGACTTCTATCAAACTATATTAACCCATATGAATTATAATATTCCATTTAAACGAAACACTTTATTCTCGTTTTGTGTTTTTGAGATTAGACATTATAATTAGTTAATATTATGTGCCAATTGTTTTTTTAAAACTATGACATTAAGATGTTGTTTCTGTTTCATCAAATTTTATTTATTACAACTTCATGATTACAACGATACATACTTACGCTTAATTTGCATGTAAAATATATTTCCCTGATGCGGTTTTAATAGAGTATGTAATGTTATCTGTTATCAAATGACAAAGCTATTGATACAATACAATAGGTGTGTAATTCAGATCAGAACCGGTTCAAATTCAAATGTTCAAATCATATTATTATTTATTATTATGAACTCGAACAGCCGAGATGTAGTTCAACAACAATCGGATAGTTTTCTTGTAAACTATTTAAGTACCTAGTCTTATTCTTAAAAGGACACTTTTAAAAACTTACAAGCTCAGATGAAAGAATAAATTACAAGATAATCTTGTAGCCTTCCGTGAATTATAATCGCAGATTTTAATACGTATTATAAGAAATTTGTGAGCGTACCGTGTACTTACCACTGCTGATATGTAAGAAAACTCCATAGATGGGTACCATATGTTATATTTATCGCTATACTTTTGTACAATTGCTTGAATCTAAACATGTTATAATATCTCGATTGCTCATTGCCAATTTATTATTTTTGTCAAGTTAGCCATCATTATTTTTTCATAACCTCCAATTGATCTGTCATATCCAAGCCACTATTGCCACCTCCCGCCATAGATTATATTTCGTTGTTTTTATACAGATATTTTATTAATGTTGCCAGTTTTTAACGAACCTTACACTAGTAAAATACTTAAACTTAGCCAGAAAAACTGGTCTCGAATCACTTGTTTTATATTAATACAACAAACAAGATAAGTACAATATGAATAATGATAATTAAAATATGATAAATGGTACCTAATTGTATACAAGAATGCTTCGAAAACCGACATAAAAAGGATTATATAAACCCGGCCTCGTTTCGTTGCAAGAAAACTATTCTTGACAAAAAATAACAGACTTCAAAATAACTCAAAAACTAATCTCCCACAAATTTAAGTGGGACCACATGACCATCACCAGCTTTCGATTAAAAAAGAATCATCAAAATCGGTTCACCCAATCGAAAGTTTTGAGGTAAAAAACATTTAAAAAAATACAGTCAAATTGAATACAGGAGGTATTCAAGCGCTTTTTTGAAGTTGGTTAATAATTCGATACAACTATGATTGACATGTTATAAATTACGTATCCCTGTAATCTCGTATGTATTTCATCCATTTGTTCCCTTGTTTTATGTTACTCTATTAAATTTTTCTATCGTGACAAGGCATTTGATGACCATTAGTCTATATTTGCATGGCTTCAGTTAATTGAAAAGGGTTAATATGCTTTGTCATCTAAACGAATGACGTAAACGTTATTATAATGACTAACCTTTTATCTATTAGCACCACCGATTAGATCTTGCCGTCTAAACACGTATTATTTGTAGTACCTAAGTGAGCTTCTGAAAATTTCTTAATTTTTGAGTAAATAATTAAATTTAACTTTGAGAAAGTAAGTAAATAACTAAACCGAAATTCTCTTATTTATGACGGCAGGATCGTGTCAAAGTACTCTCCTAATATAAAAGTAGACACGATTAGACCTTATAAGTAATGTCAAAAATTAAAATAAAATCGGGCCAAAACGGCAGTCAGCAGCATTTACACGAAGTTGATTTTCAATCATTTTTCTATTTAGCATTTTGGTACGAGGTATGTTTGAAGGGTTTTAAAAGACCATTTAATGCTACTACCCTCTTATTACTCAAACGATATAAAGCTACGTCTTGATACCCCAGGCATTAAGCATTTAGACCCTATTATAAGTCAAAGCGAATGACATGCGGAGAAAAAATCACTTGAAGTCAGACTTTCTGAATTTTTTATGTTTCATTAAGGCTGATACAACATCCTAGCGTGTAGGGTGTGCGTCGCAAACTGTACCTTATCACCAGGGCCATAGAGTGACCGCGGTAGACGGAAGGTTTTGTAAGTTCACATACGACTTTGCCAGAGATTACCGTTTTCAATACTGAGGCACTTTTTCATGTGCACGGCAAGCGAGTTGTTAGTAAGTTTATTTCGAAGGGCATATTTTGGTTCCTGAGGATTAACGCTGAACCTAAATTAATTAAAACATTATCAACTAGCTGCCTCATTTCGTTGCTTATGAGTGTCCTGTTTAGGTTGGCACATTGGCTTAATTCTGCTCTAAGTTGAAATGTTATTAGTTATACCTAACAGCCGTATTTTAATTATACCATGTTACTATGTTTAATAAATACATACGATAAAATAAAAATATACGATTAAAACCCACAAAACCATGGAGATAAAAAGCTCTTAATAGATGAATTACCCGTAAATAGGTATAAATGGCACGTGCATCTCAAAACCGCATCCCGAAAAACTCATCGGCAAATGCCAGTTGGAACCAACTCCGGTGAAGTCGAACTCCGGCCACTACCACTTTGTTCTCCACACAAAACATCTGCCCATACAGACGTTGTATTTCGGTGCGGACTGAAAGTTTTTTAAGCTGTACCCCCGTCCGTATTATCTCTTTTCAGTATACCAATCCAACAGTAGAGTAGTAGAGTTCATTGAAAAATAATCCAAACCATACACGGGTTAAAAATACGGGTCCTCAGGCGCTCGCATCTCGACATCGGTCGTTCATTTTTGATGAGGAATCTTTTGATATCTACCCCCCTCGCCCTCCCTCTGACTCAGATAATGCGCGCGACACACTGCTGCTCAGAATTTGGACAACCAATGATAATAGCATCACAAAACTTTCTATCATTTTTGATGACTGCGAGTAAGTGCGCGTGAGCGCGCAATATGGTCGAACTGTATTTTAATCTGTCAGTTTGAAGTATGCCATGTCAATAGATTTTAATAAAATATTATGCTAAACGCACATTTGTCCGCACCGTCCGCGCCGGATGCATCGCATTTGTATGAAATCATATGAGAGCCCGATGTGGATGACATGTGCGTGCGTTCAGCATTAGGTAACTTATGTCAGATACATTCAAAACATTCATGCATTTTATCTCAGTCCTATAACGACCTACATTCACTTGTTGTTAATAGTATTCCGATATAACCTCAAAACCGAAGCACTTTTTTACGAGATCGAGACATTTTTAACAAAATTCACTGTTTACGTAATTCCGACTCCACATTGTTGTAATCCACATTATTTAGAACACAGATAGACATATCAGGAGAGCGGACGAGACAAGACGTGTACCGTCGTATTGAATGCCGCATGAGCGTTCGTTCGCCATACTTGTAACCAGTGTGTATCAGTAAAGCCCCACTCGGTGGTCGGTTGGTATTGAAATTTTTGAATATGCCAACACTCGAGGATCCTGCTCTCGAGTGTATCCGAAATTTCGGCGTAATTATGCGGTCGAGGGAATCTCGATTTTAGTTCGAGGACATGCTGCGGGCTTTGCCAGGCATTTGCTAGGCTTTTCATGCGCTGTTTTCAATGCAGTTTTCGAATTGATTTTCGGCGGATTTCATCTACCCACGTAACAATGAAAAGGTCGTCTAATAGAGGGAAAGGAATCGCTCAATAAATTCTCGGTATTTCATACGTAACTGTGTGAATTTAATTTTTATTTATATCAATAAGCTAGAGATGTTTTTAGAAATAATTTGCATCGCGCATTCAGTTAAATAAATCAGTGACTTTTTAGGATGCTGAAATATTTTCTGAGATATTTGTTTTTTTGCCTGTATTATTTGGTTTACTGATCCAAATTTTGTGTCATAGATTTTTTTACGATCTGATGTTTCTTAGATCCTATCACGGACTTAAAAATCTCCGTGGATCCTATCAAGATCCTACACAAATATCTGTTCTGAATAGACTGATTTGTATAAGATGAACACGTCCAATTTGTTAAATGTACTATCAACGGAACTTATATTAAAGAACCTCTACGGAATAACATCAGAATAAAATAAAAAATATCTTTAAATGTTAATTAAACATTTATATAACAAACAATAGATAATTAATGCGAGCACGTCAGACGGATTCTACAGATTAAAAACACTAAGTTATAACTGATGATATTTTTCCATTGTCTCTGGTTTCTTGGCGTGCATTTTCTTCCGCAGTCTTTTTTGATTTTTTTTCTTGTCGTTTGCTATTATAAGATTAGCCGTCGCCGCGTCGTTCAGAAATCTTCAGTGCGGCTTAGGTCGCAGAAATTACGCCAGACAGGCTAGAGCTAAATCTATCCTGCAACACCATGAAGTTTTAAAAATTTTGTCAGTGCTGCTAACAATACTGCTTTTTAGAGTTCCGAAGAAAAATCGGAACCCTTATAGGTTCATCATATCCGTCTGTCTGTTCATCTGTCCGTCTGTCCGTCCATCCGTCCGTCTGTCCGTCCGTCCGTCCGTCTGTCCGAAGCAAAGCGCCGAGACCTTTAGTGCTGGAAAGCTTTTATTTGGCATAGATATACAATATATTTATTAAAAGTCCAGAATCGTTGAATAAAAAAAAAAAAAAAAACATTTTTTTTCATGGTACGTGGTAACGTGAGGATGAATTTTTTATTCGTCGCGTACCCTATAGTGTTCCAAAAATATCATGGATCTTCTTACACCATTTTTGGAATTAGGGGTCGAGTTAGAGTCAAGTGTCGTCGTCCCCCCCCCCCCCCCTCCCCGCCGGCTAAACGGTTGGAGTTGGACAAGTAAAAAATTCCCACAAATAAGTTAGGTATATGAAAAATTTACAAGGAAAACTATCACGGCTATAATAGCATAAGCAGTTAATGATTAACAGTCGATAAACTTTCTACTTCGGAACCCTATAATGCGCGTGGCCTGACACGCACTTGTTTATTATTCTAAATAATTCATTACCTACGAAATTCCTACAAAAATAGCTAAAAGATACTGCTGAATCTGCGAGTACCGAACTGAAAAGTGGTACAAATGTACCATTAATTCCATAAAAAATATCAGAATTGCATTGTGTCTGTAAATCTGTATTAGGGACAATTCCCTCACATTGTGAGAACAGACCACAGCCGTGGGCTTTTATACAGAGTTGTTCATTTATTTTCAAATAATTATCGAAAACACGTGTTAAATTTAAAATATCTACATTTTCCTGTCTTGTGTTCCGTACAAATAAACTTTGAAAACCCCATAATGTTATGTCCCGATGAATAGATTTGGGTGTGAAATGGACAGGGGTAAAGGGTGACCTTACCCTGTTACGACATTGCCCTTAAGGGATTTAACATCTTGTTATCGTATAAAAAGTAAGGGTTCTTTTATAGATATTGGTAATACGATTGATATTTGGGTTCGATAAGTGTTTTTTAAACAGCTTTATACTCCTTTTAAGAGAATGGAACGGGGAACTATTTATTACAAATTTTAATTTAATTTAAAGTATTTAAACATCTTTAGTGAATTATATTTTCCTACATGATTATTCTTTGTAATAACTGCATACTTTTTTTTTAATGAAAACATATTATTATAGGAATATTATCTTTTAAAATATACGATACTTTGGAGATTTAATTGATTTGATTCCGATTAAATTAAACAATGATTAACAAAATTTAACTCTGGGTAGGTAGGTTCTTGTCGTGATATAGCAAGAAATATATTTGAGTAAAAGAATTACTGGGAATATTTAAACGGAATATATCGTACTTACGACTGATTTTGAAAATTTTTGCATGTTTATCTGTGCGTTGTACCCGCTAATCTCAAAATTGGCCCGAGCGATTTCAATGCTGTTTCATTGATATATGTATTACAGTAAGCATCAGGTTTACAAATAAAAATCCCACGATAGCAACAGACAGAGGGCAACAACCCTCTTTTTATAATACAATAATAATATAATTGGCAACAACCACGGACCTGAAAAAAAAACGGACGTAACCTCGTCTAATCGAGAGTGAAGCATAGCAATGGCCGCGCGCTTACCATGTGTGCGTAATTTTTGATTCGCGATTGAAGCAGTGATGTCTCAATGTGTGGGTGTGTGTACTTGTATGAATAGAGTGTTGGTATTACTATGGGTGCTTCACTGAATTTGTTCTTGGGATTACGTCCGTCTTTTTTCTAGGTACGTGGCAACAACATACCTTCATGACATGCATTTCTTCGCTATTGTTTTCATAAAAAATATAAACTATTTTATGAACCAAACTCGTATTACTAATCTTAGAAGACATCAGTTTAATGACCCTAGAGACAAATAACGAGTAGAACACTCCGGGTACATTTCTCTGTGTTAGCCGGGACCCGGGGAGTGGCTGTCGGGTTGATTTTTATTCATTTGCCGCACCGAAGACATATTGGCGCCTCGGACGAGGAAATTGCATTGTCTTCCAATTATTCAGTTTGACGCAATGTTAGCTACTTTACATTAGCTTGGAGATAAATGTTGTTATCGATGTAAGTATATGAAATTCTAAATTTCAAAGAGGAATTTGCTAATAACTTCCTATATTTTACTTCGTGGCATTTAGTAAGTTAGAGGCCATCCATAAATTACGTCACACTAATTTCATGACTTTTTGACCCCTCCCCCCCTCCTTGTCACAGCTGTGTGTGGTTACAATTGTGAGATCTCCCCCCTTAGTGTGATGTCACATATAATGAAGTTTTACACCGAGAAATTATTAAATTAAAACAGCAGTTCCGAATAAGTTTTATTTCCATTAATTGTTTTTTTTAATATTTACCTATACATACCAATTATTCGGTTTTAAAATGTCACACTACATCGACCCCCCTCCCCCTAACGTGTGACGTAATTTATGGATGTCATTACTTCCAAATAGGTATCCTATTTCCTGCTAACATCATAAATGTGAAAGTTAGTGAGGATGTATGGATATCTATTACTATGTCACGCAAAAACTAAACGGATTTTCATGACATTTACACACACACGTATTGGTTTCCGCATAATGTTTGCATAGATGAACAGAACAGCTATACGGATCATACAATACAATATCCAACATAGGTACTTACAGAATATTCCCCATATTACTATGTGGACTAAAGAGTAAACTTACCATCAGGTGGGATAGTAGTCAAGCATTAACTTATAAGATATAAAAAAAAGTTAAGAAATTATACCGTAGTAAGTTTAAAGTCTGCTGACGATAAGCTCTTAGGTAGTAAAGAATCCATTAGTGACAATTGATCCATTTAAAAGGTCCGCTTTCATCTTCAGACAGCGTCACATCATTCAAACTCATCTCAATAGTCCATACGCTATGCACGAGGCATACATACAGTCAGGTGTCGGCAACCTGCGACTTGCCAACACAAAGAACTTATTAATTAACATATTACTTGTTGAATCAAGAAATGTGCATAAATGTAAGCCTCATCCACATAGATATATTTCTACTCCGAATGACCACCATCATCAGAATGTCTTTGTAATTCAATTCCAATATTCAGTATGGGTATGATAAGTAGTTAAAATAATTTTATATTATCAAATTAAAACTAAGCTATTCAAAGTTATACCTATTCGAAAAGACGTTATTCTAATTCCAAATACATAATTAAATACCAAAAATATGAAAATTTTGACCAAGATATTGTAGAGTCATTCCATGTACAGTTATGGGTTTAACTCTTCCAGATATCAGATAATTACTTAACAGATTATTATTTAACAAATTATGAGTATTAATAATAATAATAATTAGCCATTTATTCTTCAGTTAACATTCTACAGTTACAATTTTTGATTGCTTTGTTATGATGAGTATTACTAACTCATAAAGTATATTTTTGGTGGAATAATTTTTCTATAAGTAATACTAAATTACTGATGTGATCGTGCTTGACAATCCTGTATTTGCGCGATAGTGAAAAATGTTACAAACTCCTGATATAGACAAGCATAAAACACGTCGGCACAAGTGACTATTGTAGCTCGCAGCAACACCCTCGGTGTTTAAATAAATGCAGTGGCACAAAACCTACGTTTAAGTGGTTGAATGACAGATTAAAAACCGACCAAGTACGTCGCGCAAGCCGCCTGGTATAGAATTCCGTATGTATTTACATTGAAGTATAATGTCATAGAAACATCTCGGACAAAATGTGTCCCGTCGGGAGGTTCTATTTTCAAAATTGAGCCCCCGTTCTCCTTTCAAAATCGAACGAATTAAATTAAATTACCGGCTTCAATTTTTAATTTCATTATAAATTTTTAATTTCATTAAAAATTGAAGCCCGTAGGCGCCAATTCATTGGGACATACATTGTATTCGCGGTGTCGGTTCTATATGCTAGTAATAATACTTCAATGTGTATTTATGACTATTTCTGCACATAATTGACAAACAAACAGATCACCCACCTGGTAATATGTTCAGTGGATAATATGCAACCGACAATCGGTCAGACTAGTCACTTAAGTCACGAGGTAATCAACACCTGCCACCTAAGTATGGGTGGCCCAAAAATTAAGCACGCTTTTTTGTTGTCATGTAATAGTTTTCCTATAACGACTATTTCTTATAAAGAAGTAATCATATAATTCATATAACTTGTAATGAAAACGGGCTATAGGTATATAACGGCTTCTACTTCGAATCTAGGTGTTATTTCTAAAGTTTGCCAAAGAGACCAGGAATTTATATAAATTAAGTTTTAACGCACTCTAAGCTGGATCGGCCGAAGCTACTTCTTCCTGCAGAACCCTAAACGGGTAAGAGTATGCCAGAAATGTTTTAATGCGTAGTTGCTCTGCTGGGCGTCACTCTTCTTGCTTTTTCTTATTTGAATTTTCAATTGTTATTTCTGCCGCCTATTTTAGGTTTGGATTTTGAAACTGAACGTAAACAGAAATCATTAGTTCCGTTTCTTAAAGGCAACTGAAGAAAATTGCGAAAGATGGTAAAATCATCCTGAATAACGCTCACGCATACATTACATACAACCAACACATTTCTTACAGCACGAAGGATAGACGAAAAAGCAGAAGGGCCACCTGGTAAGCCACCGTAGTCCATGGACAGCAACAAAAGAAGAGTCACATGTTCCCGCCAAATTCGCCTCTAATATCTATGGCGCATTTAAAATTCAAAGAAACAATATCGAGTGTGCATATTCTATCGTATCCGCACATCTGGATGGTTTATGAGCGCGCGGGGAAATACGACAGCTTTTCTTTTTTTAAATGGAACACAAAAAGTATCGCCGGGAATTTATTATACGTCGTCGAGCGCCATGTTTTAATCACGCGTAAGTGTTGCCAACTGAAATAATAGGTAATTTTTAGTTATTAATTTGTGTTCCATAATATTTGATTTTTTCACTCGGAACAAAGCGGAATGGTTCTAGCGTTGTTGATTGGACAATAGATTGGCAATGGAAAAGAGACAAATAACTGTGGTTTATATTACAAGCGGTATAAAATAATGGTTTAATGTTAAAAACATTTAATTAAGATAGGATTACGCGGAATCGCAGCTCTTCTGTATACTATAAGTAACAATTGAAAATTATAAAAGAATTTTAGTTAATAGTATCAGGCGTTACTTTGCGGAAATCAATTGCTATTAAGTTAGTATTAGTCTACTTTGCAACAATCCGCGGATAACATGTATGATGGTATATACTTTAAGAACTTAAACTTTGCGACTAACCATCGTAGAGTCAACTTACCCTGTTCCGTTTCGGGACGAAACACGTATTGGTGCTGGTATGTATGTTGGTATCCGTATATACTTTTAATTATTGTAGTGCACGTTTCCATTGTGGGAGGGAGGGAGGTGCCACGCATGTCTTAAAATATATACCATCAAACGTGTAAACCGCGGATTGTTGCAAAGTAGACTAATAATTACTTTATAAAATAATTTTGTTTAGGTATTATTATGTAGACCAGGTATTCTGTGGTAATGTTTTAAATTATTTTTAATACCGAGCATACAATCGGTTAGGCATCTTTTAGTAGAATGCAAAAATCAAATAAAAAAACACGTAGTATTTATTTATGTACTTTGTGATAAAAATAATAATAACACAAACCATTCCCACCATCCATGATCAACCAACAAAACTCATATTCTCCATTGAAGTATAATGTCATAGAACTGACATCTATTCTATTTTCAAAATTGTGCCCCCGTTCTCCTTCCAAAATCGAACGAATCTATTAAAAATTGAAGCCGATCGGCGCCAATTTATTGGGACATATATTGTGTTCGCAGTGTCAGTTCTATATGCTAGTAATAATACTTCATTAATATTCTCCCACGATTATTTGTTAGCGTTTTTTTTATTACGATCATAAAATAAATTACAAAATCAAACTTAGGCCCTCGTGTGAGTAACCAAGTCTCGAGCCATTGGGCTTTCCCTGCTCGAGTTAATCGACAAAAATAATATCTAACGCAGCCCACTGAAGGACGCCACTCCAAGCATTCGAGTTCCCAGTTTGACTGGATTCAAAATGAGAAAAGTTTCAAACGGAGCGTTGACGAGTCAATATTAACTATAGACCTGCAACGATGGGGCTGCGTGTGTTAAACTCCAAAACGTGCATTTATGAGTCTTATTACCAGGCATTAAGGACGATTGTTTAGTAGGTAAGTGATAAGTAACTCGGCCAGTTTACCGCTTTTCCGATGAAGTTTTTTCTAATAAGGTTGCTGTGGAGCTGCCGAGCTAAATGTTTTGTTGTTTGTAGACCCGCGAGTGCGGCTAAAAGCAAATCGCGGCATTTACGTTACATGTGAACTTGTTATATGAACACTATCTCTGCTATATTATTTTATCAGCCACTTGTAAAATTCATTGGCTATTTGAAGTTATTCTCAAATGTTTCGATGTGTTTATTCATTATGTTTCAACTTCTAGATTATAATTTTTTGTGCACCAAAATGATATTGTACGATATAGGTTAAATAAATTAATGCGATAGATACAACCCATGTGACGCATAAAATATCGCAATAAACCAACGTCTCGAAATAAATGTTTAAATAATAACTATTTGTATACTGATTGGCTCATTTCAACGGTAATAATAGGTAGGTAAATATTTTAATCATGGGTTGAAAATTGATCATGATTATTAACTAATATGTTTTTTTTTTCATTTCAGTGCCTCCATAGTGTGGGTATTAAACTTTTGTATTTAGCAACAGAAAATATTTATAATTAATTACTTTTGATTTACGACCACAAAAACTTATGTACAAGACGAGTCTTCAAGGACTTAAACATTAACGTATACATACAAACTCAGTAGAATGATATATTAAATAGATTACAGTTATTCAATATTACGTTGTTGTTGTTATATTATATTACATCAGAAGCGTACCTAATACCAAGAGATGTTGCTAGAGCAATGATATTTAAAAAATATAGATACGTTATACCCTTACAAATCAACCAAAAAATTTGTTCTGAAAAGAGCTACAACAGAAACACTTTTATCTTTTGTTTCACTACACCAATCACATTAGTATACCTATAGTCCAGTACCGATAGCTCTAAAAACGGTAAAAAGTGGAAGAAAATTATAGTAGAATGAAACCTATTGCAAAAGGAAGAGAATATAACGAAAATTATAGGAAAAATAAATTACGGGCGATCTGAGGTCGGGAAGTGGGGGGGAGAGGGGGTTTAAGGGTAAAAACGGTTTATCTCGATTTCCGGAAAAACTACAAGTCCTATTGAAAAAAGTAAAATGGCAAAGTTGTAGGTAATAAAAAGATCTACAACTTTTGTATTTACACTTTTTTACATAACCTCAAAATGTGTGTGAAAAATTCAAAAAACCACGTTTTTGGTTTTTTATTTTTATCTTTCACGAAAAAAAATCTTTTTATACGAAATTTGGTGAAAACTTACATTTGTATGTCCTTAACATACTGGAATTTTTTGGATTCCAAAATATTTTTTTTTCACCTTAATTTGACCTTATATCGAAAAAGCACCCTTATTTTATGTCGAAAAATCTCACGTCAAAAAATTAGATTTTTTAAAAAATTCGGTGGTCTTTTTGTTCGTTGGAATCTCTACTTTCTAACAGTATATAAAAAACTATACACTACTATGGTAAATGTTCTCAGAAAATGCATGCGAAAATAGTTGCCCCCCCACTTCCCGACCTCAAATCGCCCGTAATTTATTTTTCCTATAATTTTCGTTATATTCTCTTCCTTTTGCAATGGGTTTCATCCTACTATAATTTTTTTTCGTTTCAAAAATTATCGGCACTGGTCTACTAATACACGAAGGCATTTTAACGCTGTATGTCAAATGTCAAGCACTTCTGACAACAACAAAAGCGTGCGTATCGACTTGTATTGACAGAGAGACTACGAGCAGAACGGTCAATTGCCTGTTCTTACGATGTTCTTAGTCGGCACGCTAGTTACATATCTACCTCCTTTTAACATTGTGCTAGAGCTGTGACGTATGCGAGCAACAATAAGCAATACCCATTTAACTGACAAAAGCGGGCACATCCCTATTACGCAACATTTAAGCCCGCACAATACGCCGCACAACTCAGGTTAGTTTGCTTAATAGATAAAGCGGTCTAAACGAACGCCTTGGCTAATTCTAATCCATTGAATGAATGCCCATTTCGCGAAGGATATTACCCCTTTGTCCCGGGATCACCTCGCGAACAATAACCTGCTATATTACGTCATTGTGCTATGGTGTTAGCCTGACCGACAGCACATACCTACATTCATCCCATTATGCGAAAATGAATAATGCTATGTACGTTATTGTTAGGATACACGGGCAGAGCGTTCAGCTAGCACTCAAGACAAGGGAACAATCTATGCCTCTATAATTTTCACCAATAGCAGAAGATGAATATTTCCTTACCAACTTCATTCATCTTTTATTTGAAAGGAGACTGTTACGGGTTGGTTCCATATTTAGCAAAATTCACAAATTTGCTTCTCCCTCTCCCTCTCCCTCTCCCTCTCCCTCTCCCTCTCCCTCTCCCTCTCCCTCTCCCTCTCCCTCTTCTAAGTGTTTCGCTACATCACATAAAAAACCTAATTTGTGTAACTTTCTGCACTCAAAACAATAATAATCCAAACGTGTTTTTTAGCATTGTTTTTGTTTCTTACAAACTATTTTTGCAATTAAATTAAAACCAACAATAAATTATTTTTAAGTCGTCGTAAAGATTCTTTTAAATAACATATTTCATAGAAGAAACTAAAAAAACTCGTCACATAATGCCCCTTTCCCGTTTCCATTCTTCACAGCAATATGTCAGCTATCCAATTCGACAATTAAGATTCCTCAGCTCATTGTAATTACACCTATGCGGGTTTCTTAATGAAGTTAAAGGGAATTAATTATTTTAGGGGGTATAAATTTAATCCGTACCGGCCTTTACTTATGATGGTTAGACCTGGAGTTGATTAAGGCTCTATCTTTGTTTAGCGATCTTAGACCGCTATAACTAATATTTCGTGGGTCTCATCGTTTACTTGACCTCTGCCTTCGAAGGTTTTATGAGAGGCAGTAGACAGTAGAGAATTTAATCAAATTCTCTTAGGTGATCCTTCTGATTAACATGACCCATAGATATAATTATTATGTTCTTAATAACCTACTGAAATGGTTGCATATATCGTCTTTGCGAATTTAAGACCTCTTATGTGTTATGTGCCACTTTTGGCAAAATCACTTTTTTACGTCAAATGATTCTACATTTTGAAGCACTATCGAATTCAAAAACTCTCATTTGTGTACGACGTTTCCATCGTAATTTATTCACCAAATTCAAAATTACCTATGTGCTTGCTAAACAAAATTTTATCGATTTTTATCGATTTCCTCAAAAAGCTGATTTTTTATACATAAAGGTGCTCCCTCACCGGGAGCATTCACTTGTAATGTAAAATTATAGATTCGTCTTTGAGCATTACATTACAATACTACCTCCCTGACAGACGAGCATTCGCGTGTAATGTAACATTATAGATTCGACTTTGAGCATTACATTACAATACTACCTCCCTGACAGACGAGCATTCGCGTGTAATGTAACATTATACGGGAAGTGGAGTGCATTGATGTTACAAGTTGTATCAAGATATTACACATTGTATCATTACAAGTGGCGCATTGTAATGCTCGGTTCTCCTCCTTCACTGATGATTGCTGTTTTGTATCATTACAAGGTGCGCATTGTAATGCTCGGTTCTCCTCCTTCACTGATGTAATGCTCAAATCTGTAACGTTACATTACACGCGAATGCTCCCGGTGAGGGAGCACCTTAAGAGGTCTTAAAGTCGCAAAGACAATATTTATAATGCGCGCTCCACACTTCACGCGAGATTCTCGCCGAGAATCTCGCAAGAATCTCAGCGAGAATCTCGGCGAGAACTTCCTTGGGTCCACACTCGCAAGGTTCTCAATACTGTTCTCGCGCTCGATGACGATGGACGCAGAAGTAACTGCTGCGGCAAGCTTATTGCTATGCGCATTTGCTTATTATAATTATCACAGAGTACTTAATCACTACGTTTTAATAATTATAATAATATAAATATGAATAATATAAATAACATAAATATATATGGTATAATAAATAAGTGGTTTTTCTGACATGTTTATCAGTATTTTTTATGTATTTATGAGTTTATTCATGTATGAAGTTATGTATTTATTTATGTATGTATGTATGTATTTATGTTTGTTTATAGTGTATCTATATATATTTTTTTGATCCTAAGTAGTTTTTTTATTACAACCTAGATATACCGCCATTCGTTGTGTTCTCACTATCCGAAGGTTGACTGGGAGAGAATGCTTAATAGCATTCTTTAATGCTAATGCATTAAGTCCGCCTTTGCTATTAAACAAATTGTATGGTGCAAAAAGTTAAATAAATAAATAAAAATAATAATATAAATATAATAATCCGGCTAATATTTATGCTCAGTACCACAATGACAACTCTTCTAATCAGCGAGTCGCTCGCTACTGAGAAACATGCGAGTGTGGAGTCAATACAAGTTCTGTGAACCTGAGACATGCTTACTGGAAGTGCTTAGATCTGAAACAGTTCTTCAAATGATGTAATAATAACAGTACTCACCATATTCACATCTAAAAACAAGCATTCATACACACACACACACACACACACACACACACACACACACACACACACACACAGAGAGAGAGAGAGAGAGAGAGAGACGCACGCGAATGCATACAGTAGAAAAATGCCTAGCGGCGATCGGGAATTACCTGACTAACTCCCAAACGACGCCTAAGGGAGAAGGAGAGTCTGAAAAACAGCGCTGCACGAGGTTCCTCGTGTTAGCAGAAGCTGAGACTCTCCCTTTGCCCACAATAATTGGATATTACCTATTATGTTAGATTTAAGTGTTTATTTTTCTTAATTTTTTGTGTGGCAATAAAGAATATTTTATTTATTTATTTATTTATTTATTTATTTATTTATGTCAGTTCCCTCTAGGGTATAAGTGTTCTGTGCGTTAGTTCTCGCGTTCTCGCGCGAGAACCTGCGAAGATTATGTGAATCGGCTCCACATTCACGTTTCTCGTGTTTTTCTCGCCTTCTCGCGAGATTCTCGCGCGAGTGTGGAGCGCGCATAACTGAGTAATCTCAATCATAAATGTGATCTCGTCATTGGTTTGACAAACAGGATAGAATTTGAATGAAAACCCTGAAAACTAATTTTCATTGATAGATTATTAGTTTCCTAGGAAACCAAAATTTTATTTAAATAAACCTTGAAGCGTGTTTTTGCTAAATAATAAAATAATTTGTTATTACAGAACCCTGTCCATCTGCTAAATTTATAGGCTATATGCGTAACTAATATATTACCCATATAATAATTATTATTTACATTTGAATTCTAGTCAATCTATCATTTTCTGCTTCCGTTCGACGTTCTAAGAAACTAATAAAAAGTTAATCAGATATTCACGAATGCACAAATGGAATATAGTTACTGTCCACGACTAAACTAAATCTTGCCTTGAGAAAACTTGTTTAACCACGTTCGGTTTATAAAAGCAACAAATCCGCTATAGGTAGGATCAAAATTTTTAGAACATAGATAAAAAAATTATTGATGTAATCAACTGAAAATCTTAACTTATAATTTGCCTGGAGAATGATAAAATCCATCCAGTGCCGGATTAAGCAAGCACGGGGCCCGTAGCAAATTCTTTCAAATAACCCTTGATCTACTATGGGTTCTTAAGTACAAAAGTTTAAATATGCGGGACCCCCTTTCGCGCGGGGCCCGTAGCAATTGCTACTCTTGCTACGTGGTTAATCTGGTACTGAATCCATCATCAAAGTTATATCTTAATAATAAAATCATGAGTATATTCGAGGTAGCTAGATGACAGTCCTTCCTTAGGTATCGATGTTACTTGGTATTGAATATATCATATCATATATATATATATATATATATATATATATATATATCAGTATAATCTCATTGGTCTCTACATATAATATTCACGGTTTTTTGACAAAACCTGTGCAGTTATATCAGTTTGCGCAAAATTATCTCCAAAACTAGCAGATAGAAGAACGTGATTTAGAACAAAAAAAATTGTAATTTTTTACTATGAACTATGTTAAAATCACAAAAATGGTACAACTCGACTTAGATCACTCATCACAGTATTCACAGGAGGCACAGATTTTTAGGTAATAATTCCTGCCAGGCTTGCTACCACCCTTTTTGTTAAGGCCACCGGTGACCACTTACCATATTAATGATAATATCTATAATAATACATATAACATCTTAATATATCGCTCACGTAGTAATATAACGGCACATCTGCAAAAAATGCGAAATTGAGTTTATATGGTATACGTAATTAAAAGTGCATGAACTACCTACATAGTGGTAAATATGTATTAATGTCTATACTAGTAACCAAACTCATACACAATCTGTAAAAAACGTAAAAAGAACTCATAAATTAATTTTAAACATTTTTATAAAATTTTTGATGTTCGTTTTTGTAAAATATGACAAACGTAGATGTGCCGGTGTATTACTGGGTGAGCGATATACATAATATAAATTACGTGTCACGTTGTTTGTCCACGATGGACTCCTAAACTACTTATCCGATTTTAATCAAATTTGCACACCGTGTGCAGTTTGATCCAACTTCAAAGATAGGATAGACGGAAGGTTTTAATAAAAAAAAAACTTTTGACAGAACGAAGTCTGTCCGGGCAGCTAGTATAATTATTATATTCTCATATAAAAAAATTAGGTAAATTAAAAAATGACTTGCATAACTGTATCAGTGATACCTACACAAAAAAGATTATTTCATTTCATTTCATTATTTTAAAAAGTTATTAATAAACTATATTTGATGTAAATGCAAGCCGTTAAGTACAAATTTTCTACTTAATGAGGGCACCGTTATCACAAATATAATTCGATCCAGTGATGCTCTTTGCCTTATCACTCGCTAGAAACAGAATCAAATCAGCCACTTCTTGAGGATCGCTTATTTTCCCAAGAGCTGTATAATCTTTCCAATCTTCAATGTTTATATTTATTCCACCAGATTGAACTATCTCTGTTCTCACTGGTCCAGGACTTATAGAATTCACTCGTACACCGTGTGATGCCATTTCTAAAGCTGACCCAACAGTGAACATGTTTACACTAGCTTTAGAAACACTGTAAGCTGTAAAATTCGGAATCTTTACTTTTGATCCAGCGACACTCGAAATATTAACGATATTTCCCTTAGTTTTGATAAGATATGGAGCGGCTAAAGAAGTCAATATTACTATTGACTTGACATTAGTATTCATTACTTCATCGTAAATTTTTAATATTCCCCCATCCAAAATGCAACCCTCTCTTAAAATTCCTGCGTTGTTTATAAGTATGTCTAATTGCCCATAATTCTTGATAGTTTCTTCAACAATTCTCTTTATGTCATTTTCATTTGTCATATCTGCTTTAACGATATGATATTCTGCATTTAATGATTGACATTTCTCAGCAACCTTCTTTAATTTCTCTTCATTTCTTCCAACTATCACAACCTTCGCACCTTCTCGAGCAAACTGTACGACGGTGGCAGCTCCGATGCCAGCACTTCCACCAGTCACTATTACAACTTTATTCGAAAATCTCATTGTAATGCACAAAAATTATTTCTCGCGCACCAACTAGGGAACACTTCGATTTATATACTGATCTTGCATGCTCGTGTTAAGCAATGTGTTAGATAACGATTTATGTCAAGTGCATGTACAATCGAGAAGAAAAAACTTCATAATATAGGTAATTAATGTTAATTATACGTAATGTTAATTAATGTACCTATTGTTAATTATTAATGTACCAATTTAATTCACTTTTTTATATATCTACCTAAGTACCTATTTGTATTACGTAATGTCTGTGTAATACCTATTTAATCTACCTATTTGGTATAATAATACAAATATAATATTGAAATCTATTGCCTTTTAATTACGTTTATAGTATTTAGGGTTCAGTACCTCAATAAGAAACTCAAAACCCTTACAAGATCACCGATCGAGACCATTGAGATACATACATAGAGGAGACATCTCAAACAAAATGTGTGTTCCACCGCCGGCTTGTCCTCCGTTCTCTTTTCAAACTAGAAGCCTCGTTTGCACACTTGCCATAGAGTAACTTTGTATATGACACTTGCCGAACCAAGACGGCAACCTAAGCAAGTTTATATATTCCATTAACACGCTAGTGGCTTGCCAAGTTAAAACGCTCCTTATGATTTTTTCGTTCCAAAATGGCGGGAACATTGCACAATAATTTAATTAAATACGTTTTAGTTGATTTAAGTTAATATTTTGTTTTCTTACCAATGATATTATGTGATAATGTTATCTTTTTTGTTTTTGTCGTGCAATTGTGACACGTTCTTATTACGCACGACGGCATTTTTTCAGTTTTTTCATAAACAATTTTGGCATGTGGCCGCCATGAGAGCAGCCGAGTGACAGCCGAGTGACAGAATGAAATGCAGCCGGCCGGCTGCAATGCGCACCCCCGAACCCAATGTTCGCGGTGTCTGTTCTATACGCTAGTAATACTAGTTCAATGATCGAGACCCTTTTTCTCAGGAGCACCTGTAGCAACTGTAGCACCTGGAGCAATGTGAAATGAATATCCAATACTCAGGTCTTCAATCCCTTGGAGCTGTGAAAAATGAAGCTATGAATTCACGACAGTAAAAATACGGCTCTTTATGCCAAATATTTTGACACTCACTAGAAGAGTAATTCTTGCACCCTGCACCCTTCCCGTTGACTTAGAATCATAAAACGTATCTAGAAGCAATATCTTATAGCACAAATAAAGGGAAAAATCCAAATGATATAACATTTGGTTATTAATATTGATTAACATGATATAACATAATACAAGTGCATTGCGATTATACCTTATTTTTAGTTGGTACGAATATTGCAGTTGTTACTCAATTCAGTTTATCTTTTACGAGTAACCGCCCTCGCTTTGCTTCGGTTTTCTTATTTTTTTACACCTTGGGTTACATTATTGGAGTTTTAGTAAGGATCCCTAATTTTTTTGAACATATAATATAGCCTATGTTACTCGGAGATAGTGTAGCTTCCCAACAGTAAAAGAATTTTTCAAATCGGTTCAGTAGTTTCGGAGCCTATTCAATGCAAACAAAAAATCAAATCTTTCCTCTTTATATATTAGTATAGATTACAACAATAAACAAAGGTTCTACAAGTTTGTACGGAACCCTTGCTGCGCGAGTCCAAGTCGCACTTGGCCAGCTTTTGTTATTTTTATTGTATCATTGGGACTGGACTCCATATTTTGGAGATTTAAGATAACATTTTTAAATAAATAAATGAAAACTTCTTTTATTTAAATAAAGGCCTTAACTTTGAAACTGCTTTAGAGATGCCCACCATAGCTTCAGGACCCTCCCAGGTGGGCCAGGTGGGCGCCTCGGCCAAGGGGGCCGAGTCTTGCCAGTTCATCGGCCTTCTCGTTCCCGCGTATACCTTTATGCCCAGGTACCCATCCTAGGGTAACCTTGTTGTTGCAGCCTACATGGTTGATGGCTTGTATTCCTTCTAGTACAAGCTTTGAATTATACTCATACTATATTAATACTATATAGTATGAGTATATTTTATAGCAAATCTTCGTCAGCCAAAAGTTTCTATCTTATGTTGCAATACACTTTTAAATACTACTGTATCTGTTATTACAGTTTACCTACAAACAAGTTTATACTATTTTATCTTTCAAGGTAAAGTGGCTTAATAATATGTGTAACTATGACACGTGTACACGGAACAAAATACAATGGATATAACAACAATATGAAATATAAAAAACCGGGCAAATGCGTGTCAGGCCACGCGCAATGTAGGATTCCGAAGTAGTAAGTTTATCGACTACTACTCACTAACTACTTATGCTAAGATGATGAATGAAGCTGTGATAGTTTTCCTTGTAAATTCATCATATAACCTATTTTTGAGAATTTTTCACTTCTCCAACTCCAACAGTTTAGCCAGCAGGGGGGGTCTCCCCCCATGACTCTAACAAAATTTGCACCAAATATTTCGCACACGAACCCTAATACCCTTCTGAAATAATATAATATTTTTGAAAGACCTTTTCAACGATATCCATCACGGTTACGCGACTAAAAAAAAAGGTTGTCTGTAAAGTCGGTTTACGGACGGTAGTTTAACGTGACAACGTCATGACAAAACATTGATGAAATGATTGCATACTTTTATAGATAAAGAGAGATACATGCGGCACGAACCGAGCGCTTCGGCCAATCATAGCTGATCGTGCCTCTCTATCGCTTGTTCCGCGCTCTAGCTTGCGGAATGTGACATGACGTCACGAAACGTGACAATGAGTCATGCTTTTTCGTGCATGCACCCGGCGTTCAACGTTTTGATAGACGTTGTCACGTCAAAAAATCATCCTCACGTTACCTGTAGGGTAGTTTACCCAGAAAAAAAAATGTATTATCCATGCCAAATTACCGCTTTCTAGCACTAAGGGTCTCGGCGCTTTGCTTCAGATAGACGGACAGACGGACCGACATGACGAAACTCTAAGGGTTCCTATTTTACTTTGGAACCCTAATAAGACTGGTTTAGTAGTAAACCAAAAGTATACATATTATTATAATTATTGAATACTTGGTTGTTGGGACATCCTTGTTAAATAAACGAATAGTACTCAATTCTTACAAAGTAATTACTAGACAATTTCAAGTCAGCTTAAAGTATTTCCTTACAAATCAGAAAGTAAATAGGTTTTTTCTTTCTTTCTTTCTTTTTTCTTTAAATATTGAATTGTCATCGGTCTTCGATAAGTCTACGAAGTTTGAAAGAAATCTGACCTTTTGAAGTGGGTCAAATCAAGTCCAAAAGAGTCGGTTACAAGTTACAAACATACAGGTGAAGCTAATATAAAGCATGTAAACATAACTACCTTTGGTAAATACTAATCATATTGGTATTATCATATTGGTAAATACTAATCATGGTTGACTATTTTCCTAAAATTTTTGTACAGTTTTTTTTGCCATTGACGAATGAACTTAATAGAAATTGTGTATCCACTTAGTCAATTTTTTTTTATGATAACATCGACTGTGCAACCGAAACCGGTTTGGCTTGGCTTCTCTATCAACTGTTTCATTACCTTTGAATAAATGTTTTGTTCATCATGTTTTGCGTGAGTTATCATACTTTACTTTTGACTTTTAATTTTGAATTACGTGTCTTCAGTATGGCCTACACCATACAACCTACAACATATAGCCGTATTTGGGTGGCTTAGAATACTAATCCCAATCCCACGCCGAATGGGTGTCGTAAGAGGCGACTAAATCCGGCCCGCTGGTGGTAGGGCCCCTCGAGGAATTATACTGGTAATATAGTTTTTAATTGTTAAATAATACCACTATTACTATTATTATTTCTCCATGGGGTTCGTCTGGATAGCTAACACCTTTGAGCATGAGTCAGCCGCCAAACGACTCGTCGTGTTCCGGCTGGGGCTTGAGAGCCAGTTCTTTCTTTTTTTCTTTTTCTTCTCTCTTTAACAACAGACAATATTGAAAATAAAACACTTAGTGCAACATACACATATTTAATATATATGCCTACTACTCTTAAAGTACTACTTTAATATATATACCCTCCACCAATCCGCACTGGAGCAGCGTGGTGGAGTATGCTCCAGGCCTCCTCAAGAGGAGAGACTCGTGCCCAGTAGTGGGCCATTAATGGGTTGAAGCCACCACTCTTAAAGTAATTATTATTTTTAAATATATATAAGGGTTCCGTTGTCACAAAGATAATTCGATCCAGTTACACACTTGGCCTTATCACTTGCTAGAAACAGAATCAAATCAGCCACTTCATCAGGTTGGCTCACTCTATTTAGAGCGGTATACGGTGCAAAGTCTTCAATATTTAATCCAGTATCGTTCATTATGTCTGTTTGGACTGGTCCAGGACTTACTGAATTCACTCGTACGCCGTACGATGCCAATTCCGTAGCTGATCCTACAGTAAACATATTTAATGCTGCTTTAGATGTGCTATAAGCAAGAAAGTTTGTAGATACAAGTTTAGATCCAATGACACTGGAAATATTAACGATATTTCCTTTGGTTTTGATGAGGTGTGGAGCAGCTATAGAAGTCAATACTACAACTGATTTCAGATTAGTATCTATAATCTCGTCGAAAATTTTTAAAAGTTGCCCATCCATAATGGTGCCGGTTTTGAAAACTCCAGCATTGTTTATTAGTATATCTAACTGTCCGTACTTCTTGAGGGTTTCTTCAACTATCCTGTCTAAGTCATTTTCATTTGTAACATCTGCTTTAACGATATGATATTCTGCATTCAATGACTGACATTTCTCAGCAACTTTCTGTAAGTTCTCTTCATTTCTTCCAACTATCACAACCTTCGCACCTTCTCGAGCGAACTGTACGACGGTGGTAGCGCCGATGCCACCACTTCCACCAGTCACTATTACAACTTTATTTGTAAAACTCATTGTAATTGTGAAGGTATACTATTTTATGTAACTGGGAGTAAATTGTGTGCTTTTAATTTATATTGCAAGGCACCAGATATAATGTAATGGTTCCAACTACAGCGGTTCGACCTTAGAGTACACAGCGATGGAGTTTAATCACTCTGATAAATATTTCGTCTGAAGGATGTTCCTGTAATCGTATCAAATTTTAGTCTTAAAAAGGGTACTTTAATATACATATACAAGCTTCAGTTTAATAAAAAAATATATAAGTTGAAAGTGTTAGTAAAACTTAAATTACAAATTTAAAAAACCCCTGGCTAAAAAAATCTTATCTCATATAATAAGTCTAAAGTCATAAATAAAATTAATTATGAATATTACTTAAATGAAAACTTTGTCGTGTTGAGAGTGTGCATCTGGATTGAGAGCCCACTTTTTTTTTCTTGGCGTAGCAAATTTAAATTTATAGAGATTTATAGAGAAATTTATATAGACCGCTCAGTACCAAACCACATACCTACTTACATAAGTATATCTTTGTACCTACTCGAATTACCTACGTACACCTATAAATGTTATGTTCGTAATGTTAATTATTGGTAGGTTGCAAGGTCCATAGTACTTATTTATTTATTTATTTATTATTTATTGAACCTTACACAAGTAATGGAACAAAAGGCGGACTTAATGCTAAAAGCATTCTCTGCCAGTCAACCTTAGGGCAGTGGGAGAACAAAGAAGGCGGTAACAACAAAGAAAGAAGAGTAAAATTTTTATGTTGTATCAAGGGAAAAAAAATATTATACGTAATACGCGTTTAAACGATATAATACATATTTATATAAATGAGTTAAATAACTATAACTATATTCAGTGTATATGTATACATACCTATATATAAATACATGCATATAACATATATAATAAAATATATAATTATATATAATTCATACTAATATAATTATGTATATTTGAGAATGATGATGATCGCTGTGACTCCTATTTATCATTGTACACTAATGAGAGGAAATGAGCGTGAAGCTGTTTTTTAAAAGTATACTTGCTACAGTTACTAGATTCCCTTCTCAATTTGAGGGGAAGAGCGTTCCAAAGTCGGATAGCTTATTTTGTATTTATTTTATTAATGTTGTTTAATTTGTGGAACAGTCTGCCGACACAAAGTTTTCATTTAAGTAATACATTTATAATATTATTCGTATTATTTATGACTTTTTAAAGATATATTTTATGAGATAAGATTTTTTGTGTCAGGAGTTTAATTAAAACTATGGAGCAACAAAACATTCTAAAAATATCTTTTGCACAACTTACCCTGAATGAGAGAACAATTTATTAAAAAATCAAAGAAGATACGAAATAAGTAGAGCTGCTAAGCGACTCTTCAGGAGGAGAACAAGGTGATTAATTGAATGTGAGCGGCAGTTCTGTTAGTGATCGAAGGCAGGCCTACTTGCGTAACCGCGAGCAATAACGGCGCAAAGTGACCAAACGCCACGTATCTTTAGATTCCGTATTACTTTGTTCAAATTATTTTAAATTTACATTAACCAGCATGTCACTATTTTTTTAGCTGCCTGCATTAGGATACAGCAATGTAAATACTTAGCAAAGTGTAATCAGCATAGGTAAAAAGTTCCTTATCCATAAATCATATATCGTCGTTGCGACTTTAAGACCTCTTATGTGATGTGCCACTTTTGGCAAAATCACTTTTTTACGTCAAATTTTTCTACATTTTAAAGCACTATCGAATTCAAAAACTCCTAAGTGTGTACGACATTTCCATCGTAATTTATTCATCAAATTCAAAATCACCTATGTGCTTGCTAAACAAAACTTTATCGATTTTTATCGATTCCCTCAAAAAACTGATTTTTTACACATAAGGTCTTAAAGTCGCTACGACGATATTCAGATTATACACGATTGTTAGTTTACATTTTATTTATATTCATATTAGATTGTTTTGTCGTAGTAAGTAATTGTAGTTATATATTTTTTTTATTATGTGCACACGGATATATATAATTATAATTTGACAGATAACTAAATAAAACTATATATTTACTATACATTATATAATATAAAACTAAATACATAAAGTAAAATTAAAATAAGTGTATATACACGATTGTTACTTTGTGCAGTTCTTCAATTGCAGTCTCTCAAAAACTGAATTGAACGAATTGAAAAATTGAATGTGAAGACGAAGACGTTTATTATAATATTTTTCCTTTTAAACTAAAAACCAATAAAAGATAGCGAGGCCCATCCAACCTGGACCCCATATTATTAAAAGCTGTTTCTGTATGCGGCCGGAAGGGTTCAGTAATCCGACTTTACGGATCACTATTTAAATGATATTACTTACAAAACTGGTATTTTTAGAGATATGAGTTGAACATACAAAAATTATGGTGTTCAAGAATGATAGCCGTTTATCTAACAAGTTTTAATGAGGTTGTAACTTGTCCATAATAATTTTGTTAAGTCATTACTATTATTACTGACTAGCTGTTGCCCGCGACTTCGTCCGCGTGGTAATTAATATTATAAATTTTTTTCTAAAATAAAAGTAGCCTAAGTTACTCCTTGTTACATCAGCTAAAGTCTTAATTAAGGCTTAATGAAATTTATGGAGAAAAATTATTTCTCCATGGGGTTCGCCTGGATAGCTACCACCCTTGAGCATGAGTCAGCTGCCAAACGACTCGTCGTGTTCCGGCTGGGGGCTTGAGAGCCAGTTCTTTCTTTCTTTTTCTTCTCTCTTTTTCGGCCGGCAACGCATCGGTGATGCCTTTGGTGTTGCTGATGTCCATGGGCGACGATAGCCACTTACATCAGGTGGATCGTCAGCTCGTTTGCCGGCTATTTCCATTAAAAAAAAATTATCCCATTAAATTTGCCTTTTGAGTTTTATTATACTCGTAGTATAGATTAGATTAGATATATTGGTGAATAACGCCGGGATGGCCCGATGCGGTACTATTTTAGATGGAAGTCTCCTAAGCAGCTACGATGATACAATGCAAACAGAGAGGTCTAACCCACGTAACGCAATGAATGACAGAGCGACTATGAGCAGAACGGTCAATTACCTGTTCTTACGCTCTTCATCTTCGGCGCGCTAGTGACATATCTACCTCTTTTTACATTATAATATCATTGGGGTCAACTACTTGTTTATAAATGAATACAAATTCAATGTCAATTTCATTGCCATTCCTCAGTGATAAGGTGTTTTATCTCTTATCATGCTTATTTTATTTACCTTTTGTATTAAGGACATTTATCTCTAATCGTAACTGTTTATCATAAGAGAGGTCAGCTTATCTATCGGTAAAAACAAAAACTTATTTTTTTTATTAAAAGTTCTTATATTAAGAATTATGAACTAGCTAATTCACCCACGTTTCGCTTCGCTATACCTCACTACCCAAATTTACAAATAGAACTAGAATGCGTTTCAAGAAAGTGCGCTTCCTATAATATTGGTAGCATTGAAATAAGTGTATTAAAAATTTCAAAAACCTTATTTACAGTGCCACCAACTTATCTGTGAATTGACGGAGGGCGCTGTTGGACGCATTGGACCAATCATTGGACGCAATTCGAGACGTAGTAAACGTCAATGAATGAACACAAAGAACTCATGAATGGGGCGGCATTAGTTCAAATTTTCGCCATTTCACAGATAACTTGGTCAATCAAAGGTAACAACAATATGTTATTATACCAACTTAATAGCAAGGGCAGACTTACTTCAAACGCACTATACCCGCTCCCAAAGAGATTGCCACCGTTATACCATAGACATTAAAAAACCTATAGCCAAAATATCACACCCAATAACATTTTAAGTAAAACTTTATAATATCATTGCCCGTTAAAATATAGTAGTCATTGTAATAGACATAAAAAGGTTTTTTTCACACACTCTCACATACTTCATAATAAACGACATTAAAAGATTTAAAATACTAAAGGTCGATGCATACGTAACGTGGACGGGACGGGGACGGGACGTGGACGGGGCATAAATATACGTGCGCGCCCCGTTCCCGTCCCGCGCGTGCCTCCGTGGCGTATGCGCTATCGTTTACATTTTCTATGAAACGATGTTTCCAAAACTTCACGTCCCGTCCCGTTTCCCGTCCCGTCCACATTACGTAAATACGTGGAAATAAAATTTTCAAAAAAAAAAGGGACCAACTTCAAGACATATCATATCCTTTAAAAAATGAATCATCAAAATCGGACCTCCCTGTGCCGATTGCTGCGTCATCATACATTTAAAAACATATATATATATAACAGAAGTGGTTTTCAATGGTATTGGTTTTTCAATAATATTCCTTTTACTTTGCACCAAGATATATTTCCAGTTCTCCTAACGTTCACATGAATATTCCAAAGTACTTCAACACTAATAATCATCCGTTCTCACTTCTTGACAATTCCTTAATCTAAATATGACATGACATTTCTTACATGCCAACCTTTGCATCGGACAAGCGTTGTAAAATAAAGAGGTCCATCCCTGGACCTTCACTGGAGATTCGTGGCCTCACCGACATATACGTGTCGAATTGAGAACCTCCTCCTTTTTTTTCGTCGGTTAAAAATCCAAGTTGTTTGGTAGACTGAGTTAAAAATGACTGTTTTGAGGTAAAACGCACCACAATAATAAAAAACAAGATAAAAACACGCTTGTATAGAAAATCCAAGGAAAATATACAAAATACTTCTTTCTATTTCTTTTTTTTAATATTTAATTGTCATCGGTCCATGATAAGTTTAACAAATTTTGATTTAATCCGACGTTTTGAAGGAGGTCAAAATCATGTTCGAAGTTTCCGTTACATACTCGTAGGATACGTATGAAGCTAATAAAAGCGTGTTAATAATGTTAAACTGAACTGAACTTCTTTTTTAAAATCGATTAAAAATCCAATAGATTGTAAAATAAAATTATTTATTAATTATTTTTAACGATTCACGATTACTTTTTTCAAATGTGAAAAATTACAAAATATGTATTTAATTTAGTAATCAATAAAATAATTACGTCCTCAACAGCGACCCATTATCTACTACATAGGTTACACCAGTCACACTTTTCGCTTTATCACTAGCTAAGAACAGTACGATATCAGCTATTTCTT